>JAJOZX010000052.1:965000-2367500 GCA_023014485.1 Bathynomus jamesi | reverse complement strand
CATACACCGTGTGTGTGTATATGTATATATATCTATCCCGGGTTCGATTCCTGGGAGGTACCTCATTTTTCATTTGCTCGTTCTCCCTCCTCATCTTGTGCGGAACACTCTTCTACACAAGCGTCGTTCTTTACATTAATTATAGTGTGTTATTTGCAGAAAATATATATATATATATATATATATATATATATATATATATAGTGAATTGAATAACCTTTATTGATAAAATACAATTTTAAAATTTTAGTTTCAACATAAACAGGTAATTGTGACGCGAAATCGGAGTATTTATTTTATTTAATTCGGCCCTTAAGTTTTAGGCTTTACTGGGCCCTTAATTAAAACAAAACCATAGTTTTTATTATTATTAATTAATAATATATAAATCATGAATAAGAATTATTAATTAGAATGTATATTAACCTTAACATATTATTATTATTATTATAGATATATCATATAAGACAAATACAAATCATTATTGAAGGTATGATACCAATACAAAACAAAGCAATCAATATTAGACACGAAAGATGAACAAATAACGATTAATGTACGTTTAATCCTAGATTTTTATTAGTATTCTATTATTAATCGAGATTTCAACTTGGTTTTAAACCAATTTACATTTTCACTATTTTTTATATAAAGGTGGGACGGGATGGTTGGATTTCAAATAGCAACAAAGTTTTTAAAAAATTATTTATTTTAGCCTCGAGTCGTACGTCATATTGGAGGAAACTATTCTCTCTACTAGACTATTCCTTTAACCTTTTAGCTGTGACCTTAACGTATGACCAAGTAGGGTCAAAGAGGTCAGGGGATAAAAATCTGGTTTTTACTCGTAAGAATGCTTCCAAGACTCCGTGTGTATCCTTCATATGTTCACGCGTCGTGTGTGTGTGTGTGTGTGTGTGTGTGTGTGTGTACACACGCAGTTACAGTAGTTGAGGTCAATTTAACATTTGTAACGGGTAATTTTATCCTTATTAGTGTATGCCTATAGGTGCAGAGCGTTATTTATATATATTTTACAGTAATTTATCTCCACCAGAATTCGAACCCAGGCCCTCTGACTCTGAAACCCGGGCGTTCACCATTATATTACGACAGCATAAAGTTAATAACAGCCTGGCGACACTTCATAACCCGACGGATTTTATATATATATATATATATATATATATATATATATATATATATATAGGCATATATATAATATATATTGTGTGTGTATACGTGTGTGGTCTGTTGGAATTCATCCTAGTTACGTATTAGGGTATGATAATGTTGGGATCCACCCATTCTATGCGTATATGATTCATAGTGTGGGTACGACATGCCGTTTTGGGGTACAAGCCTAAAATATAAATAAAATATACGGTACAGTGAAAACGTTCGGTGCACCGTATAGGTACAGCGGGTCCCCTCCCTTATTTGCCGTCATACACATATGGAATTCTATATTTTAGTTTTACTAATAAAAATTTAGGGCGTTTCACAATTTAAGGCTGTAGGCCTACATACGCCAAGGACCGACCAGGCATACGTCATTTAACTTACACTTACAATAAATTATTATAACTTTTTAAAAACGTACTTTATATAATATAGCGTAACCCATAAACACCTAGTATGCTAAAGGCGTGTAAACCCTATATATCAGGGGTGGGGAAACCCTCGCCCGCGGGCGAAATTTCGCCCACGAGCTAATTTCAATTCGCCCGCTTAGGTATTTATTATTTACTAAAAATTATTTATTTACAGCCCAGCAAATAGCTTTTTAAAATACATCTTATATACAGCGTGTCCCAAAGAAATGTATACCCACTTTGTTCGATAATACCAGCTATGAGGATAATAAATATATTACTTTTTATATGTTTTTTAATAAAGAATTTTCTCCTGAATCTAAATATGTAATTATTTTTATTAAAAATTGAAAAAACAAAAAAGTTACAGATGTTTAAATTATAATTATTATTTTCGAGACTTCATGTGCGATATTTTCTAATATTTTTGCACGTATACGAGATAAGTTTGAAACCGACGGCACTGTGCAAAACTTACAAAAACAACGTTCTGGAAGACGTCGAACATCTTAGATAAAGTGTTATTTACCATGGAATTTGTAAATTTTTTGAATTAACTAATAATTACAACATTTATGCTTCAATATCAACACTAAACATAAGTATCTCAAAACAGTCGGTTAAAATATTAGAAAATATCGCACATGAAGTCTCGAAAATAATAATTATAATTTAAACATCTGTAACTTTTTGTTCTTCAATTTTTAATAAACATAATTACATATTTAGATTCAGGAGAAAATTCTTTATTAAAAAACATATAAAAAGTAATATATTTATTATCCTCATAGCTGGTATTATCGAACAAAGTGAGTATACATTTCTTTGGGACACGCTGTATATAAGCTTAAAATTTGCCAGACGCCCGCGGAGGTGTTTACTGTTTATGTTATCGATTTTCGCCCTTGGTACTGAAAAGTTTCCCCACCCTGCTATATATAATGGTGTCCGGGCTACGTCGTGGCCAATGCCGTAACACCACTTCCCGGAAATCAGCGAAGTTAAGCGACATTGGGTCTGGGTAGTAGTTGGATGGGAGACAGTCCTCCGTGCCCAGATTTGTAGCGACCCGTGGTTCGGATCCCACGTAAAGCTGTAGGTACCCTCCGCCATATGACCTCAGATGTTGCGAAGGAGGTTAAACAACCCCCAGTAAAAAAAATATATATATTGGTGTCCAAAGGGAATTACAAAATAAAATTAATTAACTAATTAGTAGTGGTCTACCGATTAATCGGCATCGGCATTGGCCAAATTTAGCCGATTCTGTTACCAATTCTTTGAAATTTTAAAATTTCATTACGAAGCAAAATCTATATTTATAGAAAATGAACACACAAGAAACACAATTTATGATAGTTTATACTCATTTCAAAGTGTAATTGTATAAAATATATCTTACATTCACGAAAAATGTAAACCTTAAATTAAGTTATCCACAAACTTACATTTTCTGTAACTAACTAATCTCTAAATATTATAAAATATCGTAATCTCCTACTCTATATTAATAATAATTCTATATTAAGTTGTAGCTACTTTACGATTTTATATTAAACCATTTTATTATGTTGACTTTATTTGAAGTATTTTAATAATTTTATAAACCCAAATTGTATATCGATTTTTGTATTCAATTAGCCCACGAGGGATTTGAAACTTTCATGAAAAATTCTGTTGCTGTTTACATTTGTTGAAGAAAGAAAATAAGTTCAACATAAGGAAAAACAATTACTTTAAATATTGATATTCAATTTATGAAAGTGTCTAAAAGTCTGAAATTTTTATGATGGCTTGTCAATAGATTGAGGTAAAAGTTACGTAAATTTTGGAAGTGAGAAGTCCATATTTTTGAAGCTATTGATGTTCAAATCTCAAGGCGTTTTTTTGGGCCACCCGATATATGTATGTGTGTGTGTGTGTGTGTGTGTGTGTGTGTGTGTGTGTGTGTGGACTATGATGTTGACTAGAATAATTTTATTTTTTTCGTTTTGAATTTCCTCTATGTATTTTAGACTCGTTATCTGTTTGGTAGTGGATGTTTTGTTGTCTCCGTGAGATCCTCCGAGAATTTTCCCTTCTTTTCTGTCTGATCCAATACGCGTAGTCTCGACATCGTAATTTCCTTCCGCGTTTATTCTGTTCATCTCTCGGATTCTAGTATTTGTCGACTGTCTTTGTATTTGTTGAATAATATTTAGTAACTGAATCGTGTTGGCTACATCTAAAAATTTGGTTACCCCGTTTGCTGATGGTATAGGCTTACGTATAGAAATTAATTTTTCAAAAATGTATAGATATTAGTGATGACGACGATTAATCCAACATTTATGTCGCAAATATTTTAATATTCTTCTCTAAATAACAAAAATATTTCCCAAACGGGTTTTAGGTGTAAATGAAATAAAAATTTAAAATAATGTATAGATATAAACATAGGCGTACCAATGAACTTCCGATGCCTTTCCCGCCTATAAATAATGCGATTTTAATGACCTATTATAAGCCTATTGGGCTTATAAATTAGTTGTTTTTTTAACAGTGTAATATCGTGCGTGTATTCGGGGAAAGTGTTTGTACGAAATTAGTTTTTAGTCAATATTTATTATTCGGGTAACGGGAATTGGAAAAACAAAGCTGTTTTTCTCTCCATTTTCTGAAGAGCAGTTGAAATAGGCTATTCAGAAGTACTTTGGAAGAATTCATCTATCTTTTCTTTGTTGGTGAAGGTAATATGGTACGGGTTTTTTTTTTTGTGTGTGTGTGTTGTGGGTGGGGGGGGGGGGTCAGTTCATCACAATTATTAGAATTGTGCTTTTAAAGGTCGGTTGTGTTAACCGGTCTATCTCCGCATTGAAGCCGCATGGTGCCCATATTCTTCTAGTTTCTCTCTTCCATAAAACTGTCTCCCGCCCTTGGCATGCTCCTGACCTCACCTTTTGACCTCAGGGCCAACCACCTGTACCACCCGAGTTAACTCACTGACACATCGGAATTTTATCCAACGTTACTCACGCATGAGCGATTGCTTATTAAAGTCATTCGCCGTGAGTGAGCGAGCAACCACGAATGCATTCACATTCCTTTCCTATTAATACTAAATATTATAGTAAGACTATTTTATATACGGGAGCCTCGTTAGTACGTTGACCTCTATACATTTGGCAATGATACCGCGAGCTGCTAATACCCCGAATGGGTGGGTGTACGGGCAGAGCGGTTTGGTGTAAAACAGTGAAGCCTCTCCTAACACTTCTACTTAAGATGTTGACATTTGCGTCATATATATATATAACCTTGGTTTTGCTCCCGCCCGAATTGTTCATTCTAACGAAGATCAAGCTTGTTGCTCCACCTTGGACCTACAACTTAATGTGGAATCCGAGCCACGACCCACCACGGGTCGTGGCTCAGCAGCAGCCCAGCGACGCGACGTAGCCACGAGGCTACCTATTTACCTACCAACCAATTTTATTGTATGGAAGGATGAACAGCTGGGGTTGCCGCGCGCCGACTGCTATCACCGGGAATCGAACCTGGGGCTGGTGGATTCTTAATCAGCGATGCTAACCACCAAATGCGCTGTATATATGCGCTTTGCATATTAGAGATGTACCGACTAGTCGGTAAATATCGGCACAGTCGGCCTATTCAGCCGACTATTCGTAGTCGGCTTAGTTGCTAAATGTTTGCTAAATATCTAAGTTATTATTATTATCACTAAGTACAAAACATAACCCATTTTATTTAAGTTTCCTTTCGAAATAATTTACATACAATTTTCTATGATGTTGGGCTAAAAGAAAATGGACCCAGTGGTTAAGGTACGTGGGTAATGTCGAGGTGAACTGGTGCCTCAAAAATGAAATAGTATTTAATGGCTCGCGTATGTTGATAATTATGCATACCCAATAATTCAAATTTATTAGCCGTTTTCTTACGAGTGTATATATATATATATTAGTGGTGGACCGGATATCCGCATCATTTTTAACATCCGCACTTCTGACTGCGGATGTTATGCGGATATTACCTCTAAGAAATTATGCAATTTACAATTAAATTAGCTTATAAGGCCCAGTCATGCACATTTCATGTAAAGTATTAATTAGTAATGACCAAACAAATATATAAACCTCTAAATATAAATAGCTGGTAACGCAGAAAATTGAATGAATCTTGTTTCATTGAATTTTCTGTGGCTGAAACTCTTGAGAAAGTTATTATTTTTATCATAATGAAAACATTAATATTAATTTTAATTCTTATTCATTGCCTGCCATAATAGTAATATCACGAAATTTGAAAAATTGTCATATATTCATAATTCTATATTATATTGATAGATTAACTAGATATCCGCATCCGCGGATATTGAAATTAAAGATCCGCATCCGCAGATGTTGAAAAACTGACATCCGGTCCACCACTAATATATATATATATATATATATATATATATATATGCAAATGAGAAATAATACATCTAATATGAGTTACAAATACAAATATTTTCAAACTTTGAGTCCTAATTAGGCTAAGTTAACTAAGCTTTAACTTCTTAAGCTTCCCTTAAACCTTTGACGCATAATCCTCTAACGTATATTATTTTAGGAATTTGCATTAACTTCCACGTATTAACAGAATTTATAACACCATTATTTTCTTGTCAGATCTATTAAAATAATAGCGTAGGTTATATAAAACAATGACTTGAATTTGAAATATTTCATTTCGGGATAGGCCCTATAGCTAAGTCCTCCTTCGGGACTTTAGTTTGAAATAATTAAGCATATCATTTCAGACTAAAGTAGTCTAACTTTATTTAGTACCGTAGTCATAGTAAATGATTATGACGGAAATCATAGTAAAACACTAGAACAAATAATATTCCGTTATGGTGAAATGACTGATGTCGCCATTCAAGCATATATATATAAATTTCACAAGCAAGCACGTAAAAAATGCAAAAAAACTTCACTTTTTTCTACGTGAAGGTCAAAATATGAAAATAAAAACCCACTCTAATAGACAGAGTTTATTTCCACAACAGTTTCGATGCCCACTGGCATCCTTCTCGGATGCACGTAAAGTACATAAATGATACACCACCACAAGAAAAATCGAAAAGCGATTCCAAGAACTTTCGTGTATTCAACAATACACCTCGTCAGGGCAAGAACCCTAAAAATATATATATATATATATATATATATATATATATATAGTATATCTGTAGAGCGTGAAATAGTTAGAAAGGATTAGCACAAAATTAACAAGTACTAATTAAAGGAAAAATATTTTAACAGGAAGTGGTCCATTTTATACGTTCCCGAACTGTTATTGAAATTATTATTTATAAAGTAGTATGGATGCACATTCCACAATATTCCTTTCAGTTATGTCTATTTTTAACAAGAATTTTAGAACTTTCCCAATTAATACTATGATTATATCTATACATAATGTTAAACAACGCATTATAATTATTTGGCGTCCTACACGCATTTTTATGCCGTTATTTTTGCTGTAACGCGTAGATATTTTTATGGCCAAATTCCTTTTGAATGACGCTATTATAATACATTCTTTTTAGCTTTGTTTAAACAATTTTCCAGAAATTGAATAGGATCACAGTTTAATATCGCGTAACTCACAATCTAAAAATTCAGGATTAACACCTCTTAACGCATTAGTGCCCATTGGTAGAATTTCCTACCGCCATAGGTAGTAATATAGTAATATTTTAGGAAAAAAAAGAATTGATGATAACGTGAACAATATTAGTCAAGGAGTATATTTTAATAAATTTTTTGTTTGCTCATAATTGTATAACAACACGAAAGTAGAGAGACATTACACTGTTGGCAAATCATATTCAAATCGATGATAATAGCGCACGTATACTTATGAATTCAGCTTTACGTATACACGCGCGCGCACAACTTCACAGACATACACGAAGAGTCAAAACAAAGAAAGCATAATCGTTATTGATAATAATAGTTTAAAAAAAAAAGTAAAGCTTTTGAAAAAGGTTTGTTTTCTGGCATTACTCCGCGAATTGGTAGCGTTCCTTCCGTGGCCCGGCTGTTGAAAAACACTGGCCTTGGAGTTGTTAAGACGCTGGGCTTCTGATCGCGAGGTCGTGAGATCGAGTCCGGGCGAGGTCCTTTGTAATTTCTGACTTCCCTGGTGGGTCATGATTCAGATTCCACGTTAATTTGTAGGTCTAAGGAGGGGCCACACGCTTGACCTTCGTCAGAATAAACAATTTGGGCAGAAGCAAAAACAAATGTTTTGCTAGTATTATAATGTGATGGATATTATATATATTACACACATACCCACAAAATACTATTTATACTATTATTGTATAATAATTTTTTTTTTTTTTTTCAGCAAACTTTCATAAGCACAGAGACGGCAATATTAAAAGTGATTTTAACCTTTAGAGAGAGTTTGATCAAGCCATTCGAAACTGCTGCTTCGCGAAGAAGCCACAACGCCGCCCTGTTCCATGGACTAAAACTATCCACAGCCCGTGGCTGTAATATAAGAACATTGTGTATAAGACGCCGAAAATGTGTGCCGACTCTTCGTTATCGATTCACCACCAACTGTTTCTACACTATTAGCACCTAAATTGACCCAATTTTATACAGTGATCACCGATGGGGTGGTGTCAATTTAAAGTTCTGGTGCTGTGGGTGTTGATTTGGTGCTTGGATGTCGGTGAGTAGCGTTTGGTGTTGACTCACCACCTTAGCTTTAATTTGGCTACGCTATTAAATGCAGCCGAAATGTAATTAAGTGAAAGAATTGAGTTGCGAAGTAATTTCCTATTCAAATGATTGTATTTATAAGATAGTGCATCGTGCTGTGATGATATTATTTATACCTTTATTTTCGATTCACGCAGACGAAGTTGCTGCGTGTGACATGCAATCTTGCAGTAAAGATTTCGTGGCCCGCAGCAACGGTGTCCGTCGCGGGCCTTATCGGCCTTATTGCGTGCACCTGAGGGACTACATGCGGTGTATCCAGGACCAATCGAAGACGTGCCACGGGGATCTCATGTTTCACGGGACTAAAATCTCCGTCGAGGCTTTAATGACAGAACATGGCTGCGAGGAAATTCTTCTGTCCCGAGGGGAGACGGAGGAGGGAGGAGGCTACCCACCTGGACACAATGGAGTAAGGGGAACCTTTCATTAGAGTCTGTTCTTTATTATTCATTATGAGTGTCAAACATTTTATTGTTAATGGAAATGGGTGGAAAAAAAAATTCAGTCGTAATTAGTAGCATTAATTTGCAACACGCTAATTTATTATTATTTTTTTCGTAGCACGTTTCTCCCCCAATATTTGGGGTCTCGACCCCTGGTTCTCCCCTCATTGACGACCCCTGCGGGTACGAGGGGGCACGATCGAGTCCCGCCCACTGCGGGTTGTTCGGCGATCCCCATTTGAAGACGTTCAATGGCACTTTCATGACGTGCAGAGTGAGAGGGGCGTGGCCAATGCTAAGCTCCTCCCACTTAGCCATTCAGGTGACCAATGAAGCGGTCGCTCCGGGTTTCAAAGCCACCGCTACAACGAAGGTGAGGGGAAAATGTGAGGTGGCACTTGGACGAGGGGTACTTGCCGCGGTGTTCTTTTTTCTGAATGCCCTCCCAGGTATACGGGTGTCAATTTATTAAGTGAAAGAGTTGCTTATACTCGCAGTTAGCCATCCCCACCACCATTTGCTCGGCACTCTTAGGCAGAAATTGACCGTGCCCTTGCATGCAAATTATAGGGAGTTTTGTTTCAGGGACGTAGCCAGGAATGTCCCAAGGGGGGGAGGGCGAACTTGAGCTACGTTCGTCAGATTCTTGGTGAATCGGGCGAGCCCATACAGTTAAGGGGTCTGAGGGGGAGCTGGAAACTCTCCCAGCGGGGTCCTGGCGCGGTCTAAGCCAGCGCATTTTAAGCTTATTTTGTGTAAAAACTGTCTGAAAATGTAAGTGCAACTGCCATTTTTGAACAGCCACTATACAGTCATCCACGTGAAATATGTACCCTTTTCAACAAAAGTTTGGATAGGAGTCACATTGGCGCAATCTAAGCTATATTATGATGCAATTACTAAGCCCAACATACAGGGGTTGAACAAAATAATATGAACACCTTGATAAATGGCGGTTTTTATTCTTAATATGGAGTTGGTCCTCCTTTAGCGACAATAACAGCTGCAATGCGTCGGGGAATTGATTCATACAGCTTTTGGACAGTGGCTAGAGGAATCCTGAGCCATTCTTCGAGCAAACCCTGCTCCAGTTCCTCCAAAGACGCCGGCGGTGGGAATCGGCTTCTGACCTGCTGCTCCAACTGACACCACAGATGCTCGATAATGTTAAGATCCGGGGATTGTGGAGGCCAATCCAAGCGTTCTACTTCACTAACATGCTCTTCAAACCAGTTTTTAACGACCCCAGCGGTGTGGATTGGTGCATTATCATCCTGGAAGACGGCGCCGCCATTGGGAAACAGCGTTTGGACCATGGGATGGACCTGGTCAGCCAATATTGACAGATAGACCTGGGCGTTAACCCTACCATGCAGTACTACAGCTGGGCCAAGAGTATTCCACGATATTGCTGCCCAAACCATCACAGATCCGCCTCCATGCTTAACGGTTGGGGTCAGGCAGTCGTGGTCATAAGCATCTTTAGGCTGTTTCCAGACGTAAACTCGACCGGAACATGGAAATAGCGTAAAGGAGGATTCGTCGGAGTAGACTACATTCTTCCACCGGTCCATTGACCAATTCTTATGGTCATTACACCATTTTCTGCGCCCTCAATGTTGATGTGCGAAAGGAAGGGTTTGGCAATTGCAGCCCTCCCATGGTATCCAGCTCCATGGAGCTCGCGACGTACAGTTCTGGTCGATACCGGGCTTGCAAGATGCTGGTTAAGCTCTGCAGTCACTTTTGGAGCTGTGGTCTTATGGTTCTTTGTCACAATGCGCTTTAGCACCCGGCGGTCTCGATCACACAGCTTCTTCTTCTTGCGTCCACTATTGCATTTGTCGGTGCTTGTCTTTCCATGGTTTTGGTATGCAGACATGACCATAGAGACAGTTCCTCTGGATACATTGAACATCTGAGCGGTTTTCGTCACCGATGCACCAGCCATCCGCGCTCCGACAATTTGCCCTCTTTGGAAGTCTGACAGGTCTTTCATAACTGCTAATTCATAATTCACTCAGATCTGTAAAAACAACGTGAGGGTTATAACATGACTTATACACTCTCTGTTACGCATTTAAATAGGTTTGCCAGTCATTTGACCGTTTACTTTGTGTCTGAGCAGTCCGTAAAGATAACCGGTGAAATCGGCGGGTGTTCATATTATTTTGTCTAACCCCTGTAGGCCCGCAGTCCAATTGTATAACAAAGAAAACTATGACATCTAATGCAGTGTTGCCATCTTTAATGGAAAGGATTATTGCTTTGTTGCCAATTTTTCAACAGAGAAAATAAATTATGAATGTTACAAAAATATGACAAACTAATAAACTGTAGCTGGATATCGGCATCGGCCGATACTGTTTTTAATTATCGGTATCAGTTATCGGGTAAAAAGCGATATCGGTACATCCCTACCCACGGGCATTGGTTGTCATTCGTTTGTTAGGTCACAACACGCATTGCGTTTAGCGTTGGAAATTTTAAGTTTCACGTTCGCGTTGGAGTTCTCTTTTATCGTAAACATTCGGCTACAGCGTCAGTAGATGAACAGTTATTGGCCGAAGGTTTGAAAATAAATCCTTCACACGATAAATATTTTCTATATTTTAGCTCGAAACCAATTATAAATAAGTCATAGGATTTAACTGGATGGTTAAAAGCGAGAGAGTTGTTCTCGAGGCTTTACTGAGGCGTAACTACTCGCGATCACTCAACGCGTTACAAACTGATTTATGTACGCGGACCACACGCGGTGAAAAAAAAATAATATTTTTGCGAGTAGATCACTGTGGTTTTCAACCGTTCAATCGACTGTTTGAATATAGTGAATTTTTACACGATTGCTAAGATTTTTTGGATGTCCGTTTGTATAATTCCGTATGAATTCATTCCGCCCCCCCCCTGCGAGGACAACTTCATTATAGTGATATATCATAAAAAGAATTGAATCGCGGATGAATGCGTCTGTGGCACGTTTTAACACGCGTGGAAGCGTAGACTGTAGATCATACTGCATTACTACCGTTTTGACCGCGATAGATTTACGTAAATGGGACGTGGGCGAATTTGGAATTTTAAAAAAATAATGTAAATAAAAAATTATAACTTTTATTATACTTTCTTCCTTCTAGAATTTGTTTGTCCTTTTTCTCATAATTTTACTCCAATCCATTTCTTGATTTGTCAAATTTTAACAGAAATAAAATCGCTCATCTTTCACTCCATTAAACACATCCCATATATATATATATATATATATATATATATATATATATATATATATATATATATATATTTTTTTTCCCCATAATCAATAACGCTGCATGAAAATTCAGTAATATAGTGAAGCAGAGTTGCTTTCATTTTCCGATATATGTAGGAACCACACACACACACAGTATATATAGGGTTACATGTTGGCCAATATCGTAACATCGCCCCGATCATCAACGAAGTTAAGCGACATTGGGTTTGAAGAATAGTTGGAGTGGAGACCGTCTTCCGCGACCCTTGGTTTGGATCGCACGTAAAGCTGTAAGTCCCCTTCGTCATATTATCTTAAATGTTGCGAAGGAAGTTAAACAATCGCATTATTATGAAAGTTATTTTACGAAAGTAACACGCGAATAATATTTATGACGAAAATAACCACAAAGGAAAATTAAAACTCGAAATAGCGCTCAAGCGCTTTCGTTTAATGCGTTCCTGTCATTAGACGAAAGCGTTTGAGCACTATTTCGTTTTAATTTTCTTTCGTGGTTATTTTTATCACAACCTCATCATTACATACGCGCATATATAATACGTTTCGGTGGTATAGTGGTTAACGTCGCTGACTACTAATTCATCGGCTCCGGGATCGAGAGCCGGTGACGGCAGGCGGCGCGCGGCAAAACCCAGCTGTTCATCCTTCCACATGATGAAAAATTGATTGGTAGATAAATTGGTACTAGTGATTAAGAAGCTGGGCTGCTCGTGGGTCGTAGATCGGATTCCACGTTAAATTGTAGGTCTAAGGTGGAGCGACAAGCTTGACCTTCGTCAAAATGAACAATTCGGGCGGAAGCAAAAACCTAACCAACCGAGGTATATTCCATTATTTAGTCCCCAAAACAGGCTCAGATATTTAAATTATATTATTCATAACCCAGTTTTATTATACGTTGTTATTTTACTCGAGTAGCGAGCGACATCTACATCTTAACGCGAGATGGGAGTGCATTGCAAATGACTTATTTAACGTGACTTTGCGCTATGTGCATTTGTTTCAGTCATGCTCCAAAATAGGAAGGGAGTGCGAAGGTCTCAAAAGTAAATCCTTTAACAGCGAGACGTGACCCGGATGTATTTGTGTCTCTATTCGCCATTCTATTTTTTTTTTTTTGGGACTATAGGAAGATTCTCGTACAAATACGATGTTTTGTAATATTTTACGGCAATAACCAGGCGAAACGCGTAACGATCAAAATCTTTATGGCGTAACGCGTTGTAGAGAGCCTTTCTCAGGGACCTATACCCATTTGATTGACCAGCTATAACGTCGTCAGCACTAAAGAACTAAACCGAACAACTTTATGTCACGTCGATCAAATGTCGTTAACCCGTTTCTAAGTACATTTATTTTTCCAGGTGACAGTCCTCATCAAAAGCAACGCTTCTTGTGGCACTGCGAAGACGTACGAAGCCTCGGGTGAAAGTCTTCCAAAGGCGTTCGTAGATGGCACCACTTTTTCAGGCCCTAATAGGTCCCGCCCCTTTGCTGACGTCATTGAATCTCAGCCCGGGCGCCACGTTCTTATTAATTTAAGAAGTATAAACGCCGTGGTTAGCATTAGGAAAGTTGGCGAGTGAGTATAAGTTTATTAGGTGGTGAACGGGAGAGTACGTTTGTGCCTGGGACCGTGTATGGGGAAACGGGTGGACCGCGGATTGTTTGACTCGGGAAATTAATAAAACAGTCTCATTAAGGAGGGGGTGCTCAAAAGTTACGTAAAAATGTTCAGGTTTTCGCGTTCAGGGAAAAATTATTTTAAATTTTACTTAAAAATCTTAAACGATCGATTAAATTCATCAAACGAAGAAAGGGATTTCTTTTTTTAATTTTTTGAACTTTTCGGACTTCTTCCCGTAGTTACTTGAGCGTTTCTGTGACTCTGCCTGAAGAAATCGTGCAGGAGCTGAATGAAGACATGCAGCTATGCGTTGGGGGTTGTCCCCGCACGGAGCAATTGACGGAGGGTACCGTCAGAGGTTCCCGCACTCCCGCTATGTCTGAAGCTGAGGTGCGATAAGACTTAGGACTTCTTTTATTGTTGGAATATTTTATGATCCGAGAACATCTAGATTTGTAACTAAATAGTTTCATTAAGCAGCAGGCAACATACGGAACCCA
This sequence comes from Bathynomus jamesi, assembly GCA_023014485.1. Taxonomy (NCBI): domain Eukaryota; kingdom Metazoa; phylum Arthropoda; class Malacostraca; order Isopoda; family Cirolanidae; genus Bathynomus; species Bathynomus jamesi. The sequence goes on along the minus strand of JAJOZX010000052.1, from coordinate 2,353,276 downwards.
TTTGCCCACCTTGTAGGTAGTTAGTGAGTCTCAAAGGTAACTGACTCAACCCACCCCGGTGCCAGCAGCTGGGATCGAGCTCAGAGCTTCTCAACCCAGAGTCCAACACAGTAACCACTGATCCACCGGGCGCCCGTTTAATTAGAAAGTAACGTAATGATACGGTTGTTTAACCTCTTTCGCAACATCCAAGGTCATATGACGGAGGGGACTTACAGCTTTACGTGGGATTCGAACCACGGGTCGCTATATCATATGGACGCGGAGGACGGTCTCCCATCTAACCCAATGTCGCTTGAACGCGGAGGACGGTCTCCCATCCAACCCAATGTCGCTTAGATCACCGGAAACCGGTGTTACGACGTTGGCTACGACGACGTAGCCCGTTGGCTACGACGACGTAGCCATCGTTTAATTAATTAATAAGGAAATCTACTTTAAGTTAATTACCTTCAGGCTTTGTCGTTCTGCCTTGAGTATAACATCACTGATTACTACTTGGATTCGTGCGTGTTCGACCTCGTCACCACAGGAGACTTGACGTTCAGGGAAGCGGCAGCGCTGTCGCTGAAGGACATGTGGACAGAGGACCCCAAGGCATCCTACTCCATCCTAAGGAACTGTTCCACGTGGCCATGCGTGTGGAAGGTCACATCAGGGCAAGGACAGACGGCAGGTGACTTGTTAGTCATTACGTTCATGAGTCTGCTAGGATGGCTAACAAGGTCCTTGTTACTGGTAGCGAATGGTTCTAGTAGACCTGGTCCTACAAAAACTTGTATCGAAAGGTAATGCCTTTGTGAATAATAGTTGTGTGTGTGTATATATATATATAATATATATATATATATATATATATATATATATATATATATATATATATATTAGATGTGTACAATGTGTACAGTATGAATGATTAATTTCGTATTCATCCCCAGTATAGACCATTTTTCGTACTAGTTACTCGAATAGTCTGTATATGGATCTTTAATTGCGAGGTAATTGTACTAACGAGTAACTGTTATTGCAGTGATAAGTATAATACCTCGACCATATAGAGAATGCGGATGATTTTCTTAGTATTAAGACTTATTTGACTACAAGACTAGACCATTTTGCGTCAACGCTTCACTTCAAACCACGTGGTCGTTTAACGCCGCCTCCTTGACTACATACTATGTCTTCGCTGAACCTTCAGAACCTTTTAACATTTGGCAGTAACAGGATTGTAGGTGTAATTTCACGACACTGCAGTGAAAGGATTTTACACCTACCTTAACCTATCTGTATTGTACTCATATACTGTTTGTGCGCATCTGGTGCACCATTTAGTTGACTAGTTATAAATGTTTTAATATTCCTAATACTATGTAAACTAGGATAGAATAGTTAATTTATCACATTAAGTACAAAAGGTTTTATAATTCTTTTTTATAATACGTGTAATATATATATATATATATATAGTGGTCAGTGATTTATATATAGAGCATATTTATTAAAGACATTCTTATATCTAGTCATAACAACATTATATATATATATATTATATATATATATATAATATATATATATATATATATATATATATATATATATATATATATATAGTACTATGTAATAATATGAATATTGTAATTGGAGTTTATATTGTATCAGTTGTATGCACATACATATATGACACATTCCAGTGCCATTGTTAATGTCTAGTCATATATATATATATATATATATATATATATATATATATATATATATATAATGTGGTTACTGTTTCACAATTGAACAAAAGTGAATTTATTTGAAGTTAAGTGCATTTTATGGATGAATTCCTTACAATTGTGAAAGATGGAAAGTTAAACTTTCGCTACAAGTCGGATCTTGCTCTTCCTTAAGTGAACATTAAGGTATCAGTCCCCACTATTATCGAGTTGAATGTTAAGGACGGTTTTAAGTATAAAACTCTTGTTAATATTTTATTAAAGCTAATATTTTTTTTTTAATGAAAAGTCAGTTTATTATTAGAGTATATTGTGCGGCATCTACGTTCGGGTGCGAGTGGAACCAGTTTATTTCAAGAGACCGTAAATTGCTCCGGTTGAAAGGGGTTAAATATTGGGGGACGGGGAGTGGGGCGGTAATGGAGATTTAATGAAGCGGAGTTTTCGAACCAGGCCCGTTTTGTATTCCCGATACAGTCTCTCAGGAAGAGAAACGGGTCTCTAAATGCCTCGTCGTCTCCTTAAAGTCTCCCCTTATCTCCCGTCATCCGCGTAAATCTTCGCGCGCTCGAGTCGGGCCGTTGTTTTCACGGAGACAGCCCAAAGGCGACATGCCTCTGACTGATGCCCATTTCTTATGGCCATTGTCTCTACCCCTATTTGTAAGAGAAAAACGTAATCATTTGTTTTTTAGGTTTTTTAGTAACATTTGTTGATTTTTAGATCTCAATTTTTTGTATTTTTTTATTTGTTGAATTTAATAAGTAATATAATTTATTTAAACTATTATCATTATTATTAAGTGATTAATATTATTAGAAAAGATTGTCTCAAATTTTTATATTACGATTTATGAATAAATATTAAAAAATGAGAATATGTCTCTTTATAAGCCATATATATATATAATATATATATATATATATATATATATATATATATATATATATATATATATATATATTACACACACAAGTATAAAATACCCATTTCGTTCAAACTTTTGCGTAATTTTCATGTGCTCAGTTTTTACCCAGTAGCTCCTATAGGTCAAGTTTTTAATCACTTCCGCATGTATTAAGGTACCGAGGGGGGGGGGGGGGGGGGGGTACATTAAAAAGAGGTTAGATACCACTTGTTTACCGTATATAATGATTATTGTTTCGAATTTCACCCGCGTTAGGATTTTAATTATAAACTCGAAATCAAATAACTCTTACTTCTTGCTACCTCAGAGTTATACACACCTAGTGATTTGTTTTAGATTAGGTTAACTAACCTGCCCTCCAAAAAGCATCTCCTACAAGAAAGTTTAAGGTTTAAACTTATGTTAAAGAATGTTTAAACTTAGAAATGTAGTCCCTAAACAAGTTTTATTGACTCTTTATCATACTCTTGTTCTTCCTTATATAACGTACTGCACCCTTGTTTGGGGAAACTCCGCTAACAACGCATTGAATGGTATCTTTGTCATCAAAAAACGAGCAACAAGGTTATTTATCTGATGCTGATTTCCTTGATCACTCTAGTGCATTATTTAAAGAGCTAAACCTACTAAGGCTCAATGATATAACCAAACTGGCACATTTTATTTTTATTTACGAGTGTAAGAACAAAATCATTAATTTACAATGGGTAAATAGATATTTTGTAACTCAAGAAATCCACTCGTATCAGACCAGAAATAGATCAAAACTTGTTATACCGTACCTCAATTTAAATTGTCTTCATCTCAAAAACTACCCATTTTCATTGGATTGAAACTATGGAATGACTTACATGCCGATATAAAAAATATTGTGAATGTAAATTTGTTTAAAACCAAGTTCAAATCCCGATTAATAATGGCATACTAACAAAAATCTAGGATTAATGTCCATTAATATTTACTAATTATTAATTTCTCGTGTGTAATCTAGTATTAAAAACACATTTCTTGGAATTGTTCAGTTCTTATCTCTCATGTATAATATTAGTTTCTTTGTATGGTATTGGTATAGTGCCTTCAAAGGTGACCTTGTATTTGTCATGTCAGTAGTGATAATTTAAGATTAATAAATGTTTTAACTATTAATAATACTTATTTAGTATTTACTTATTTATTATTATTAAGTAATAACAACTAGCTGCTTATTTTTAATAAGAGCCCAGTAAAGCCTAAAGCTTAAGGGCCAAATTAAATTAAATAAATAGTCGAGCTTCACAATTATTCATGTCATTGTAAATTGCAAAGAATGTATTTATTTTATTGTTAATAAAGGTTATCCAATTCAATTCAAAGTTCTACCGATTTGCAAAAAGAAATTAATGGGTAAAAAGTGTGGTTCCTATTGGTGCTACTTGTGGATTTAGACGCGCGCGCGCACACATATATATATATACAGGGTGCGGCATAAGTCGGTTTATCGAGAATAATAATATCACCTTGTGGAGAATAATATTTATCATTTACTACAGAAATTATTCAGTGTCCTCCATCATGTTCAATACATACGTTGCATCTTTGAACCACTGAACAACAAATAGGGCAGCACAGTCTTTGTTATTATTCAACGTCTCGAACTCTTGGCGTATCAAAGTCATCGTGTGATCGAAGTCCCGAGGTTTCTGGCCGTTGACTCTATCTTTGATTATACCCGACATTGAATAATCACTGTGATGTGATTATTCAATGTGGGGTATAATCAAAGATAGAGTTTACGGCCAGAAACCTCGGGATCGATACGCCGAGTTCGAGACGTTGAATAATAACAAAGAACTGTGCTGCCCTATTTGTTGTTCAGTGGTTCAAAGATGCAACGTATGTATTGAACATGATGGAGGACACTTTGAATAAATTCTGTACTAAATGATAAGGAGCGAGTGTAGTTCCACACTAACTTGTGTCATTGGAACAGCATGCACAACTAAAGACAATTTGTACAGCTCCTCATGCTTTATCTTCATTGCGTTCCACCACGCAATTAGGCTACTGTCTGATGAAATTCTTTAAATATTTTTAAAATCTCGAAGAGCCGAAATGATACTTCTATTCGTAGCACTAGTTGAGTTTTTCTTTATTTTTGCAGCAGCTCTAAGCATGTTTTCCAACTCATCCTCTGATGTACTGGATGCCAAGCTTGCCAAAGATGTCGATTCCATTTTCGTGTGAAGCTGGGTCAAATGAGTAATCGCACGCTCCTGTTCTACTTCGGATAGCATAACATTGAACCTAGGATCCAGATGTAACGATGATATCACTACTTCTTTTTATAGGAGCTGCTTCTCTCTAGCATTCATTGCTTCTAAAAGGTTGTGAGCCAGCACGCATTTAATTTTTGAGATATCACTTTTACACAGAAACCACAATTTGTAGAAGTCTCCTGGAGTAAAATTTTCTTCTTGCAGTCGTACTGTGACTTTCTTAGCAGGCTCTAATACTCGCAAAATTTCATGCAGTTTTTCCCAAGCTTGAGGAGAAAGTTTTAAATCGGTTCCTATGAGTTCAATGAATTCATCAATGAACGGTCGGAGTTCCACTAAACGGAAGATCATATCATATGTTGAGCACCACCTCGTCACGACGTCTACGATAGGCACATGATACTTCTTCGTTTTTAAAATATTCATAAGTGGAGTTCGCAGCTTCTTAGCAAGTTTCCGCGAATGAGCTATAGTATTTACGAGCAATCCTGCATTTAAAGTCTTTTATTACGGGTTGCAAAGTATGTACGACACATTTAACAAAAGGAACATTTCCTAATTCCAACTCATCGAGTTCATTGATGTCACTTTCATCGTTTACAATGTCATTTCCTTCACTCGAGATCAGTTCTACAGCTTTCATCATATTTCTAGCATTATCAGTACCTAGTAATGACGAACGCTTAAGTTATATTTCAATAGCACACTTAAAACCAGTTCCTTGATGTTTTCACCCGAATGATCATGACAGAAGTCTGTAACAGACAATGTTCGTATCTGAAGAGAATCTCCGTTAATGAACTGGGCATTAATGGCTAGAACAGATCTATCCAGACGAGATGCGATACCTATTTTCAGTGAAAACATTGTTTTGTAGTTCTTCACTTATTTGCTACACAATGTCTGCAGCTTTCTTATCAACTAAATTCGAGATTTTCTTCCTGTCCATTGATGTCCTTCTTGTCAAGAAGATAATTTTAATTTGTGCGAAAGTACTTATAAGCTGGACCCTTTAATGAGATTCTTGGTCAAAGAATCCCTTCCGATGTCGGGTGAACGGGATCTAACCTAGGTGTGAATTTCTTAATGGTCTCTGGCCTTCTAAAATGTTCCTTACCTTTCCTGGATTGTTTCCTTACTACTTTTGTTCATTCATTTTCCTGTATCCACCCGAAGAGGATGCCAGTGGGCATCGAAACTGTTGTGGAAATAAACTCCGTCTATTAGTGTGGGTTTTATCGTCACACCATTCCATAGGACTAACATTTGAGTTGAAGTTTGGTCATTCCCACGGATTATCTCACTCAATTATCGAACTGAGAAGTTTAATGGTCAGAAAAAACTGAAGGTGTCCTTACCAAGTGATTAAACTAAGTCAACGAAAGGAGCACAGTCATTATTGACAAGTATTTTGATGTGGGATAACATTTTTCCTCCCTAATTCTCTTTTCATTTTTAAAACCATTGTCTCTAGTACTTTCAGTTGCGTTATTTTCTACATCAAATTAAAGGATAAATGGATATTTTAAATCCATACAAATGTTAAGTCGCTAAAAAAAGGAAAATAATTCACGTTATTTACATTTTTTTGCAATCCAAATGCTCCTCAAAAGTGAAACGCAAAACTGTTATTTTTAATCTATTCGAATTCAGATTTCAATTTTTGATTGTTTTTCAATTTCAGTTCGAATTTCGATTTTAGTTGTCAGAATTTTTTTGTTAGATTTTTTTCGATTTCAGTTCATAAAATAATATCGGTTTTATCAGTTTATCGATTCCAGTTCGATTAAGTTTCAGGTTAAATATCAGGTTGTAACAAATTCTGCTCGATTAGAAAACCGACGATAGATAATAGAATAACCCCAAGATAATGTGAAATAGTTTTAGAAATGTTGCAAATTACACGCGGCGACAGGTTCGCACACGTTTTATCACGATACAGAATGATACAGAAGGAAAAGTAGGAAAAGTTAGGAGAAGTAGTGAAGGTTGGAAAATGGGTTCCGCATGATTTGTCACAAGCGAACCTTCAACATCGAATCGATATTTGCACATCGCTGCATTCTCGGCAACTGCAGGCACCATTTTTTAATCGGATCGTCACTGGGGATGAAAAATGGGTCCTCTATAACAATATTAAGCGTCAACATCAGTGGCTTAGCCGTGAAACAAAGCCTGAACCTCAGTCAAGGAATGGACCCCATCCAAAGAAAATTTTGCTATGCGTTTGGTGGGATATGCGAGGAATTATTCATTTTGAGCTTCTGCCAGATAACCAAACAATCACAGCTGAAGTCTACTGCCAACAACTCCAACGATTGAAGATGGCATTACAAGAAAAACGTCCTGCATTAATTAATCGCAGAGGTGTTCTATTCCACCAGGATAACGCGCACCCTCACACTGCTCGAATCACCACTGCCCAATTGAAGGTATTTGGTTGGGAAAAAATGCCTCATCCACCTTATTCTCCGGACATCGCACCTTCAGAAGTTCAGACTACCATTTATTCAGAAGTCTGCAACACCACCTAGATGGACAAAAGTTGCAATCCAAGGTAGCTATCGAAAACGAAGTGATCGCTTTTTTTAACTCGAAACCAAGGGATTTCTTCGAACGTGGCATAAAAAACTTTTCTACAAGTGGGAGGAGGTCATTGTCATTTAATTTTTGTTGTGAATAAACTAAAAATTCGAAAAAAATTTTCCTTACAAGTCATTTAATTTTTGTTCTGAATGAACTAAAAAACCGAGCAGAATATATGTTACAACCTTATAGAATAAATATGGTTACATGAGCGAACGAAAATAGGGACGCTTGCCATTTCGTTCCTATTATTATTATCGGTACTTACGTATTATCGGGACTACCAAACTGTTTATTTTGTATTTTTGCTCTCGTCATTTTCGTTTAAACTAACGAAAATATCACAACTTAACCTAAACAATCATCAAGGGCGTACAGTTGACCTAACTGGACATTCAGTTGACAAAGCACTGGATGTTTTTATCAATTACGGCGTTATTCTCTCATCCTTCTTGCCCGAAATGTGACAGCGAGTGCTAATACGAAAAGATCAGGAGATATTTAGGTGAAATAACCAATATTAACCTGTTAGGTTAATTGAATGCCCGGTTAGGTCAACTGTACGCCCTTGATGATTGGTTAGGTTAAGTTGTGATATTTTCGTTAGTTTAAACGAAAGTGACGAGAGCAAAAATACATCATAAACAGTTTGGTAGTCCCGATAATACGTAAGTACCTTATTATATACAACTACTCTTAACAATATACAAATAAACAAAATACAATATAAAAATTACGTTTTTTTAACATGAAAAGTAAAAAATATTGTTTATTAACTCACCTTCATGAAGGCCATTGTTGTACCCACTACATTGATGCAGTATTGTGGTGTCGGGACTTGAGGGCAAGGCCCAGGGAGGAATCACGGGCCCTGATACTACTTTTGACTTCGGGCCCCTTGACCCCCGATCACCACCACCTCTATATCTTCCAGCCCGGGACCCGCTTAAGGGTTACTGTTTCCAATCTTATCTAAACAAGATATCGTCGGCATTGCCTTCAACATCCCTGGTGAAGGTTTCACGCATATCACGACTGATATACGCTTTTGGACCAATTACGTCATCAATCTTCAACTGTGGACCAACGAAGCGAGTGGACGAAATATCAATTTTGCATAATTTTGAGACTTTACATTTTGTTTCGTAATTAACGAATTACTTTGGTTTTCAAATACGAGTATATGCAAGATATCTTATCTTATATTACTGAATTTATCACTTTAATTACTTTCGGTTTAAATATACTAACAAGGCCGGAACTGTAGGGTGGTTTTAGCGTTTTAAAATTTCACAGTTTTCGCCATTTTTCTAGCTCAACAACTACAGGGTGTCCATAAATGTTTACCCTGAAAACGGTATGCTCTCATGTTTTAATGACGAATCTTACATCCGTTTTCTTTTTACGGGTGATCTCGTACACGCATAGAGTTTCTGTGCTGGTGTGTTTCGTCTACCGCATTCGCCGTTAGGAGCGCTGTAGTAGCTGTTCAGTTAAAATGGCACAATGTGTTGTGTGGCTTGCAGAAACAAAATCTCCTGTCAGTGTTCAGCGAAGGTTCAGAACAAAGCTTGGAAAGAATCCACCTGATGTGAAGTTAATTAAGTCGTGGATGAAAAAATTCTTGGAAACTGGAAACGTGGAAAGGGAAAGAGCAGTGGTAGACCATCAGTTTCGGATGGGACGGTGGAAAACATTCAAACTGCTTTCACACGGTCACCAAGGAAATCGGTGAGACAAGCTTCATGCCAACTAAAGATACCGAAGTCTACGGTGCACAAGGTGTTACACAAACGTTTGAAGTTACACGCCTACAAGGTAAATGTTGGAAAATGTGTGGCGTGTGTGAATACCGTTTAGACATTTTACGTGCCACTAGGAGTGCACATGTGGAAGCTTATTAAGTTCATTAACTATGTATCAAAACTTTGTATGTTTATCTACTTATGATTAAAACTGTGTTTGAATACGAGTGTTTATTTAAAAGTTATAGCATGCTTTAATCAGGGTAATCTTTTATGGACACCCTGTAGTTTCTTATTAAGTCCCAGAGATGTTTTGATGTTTTTCTTCAGTGAAGTTCCTGTAAAGTGATACACTTAAGACTTTCTATATAAATTTCTTCCAATTACAGAACATGTGAAACCTAGGTCTATAATAGGTTAGGCCTTCAAGTTATTTCGCGCGACAAATAGCGAGTTTTTGACATGATATATCATTAAAATAAAAATATTAAATTAGGCCAATTAGAACGGTGGCTAAGGCTACCTAGTTGGGAGCATTAAGAAAACATGTCAAATTTAGTTGAAAGAAGAGACTCGCATAGTAGGCCCAAGACCTATATTAAGCTTACCCCGTTATCACTACTCAAGGTTAAGCTGGTTTTCTTGTTTGGTTGGGAGGGATAATTTAAAATTTAATTTTAACTTTAACGTGGGGCATACAGTCAGAGAAATTGTTGAAAAAAAATTGCAGAATTATAATCTGTAGTTTAAGGGTTAATATATATAAGCCTGACCTCCGTGAAATGAGGGGGCAAAACCTAGCCTAACCTAACCTTGAATGCTAATAATGTAGTAGGCCTAATGTAGGTCCTGGGCTTACCATATGAATCTTGTCTTTGAACTGGCTGTGACACGTTTTCTTAATGATCCCAAACATATAGACTAGTCACCGGTCTAATTGGAATAATTCAATAATATTTTTACGTTAATGTTTCGTCAAAAACTTGCACATCTGCCAAGCGAAATATCGTTTATTAACTACCAGACCTAACTTAAATTTGGAGAAGGCCTAATCTATGGTAGGCCAGGTTTAAGTGCTATAACTGGAAAAAATGTAACTGGTATCAATCTACAGGGAATTTAATGAGTTAAAACCATTTTTTCTGATACTTAATAAGGTGAGCCATTAACACTCTGTTATCACTCATTGTTAATAAAAACACACAATGTAAATGCTTGAAAATAATTAAATAAACAAAGCAACTAAGCGCAATTTACGCTCACGGTCACGGACACTGCTACTGTACTAATACTGATTTAACTGAAAGGGAGAGAGAGGGTAGGAGACGCGCTGTGATTGGTTGAGAGGCTGCCGAATTTTTGGACACTGTGTTAAAGTACTATAAGGTACTATAATATATATAAATATTTCTATACTAAATACAGTAAGTGGTATTTAAAGATATGTCAATTATAATGTTGCGTATCTATACATTTATTTCCATGGTAACAGTGAGTAAACCAAATAAAAAATACACTTATGTATAGTAGATGCTTGTCAAAAGTACAACGATATATCGTAGTCATAATTAGGCTTTGGTTTTGTATGAATTTAAAAATTGCTAAATATGCCTGCGAATATGGAACCAAAATGCTCGAAATACGAACTTAAATATACTCTTAAATAATCAGTTAATCACCTTTCGAGTTAAATGTTATGATTTTTAAGGTATTTTAGGATTGAAAGATGTAATATATGCATAATATTTATTCATTTGAGGATAAGACGGTGCATATTTTGAAGAGAAATTCATTGGAAAATAAAGCAAAAAATGCAGTTACATACACGAAAATGTGGGTAAATGCCCTCTTCTGAACTAAATAACAATATATCAGTGGTGGGCACCGTTAACCAAAAAGTTAACTTCGTTAACCGCTAATCCGTTAACCAAAAAGTTAACTTCGTTAACCGTTAATCCGTTAATTCGTTAAACATGTAACGGAAGTTACCGATAAACCGTTAACGTTAACTTTTATTATAAAAAAAATGAAAAACACAATATATATATAATTTAATTTTCCCTCTTCTTGTTCTCCATTTTGTCCATGAGATGCATGTTGCCCTTCATGAAAATTAGCATATCAAAGTTTTCATCAGACAGGGATGATCTCTTGGCCCTCAGGATGTCCTTACCCATAGAGAACAAACGCTCCACTGCAGCACTGGAGGGGATGGCTGTGTTGAACTTGATGAACAAGTCCACCAACACTTGCTCACCCAAGAAGGCAGCATCTGTCAGCAAGTCCTTGGAGTTGGTCTCCAGCCAGGTCTTGACCAAGTTCTGGGCTTTGCCCTTGAGTGACCTGTGGCTTCTGCTGCTCTCTTTTGTCTGGATGACAGCACTGAAGAAGTCATCCTCCTCCTCCTCTCCTCGTTGTTGCTGCCCACTTCGTTGGACTGCTGCTTCATCGCCTCCTCGACTGTACCCTCCATGCTTTTCCTCACCCTGGCGACCTTGGTGTTGTCATACTTGTCCAACCAGATGAGGCGAAACCTGGGATGGAAGGCAGCAGCCAGCTGGCATTCGTCATCCTCCAGGAGGGGCCCAAACCTTTTGTCGATGCCTGCCAAAAGTGCTCAGCACTGAAAATAATAGAAACTTTTAAACGTTTATTTATGAATTTTTTGGGTTAACGGAAGTTAAATGTAACGGAAGTTAATTAGTCCGATAATGATTTTCAAAGTTAACTTAAAAGTTAAATCGTTAACGAAAAAGTTAACTTCGTTAATTAACGATTAACGGATTAACGGTTTGTGCCCAGCTTTGCAATATATATATACCTTACCTTATGAACCTTATGTTGTTTCGTGCGTTGGTCTCTCTTCACACGGAGGTCAAGCTGGTGGCCCCGCCTCTAGGTCTGGTCTGGTGGAGGAGCGAGTTGCTTTTTTGCGCTCTCCACCGTACATAGCCAGGCACGCCCGGCTCATCTGGTACTGTCCTGAGCCAGGCATCCAGTCTTTTCTTGAAGACTTCAACTTTGACCCCCGTTACGTTTCTGAGGTCCTGAGGAAGCTGGTTGAAAAGTCTTGGCCCCTGACAACCAAGCTATTTTCCTTCAGGGTTGAGGAGGTCCCTTGTCGTGCCTTTAATTTGGGAACACTACACATTCTGCCTTTCCTATTTTCCAGTGTTGTTTGAATGGTAATTGGGTTTAGTTTTAGGTTTGGTACCAGTTTTTCGATCATTTTCCATATGTAGATTATGATGTACCTCTCTCTTCTTCTTTCCAGTGAGTACAGATTTAGTTTACGTAGTCTTTCCCAGTAGTTGAGTTCTTTGCAGCCATCAATCTTGGCTGTGAAATGCCTTTGCGTTTCTTCGTTTATTAATTTTTCTTTTTTATATGGGGACGTCAAAACTGAGCAGTATTCAAGTTTTGGTATAATCAGTGTTTTTAGCAGGGGAATCATTACTGTCCTGTCCCTTCTCTTAAACGTTCTTAGAACCTGTCCGGCGACTCTTTTTGCTTTATTTATCGCTATCTGATTTTGTGTTTCGAATTTCGCATCATATATATATATATAGCATAAGAACAATATATGTACAAACAGAGTTGCAGTTTATAACATGATGCAATAAAATTCTTGGATACTTGTAGGTTATCTTCCCCCCACAATTTTTGACAGAATATTTTCGTTAAAACTAACGAAAATATCATGACTTAACTAACCAATTATCAAGGGCGTACAGTTGATCTATTAGTAAATAGTAAATACTATTCCAGAAACAATGTTATAATTAATAATAGATCAACTGTACGCCCTTGATAATTGGTTAGGTTAAGTCGTGATATTTTCGTTAGTTTTAACGAAAATATTCTGTCAAAATTGGTGTGTGTGTGTGTGGGGGGGGGGGGGGGGGGGGAGATAACCTATAAGTACCAATTCTTGTCAGCAAGGATATTTTTGTCAGCAGGATATTTTTGTATTGCGAGAAAACTCTTCGAACATATCAAGATACTAACTTAAGAATGTCGGTAAACGGTAATATCGAGATGTGAACAGTGTCATCGATGCGAGCGGATTAACGTACAGGCTTTATTTATACAGGGTGTCCCATAAGTCCGGCATCATAGGAGAAATTCATATTTTTCTATTTCTACAAACCATAATTCATATTTTTCTCTTTCTACAGGCCATAATGTCTGTGAGCAAGGAAGAACGAATCCAGATAATTCTACTCATAGGAAATCGGAGTCAAAGAGAGGCCGCTGCTGAATTTAACAGACTGCATCCAGACCGTGAGCCAATAACACAGAGTTGTGTTAGCAGACTTGTTGCAAAGTTTAAGGAAACAGGACCCATAGAAGATAAACCACGCAGTGGACCTTCAAGGAGGTCCACTGACGATGATACAGCGACTGCTATCCTGGCTCATTTTAACAGAAGTCCCAATAAGTCCCTTCGGCGATTGTCCGCCGAGACAGGAGTGTCGAAAAGTAGCAAGGCATGCTGAATTTAACAGACTGCATCCAGACCGTGAGCCAATAACACAGAGTTGTGTTAGCAGACTTGTTGCAAAGTTTAAGGAAACAGGATCCATAGAAGATAAACCACGCAGTGGACCTTCAAGGAGGTCCACTGACGATGATACAGCGACTGCTATCCTGGCTCATTTTAACAGAAGTCCCAATAAGTCTCTTCGGCGATTGTCCGCCGAGACAGGAGTGTCGAAAAGTAGCATCCATCGCATTCTTCAGGCTCACAAATGGCATCCATATAAACTTCAGATCCTACAGAAATTAAGCGATGATGATCCCGACCGGCGGATGGAATTTTGTGAATGGGCTACGAACAATATGCTCGGGATGCCAATTTCCCGTCCACCATTCTGTTCAGTGACGATGCTGTTTTTTATGGAAATGGTGAGGTAAATCGACAGAACACCTGCTACTGGTCTCAAAACAACCCTCACTGGTATACCTCTTGACGTTGGTCCTCTTCAAAGGAACAAGGTGCATCTCGGGTGATGGTATGGTGTGGCATTTGGAAGGATCGCATCATAGGCCCCCTCTTTTTCGATGAACATGTCACTGGAGGCACCTACTTACGTATGCTCAAGGAAGAAGCATTTCCCAGTGTCTTGAACGAAGAAGGAAATTTCCCAACATGGTTCCAGCAAGACGGCGCTCCTGCACATTACAGCACTCAAGTAAGGGAATACCTGTACCAACAATTCCCTGGTCATTGGATAGGACGTCGAGGGCCTGTGGAATGGCCAGCTAGAAGCCCGGATCTCACGCCACTAGATTTTTATATCTGGGGCCACTTGAATGCGCTGGTATACGCAGAGAAAATTAGGAGTGTTGAACATTTGCGGCAGCGCATTACTGGGGCATGTAACACCATTACTCCTGACATCATTCACCGTGTGCTTGCTGACTGGGTATCACGTCTGAATTTGTGTATTGAAAACAATGGTGGGCATATTGAGCACGTTTTGTAAATAAAAGCTTTTGTTTTGCCTTGTTTTATTATTTTTCCTATGATGCCGGACTTATGGGACACCCTGTACAATGCTTTGCTCGAGCCCCGTGTTTTATTAAATTATTATTATGACATTAGAACAAAAATAATAATTTCGTGATTATTTCCCAAAATATGCATTTTAAACGAAAAAAAACTAGAAATATGCACTTTCGCTCAAAAATGCTTAAAATATGCATTTTCATATGCATATATGAAAAAATCGGAAGCCTAGTCATAATGAATGAAGTTATGACTAAGTCATTCAGCCTTTAGCCGAGTTTCGGTCGGAAGCTCTCCCGGAAGACATAGCCTTCTTGGCTACTCCCCGGGGTTAGGTGAAAGATTCCAACCCCACTCCGCCTTTAACCGCCGCATTGAGCGTTAACGTTCAAATTTTTCTCTTAAATGCTATGTATTCTATTAATTACTTATTGTCTAGGTTGACTTAATCTGGACAAAGTTCTGTTTGAATTTATTTGTGATTCAAACACTGAGTTTGAGTCGCATTTGTTGTAGAAAAATATTTTTATCTGATTGTGATTAGTTTAAGTGCGAACGTACGTGGAATTGTCAGGATTCACGATTCCGTGGCATTGGGCCGATTGAGATCTAAAGACAATTTAATTGCGTTCTGCTATTTACTGTAGATTAATCTCAAATCAGTATTGTTAATTGACAAACCTTTCTGTAGGTCAGGATTGTTGTTTATTGCCGGACTTTTGGTAAAATTTGAGTATAACTTGCAACCTCGATTTTCATACGCTTTATTAAAATCTCTTGTTCATTATTTGTGCAAATGATGATCCAAAGTGCGTAGTTTTTAAAGTTAAAACTGACGCACGGTTTGGTCTATTTGTACAAGAATAGAACATCAGATTTGAATAAAACACAGCATAAACTACTAGAAACATGGATTGACCTAACCTGATCTAACCGTGCTTACGTAACCCTATTCAAACAAGGGGGCTCTGCCCCCCTTGAATAGGCTGACCATATTTCCTTGAGACAAAAACGGGACGGGGGTTATGTAATATTCTGTATTCATGAAAACGTAAGTACATAAACATATTGAGCTTACAATTATTCTTCAGTGACAGAACCCATACAAAACGGTACTGTCCCGTTCAAAACGGTACGTATGGTCAGCCTACCCTTGAACCCTTGGCCATTGATTCTCTCAAGTCCTATCATGGCGGTCGGTAAAAATGTGTAATTTTAGGAGATTCTTATTGGGGCTTGAAACCCTGTAATAATGCATTTCCACAGACTTTGAGAGACAGTTTCAGGCATTCCAGATCATGTGGAAGCTTATGGTAATACTCATTACTCTGGATTCGGGTTGCAAGTTATACTAAAATATAATCTTATTTTGTATTAATTAAAAGTTCATATAATAATCATTACAGAGCGTCAAGCACCCGGTACCCTTCAAAATGTAGGAAAACGGGAAATTTGCATAAGAAAATAGGGGTAAAATTTAAAAAATAGGAGCAAAATAGGAATATTTTTTAAAGAATGACCTCATTCCGAGAATAGACACCTTCTGTTGCTCAAGCTTCAATGCAGATAGAGCCTTTCTTATGGCATCACCGATGACCAGATCCTCATCAGCAAACTGAAGATTTCGATGTTGAATAGTAACTGATGACAGGTTAACACCATATATTCCTTTCACTGCTTCTGGCTTCAATTCATGAACCTGCGCAGGAGCCTCAAGAGTGTTTCACACACACACTGTCATAGAGTAAGTGAAGAGTTGGGCTGTTCTTCTGGAAATTAGTCAGAAGCTCTTAAAAAAAAAAGGGGGCACATCACTTTAAGAATTCAAACTGCACTTTTGTCACCTTTTTATGTTCATTAGTCAGCAAGGCATGAACTCTTATGTAATTGGAACTTTTTGGTGCAGTTTTCTCATCTTTTCCAAGTTCTGTAGCTGATAAAATAGGAAAAAGTAGGACAATTTTGGAAAAAATTGGAGCAAATAGGAATTTTTTTTAGGAAAAAAATTGGAACTTGACTCCCTGTCATTGTAATCATTCATATATTATGTATGGTAGTTGGTCCTTCGACCAGTTTTAATTTGTAGTAGTTTATAAGCCGTAAACTTGAAAGCTTTACGAAGTATAATCTAAAGTTCACACCCTATTGAAGCTATGGACTGCACTTCATGATTTTCAACAAAGACGCTACGCTGTGATTATCTGAGGCGTCTCTCCACACTGCGCGCGATCAATTGGATTCCACGCGAACCATTTACTTACCTGTTCCTATAGTTTTATTGCGCGATTGGTTGAAACTATCAAAAAATGCACGATTGACTGGTAATTAACTATAGTTTTATTATGTTAATATTACCTGTAAGCATTACAGGTACAGCCTTTAAATGCATTGTCACTTCCTGTTACTCAGGTTTCTGTGGAGACACACTCTTCGGGCTTTCAGTACATCCTAAATCCCTTAAGAAACAATGAGCAACCAAACTATAAGAGCTGTATCGTTTTTCCGAATCAACAAAACTAAGGATTAAGTTACCTTATGAAAATTATTCGATGAAAGTCGATTTTTTTTCTTTTTACAAAAGTGAATATAGTATTATACATGTATAAAGTTATTTTAACTTCTGATAAAATCAAATTAATGCATTGGTTACATCTTACATAACACTTCCGTTTCTAAAAGCCTCGGTAAATGTAGGGGAAAACATTAACCATTTTATTTTTTTACACTATTGCGAGTTAAAAAACGTAACAGCCAAGAAACTCATTTCCCACGATGTGGGTGTGTGGGCACCCCGAGGCTTCACTTCTAACTCGAGCATTAACAGGGTAAGCGGCCAACTCAACCAACCCAGGAGCCAGCAGGCGGAATGAATGAAAGCCCCCACCACTAAGTCCGCCACCGTAACCACTAAACTACTGGGCACCATTACGTGAGTTAACCGAGTTTGAATATAAAACTGACGAGTATTTATAGCGAATGATAAAATATTTAATAAGATACAAAAATTACATATAATTTAATTAATGATACTACTAATACTACTAATAATAATAATATTAAAATGAAATATCTTTGAAAACCTTTCACAGCCAAATGACCTTTGATGTTGCGGGAGGTTAAACCCTCCAACAAATTGGCTAAAACTCTGGCTGATAGCATACCAAATATAAATTAAGGTACTGCATAGGTATAGGTGTAGAAATTCATTCCGGTAGCCATCCCTGGTGTGTGTGTGTGTGTGTGTGTGTGTGTGTGTGTGTGTGTGTGTGTGTGTGTGTGTGTGTGATTTAAGTCTTTTCACATAATGCTAGTTATAAATTAGATATTAAGTTTTGCTACTATTTTTCGAAAGATTTTACTCGTAAATCAAATTACTTTAGTGATAAAATAAAGTGTGTACAAAAATGTGTACAGTTTGTGATAGACAGACACGCGCGAGTAAAAATTTTCCATTTGAGGCCCCAAAGATGGGAGAAATTACTTTGAAGAAATAGTCTTCACGCTCAGGTGCCCCTCTGTGTGTGGAAAAAGGAATTTTCGAATTTATCCGTTCCCAGTTAAGCCTAAGTGCAATACCAAAAACTTCTTAATGATTTTTTTAAATCAATCCGAACACTATATTCCCATATGAACAAGTCGCGGAGGTCGAGGTTAAGTGACAGAGAAGGCTATGCAAAGACCACAGTCGTGTGATTTCTTTTAATCTAATGGACAATATCTTCGAAGAAAATCGCTGGACATTAGAAACTCGATAAGCAGCGATCGAACGTGAAACTCGTTTCATTTCTTTTGCAGCGTTTGAAGCCGTCATTAGGAGTAACACTGCTCTGATTCACCACCTAATTTCGCAAAGGAATGGGCAATACTGTGTCTATAAAAAAAACTCCCATCCTTCCATAATAATCATGCAAAGTTTCATGAACGTAAATTTATCCATTTATTTTTAATTAATTTTTGAAAGTGTGTCGTAAATAATCAGCATGCCTGTACATTTCTTTTGAAAAAAAAAAAAAAAATATATATATATATATATATTATACAGGGTGTCCGAGAATTATCTGTACAATTTTTGGCTGTTATTAAAAGTCAACCATGAAGTGTAGAAATTCCAGTGTTGTCCCATTTTACAGAGAATCTCTAAGTTTTTTCTGATACCAAGTTTTGACAAGTTTTTTAGAAATTCCAGTGTGTCCGAACATTATCTGTACAATTTCATCTTTTAATAAAATTCTTGATAACACACGTAAAATTCTTAAACAAGATTATTTAGAATCTGTATTTTCAAAAGTTTCTTTTATTAAAGTAACGTTGTTACAAACATTCGATAAGTGCACCATTAGTGATTCGCAAAACATCCAATCGATACTCCAAATGTTGCCATGTACGCTGCAGCATATCCACATCAATTCGCTCAATAGCAGCTGTGATTCTTGCTTTTAAATCATCAATGTCTGTCACCCGCGTACATTTCTAAAAAACTTGTCAAAACGTGGTATCAGAAAAAACTTAATGAGATTCTCTGTAAAATGGGACAACACTGGAATTTCTACACTTCATGGTTGACTTTTAATAACAGCCAAAAATTGTACAGATAATTCTCGGACACCCTGTATATATATATATATATATATATATATATATGAAACTACAGAAAATTAACTTGAAAATAGTTTAATTTTAAAGTTCTTAACACATTTTTGGGACATATCAGCATTACATTTCATATGTCAAGTTCGCATAAATAATATGAACTTGAGACAAACGCATATACAGTATATGCAGACCTCAGACTTTATTTCATAATTTAGTCCGACAGCTTAAAATACGTTGAAAAACTGGAATAAGCAACTCTCTTCTTCGTTACGATGCAAACAAATATCTGGATTCAGTATCTTTTAACATCCCCGACATTATGTTTAGAGCCCAAGTTCTTTAATGGTGATTTCCCTCATTTTGAACTTCTGAATCTTGCCTGTGACCGTCGATGGAAACTCACTTTTGGCAAAGATGTATTTCGGGACTTTATAATGAGCGATCTGGAATTCAAATGAATAAATTAATTATATACCTATATGATGAGTAATGAACCCCTTGAAATCTACAAATTTACAATCGGTAGAAATATTTTTGAACAAGATTTTTGTTTTTAAACAGATCCAACTTAGAATTGTTTAAATAAGATCTAAGGTTTAATCTCTCATTTTATCTACGGAGATTGTGATGTTATTCAGTAAATATCATATCTCAAAAAATGGCATCACTGCAAATGGAACAACAACAATTAACTTAAGAACAAAGGAGAGAAAACGACACGATTTATGAACAAATGGCCAAAGTAGTTTAGTTAGAAGTTTTGGTTAATATTGGATTTTACTCCCAGTCACAAGCAGTTGAACAAGTACTATATATTGAATTGCCATTAAAAACTGACTAAAAAATATATATATATATCTTATCTTGTGCAAATTTGTTCAAATGTACTTTTTTTAATAAAATATATTTCCTGTTTTGGTTACAATGTACATTTTTCATAAAATATTTTTCCTGATTTGGCTATTTTTTGGCGTTTATGATATGTATGTATTAGTGATGGATCGAATAACCGCAACCGCACTACAACCGCACAAAAATTCACAACCGCAACCGTAACCGCAACCGCCGTTCCATAAGTGCGGTTGCGGTTGTAAAAGCTTAGTTAATTTTAATTTTAGGTTAATTAGAAATATTTCTTTTTTTAAAAAGAAAATGATGGGTCTCCTTATGCGTGCTTAAACGTGACGTCATACGGCTGCAGCAAAAATATTATTCTTGAAATTCACACTGCCTGTCATTAAGTTTGACATCAGTTTTTCAAATGAATAATAATCCATAACTTTCCAATGGGTGGAGGCTGGGGAAAGTGGTAGGTGGGATGAACAGTGCGATGGGTCCTCGTCCCTCATCCTGGTAACACACTTAGTGCAAAATATGGTTTTAATTAATTTGACCTATTCTTTCATAATAGCTATATAAGTTTAGAATATACTTCATTTAAATAGTATTTATTTAGTAAATACCTTATGTTGAACACAAGTTTTGCAACACAAATAGCGGTAGCGGTGTATTGCAAAACTTGTGTTCAACATAAGGTATTTACTAAATAAATACTATTTACTATATATTATGTACCAAGTGTGGCTAAATCGCACTATAGTGGCTAAATCCAGTTAATAATTACGCATTTTTCCTAGTATATGATAACCGCAACCGCAACCGCGGTTGGAAAAAATTCGACAACCGCAAACAACCGCAACCGCGGTTGTGAAAAACCGACCACTCGATCCATCACTAGTATGTATACACTATTTTGGTCAATCTGTCACGTTTTTCTTATTTCTGGCTACTGTTTCAAGTTCTGGCTAGTTTTTTTTATTCTAACTGGATTCAGTTTGGTGGTGTTTGCCATAGAATTATGGCGTGCCGTTCGTGTGATTTCGACTTTGAGGACCTGATTCGCTATGTAGACCTGATTCGCTATGTAGGCCTAGATGAAGACAAAGTATTGGATGTTTTTATCAATCACGGCGTTATTCTCTCATCCTTAACTTGCCCGAAGTGTGACAGTGAGTGCCTAATACGAAAAGATCAGAAGATATTTAGGTGAAATAACCACTATTAACCTGTTAGGTTAATTGAATGCCTGATTAGGTTAATTGAATGCCCGGTTAGATCAACTGTATGTCCTTGATGAGTGGTTAGGTTAAGTCGTAATATTTTCGTTAGTTTAAACGAAAATGACGAACAAATTTTTCTAGTCAATTTTGAGTTGTTTTGCACAAATGTGATATCCGTTTCCTGTGAAAATGAGTAGTTTTCGAGATATCTTCTCCTAGAGATAGGTGAAGATATCTCGAAAACTACGCATTTGCACAGGAAACGGATATCACATTTGTGCAAAACAAATCAAAATTGACCAGAAAAATTTGTTCTCGTCAAAAAACCTGACTGGGAATAATAACCAATTTTTACCGTACTTTTCCGTATATTAAAAAACCTAAAACATGAAGCTGTCGAAACTGGAAGAAGAGAGATTTAGAAGCGAGTTGTTGCGCAGTCCCTAGACTAAATTTTACTCTGGAAACCCGGAAATTAACGCGAATTTGTCGGTTCCGAGTTGAGAAGTCTTGGGACATTCAATGTTACCCCAGAGTATCCCAAACTCATTCGTACAGAGATCATTATCCCCTTTCATTTGACTATTTTCTCAACATCTCCACAAATTACGAATATCTCACCTTTCCTTTACTCCATTCCTTTAAATCTACAACGTCGAGGTTCGAACCTGGTCTCAAACGAAGCCACATCGACACTTCTTCACCCATGCGATCATCAGGTACTCCGAACACCTGTAATTAATTAAAAATTAACATTAACTTAATATTTTATAAGCGTACGGTAGATAAGTGGTTACGATGGCAGGCTCTGAGCGGCGAGAGTCTGGTTTGCTCCCGCCTGCTGCCTCCAGGGTTAGGTTAAGTTGGCCGCTTACCCTGTTAGTGCTCGGGCTAAAGGTGACCTTTGGGACACACTCACCCTCACGTCGGGGGGGAAATGACTGTTGAATGTTAGCTGCCGATGCGGAAGCGACATTGAGTCCATATTAACTGAATGGGAGAGTCTTCTGCGCCAAATTATGTAACGACCCACGTTTCAGATCCCACGTAAAACTGTAGGTCCCTTCCGTCGTATGACCTTAATTATTGCGAAGAAAGTTAAATCAATCAACCAACTGATATAGGGGTAATTACACTTTCTCCGTTTGGATAATCAACCAACTGTTTGTGCATAATTGATATCACTGAAATAGGGTTGAGATTTGCGACGGTTTACAAATTAATATTGATATACTGTTGATGTGTTAACCCCTCCGTCTTATGGCCTTGGTCGGTCCGAAGTTGACGGGGGTTTTTGGTTAGGTAGCAGCAACGGATTTGTTACTCTGGAGTAGCTGGTACCATATAAGGAATCGCAGTAGTTTTCTTCCATACTTACTCTCCGATTTCTTCTTGTAGTAGATCGGAGGATTCTGTGAAGCTGATTAAATTCTCTGAAGGTTCCCCGATTCTTCTTGTAACGGATCGGGGAATTATTTTTCTCTTTTTAAGACTAAGTTCTCTGAAGAGAGCAAGGCTCGAAGGAGAAGATAGACTTTTTCTTACGGTAATTTACTGCTAAAATGTTACAGGTAATGTTCAGCCTCTACGCTAGATCAGTCTAGTCAGAATGAACTTTGAAAATTTACATGGGTTTATATATCCAAATTTTGTGGATATCATTATTATTTAATGTTGACTTGGTTAGTTTTTATTCTCTATAGGCTGCATTATTTTTGCACACTATTTGAAGATAAGGTAAATATTTTAGCTGTGGCAACGTCTAAACAGATAAGCAAGATATTTGAAGATGAAGCCATATTTTTATCTTAAACTGCATATTGACATATCTGATGTTATCATGATCTGCCGAGTTAACTAAATATGGAAACTGAAATATGCATTTTTACACTTAAACATGCATATGAGCAAAAATTAAAAGCTTAAGATTTACAATTAAACGTTTAGGCAAGACATGACTTCATCTTTTATAACCTCGGTCCGAATGCGGTCCTAGGTGCGAAGTCGCCACCCATTAACAGGTCAGAGACCAGCCTGAGCAGATCGGATCAAGTTAACTTAGCACGATTCCGATGTGGACATCACCCCAACTTACAGACATATAAACACAGACTAGACAACTCCACAGATGATACCTGCCACCTGTGCCAGGACACACCACAAACAATTGAACACATTATGACAGACTGTACCGCTCTAGCACAACAACGAACAGAACACAACATCACTAGTGCGCTGAACCTCTGGTCCACTCCGGAGAGGCCGATTGGTTACCTGCGTGCCGCCGGCTTGCTCGATCAGGGCTGATCGGCTAACCAACAACAACATCATCTTTTATAACGAAGAGAGAATGTATACAAAAATTTAACATTGCAAAATTTAATCAAGTTTCATTATTAAGCTTAATCTGAAAAAATGATTAAGTAATTTAAAAAGAAACAATTCACCAATTATGTGGCAAAAATAGAAAGCAAATCAAAAATTTATCCAAACTTGCGTTATGCGATTTTGGTCCTTATGTAAAAATGAATGTGAACGTACATACATATGAATACAAGTATTATATGAATATAAATATATAAGAATATATATATATAGGATTATATAAATATACGAATTATATAAATGAATATAAGAATTATACGAATGAATCTAAGAATTATATGAATGAATCTAAGAATTATATGAATGAATCTAAGCATATAGGAATATAGGAATTATTCAGTGTTCATTTTTACAGATGCAACAATATGTTGATTAAGTGCAATCAGCATTTCCAAAATATATTTTCCTAAAAGGTGAGAATGTACTATTATTTTTGTATTTACTGAATAATGAATTTACATCAGTACTCATTTTCAACCCCATTTCGAATTACTAGATCCCTAGCGTTTTAATAATAAAAGGTTGATTCGACCGATATTTCTTCATCGTTATATCGATAAAAGTAATGTGCTACCGGAATATATATATATATATATATATATATATATATATATATATATATATATATATATATATATATATATATATACAGTATGTCCGAACATTGGTTTGTCTTCGTTACATGTTTACTCAGTAAATAAAATACTATCCATATTCGCCACTGACCCGATGATGTCTCAGCCAAAACTGGCCCGATATAAGGAACAAGACTCCTTTTGTCAGTGTAGCAGTTTATATATAAACTCACCTGCGCTTCCAAGATGTCAGGATGACCCATGTAAAAGTTCTCCAATTCTGCTGGGTAGATATTCTCCCCTCCTCGAATGATCATGTCCTTAATCCGGCCGATAATGGTGCCGTACCCTTCCTCGTTTAGGGTTGCCAAATCACTGAATTCAAAGACAATTCACATTGTTATTTGTCTGCTCGAAACATCGATGTAAATATAGCAAAGTGGCGTAAATACCAGATTTACATTTAGAAGCTTCGAAAAATCCAACTGATAACAGGGCAGACGACGTTCCAGTAATACGATTAGATTTGCTCATCCGAAAAAGCTTTATTACTTATAATTTGTTACGTATATAAGCACTGTGTCCACTCCAGTTAGTGAGAGAAATATTTTTATAGATAATAATTTGATGCGGTATTCCTCATCAGGCGTTCGAAGAGGAAAGAAAATCGAGAAAGAAGCTAAAAACCGAACCGCCATCAGTATAAAATTTGATACTAAAAAACATGACATCTTTTAATGCACAAATCAAGTTGGTATATTCTTCCCACATTCCTATAATGGAGGAACGAAGGTCTCTTTCTCTATATTCCTGTTAATAGTAACAACTCTATCAATGTCGTACTTACCCGGTTTTAAGCCACCGGTCCCTGCCCATAATTTCAACCGTTTTGGCTTTATCCTCCCAGTAACCCAAGAAATTGCAGTATCCTCTCACATATAACTCTCCAGGCTCGCCTATACCAACTATTTTTCCTTTCTCATCTACAATTTTAACCTGTTGGTGGATAAGGGTAATACCATTTTATGTAATATAATATATATATATATATCCCGCAAATGAGGCGGGATGTTGCAGAGGGGTCGACAGCAGGTCGATCCTGAACCGTCGTTCAAACTCACATAGAGTAACATAGAATATATATGCGAAATTTACCCCATCTGAAGTAGAACGCGGAACCTCTAGATTAGAAGTTACGGGCGCTGCCATTGAACTATAGCAGTATAAAAGTTAATACAATTTGTCGTAGCTCTGGTCTTGGGTGCATTGCCCGGGTTTAAATGTAAATTTTCTATCATAGAAAAGTGATAGCTATACGTATACATTTATAGTAATAATAAAAAAAGTAAGGACAAAAACAAAATTGAAATTAAAAATGAAAATGATCAGTATTGAGGTTAAGTGGAGTTACAGACAAATATTTTCATACCATGAAGCCCAAAATTCATGACATATAGCTGGACTGATAAATAATAGCATATATATATATATATATATATATATACACAGGGTGGGCCGAAAGTCTGGATCCATAGGAAAATATTTATTTTAATACATAAATTACAACAAATGGTAAATACTTAAAATGAATATCAACTTTAAAACTCGTAAATGCGTATCCGTGATACTGTACAGTAGTTCGTACTCCAGTATAAATACTCAAATACTTTTTTTATTTCAGCCCAGAAATGGCTTCGAATCTAACAACAGAAGACCGGGTAGAACTTGTGCTCATGTACGCAAGACAGGGCGCTACACACAGAGAAGTTGCTACCGAATTCAATAGAAATCATCCTGATAAGCATCCAGTAACACATGCGACTGTTGGCAAGTTGTTTAAACGTTTCAAAGAAACAGGAAGTGTACATGATCGACGGCATTCTGGTCGTCCAAAAACTGCAACTGATGAAAATACCTCTGCAATGGTATGTGAAACTTTAACGAATAGTCCAGTAAAGTCAACAAGAAGATTATCAAATGAAACACGCATCTCGAGAACGTCAATTCGAAGAATTATTAAAAATCATAAATTCCATCCCTAAGTGTCTCGATGTCAGAGGCCGCCAATTTGAGCATTTGTTATAATTTGTTGTTTATACTGGAGTACGAACCACTGTACAGTATCACGGATACGCATTTACGAGTTAAAGTTGATATTCATTTTAAGTATTTACCATTTGTTGTAATTTATGTATTAAAATAAATATTTTCCTATGGATCCAGACTTTCGGCCCACCCTGTGTGTATATATATATATATATATATATATATATATATATACATATATATATATATATATATATACACACACACAGTATATGCCAATGTATGGCAATCTAAAATGATTATTTACCTGTTATAGTTCACTTTACCCAACAATATACTCGTAGTAACTTGAAGGGGTACAGGTGTTGTATATGTATTTTTTTTCGTTCATTGTAGGTATGTATAAAAATTTTATCTTTGTCAGTATTATATAACAAATATGGATGGCATAGTTATTAAACTTATTAGTTATATCATGAAACTGATCTCCTATTTTTATTACTATCAAACACCTTAGATATCTGGAATTTTGAACTCTTTAGCAAGTTTTTTCTTTTGATGAACATATTTAATAAACAAAATTGTACGACCCTCACAATATGACGCAGTATAGCCTAAATATATTGTAATGTTTTTAAGTTCTTTTGCGAATTTAATATTATCAATATTTTTCAAAATACTCAAATGAAAAAAGTAGTTCACTTTACCAAAGTTTACCCTACCATTCTGAAGTTTGAGGCGCAGAAAACAGTTGGCGGAAGACGGTTATTTTCAAAAGGAATTAATACTGAACTAAAATCAAAACATTAATTTCTGTATCGCTTATTTCCTACCTCAGTGTGGTCCACGGGGTATCCGATCGTCTTAGCTCTGACGCTGGGAGGATCAGAAGGAAAACACTGAAAGGTTACGGGGCTCGTCTCTGTCATACCATACATCACCTGTAACAAAACGCGAGACTTTTTAATGTGTAATGGGAAGATGCGCGTAAAGTCAGTTATATTATTATTTATCAGAGCAAAAGCAGTTTCATGACATAATATAGTATACAGAGTGTCCCACAAGTCCCGTCTCATAGGAAAACTTATTTTATGTTAAATTTACAAAAGTAATACAGTCGTGATCAGTCTTTCCTTGTGAACAGACGTGTTTTATCGAGTGTCCAGTGTTACCAAGTGAATAAGTGGTTTTCGTTCAAGTGTCTTTAAAAAAAAAAAAAAAAAAAAATAGTGTTTGGTGCATTCTTAACTAAATTACTTCGTGTTACTAATCATTCATTAACGAATATATTTAATTTATTGAATTTATTCATTACTATATTACTTGACTAAACCAAGGCTAGTGCCTTGTTGCCCGAATCAGTTACTACACGAGGTTTCATAAGGTTGAAATTCCCTTGGTTTGCCTTTGTTGTTTTTCAAATTATCAGAAACGAGGTTTCTTAAGGTTCATTTCCCCTTCACACGCTACCTGACCTCCCGAAGGGTCACTCACCGTGGGATAAAAGGAATTAAGTCAGTTTAACAGCGGTCAGATAAGTTTCATTTAATACTTTTTCTTTAACAGATCTTTCGTCAGTAGCTTAATTATATATTCATTTAGCATAAAATTGTGTTACAAGAACCTGTTTCTGCGTTTCATGAACATTTTTGTGGGTTTTCGCAGGTGACGGCACAATAAGCGCGCGGTAGACCTACGTTGTAATTTATTAATTTCCAAACGCTCGTTTTTTGTTTTTTAACTAATTAAAAGCATGGCACCCCCGTCAAGTACTTGCAGTCGCTGTGAAGGGAAATTTGCCGCTTACGCGTTTACAATGGCTAATAATAATGAGCAGTTAGTTTGCAGGTGGTGCTCAAGCATGGAAGTCCTAAGGAACGAGTTAGAACGTGAGAGGGAGGCCAGGGTGAGGCTTGAAGAAAGCGTGATGCTCCTGACGGCAAAATTAGAATCCATTGAGACTCCAGTTACGACCCCTCCTGCCTCAGTTTCTACTAATAATATAAATAGTATTAATAGCCCTCTCTCTTCCCCTAGTTCCCAACCCTTCGTTCGAGTGCGTAACGGAGCCCCATTGAGAAAACCTAAGACTTGTTTACCAGTAATAACAAGCAATAAGTTTTCTGTTTTAGGTTTCGAGGATGCTGATGAACCGGAAATACGACTCGTTGGCGATTCCATTGTTCGAGGGCAGCTCGAGGAATTCTGTGGGAGAAACCCTCGTCGTAGGCGCCGTTACTGCTACCCTGTTGCAAGGGTGGAGGATATAACTAATAGTGTTGACCATTTTACAGACGGTACCGCCGAGGACACAACGTATGTTATTCATGTCGGTACTAATAACGTTTTAAATTCTAGATCGGAAGAACTGCTGGCTAGGTACAGGGACTTACTAGAGCAGTGGTTCTTAACCTTTTTACTACCATGCCCCCTCTAGGAATTGGTCCTTCCCTCCACGCCCCCCTTGGAGGGGGATACTTTTGCATTTTTTCATAAACTTCTCAATATTAGCCCATGCTCTCGTTAAGAGAATAACAAATACAATTAGTGTTTTTCCCCAAGGGATCGCGCCCCCCCCTGGAAATTACCTAGGGGGCGCGCCACCCAGGTTAAGAACCACTGTACTAGAGCAACTAAAGGAGAAAACTAATAAGATTGTCTTAACAGGTATACTTCCGCGAATTATCCATCGTAACGATTTCTACAGCAAGGCGACGTATATTAACAATAACCTAAAGTCTCTTTGCCAATAGGAAGGAGTGCATTTTGCGAATTTTTGGAACAGTTTCTACGGCAGGAGGGACTTGTTCCTCGAAGATGGACTTCATCTTAATGACGTTGGAGCTGCGCGTTTAGGAAACTACTTCATAATACTGTCTCTTCTTTTCAGGCTGGCGTAACTCGAACGGTCCCAGCGTAAATTCCACAAATTTCCCCTGCGCTCGCGAAGCTGTCGCAGTTACAAACAATTTGAAGGTTCTATCCCTAAATGCTCGTAGCCTACGAAATAAAATAAACGAATTTTTTTCTTTAATTGCTTGTAAAGACTATGATGTAATTGCGATAAGTAAATCGTGGCTTAGCACTGAAACACGTGACTTTGTAGGGAAGTATCAAATTAAAGGTTATAGACTTTTTGTTAAAAACAGAATAGGTAGGCGAGGAGGCGGTGTTATGTTGTATATCAAAGACAATATTGCGAACGTTATAGAAGTAAAGCACACAATTCCAGAACAGATAGATTCGACTATAGCAGAACTTAAATTGAACGATTTCAAACTTCTTGTTGCGGTTATATATAGGCCCCCTAATCAAGCAGCTGATACGGACGAAACGTTATATCGTGAACTAAAGAGAATAATCGGTAGTGAGCAGGCTTTAGTTATGGGTGACTTTAATTGCGCCAACGTGAATTACGATACAATGCAGGGAGACGCGAAAGGTAATCGTTTAGTTAATTTTCTCGAGGATAGCTTTCTTATTCAAAAGGTTGGGGAACCTACGAGGTTGGACAGTATTTTAGATTTAGTAATAACTACGGATGATAGGCTAATTACTGATCTTCAAGTAATAGAACCGTTAAGCAATAGCGATCACAATATGGTAGAGTTTGTCCTCTCAGTAAGTCACTCGAAACCAACTAACTCGACTAAAATTCCGAACTTCCAGCACGCAGACTTTTGTAAATTTTGAAATAAATTGTCACACGTCAATTGGGAAAACGTAATGGGGAACTCCAACGCAAAACTAATGTGGGAATCGTTCGAAACAGTATTTAGGACTATAAATGAGGAATGTGTACCGTACAAAATTAAGCGTGCGAAAGTAAACAAGCCCTTGTGGTTTACTTCTAGAGTAGGAGACATTATAAAGAGTAGAGATAGGGCTTATAGGCTACATAAGTGCGATAAAGACAATTTGTGGTTACGAAACAACTACATATCTCTAAGTCGTGAGGCGAAAAGTGTAATAAAAAAGTCCAAGCGCGAATTTGAAATCTCCATAGCTCGTGACGGTAAAGAAAACCCCAGCGATTCTTTCAATACGTCAATAATAGAAATTCAGTAAAAAGTGTCTTGGGGCCTTTGAAAAATGTAAACGGAGATCTAGTTTCTGAAAACAAGGAAATGGCTACCTTGTTAAACGAATTTTGTACGTCAGTTTTTACTATAGAAGATGTAACGAATATCCCTACGGTCATAGACATAATACCTTTTGATAATGGTAATATTTTGGATAATATTGTGGCCAGTGAAGGGGAGGTATTGCGCTATATTGATAAAATGAAAACGGGTAAATCACCGGGGCCGGATTCCATATATCCCATACAACTAAAAGAATTAAAAGATAGCATTGTTGTGCCGCTAACAAAGATTTTTAATGCGTCTATTTCCGAGGGGTGCGTACCAGATAATTTCAAATTAGCAAACGTAACACCTATCTTTAAGAAAGGCGATAAAGGTGCGGCGGGAAATTATAGGCCAATCAGTTTAACGACTGTTGTAGGTAAGCTACTGGAATCAATAATTAGGGATCGTATAGTCGAACACTTAGAAGTGCATAAACTAGTTAGAAATACGCAGCACGGTTTTAGGCGAAACAAATCTTGCTTAACTAATCTTTTAGAATTTTTCCGAAAGCGTGGTTGACGTTTACGATAGACATCGGGCGGTTGATGTAGTGTATTTAGATTTTCAAAAAGCGTTTGACACCGTGCCGCACAAAAGACTCATTGAAAAAACTAAGGCTCATGGAATCATGGGTGTAGTAATAAATTGGCTAGAAGAGTGGTTGCGAGGTAGGAAACAGAGGGTGGTCGCTGATGGAGCGGAGTCGTGTTGGGCTAATGTAGCGAGTGGCGTTCCTCAGGGTTCTGTATTGGGCCCCTTGCTTTTTCTTATATATTAACGATTTAGATGTCAGCCTAGTCAGTACAGTTTCAAAGTTTGCGGATGACACGAAGCTGGGTGGTAGGGCGATTAATGACGAAGATAGAGGTAAAATCCAGCAAGATCTGAATAAAATCGTTGATTGGTCAGTCACATGGCAAATGAGATTTAACGTTAAGTGCAAAATTTTGCATATAGGTTCGCGTAACGGTAATTTTGCGCACAGTATGTCAGGGAAAGATTTAACAAGCGTAGAGCAGGAAAAAGATTTAGGAGTTATAGTCACTGGTGATTTAAAAGTAGCGAAACAAAGTACAGCAGCGGTCAATAAAGCGAATAAAGTGTTAGGTTTTATAGCTCGAAATTTTTAGTACAAATCGCGCGATATTATAGTTCCTCTTTATAAATCATTAGCTAGACCCCATTTGGAGTACGCGGTCCAATTTTGGAATCCGCATATGCGCAAAGATATAGACAAAATCGAAAGAGTTCAAAGATGAGCAACTAAGATGATTCCGTCGCTTAGGTCAAAGTCGTACGAGGATAGGCTTAAGGAGTTAAAATTGACTACACTCGAGACTAGGAGGCTAAGGGGTGATCTAATCCAGGTTTTCAAAATTATGAATGGGTTCGATAACGTAGATAGAGATAGCGTTTTCGAAATATCTCAATATAATAGGACTAGAAATAACGGGTGTAAGTTGACAAGTAGAAGGTTCGAGACAGCAGTTGCCAAAAACTTTTTTACACATAGAATAGTAAATAGCTGGAATAGTTTGCCGGTAGAAGTAATTAGTAGCACGTCTATAAACATGTTTAAAAATCGATTAGACGCATATGTTGATAGATTGGGTATAGTTTAAGGGAGTAAAATTAAGGCCTTGTGGTGACAGATCCCACAGCTCAACCCAAGTGTTGTGGGATATAGGGAGGCAGCATCTTGGGTTAGGGGATACTCTCGGTCCTTACACACCCCATTTAAAGAGATTCCTCTGCCGAGCGGTTCCCCCTATAGTACTGTGAGGTATTGAAAAACTTATGATCTTCACTTGCCCCACAAACACCTTGAAATGGGAGACCCAAAATGGGTGCACACACACATTTTTACATTACTGTACAGTCTTTACAGCCACACCTACACTTTTCCTCCTAAGTATATATATATTGTAATGTATATGGTTGTTAATTTTGACTTGGTCTGCAATCGATATGGACCGTGACTTATTTTTGGTTGGCAAGGTACGAGTATTGATGGATATCGTAATGAAATTGACTGGATTCTTTGGATCTGATATAATTGCATGTCGGTTATAAATAGATATAGAGTTTAACATATTTGTGGATAGTAGTCTATTATGACTTGATCCTCTGGATCCAGAGATTTATCTTTAGTTTTAAATCGATAATTAATTAGTTTTAAATCGATAAGTAATTAATTTTAAATTGATAATTATTTAGTTTTGCAAAATTGGTCGTTGCCAATGTACAGGAAGTTGTTACATAAATTTCTTATGTTCTTGTGGTTCGGAACCCACGTAAAATTGTAGGTCCCCTCCGCCACCACGGAGGACATACACAATACACAATTACGAACACAGTTAGGTAGACCAGCCATGAGTGGATCCTAGGGTCTTTACTGGTCTGAAACATTATAACATTACATTATAACTAAAACAAATGTTCAAATTAATGTCTTGTTTTGTGACTTTTTTTTTGTTGCAGGTAGAATAACAGGCAATGGCTAATATGGACGTGAAGAAAAGGTGGAAGCCTTATGGAATACCCTGCACAAAATAAAAGGAAGGATGGATCGATCTCTCGATATCTCGATATCTCTCTCTCTCTCTCATATGTTTACGAAAGTAAAATAAGAATTAGAAGTACTTGTCTCTCTGATGTTACCTTAATGGTGCGAGGTGTTGGTGCATGATTGTACATGTAGTGGCAAGGGTGTTGTGGGTTAGTTGTCGCTGCTGCCATGAATTGTGTTCCCCTCATGTCTAAGTGTTCCCTAACTTTTAGTATTTTTGTTTCTGTGTGCAGGTGTTCTATTGGTGTTGTTTGAGTGCATCCTGTAATGATACGAAGTGCGTTGTTTTGTATTGTTTGTAAGGTGTTTATGTGTGTGTTTGAGATAATGGGTGCCCAGCATGGGCTAGCATAGTCCATAACTGAGCGAATATATTGTTTGTATATGAGTGATGTTGTTTCCTGCTGGTGTCCAAAGTTTGTGCCTGTTAGTACCCTAAGCGTGTTAAGTCTTGGCGTACATTTGGTTTTAATGTCCTGAATGTGGTTTGCAAAAGATAATGATGTGTTGTATGTGACACCAAGTATTTTGGTTCTGTGAGTGTGTGGAATGTTGTTGTTTAGTGTAAGCTGTGGAATTACCTGGTGTTCTTTTGTGTAAGCAAGGTGATGGTTGATTTTGTGGGTGCTACTTTGAGTCTATTGTGTGTGAGGCAGTCTTGTATACTGTTTATGTATGTTTGTAGCGGTGTCGATGTTGTTGCGGGTGGATGTTAGAGTGATATCATCTGCATATGATGATAAGATAAGCTTGTTATCTATGGGTGTTGGAATGTCATGCATGTATAAGTTGAAGAGTGTTGGTGAGAGAACAGAGCCTTGAGGGACCCCGTTCGGAAAAAGCTTGTTTTTGAATGACTTGCCATTAAATGTGACATGTGAGTATCTTCCTGAAAGATAGTTGCTCAGCCACCTTTTGGTGTTATTGTGCATTTTTGTGTTCAGTATTTTGTTTATGAGAGGGAAGCGTGGGATAGCATCAAATGTTTTACTAATGTCTATTGTTGCTAATAGTGTACGTTGAGCTGGTCGTCTGGAGTTGATGCCATCCATGATGTGCTGCGTGAGGTTAGTCAGTAATGTCGTGGTTGAGTGGTGAGGTCTGAATCCATGTTGAGTAGGCGATAGTGGAATGTGTGGGTTGGTGATTTGTAAGATTAGTCTTTCTGTTACTTTGGAAGGTGGGCATAGTAAAGTAATGGGTCTCTAGGAAGCTGGTTCTGTTGGATTTTTGTTTGGTTTGAGTAGTGTAATAATTTTACCTTGTTTCCATATGTCAGGAATAATACAGTGTTGGTATGAATATGTGCTGATATTTGTGAGAGCTAGTATTCCTTGTGGGTCCAAGTGTTTAAGGTGTATGTTAGATATGTTGTCTGGTCCAGTAGCCTTCGAATTCTTAATGTTTTTGATGATCTTGGTGGTCTGGTCTGTATTGAAGGGTGTAATGGTCGTGTCGAGTCTGTAGGTTTTCTTGTGTCTGGCTGTTTGTCTGTCTGCGTGTTTCTGGTTGTTGTCTCTGTTTAAGTGACTTATCTTTGCGTAGTGACTAACTAGAATGTTAGCTTGTTGTGTGTATGTTGGGATATTATTTTGGCTGCGACAGATAGCCGCGTGTGAGGTGTGAATGCCGCTGTTAGAGTGGGTAATGCTGTTTATAGTCTTGTATAGCCTGGATGTATCTGTGGAGTGGTTTAGTGTTGTTATGAATTCCCTGAATGTTTGTTTGTTTTTCTTTGGGTTTGTTGTTTATTTCTGTGTTGAGCTGTTGTATCTGCTGTTTTATGGCTTCTGTGTGTGGTGTTTGTGTGTTATATTTGAGGTTGTTACGTTGCCTTATGAGGTGGGCTATTTCTCTAGTGTAATTTGGGTTGTATTTCCTAATGTTGCCCTTGGGTATGTATTTGTTTGCATTATTGATAATCTGATTGTCTTGAGTGTTGTATTGATGTTTATGATGGGTGTGCTGTTTAATGTGGTGAATTGTTCCTCAGTCTGTATTTTGAACTGTTCCCAATCAGCTTTCTTGTAATTTCTGTAAGTGTGCCTAAGGCTGTTGGGGCAGAGTGTAGAATGTGTTGTAATGATGATGGGCAGGTGGTCTGATGACGGTTGTTTTTCTGTTCTCCATTGTGTATGTGTTGCTAGTGAGGGGGAACAGAACGTTATGTCTGGGGAGGAGTTTGAGTATCCTGCTTGATGTGGTATGTGTGTATGTTCTTCTGTATTGTTAAGAATGAAGAGGCTGTTTAGTTGTGTGGCTATGTTGGCGCCTCTGGTGTTGTTTTGGTTGTGCAGGTACCAACTAGTGTCTTTGGCGTTGAAGTCTCCTCCTAAGATGACATTAGTGAGAGAGGCAAGATTCTGTAACTGTGGATTGTAATTGGCTGGCACCTGAGGTGAACTTGTAGTGCCTTGCACCACAAGATTATTTTTTATTAGTGAAAACTGCCACAAATTGGCATGAGTGAAATAGTTAAATCTAAATAAATAAATAAATACAAGTTAAACATGTCCAGTGATCAAATTTAATTCTTAAGCATTCAGTGTGGTGTGACTAGACATGAATTGGCTTTTAAGGATTATTTTGGCTTGTTGGTAAAAATGTATAGTAAAAACAAGCTTATGTACAACAACACAAAGGACGCCGTGCACACATTTTATTTATTTGAAAACACGGCGCCAGCAAGCAAAGGTTCTTCGTGGTAAGTTCCTATTTATAATGTTTATATTCTTTACTATTGCATATCTGTATGCAACACCGCATACTGCAGAGATTAACAAGCCTTATAGTGTTTGTGATTAGTACTGTAAGATTCATACTATAAATAATACTGTACAATTCATACAATAAATTACCTTAAGCTAAGTTAGGTCTATCTAATCTAGGCAAAAGCCAAATTGTAACTCTAGCCTAGCTGAGGCCTACCGTAGCCTTTGTTTTAGATTAACCTCAGCTCTATTATATTGAAGAGGCATAGGCCTGCCTATTAATTTTCTTAGTATATTTTACTTTATTATAGCCTATTATGTTTCATGTATTTTCTTAGCAGGTGGCCTACAAAAGCCAAATTGTAACTCTAGCCTAGCTGAGGCCTACTGTAGCCTTTGTTTTAGATTAACCTCAGCTCTATTATATTGAAGAGGCATAGGCCTGCCTATTAATTTTCTTAGTATATTTTACTTTATAATATAAGCCTATTATGTTTCATGTATTTTCTAAGCAGGTGGCCTACATACTTCCTTAGTTTTCCCATTCAACTTAACACAATCCATAATGAGAATCAACTGTAATTTATCATCCACAGGTTACTGGGCCTATATAGCATATGTATATTAATTATTAATTTTTGCCATTTTTATTATTCTTTTTCTCTGAAATATCACTTACAGTATTCTTGTCTGTCTCTTTGCAGACAAGGTTGTCATGTGGCTATTAGTGTTACATATCATTTGTACTATTATTATTTGTATTATTACATATTTATTATTATTATCAGTATTATTTGCAGACTGTTATATATTAGCTAAACGGGCCATTATTTAATCTCGCATTTATATGTCCATCAAAGTTGTTACGGGTAAAAATCCCCTTTGCATTTATAAATAATTGTTGCATATAGTTATTAATTGTTGTCAATAAAATACAAAATTCATATTGATGATTTTATAATCATTCCTTCCCTTCTTTTATCAAAATTAATTTTGCGCCGCAGTGCTGGATGCCAATCTAGTATTTGGGCGCTGGTGACCCTGGCATTTAGTTAATTATCTACGTAAACTGGTAAAGGTCTATAATAAAAAAACCAGACTCTTACAAACTATCTGGTGGGATGTAAATGTTGATTAGTGTTGAGGAGGTCCCTTGTCGGGCTTTTAATTTGGGAACACAACACATTCTGCCTTTCCTATTTTCCAGCGTTGTTTTGATGGTAATTGGGTTTAGTTTGAAGTTTGGTACCAGGTTTTCGATCATTTTCCATCTGTAGATTATGGTGTACTTCTCTTCTTCTTTCCAGGGAATACAGATTTAGTTTACGTAGTCTTTCCCAGTAGTTGAGTTCTTGGCTGTGAAATGTATTTGCGTTTCTTCTAGTTTATTCATTTCTTCCTTTTTATATGGGGACGTCGAAACTGAGCAGTATTCAAGTTTTGGTATGATCAGTGTTCTCAGCAAGGGAATCATTACTGTATTGTTCCTCCTTTTGAACGTTCTTAGTACCGCGACTCTTTTTGCTTTGTTTATTGCTATCTGATTTTGTGTCTCAAATTTGGCATCATCGGTCATTATTACCCCCAAGTCGACCGCTTTCGTGCTTCTCTGAATTTCCTGTCTATCTGGAGTATGTATGATATGTAGTCTGTTTAAGTTCCTCATTCCTACCATATCTCAAGAGTTGAAATTTCTCGGTGTTAAAAGTCATATTGTTGTCTTCTGACCATTTGTATATTTTGTTCGTGTCCCTCTGCAAGGCCTCCACTTCATTTGCATCGCTGATTTTTCTGCTGATCTTTGTATCGTCCGCAAAGGATGTTACTATACTGTTGCTGTTTACTCCACTGTCTATGTCTGTTAGCATGATAATGAACAGGAGTGGGGCCAGTACTGTGCCGTGTGGTACTGAGCTGCCTACTTCTGATTCTGATGATGATACACCTTGAATTTGGCGACCTGTAGACGTTCTCTGAGGAAAGTGTAGATCCATTTTCCCACTTTGCCTGTTATTCCCATATATTTCATTTTATGTGCTATTATACCATGATCACATTTGTCAAAAGCTTTAGCAAAATCCGTGTATATAACATTCATTGATCATAGTTTTTATTTCCTTCAAGTGCATCTAGAATATTCTTATAGTGCTCTATAAGTTGTGATAGGCATGATCTTCCTGATCGGAATCCGTGCTGATTTTCGTTGAATCTTTCCAATGTCTCCAAGAAGTCAGAGATTTTCTCTGTGACTATTCTTTCAAGTATTTTGGTAAGGTGGGACGTCATATATATAAACTGTGGTTGGAATGAAATGTAACTCGAAGCAAAAGAGTAACAATACCTCCTTTATTGCTCGAAGTATTCCCCATTGTTATTGTCCCGTATAATTAATAATTTAAAATATAGTTTCCACAAAATCATATCCGAACTCAGCTTCCCATAATTTATCAGCATTTTTATTAAACTTTTTTATTTTCATAATTTCTCAGATTTCTTCATTAAGATACAATTATTTTCTCCTACGTATACAAATGATCTTTTTCAGTTAATGATGTCTCATGTAATAACAATATACATAAAATTGTCAGATAATTAATCAAACAGTATGCCAGTATGCTAGGTTAAGTGGCTATGTTGGCCTTATTTTTGTATTAAGTTCAGTGTATAATACGTAAGATTGTACTTGTATGTCAGGTTAAGTGGCTATGGATTGTGCATGATCCGCAATAAAGATGTTTTGTTTGTTTGTTTGTAGTTCTAAATACTCAAAAGTAATGTATGAGATGATAAAAACCCACTCTAATAGACAGAATTTATTTCCACAACAGTTTCGATGCCCACTGGCATCCTTCTCTTCGGGTTGATACAGAAAAACGAATTCGTTTTTCTGTATCCACCCGAAGAGGATGCCAGTGGGCATCGAAACTGTTGTGGAAATAAACTCTGTCTATTAGAGTGGTTTTTTTTAATCATATTTGACTTTCACGTAGAAAAGTGAAGTTTTTTGCATGTAATGTATGAGATTAGACTGAAATTACATGGAACAATTAATATTTGGACTAAGAGTAATTCTTTGGTATTGTGTAGTTGTGCCTTCATCTACGTTCAGGATATTTTGCTTACTATGAAATCTCTCATGTTGAGATCCTTAATAAGAGCATTGACTAGTTCTTCTGGGCATGGGGCACCGGCCATGATGCCACAAGAGAGAGTATCCACACTAACAGGAGCTTTCTTGAATTCTTTCAAAATGTCCACGAACATTGTAGGAGTTCCGTAACAGGAGTTGATCCTGGAGAAAGATGAATGAAACTAGTTAAGGTTCGAAGTTTGCAAAAAAGGGGAACCAAGATATAAAAATAAATAAATAAATAAATAAATAAATAAATAAATAAATACCGTCTGCCAAAAAAAGGATTCACTCTAAAAACAGCCATGAAATCAACATTTATTAACCAATCATAATGAAACTCATACAGAGCAAAACTATGTAAACAGTATATACAGTATGTACACCAATTTTCAGATTATTATATTAAAAATTAATAATTTAATGAGGATTGTTTACGTTCAACAAATTTTGTTGGTGAACATCAGTCCAGTTTTGAATTCCGGGATTCCACAAAGGCGGTAAAACTTTGGTAATAAAATTTCTATTCTCATTTTAGTTATAAAATACATCATAAGATTTATAAAATATAGGAAATGCCTCCATTATAAAACCATGAAGATAAAAAAAGGATTTTGAATTTCGAAACAGAACTTAAATCCTAAGTTTACAAAAGAAATCAAATTAACATTTTACTCTTTTGGAATTCCTATTAAAAAAATGGTTCAGTGCGTTTCCCTTCTGTTTCAACAATTTTCTTCAATCTTGGACGAAATTCATCAATGGTTCGATCGATCTGCTCCTGTGGTATCTCTTTCCACTTCTCCACAAGAAGCTGACGAAAGCAATCAACATTTCTCACCCTGCTCCTGTAAACTCTCTATGCCAAATTTTCCCAGATTCCATAGTCAACAGGGTTCAAATCAGGACTGTTAGGTGGCCAATTTTGGGGTTCAAGTAATTCTGGAACATTATTTTTTAAGTATTCCACAGTTGCTATTGCTGTATGGGACGTTGCTCCGTCTTGCTGAAAAAGATAATAACCACCGTTGGCCAGATTTTGCATTTCGGGAAGCATGTTTCGCAGCAGAGTATTTCGATAGTACTCGGCATTGATTTTACTCAAGGCTCAATAAAATGAATGGATGTTTTTCCTAACTTTGATATGCCAACTGACACCATGACACTAGCTGAGAAATGACTTCTGGTTGCAAAAAGTCTGGTATCAAATATTTCATTCTTACATTGGACGTGCGAGTAAACTCCGTCATTTTGACTGTTCCAAGGTGGCTCCACAGTGAATCTCTTTTCATCAGTGAAAAAAGCCTTTGAAAGTTTATCACATGTTACTCGCCGTAA
This sequence comes from Bathynomus jamesi, assembly GCA_023014485.1. Lineage (NCBI taxonomy): Eukaryota > Metazoa > Arthropoda > Malacostraca > Isopoda > Cirolanidae > Bathynomus > Bathynomus jamesi. The sequence goes on along the minus strand of JAJOZX010000052.1, from coordinate 2,312,992 downwards.
GATTTTGTTTTGATCTTTGAACTCGTTTCTGCTCATCAGTTTGAGTAATCTTTTGCCCGTGCACTCTCTTTCAAAGGTTTTAGTTGAAGATCTTGTTTAATTATGCGTCTCACACTAGTTTCTGATAATTGTAACTCTTTTGATACGCGAGTTCGTGGCTGGTTTTCGTGACTCAATATACGTTCTTCGACGTTGTCAATATTGTCTCGTATGCGAACAGTTTTTGGTCGCTCACTTCCCTCTCTTCTTTTGATATCCTCAGTCTCGTCAATTTTCTTTAGAAGCTTTCCCAAACCACCAAGAGTCCATCCTTTGTTGGGGAATTCGGAGAGTAGTTTCGTTCGTCCGTATCTCTTTTCTAGTCTATAATGCTTAATTATAATCTTATCTTCCTCTGAAAATGGCATATTCACTATATTTTATAACCCTCACAAAAAAAAAAAAAAAATCGCATCTTAGAATTTACAGAAGTGAAAATGGAAAGAAAGGATTCTTGATTAGTTTGTCGATCATCAGTTGTAGTATTGAAAATGAAAATGTTTATTGGCAGACTATAGTCCATATGACAAATATTATTAATACAATGACAGTTCATATACAGGGTGTCCGAGAATTATCTGTACAATTTTTGGCTGTTATTAAAAGTCAACCATGAAGTGTAGAAATTCCAGTATTGTCCCATTTTACAGAGAATCTCATTAAGTTTTTTCTGATACCAAGTTTTGACAAGTTTTTTAGAAATTCCAGTGTGTCCGAAAATTATCTGTACAATTTCATCTTTTAATAAAATTCTTGATAACACGTAAAATTCGTAAACAAGATTATTTAGAATCTGTATTTTCAAAAGTTTCTTTTATTAAAGTAACGTTGTTACAAACATTCGATATGTGCACCATTAGTGATTCGCAAAACATCCAATCGATACTCCAAATGTTGCCATGCACGCTGCAGCATATCCACATCAATTCGCTCAATAGCAGCTGTGATTCTTGCTTTTAAATCAACAATGTCTGTCACCCGCGTACATTTCTAAAAAACTTGTCAAAACTTGGTATCAGAAAAAACTTAATGAGATTCTCTGTAAAATGAGACAACACTGGAATTTCTACACTTCATGGTTGACTTTTAATAACAGCCAAAAATTGTACAGATAATTCTCGGACACCCTGTACTAAGGATAGAAATATATACACAATTGATTAGAAATAATACTGTAATGTCGAAGTTAAGTGAAGCTACAGACAGACGTTTTCGTACCAAGAAGTCCATAGCTTTGAGGATAAATGGTAAGACTCGTGGATAGCTTGGATGATCGGGTTGGTTGATTTTTTAACTCTATGCATTTGGCTGTATTGAACAAGTCTTGTTACCTCCGGGAAGCTCGGGACATTGCGGGTAGCAAACATTTGCGAAGCTGAGCATCTCGGGGGTAATTTATGTAAGAATCTAAAAGACCCGTTGTACAGCAAATTTCGGGTTCTGCCAGAACCTTTTTAATAATTCACCCACAGTTGCTGTCCGTATATATTACTGCAGAAAGTACGAAAGAGAGCGTCTTTAGCTTCACTTGTACAGAATCGAAAGTTCCTTATTGTCATATTCGCTTTAGCGCACAGGCTTCGAGATTGTTTTCTTATATCCGAGTCATCACTCAAGGAGCTGGTAATAGTTTGACGCAAATACTTAAACTCTTGTACTTCCTCAATTACTTCACCATTCATTTTAAACCTTATATCAGCTAGCTGATTACAGCTTTTAGGATGGAATTGCATAACCTTAGTTTTTGTAACATTAAAAAGAATATCATGTTTCTGCGAATACACTTCGCAGCCTTTCAGTAGCCGATCCAGACCTTTAACAGAGGGACTTATTAACACCATATCATCGGCATAAACTAAGTTAATTATCATTGTGTTATCTATACAACATCCCACTGTTGCCTCATTAAGTGAAGCAATTATCAGTCTATATACACATTAAACAGCATAGGGGAGAGCAAGGAGCGCTAGGCTCCTTGCTCTCCCCTATGCGGTTTGAGAACTGTATTACCGTGTCTATTCCATGAAGTTCTTGCAGCAAAACTGTAACCTTATAATAAATAAGGTATTTCAACCACCTCTAAACACACACACACACATATATATACCTCGTTAACCTCGTTGCTGTTCAGTGCGTTGGTTTCTCTTCACACGAAAAAGCTGGTGGTCCCGCCTCTAGGTCTGGTTTAGTGGAGGAGCGAGTTTGATAGTTTTCATTGCTAGAACGCTTCATCTTATTCAGAGTATTCAGAGTTCGGAAAAAAAAAAAAAAAAGTTACAATGACTGGACCGCAGAAACTGAAGGTTGAATGTGCGAGGTGTGAAGTAAACCAGTGGGGGACGAACTTCAAAGAAGCCTGCTTCGCGAAGATCAACCACTCCAGCATGTGCCGCTTTTACGAACTCATGCGGTTTTACGAGAAGCTAGAGGAGAGGGTCCGGCGGCTCGAGTCGTCCAGACCGGCTGTTGGAGGTGCGGCGGTCACTGACGCGGCTACGCCCTCCACCCTGGAGCTCATTGATAGGATAGCTGCCATGGAAAGACGGTCCAGCGATGGACTGGACAGGGCTCGGGACCGCGGAGAAAGGGTAGAGGTGCAACCGGGGGCTAGGGTACAAAATCAGTGAAGAATCGCCAGCGACCCACGTGGAATGCACGGAACCGCGGCGCAAGGTGGAGGGCGTAAAGAAGGGTCTGATAGAGAAGGGTGGGAAGGGTTCGATAGAGAAGGGTGGGAAGGGGCCGATAAAGAAAAAGGGTGGGAAGGGACCTACTGATGGCCCAAAGAAACGGAAGGATGTACCTGCCGGTCGGGGTGGGTCGGGTGGTGTAAGTATGTCTATGGGTGGCGACGGGTATCGAAAGGTCTCGGGCAAGAAGGCTGCGAAGCCGAAGCCTGAAACCCCAGTTGCCCCTGTCAGGACCTCCAACCGCTTTAGTCTCCTGTGCTCGAAGGAGGAAGACACCGTTTTGATTGGGGACTCGCAGATCAGGGGCCAGAAGTACTTTGCTTCTGCAAACCGGGATGGGAGGAAGGTAAGGTGCTTACCTGGGCGGGGAACGGCGCACTTAAGGAAGGAGGTAGAGAAGGTGCGCGTGGCTAGTCGGAGGATTGCGATCGTTGTCCACGTTGGTGGCAACGACCTGTTCCTCAAAGGCGGTAGGGTAGGTCTTACAGAAGGGATCATCACCGAGATCATGTCTCTTGCGGATGATCTAAAACTGAAGACAGACAGGGGAATGTTGATGGGTATTTTACCACGGATGAATGCCAGTGACTACGCGCTCAGTAAGGTCATTGGCATCAACGAGAGGGTGCAAGAATTGTGCGTCCCGCTGGGCGTGAGGTTTATTGACCCGTTCGACGCATTTTCGGGTAGATGGGACCTTTACCAGAGGGATGGTGTCCACCTCAATGACAAGGGTAAAGGTGTGCTAGGCGCGCTGCTCGACCGGCACCTATACAGAATGGTGAGGTGGCGGACGTATCTTCAACTGAAGGGTGCGTCCAGGTACAGGTGGGTGACCCTCCTTCCACGTTGGAGGGGGCTCAGGCTCCTGCGGAAGTTGCCCCCTCGTTAGTGAGGGGTTCTTCAACTCCCGACAACCCTGGCTGTTCGGGAAAAGGGTCGTGCTAGAGGGCGGTCAGAATAGGGAAAGCTCTCTCCGTGCAATGCTTTTTAATGCTAGGTCAATTAGGAATAAGTTTTGCGAACTACGGGCGCTCTTAGCATCAGAATACCAGGATATCGTTGCTATCACCGAGTCCTGGATTCATACTGATCGTAGGGACTACGTTGGGAAGTTCGAAATTCCCGGGTATAGAATGTTTCGCAAAGACCGCACCCGTGGGGAGGGTGGAGGGGTACTAATATACGTGAGGGACACGTTGAGTCCGGTGGACTGCCAGTTCTGGTCGGAACGGGAGCTGCTTGGCGTCGATCTGAACGTGGGAGGGACGAGCTATAGGTTAATCTTGGTGTACAGACCTCCGCATCTCCTTCTCGAGGAGGATACAGCCCTGTACACCGAGCTCCGTAGCCTGCTAGGGGATAGGGTGTGTGTAGTTTTAGGAGACTTCAACTGTCGCGGCATAAAGTGGGAAGACAGGACTTAGTATTTACGACCGAAGACAACCTCGTCACTGGCCTCACCGTTGACGAATCTTTGGGCGGGAGTGATCACGGTCTGATTAGGTTCCGTGTGCGCGTCCCTCGGGTGAAGCGTAGTAACTCGAGAGGCAGTAAGCTCGATCTCCGGCGGGCGGACTTTGTTAGCCTCCGGGATAGCGTAGGTGAGATGGGGTTAGAGGTCGGCGGCGATGTTGAGGAAGTGTGGAGTGGATTCCGGGACGAGTTTATGGTGCTGCAGTCTGCTGCCATACCCTCAAAACCGGTCACCCCTGCTTCAACGCAGCCTAAGTGGTTCAATCGTGACATCGCTTCGGCTATCTGAAATAGGAAAATAGCGTATAGGAGGGCGAAAGCCAATCGTTCTCATGAGAACACGGAAGCGTATGTCCGCCTGTGTAGGGAAGTGAAGGCGAAGGTTAGGCTAGCGAAACGTAACGAAGAACTACGGGTGGCAAGCCTCTGCAAGGGGAACCCTAAGGAGTTCTTCAGTTATGTTAATAGTAGAAAGCCCATTAGAAGCGGCGTTCTGCGGACCTCCGACGCAGACATCGCCAATGTGCTTAATGAGTACTTTGTGGGAGTGTTCACCAGGGAGGACACCCGCATCATCCCCGAGCCAGGCGTGAGGCACGAAGGTGCTGGCCTGGATAGTGTTCGATGTACCGCGACAGTCGTTGCCGATAGAATAAGCAAACTGAGCGCGTTTAAGGCTCCTGGGCCAGACCAGTTTCTCCCCAGAGTTAGAGACGGGCCAGGTGCCTGGTGACTGGAGGGAAGGGGATCACGAAAGTCCAGGGGATCACGAAAGTCGAGGGAACTATCGTCCCATTAGTCTCACTTCAGTTGTAGGTAAATTATTAGAGGGGATAATAGCGGATAGAATCGTTGACCATTTGGATTCCTACAAGTTGCTTGGGGACTCCCAACATGGGTTTAGATGGCATAGGTCGTGTCTCACCAACTTGCTCGAGTTTTTCCACGTCATTTTGAGTGAGTATGATAAGAGTAGGGCGATTGATATACTTTATCTCGACTTTCAGAAAGCCTTTGATAAGGTACCTCACCGCCGGCTAATGGCCAAAGTGCGAGCGCTGGGTATCGGTGGGGAAGTAGGTAGGTGGATTGAAAACTGGCTGAAGAATAGGCGGCAGAGGGTTGTAATTAAAGGGGCTAGTTCGGGTTGGGCCTCGGTCACTAGAGGGGGTTCCTCAGGGTTCCGTTTTAGGGCCGCTGTTGTTTATCATTTACATAAATGATATAGACGGTGGCATCGTCAGTCGGATCGCCAAATTCGCTGATGACACCAAGCTTGGGGCCAATGTTGGGACGCCGGAGGCGATCGAGCAACTGCGTGCGGACCTAGGTAGGATAGGAGAGTGGTCCGAAAAATGGCAAATGCCGTTTAACTTGGGTAAATGCAGGGGGATGCACATTGGCTACGCCAATCCCAAGTCGGACTACTCGACGTTGGGGAGTAATATCGAGGCGACTGATTTGGAAAAGGACTTGGGTGTGCTAATTAGCAGCGATCTTAAGTTTACGAAACAGTGCATAGAGGTGGGAAAGAAAGCCCAGAAGCTGTTGGGTTATATCAGGAGGCAATTTCAGTTTCGGAACAAGGTGATTATGCTCTCTCTGTACAATTCCCTGGTTCGGCCGCACCTGGAATATGCTGTGCAGTTCTGGTCGCCCACCCTCAGGAAAGATATTGAGAGGCTGGAGCGAGTGCAGGCGAGGGCCACAAAGTTAATCCATTTCGTTAGGCATATGGGCTACAATCGACAGTTACGCGCCCTGAACTTGTTTTCGCTGGAAACTCGGAGACTGCGCGGTCAACTGAGCGAGGTTTTCAAGCTCTTACGCGGGTTCAACGATATCGATTTTAGAAGCATGTTTAGTTTAAATGATAACCCAACTCGCAACAATGGTTGGAAGTTGGATTTGAAACGGTTTAGGACTAGTGTGTGTGGGAATTACTTTACGTATAAGATCTGTGACACGTGGAACAGGTTACCTTCAGAAGTTGTGAACAGTTCCTCTGTGGATCAGTTCAAGAAAAGGTTAGACTAAATCTTGCACACTATTTGAGGGTGTAGAAAATTTTCCGTGGCACCCATTGCCATTGGTACCTCCTCGGTATGGGCCGCAAGGCCTTTTGAGGTACTTCTTTTCCTTGTAACTCCTTGTAACTCTCCACCGTACATAGCCAGGTATACCCGGCTCATCTGGTACCGTCCTGAGCCAGCCATCGAGTCTTCTCTTGAAGACTTCAACTTTGACCCCTGTAACGTTTCTAAGGTCCTTTGGAAGCTGGTTAAAAAATCTTGGCCCCTGACAACCAAGCTATTTTCCTTCAGTGTTGAGGAGGTCCCTTCTCGGGTCTTTAATTTGGAAACACTACATATTCTGCTTTTCCTATTTTCCAGTGTTGTTTGAATGGTAATTGGGTTTAGTTTTAGGTTTGGTACCAGTTCTTCGATCATTTTCCATATGTAGATTATGGTGTACCTCTCTCTTCTTCTTTCCAGGGAGTACAGATTTAGTTTACGTAGTCTTTCCCAGTAGTTGAGTTCTTTGCAGTCATCAATCTTGGCTGTGAAATGTGTCTGCGTTTCTTCTAGTTTATTAGTTTCTTCCTTTTTATATGGGGACGTCAAAACTGAGGAGTATTCAGGTTTTGGTATGATCAGTGTTTTTAGCAGGGTAATCCTTACTGTCCTGTCCCTTCTTTTGAACGTTCTTAGTACCTGTCCCCTACTCTTTTTGCTTTATTTATCGCTATCTGATTTTGTGTTTCGAATTCCGCATCATTGGCCATTATTACCCCCAGATCGATCGTTTTCGTGCTTCTCTGAATTTCCTCTCTATCTCTCTATCTGGAGCATAATATGCAGTCTGTTTAAGTTCCTCATTTCTACCATATCTTAAGAGCTGAAATTTCTCGGTGTTAAATGTCATGTTGTTGTCTTCTGACCATTTGTATATTTTGTTCGTGTCCCTCTGCAAGGCCTCCACTTCATTTACATCGCTGATTTTTCTGCTGATCTTTGTATCGTCTGCAAAGGATGTTACTATACTGTTGCTGTTTACTCCGCTGTCTATGTCTGTTAACATGATAATGAACAGGAGTGGGGCCAGTACTGTCCCTTGTGGTATTGAGCTGCGTACGATTCTGATGATGATATACCTTGAATTTTGACGACCTGTAGACGTTCTCTGAGGAAGTTGTACATCCATTTCCCCACTTTGCCTGTTATTCCCATATATTCCATTTTATGTGCTATTATACCGTGATCACATTTGTCGAAAGCTTTAGCAAAATCTGTGTATATGACATCGTAGTTGTCGTTGCCTTCCAGTGCATCTAGGATATTGTTGTAGTGTTCTATTAGTTGTGATAGGCATCATCTACCTGATCGGAATCCGTGCTGATTTTCGGTGAATTTGTCCAGTGTCTCCAAGAAATCATAAATTTTCTGTAGCTATTCTTCTAATATATATATATATATATATATATATAGATATATATATATATATATGATGAATAAAACCACGAAGGAAAGGAAACAGAATGGTGCTCAAGCGCTTCGTCTAATAACATCCTCAGGAACACTGAAGTACATAAAGAGTTACAGCCTATATATAGGTTACAGAAAAAAAAAATTATATATATATATATATATATATATATATATATATATATATATATATATGTAAAAATGAACCATAAATAATTCCCATATTCCTATATTATCTTATTCTTCATGTAATTCTTGTATTCATTTATATAGTTCTGTATCCATTTTAAGAAAAAGTATCCATTTTAAAAATTCATGTGTTATATGGTTCATGTATTTATATAATCCTGTATATTCTTATATATTTAACTTTATATAATGCCTATACTCATATGTATGTACGTGTGTGTATTCATTTTTACATAAGGACCAAAATCGCCCAACGCGAGTTTGGATAAAATTTTTGATTTGCTTTCTACTTTGCAAATAATTGGTGACCTGTTGTTTTTTAAAATCTCATAATCATTTTTTTAGATTTCGCTTAATAAGGAATCCTGCTTAAGCTTTGCAATGTTCATATTTTGTATACATTCTCTTTCGTTATAAAAGATGAGATCATGTCTTGCCTAAGCATTAAAATTGTACATCTTAAACCTTAAAATTTTACTCATATGCATATTTTAGTGTAAAGATGCATAGTCCGATTTCCACTTTTAGTTAACTTGGCAGATCATGATAACATCAGATCTGAAAAGTCGCGGTTTAAGATAAAAATATGGTTTCGTCTTCAAATATTTTGTTTACTCGTTCAAGCCTTACCACAGCTAAAAATTTACTTTATTTTCGAATATTGTGCAAAAATAATACAGCCTTTTTAGCATTTAATAATAATGATGTTAGCAGTTTTTGGGTATATAAACCCACTAAAAATCTTCCATTGTCATTCAGAAGCTAATTCAGAGGCTGAGCACTACCTGTACATTTTAGCAGTAAATTACAGTAAAGAATTTTTATCTTATCCTTCGAGCCTTGCTCTCTTCAGAAGAACTTAGTCATTAAACTTTCCGGATACGCTATAAGAAGAGTCCGGAACCTTCAGCATTTTTAGTAAGTCTATCAGAGTCCTCCGAGCCACTATAGAAGAACTCGGAGAGTAATATAGAAGAAAACTACTGCAAGTCACACATCCGTTGCTGCCACCTAACTAGAACCCCCGTCGACTTCGAACCACCCGGGCCATAGACGGAGGGGTTAACAACTGGCGACCCTTTAACCAGGATCTTCACGACTCCAGGATTCTTCCAGTCTTCCAGACCCTGGAACCAGAACCAACACCCAGTTGACCGGCGTGTCACGACTTCTAGTTCGTCACATCCACCCTTGAACCGGTGCGTCACGACTCCAAGTTCTCCACGCCTAGTTTTCATCCAAGAACAAGTGGCCAGCAAGACACGTCTTCAGGACACGTCTCTAAGGATTTCGCCGTAGGAATCTTGTTAAGTACAAAACTCTTTTTTAAATAATCTCTAAAACATTTGAAAAGTCAGTATTATTAACAGTTAATATTTAATATTGAGCCAGAATTAACACAAAACACAGTGAACACTTCAGACACCAGTGATACATTTTTTTTATTGAAAACAGTATTGTCACAGAATTATTGTCACAGAATTATTGTCAGTTATTTTTACTATTCTAGTTAGTATAGTATAATTTTATTTAATGTACCAAACATAGTATTACCATACCTTCACGTACATTCGAGTGAAATTTTGTTTACATTTTTATTTTTGTTTGCAATCTTTTCAAATTTTCCCCTAGTTAGGCAAATTGTTGTGCATTTATTTTTAGATAGTGTAGTTAGGAAAACCCCTTAAGTGATCATTCCATAAATTAAGATCGGTCAAGCAGACCTAATTAGAACACATTAATAAGTACCTTCACATATGAGCGATTCAGACGGTGCGCTTTCTGACATCGAAAATTTACCTACACCCATTTTTCCACCTACCCCGCGCCCTTCAAACATACTCCCAAACACACAAACTTCAGATCCAGAACAAGCCAATATGTCTCAGTCTCAAACCCCCGCCCCAGCATACATTAACTTAGGCAGACTAGTAAACCTTCCTCATACTGTTTTAATTTTTAAGGGGACCATAGATAATCGTTTTGTTGAACCACGCGTAAGACCTTGGATTGAATCTTTAGAGCAACATTTCTTACGCGAAAATATTACCGATGATGATATAAAAATTAGGGAAGCAAAAAGATTTATCGACCCAAAGAAGGGAATGCTCATGACACAGTCACCTACGTCCCATCAATTAGCGAAGCTACAACATGGGACGATTTTAAACAAAACTTATTAGAATTTTTTAAAGAAATAACCCTTGCACAACCCTTAGCCACGTTAGAAGCAGTCTTCCAAGCTAAATGGAAGAAAGAGGAACACGAAGATTTAAACAATTTTATTACACGTACACATAAACTTGTAGGAGAAGCCCTCCGGCCGCAGAAAATGCATGTGGCATAACTTTCACTTCGAAACAAAGAAATCTAATAGTAGCCACAACCATTTACCAAAACCTACCCGGAGCACCTAAAAAAAAGTTTCAGGAGTTTTTAAATGTTGACAAACCTGTAAGTGTAGCCATAAACAAAACACGGGAACATTACCCCGATTTAGCAAACCAAAACTACCGAAAGGGTAGAGAAACCCCTGTACATTATATTCAGCAGCAGCAGCCACAACACCAACAGCAACAACAACAACCCTATAAATCGAGGCCAATGCAGGGAACACCCCAGAAACAAGCCCCCCAAACCCAGAATACACGCCCTCCTCCACAGTGTTTTAACTGCGATAGCTTTGGGCACATGATAAGTCATGTAATTACCCTCTTATTGCTCCCACTGTCACGAACATGGTCATCGCCGTGGCGATCGCCAAAAGTGTGCTGATAAAGCCCCTGCAGGGTATAGACCCCACTTTCAGAAACCAAACCAACCACGTTCCCAAAACGTATCCCAAAAGTCATCCAATCCCCAGAAACCAGTCCATTCCCAGCCTCAGTCGAACTACCAACCCAATAGATACGACCACAGGGTCAACCACACTCTTACCCCATGTACAAACCTCAGTACAACCAGCAAGGTCAACTAGTTCGGTACGTAGAAGTACCCGTGGAGGAATCATTTTCCCCAGAGTACAGTTTTCAAGAACACCCTCCAGCGTATGTAATCCCGTAGAATATGACCCAGGTCCTCCCATAGAAGACCATTCGAGCCCTTTTTTAGACCCTACATTGGAGGCAGCAGTTCAACCTCCTCCCTCCTAAATTACAGTAATGAACCCAGATACGCACACAAACTCCCCATCAGGATAATAGGTGCGGACCTCCTAGATTTAATAATAAATTGTAGCACCGATAACCAAGATTTAACTGCTCTCCTAGATACAGGAGCACACGCGACGTTAATTAAGAAACAATGTGTAGATGAATTACTAGAGAGTACAAATTACAAATATGAACTTAAGGCACCATCCTGCCAACTCAGAGGAGTTACGGGCACACCCATACCTACATACGGAGAAATTGAGTTATATTTAGAAGTTGGAAACGCGGTATACCCCGCGAAATGTTGTATAGTGGACACAGTCGCCACCTTTCAGACAGACATCCTACTAGGTATGGATTTTTTTAACCGGAATCAATGGGAGATTTACCCAGCCGGAAAGTTAGTAAAGTGTCGAAATAGGACACACCATCTCCGTGAGAATGACAGACAGCTTAATGCTAATAGAATTAGTCAGTTCAGATTTCCGAAAGAAATAGGAAACCCCCTCCACTTGATAGCAGTTCAAGTCAGCCGGTTGTATCCAGAGGGACAACCGCTCCAGAAATCAGACCCCAGGGTAATCAGTTCCAGTTGTTGAATCCAGTTGGATCAACACAGTCAGTTTCCAGTCAGTCAGTTTCCAGTCAGTCAGTTTCCAGTCAGCCAGTTTCCAGTCAGCCAGTCCAGTCAGCCAGCTTCAGTTCAGCCAATAAGGCAAATTTTAGTCGCCGAACCAGAATCAGATTCACAATTTTTCATATGCCCTACCGAGCATATAACAGTAGCACCTTATGAGAAGATTTGTTTCCTAGCAAAAGTAGTTAACAGTCAAGGAAAATTATTAGAGTCAGAGCGTACTCTGATTACAGAGAAAAGTAATTTCAAAAGAGATGTTCTTATTGCCCAAGTCCTTAGTCAGAGTCAGAATTCAGCTATCCCTGTTGTTTGTTTAAACAAAGGAAAAAGTCCTATAGAATTAACTTCAAATCAGAAAATAGGAACTGTTTCCACAGTAGAAGTAGATTCAGATTTCCCCATCAGTATGATAAATCGTGTTTCCAGTTCCTTAGAGTTAAATCCTTCAGTATTAAAAGAAGAATATAAGAAATGTCTGGAGCACTCCCTTCAGGAGTCACCAGCTTTACAGGATCCCAAACTAATGGAATCACTTCTCGATTTCCTGATAAGAAATAGAGATGTGATTGCCCTAAAAGGAGATCCTCTGGGCCGAACTAATTTGGTCCCTTTTGAAATCAAGTTGGAACCCAATTCCAAACCCATTTTCATTCCTCCCTATCGGGTTCCACATTCCCAATTAGTCACTATTGAGGAACACATCAAGGACATGTTGGAGCAGGATGTCATTCAGCCTTCAGCTAGTCCCTGGTCCGCTCCTATGATTCTCGTCTCCAAAAAGGACGGAACATCTCGCCCTTGTATAGATTTTAGACGCCTGAACAACATTACCATCCCAGACCGTTTCCCGATTCCAAACATGCAGGAAACAATTCTGAACGTAGGGAAAGCGAACTTTTTTCATCCCTCGATTTAGCATCGGGTTATTGGCAAATGGAGGTCAGTCCCGAATCTCGGGCATTGACTGCTTTCTCCACTAACCGAGGCCATTACGAATTCCAGGTTTTACCTTTCGGAGTCCGAAATGGGCCTGCTAATTTCTCTAGGTTGATGAATATAGTCCTTTCCGACCTATTAGGTGTCGAAGCTCTCGTTTATCTTGACGATATTATCGTCTACAGTTCGGACATAAAAACACACTTTCAACGCCTTCAGAATGTGCTATCACACTTGAGAAAAGCACACCTTAAACTGAAGCTTGCAAAGTGCAATTTTTTACAAGAATCCCTGGTATACCTAGGATTCCTACTCTCGTCCACAGGAATTAAACCTGATCCAGCCAAACTCGAAGCCCTGGAAAGGTACCCTGTACCCAAAACCATCGACGACGCCCGTGCATTTATTGGTTTTGTCGGATTCTATCGGAACTTTATCCCCCAATTTTCAAATATTGCTAAACCCATTACTAATTTGTTCCAGAAAAATTCGAAATTTAACTGGGAATCCGATCACCAACATGCCTTTGAAACTTTAATTAATAAACTAACCTGTCATCCCATTTTACAATATCCTGATTACACAAGACCCTTCATCATAGCCACAGATGCTTCCTCCTATGGACTAGGAGCCGTCCTGTTACAGGACGTAGACGGTGTGGAATTACCCATTGCTTATGCCAGTCAACTTCTCTCTGCACCTCAACGGAATTATTCCACTACGGACCGAGAGGCCCTAGCGGTATATTGGGCTTTGAAAAAATTCCGAAATATCGTCTATGGCTACGATGTAACCATCAAGACTGATCATAAGCCACTCACGTACCTCTTCAAGGACAAGCTACTTGAAGGACGATTGAGTAGATGGGCTCTGTTGATTCAGGACTTTGCAGCAAAAATCGTATACAAACCGGGAAAACTGCAAGTTATTCCAGACGGATTGTCGAGACTCAAGCCCGACGCCCAAGTGAATAAAATAGGAATTCTTCCTGTGTTCGACTACGAGTGTCTGCAATACTCCCAACAACAGGACCAACACACCCAAAACCTTCGGGCGCGCCTGGAACAAAAGGAACCATCGAAGGTAAAAGAACAGTACAACCTCAAAGATGGGCTCGTACATTTCAGGAACGAAGATGGAAACGACCTCGTGGAGATACCAAAGGATCTCGTCGATATAGCCATTGGACTTTGTCACGACTCACCTTTGTATGGACACATGGGGCCGGATCGCACCATCAAGAGTCTTTTGGAGCGATACCACTTTCCCGAGATGGAAAGGTACAAGAATACATCGCCGAATGTCCGTCGTGTTTAAAGCATAAGGGCAACGTACCATCCACAGCTCCGATGCATAAATATCCAGTATGCCAAAGGCCCTGGCAAAGAACTGGAATGGATATACTGGGACCATTTCCCAAAACATCAAAGGGAAATCAGTACATCATTGTGTTTACGGACCACTTCTCGCGTTACAGCGAAGTAGCCGCCATTCCAGACCAGACCTCGGAAACTGTGGCAAGAGCCCTAGTGGAACGCGTCATCCAAAATCATACCACTCCTTCCATCCTAATCTCGGATAACGCCCTTAGTTTCACTTCCAAACTGTTCGAGTCACTCTGTAACATGTGTAAAATTAAAAATACACACATTGTGGCATACCATCCGCAGGCAAACGGCTTAGTGGAAAGGCACAATCGAAAGATCTTGGAAGCCCTGCGCCACGTTGTCGATGCATCCTCCCGTATATGGGATGATTCCCTTCCCATGGTACAAACAGCCATCAACAATAGGGCGGAGTGAAAAAACTCATTTTTCGAATTTTCAAATTGGCTAGTGTGGAAAATGTGTGGAGTAGTGAGGAAATAAGCTGGTATAAATTTAAAATCATAACATTAATATCTTCAGGTGCCACAATGACCTTCAATATTGAAAAAAATTGAAAAAAGCAGATTTTAACCAATAATTACAGAAGAGTCCACGATGCACAATAGACAAGAATTTATTCACACTTGTATAAAAATAGCTCAGTCAACCTTTAAAAAAAGTTTCTATTCTCTAAAAACAGTTTTCTATAGTCAGCTCACTCAGCTGTCACGTGAGTACCTCGGTTCAGTGTAGCTGTCGCTCTCGTAGCAGGTGGGTGTTCTGTTGTTGGCGTTACTCAGATAGTCTAAACTATATTTCTTATATATTTTTCATTTCTGTATTGTGTTGCCCTAAGTTTGCCATGTACTATTAACTGAAATTAACGTATAATTGATATTAGCTCTTTCTTTTTCAGATTTGTATACTTTCAAAATGTCTCGAGTTTGTGCAAAATCAACCAGGGCCTCAACTGAGTGCCCCATGTTTGGTATGGGGGAAGATTTGTGGCACAGGAATCTTCCTACATACGAAGGAGTTTTTAAATATTACTTGTTTGTAAGAAACGATTTGAAACAGAATACTAATAAAGATCCTTCAATATCTCAAATATTAGAACAAGTTGTTGATAAATTGAAAACAATTTGGGAAAGTGCTTCCGTCCCAATTCTGTCAGACAGGCGAATTGAAACAATGTTCAGAAGCTACCACGAAAAGTATCGTGTCATTATGAAGCCATACCAAAGCAGAAAAAATTCTGAAGCTTACAAAGCAAAGATTGATATGTTCAAAAAAGAAGCACACACGAAACTTTTTGACATTGCAGCGTGCAAGTGCAAAGTACTAACACAATGTTCTTGTCCCAAAGAAAAAACGGTTCCAAAGGAAGAAGTGACGTTCCTCTTAGATCAAAGGAGTGAAAGAAAACTGTTTATTGATAGAGTAGATATTACACTCTCAAAGAAAAAAGCATCTACGTTGCTAAGAAAAGCAAAAAGAAGCTGTGAGGCTCACCAAAGAATCTTCACAGGAGAAATTGCAGGATACAAATGTTGAATTATCATCATCGACATCAAATAGTGAAAGTGAATCTGGCGAAATATCAGACGATACATTTCCAGAGCCAGTTAGCTCGAAGAGAAAGCTCGAACAACCTGAAGAACAATTATTCAAGAAAAGGAAAACTACAAATCTACCTTCAGTGGCTACTGCTTGTGACAGGACTGCAGTTTCAGATCGAGCTGCAGCATTCATTGTTAGTGCAGTATTGCAAGATATTGGAGAAGTTTCTATTGACAATACATCTGAAGTAGTGGATAGGAGTAAAATCAGAAGAGAAAGACAAAAGAAGAGATCAGAAATTATGAAAGATCAAAATCAGGTCACAATCAGAGGAATCTATTTTGATGGTCGAAAAGATTCTACACTCTTCCAAGAAAAAAAGAGTCCAAAGTATATCAGAAGAAGGTAACAGAAGAACATATCACTTTAGTGAGAGAACCTGGTTCAGATTATTTGGGCCATTATTCTGTGAATTCTGGATCAGCTGAAGAAATATGTAAAGGAATGTTTGAGTATATTGGAAATAATGACATGAACCTGGAAAACCTTGTTGCCATTGGATGCGATGGTGCAGCAGTCAACACTGGAGAAAAGGGAGGCATTATAAGGCTTATAGAATTGAAGCTGAAGAAGCCAGTTCAACATTTAGTGTGCCAGCTCCATGCCAATGAATTGCCATTACGCCATTTAGTTGCAAAGCTGGATGGAAAAACATCTGGCCCCCGCGGATTCACCGGTCCTATTGGCAGGGAATTAGAGAACTGTGAGAGTCTTCCTATTGTCGAGTTTGAAAGGATTG
Source organism: Bathynomus jamesi (assembly GCA_023014485.1). Classification (NCBI taxonomy): domain Eukaryota; kingdom Metazoa; phylum Arthropoda; class Malacostraca; order Isopoda; family Cirolanidae; genus Bathynomus; species Bathynomus jamesi. Next base: position 2,296,662 of record JAJOZX010000052.1, on the reverse strand, counting down.
ATGCTGAGGAACCAACTGTAGACTGTGAAGAACTTAGCACCGACCAAAAATATCTAATTGATATTCATCAGGCCATAACAAAGGGATATTGCTCTCCAGATCTTGCTCATCGTAGTCCAGGCAAAATGGCACATTCACGATGGCTGACTACAGCAAATCGTTTGCTTCGTCTATACGTTTCAACTGTAAGTCCATCTGAGAACCTCATGAACATTGCTTCTTTTATAATGAAGGTCTACATCCCAATGTGGTTTTCTATTAAGCAAAGTACGTCTTTTGTCAATGGCTCAAAACATGTTTTCAAAACTATTGAACTAACAAGAACACTGAATGACGAAGTAAAGGATATTGTAAACCCTGTCATACAAAGAAATGCATTTTTTGCAAATCCAGAAAATATTCTAGCATCAATGATTCATGATGACCGCAGCGCCATAAGAGAATTAGCGTGGAGGCGAATAAAGAAAGCAAGGCAAACAAACAAGGAAAAAGTTGTGAGGCGTTTCACAGTACTGTTATTCAATTTGAAGCTACTGATTATACTGATTTAATTAATTGGCAAAAATGCATTGTCACTGAACCACTGTGACAAGACACCTGACAGAAAATGAGATTGAAGAATTCATAGAAAGCAAGAGTACCCCTCCATTCGAGAAATTCCCTTGTCATACACAAGTAGTAGAAAGAATGGTAAAATTAGTGACTGAAGCATCATCAAAGTATTTGGATTGAACGCGCGAGATGGCTTCATAAGATCAACACTTCAGTCACGTAAAAAAATGCCATCATTCGAAAGTAAAGCTGAAATAAAGTTTAAATAAAACGCTAATAGAAAAAAACATGCGCAAGGATGGGTGGTTGGGAGGGCATGGGTGGAGCTCGACACGCAGCCACCTCCTCGTGGTGAGTTCTGGATTATTTAGATCATTAATCAAAAGAACATTGATCTAAATAAACTAAGAGCTGCGTAATTCAGTAACTATTTTGGTAATTGGAACACTTAATATATAATAATAACAAGTAAGTTTCAGTTATTGTACTAATGCAGAATATAAGAAAATCATTATATTTCACTTTTTTCGACGGCTTTGTGGCACCTGAAGATATAATTTCGCAGGACTAATATTCATGCACAGTCATTATCTATAGCACCCACATATTTCCGCACTAGCCATATTTGAATTTCGAAAAAGGTTTAAAAACCTCATTTTCGATCCGCCCTAATCAACAATGGCTATAATGTGTCCATCGGGGACACCCCTCATTTCGTTCTCTATCACTACGACAAGCGTCTACCTTTTGATTTGCCCGACCAAACCGACCCGGCAGTTCTAACATCTTCCGAAATGGCAGAAGCAAATCAGCAACTAGCTGAACGATCTTTCAAGATTTTTGACACAATCCGCTATGCCCTCGAAACAAAAACAGATGGAGCAAGAGCAACATAGGCGTCATCCCCGTCAACGGACTATAATCGTCGGTATGCGATGCTATCTGAAGAGCGTGAAACCGCCAGGTGCTCATCGCAAATTATACCCAAAATGGGATGGCCCATATAGGATTATGAAAAACCTCGGAAAAAATCGTTATGAAATCCTCGACCTCCGGGATCATTCCAAACTAAAGATCATTCACGCTGACAATTTGAAGATAGCTTCCGAACAACACCTTCCCAAAAAACAGCTGCCAGGCGTTCGAGCCGCCTATCCTTCAAAAGGTCAAGGTATTAACAAATCGAGCAGAGATAAAAAAACTGAAGTGGTCACCGCGGGAACCGCTACCCATGACGAAGATTGGTACCTCGTAATACCACCAGTAATCGAGGCAATCTCTGAACAAGAGGAGGCCCCAGAGCCAAGCGTCCCATCGGACTCAGACCCTGGAGAAACCCCTTCGAGAGGTTCACTCAGTGGAACTCCACCATCTCCTCCAACTCCACCATCTCCTCTGTCACCACCCTCACCGATTGATGATCGACGCACGGACCCTACATACCGCCCGCAAATGCATCACCCACGTGAACTAGAACCTTCACATAAGAAACGAACCCGCTCAGAATCCGAGCTCAACGGTCGACCCCCATTGCCACCAAAACGAGGCCGACCCCTTCGCCCACAAAACAAGTATCCACACAACTACCCCAGCTCCGTATAACCTAAGGCGTAGAAATGAATAAAATTGTCCCCCTTATAATTTTCCAAATTATTTACTCTTGTAGACCTAGCATTAAAATTTCTACCGGAGTTGTTATAGAAAAACTTGCAGAAGGTAAATTTTTTAAAGGGCACGCAGACCTTTATAGAAATTTGCAACCCCCTGCTAGAATTAAAATCAATCTCCTTCAGATACAAACCCAATTAAAAACGTTTGAAAGTAAAGTCCAGAATTCTTTCCAAGGAAAAGATCAGATTAGTCGCGTTCTGTTAGAAAATACCCTCGAAAATATTTAAACTACAGCACGCGCCCTATCAGAAATATTAGCCTTACCATGGATACAAGCTGAAACTAAAAATTCAGAAAACTTTAACCAAAGTAAAAGAGGACTGATAGATATAGGAGGGAAAATGTTCAAAGGTTTATTCGGATTAGCAACCGAAGAAGATATTAAAAGAATTGAACTTAAATTGAATCTCTTCGCGCGAAATCGACAATATAATGGACACATGTTAGAACAAACTATTAGGTCATTACACGAAAACAATCGCTTCCTCCACTCCCTTTCGGACAGATTCACATACCTCGAATCCATGTTAGCTCAATACAAAGAACACAAAAGATATCTAGAATTAATAGAGATAATGAACCTACAAATAATCCTGATCGATAAATACTTACAACGAATAACTACGATTCATTCCAAGGTTTTGCGTACAACCCAGCTAGCCCATGGAAAAATCACTCTTTCCACCCTAATACCATGGGAAATACTTCAGTCCATGACTCACACCGCCCAGTCACAATTAAAATTATCACCCATATTCCCACTCAACCACACTAATTACCCTCAATTTCTAGAATACACCTGGACTGTACATGGACCACGCCCCTACACATACCTCATAATTATACCATTCTTCGATGTCCTCACTTATGACGTATATAAATTTCACCCTTTCCGAACACCCTACCAAAATAACTCTAATGTCTATCGATTGTATTTACCCACCGTACCACCTTACCTTTTCCTCACCAAAGATCTATCAGCTTATTCTATGATGTCAGATAGCGACGTCTGGCATTGCCGATTCCCGCAACCAAATAAACAACTCGTCTGCCCTCCACTCAAACCAGTTATTCTTCCAACTACTAGGTCTTGCTTTATCGATTTAATTCGTGACCGGCATGCCCCCGTATGTTCATTTAAAAATTTCATTCCCTAAAACCATCCAACTACGAATTGGACCAGACATCTGGGTTTCCTTCGCGAACAGGACTGCCGCTACTCTCGAGTGTCCATCGAATTATTCCCTCATTACAATCCCTATGGTTATTCGGCTACCAATTGGTTGCTCCTTGCGTTCAAAAGCCCTCCAAATATACAACCCGTATAAGGTTACCCTTAATAACTCATACCATTTCCGTCGCAAATTAAATTTAAACCCGTCATAGAGATCTTAAATCTCTCCATAAAAACCTGTAACCATTCTACCCGAACTACATGCCCCTGAATGGAATGATCAATTGAGCCGGTTTAAAATTTCGGATGAACCAAAATAACCTCTTACAAATACTACAACCGGTAACCATTTTCTCAACATCTGCCGTTAGTATCATTATTGTATGTGCTATTATCCTCGGTATATTTGTGGTGTAAAGATCATTCTGGGAACAAAGAAAACCAGTGACACGGAACATGAAACTATTTATGCACGACCAGAGTGCGTACCCAGACCACGTGAACTAGACTTAACCACCCGACTTATGTTGTATATATAATCTGTATTATAAAACCAATAGTTATCATCTAGTTAGCATTAGTTAGGATGTTACATTATTATATTAATATCATTCTAGAGGGAAGAGTCCTGTAAAAATGAACCATAAATAATTCCCATATTCCTATATTATCTTATTCTTCATGTAATTCTTGTATTCATTTATATAGTCCCTGTATCCATTGTAAGAAAAAGTATCCATTTTAAAAAATTCATGTGTTATATGGTTCATGTATTTATATAATCCTGTATATTCTTATATATTTAACTTTATATAATGCCTATACTCATATGTATGTACGTGTGTGTATTCATTTTTACATAAGGACCAAAATCGCCCAACGCGAGTTTGGATAAAATTTTTGATTTGCTTTCTACTTTGCTAAATAATTGGTGACCTGTTGTTTTTTAAAATCTCATAATCATTTTTTTAGATTTCGCTTAATAAGGAATCCTGCTTAAGCTTTGCAATGTTCATATTTTGTATACATTCTCTTTCGTTATAAAAGATGAGATCATGTCTTGCCTAAGCATTAAAATTGTACATCTTAAACCTTAAAATTTCACTCATATGCATATTTTAATGTAAAGATGCATAGTCCGATTTCCACTTTTAGTTAACTTGGCAGATCATGATAACATCAGATCTGAAAAGTCGCGGTTTAAGATAAAAATATGGTTTCGTCTTCAAATATTTTGTTTACTCGTTCAAGCCTTACCACAGCTGAAAATTTACTTTATTTTCGAATATTGCGCAAAAATAATACAGCCCTTTTAGCATTTAATATTAATGATGTTAGCAATTTTTGGGTATATAAACCCACTAAAAATCTTCCATTGTCATTCAGAAGCTAATTCAGAGGCTGAGCACTACCTGTACATTTTAGCAGTAAATTACAGTAAGAGAAACTTTTTATTTTCCCCTTCGAGCCTTGCTCTCTTCAGAAGAACTTAGTCATTAAACTTTCCGGATACGCTATGAGAGTCCGGAACCTTCAGCATTTTGAGTAAGTCTATCAGAGTCCTCCGAGCCACTGTAGAAGAACTCGGAGAGTAATATAGAAGAAAACTACTTCAAGTCACACATCCGTTGCTGCCACCTAACTAGAACCCCCGTCGACTTCGAACCAACACGGCCCATAGACGGAGGGGTTAATATATATATATATATATATATATATACAATAAAAATTAAACAAAGGATTGTGGGAGGAGCATACAAATTTGTAAGGAAAAACTACCGATTTTTAGCACAAGATCAAATGAATTGTTTCCAACCAATGTTATAAAAAAAATAAAAAAATAAATACAAAATTTATACTGGAAATCTGCCCGGGTTTTAGCACTCTGCCCTTCTTGTTTAAGTTCCATGTATATAAAAATAAATTTAAAAATAAAAGTTATTAGAGTAGCATACAAGTTTACCAAAGATTTAGCGTTCTACCCTTCATATCTAAATCTGTTCTGAAGGAATTCAAAACAACAGGATCGAGTTGGAAAAGACCTTTGCTTATGTTGAAGTTATTTGTAAGTTGGATAATGGCAGACTCAAGAATATTTCTATTAACAATGTTGCTAGAGTGAAATAAAACTGAAGCATTATTCCAATCAACACAGTGGGATAACTCTGACAAATGGACAAAAAGGGCACTGGACGACTGTCCTGTTCTAACTCTTTATGTACTTCAGTGTTCCTGAGGATGTCATTAGACGAAAGCGCTTAAGCACCATTCTGTTTCCTTTCCTTCGTGGTTTTATTCATCTAAATATTTTCACGTGTTACTTTCGTGAAATAATGTTCATATATATATATATATATATATTATATATATATATATATATATAAATATATATATATATATATATATATATATATATATATATAAGAAAGAGAGAATTACAAGGAGTTACAAGGACAAGAAGTATCTCAAAAGGCCTTGCGGACCATACCGAGGCGGTACCAATGGTAGCGGGTGCCAGGGAAAAATTCATATACATTGTCACAGCTAGTTTCTCGAACAGCCACCCCAGAAAGTAGTAACACACATGTAGAAGATAGTTACAAGGACAAGAGGAAGCCTCAAAGACCTTCCGGTCCACTCTGGGAGGTTCCTGCTATTAAGCAAATTTATTTTTCCTTCAGCTATCCTAGCAGTGGTAGAAAAATGGATGGAAAAGTAGAAGGCTCTCTCCCCACCCTCTGCTCCCTCCCTGCCAGAGGCAGGTACGGAAAAAGGTTGAAGAAAATACCTTAACCCTGGAAAAGGGAAAAGTAGCCAAGGAAATTTTACAGGAAAGTGGAGAATATATAAATAGCTCTATATTTAGCATGCTCACAGAGACACCGTACAAGCGAACTCCTGCAGAGTTGTTATGTTATGTTTTAGTCTTAAACTATGAGAGTATTCAGTACTTTGTCTAGCCTATTTTTAAACACATTTACACTTTGACTGGAAACCACCTCTGAGGGAAGTTGGTTCCAGATATTAACTATTTTATAGGAAAAGAAATTCCCGCAGACAGAGGTCCTAAATGTCTTTAGTTCCAGTTTAAACCCATTATTTCTTGTCGGATTGGCATTAAGTGAGAATAAGTTTCTGTAATCTACCCTGTCTATTCCATTGAGCATCTTGAAGACTTGAATAAGCTGACCCCGCAACCTCCTCGTCTCTAAGGTAAACAGATTTAGGCGCTCCAATCTCGGTTGGTAGCTTTGCATTCTCATTGAAGGGATCAATTCTGTAGCCCTTGCTTGTACTCTTTCTAACCTTTCTATGTCCTTCCTGAGGGATGGAGACCAAAACTGCGCACAGTATTCCAGTTGAGGTCTGACTAGTGAATTATAAAGAGACATTACAGTCTCCTTGTTCCGAAACTGGAACTCTCTTTCAATACAACCTAATATTTTTAAGGGCCCCTTTTCGACTTCTGCACAGTGCTTCGACGGTTTCAGATCGTTGCTGATATAGACTCCTAAGTCTTTCTCTAGATCGGTCTCAATCAAGTTCCTTCCCAAGAGAGAGTAATCGGTCTTCGGGTTTTTATAACCTATGTGCATTACCTTGCATTGGCCAAGTTAAATGGCATCTGCCAAGTAGCAGACAATTCGCCCAACCTGTCAAGATCGTTCTGAAGCGTTCTTAGGCCCTCCTCAGTACCTACACTACTTCCTAATTTCGTATCGTCTGCAAATTTGGAGATTGTACTTAGAAGCCCGACGTCTATATCGTTAATATATATATATACTGTATATATATATATATATATACTGTATATATATATATATATATATATATATATATATATATATATATATATATATATATATATATATATATATTATATACAGTATATATATATATAAAATATAAATATATATATATATATATATATATAGAGAGAGAGAGAGAGAGAGAGAGAGAGAGAGAGAGAGAAGTACCTCGAAAGGACTTGCGGCCCATACCAAGGAGGTACCAATGACAACGGGTGCCACGGAAAATTTTCTACACCCTCAAATAGTGCAAGATTGGTCTAACCTTTTCTTGAACAGATCCACAGAAGGAACTGTTCACAACTTCTGAAGGTAACCTGTTCCACGTGTCACAGATCTTATACGTAAAGTAATTCCCACACACACTAGTCCTAAACCGTTTCAAATCCAACTTCCAACCATTGTTGCGAGTTGGGTTATCATTTAAACTAAACATGCTTCTAAAATCGACATCGTTGAACCCGCGTAAGAGCTTGAAAACCTCGATCAGTTGACCGCGCAGCCTCCGAGTTTCCAGCGAAAACAAGTTCAGGGCGCGTAACCGTCGATTGTAGCCCATATGCCTAACGGAAGGGATTAACTTTGTGGCCCTCGCCTGCACTCGCTCCAGCCTCTCAATATCTTTCCTGAGGGTGGGCGACCAGAACTGCACAGCATACTCCAGGTGCGGCCGAACCAGGGAATTGTACAGGAGAGCACAATCTCCTTGTTCCGAAACTGAAATTGCCTCCTGATATAACCCAACAGCTTCTGGGCTTTTTTTCCACCTCTACGCACTGTTTCGTAAACTTAAGGTCGCTGCTAATTAGCACACCCAAGTCCTTTTCAAATCAGTCGCCTCGATATTACTCCCCAACATCGAGTAGTCCGACTTGGGATTGGCGTAGCCAATGTGCATCACTTTGCATTTACCCAAGTTAAACGGCATTTGCCATTTTTCGGACCACTCTCCTATCCTACCTAGGTCCGCACGCAGTTCCTCGATCGCTTCGGGCGTCCCAACATTGGCCCCAAGCTTGGTGTCATCAGCGAATTTGGCGATCCGACTGACGATGCCACCGTCGATATCATTTATGTAAATGATAAACAACAGTGGCCCCAAAACGGAACCCTGAGGAACCCCACTAGTGACCGAGGCCCAACCCGAACTAGCCCCTTTAATTACAACCCTCTGCCGCCTATTCTTCAGCCAGTTTTCAATCCACCTACCTATTTCCCCACCGATACCCAGCGCGCGCACTTTCGCCATTAGCCGGCGGTGAGGTACCTTATCAAAGGCTTTCTGAAAGTCGAGATAAAGTATATCAATCGCCCTACTCTTATCATACTCACTCAACATGACGTGGAAAAACTCGAGCAAGTTGGTGAGACACGACCTATGCCGTCTAAACCCATGTTGGGAGTCCCCAAGCAGCTTGTAGGAATCCAAATGGTCAACGATCCTATCCGCTATTATCCCCTCTAATAATTTACCTACAACTGAAGTGAGACTAATGGGACGATAGTTCCCTGGACTTTCGTGATCCCCTTTCTTAAAGATAGGGGTCACGTTGGCTTCCCTCCAGTCACCAGGCACCTGGCCCGTCTCTAATGATTTGTTGAAGACTGTAGCCAGGTGGGGAGCCACCTGGTCGCGCACCTCCCGCAACACTCTGGGGAGAAACTGGTCTGGCCCAGGAGCCTTAAACGCGCTCAGTTTGTCTATTCTATCTGCAACGACTGTCGAGGTACATCGAACACTATACATGCTAGCACATTCGTGCCTCACGCCTGGCTCGTGGATGACGCGGCTTTCCTCCCTGGTGAACACTTCCGCAAAGTACTCATTAAGCAAATTAGCGATGTCCGCGTCGGAGGTCCGCAGAACGCCGCTTCGGTCCTTTAACGGACCTATCATGCTTCTAATGGGCTTTTTACTATTAACATAACTGAAGAACTCCTTAGGGTTCCCCTTGCAGAGGCTTGCCACTCATAGTTCTTCGTTACGTTTCGCTAGCGTAACCTTCGCCTTCACTTCCCTGCACAGGCGGACATACGCTTCAGTGTTCTCGTGGGAACGATTGGCCTTCGCCCTCATATACGCTACTTTTCTATTTCGGATAGCCGAAGCGATGTCACGATTGAACAACTTAGGCTGCGTTGAAGCAGGGGTGACCAGTTTTGAGGGTATGGCAGCAGACTGCAGCACCATAAACTCGTCCCGGAATGTACTCCACACTCCCTCAACATCGCCGCCGACGTCTAACCCCATCTCACCTACGCTATCCCGGAGGCTAACAAAGTCCACCCGCCGGAGATCGAGCTTACTGCCTCTCGAGTTACTACGCTTCACCCGAGGGACGCACACACGGAACCTAATCAGACCGTGATCACTCCCGCCCAACGATTCGTCAACGGTGAGGCCAGTGACGAGGTTGTCTTCAGTCGTGAATACTAGGTCTAGAACGCCTTCGCCTCGTGTAGGCTCATTGACCAACTGAGTGAGGAAGTTCTCATCAGCAAAGTCAACTAGCCTCCTCCCTTCAGCATCAGCAGTCCTGTCTTCCCACTTTATGCCGCGACAGTTGAAGTCTCCTAAAACTACACACACCCTATCCCCTAGCAAGCTACTGAGTTCGGTGTACAGGGCTGTATCCTCCTCGAGGAGGAGATGCGGAGGTCTGTACACCAAGATTAACCTATAGCTCGTCCCCCCCACGTTCAGATCGACGCCAAGCAACTCCCTTTCCGATCGGAACTGGCAGTCAACCGGACTCAACGTGTCCCTGACGTATATTAGTACCCCACCCCCCTCCCCACGGGTGCGGTCTTTGCGAAACATTCTATACCCGGGAATTTCGAACTCCCCAACGTAGTCCCTACGATCAGTATGAATCCAGGACTCGGTGATAGCAACGATATCCTGGTATTCTGATGCTAAGAGCGCCCGTAGCTCGCAAAACTTGTTCCTAATTGACCTAGCATTAAAAAGCATTGCACGGAGGGAGCCTTCCCTATTCTGACCGTCCCATAGCATGACCCGTTTCCCGAACAGCCAGGGCAGTCGGGAGTTGAAGAGCCCCTCACTAACGAGGGGGCAACTTCCGCAGGAGCCTGAGCCCCCTCCAACGTAGGAGGAGGGTCACCCGCCTGTACTTCGACGCACCCTTCAGTTGAAGGTACGTCCGCCACCGCCTCATCATCATCTCTCCCCGGTGGGGGCCCATCATCTCTCCCCGGACTCGACCTCACCATTCTGTATAGGTGCCGGTCGAGCAGCGCGCCTAGCACACCTTTACCCTTGTTACTGAGGTGGACACCATCCCTCTGGTAAAGGTCCCACCTACCCGCAAATGCGTCGAAGGGGTCAATAAACTTCACGCCCAGCGGGACGCACAAGTCTTGTACCCTCTCGTTGATGCCAATGACCTTACTGAGCGCGTGATCACTGGCATTCATTCGCGGTAAAATACCCATTAACATTCCTCTGTCCGTCTTCAGTTTTAGATCATCCGCAAGAGACATGATCTCGGTGATCCCTTCTGTAAGACCTACTCCACCGCCTTTGAGGAAGAGGTCGGTGCCACCAGCGTGGACAACGATCGCAGTCCTCCGACTAACCACGCGCACCTTCTCTACCTCCTTCCTTAAGTGCGCCGTTCCCCGCCCAGGTAAGCACCTCACCTTCCTCCCGTCCCGGTTTGCAGAAGCAAAGTACTTCTCCTGGCCCCTGATCTGCGAGTCCCTTATCAAAAAGGTGTCTTCCTCCTTCGAGCACAGGAGACTAAAGCGGTTGGACGTCCTGACAGGGGCAACTGGGGTCTCAGGCTTCGGCTTCGCAGCCTTCTTGCCCGAGACCTTTCGAAACCCGTCGCCACCCATACACGCAGTTACACCACCCGACCCACCCCGACCGGTAGCTACATCCTTCGGTTTCTTTGGGCCATCAGTAGGCCCCTTCCCACCCTTTTTCTTCATCGGCCCCTTCCCACCCTTCTCTATCGACCCCTTCCCACCCTTCTCTATCAGCCCCTTCTTTGCGCCCTCCACCTTACGCCGCGGTTCCAAGCATTCCACGTGGGTCGCTGGCGATTCCTGACACTGATTTAGGACCCTGGTCCCCGGTTGCACCTCTACCGTTTCTCCACGGTCCCGAGATCTGTCCATTCCATCGCTGGACCGCCTTTCCACGGCAGCTATCCTATCCTGAATGAGCCCCGGGTTAGGCGGCGGCGCAGCCTCGTCAGTGACCGCCGCACCTCCAACAGCCGGTCTGGACGACTCGAGCCGCCGGACCCTCTCCTCTAGCTTCTCGTAAAACCGCATGAGTTCGCAAAAGCGGCACATGCTGGAGTGGTTGATCTTCGCGAAGCAGGCTTCTTTGAAGTTCGTCACTCACTGGTTTACTTGACACCTCGCACATTCAACCTTCAGTTCCTGCGGTCCAGTCATTGTAACTTTTGTTTTGTTTTTTTAATTCTGAATACTCTGAATAAGATAAAGCGTTCTAGCAATGAAAACTATCAAAAACGTTCTGACCAGTATATTAAAAAGGAGGGGGGGGGGGGGTGAATTCATCCCGCGCGTAGACGCATCTACCTATTTGCAAGTGATGTTCATCCCTTCCAGAAGACTACACCTCTTGCTGCTGCCGCACCGACCAAAGGTCTCCCCAGGGCCGGACAGTCCCAAACGTGTCGCAGCTACCAACTGACAAACACTCGCGACGCAGGCGTCACGGATTTCCCGCCAGGAGCGACAGCGAGATGCAGCCCCTTAATAAGTCTTACTAGTCACTCACAAGCGGCCAGACTCTTAGAATCCAGTGTTCAAGGGATATCCCACCAGACCCAGAGCCTACGCCCGAGACTTTACGCTGGTCTGGCAGCCAGCTGGGCAGTAGAGCTCTCACCTCAGAGCAGTACAGCCAAGCACCATCAATTGGTCACCAAAGAACGGTCGCAGGGGGCTGGTCAGGCCATTACGCGTTAGGAATGGGCTGAACGGGGCACTAGCCACACTCCATTCATTGCGCCCCTACGCCTGGGACTCCTCCATCCCAGTCTCTCACAACCTACGAGCGTTAAATGGTGTTATTTATAGAGGTTCCAAAGCCTCTCTTCCCACGCATGAGGTAGCAGTAGGGTCCTAATAGTAAAAGAGAAGATAGCGAGAGAAAAGAGAAGAGAGCGAGAGAAGAGAGCGAGAGAAGGGAGAAGAGAGCGAGAGAAGAGAGAAGAGAGCGAGAGAAGAGAGCGAGAGAAGAGAGCGAGAGAAGGGAGAAGAGAGCGAGAGAAGGGAGAAGAGAGCGAGAGAAGGGAGAAGAGAGCGAGAGAAGGGAGAAGAGAGCGAGCGAGAGAGAGAAGAGAGAAGAGAGCGAGAGAAGAGAGCGAGAAGAGAGAAGAGAGCGAGAGAAGAGAGCGAGAGAGAAGAGAGCGAGAAGCGAGCGAGAGAGAGAGAGAGCGAGAGAGAAGAGAGCGAGAGAAGAGAGAGAGCGAGAGGAGAGCGAGAGGAGAGCAGAGAGCGAGAAGAGCGAGAAGAGAGCGAGAGAGCAGAGAGAGAGAAGAGAGCGAGAGAGAGAAGAGAGCGAGAGAGAGAAGAGAGCGAGAGAGAGAAGAGAGCGAGAGAGAGGAGAGAGCGAGAGAGAGAAGAGAGCGAGAGAGAGAAGAGAGCGAGAGAGAGAAGAGAGCGAGAGAGAGGAGAGAGAGAAGAGAGCGAGAGAGAGAAGAGAGCGAGAGAGAGGAGAGAGAAGAGAGCGAGAAGAGAGAGAAAGAGCGCGAGAGAGAGAAGAGAGCGAGAGAGAGAAAAGAGAGAGAGAGAGAAGAGAGCGAGAAGAGAGAGAGAGAGCGAGAGAGAGAAAAGAGCGAGAGAGAGAAGAGAGCGAGAGAGAGGAGTTACAAGGAGTTACAAGGAAAAGAAGTACCTCAAAAGGCCTTGCGGCCCATACCGAGGAGGTACCAATGGCAACGGGAGCCAGGGAAAATTTTGTTAAAAGTTTATTTTTCTTTCAACTATCCTAGCAGTAGTAGAAAACTGGATAGTAAAGTAGAAGGCTCTCTCCCCACCCTCGCTCCCTCCCTGCCAGAGGCAGGTACGGAAAAAGGTTGAAGAAAATACCTTGACCCTGGAAAAGTAGCCAAGGAAATTTTACAGGAAAGTGGAGAATATATAAATAGCTCTATATTTAGCTTGCTCACAGAGACACCGAGCAAGCGAACTCCTGCAGAGTTTTGCTGAGGTTTTAATCTTAAACTATGAGTGTGTTCAGTACTTTGTCTAGCCTATTTTTAAACAGATTTACACTTTGACTGGAAACAACCTCTGAGGGAAGTTGGTTCCAGATATTAACTATTTTATTTTATAGGAAAAGAAATTTCCGCAGACTGAGGTCCTAAATGTCTTTACACACTCAAATAGTGTGCAAGATTTCGTCTAACCTTTTCTTGAACTGATCCACAGAGGAACTGTTCACAACTTCCGAAGGTAACCTGTTCCATGTGTCACAGATCTTATACGTAACGTAATTCCTACACACACTAGTCCTAAACCGTTTCAAATCCAACTTCCAACCATTGTTGCGAGTTGGGTTATCATTTAAACTAAACATACTTCTAAAATCGACATCGTTGAACCCTCGTAAGAGCTTGAAAACCTCGATCAGTTGACCGCGCAGCCTCCGAGTTTCAAGCGAAAACAAGTTCAGGGCGCGTAACCGTCGATTGTAGCCCATATGCCTAACGGAAGGGATTAACTTTGTGGCCCTCGCCTGCACTCGCTCCAGCCTCTCAATATCTTTCCTGAGGGTGGGCGACCAGAACTGCACAGCATACTCCAGGTACGGCCGAACAAGGGAATTGTACAGTGAGAGCACAATCTCCTTGTTCCGAAACTGAAATTGCCTCCTGATATAACCCAATAGTTTCTGGGCTTTCTTTTCCACCTCTACACACTGTTTCGTGAGAGAGAGAAGAGAGCGAGAGAGAGAAGAGAGCGAGAGAGAGAAGAGAGCGAGAGAGATAAGAGAGCGAGAGAGAGAAGAGAGCGAGAGAGATAGAGAAGGTAAGCCACTTTTATGGGTTTCATTTACAATATTTGTTGTTTTTAATTGTATTGCTTAACTTTATAATATAGTTTTATGGCCGTTTTCATTTTTAGTTTGTAGTGTTTGTGACGTGTCAATATTTAAAATTGTTTTACTGTAACTTCATACCTCGTTTTCACTCTATATATTTCTCGTTTTAACAAATGTCGAAAGCTTTAAACCTTAAATGGTGACATACAGACCAGTCCTGTTGTTCCTTATTCGACTGAAGTTTCCACCGCAAAAATCGCTTGGGGCTCCATTATTATATATTATTATATATATCTATATATATATATATATATATATATATACACACACACACACGAGGGAACCCTATGGATTTTTAAGTTTTATTTATAATACATGCAGGAGTATTTCGATACAAATGAGCATATACAGTTTTAGAGCAAGTGTTGGAAGTGATCCCTACAAACGTTATGGCATGTTTGGACACGTTGACGAATGTTTTCAAACAGAGGTTCCAGTACACTTCGAAATCTGCTCTATTTCGTACACAATGTTGTTCTTTAAATCTTGAATTGTAGGCGGATTAATTTTATAGCAAATATCCTTCATGTAATCCTAAAGACAGGAATGAAAACAAACCTAAATTGGTGTATAAAAAGTGAAAAACCAAATTCGTGAGGTACTTGAACTTTGTCGCACGTATCACCTTTGGGGCTGTTTCCTCCTAACCAAATTCCCTATGTAAGACCGACAGCCTCAGCGATCTAGTGTTGGTGTGGATTAAGTTAGGTCAGGTTAGGAAAAGCAAGATAAAATGAGTCTGACTCGAGTTAACCTAACCCGCAAATGGGTTTCCATTTGGAGTGACGCTGGATCAAAAACTGTCGATCTACATAGGAAATTTGGCCAAAAGGAGAAATCATCGTTACCTTTTTTAAATGTACTTACTTTTCTTCTTCAAAAGACCGGACTATTGCTTTGGGATCGAACCCATCGTTCGGGAAGACTGTGGTACAGCCATAAAGAGCTCCACCAATCGCACCAATAACGCAGCCGAAGCAGTGGTACAAAGGCACCGCCATGCATATTCTCAAAGGCTGAAACGAAAGAAATTAACATTCTATCAAAAGGTGGATCGCTCTTTAACTCTTTTCCACTATAAATGCAAAAAACCACTTTTCTACGTGAAGGTCAAATTATGATAATAAAAACCCACTCTAATAGACAAAGTTCATTTCCACAACAGTTTCGATGCTCACTGGCATCCTCTTCGGGTGGATACAGATGCCAGTGGGCATCGAAACTGTTGTGGAAATAAACTTTGTCTATTAGAGTGGGTTTTTATTATCTTTTCCACTAATCTTCTCTTTTTCAAGTACAGCTTAATCAAGAGATTTTACCACCGAACACTAAACAGAACAGGGAAAAAAAGGAAAGGAAGAGTAAGAAAAGTAAATAAGAGCAAAATGAAAAATTCGCCTTGTTTATACAATAGGGCTACATAGAGACTAAAATAAAATTAGAATAACTTATTTAAGTTTATTTGCTGAATTTCAATTACACTTAATAGCATCTTCTCCATTACTACAGAACGACATTGCAATTTAGATCTGACCAATCAATAAACCAACCATGCAGCTATCTAACTAAATAACCACTTAACCAGCAAACTAACAAACCAAATATCCAACCGACCAGCTAATCAACTAACAAGTTGACCAACTAACCAATTCTCTCTCTCTCTCTCAATTCCAAGAGATGTTAAATATTCATTAGTTTTAACGAACTATAACCTTAGTTTATTAGTGAATACTGATAAATTTCCTAATTAGTAAAGTAAAGTATTCATTAAACGTCTCATAAAATTCACCCTTTGAAGAGGAGTTTCCTTTGCCCTAATTTATCTCCTTTTCTCTCGTCCTCTTTTACGCAGCTTTCTTTTCACATGTTCTTGTCTTCTTGGGAGTGGCACAGCCCTTATTAGTTATTACCTTTTGTCCGTAACCGCATCTTCCTCCGACGGCCTGAGCGTTGTTGACGAGATTGTGGTGAGACAACACGGCGCCCTTCGGTAGTCCAGTTGTGCCCTGAAATCAAATTGTGGTGACATATAAGGAAGAGTAAATACAGTATGAATCGAGGTGGACGTGAGAGTTCAAGGGGAAGTCTTGTTAGTTTCTTCTTTGTGTGAAATTTTCTATTCACGATGATGCATTGTATTTTGTAATATATATATATATATATATGAAAATGAAAATGTTTATTGGCAGACTATAGTCCATATGACAAATATTATTAATACAATGACAGTTCATATACTAAGGATAGAAATATATACATAATTGATTAGAAATAATACTGTAATGTCGAAGTTAAGTGGAGCTACAGACAGACGTTTTCGTATCAAGAAATCCATAGCTTAGAGGATAAATGGCAGGACTCGGGGATAGCTTGGATAATCGGGTGGTTGATTTTTTAATTCATTGCATTAGACTGTGTTGAGCACGTCTTGTTACCTCCGGGAAACTCGGGACATTGCGGGTAGCAAACATTTGCGAAGCTGAGCATCTCGGGGGTAATTTATGTAAGTCTAAAAGACCTGTTGTACAGCAAATTTAGGGTTCTGCCAGAATCTTTTTTATAATTCACCCACAGCTGCTGTCCGTATATATTACTGCAGAAAGTACGAAAGAGAGCGTCTTTAGCTTCACTTGTACAAAATCGAAAATTCCTTATGGTCATATTCGCTTTAGCGCACAGGCTTCGAGATTGTTTTCTTATATCTGAGTCATCACTCAAAGAGCTGGTAATAGTTTGACCCAAATACTTAAACTCTTGTACTTCCTCAATTACTTCACCATTCATTTTAACCCTTTTGCTCATGAATTATGACATAGGGTAAAAAACAAATTTGCCTTTATGTGTGGTTATACAAGAATCAATATGGTTTATTTTTCAGCTACACAATTGTCTACCCAGTGAGTGAAAGGGTTAAACCTTATATCAGCTGGCTGATTACAGCTTTTAGGATGAAATTGCATAACCTTAGTTTTTGTAACATTAAAAAGAATATCATGTTTCTGCGAATACACTTCGCAGACTTTTAGTAGCCGATCCAGACCTTCAACAGAGGGACTTATTAACACCATATCATCGGCATAAACTAAGTTATTTATCATTGTGTTATCTATACAACATCCCACTGTTGCCTCATTAAGTGAAGCAATTAATCCGTCGATATACACATTAAACAGCATAGGGGAGAGCAAGGAGCCTTGTCTCACCCCGCAAGAGGAGCCAAAACACTCGGATAGTACATTGCCCCACCTAACGGTGAAAGATTGGTGGGAATGCCAAAATTTCAATACGTTTAATATGTACATGGGAACCTTCCTGTCTTCTAGTTTTTCAAATAAAATATTGTGGTTCACCATATCATATGCCTTACTTATATCTAGGAAACAGCTATAAATAGTTGAATTACTGTCAATGTATTTAGATATTGTTCCTTTAAGCACATATATACACAGGTCAGTTGAGTGGGACCTTTTGAAACCAAACTGATTAGATGTCCATAGGAAATCATTTAATCGGAGTAACGAGTTTTTCGAGTAGTTTCGAGAAGCAGGAAGCGACAGCAATATGCCTGTAATTATTGCTGGACAGAATGTCTCCGTACTTATTTTTGACCAGGGGAAAGATATATTCCCTCATGAACTCTGCAGGGATATAGCTATGAGCAAGCATGGCTGATAGGAGCAATGATATATGCAGACATACTACGTTATTTAAATAATTTAAGTGCTCATTCGATAAGTCATCTACCCCTGACGCAGAACCAGTCTTTAACTCTACTCTAATTAACCTCTTTACTTCAGAAAATGATATCAAAGTATTTTCCCTTGTCCCTCCCACAGTCGTTTCGCTGCAACCTATCTTAAGATTATCCCTACTCACACTGTTAAGAATGTTAGAATAGTAGTTTTTCCACAGATTTGCAATTTCATCCTCCCCCGACACCCCATCGATTGTCGGAGGGAGGCCATTTTTGACACCCGTTTGATTCTTAACAAATTTCCAAAATTTTTTATTATCGTTATTTATGCGAACTTCACAGGCTTTTGATGCTCGAACAGACTCTTCTTCCTGTTTACATCGCCTTATGGCCACTTTACACTGACCCCTACTTCTACACATATTCATGTATACAGGTCCTAATCTGGGTCTACCATGAAAGCACCACATATCATAGGCGTCTTTCGTTTCCCTCTTCAGGGAGGCAATAAAATCATTCCATCCAGGAATAATTTTAGTATGATAGTTGTAAGATTTAATCAGGGGGCTTCCTGCTTCTCTTAACAGGGATATTATCTTACTATAATACCTATCTATGAGTTTACAATGAGAATCATTTGAGCAAGGATTACT
This sequence comes from Bathynomus jamesi, assembly GCA_023014485.1. Lineage (NCBI taxonomy): Eukaryota > Metazoa > Arthropoda > Malacostraca > Isopoda > Cirolanidae > Bathynomus > Bathynomus jamesi. The sequence continues at coordinate 2,277,998 of JAJOZX010000052.1, read as the reverse complement.
ACAGGCAAGACGCAAAATTTCTAAATTATTGAAGAGGTGACTTGTTCTGTCTTTGTATTTTATGCTCTGTTGCATATTAACATTGGACCAATCGACGCGATTATTCTTACTTATTGAGTTCTTGTTAAGTCGTGTTGCGCATAAATTAGTAAAGTTAATTAATATTTCTAATGGTCTATGATCCGAAAGAAGAAATCATGCAGAATATGAACTCTAACAATTCGATCCTTTAGATTATTACTAGTGAGACAATGATCAATCCACCTGGTGGTACCACTCATATCACTAACGTATGTAAACTTACCACTGGTTACCCCTAATACATCTACATCATTTATACTTAAATTGGGTGACTCGCACATGTTACCCAATTCTACAAAGAATTCCGAATTCACATGCGCGTTATCTGATAATGACTTAATTTTGTACAGCAAATCAATGTATTCATCTAGATTACTGCCGTTGTTGTATGGTAAATGGCAGTTTACAATTAATATGCAATCATTGTTCACTTGTAATTCAATGCCTAACAACCTTACATTATCGCTTGTTAAAAATTTTATATGTTTTGACAAATTTTTCCTTATTAAGAAAGTAACACCACCAAAAGGCCTACCGTACATTAATTCATCTCACAAGTCTATGCTGATGACGCTTGGTACATAAAATCATCATGGATGGTAGAGAGGAATTTTAGCTCTTGCTTAGGTAGCCAGTGCTCCTGCAGAAGTATCAAATCTGCACTGTCGCAGATTTTATGAACATCTACAGTTGAATTCCTCACTGACCTTACATTATACGAGACTATTTTCAACAAGTTGGAATATATGGAATAATTTAGTCATTCCGTCGTATGTATAGGAGTGTGTTTAATTCTAATTATTTATTTAATAAACAGAATTTATTTTAATGTTAAAATAATTAGTTCTCAATAACTTTAAGAAGAAAATTCACCTGCTTTGGTAAATCGTGTGAATTAAAATAAACTCTCCCTAATAAGGAATACCTGAACAATTAAAATGCTATCTGGCAACTCAGCAGTCAAATGGCTGCATAATATAAGGAATAATTAAATAAATATTGCTATCTGGCGACTCGGCCTTCTAGGCTGACTAATATATGGATTAATTTAATATTTAAAGCTATGTGGCAACTCAGCAGCCAACTGGCTGATTAATAAATGGAATAATTAAATAAATAACGAATCTGGCAACTCAGCCAACTGGCTGATTAGGGGCACTATAAGAGAGCGGCGGGCAGGTGAAGGAGCCATATGAGCTTGGCAGTCAGCCAAGTGAACACCCTTTTCTGGGTTCCTACCTTCCTCTCTTTCTGCCCCTTTGGGGGTGAGGCCGTCCCACCTTCTCCCCCAAAGAGGCCCCCTTAGGTTAGGTATGCCCCTTTGGGGGCTTCAGCATGGCGGATAACTCCGCCTCCAAGTTGCATACCCCTTGCAATCCCATTTTGGGGTTGGCAACAAAGGTTGGCACTCCCCTTTGGGGGGTTCAGCTTGGGGGATAACTCCCAAGTTGCATACCCCTTGCAACCTCATTTTGGGGTTGGCAACAAAGGGGGTGGGGGTTGGCACTCTTGCAACATTGCAATTGCACTCGTACATTTTTCGCCCATACTACTCACGAGTATAACATAGTCCCAATATGTAAAGGAGATCGATCCGAGGCCAAAAATTATAGGCCAGTGTCGCTTACATCTCATCTCACTAAAATATTTGAAAGAATAGTTAGACAGAAAATCTGACTTTTTGGAAACTCAGAAAAAATTCAATGATAACCAACATGGGTTTCGGTCAAGTAGATCATGCCTATCACAACTAATAGAACACTGCAACAACATTATTGATGCACTGGAAAGTAATGAAAACTATGATGTAATATACACAGACTTTTGCCAAAGCGTTCGACAAGTGTGACCATGGAATCATAATATATAAACTGAAATATATGGGAATAACAGGAAAAGTAGGGAAATAGATATATAATTCCCTTAGTGAGCGGCGGCAAGTCGTTACAGTACAAGGAGTATCTTCATCAGAAGTCCTCAGCTCAGTACCACAAGGAACAGTATTAGCTTCACTACTCTTCATAATCATGCTAACTGACATAGATGAGGACGTTACCGGAGACAGCACAGTAACATCCTTTGCCGATGAGACAAAGATCAGTAGAAAAATAAAAAACCCAGAAGATATAGGATCTCTACAAACAGACGAACAGAGAAATTCTAAAACAAAAGATTTAGGGGTTGTAATGACTAATGATGTGAACTTTAAAACACAAAATAAGATAGCAGTAAACAGAGCAAAGAAAATAACTGAGCAGATACTGAGAACCTTTAAACAAAGGGATAGGAATATAATGATTTCTCTACTGAAAACACTGATCATACCCAAATTGGAATACTGCTCGATCCTAACATGCCCATATAAAAAAGGAGACATTAGACAACTAGAAGGGATTCAGAGAAGCTTCACAGCCAAGATTAAGGGGTGCAAAGAACTAAATTACTGGGAAAGGTTACGCGAACTAAACCTATATTCACTGGAAAGAAGAGAGCGATGCACCATTATTTACATTTGGAAAATAATGAAGAAACTAGTCCCTAATCTTACTCTGAACCCTGTAACTCCCCAAACAACAGTGGAAAGTAGAAAAGGAAGACTGTGCCGTGTTCCCAAATTGAAGGCTAGACAGGAAACATCCTTAACCCTGAAAGAAACTAGTTTTGTTGCGAGATGTCCAAAACTGTTTAATCAGCTGCCCAAAGACCTAAGGAACACGAGTGGTGTTGCAGTGGACATCTTCAAAAGAAGATTAGACGCTTGGCTCAGAACAATCCCCGATGAGCCGGGCGTATCTGGCTATGTGAGGTGGAGAGTACAAGAAACCAACTCACTACTTCACGAGGCCAACTCGAGAGGAGGGGCGACAAGCTTGACCTTCGTGAAAGGAATCATCGCACACAACATTTGAAAGGTTGAAAGGAAAGGTCTTATACAGGGTGTACATAAAGTCAGGATCTATTTTTGTGAAGCACTTGGAAATTATATGGAATTCAATCATAAAATGATAAAGTGGTAACATTTATTAAATAATTAAGAGTAGGATTCGACGTGACGCCCATCAGTACCCCTGCACAGCTCAAATCGTTCCGCAGCATTTCTAAACACATTCTGGAGCATTTGCGGGGTTATGTTATCTGCAGCAGTTCGTATACGTGTACGTAAGTTTTCAAGACTCGTAATCTTCGTCTGATAGACGTGCGATTTGATAAAGCCCCATGCAAAGAAATCTAAAGGGGTTAAATCTGGTGATCTCGCTGGCCAAGGTCTGTTGCTTCCGCGTCCGATCCAGCGATTTGGAAAACGTCCATTTAGATAATCCTGAACAATTTTGGCATAGTGACAAGGAGCACCATAATGTTGATAGACGACGGTACTAACAATCCTATCCCCGTCGTCTATCAACATGATGGTGCTCCTTGTCACTATGCCAAAATTGTTCAGGATTATCTAAATGGACGTTTTCCAAATCGCTGGATCGGACGCGGAAGCAACAGACCTTGTGTCGCGAGATGACCAGATTTAACCCCTTTAGATTTCTTTGCATGGGGCTTTATCGAGTCGCACGTCTATCAGACGAAGATTACGAGTCTTGAAAACTTAGGTACTCTACCCATATGAATACTACAATACTAACCAAACCTTAAAAATCTATGTAACCAATATTGTTTGGCCAAACACAATAAAAAACTTCGTACATCTAACTACTTCTGGCGAGGCTCTAACTCTTGCAGAGGGCGCTCTGCAGACCATCATTATTATTTTCAAAATCATTGGTATTATAAAACCATAAACAGGAAATACACCGGATGTTCAATAAGCAAGGATTGTATGACGTTTTCATGACGTCAGTTTCTATTCCTGTCTTCTTGTGCTGTGTTTTTTTTTCCTAGGTAATACTGAGGAAAAAAAAAAAAACACAGATACAGGGTAATCCAAAAATGGCAAATAATACAGGGTGAACCAAAATTTTTTTTTTTTTTTTTTTTTTTTTTATTGTTTCATACCATACAGCTTAACATAAAATACAATTCGATTAACATATGTAAATGCATACTCATTTTTTTGAGATCCGTCAGGTGTATATTTACCAACATAAATATGACCTAATGGTTTAGCTAAATCATTGGTTGATATCTTAATTAAAGTATTAGGGAATTGGGCAGTTACTTGTTTACCTAAATCACACACCGGCTTCAGTCTACGATACATTCTAAACTCCTTAAAAGGTGAGAACCACTTTGTTCTGGATGATTCATTACTTGCTCTGCACTATGTGAGGAATCTATATTAGGTTCAAACAAAACACAATGGGGAACAATTACATATGGAGATGGAGATATCCCTACATTAGGTCCCTCTAACCTTTCCCTAACATCTTTCTTACGACTTAATGAATCTTCATAATTAATAACATATCCAGACATATTCATTCCGGGAATACTATGAAAAGATACACCCGTTACTTGATAATAATTAAATTTTAAAATAGTTGATTTAGCATCCTTAGTTAAAAGATCCAAACTCAATGTATAATATCCATCTGCATTAACATCAAAAGTATTTTTAGACAAATAAAAAATTTCATTGAAGCTGTAAATATCTTCTCCTTTGACCGCCATCTAACTTTCCTTCGAGGAACATACTTCCTTTTTCGAGGAACAAACTTCCTTCTTCTATACATCTTGACAAGTAAATAATACACGTCACTCCGATGCAATTCCAATGAAGAGAATGAAGTTTAAACAATTTATGGATCTATTTATAGATTCTCATTACGTCATGTTATGACACGAATCCTATCCCCTTAGACTCAACATGATGGTGCTCCTTGTCACTATGCCAAAATTGTTCAGGATTATCTAAATGGACGTTTTCCAAATCGCTGGATCGGACGCGGAAGCAACAGACCTTGGCCAGCGAGATCACCAGATTTAACCCCTTTAGATTTCTTTGCATGGGGCTTTATCAAATCGCACGTCTATCAGACGAAGATTACGAGTCTTGAAAACTTACGTACACGTATACGAACTGCTGCAGATAACATAACCCCGCAAATGCTCCAGAATGTGTTTAGAAATGCTGCGGAACGATTTGAGCTGTGCAGGGATACTGATGGGCGTCACGTCGAATCCTACTCTTAATTATTTAATAAATGTTACCACTATCATTTTATGATTGAATTCCATATAATTTCCAAGTGCTTCACAAAAATCGATCCTGATTTTATGTACACCCTGTATATTTACACTGGCGTTCAAAATTATGGAAACACTTTTTAAAATGTTGATTATGTAATAATAATAGAATTCTTTTAATTCTTTTTATACGTTACAGGAAGTAAAATGATATGTCTGTCCAATTAAGGAGCTTTCAAATGTGGTGTTTTGTTACATGAAGACTTACGAGCAATTAATCAATATTGAAAGAAATTATACTGTATTGCTTTCTAGTAGCAACCCAACCCATTAAACCAACCTCCCTCGGACATCTGTTCGCTGTTGAAGTAGAAATGCTGCTGTTGCGTGACGCATTCACTTCAGCAGCTATATTCGAACGCTAATATTCTTTCTGTTGCGTTTGCTCAATAAAATTATGTATTTGTCTTCCTTTTTCCGAAGTCTTCCTTTTTCCCCGTCGGGCTTACTTTGTTCATTACACTCCCATTTTGCGAATGACGAGAGAGGGTTTTGCTCACCATGGAGAATGAAACTCCCATTTTATTGGCTATTTGTCTCTGTAGTTCTTCATCACGAAGGTATTAATTTATCTTGAGTCTATTTTCGTATGATATTTCCTTTGCAAGAGCCATTATAGAGAGATTTCCGTAAGAGAAGGGCCAATGTTACCAAACAATGTTCAGGTGAAGGTTTCACGAGTCAAATTACACTTTTGAAATAAAATGTATAAATACAAATAACAAAAACATTCTAACCAATAATATTAATATTTCTGTGAACATAAACAATTATTTTAATCAAAACGTGATGTCACTATCAAATACAATTTTTTTCAATATTGATTAATTGCTCGTAAGTATTCATGTAACAAAACACCACATTTGAAAGCTCCTTAATTGGACAGACTTATATCATTTTACTTCCTGTAACATAAAAAGAATTAAAAGAATTCTATTATTATTACATAATCAGCATTTCAAAAAGGGTTTCCATAATTTTGAAAGCCAGTGTATGTATGTATGTATGTATATACACACACACACACACACACAGTCTGCCAAAAAAAGGGTTCACTAAAAACAGCCATGAAATCAACATTTATTAACCAATCATAATGAAACTCATACATAGCAAAACTATATAAACAGTATATATGTACACCAATTTTCAGATTATACAGGGTGTCCCAGAATTAACTATCTATTTCAATGAAATCGGACAAATTTTTTAAAAATACACTTTTATTTATGTTTATCATGTGTAATATATGTTAAAAATGTATAAATTTCTAAATTTTTTTCATAATTTTATTTTCATAATTTTTTCATAGTTTTATTTTCATTCTCTTTCAGAACCCTATTAATAATGAATACACAAGAACGCATTTTTGTTGTAACATCCCGTATCAAAGCCTTTTTCATCAGTGTCGAACGCAAGATTCTATGAACTTTTGTCTTGGATATGTTGAGTCTTCGACCGGCCTCCCTAACCGAAGTTGTTGGTTCATCCTCAAACAATTGTCGTACCTGTTCGGTACTGTTACGTGCTGTCCTTGGGCGTCCTCTTCCCACCTCGTCGTGTACGGATCCAGTTCTTTTAAATTTGTTCACAAGTTCACGAATCGCTTTGTCTGTAGGACCGGTTCTGTGGAATCTTCTTGTAAATTTTTCTCTGATTTCATTATATTGCATTCCTTTGATACGGGATGTTACAACAAAGATGCGTTCTTGTGTATTCATTATTAATAGGGTTTTGAAAGAGAATGAAAATAAAACTGAAAAACTATGAAAAAATTATGAAAATAAAAATGAAAAAAATTTAGAAATTTATACATTTTTAACACATATTAAAACATGATAAACATAAATAAAAGTGTGTTTTTAAAAAATTTGTCCGATTTCACTGAAATAGATAGTTAATTCTGGGACACCCTGTATTAAAAATTAATAATTTAATGAGGATTGTTTACGTTCAACAAATTTTGTTGGTGAACATCGCTCCAGTTTTGAATTCTGGGAGTCCACAAAGGCGATAAAACTTTGGCAATAAAATTTTTATTCTTATTTTAGTTATAAAATACATCACAAGATTTATAAAATATAAGAAATGACTCCATTAAAAAACCATGAAAATAAAAAAAAAGATTTTGAATTTCGAAACAGGACTTAAATCCTAAGTTTACAAAAGAAATCAAATTAACATTTTACTCTTTTGAATTCCTATTAAAAAAATGGCTCAATGCGTTTCCCTTCTGTTTCAACAATTTTCTTCAATCTTGGACGAAATTCATTAATGGTTCGATCGATCTGCTGCTGTGGTATCTCTTCCCGTTTTTCCACAAGAAGCTGACGCAAGTGATCAACATTTCTCACCCTGCTCCTGTAAACTCTCTGTGCCAAGTTTTCCCAGATTCCATAGTCAACAGGGTTCAAATCAGGACTATTAGGTGGCCAATTTTGGGGATCAAGTAATTCTGGGATATTATTTTTTAAGTATTCCACAATTGTTATTGCTGTATTGGACGTTGCTCGTTCTTGCTGAAAAAGATAAACAAACACCGTTGGCCAGATTTTGCATTTCGGGAAGCATGTTTCGCAGCAGAGTATTTCGATAATACTCAGCATTGATTTTTACACCAGGCTCAATGAAATGAATGAATGTTTTTCCTAACTTTGATATGCCAACTGACACCATGACACTAGCTGAGAAATGACTTCTGGTTGCAAAAAGTCTGGTATCAGATATTTCATTCTTACATTGGACGTGCGAGTAAACTCTGTCATTTTGACTGTTCCAAGGTGGCTCCACAGTGAATCTCTTTTCATCAGTGAAAAAAGCCTTTGAAAGTTTATCACATGTTACTCGCCGTAAGATTTTGTTTTGATCTTTGAACTCGTTTCTGCTCATCAGTTTGAGTAATCTTTTGCCTGTGCACTCTTTTTGAAAGGTTTTAGTTGAAGATCTTGTTTAATTATGCGTCTCACACTAGTTTCTGATCAAATAATTGTAACTCTTTTGATACGCGAGCTGGTGTCATGGGTTCGTGGCTGGTTTTCCTAACTTAATATACGTTCTTCGACGTCGTCAACATCGTCTTGTATGTGAACCGTTTTTGGTCGCTCACTTCCCTCTCTTCTTTAGATATCCTCAGTCTCGTCAATTTTCTTTAGAAGCTTTCCCAAACCACCAAGAGTCCATCCTTTGTTGGGGAATTCGGAGAGTAGTTTCGTTCGTCCATATTCCTTTTCTAGTCTATAATGCTTAATTATAATCTTGTCTTCCTCTGAAAATGGCATATTCACTATATTTTATAACCCTGCAAAAAAAAAAAAAATCTTATATTAAAATTTACAAAAGTGAAAATGGAAATAAAGGATTCTTGATTAGTTTGTCGATCATCAGTTGTAGTATTATTAGAGAAATATTTAATAAATCGTTATTTTTGATAGCTTCCAACTGAAATTTATGTATCTTTTACGTGTACAAGTTTCATACTGATTGTTTGAAAAATGTTGATTCCATGGATGTTTTTAGAGTGAACCCTTTTTTTTGGCAGACGGTGTGTGTGTGTGTGTGTGTGTGTGTGTGTGTGTGTGTGTGTGTGTGTATATATATATATACACAAGTTCATTTGGAGTTAGCTCTCTTATGAAAATCGATGTCACTCCAAGTGCAGTATTTTTCAACTACGTGTTGTACCAGATGGAAAGCGTTTGATTAGACAAGGGTTCATCTTCCAACAAGATAACGACCCCAAACACTCGCACGGATTGTGAAAACATATTTGAAAGGGAGGGAGGACGCTAGAGAACTAAAAATTATAGAATGGTCATTACAAAGCCTTGACATGAATCCAATTGAAGTTATATGGGACGATGCAGACACTGAGAAGGTTAAACCGAAGCCATCTAATACTGAACAACTGTGGAAAGACCTGCACAATATTTGGATAAATATTCCACTGTCATTGGTAAAGAAATAAACTAACACCATTATTAACGGAGTTCAAGCTGCTGTGAAGGAAAAAGGGAGATGCACACTAAGTACGAACATGTACATCTTTATCTAATTATTCATTATAATAATAATATATATTTGTGCGAATTTTGTATTCTACTGCCTCACTCAAAAGTTACATTCTGTATAGACCAGACAAGAAACAAGCTAAGTGGCCGACCAAGATAGTCAAGACAATATACTAAAAATCTGTACTAAGTCAGCCACTAAATTTCATTGATGTTCACACAATACGAGCATATACAACAATTATACTTCAGTGTTTTAAATCTTACTGATGTAAATTGTATGTTGTAAGGATCATCGAACTGAACTAGAGTTGAAAGCTTATCAATTTCTTTCTTCTCTTCACTGCCACCAGCTTCGAAGACATTCTGGAAGGAGTATGTTCCGCTGGAACACAAATGTCAATGGCAGTGAACAAAATTAATAGCAATGTATTGGAAATTGACTAATAAAACAATTTAATTTCGACCCTAAAGTTGTTTTAGCAAAATCCCAAGAAATTACTCGTTTTATCTCATTAAAATTTCCTTTTAATTTATAACATTAAAATCCAATTTAAACCCTTTTCATAACATTTTAGCACTTTGGTTTCTTCAAAAGAAGTGTTAAAGTCAGGGTTAGCAAAAACCCAAAAACCCAACTACCCAGCAAAAAACCAGTTGGGTTTTCGCCAACCCTGGTTAAAGTAGAATAATATCGTTGCGTGCCTAAAGGGTCGTACGAGCACTTGAACAGTCATTTATTTGAAAAGTTATGAATAGGATTTATATTTCAGCTTAATTATCATAGTTAGGAATTTGATGTTTAAACCTTTTGTTTTGACAAAAGTGGATTCATATTTGGAACTTCACTGAAATACTTTTCTCCCTCCCTCTCCCTCGACTCTACTGTTCTTACCTCAAAGGATTTTGACCCATTATGATTACGGTTCTCAAAGAGGGTACATCTTTGGACTGCAACTGCCCTGGAACACTCGATGGGAGTTCTGGAACAGCTTCGCTTACTAACTGGTAGTAACTGAAACCAAAATTATATCAAGGTTCAAGTTTTGGATATTATTATTATTATTATGTAATTAAAAATCGATTAATAATTATATAATGGATGTGTTAATATGCAAACACTATAGTTTTGTATCATTAAAACGTTTACATCAAGAAAAAACAAACTCCAAATCAGTCAAACACGAGAATCATCCGATACACCAACTTATATTTTAAAACAATTTTCCACAAGCATATTAGGTGAAATTGTTTCCTAGCCAACTACACAGAAGCCAAATATGTAATACTCACATTGCATTCATTTCAGTCTTTCTGATTAGTTAGAGCAATTTAATTTTGTTTCATGGTGAAAATTACAACTTATTGCATTACTTGTACATTTACTACAGTAAATAGGAGTAAATTGTGCCACAGCTTGCGACGAATACAATATAGCAAAAATATTTGCTCGAAATTTAGTATTTAACTGCAAAACTATGTCCGAGGCCAGCCAGCGTCCGTAGCTCAGTGTGTAACACCGTTTCCTTACAAAGTGAAGAAACTGAGGTCGTAAGTTCGAATCCCGCTGATACTAGTAATAATAATACAGGAATTAGAGCAATGGGACGCATTAGTTGGCCTGAGCGCTGTGCCAGTTTCTGTTTTTCCTCACTGGTTATGTCCGAGGCCAAGATATCCTGCCTATTTAGTGGTTGGAGACAGGGTTGGGGGATTATATTTAAAGTGTATGGAGTTGTAACTCTGGTGTGATAAAATATAAAAGGAAACTTTGGAAAATGTCTCTTATTTCTGAAAACATTTGTAAATAGACCATTGAAATGAACCGTCCAAAATGATTGCTACAATAATCACGTGGCGACTAATGCAAATATGAGACTATGTCCATTTCAACATCACCTAAAGTCGTCGATGAACAAAATAATTCCTTCAGAACTTGTTCACAAAAAGAACTTTCTTTGCACAAGAATAAACTTATCAAGTAATAATTTTTTAGGCCAACAAAGTCATAATAGAGGTAAAAAAGCTACAGACACATCAGCAACACAGGCTTAAACTTGTTTTCGTTTTCAGTGTGAATTCTTATTTTAAGCAGACTAACTGTAATTAAATAAGTTAACATGAATGCGTTTCATACTTTTCGTGTACCTAAAGCTGGATTTTAAGATAACAAATAGTGAGCATGCATCACGAATGAACGATACTTACTCAGATGTTTTGAATTTTTCAGCGCATATTATTCCTTTCACAGACACTTTATTGATACAGTATTTCAGCTCTTCCGGTCTGTAGCTAGGGTTAATATTAACCTAAAACATGATACAAGTTTTAATCTTCACAGAAATGTCAATGTATTGCGTGGCAGGTAGTTGAATTTAAAAAATTAAGTTACTGTTCATTTTAGTAAAATATTATTTACAGTATGTATCCTTATCCTAGAAATTGAGCATCAAAGTGTCGTATTAAAAGTATGCATATTAACGTGTAGTGAAAGTCATTAAAATAACTAAATGATGTTTCAACTTGTTCCGGTCTTCTCTGAGACCTTGCAAAGTGTTCGTTTAGCAATTTTATTTTACATTATATCCTTATGTCCTTTATAGACAATGGAAAAAATGTTATTTCACTTCTTTCGAGGTCTGACCCGACTCAAATGACTCCACAGTTTGAGTTCATCGAAACAGTAATTTAATTTGTTTTTCGCCGTTTTTATATCAGTATTTTCATTGAAAATAGCTTCCTTCATTGTTGTAAATGCTAATCGTGCGCTTATTGTCTTAAGGCTTAAATGTTCATAAACTTTATTTATAAATGAACCTAATAAAACTATACTTTTAGGCGTGTAATCTTACCAGTATGAGGCCAGCTTTTGCAGCTGCAAATTCAGTAAGGTACCATTCGTAGCTATTTGGTCCCCAGATACCAAGACGGTCTCCTTGTTTAAATTCCAGGGCTAAAAGACCAGCTGCCAACTTATCACTCTGTATCACAATGAGTAAAAGGATTATCAAAAGTGGGAAATGTTGCGCTTAATACTCATTTTAAGAAAATACTTTCCTTAACTGGGAAAAAAGCGATTTTTATATTTTTACGGAGCTATAAAAATATTTCAAAAGAAAAATACGAACAGGGTTTGTCTATGCGTATAAATGTAAGGAAGATATTCCTCAATGGCAAAGGGTAACTTATACGAAAGCTTAATTTCACCTTCCCAGATGGCACTCCTCTCCTCCAAGGGTTAAACACTCACTCACTTTTCTTGAACATAAAACAGATTAAAAAGTATATACAATAACTATAATACAAAACGCAACACATTCCATACAAACAATAACAATGCTAGTTTCTCTGATAAAATTAATTTAATATAAAATATTTTTCAGACCATTTCTGCAGTTCTCATTTATTAATTCTTTATTAAAAACGAATGAATGTATTTCCCTAAAACAAAAACTTTATTTCAGACTCAACAGGTACAAACATTATACAAGTAGTCCATAAAAACATCCTCTCCCACCGAGAAACAATTCTTTGTTACTGAATCGTCAGCAGGGGAACAATTCTAACTCTCGAAATAAACATCACAGCTCGATGATGGACTCGACTTTCGATGCAAACGGCTTTTGAAAGTTCAACTTCCTCATTGTAACATTTTTTGAATTAAACGAATTTTGAATTATTTTTTATTTTTTATTTTTTTGCATGGCGAAAGGCCGCAAAAACGCCCCGCCCCCATAGAAAAAGAGCCAAAATCAAGGTCCAGGGTTTTCGAGATGCCTGGACACTCTGCGTTTGAAAGATTAGAGGTCATAGACAGAGGGAAAGATGGAGTGAGGAAGACTATTCCCGAGTTGACCGGTTGAATAGATGAATTTACCGACTTAATACAAATATGTATCGATACTTTTTGCTTTGGAGATTGTTTAAACTCCTTCGTAACGGTCATGGACGACGGGTATCTCAGCTTTACATGGGATCCAGACCACAGGTTTTAACATCATATGGAGGCAGAGGACGGTCACCCGATCAACTACAACCTGAACCCAATGTCGCTTAACTTCGCTGATCGACGGGAAGTACTGTCACGAGTCACGACATGGCTACACCGTAGCCCTGTGTATTAATAACTTAAATAAAAATATGTATCAATATGAAGCAATACAAATATGTATCAATACATATTAATATATATATTCGTGTAAACTAAATAATACATAAACTGAAAATTATGCAGATATGTATTAAATTAATGTTTAATTCGTGGACATAATTTTAATGGTTTTTCTTATAGGAAAAACGTTCAAATCTCGGACCTTTTCCAGTTTGTGTATCGTTTTTCATATAATTTATTTTTGCTTCTTTTCAGATAAAAAATGAGTGATAATATCAATCTCTTTAGTTAGGCTTATAAGGCTAACTAACGAAAATATCACGACCTAACCTAACCAATCGTTAGGTTAACTGTACGCCCTTGACGATTGGTTAGGTTAGGTCATGATATTTTCGTTAGTTAGCCTTATAAAGCAAACATAAATTATATGAAAAACGGTACACAAACTGGAAAAGGTCCCAAATCTCTAAATCCAACACTCACTTCTTCCTTGACTTGCGTGAACGTCTTTCTAATGTTCTGATAGCTTGAAACCATGGCTTCATTGTCACCAAACAGATCTGATGCCCGATCCATTGTTCTTCCTACACTTAGGCCTACCAGGGGCGTTTCGCTTGTACCCATTAAGTAACTCCATTTCAAAGTTGTGCTGCTCCTGTTAAAAGAAAAGGTAAAATTCCAGATGCTAGATGCAATTCGGAGACAAAGTCCATAGGCCTTAATTAGTAACCTAGCCAACCTAACCTAATTTAACATACTGTCAAGCTGTTATGAATTTCTCCGAAATGCGCCTAGCATCTGGAATTTCGCCATATTTGGAGGGAAGTCTCCATCCAACTACTAAACAAACCCAACGTCACTTAACTTCGTAATCTAACAGGAATCGGTGTTGCGGTAAGTATTCCACTGAACTAAATTTTGATGTACTTTGAAAGAATCTGTCACCAGTTTCGTGTGCAAATGAGCAAATTTAGAAACGAAATGGAGGTCAAATTCCTTCAAAATACATGAAAATTAACCAGAAAACCTGGATATAACGTAACCAGGAACGGAGCAAGAGTGTCACGGGCCCCGGGGCAAAACTTATTTACGGGGCCCCTAACAAAATTTTTGTTATACATTTATATTGCTTTTCTTTGCATTATTTATTTAGCATATATTTAAGAATTATGATACTACTTGTACGCATGGAGGCATAGAAGGCAAAACATTATGCAAAATATTGAGCTTTAAAAAGGATACCGTGAAATAAAAGTTTACTTACGACATCAGAACTTTACTTTTCTTGCCTTTCTTTCAGCAAATTCATTAATTAAATCCTCCAAGTTAATATTTCTAGCCTTCTTGTTTTCAATTGATATAATTGAGAGTCCACTTAATCTTTTTTCATTCATAGAATTTCGAAGATAGTTCTTTATTAGTTTAAGTTTTGAAAACGATCTCTCTGCACTTGAAACTGTCACAGGAATTGTGAGGAACAATGTTATGGCAGTCACAACTTCGGGAAAACTTGAGCACAAAGTACTGTTGTCTTTAATTAAAAATGAATATAGCTCATGGATTGTAGTCATTTTTTCAATGTCTGTTTTTAAGCACATTCGAAAAGAGAGTAATTGACTTGGAAATCCAGAGGAAATATAATTTTTACATTTATTTACTTGCTTTGTTGCTCTCTCAAATAACTTTTCATCACTTGTTGAAACGACCCGGGCCCCGGGGCACTGCCCCGCCTGCCCCTAGCTAGCTCCGCCCCTGAACGTAACCTAACTCTAACCCTAACGTAACCAGACCTAGGCAATACATATACAGTATATGAACAAAAGGACATTTTTCATTCATAATGTACGTTGGCCTAAGCTTTATAATTATTTATTGTTCTATAATCATTTGCACACTATATAAAACCGTTTTCCACGTTATCTTTCGTAACGATTCAGAATGTTATGTTGGCATGGTAAGGTATTGGTTTGAATTCAGATACGTGGATAGCCTAATATTGTTGAAATATTGCTAGAATCACAGTTTAGCGTTAATTTTTTTTTTATCCTATTTTGGCGTCCTAAATTATTCAACCAACCAAAAATAAATGGCACTCCAACACTTTCAAATTACTTGTTTATGTTAATTAAGTTAAGTGAATGCCCGGTTAGATCAATTGTACGCCCTTGACGATTGGTTAGGCTGTCATGATATTTTCGTTAAAACTAACGAAAATATCATTATATCGTGATATTTTCGTTAAACCTAACCTAACCAATCGTCAAGGGCGTACAGTTGACCTAATCGAGCATTTAATTAACCTAATTAACAAACAAGTAATTTGAAAGTGTTGGAGTGCCGTATATTTTTTGGTTGGTTGAATAATTTAGGACGCCAAAATAGGATATCGCCAAAAAAAAAGAAAAATTATGACGCTAAACTGTGGTTCTACCGAAATATTAATTATTGGTTATTGCAGATACACTGAAGTACAACCAGTGCTGTAATGGTAACTTTTTTCTTGCCCATATCACTCAGCCATATGCTGCTCCACTATTAGTCAGTGGGGGGGGGCACCCAAAATGCCATTTTGGTGACCTTTTCGTGACCTGAGGTCAAGCTATCTTTCTTACACTTTGGAAAGTCGTTTGCGTTATTAACACGATTACGCTGCATCGAATGGTGTATGTTTTATGACGATTTCATAATGGGAAGTGGATTTAAAATCGTTGCAGTGAATGAAAATGGCCGTTTTGGTGACCTTTTCGTAACCTGAGGTCAAGATATTTGGCCATACACCGTATACCTGTGTATGGCCAGGGTTCTACTCTTAGCTATATGGCATGCCTGAAATTTTAAGGTTGGGATACGCCGTATGGCCACGTATACCCCGATTGCATCACTGGGTACAACCTACAGTGAACTACATATAATAAAGTGCAGTAGCCTACTTTGATGGAAAGATTTGAATACTGATAAGTATTTAGACAAATTTGCAAGTAAAGGGACTTAACTTGTAGAAAAAAAAATTATAAGCCCACAGAAGTTCATGGCCCACGGGCAGATCTGGAACAAATTGGACCGATTTCTCAGTCTGGAATTATATGCTGCTTGCGGCTTGCCTCAATCTTACTTGCATCATTTGTCCCATTATGCAGACGTGAAAGACTGGAAAAACTCAATTTTGCTCCAGATCTGCCCTTAAACTACTGTGGGCTTATCATTTTCTCTCTGGAGGTAAGTCTATATGTCCGCAGAATTGACTAAATATCATTTTTCAAATCTTTCCATGAAAATACTGTGGTATTCAGCGTGCGAAATTCCGGCTGGGCTCGAGGCCAGTTGTTTTCACATTGGATCAGTAATTTTCATAAGACAGCTGGTCCGAGTGGTTTAAGTTAAAACATCGCTGGCCACTCGGACCAGCTGTCTCGTGAAAATTACCAATGCGATGTGAAAACAACTGGTCTCGAGCCCAGCCGGAATTTCGCACGCTGGTGGTATTATATTGTTTTTTATTACTTTAAAAACAAAGAGAAGGGGGCCCCCAAAGTCTCTGTGCAGTGCCTAGGGCCCCAGGGGGTCTTAATCCGCCATTGGCTACGATGTAACAGATTTACATACATCCTAAATGTAACCGGCATAAGTATAGAAGCCGTGGTCAAATTCAGAAAATGTAAATTTGAAAAAAAAAAAAAACTTCGTTAACAAGAGTTTTGAACACCAAATCATCAACAATCATCAAGGTGTACAGTTGACCCACCAGGCATTCAATTAACCCAACTAGAAGTAGGAGGAGGTTAAAATTGAATGCCCGGTTAGGTCAACTGTACGCCCTTGGTGATTGGTTAGGTTAAGTCATGATATTTTCGTTTAAACTAACGAAAATATAAAAATTTAACCTAACCAATCGTCAAGGGTGTACAGTTGACCTAACCGGCCAAAGCAGCAGTTACGTTGTCAACATGGTGCATTTATCAGTTGTAATATTGTTTTAATGCTTTTAATAGTTATAATGAGCCTTACGTATTTTTTGTTGATATTAAATGTATAAATAATTTCCGACGCTAAAGTATACATATACGGTACCCATATAATATCCAGATTTTCACTAGTCCTTAACTAAATTCATATTTCTTTTTTTTAAGACACTGTGCACTAGTAGCCTACCTTCATGAATTCTTGTGGCGCCGCATAATTAAGGAAAATGGCAAAAGCTATTTTAACAACTTCTTGGATCTTATTCTACAGAAATATCACGTTTAAAAACTTGTCAGACTCGCATTTTATACTTGGCACGTTTTAAATAAATATAACCACGCCGTTGTCCTAATAATAATTTAACCACGGATTCTATACTTAGGCCAACGTAATCTAACCTGCAAATCTGTCGACATAAGATACTGATGTAGTGGAGACAATTGCACAGAAATCTTAGACATTATTTCTATCCTATTTATTAGTGTACTTTTCACAATGACAATTGTTCCTGACCTAAGTACGTACATGGAAATAGATTTCAAATTTTTTTATACATTTTAAACTAGAAATCAATCAAAATGGAGCCATGATGGGCCTTTATACACTAGATACACTTACTCTCTCGTGGAAATAAGTGTGGGAAAATTTGATTCCTTTCTACCACTTAAACGTTTACAAGAAATACTTGAAAAGGAAATTTTATTTATCCGTAAAATGTGCCTCATTCTCATAATTTTTAATTATTATTAATTTTAATTATTATTATTAATGATATAAATGTATGCGTTTATATGATATGCCTTACAAATGATGTTTGCTCTACAAAAAACAAAATACTTTACATGCATAAGCTAACGAGACTATACTCACACGTAGCCAAACATAAACTGAAACATTAGCGAGCTAAAACAATATCTACGATTCCGAAGTGGTCTGTAATCACAACCTTGGCTGTTGTTTACATTTCTTCCCTGTCGCGAAGATTATACAGGGTGGGCCGTAAGTTTCCATACATAGGAAAAATAAACATTTTTTTATGGACAACCATTTTTATTTATATAATATGCTCTACATGTTTGCCATTGTTTTGAAAACACATTTCAATACGTGTTCCCCACTGTTGATGAACACGCATTAGCACAGTTGACGTTATGCTTGTAATGGCGTTGGTGATACGTTCCTTTAGATGATTTATGTCTCGTATCTTTTCCTGATACACCATGGCCTTCAAGTGCCCCCAAAGATAGAAATCAAGGGGGGTGAGATCTGGGGATCTGGGAGGCCACTCCACAGGACCACGCCGACCAATCCAAGCATCCGGAAACTGCTGCTGATCCAAATACCGACGCACGTGAAGACCATAATGAGGTGGAGCTCCATCTTGCTGGAAGTAAACTGGGAAGTTACCTTCCTCGTTTAGCAGGGATGGGAAAATCTCTTCTTGCAACATGTTAAGATACCTTTCGGCATTAAGATTTCCACTGACAAAAATTGGTCCAATAATTCTGTCACCCATATCCCGGCCCCACCATCACTTTACCGGCACCTTGCATCTTCGTCGGACTCAGCCAGTTAGGGTTTAGCATTACTCCAATAACGTATGTTTTGCCGATAACCTCTCCATTGACGTAAAAAATTTGCTTCATCAGTAAACAAGATCTTACGTCAAACGCATATTCTTAGGGTATCTGAAATATAAAAACAAACGTTTAATTTTTCCTATGTATGGAAACTTACGGCCCACCCTGTACATATATTTCTAATAATAATAATAATAATAAAAAGAAAAAAGATAGTGGACCGTCGAAAAAGATAACATATTTAGTTCTTTGCAACTCCATCGCATCTTAGTTTTGAGGAGATAATTTACATCATTAAAAATAACTAAATGCGGGAAAGTTATATATAACAGTATATATGGATCACCTGAAGATCCGTCACCCAAGTCTTTTTTAGTTAGCTTTATAAGGCTAACTAACGAAAATATCGCAACCTAACCAATCGTCAAGAGCGTACAGTTGACCTAACAATTGATTAGGTTGTCATGATATTTTCCTTAGTTAGCCTTATAAAGTTAACTAAAAAAGGTTGGGGTCACGGATCTTCAGGTGTATATGATACAAACCCACAAGGAAAAAGAAAAAGGGTTTGTATAATTTATTCATTTCACGTGCTTAATTGTGAAAATCATCGGATCTTTTCCGTTTGGGGTCTAGCAGCGAATTTTAATGAAAATCGGTATGCTAATGTAGTTTTGGTCACTGATTTCAAAAATAACTTTCTTTTTGGTGCTACTATAGCGTGATTCCTACCTCGATTCGGCGGTCTACCTTTTAATTATAGCTTCTTACCTTGTTTACTAATTGCTTGTTTACATTCCAATGTCCATCGCCCTTGACGATTGGTTAGGTTTAGTCATGATATTTTCGTTAGTTTTAACGAAAATATCGTGACTAAACCTAACCAATCGTAGGTAGACCACATACTATAGTAGCACCGAAACTATTTTTTAAATAAATAAAATTGAATAATAAATAGTATTTTATATTTATTATATTTTCATTTATACCTTGGATAGGAATCACACTCTACAGTACTGTAGTTTCGAACCAAAACGGGTAGGAATCACCCTATAGTATCGAAGTCACCAGGTAGGAATCACGCTATAGTAGCACCTTCTTTTTTTGGAGAAATGAAAAACAAACATGTTAGAGCACTTTAAATAATTAATGTGTTTTTAACGAAAATATCATGACTTAACCTAACCAATCGTCAAGGAGGGCATACAGTTGACCTAACCGGGCATTCAATTGACCTAACCGGACATTAATTCTTGATTTTTTTTCTGCTACTTTAACGGATCTGCCGGGATCCTTAAAAAAATGTATTCTTCGTAAAGTTGCACTTTTTACCGTTTGACCGATGCTTTTGGCAACGAAAGAACTGAGTATTTTTATCAAAGGAACACACTTTCCCACACTTGAGCACTTTTTCATAAACAGTAGCAGTTTGTGACTCTGGCTAAATTTAACACAATCCTCTGTAACTAGTTTAAGCTAGTTAAAACACATATTAATTATTTAAAGTGCTCTAACATGTTTGTTTTTCATTTCTCCAAAAAACTAGTTATTTTTGAAATCAGTGACCAAAACTACATTAGTATACCGATTTTCATTAAAATTCGCTGCTAGCCCCAAACAGAAAAGACCCAAATCATCATCATATATATATATATACATACTGTGATTTCATTCCCATATACTGTGTATATATATAACCTTTCGTTAACCCTTGATAAGCTTCCGCCCGAATTGTTCATTCTGACGAAAGTCAAGCTTTTCACTCCACCTTACACTTACAGTTTAATGAAGAATCCGAACCACGCCCCACCAGCATCCCAGCGTCTTAACCACTAGGCCACCCAGGGTACCCATTTATCTACCAATCACTTTCTTTATTGTGTGGAAGGATGAACAGCTGGGTTTTGCTGCGCGCCGGTTGCCGTCACCGGGTCTCAATCCCGGGGCTGATAGATTCGTAGTCAGGGACGCTAACCACTACACCACCGAGGCGCATTTTATATATATATACACAAGGTGTTTCATAACATGTGGGACGCACTTTCAGGATGGATTCAGGACCTGAAAACAATGAAAAATTTTAAGTGAGAATGGAGGCTTATTTAAACGAAGAAATGGCAGACATGCATCTCATGTATGGACTTGCCGAGTGTAATGCGGCCGCAGCAAGACGTCTGTATACGGAAGGTTTCCGAATCGCATCTGCCAGATAAGAAAGACCTTTCAGAGAATAGACGAGCGTCTTGGTGATACAGGATCATTCAACAAGCGAGTTTCAGATGGTGGTAGACCAATCAGCGCCAGAAGTGTTGAGTTGGAGGAGCGGGTCCTGAATCGTGTGGGATAACATGCTGGAGTCAGCACCCGAAGGATAGCAGCAGCAGAGGGTGTAAGATACTCAACTGTGGGGAGAATTTTACGAGAACAGCAGCTTTACCCATATCACATTCAGATTTCAGAGAGTACAAGACCTTACTGAAGCTGATTACCAACCACGAGAGGCTTTTTGTATTTGGTTCCTTCAACAGTGTGCTCGCGATCCTCTTTTTCTATCCTCCGTGTTGTTTTCTGATGAGACTGCCTTCACTGTTACTTCACAAGAAATGGTGTGATCAATTTTCACAACACTCATCAATGGGCCGAAGAGAATCCGCATGCCATCATCCAGTCAAGGCACCAACAACAATTTAGTATCAATGTATGGGCACTGGGCAGGACTTATTGCCGACAACTTAATCGGTCCTTTTGTTTTGCCTGGAAGATTAATAGGAGAATCCTATTCCAATTTTTTAAAGAATGATTTAAGCGATTTACTAGATGAAGTTCCTCTTGGTGTCCGACGTCGTATGTGGTTTATGCATGACGGCGCTCCGTCTCATTTTAGTCGAGTAGCCAGAGACTATTTGGATGACCATTTCCCTGATAAATGGATAGGCCGTGGAGGACCCATTGCGTGGCCTGCTAGCAGCCCCGGACCTGAATCCACTCGATTTTTACCTGTGGTCTGGAATCCATCGTTTACGTGACACCCATTGACAACGTTGAAATGTTTCGCCAACGTGTAGAACAAAGATGCCAGAAAATCCGAGCAATACCTGGAATGTTTGAACGCATCAGGCAGTTTATGACGAGGCGTGTTCAGGCGTGTATTCAAGCGCAAGGCGGTCATTTTGAGCATTTTCTTTAAAGGTAAGGTGGATACTTGCTGGAACACATAACGGGCTGTAACTCGGAAACAAAGCGATTTCGGGCAAATATATATATATATACAGGGTGATTCAAAAGTCAGGTTACATAGGGATATACTGTATTATGTAATGATAGAGGGGAATAGTCACATCACATGTTCGATATGGCCACCGTTAACGGCAATGCACTTGTGCAGCCAGCTAGGAATATCACATCAATGCGCTCCTCCTTCGATAACATCTCATAACTCATTTACCTGCAAAGAAACAGAAAAGCCCTATGTAACCTGACTTTTGAATCACCCTGTGTATATATATATATATATATATATATATATATGATACACACGGACCGTGCATGGAACATGTTATGTGCCTTGAAAAGTGGACGCTCAATTCTGCCAGTTGAGGTTTAAGTTTTGGTTTTTGGCTAAATATAATAGTTACCCCTTTTTCTTTGATGTATTCAATCTGACGTGAAGGCAGCGAGTCTTTTGTTTATATTGAGGTTCTAAATGTAGCTTGGCTAGGCTGCTTTAAACCCTAGATCCATATCCCAAAGCTGGATCCTGTCCGCTTTCCAGATAGCTGGTGAGGGAAGCTATATTTATGGGACCTTTTTGCAAGTGACCCGTTGCCCACGTCGGGCTAACATCATGAAAAAGAAAAACTATGGTATTTATCATTTACCATTACTTATTCGGACTATAGTGGATTTAATTATCCCAGAAGAGTTCCTTGTTCCATGCACGGTCTGTGTGTATCATAAAAAACCTCAGGGAACCATTCTGAGTTCATTCCCATTATATTATATATATATATATATATATAATATATATATATATATATATATATATATTAGTGGTGGACCGGATGTCAGTTTTTCAACATCTGCGGATGCGGATCTTTAATTTCAATATCCGCGGATGTGGATGCGGATATTTAGTTAATCTATCAATATAATATAGAATTATGAATACTGTATATGACAATTTTTCAAATTTCGTGATATTACTCTTATGGCAGGCAATGTATAAGAATTAAAATTAATAATGTTTTCATTATGATAAAAATAATAACTTTCTCAAGAGTTTCAGCCATAGAAAATTCAATGAAACAAGTTTCATTCAATTTTCTGTTACCAGGTATTTATATTTTGAGGTTATATTTTGTTCATTAATAATTAATTAATACTTTATATTGAATGTGCATGACTGGGCCTTATAAGCTACTTTATAAGCTAATTTAATTGTAAATTGCATAATTTTTTAGAGGTAATATCCGCTCAATATCCGCAGTCAGAAGTGCGGATGCGCATGCGGATGTTAAAAATAATACAGATATCCGGTCCACCGCTATATATATATATATATATATATATATATATAAACCCCAAATGTACAGGAAATTCAGAGAAATTCTAAGGCTAAATATTTAGTAGTTGTAATGACTAATGATGCGAAATTTGAAACAAAATAAGATAGCAGTAAACAGAGCAAAGAAAATAACTGGGCAGATACTGAGAACCTTTAAACAAAGGGATAGGAATATAATGATTCCTCTACTGAAAACACTGATCATACCCAAATTGGAATACTGCTCGGTCCTAACATGCCCATATAAAAAAGAAGACATTAGACAACTAGAAGGGATTCAGAGAAGCTTCACAGCCAAGATTAAGGGGTGCAAAGAACTAAATTACTGGGAAAGGTTACGCGAACTAAACCTATATTCACTGGAAAGGAGAAGAGAGAGATGCACCATTATTTACATTTGGAAAATAATGGAGAAACTAGTCCCTAATCTTACTCTGAACCCTGTAACTCCCCAAACAACAGTGGAAAGTAGAAAAGGAAGACTGTGTCGTGTTCCCAAATTGAACGCTAGACAGGAAACATCCTTAACCCTGAAAGAAAATAGTTTTGTTGTGAGAGGACCAAAACTGTTTAATCAGCTGCCCAAAGACCTAAGGAACACGAATGGTGTTGCAGTGGACATCTTCAAAAGAAGATTAGACGCCTGGCTCAGAACAATCCCCGATGAGGTGGAGAGTATAAGAAACCAACTCACTACTTCACGAGGCCAACTCGAGAGGAGGGGCGACAAGCTTGACTTTCGTGAAATGAGGAATCACTGCACGGAACCTTTGAAAGGTTGAAAAGTATATGATGCAATCCACAAGGAAAAAGAAAAAAAATGTTTAATTGTGAAAGTCATTATATATATATATATATATATATATATATATATATATATATATATATATATATATATATATATATATATATAGCCTTCCGAAGCAAAAGTAGCACTTACCCAAAGTCCAGAAGCCAAATTTTCCACTAAGACCTATTCTTTCGGCCTGTGGCACATTCAATTATAACTTAGCCAAATTCTTCGTTCCCTTGCTTTCAAAACTTACCTATAATGATTATTCCATTCACAACTCGTGAAAACAAATAATAGTTTACCTTTCCTGGATGTTCTAGTTAAATGGGCTAATAACAAGTTCCAGACCTCACTATTTAGAAAACAAACTTTTACTGGTTTGGGAACCAATTATTTAAGTTGTATGTTTTATAAATATAAGATTAGTGCTATAGTAACATTATTAACAAGAAGTTACCGAATTTGTTCAGATTACTTTTCATTAAACGAAGAATTTAAATTTTTAAGACAGTACTTTATTAATAATTACTACCCTTCTAATCTTTTTGACAACCAATTAAAGAAATTTTTAAATAACACTTTTAATACTAAACTCCCCATAACTACAGTACAAAAAGAAACCAGATATATTAAATTACCTTTTTATGGTTATTTATCATTGCGTATTCGAGGTGAAGTGTCCAAACTGCTCAAGTCTAGTTATCCTCAAATAAATTTTAGATTCGCCCTCGTCAACCCACTTAAATTGTCAAATTTTTTAAAGTTCAAAGACAAATCCCCCAAATCTGTATGCCCTAATGTTGTTTATAAATACACGTGCGACAGCTGTAAGGCTGCGTATATTGGCAGTACTCAACTCCAACTGGAGGTACGCCTTTCTCAACATTTGGGCTTATCAGTCCGTACCAACCGTCCCCTCAGTAGCCCACCACAATCCTCAATTAGAAACCATAATAATGAAAACAACCATCCCCTTCACAAAACTCAGTTCGAAATTCTAACTAGATCCAATAACTTTACAGAACTCCGAATTTTAGAATCTTTGTACATCTATAGAAACAAACCTTCCATTAACAATAATAGTTCATCTTACAAATTACAGCTCTTCTAACTAACCAACCAACTTTCATAGACATATCATACCTTCTAATTAACTGACCATACAATTTTCTCTCAGTTTCTGCCAAATATGGAGATTGACGAAAACATTGTGTATTTACCAGTTGAGGTAATTTTAATTTAATTTAATTTTAATGATTTTAATTTTCTTTTGTAGTGATGTAATTTTCATTATTCTCATTTTTGTTTTAAGGTTTTAAGACTTATAATTCACTGATGATGACAAAGGATTTGTCGAAACGTCTGAAGTATAAAAAATAAACGGAAATGTTTGCTGTTGTGTTGGTCCTTCTTTTCATCTGTAAGCTCCGTTTCCCTAAGGAGAAGTCAATAGCTTTGATATATATATATATATATATATATATATATATATATATATATATATATATATATATTATATATACAGGGCGTCCCAAAAAAATGTATACACACTTTAACAGCTGATAGCTCAATTGATGTTTCTTTCTTTCCAAATTAAACCCATTAGAATTAATAATGGCAGTCAGACTAAGCTTTGAACAAAGGAAATTCATTCTAAAATGCTACTGGAAGTGTGAAAACGCAGTTGAATTGCAAAGACAGTTTAGGAGGGAGTTTCAAACAGATCCACCAACGCGACTTACCATCACTCGAATTAGAGATAAGTTTGAAGCCGATGGAACTGTTCAGAATGTCCACAAGAAGCGTTCCGGAAGACCACGGACATCGACAAGCCCCACAAAGCAAGAAAGAGTACTGGAAACGTATCACCAAAGTCCAAGAAAATCTGTGCGGCAAGCGAGTCGTGAGGTAGGAATTTCAGAATCGTCTGTCCAACGCATTTTGAAGCGCTGTCAATGGAAAAGTTACATTCCAAGATTAGTCCATGCTATTAATGAAGATGATCCGGACCGAAGAGTGGAGTATTGCGAGTGGTACTTGGCACGATGTGGATGTGGATTGGACGAAGGGGTTTCGTAGAATACCCTCCGCGTTCACCAGACCTCACACCACTAGACTTTTTTTTATGGGGATACTTAAAAGACAAAGTCTACGCTATAAAACCTGCAACAGTCGCTGAATTGAGAGCAGCCATTGAACGAGAATGCACACAAATACCAAACGAAATGTTTCGTGATGTTTGCGATTCCATTGCTTCGCGTTATCAGCAGTGCCTGGACCAGAACGGACGTCAGTTTGAAAACAGGCGTTGACAAAACAATTAAATAATGTCTGTAGATTCTATTACATTTTGAAAATGAAATGTATTTTAATAAACACTGCCTTTATAATTATTTAAAGTGTGTATACATTTTTTTGGGACGCCCTATATATATACCGGGTGGGCCAAAAAAACTAAAGCCCAACTTTTGAAAAAAATATTGTGGCTCACCCTGTATATTGATCTTACTGCTGAGGCCGTATGTTGTACCCATACTTTTACTCTTTCAAACGCTGACTTTGAATCTAGATTCAACGCCCCAGGAGTAGAGGTACAGGCTCACAACTGGAGGGAGATATCAGAATATGGTGCTCAATTGAAAGGGGGTCAAAGTCAGCAACTGATACTTTCAGATGACAGTCAGTTTCTCCATAAATAATTAATTTTCCTAATTTTTACAGAAAATAATTAATTTATTTCCTTTTTCATTTCAGACCATCATTCTGCTATAGTTAGTGAACAAGTTGTAACTTAATGAAATACTCTTTGGAAGATGAAGCATTGATATTGAACCTGCGTAAGGAGAAACACTAGGGTGCAAAACGAATGAAGAAAGAGTTTCCAAATAAACGATAGACGATACCTGGACTTCAATATCTCAAAGAAAATCGATATCACAAGGTTGACCAAGCGAAAAAAAGTCAGTGGAAAGCCAAAACCATCACGTACTGAGGAAAAATATTGACACGGTTTCATCCACGATATGCAGTCACGAAGAACAGCCCAACACCCACAAGTCCGTCAGAAAAATTTAAAAAACTACTAGTATTTCTCGCTCTAGTGTTCGTCGTATAGTAAAAGATGATCTTGGTCTTAAATGTTTTAAAAAGAGTCGAAGTTCATAAAGTTTTCTGCATCAAATAAGTAAGCAAGAGTTGAAAAATGTCGTGCTGTGTTAGATCGATTCCCAGACAGAAAAGTGTCGAAAATATGGTTCAGCGACGAGAAGACCTTTACGGTTGCTTCAACAATAACACACAAAATGACTGAGTTTATGGAAGACAGGACAAAAATCTATCAGTCTAGATCGACTTTGTAGGGAACGTCCGCATTTTTCTCAAAAAGTCATGGTTTCCATCTTTATTTCAAAGTTAGGGAAGTGAGAGATTGTTTTTGTTGATCAAAATGCCAAAATCACTGCTGCTTATTACCAAAAAAAAAATCCATGATGCGGTACTGCCGTTGATAAGGGAGAAATCAAGGTTGCAAGCGTGCATTGATAATGGAGGAGTGCACATTCCGCATAATCTTGGACTCAATTAGGTAACTGTATAGAAACAAAGTTTTTCTACCCATGTCTGTATAACAGCGAATTACAAAATAATGGTTATAGTTAGCAAACATCCAACTTCACCACGAGATAGACCATGAAATTCTATACAGGACACATATATTGATTGTATAAATAACATTTGATAAAGGTAAAATTATATTGTTCAAAATCAGGTTAATAGTTTTTGGCTCACCCTGCATATATATTTTGTATTAATAACATTTGTCATATGGACTATAGACTGCCAATAAACCTTTTTCATTTATATATATATATATATATATATATAACTGCAAACACGCAGTATAATTAACAAAGAACGACGCTTTGTATAGGAGAATTATCCGCACAAGATGAGAGCGAAAGAACGAAACAAATGAAAAAATGAGGTAACCACCCGGGAATCGAACCCGGGATCTTCCGATTGCCGGTCAGATATGATAACCATTACACCACGGGCCTCACTCAAACAAATGTCGTAATTCCTCTACATACGCGCAGAAACCAATACCCCAAAGGGGCACCTCCCGCATGCCGTAACATTATATACATTATAACTGCAAACACGCAGTATAATTAACGTGTTTGCAGTTATAATGTATATAATGTTACGGCATGCGGGAGGTGCCCCTTTGGGGTATTGGTTTCTGCGCGTATGTAGAGGAATTACGACATTTGTTTGAGTGAGGCCCGTGGTGTAATGGTTATCATATCTGACCGGCAATCGGAAGATCCCGGGTTCGATTCCCGGGTGGTTACCTCATTTTTTCATTTGTTTCGTTCTTTCGCTCTCATCTTGCGCGGAAAATTCTCCTATACAAAGCGTCGTTCTTTACGTTAATTATACTGCGTGTTTGCAGTTATAATGTATATAATGTTACGGCATGCGGGAGGTGCCCCTTTGGGGTATTGGTTTCTGCGCGTATGTAGAGGAATTACGACATTTGTTTGAGTGAGGCCCGTGGTGTAATGGTTATCATATCTGACCGGCAATCGGAAGATCCCGGGTTCGATTCCCGGGTGGTTACCTCATTTTTTCATTTGTTTCGTTCTTTCGCTCTCATCTTGCGCGGGTAATTCTCCTATACAAAGCGTCGTTCTTTACGATATATATATATGAAAATGAAAAAGGTTTATTGGCAGTCTATGTCCATATGACAAATATTATTAATGCAATGACAGTTCACATACTAAGGAAAGAAATATATACAATTGATTAGAAATAATACAGTAATGTCGAAATTAAGTGGAGCTACAGACAGACGTTTTCGTACCAAGAATTCCATAGCTTAGACTCAGGCAGTGGTTCCCAACCGGTTTTGGCTTATGGCCCCCTTAGGAACCTTATTTTTTCCTGTGGCCCCCATAAGCATTATTTTCAGTAGGTAATATGCAGATTTAACTCTATTTTACAAAATAACATTTTCCTGTGGCCCCCTTCAAATGTGCCATGGCCCCCAGGGAGCCATATGGCCCCCGGTTGGGAAACACTGGTTGGTTTCTTATATCCGAGTCATCACTTAATGAGCTGGTAATAGTTTGACCCAAATACATAAACTCTTGTACTTCTTCAATTACTTCACCTTTCATTTTAAACCTACTGTAATATCAGCTGGCTGCTTACAGCTTTTAGGATGAAACTGCATAACCTTAGTTTTTGTAACATTAAAAAGAATATCATGTTTGCGAATACACTTCGCAGACTTTTAGTAGCCGATCCAGACCTTTAACAGAGGGACTTATTAACACCATATCATCGGCATAAACTAAGTTATTTATCCTTGTGTTATCTATACAACATCCCACTGTTGCCTCATTAAGTGAAGCAATTAATCCGTCAATATACACATTAAACAGCAAAGGGGAGAGCAAGGAGCCTTGTCTCACCCCGCAAGAGGAGCCAAAACAGTCGAATAGTACATTGCCCCACCTGACGGTAAAAGATTGGTGGGAATACCAAAATTTCAATAAATTTAATATATACATGGGAACCTTCCTGTCTTCTAGTTTTTTAAATAAAATATTGTGGTTCACTCTATCATATGCCTTACTTATATCTAGTGTGAAAAAACTCTATAGGGCTATGGGTTGATTGTCTGTTACCCTCATCCGTTGGAAATTTCCAGCAGATTTCAGTGGAGAGTTAACGACAAAAGCCCTACGTTTTTTCGTTAGTTATGTATATGTAGGTCTTCGAAGGACCTCTTTATGTTTATTTGCCTTCGGTATTTGCTCTGCCTAAAGGTAAACAAAGAAATTACCTCACATTATTTCGTTGGGCCTCGCTTTTGTTCGTAGGGCGCGACGATCTCTCTCGGTTTATTTGCTATAGACATTCACTACACTTAAATACCTGAAGGAACAGGCCTATTTGGTTTTCTTGTTGTCAAGCAGGCCCAATGCCTACCATTCTATGAATGGTAATTATTTTCATTCCCAATAGGCTATGTCGCCAATCCCGAGGCAATGTTGTAGATATTTAATTAATTAATAATTTGTATTTAATTAAGAAGTAAAGGTACCGCATACGATACCATGTTGTAAGCATATATAGTTTCTCCATATTTAGGAAACAGCTATAAATAGTTGAATTACTGTCAATGTATTTAGATATTGTTTCTTTAAGTACATAGATACACAGGTTACTTGAATGGGACCTTTTAAAACCAAACTGATTAGGAGATAGATGTCCATAGGAAATCATTTAATCGGAGTAACAAGAGTTTTTCTAGTAGTTTCGAGAAGCAGGAAGCGACAGCAATAAGCCTGTAATTATTGCTGGACAGAATGTCTCCACACTTATTTTTGACCAGGGGCAAGATATATACCCTCATGAACTCTGCAGGGATATAGCTATGAGCAAGCATGGCTGACAGGAGCAATGATATATGCATACATACTACGTCATTGGCATATTTTAAGTGCTCATTTGATAGGTCATCTACTCCTGACGCAGAACCAGTCTTTAGCTCTTTAATTAACCTCTTATATATAATATATATATATATCGGGTGGCCCAAAAAAAATGGCACCAATTTTGAGAAGTGATATCTCAATAACCATTGCAGCTAGGGACTTAAAAAACAACCAAAATGAAAGATAATTCTTTTCTCTTTAAATATTTATTCTATGGCTTGATGGTTATAAGCCCATATAATGCCCGAAATTGGCTTCCAAAAAAAATAATAAAAAGTTGCGCAATTATATTTATTCCTTGATCCTAATTTTAAATGAAATTTTTCTATTCCAGACCCCTCAAGATGGGATTGAGAGAATCTGATAAGAACATTATACAAGCACTACGTGAAGAAAAAGGATATTCATTAAACAGAATCCTTTACGAATTTCCAAATAGAAATTGGAAAAAAAGAACTGTGGCACATTTTTTACAAAAACTTAAAGAAACCGGCAGCAGTCAACGGCGTCTGGGAAGTGGTCGACCAGAAACTATTAGAACGCCAGAAAACATTGAAAAAGTAAATGAAATTGTTTTAAGTCAAGAGGAACAACCGGGAACAAGTAAAGTGAACGTGAAGTTGCGAAAGAAACCGGGATTTCACGTTCATCAGTACAGCGAATTATTCGCTGTACTGATGAACGTGAAATCCCGGTTTCTTTCGCAACTTCACGTTCACTTTTACTTGTTCCCGGTTGTTCCTCTTGACTTAAAACCATTTCATTTACTTTTTCAATGTTTTCTGGCGTTCTAATAGTTTCTGGTCGACCACTTCCCAGACGCCGTTGACTGCTGCCGGTTTCTTTAAGTTTTTGTAAAAAATGTGCCACAGTTCTTTTTTTCCAATTTCTATTTGGAAATTCGTAAAGGATTCTGTTTAATGAATATCCTTTTTCTTCACGTAGTGCTTGTATAATGTTCTTATCAGATTCTCTCAATCCCATCTTGAGGGGTCTGGAATAGAAAAATTTCATTTAAAATTAGGATCAAGGAATAAATATAAATGCGCAACTTTTTTTTTATATATTTTTTTGGAAGCCAATTTCGGGCATTATATGGGCTTATAACCATCAAGCCATAGAATAAGTATTTAAAGAGAAAAGATGTATCTTTCATTTGGTTGTTTTTTTAAGTCCCTAGCTGCAATGGTTATTGAGATATCACTTCTCAAAATTGGTGCCATTTTTATTGGGCCACCCGGTATATAGGATCAAGTAAAGATAAGCACCCCAGCCTTCTTTAATTAGCCTTATAAGGCTAATTAAAGAAGGCTGGGGGTGCTTATCTTTACTTGATTATATATATATATATATATATATATATATATATAAAATCAAGTAAAGATATCTTTACTTGATTATATATATATATATATAAAATCAAGTAAAGATATCTTTACTTGATTATATATATATATATATATAATTATATATATATATAAAGTAAAGATAAGCACCCCCAGCCTTCTTTAATTAGCCTTATAAGGCTAATTAAAGAAGGCTGGGGTGCTTATCTTTACTTGATCCTATATATATATATATTATATATAGCTTCCTTCACCAGCTATCAGCAAAGCAGATAGATCCTGTCCCAAAGCTGGATCCTAAGGTTTACAGCTTACACCTAGCCTACTACATTCAGAACCTCAATATACGCAAGAAACTCGTTGCATTCACGTCGGATTGAAAACATCAAAGAAAAAGGGGTAACTATTGTATTTTTAGCCAAAAAAAAAAAAAAAAAAAAAAACTTAAACCTCAACCAGGACATTGAGCGTCCACTTTTCAAGGCCCATAACACGTCCGTTTAATATAGTACACAAACTCATAAGTTTCTCAGGGGACCATTCTATGTTAAACAACAGACCGTACATGGAACAAGGAACTCTTCTGGGAAATTACATCCACTATAGTTGGGCCCTCGGTAAATCTTAAGGAAGCGTCCCGGGAAGTTTTTTTAGATATAAAACATGTTTTCCCGATGTATTTCTATGTGATTTATTCGAATTTGACATCCGTTTCAGTCGCAAATCACTCGTTTATGACTTTCACCCACCCCCTCAACAAATATAACATAACATAACATAACCAACCTAACGTGTATATAAATGTTACCTACCCATTAATATCCTGGATTATACAATTTCGCCGCCTGGAGAAGGAAGTTGTGGAAGCGGTCC
The DNA here is from genome assembly GCA_023014485.1 of Bathynomus jamesi. Classification (NCBI taxonomy): domain Eukaryota; kingdom Metazoa; phylum Arthropoda; class Malacostraca; order Isopoda; family Cirolanidae; genus Bathynomus; species Bathynomus jamesi. The sequence goes on along the minus strand of JAJOZX010000052.1, from coordinate 2,244,978 downwards.
TCACAGTGCGGGAAGGCCTTTAAGAAGTATGCCCATGAGAGGTATTCCAGGAAGAAAATTTTCCGCCTTTCGTACTTAGGCGTTAAATTTCTGACGTCCCTCCAAGTACTTATCTAATTTGCACACAACGCTGCCAGGCGCAAGAAATGCCGTGCACTTTAAAAACGTTAATTAAAATTACTTATCCTTAATAAAAATAAAAACGCGGGGGGGGTGCATTTTATTGAGAAAAATATAATCTTTCATATTATTAATATGTTAAATCTCTGTACTACGTATTAAGAACCGGAACCTTTCCTTAAGATTATCCGGGCCCTCTTTGCGAGTAACCCGGTGCCCACGTTGGACTTTCCATCATGAAAAAGAAAAACCTATAGTATTTGTTATTTATTATTAGGGCCTACTTATTCGAACTATAGTGGATGTCATTTCCCAGAAGAGTTCCTTGTTCCATGCACGGTCTGCGTTTAACAAAAATTTCTCAGGGGACCATTCCGAGTTTGTGTATATATATACACACACACACACACACACCTTTCCTTTCAACCTTTCAAATGTTGCGTGCGATGATTCCTCATTTCACGAAGGTCAAGGTTGTCGCCCCCTCCTCTCGAGTTGGTCAGGTGAAGTAGTGGGTTGGTTTCTTGTGCTCTCCACCTCACATAGCCGGGTACGCCCGACTCATCGGGGATTGTTCTGAGCCAGGCGTCTAATCTTCTTTTGAAGATGTTCACTGCAACACCACTCGTGTTCCTTAGGTCTTTGGCAGTTGATTAAACAGTTTTGGTCCTTTCACACAAAACTACTGTATTTTCTTTCAGGGTTAAGGATGTTCCCTGTCTAGCCTTTAATTTGGGAACACGACACAGTCTTCCTTGTCTACTTTCCATTGTTTGGGGAGTTATAGAGTTCAGAATAAGGGACTAGTTTCTCCATTATTTTCCAAGTGTAAATAATGGTCTCTCTCTCTCTTCTCCTTTCCAGTGAATATAGGTTTAATTCGCGTAACCTTTTCAAGTAGTTTAGTTCTTTGCACCCATTGATCTTAGCTGTGAAGCTTCTCTGAATCCCTTCTAGTTGTCTAATGTCTTCTTTTTTATATGGGCATGGTAGGACCGAGCAGTATTCTAATTTGGGTATGATCAGTGTTTTCAGGAGAGGAATCATTATATTCCTATTCCTTCGTTTAGAAGCTCTCAGTATCTGCCCACTAGTCTCTTTGCTGCCATCTTATTTTGTGTTTCAAATTTCGCATCATTAGTCATTACAACCTCTAAGTCAATGGTCAATATATATTGACCATCGCTCCAGGATAGATACCCCGTGACGGCGCGCAGAAAAACTGTTGCCCATCCTTCCGCACAATAAAAAATATTGGTTGGTAGATAAATGGGTATCCTGGGTAGCCTAGTGATGAATGTAGTAATGTCTAATTAAGAATTAAAATGTTTTGTTTATAAGAATTTAATAATGTTCAATAAGAAATGTAATTAAGTTAAATAACCGTTTGGTTATAAAAGGCTAGTTGGCAACACCCCGAAATGGTCTAGAGGCTGGACAAAAATGCCCGTTATCGGACGGCCTTTGTCCTAATAAGGTGCTTTTTGGTATTAAGATGTTTTTATAAATTTAGAATATCCTTTCGTCTCTCTCTCCGCTATAATGTTGACGTTAATTCCCCCTCGGCATTACCCCATTTATCTAAGTGTTTTCTGTATAAATAAAGTCAGTAAAGTGAAATTAAGTGTATAATTTATCCCCGGTCTCTTTGCTTGGTTCAAATTACAATGACGCCTCATCTCGGACACGTGCTATCCGTTTTAATAAAGTACAGCGAAGCGAGTGTAGAGAGAATGATGAAAGGTATAGAGAAATTGAATGAAGTAACGGTAACTAATAAAAATTGTAAGAGGTTTCGTAAAATGGAAATGGGGTTCACTAGATTAAAACGCTGGGCTGCTGATCGGGAGGGGACTGTACTCTCCCCCCCCCCCTCTCTCTCTCTCTCACACACACACACACACGATTGAAGGGTTTATTCTTAAGCGAAAAATAAAAGGACGAAGAGATGGTATATGTTTATTAACAAACGTTAGGTTAAAACAAATCTAAAAAAAATGAATAAATATGAAAAAAAAATTTATACAACAATATATCTATATAATATTAATAATGTATTTATATTAAGTATTTGAAAATGAAAAAGGTATATAAAATATAGAAAGGTAAAACAACAGTTAATTAAAATATACAAAGGTAACAATATTTAAACATAATATTAATAATATTTTTATATTAAGTATTTGAACACGAAAAGTATACAAAAATTCTAAAATATAGGAAGGGAAAGCAACAATTACAATATACAAAGGTTAAAAGGTGACAAATTTTGTAAACCAATATCTTACCTTATAGGAGTGATAAGCCGATTGTAAAAAGGTTGGGAATGGTTAAATGTTGACATATTTCTAATTAGAATTATTCGAAAGTTAAAATAAGTTAAAATGAATGACTGCGGATTTCTTTTCCAGTGGTGAGGGAGGACAATTTATCTAGCTATGTTTCAGTTAAAAGCAGAATTATAGTCGTTGACGGTTGGTTTCATACTAAAGATATACTGTATATGGATTCGAGGATGCAGGGGTGTATGTGTGTGTTTAATAATTTTGAAGTTGGTGGGAAGCATGGGATGGATTTGGAGGTGGCAATGATCCCTGATGATGGAAATTGAATGGTTCCGAAACGTCTGTCAATATATACCATCATCTCATCCTCTTATTTCTCACCATCCATATATATATATATATATATATATATATATATATATATATATATATATATATATACAGGGTGGGCCGTAAGTTTCCATACATAGGAAAAATTAAACGTTTGTTTTTATGTTTCAGATACCCTAAGAATATGCGTTTGACGTAAGATCTTGTTTACTGATGAAGCAAATTTTTACGTCAATGGAGAGGTTAATCGGCAAAACATACGTTATTGGAGTAATGCTAACCCTAACTGGCTGAGTCCGACGAAGATGCAAGGTGCCGGTAAAGTGATGGTGTGGGCCGGGATATGGGGTGACAGAATTATTGGACCAATTTTTGTCAGTGGAAATCTTAATGCCGAAAGGTATCTTAACATGTTGCAAGAAGAGATTTTCCCATCCCTGCTAAACGAGGAAGGTAACTTCCCAGTTTACTTCCAGCAAGATGGAGCTCCACCTCATTATGGTCTTCACGTGCGTCGGTATTTGGATCAGCAGCAGTTTCCGGATGCTTGGATTGGTCGGCGTGGTCCTGTGGAGTGGCCTCCCAGATCCCCAGATCTCACCCCCCTTGATTTCTATCTTTGGGGGCACTTGAAGGCCATGGTGTATCAGGAAAAGATACGAGACATAAATCATCTAAAGGAACGTATCACCAACGCCATTACAAGCATAACGTCAACTGTGCTAATGCGTGTTCATCAACAGTGGGGAACACGTATTGAAATGTGTTTTCAAAACAATGGCAACCATGTAGAGCATATTATATAAATAAAAATGGTTGTCCATAAAAAAATGTTTATTTTTCCTATGTATGGAAACTTACGGCCCACCCTGTATATATATATGTTGATATGTTGATTTTCAAAAGGAGCTAAGTCCATAAAAATAATTTCTAAGATATTGGCACATTTTTATTTTTTTTATTATAGTCTGTCCTTAAAGTAGTTTTTTCACAATGTTGGGAGTGAATCCCATTACGCAAAAAAGAAAACGTCTGAATAAAATCCAGTACACATGTTAATTTGTAAATATGTTTTTTTTTTGTAATTGGTGGTGGACTTAGCACCTTCTAGAACACAATCGACACTGTCCAAAAGACTTCTGGATTAAACAGAAACAAACACAAGAAAAAGCCATACAAGATCAGTATCACTTATTTCAATATCTCTACCATTTCAAGCAATCATATCAAATTATTTGAAGCAAAATGTCATCCTAACGATGAGCCACACACCAGTGTTGAGTACATGCCACCATGCATCTGTTAAACTCAGCATGCATAGTGTTCACCACACATCCTCATTTCTCTCACTGTAGATGTAGGTACATACAAGGTGTGCTGGGACCGGTTCGGTCCGGTTGTTAAATTTTGATAGGATCACCGAACCGTTTGCTTGTTTTTAACAAATATTTAACATTCGGTAGAAATTTATCTTGAAATTTGCAATTTGTCAGTCCGTCTTGATGAATTTTACGAATGCTCATGACGCCCGGGATTTGTCTCGTTCACAATTGTGTTTTTGTGAATTATAGCTTTAGTTTACAATGTCACATTTGATGTTACATTCGTTGCATGCCATTTGAATGATTTTATTTCATTATGAAATTTTTAGAAAGTATTTATGAAAAGATCGATCGAACAACTGCGTAATAAGCAATAGAAATTCAAACCTGGTTGGAATGGCGAAAAAAATTAGTAACCCAAAGTTTTTGCATGACTTAGCTTTGATCATTGATATTCTGGAGGAAATTGTCTTATCTAATGCTTTCCAAGCACGTTCTACAACATTTCAGAAAGCAGATAAACTTGTAAGACGTACAGTAAGAGTACTACTATCAGCTCTTAAAGAAAATTTGTGGTGCCATGAAACAGAGTTGAGCAGTTAATCCGGTCTGAAGCGTTTAAACACATTCAGTTTCAAGACAGCCAAAGTATCAGTTCAAATACTGCAGGACTGCCTAGAAATCAGCTGATTCAGAGTGTAGTTGACAAAATGACAGGCTTTTATCTACAAGTCATTTCAATTTGAAGCAAATTACTCAAAGTTGGTTTCACTGTGAGGACCTCCTAGCACTTTTTTGATTTACTGGAACCAACATCTTGGAAATATGATGAAATCTTATCATCATGGCTGGAAGGTGAAAAAAAGATAAGGCAGTTGAATGAACTCATAAAATTTGAAATTGACATCAATGACTTTCGAGATTTTGTTGATTCAAATGTGGAATCAGAGAATATTCCTCTTCCATCTACCATTACTAAAGCTAAGAAAATAATGAGCACAATTGCTATTAGCAGCGCGGAACGATATTGCGAAAGCGGAAAGAAGAAAACTTTGTTAATCATATTTCCAATCTGATGACAATAAAAATACCAGGAAAGCCTGTAGCAGACTGAGATGCTGGGCCATATGTCAAGACTTGGCTAAGAAGTCATCGTCAAGCTGATGATACTAGAGTTCGTGAGAAAAATAATACTCAACCATCGCAGAACGAACTGGCTATAAGGAAACTTCTTGAATGAGAGCATGATTGAGAAGGTAAATTTATATCTAAATTTTTAACATTTTTTTTTCAGGATTTTATAGAAAAATATAGGTAGTATCACAAGCAGTGGTCGTTTCAATATTTATTTATTTTTTGGTGGAAAATTAGTTTATTTTTAGATGATTATGTCATTAGTGAGTATAAAGAATATGTTAAATAATTTCTGCCAAAATGTTACAAAATGCTGTTTGGAAAAGTTAAAATGCGTTGGCTTCCGGGGCTCTGCCCCGGACCCCGCTGGAGGAGCTACCGCTGACCCAGACCTCCTAACTTAATGAAGCACCATTGGCGCTCGCCGATTTACACCCCTATCTGTTTCAGAACCGGTTGTTAAGAAATTGGCAGCACACTCCTGGGTACATACAATTATACTAACATTGTAGTTTATAGAGGGCGCTGTTGGTGGATTTAAACCCTCTTAGAAACAGTGAATTGGACTTTGCACCTTTTGGAAACAAAGCCATATTATGTCCGTTATGAAAGGGATACACCACCTTTTGAAACTAATCGATAACACACCTTGATGCACATGGGTATGAACTGTTTTTTAGCGGTACAAACTCAACTATTTATATATTAGTCTGGCCTGGTGGGAGAAAGTTGCTGTCTTGCGATCCTCATCACACATAGCCCGACAAATCCAGTACCGTCCAGAACAAGGCGTCTAGTCTACTTTAGAAGACCAATTTTGACACCAGTGATGATCTGGATGTCTTTGGGTAGCTGGTTAAAAAGTCCCGTGAAACCCACGTGAAGTTCGACGCCAGGAGAGGTGTGTTAGGGTCAAAAGACAGGGAGGACACCTCCCTCGCCGCAGCGTTCGCGCATTCATTGCCCTGAACACCGACGTGGGAAAGGTACTCAACAAAAGGCGACTAACCTACTGCGTGATGAAAGGAGGACAAGCCAGCCCTGGATCTGTCGCACCAATGGGAGCGGGCAGACGAGAGTGTACAGCCTCAAGAGCGGTACGGGAGTCGGAATAAATAACAAAAGATGTAAAGGGGAGCCGAGAAAGAAACCGAAGGCGAAGGACCAAGAGAATAGCCGAGAGTTCCGCCGTAAAGATGGAAGCCGTTGGTGGGAGGAATAGTGATTAAATTACCGATGGGAAGGCTGCCGCGCAACCCACTCCAAGTGGCGAGCGAGAGCCGTCAGTGAACACGGAGCTAGAAATAACTGTTGAAGGGCGAAAGGGTGGAACTGTGACTTCGGTAAAGTAGAGAGGAAGGAGCAGATACGGAGAGGATGGGTCCACGGGGGTTAGGTAGAAGGGGGTGGGGAGGAAAACACTCGCCCTTCTACCCACAGAGAAGACAGGACGGGGGCCATCCGAAGACGAAACAATCGAACCAAGTGAAGACGACGGTCAAAGCAGGCCGAAGTAGAAGAATCGGAGAGAGATTGGAAGACCGCAGTGGAAGAAAACTGCCGAACGCGAAAGAGGTATTTTAAGCACTCTAAGGTACGGTGGACATCATAACGGGAGATGACCATTTCCTGCATAAAAACTGACAACAGGAGAGGACTGGAAGGCAGACTGGGAACAGAAGTAACAGATGGCAAGGTCGTCAACATAGAGGGTGGCTGTAATCCCCGAGGACAGAGCCGTCAACATAGAGGGTGGCTGTAATCCCCGAGGACAGAGCCGTCAACATAGAGGGCGGCTGTAATCCCCGAGGACAGAGCCGTCACCACGTAATCGATCGCCAAAGAGAAGCAATGACACTCAGGACGCTGCCCTGGGAAAGAGAGAAATGTTTACGACATATCCACCATCGCCAGGTAGTATCATACTCTTTTCAAGTCAAAAAAACACTATAAATAAAGATGACGCCGCTCTACAATTGATACAGAGACTACAGTCCCAACTGAATCAAAATGTTACCAAACTGACCAATGAAAGGGAATCTTAACCTAATAAAATTTTTGTCATACATTATATGATTCAAGGTTTAATGACCAAAAATATTAACTACAAAAAAATTACTTTGATAAAAGTAATGTGGAACCACACTGCATGATTTAAACTTCAAAATCTTTTTAATACAATGCAGAGATGCTGCCACTCAATACAATAATACCAAGATCAAGCAATGTCAGAGTTGCAAATTCTACAAATATATCACAAGAAAAACCTAAAGGCCATACTTATTGTTTAACATATAACTTATATTTACAAGATCTCAGGTTCAAGCCCTGCAAGATTTGTTATTCAAATCTCTGTTTTTCTCCTCGTTTCACTGCAAGATATTTTAACAGAATTTAACCGAAAAACTTAACAGAGACACCCAATTATCAATGTCATCAATGTTCTAAAGTTGCTGATTGTAAGGACTAATTAGTATTATTAATGTTAAGTATTAATGTTAACCATGACAAACAATATTTAATTAACAAAAAACAAGTGCTTCACTATCTGGAAGTTAAATTCTGTATGATAGGTATGCCATAAATTACAGCAATCAATCAATCACTCATTACCTTGTCATCTCTCAAACTATTTCACTAGCTGAACACAATCTTTTTATGACAGTGAAAACTATGTTAAATGATAATTAAAATTACTTTACATAAGCTCTTTCGATAATCTGCTTCTATTATGGTAAAGTTTTATGATTAATGTGCCAGTGCATGTGTCTTTTAATATGTGCTTTAGAGTTTGTAGAAAATGTGCAGTGACTACATTTAAAATTTTGTTTCACTGAATGACATTTCAAATGTCCAAGTAAACAGCTTCTTTGATTAGTTTTAAAGGGACACTCATTACACTTATAATTCTTTATTTTTAAATGTCTTTTCATATGTTGACGTACGTGCTCTGCTACAACAGCCTTGTAGTCACACAGAGCGCATTTCTTGTAGTCTGATTCAGAGGGTGTTGTATGAATTTTCTTGTGAATCCACATGGCACTGCCCCATGATGTACTATAATTACAATCTGGACATTTAAATGGCTTCACATTTTTGTGACTGTTTAAATGGCCGATATAGCTGACTCTATAGTTGGTACTATATTGACAGTGTGAACACCTGAATTTATTTTTAGCATGTCTTTTAATATGATCCAACAAGTTCTTCCTAACAGCAGTTCTATAGCCACACAAGTCACATACAAAATTTTTATATTTGGAGTGTCCCTGGATATGTTTTTCAAAAGCATTTCTGCATGCTGTTTTATAGTCACACTTCGAACACTGAAATCGGTCTTTATTTTTGTGATTACTTTCATGATTTAAGAAATTTCCTCTTACCGAGGTTTCATAGTCACATTGTGAACATTTGAAACATTTAACCTCCGAGTGGATTTGCATATGACGCTTAAAATGGTCCTTCCTATTTGTTGCATATTCACATTTTGAACATTTAAAATCTCTATTATTTTGATGACATAACATGTGTTTGTTTAAAAGAAATTTATCATTTCCTTTATATTCACACTTTTCACAATTATACAAAATTGCTTGTGGATGTTTCCTTTTCACATGAGTTTCAAAAGGGGTACTGAACAATGATGTAAATGAACAATATATACAAGAGAAATGTCCATTTTCATTAATGAATTCACTGTTCATTTTAAATGAAAGTTTATATCCAGAAACTTTTAAAAAATTATTATTTTTGTTTGTTATATTGCTTGTTGCATTAGCATCAAAACCATTTTTTACTCGGAGCCTTTTCTTCATCTTATTTTCATTTATGTTACACACATTTTTATCCTTATGAAGTCTACCTCCCTCTTCAAATGATTTACTGTCATCGTTTGTTATTTCTTTGAAATTTCTGTCTTGTGAAATGTCTTGGGAATTACTGTCCAAATCTTCATTTATCGACTGAAGATGATCAAGATCAAGCTCAAGCTGAAACAAAAAAGTGAAAAAGCTTTTTTGACAAATTTCTGAAATATTAGGCTTATTTCTAGTTTAGTCCATATACAAATAAAAGCGAGCACTAAATGGGATTGTGTAACTATACCTAAGATACAATAAGAATGTGGAAGTATCTCAAACTGCCATCATAATACTTTTATTGAATGTAAAAATTAGAATCCTATTTAAACATTCATATACTGTACTTTACTCATGACCATTCCAACATTAAAAACAGTTCTTATTAAACAAAAAGTTGAGAAGCTTTCTCTTAAAACTTTTATACTTTACTCTCATTATCAAAGCCAAAAAAATACACCAGTAACTGAATTAAAAATCTTAACCCTCTATGAACAGAATTTTCTGTAGGGTTAAGTTATAAATGCGTGTATATGAAATGTTAGAAATTTGTAGCAGTTGTCCATATAGGGTTAAAACTGAAATAATATACCCTCAATTTTTAATATAATTTGGACAGTAGCTATGCTCCATCCTCTTCCTCAGTTATCATCATGATTATAATCATCATCGTCACCACCATCTTTATCCTCTTAATCATTACTGCAACCATTCTTATCCCCTTAATCATCATTATCACCACCATTCTTATCGATGAAAAGTGTTTTGTAAATAGTATGGTAGCGTTTATACTCTTATAAGAGTTAAGTATGGTTGAGTGACTAGTTTAGCAATTGTGTTGGGAGTATGACAGTGTAATGTTGAGACAGACAGCCCTGCTATGTATTAATTTATATTTTATTCATTCTACTGAGGCTTAGTTATTTATATAAAATACTATAATTATTTCTTCCTTTCTGAAGCATTCATAAATATTTTGTTAACATTTAGCAAAGAGCATTATTAAATGTTTTATTGTTTTTGTTAAACTCGAGTATCACTTGTCAAACTTGATCTTATTTTAATCAGCTACAATAAAGTAAGTTACTGTTGGTAGTTCACTAGAAGCTATCTTTAAAACCAAAAGAAGATTATAATAAGAAAACCCAAGCAATATCTAGGGTAAGTATTTCTATTAAATTATTAATGTAAATCTACTAATATTGCTGTAAAGGTTGTCCTTATCCTCTATGCATCCCACTTAATCAGGTTTCTCTCACTGGTCTTTTTTTTCTTCTTTGTTCTGTTATTAAACAAGAGTTTTTGAGGAAGCTTTGCTACCTTTCTTTAATACTTTTGTATCAAGTACTGATAAGAAAATCATTTGCTAGGGAAGTAATTGTGCTTTGCTTTGAAAGGTAATCCATCACTTCTCGCTATTATTTGTCTATTAGCACAAAAAGAAGAGTCTGCATTCAGTAATTGGAAATAGTGTCAGTCAGTCCTCGCTTTACAAATGCTCACTAAGCGAATTTTCGCTCATACAAATTAACTTAACACCATTCCCCACAGATATGAATGGCTTTCACTGGTATGAATGCTACGAATGTGCGGCAAAATACCCAAACATGATCGAATGTATGTGACTCGGAGCAGGCAGGAAGCTCTTCCTGAAGCTACAACTTCCGAGTCAACTCCTCCTTCAAGTCCAAGGAGATCTCCTAGGACTACTGGCTCCAGCACTTCAAAGACCCCAGCTAAGACTCCAAAGGAAGTCCTTCAAAATCTTCAGTTGGAGAAGACACTGACTTCCCCCTCCTCCACTCTTGAGACCATTCCAATTAGCTGTTTGCTCTCCAGTATTATTTGATGTTTTTTAATGTATTTACATGCATATGGATGTCTTTGATTGCATTTTCTGTGTACATATTTACAAATATTTCCATAATGGAGGGGACTCTGGAACAAATTAATAAATTATAACATTGTTTCTATGGAATTCTTGATTTTGATATACAAACCATTCTTAGGAACCAATTACAGTGGGCCCTGGTTGTTCATGATTAATTGACACTGAGAAAAACGTCACAAATTACAAAATCATGAACAATGAGATCCATTTTCAATGCAAAATGGCTAATTGGCTCCAAAAGCTCAAGGATGGCAGTGTAAAATATCCTTAAAATGCTAATATACTAAAGCAATACATATTATTAAACAATGATTCAAATCAAACACTAATAAAAACCAATAATATTACTGTAATATTACATAAACAATGATATTTTATGTAAATAAAACTTTTTACTGTATGTAATATAAAGCATTATCATCACAAACAATTATGTAAAGCAATAATATTTTATAAGCACCTAAATAACGCACTAAATATAGTACACTGGTGTTGAAGAGCATGAAATGACAACCTCACTCAGTGAAAGAGACAGAGCAACTGAGCCTGCGTCAACCTGCATGAGCAGTGTTGCAGACACCACGTGACAATCACAAATTTGTGGAGTCAGTCACGAATTTACCGAAACGAATTTACTGAAACATGGTAGTAAAATGGCTCACAAACGAGGGCCTCACAAACGAGGGCCTCACAAACGAGGGCCTCACAAACGAGGGCCCACTGTAATTCATTAAAGTGAAGACTGACTGTAATTAGGAAGGGGGGGGGGGGGGGGGAATATATATATATATATATATATATGCATTTAACTGCAATGATCACGCAGTATATAAATGAATAGAAATGACGTAAATAAGGAGCGTCTCTGCACACGGGGAAGAGAAATAACGAATAAATGAAAAATGAGGCAAACCGCCCGGGAATCAAACCCAAGGCCTTCCAATTGCCGGTTGGATGCGCTACCATTACACCACGGACCTCGATCAATCATAAATCTAAATTCTCCTACATAGGGCAGAAACCAATGCCCTGAGAGGGCACCCTCGCAAATCGTGAATATGTGCATTTAACTGCAATGACCACGCAGTATATAACGCATTTATATACTGCGTGGTCATTGCAGTTAAATGCACATTCACGATTTGCGAGGGTGCCCTCTCAGGGCATTGGTTTCTGCCCTATGTAGGAGAATTTCGATTTATGATTGATCGAGGTCCGTGGTGTAATGGTAGCGCATCCAACCGGCAATTGGAAGGCCTTGGGTTCGATTCCCGGGTGGTTCGCCTCATTTTTCATTTATTCGTTATTTCTCTTCCCCGTGTGCAGAGACGCTCCTTATTTACGTCATTTCTATTCATTTATTTTATATATATATATATATATATATATTTATATATATATAGAGTGTGTGTGTGTGTGGTGTGTGTGTGTGTGTGTGTGTGTGTGTGTGTAATTTAGGGTGGAGTGAAAAAATAAAAAGTGTCAGGATCAAAATTGAGGGGGTCTAGATAGTGGTCTTTTGTCCAGGATTAAACTTTAAAACCAATTTCAGGTGGTTGCATACAAAACTGACTGCTACCAGCCAATTTATACAAATAGTGTGTGTGTGTGTGACCAAAATTTGAACCCAGTGACCTATCTCAGGTTCTGGACATGATAGAAAGACAATTTAAAAGCTGTTTGTGATGTATTTTTTAACCTCAAGCATATTAAAACATTTGCAGAGGGCTGCAGGCTCAATAATGCATCAAAAAAATCCATATTTATATAATTTTTGTCCAAAAATTACAATTTTCAGCCTTTTCTTTGGGGCAAATTTTTTAGACAACTTGTGGTAAATATGTACAATTTTCTACTGAAAATATTACAAATCATCTAAAGATTAATCTAAAGTATCACTCATTAAACAAAGTAATAAAAAATAATCATTGAAACAGCTTCAGAATATTGTATTTAACACTCATCAGTTTTCTTGATTTTTTATCTTTTGTCAAATCCTACCACAGTTGAGGAAGCCTCTGTTACAAGTTTAATGTGCCTCTCTACAGCTTGATTATGACAAGGCTGGTTGAGTTTCAGTGCTTCCTTTCTTATGTTTATGAATTCTTCAGTGGTTAGAGATAGGGGGCTCATGAATGTCAGGTGAATTTAAGTTTATCATTTTGAGATACCCTCAAGCTTTATCATCAATTTTAGGCACCATGAATCTCCTGACACTACCATCTCTCACAACACTCAAGTCAGGCTGTAACTCTAGGACTTCAATATCCTCATCTGAATCAATTATCAGGTCACCACCTTTGAAGCCATTGTCTATCACTGTTTCAACTGATTCATTCCCTCTAACCAAAAGTACCTTGTTAACTGCGATGTTGCAGATTTGTGGGTCTGAATCAGCAAGCATGGCAATTAGTACATTCTCAGGGTGAGCATAGTAGGCATTTTGGGAGAAGGTTTTTAGGGCTATCTCCCTGGCTTCCTTGTGAGGAAATTTCAGGATCCTTTGGAGCATATCACAAGTTCTTAGCACCATCTGTGCATCGATCGATGATACTCCTTGATCTGGAACCAACTTGGAAAATAGACCAAGATACAAAACTCTGCAAGTGTGACCAGAACTTTGGAAGGCTTCCTTTGAGATGTATAAAATCTGATGATTCTACATGCCAGAGTGAACCACCTTGAATGACAGATCAGTCCAACTTCAAGGAGCTCAAGATCAGGATTAACACAGTCAAGCATAACAGCCATACAGATTTTGTAAGCATAATACTGATCAGTGCTGAGGTTCTCTAGTACTTCATTAGGAATAACTGGAAATTTTGAATTCCTAATTGGCTTGAATGAAATCACATCCCACTGAGATACACTTCCACCAAGTGGAAATACTCCACTGCAAAGGTCTACCAAGCAGTTCTTCCAGGCATCTGATAGCTCCACCATTTGAACCAGTCATTGTATTAGTCCCATCAGATCCTATCATGGCAAGTTTGGTTTGTAATTCAGTGTCTTTGAGGGCCTTGTATATCTCTGTTGCAATAGTCGACCCCTTGCCATTACTTAGAGTCACATGTGAGAGGTAGAAATCACCTGAAATAGTATTTCTTCTTTGGATATCTATCAAACCTACAAAATTACCAAAACTTTAATGTTGTGAGTGCAAATTTCAATTATGAGCCCTAAGTTAAGTTTTAGTCAAAACAGAATTTATTACCAATCATTCTTATGATTTGCAAATCACTGAGTCACATGATTAGCCTATGTTAATAAAATTACTGTCACAAACAAATAAATGTAACTACAAAATTTACAAAAGTATGACATATTTTAAATCTTTTTATAAGGGACTGAAAATTTAAGTCTCACCTCAAAAATTCTTTGACTAGATCCTGAATCTTGCTGGTGACACTGGGACGTGAAATTGGATACACACTGCACCAAATCCAGTGTTCAATCAGACTTAGTGCAACCATATCAGCTGTTTGTCTGGTTGTCCAGTTCTCTTCTGCCATTACATATTTGATGACATCTTTACCAAGAGAAACTTTCTGTTGGGGAATGAATCTGTGCTTGAAAATCTGTGACCTCCATCAAGAATTTTAACCGTGTCTTAACATCCTACTATGCAGTATTTTTTGGCAACAAGGTTATCAAAATACATGTATTTATCAATTCTATAAATTCAACCTGAAAAGAAAAATATAAAATATAATTTCAAATTTAAAAAAAAATAAAATATTTGGAGGAAAAAAGGGCTGAAAAATTGTATTTTTTGAGTAAAAATGACAAAATATAGACTTTTTGATGCGTTATTGAGCCTGTAGCCCTCTGCAAATGTTTTAATCTGCTTCAGAAGTAAAAAATGCATGATAAACAGTTTTTAAATTGGCTTTCTATCATGTCCAGAACCTGAGATAAGTCACTGGGTTCAAATTTTGATCTCACACATACAATTTGTATAAATTGGCTGGTAGTAGTCACAGTTCTGTATGCAATCACGCAAAATCAGTTTTAAAGTTTAATCCTGGACAAAAGACCACTATCTAGACCCCCTCAATTTGGATCCTGACACTTTTGATTTTTTCACTCCACCCTAGTGTGTGTGTGTGTGTGTGCACACACTTGCTTGCTTATTTATTTATTTTGGTGCAATTATGCCTCCTCTTTTTTTGGTCCTGTACCCATGCTCACATTCTTCAAGGATTCTAAATTGGTGCATAACCTCCTGATATTACTCTCTGTAACAATGTAATATTGTCATGGCTGTTTAATGAATATATGGATGGCATAATGTATGAGGTGAAAGCAAGTGCTAGAGAGCGAAGTATATCTGAATTTACAACAGAATGAATGATTGATGTTGCATCTAATGTTGATGATGTGGTGCTTCTGGGTAAATCAAAGAATGAATTAGGGACAACACTGATAAGTTCTGTTCACATTTGTGAAAGAGGAGTACTAAAAATAAATGTAAACCAAAGTAAGGTTCTTGTCAATAAAAGGAGAGTCTGCATGTATTATTGTGATGAAATACTATTTTACCAAATACAACTATTTACTACTATTTTGGTAGTAGTAAATAGTTGTATGCTAATTAGCTGACTTGAGATTGATGTTTGGCAAGATTTTAAATAGTAAATAGATTGTAAAGAGTGTATATTTTTAGCTTAAGTTATGTAGGCTACTTGGTACTACTAAATAGTTGTATGTTAATTAGCTGACTTGAGATTGACATTTTGCAAGATTTTTTTATAATAAAATATAGCTCATGACTTGGATAACCTCAATGGCTTCAAGTTTTCCAAATGTAATGTAATGAAAGGAGAAAATGAGAGGTACAAATACATTAGAACTTGAAGTGAAAGTGAAGCTCTTGTTGGAAGGAAATGCTTGAGTGTAAATTATTGTTGTTGGTTAGCCAATCAGCCCACCCTGATTGAGCAAGCTGGCAGCATGCAGGTAACTAATCACCCTCTCCAGAGTGGACCAGAGGTTCAGTGTACTAGTGATGTTGTGTTGTGTTGTGTTGTGTTGTGTTGTATGTTGTGCTAGAGCAGTACAGTCTGTCATAATGTGTTCAATTGTTTGTGGTGTGTCCTGGCACAGGTGGCAGGTGTCATCTGTGGAGTTGTCTAGCCTGTGTTTATATGTCTGTAAGTTGGGGTGATGTCCACATTGGAATCGTGCTAAGTTAACTCAGTCCAATCTGCTCAGGCTGGTCTCTGACCTGTCAATGGGTGGTGGCTTCACACCTAGGACCACATTCGAACTGAGTCATGTTAGTGCTTTGTGGGTTGGTGTTGTGTGTGTGTGTGTGTGTGTGTGTGTGTGTGTGTGTGTGTGTGTGTGGTGTGTGTTTTCTGTACTGTGTGATGTCTGTGGGGTGTGGTATGGAATGGAGTATTTGGTTATAATGTCTCTCTGGTGTTACCTTAATGGTGCAAGGTGTTGGTGCATGATTGTACATGTAGTGGCAAGGGTGTTGTGGGTTAGTTGTCACTGCTGCCATGAATTGTGTTCCCCTCATGTCTAAATGTTCCCTAACTTTCAGTATTTTTGTTTCTGTGTGCAGGTGTTCTATTGGTGTTGTTTGAGTACATCCTGTAATGATACAAAGTGCATTGTTTTGTATTGTCTGTAAGGTGTTTGTGTGTATTTGAGATAATGGGTGCCCAGCATGGGCTAGCAGAGTCCATAACTGAGCGAATATGTTGTTTGTATATGAGTGATGTTGTTTCCTGCTGGTGTCCAAAGTTTGTGCCTGTTAGTACCCTAAGTATGTTAAGTCTTGATGTACATTTGTTTTTAATGTCCTGAATATGGTTTACAAAAGATAATGATTTGTATGTATGTGACCAAGTATTTTGGTCCTGTGAGTGTGTGGAATGTTGGTGTTGTTTAGTGTAATCTGTGGAGTTATCTGTTGTTCTTTTGTGTTGCTTGTTAGCAAGGTGATGGTTGATTTTGTGGGTGCTACTTTGAGTCTATTGTGTGAGTAAGCCAGTCTTGTATATTATTTATATATGTTTGTAGGTTATTTGTAGCGGTGTCGATGTTGTTGTGGGTGGATGTTAGAGTGATGTCATCTGCATATGATAAGGAAAGCTTGTTATCTATGGGTGTTGGAATGTCATGCATATATAAATTGAACAGTGTTGGTGAGAGAACAGAGCCTTGAGGGACTCCATTCAGAAAAAACTTGTTTTTGGACGACTTGCCATTAAATGTGACATGTGAGTATCTTCCTGAAACATAGTTGCTTAGCCACCTTTTGATGTTATTGTGCATGTTTGTATTGAGTATTTTGTTTATGAGAAGGAAGCGTGGGATAGCATCAAATGCTTTACTAATGTCTATTGTTGCTAATAGTGTGATTGCAACAATACAAAGCAACACATGAGCAGCGATTTGTTCTTCCTTATGTAATGTACTGCACCTTTGTATGGGGAAATTCCGCTAACAACGGTTTAAACAGTATCTTTATCATCCAAAAATGGCTACATCCGAGATATTTTTCATAGAGAGATAGAATAAAGCAAAATTTAGTAAAGAATTCATTCTCTTTATTCTTGATTGAAAGGAAATCCTAAAAGAACTTTTTATCAAAACATTTGAATGACAGGACTGGAAATAATTTCATTATATACTTCCAATCCCGAATTGTTGGACAAATTAATAAAGAAAATAAGGTACAAAAAGAAATGCGAGTATTAAACAGCACATTTTGATGACCAAAGATAATAAGAAACTGATAGGAAGGAGCTAAAAACTTCAATCTATGTCAACAGTTAGCAGCTGATGAGGAAGCTTCTAACAGTGGCTGTATCCTCCAGCATGGGACACATCAACGTGAAGAAGAGGCAATGTCAAACCAAAACATCAACACGCTGGTGGCCAAACTTCCTCAAACCTCCATGCAGCAGGCTGTCTACAGTTGGCCAGACTGGCAGTCGATGGCCTGTTGCGTGGCACAGAATGCCAATCAGCTCCCGGAACTGGACTGAGTATAAATGCAGGTGGTGGTGTATCAACACTGATATACTGTAGTCATGTGGAGAGAATGAATCATCATTGAATTGTGAAAGGGGTGAATTCTGTAAAGTAGCAGAGGAAGACTGTATAAAAAAAGTGTAATTAGTAAATATGTGAATAAATAAATGTGGAACACACAAATCTGGCACAACACAAGAGGAAATGAGAAGAGAGTGGAATAGAAGTGATCTGTTAGGAATGTAAATGGAGACATTGGTCTTACCTCATATACCACTGTCCAGGTATACCTCCAGCCTTGCCATGAAAGATAACAATGGACTCCTAAGGTTGGTATGGTACCTTTACCCTCAGTGGTGATCCCTATATATCTTTGTGTGTAAATGCTTTGAGTGTTTTCAGTCCTGTGTTTTCATGCCCACCCCATGGAGAATACTATCTAAAAACCTATCCCCCCCCCCCCCAAAATCAAAATATTTACTTCAAATTCGTTACAAAATGTACACATGTGGTCCATACGAGTTTAATTAATAATAGGAACATGTACAGCTGTCTATAACAGTAATTACATAGGCCAATGAAGTTTTATGATAATGAACTGCCCATGCCAATATACAGGGTATCCACATTGAAAGGTAATAACTTTGAAGCATCATAATTATGTACTGTATGTATGAATGTGTGAATATTGAAACTTGCATAGATACCACATCATATAACTAACTTTGTTTCTTGTGTTTCAGATTGAATGTGTGAATGTTGAAGCTGAAGGAGCACATCACAGCGGTGGTGGCCTCCATCACACCTGTGATGTTAGACAATGTCTGATGTGAGCCATGATGTACTCCTTCAGCTTCAACATTCACACATTCAATCTGAAACACAAGAAACAGAACCTTAGTTATATGATGTGGTATCTGTGCAAGTTTCAACATTCACACATACAGTATATAATTATGATGCTTCAAAGTTGTTACCTTTCAATGTGGACCCCCTGTATATAAATAGTGAATGCATATCACACACCATTCTACTGACCATAGTTTCTACTACTATATTAACCCAGTCACTGAGCCAAGTAATAAGTTTCTTAACCCCTGATGCCTGGGTATTGATAATTGGCTGACACCCAGGCTGGGTATATTTCAGGAAAAAATAATTCTTATAAATAGGTAGTATTGCAGTGGGAAATAGCTGAATATCATATGGTGACTGGCTGCCTTACTGAACCATCATATGATGTCCACCATCCTCCAGGGGTTAGTAAAATTGCATATCAGACTGGCACAATTAAGCACTTTATTGACAACCAAGAAAAGACTAGCACTATATGAAGAACCATTTATAAACTATGACTTCTTAATAGCATCCTAAATGTCATAAGTCACACGCAGCTTCCCACATAATAAATCTTTTAATTCCACCATAAATGCAGTGTGTACTTTAGGATACAGAAAGTTTTGAATAAAGTTAGTAAGTTACCTTGACATCTACTGTAGCCTACTCATGCATGTACAAAATTTTCTAATCAAAGTATTTCCCTGAGCATATAACTGTCTACAAAATGCTTCATGAGATTTCAGTCATCTCAAAGACCATAATTTAGTATATGACCCATATACTTTGCCTGGGTTACTTCCAATAGCACCATATCATTTAACAGACATTAAGGAAATTTTGTATGCTTATATAGCACTCACATTCATAACTAATTTTATTTGGATTTTATTTTGTCATGTGCTTTCCCATACTTTTCACAAACTGTTAGAAGTTTCTTTAACCCTTTAACAGATGGAGAAATGATACATCCTCTGATGTACTATACACCAGAAGACTAACAATTTTTGTACCAATATTGCAGTCCACTTTACAACTATTTAATACATCAATATATATATATATATATATATATATATATATATATATATATATATATATATATATATACACACACACACACACACACTGAATAGACAGGGAAATAATATCCTTCCTTACTAAACACCACTAACAACACAAAAAGACCTCTGCATTCACCCCACCCAAACTTACAACTATTGCCTGGTTAAGTATACAAAAATATTAATATACAAGCTAAATATCTACACCCATTATGATTCACAAATTTTACAAATAATTTGTCAGGATTAACACAATCAAACACTTTTAAAGTATGAGAAATATTCCTTTTTCATTTAAACATGATATTTATCCATCTCCATCAGACCACAGTCTAGGTACTTAACAGTATGCTACATGCAACAAAATCTAATGCAAACAGAAATTAAATAAGCTATTAATATATCATAACTCTAATTCAATCTTTCCCATTTTAACTGTTACTGGGTATAAAATATAAATATTGAGATTATATTAATTTTAAGTGTTCATTACAATTTTATCACAGGAAATTGTATAAAATAAATTTACATTACATATTTAAAAATATTTACATTTGATTAGATAATATTCTGTCATAAACAACAAAATATATCCACTAGTTCCAAAACTTACATTTATACGCAAGCATTTTTACAAGGGATATTTGGTAATGTAATGATTAGGGTTGTTTAAAACTCCTTTGCAACATTCAAAGTCTCTTATGATGGAGAAGACCTACAGCTTTATGTAGGATCCATAACCAAGGGTTGTTACATAATCTGGAAGTGGAGGACAATCCCAAACCACCACCAATCAGACCCAATGTTGCTTAACTTCACTGACTGACACAAAGTTGTTACAACATTGACCAGAATGTAGCTCAGGGAACTGGAGAACTAACTAACATTTTATATATATTTATACCATATGTCCCACAAAAAAGTACACCCAACTTTAGATTGTACTAACTCCTCCAAAAATTGAAATATTTCGGATGGTTGTTTGATTTAATATAGCAAATTATTCTTTGTTAACGTTCAAATTTATTCATGTTTAAACGATTTAGTGAACATTTAAGCATCTGCTTTTAACTGAAGGATACAGCAAAATGGGTTGTGCAGAATGATCATTTCTCCCAGCCAGATAGCTCCTCTTGCTTTAACCAATGTGCTACTTTTTACGTCGAAGGATATTGCAAATTGTTTTTTTAAATAATTCGAACTTTTGTATCTAAGATACGGTCATACATATAAATGAAGAATCTGAATTACTAAATTTATAAATAACTTTGAAACCCTTATCATGCAGTTTACACGAAGGCAGCGCGTTCTTATGGTCACAACTTATCTGCAAACTAAAAGCTTAAAACAAGTTCAGAATACCTTTGAACTGCAATTTCCCGATAGAGCTTCTCCAACTAAACATACAATTTTGAAGAATGTTCGGAAATACAAAGAAGAAGGAACGGTCCTCAATTGGAACAAAGGACATTCAGGCCATCCAAAGATGGCAAGAACAGACAAGAACATTCAGCATGTTCGGCATTTATTAGAGACACATCCAAAAGTGTCCACCAGGCAAAATGGTACAGAACTCTCACGCATGTCATTTCATCGAATAGTTCGTGAGGATTTGAATTTGTACCCATACAGAATGGAAATTTGATATCAACTCATTGAAGGAGATCTACCTCGCCGCCTAAGATTTGCCCAGTGGTTTCTTGAAAAACCAGAAAGATTCACGGAACAATTAGTGGTTGGAGATGAGGCGGCCTTTTTTATGAATGGTCTAGTGAACAGACAAATCTGCCATCAGTATGCACCAAAAAATCATCCACCTGACAATCATATCTATGAAAAGAATAACTCTAGACAAAAACTGTCTCTCTGGGTAGGACTGTGCGGTAATGGAGCGGTAATTGGCCCGGTCTTTTAAGATGGCAATCTAAATGGTGAAGCTTACCTAGAAATGATAGACCGAGAAATCCTTCCACAAATATGTATTACTTATGGAAACTGATTTAATCGTATTTGGTGGGTGCAAGACAGAGCTCCTGCTCACAGGAGAGTTATTGTGAAGGAACGCTTGCAGAAAGTCTTCCACCAAAGAGTAATTGCTACAGGCCATGACATTGAATGGCCTCCCAGAAGCCCTGACTTGACCCTGTGTGATTACTTTTTATGGGGTCATTTGAAAAATAGAGTATTTGCATCACAACCTATCAATTTAGATGATTTGAGGACTCGCATCACAGCTGAAATCAACTTGTTAAAAGACAATCCAGATCTTATCAAAAGAGTGATGGGGAAGATGAGAGCTCAACTCCAGATTTGTATTGATAGGAATGGCGGTCATGTTGAAAGAAAATGAAACTAAGCATAACTTTTGCAATAAGGAATAAAGGAAAATCTGCTTTGTATCTTATTAAAATTATGTTAAAGTATCTATTATTATATATTTGTCTTTTCATTACATCAATAGCACACATTATTTTTTCATTGACCAATTTTGCGCAATCCATTTTGTTGTGCCCTTCAGTTAAAAGCAGATGCTTAAACACTAAATCGTTTAAACATGAATAAATTTGAACGTTAACAAAGAATAATTTGCTATATTAAATCAAACAAACAGATCCAAAATATCTCAATTTTTGGAGGAGTTAGTACAATCTAAAGTTGGGTGTACTTTTTTGTGGGACATATGGTATATACACAGGGTGTTTTTATTATAACATGTGGGATGCACTTTCAGGATGGATTCAGGACCTGAAAACAATGAAAAAATTTATATAAATATATGCCTGAAATTGCTTGTTTCAGAGTTACATCCCATTGTGTGTTCCAGCAAGTATCCCCCTTACCTTTAAAGGAAGTGCTCAAAATGACTGCCTTGCACTTGAATACGCACCTGAACAAGCCTCATCATAGACTGCCTGATGCATTCAAACATTCCAGGTATTGCTTGGATTTTCTTGCACCCTTGTTCTACACATTGGTGAAGCATTTCAACATTGTCAGTGGGTGTCACATAAATGATTGATTTCAGATGACCCCACAGGTAAAAATCAGGGCTGTGGAGTCGGCACATAAAAAACCGACTCCGACTCCTCAATTTTTTTGTCTATCCGACTCCGAAGGTATATTAATTCTAAATCTGCTATGATGATAATTACACAAGAGGCATTTCATCACCACCACGTGAAGCATCATCATCTATGGTCATTGTTACGGTAACTTTGTCTGTAGTAAAGAATCTTGTAAGTGGTGCTTGTCGTTCAGTAGATTTCTGATCTTTTGTTAACTTTGAAGTAGTTGGAAGGTTTTTATTACCATCTTTCTCAATGACAACTTCTAAAATTTTGGGATGGAAACACTGCAAATGTCTCTTCAAATTTGATGCTCTGGTTGGTGCATTTTTATCAGAGCCAGTAAAACCACTGATTTTTGCTTCACATAATTTTTCATCACCATCATCTTCTATCATACACTGACACACGAAATGTTTCCCATCTGTGGTTATTGTAAAATATTAAAAAACTGCAGACTTTGTTGGAAGTGTCTTTGCCATTGTGAAAGGGGTTTTAGACTTGAAAGTTAAAAACTTATGAAATTTAGAAAGAACTCAAAATTAAATAAGCATTAAAAATAAAAAATATCTGAAAAGAAAAAATGAATTAATGGCATTAGTGTCTGAAATGGAAAACATTGTTTATTATTTAAGTGGTTTAACCACCATAGCTGCCAGTGATATCACACACAAAAACATATTTTATTAAAATTTATATTGAGGTCGGAGTCGGTACATTTTTACTGACTCCGACTCCAGCACCACCAAAATTGCTTCCGACTCCGACTCCACAGCCCTGGTAAAAATAGAGTGAATTCAGGTCCAGGGAGCAAGCATGCCATGCAATGGGTACTCCATGGCCTATCCATTTATCAGGGAAATGGTCATCCAAATTTAGTCCCTGGCTACTTGACTAAAATGAGGCAGAGTGCCATCATGCATAAACTGCATACAATGTCAGACACCAAGAGGAACTTCACGTAGTAAATTGCTTAAATCATTCCTTAAAAAATTGGAATAGGATTCTCCTGTTAATCTTCCAGGCAAAACAAAAGGACAGATTAAGTTGTCAGCAATAAGTCCTGCCCATACATTGATACTAAATTGTTGTTGGTGCCTTGAATGGATTGGATGATGGCATGCAGATTCTCTTTGGCCCAGTGATGAGTGTTGTGAAAATTGATCATGCCATTTCTTGTGAAGGCAGCCTCATCAGAAAACACCATGGAGGATAGAAAAAAGAGGATCGCAAGCACACTGTTGAAGGAACCAAGTACAAAAAGCCTCTCATGGTGG
This sequence comes from Bathynomus jamesi, assembly GCA_023014485.1. Classification (NCBI taxonomy): domain Eukaryota; kingdom Metazoa; phylum Arthropoda; class Malacostraca; order Isopoda; family Cirolanidae; genus Bathynomus; species Bathynomus jamesi. The sequence goes on along the minus strand of JAJOZX010000052.1, from coordinate 2,220,806 downwards.
GAAATCAGCTTCAGTAAGGCCTTGTACTCTCTGAATGTGTTATGGGTAAAGCTGTTTCCATAAAATCCTCCAAATAGTTATGTATCTTACACCCTCTGCTCTACTGCTGCTATCCTTTGGGTGCTGACATCAGGATGTTCTTCCACACGATTCAGGACCCACTCCTCCAACTCAACAGTTCTGGCACTGATTGGTCTACCACCATCTGAAACTTTTGTTGAATGATCCCGTATCACCAAGACGCTCATCTATTCTCTGAAAGGTCTTATCTGGCAGATGGCAATTTGGAAACCTTTCCATATATAGACATCTTGTTGCGGCCACATTACACACAGCAAGTCCATACATGAGATGCATGTCTGCCATTTCTCTGTTTGAATAAGCTTCCATTCTCACTTCAAATGCACACTATCAGTGAATAACACTTTCTCCTTTTTTTTTTTTTTTTTTTCCCCCACTGGACTGCACTTATTTGCGGTAAGAAGTTACGAATATGAACAGTGAAACACCCCAATGCACCTCTGACTGACTGATGGCTCTACACTCAACAATATTGAAACATGTCATTGAGTGTATGAAACATTACAATCAGCAAGGCCATACATGAAATAAGTCTCATACACACTCGCAAACATTGTCAGCAAGCAGTGTTTATAAACAGTTTGTGGAAAGAATTGCTGGAACACAAATCAGGCTGTAATCTGGAAATAAAGTGATTTTGGGCATATGTTCAAATAAACTTTTCATTGTTTTCAGGTCCTGAATCCATGCTGAAAGTGCGTCCAACATGTTATGAAACACATATATATATATATATATATATATATATATATATATATATATATATATATATGCCCAGATTATGTAGCAACCAGTGGTTCGGATCCCACGTAAAGCTGTAGGTCCCCTCCGTCATATGACCTTAGGGTCATTCCATGTCAAATCAGACACATAACAAAAAAAATGTCAACCATCTCCGATTTTGTTTATACTTAGTACACTTAAGGACCCTTATGAGAAATGTAGATACCCAAAATTTCACACCTCTGTGACCTCAGGGTGCCGAGATACGGTCACAAAAGTTGACCTTTTGACCAGATTTTTTTAAAATTTAATATATCTAAATTGTCATATCCCGGCTTCTACTGGACCGATGTACTTCATTTTTGTGTCATTTTAAAGCTTGAAAGGAGTAGAATCTTTTGTCTATCTTGAAATATATCCCATAAATGATTCGCAAAAAAGTTATAGAAGTTGGAAATATTTGAACTTGAGTAAAAAAAAAAAAAAAAAAATATCTCCGATTTTTAAAATGTTTTGTCCCAAGATACCTCTATCCAAGCACAATATTGTGTAAACACTTCATTATTCTTTGGCAAATACTTTAGAAAATATAGCACTTTCAGTGTGACAAATTTTAAAAAAATAAAAAATGACAGAAAATGAAAAATCATTGCTATTCCTATGGAATGATGTGGAGTAACTTTTATTTTTAAAAGTATAGCACTATGACAAATAAAAACTAATTGAGAGCTGTAAATTTGACACGTCCTATTAGGTATACCTATTTTTGTATCTGTTATTTGTATGCAAACATTAACTCCTAGTACAAATAACTGTCTTATGTGTATATGTACTTTCTTTTTTTCAGATCTTTTAGGAAACTATAAAATAAATCATCTATATGTAATATATTCAGAAATTCCTAGCCAGGTGCCTATTCTATTTCAATTAAGAAATTTTGAAATGAATTCGCTTAATTTAAAAAGAAAATGTGCTGATCCTTTCAATGAGCATCAAAGGAAATGGCGAACTAAGCGACAGAGTAGTTCCACGTGAAATAATCGTTAAGCAGCCTGATCTTCAATTAACTGTAAATCATAGACTATGTAATCCATGCAGAATTATTCTTGATAAAATATTAAAAGAAAATACTGAAAATTCAGACAGTGACTCATCTCATCCCTCTGGCTCTGTCATATTCAAAAGGCCACTTGAACTTGTGTCATCAGGGTCAAGCTCAAGTTCAGCGTCTCTAACAGTAAATTTTGAATTAGCAACGCTGAATAGTTCATTAAAAGAAATAGGAGTGTGTCCAGTTAAAAAACAAAAATTAGATACTCAAAAGGCATATGGACTGAAAAAATTTAAACGAGTTAAAGATACGTTCAAAAGAAAAATAGAAGCTGCTAGTGGGAAAACTATAGTTGAAGAGGAATAAACATCACAGGAAGAAAAGGGTAAAGAAATTTTAGACAAGCTAAAAGAAAAATTTAACGATTCAAGCACTAAAAGAAGTGAAAAAATTAAAATTTTAAGTTTTGCCCAAAAGCTGGAGTATAAGAAAAATATGCCAAGAATTCAATACTACCAAGCACACTGCATGCATTGCTAAGAAAATGGTAGAAAGTTCTGGAATTTTGTCAGAACCAAATCCAAAATCTGGGAAAGTTCTGGAAATGGGAATAGAAGATTCAGTTAAAAACTTTTATTTAAATGAAAACATAAGTAGATTAATGCCAGGTAAAAAAGACTGTTATTAATGAACAAGGTCAAAGGGAACAAACAGAAGCAGCTCCTTCTCTGTAACTTAAAAGAGGCATATGAGGCCTTTAAAAATAAATACCCAAGGATGAAAATTGGATTTAGTAAATTTGCCTCATTAAGGCCTAAACAATGTGTAATTGCGGGTGGATCTGGTACGCATTCAGTATGTGTGTGTTATCCACCAAAACCTAAAACTTCATTGGGGCAGAAATTGATAAAATTATGTTGACAACATTGAATACAAAAAATGGACCAACACCAATAGGTCAAATTTAGAATTGATGCAGTTGTCTACAGATGATTACATAGAAGAATTTTGGGAAAAATTGAAGTAGTATCAGGTAATAATAGCAATAATTTAATAACACTTATTGAACATATGTATAATTATCACAAAATCATATAAAAATATTTTGATGTTGACAAAATAACCTTTTACTAGAATATCATTTGAAAAATCCAATGAAATAAAAGGCTAAATTTTAATTAGTTTTTAACAAAAAAAATATATCTAAGAGCCCTTCTAAATTCTAATTTACATACATACTTTCAGATCCATGATTTCCTAACAAATATGCAATCAAACTACTATCAGGATAAGAAAACATCATTGGAAAATGATGAAGTTTTGGCTGTATGCGACTTCTCAAAAAATTATTCCAGCTATTCTCCAAGATGAAGTTCAGTCATTCCATTGGAACAACCAAATGACTACTATTCATCCATTCATCCTATATTTCAAGGCCCAAGGAAATCTAAAGAACTTAAATTTTGTAATTATTTCAGAATGTAATGACCACAATGTTGTCGCAGTTCATCTTTTTCAATGCCACCTGTGTAAATTTATAGAAGAAAAAATTCTATTCATAAATTTTATTTTTTATTTTTTGGACGGATGTGCTGCCCAATACAAAAATTGTAAAAATTTCCTTAACCTGTTACCATAAAAAGGATTTTAATTTGGAGGCAGATTGGAATTTTTTCACTATGAGTCATGGAAAAGGACCATGCAATGGATTGGGGGGGGGCACTATTAAAAGATTAGCTGCAAAAGCAAGCCTCCAAAGACCATATGATAACCACAACACCCCAAAATGTGTTTGAATTTGCTAATTAACATTAAAAACAAATTTTAAATTTTTAACAATTGAAGACCATCAAAGAGAAGAAGAATTTTTAAAAGACCGAAATTCAAATGCCAAAACCATTTCCAGAACTCTAAAATTGCACCATGTGAAACCTGTTTCACTTTCATCAATTACTGTTAAAAGATATTCAGCATCTAATGAGTCAACAATCGTAAAAGTAACTGAGGAAGAGGAAATGATAGAAGAAAATGATATAAATGGTTTTGTTGCTATAGATTATGATGACCACTGGTGGTTATCATATGTTTTGGAAAAATCAACAGAATCCAGAGAGATGAATGTCATTTTTACACCCTCATGGTCCCAATTCTTCATTTTTCTATTCCCAACATCCAGATATTTTGATAATACGATTCTCAAGCGTCATCAGAAAAGTCGATGTAATGATGAGAAACGGGAGTGTACACAATTTAGTAAAAGACGACGTACCAAAAGTCTCTAAATCTCAAAGAATTACTTCAAAGAAAGATAATCTAAAATACCTATTTAAATTTAGAATTTTCAAATTAACAACCATCTAACCCATGCTGTATAGCAATAATTTAATGTAATCACTAGCAATTCGCTTTCATAATTTCTCTATTTAATTTCAGATTTAGTCAATAAATTTTTTTTTTTATGTAACAAACTAATTATTTTTACAGATTAACAACAACTAAAGGGGATCACAAAATTTTACAAGGCGGCAAGATATCTCTTTTCAACTGGGCTGATGAAAATAATAAAAAATTCAATTCAAATAAATTCAAACATGTTATTCTTCTAGAATAAATGCTAAAATTATTAGAAAGTACCACACTCAAAACAAATTAGTTTTTATATATGTTTGGAAAATTTTAGAAAAAATCTCCCCTACATAGATAAAAATAGGTACACCTATAGGTGCCAAATTTAAAGCTCCAAATTAGTTATTTTATTTGTCATAATGCTGTATATACTTTCAAAAAAGTTACTCCACATCATTTTTCATAGGAATAGCAATGATTTTTCATTTTCTGTAATTTTTTTATATTTAAAAAATTCATCATACTGAAAGTGCTATATTTTCTAAAGTATTTGCCAGAGAATAATGAAATTTTTACACAATGTTGTGCTTGGATAGAGGTACCTTGGGACAAAACCTTTTTTTAAAAAAAATCAGATATTTTTTTTATTCAAGTTCAAATATTTCCAACTTCTATAACTTTTTTATGAATCATTTACAAGATATATTTCAAGATAGACAAAAGATTCTACTCGCTTCAAGCTTTAAAATGACACAAAAATGAAGTAAATCAGTCCAGTAGAAGCCGAGATATGACAATTTAGATATATTAAATTTTGAAAAAATCTGGTCAAAAGGTCAACTTTCGTGACCTCATATCTCGGCACCCTGAGGTCACAGAGGTGTGAAATTTTGGGTATCTACATTTCTCCTAAGGGTCCTTAAGTGTACTAAGTATAAACAAAATCGGAGATGATTGACATTTTTGGTGTCTGATTTGACATGAAATGACCCCTTAGTTTCAGACAATTTCTAGAAAATAATAACTCTGAGAAAGTATGTCTGCTATTAAGTATTTTCTTTTACAAGAAGTAATGTTTAAGTATGTAGCTTTTATTTCATAAGAGAGGACACTAATGGAAATGGTCCTTTTTGGTCCTGTTACATTTTTTTTACTTTGCAGTATAACAATACCAATTATAATCCAGGTATTGGTGACAGACCATAGCCAAATGTTATTAATCCACAAAATAGTGTATTCATAGTAATTTTAACAACTGGAAGGTGTTCTACAAATTATGAAGTTTCCTCCACAAAGTCCTGATCTCAATCCAACAGAGCATCTTTGGGACCATTTGAAGAGTTTGAAAGCTAAAAAGAATGTAACTTCTCTTGATTCTCTCTGGGAGAATGTAGAAGAATGCTGGAACAGCATAGCACAAGATGTTATCCAGAAACTTGTTGAATCTATGCCTCACAGAGTATAAGCTGTCATTAAAGCAAAAGGTCATCATATCAATTATTAATAAGATTATGCCATTAAATTGTTAATTTCCTTACTAATTTATAATAATTACATTTAGAAGCAAATAATGTAACAATAAAAAATAAAATTTTGTCATCATATATATTTGCACAATTTACAATAAATTGGGTGATTATAAGGTGGACACATGCATATATAGCATGGAACAGTACAGCTGTAAAGCATATAGCTAACAAAGGCACTACTTTGAAGTAGCATCAATTTACATTGAATTGTTTAACCCTTTAAATATATAGGCATAAATTTACACCAGTTGATCAACATTTATCAGGCATGGAGAGGAAACTGTGGGATGTTAAGGAGTTAAAAGTTATGGCATGAGCTTCCATTTCACCTTTGACCTCTATCTGTGATCTTGACCTTTGATAGAAAAAACTGGAGTCATGTGATGATACAGATATGTGCAATTTCATCAATTTATCTAGAGCAGTATATTATTATATTATATTATGACATGTTGTAGTATTTGTACCTTAACCTTTGATTCAGGGATCCAAATCTTACTAAAAATACATCATTTAATGATCGTGTGTGTGTGTGTGTGTGTGTGTGTGTGTGTGTGTGGTGTGTGGGTAAGTGGACCTTCATTTAATCTTTGATATGGGTACCTCACTTCTGTGATTCATGCATGTGTAATTCAAAAGTTGCAGCATGGATCTCCATTTGACCTTTAACCCCTATTTGTGACCTGTTTGTGAATTTTCACATTCTGCCTTTCATTTTGAATTGATATGCTGATTTTAAATTTTCATTTGGAATTGTGACATTTGACTCTCGCCTTTTACTGTGAATTTTGCATATTTTTTTTTTTTTTTTCACTAACTTTGCTTTTGAATTATGAGTAAGTTTATATTTTGAGTGGCTGAAAAATTAATTTGAATTTTAATTCTAACCTTCATACTAAACTTTAACTCGTGAAAACTAATTACTCAAAATTATTTCTACTCTTAACTGCACGAACACTGCAAACAAAGTTTAAAAATCTGTTCACAGAGACTGAATCCACTAATGGGAAGTAAAATGTCTAAAATAAAAATATCACACCACATTTTAATTTTAGAAAAATTATTTTTTATTATTATTATACAACTAAAAACTTTCATACATAAAATGAATGTAAATTCATAATCTGATACACTTTACTCTTGCACATCAATGATATAAACAAAATACAAAATTCTGAGATAAAAAAAACTTGAATTAGCTATAACAAATATTTTATAAATACCATTAAATTTAGTGATGAAATCCTACTCCAATTTAAAATTTTGTTTACGAATCAAGATATAAATTTTCAAATCAGGTTACAATTCAAAGCTGAGGAATATGATTTCAATTTGAACTAGGGTCAAAGTTTTGATCTAACAATCAGAAAAGCTGATCTTTACAGCATCCTTTATACTTAAATATTAGATGGCTCTTAGTCTTAAAATTAAAAGAAATTCTTAAATTCTTTGAAAAGGTTTAAATACTAAGTAGTCTCACCTTATCAGGCTCACTCACACATGGAGAATTTTCCTTTTTTCTCTTAGGCTGTACTTGAAAAAACTTTTCCTCCTTAAATTAAACATTTTATTTCTTTTATTATGATTTTGTTCCATACTTTATGTTAATTATACCAAAACAAAAAGTTGAATCACAATGAAATAAATTTATGCAAAATAAGTTATTCAAGAAAATTTGCATTATTACAGAAACAATACCTACTTCATAAATTCTCATTTGAAGGCACAGATACAATCATTTGCATAATCATTCCCTTACTCAAAACAGCAGCTTGTATACCGTACTTTAAAAAATTGTTATAAATTCATTGCATCATGCTCATAGTTTATTATATGATCCTTCTCTTTGTGTGTGTGTGTGTAACAAATGCAAATACTTCACCTATATTTATTTTCATTCAGAAATAATCACCAAATTGTGATGACATACTTCACACACATTATACTCTCCTTAGACAAACCCTTTTTACCTATATAAACTAATCATCTAATCATTTGCAATTAACAGAACTCTTGTGTAGTCTCAATCAGCAGTATCTGTTAAAAGTAATAATAAACCTTGCGAATGTTGACCTTTACTTCACTAACACCACTGCAGCTTTGATCCAGAAGTTGGTGCACAACACCTACACTCCTATTCTTTCCAACACCTAGCACATTTATAGCAATACTCCTCAAAATCTTTTTTGAAATATAATTTACATCATCACTGCGGTACTTGTAGTTGAAGGACTCCCTAAGCCAACATGGTCTACAGACACATTAACGAGTTGGAATTCTGAAGTCAGCTATCTCATCTGCAGTTGAGATGTAGTCCACTGCCCAATTATTATCTATTTATTTATCTTAAAAACTCAAATTTAATTTAAATTTAAGATTACTGAAACTTTACATATTGAAAATTTTAAAGTTTTAATTCAGAAATAATAATAATGCTAAGTTGCTAACTATAGAGAGTGAGAGGGCAATAAAGTAGGAAACTAGAAGCAAGTGGAACTTGAACCCACATAACATGGTTTCAGTCAGTGCTCCTACTAACCATGCCATCCAGAACCATCAAAAAGGTTCTTTCAATCTAGGCCACTATTAATCACTCAATCATTACCTTGTCATCTCTCATAATACACTATTTCGCTAGCTGAACACAATCTTTTTTTGACATCAATGAAAATTACATTAAATAATAATTAAAAGTACTTTACATAAGCTCTTTTGATAACATGCCTCTATTATGATGAAGTTTTATGATTAATGTGCCAGTGCGTGTGTCTTTTAATGTGTGTTTTAGAGTTTGTAGAAAATGTGCAGTGACTACATTTAAAATTTTGTTTCACTGAATGACATTTCAAATGTCCAAGTAAATACATTCTGTTATGAGAGTTAAAGGGACATTCATTACACTTATAATTCTTTATTTTTAAATGTCTTTTCATATGCTGACGCATATTTTCTGCTACAACAGCTTTGTAGTCACACACAGTGCATTTCTTGTAATCTGATTCAGAAGGTGTTGTATGAATTCTCTTGTGAACACACATGGAACTGCGCCATGATGTACTATAATTACAATCTGGACATTTAAATGGCTTCACATTTTTGTGATTGTTTAAATGGCTAATATAGGTGACCTTATAGTTGGTACTATATTGACAGTGTGAACACCTGAATTTATTTTTAGCATGTCTTTTAATATGAGCCAATAACTTTATCTTAATAGCAGTTCTATAGCCACACAAGTCACACACAAAATTTTTATATTTGGAGTGTCCCTGGATATGCTGTTCAAAATGCTGTCTGTATGCTGTTTTATAGTCGCACTTTGAACACTGAAATCGGTCTTTATTTTTGTGTTTACTTTCATGTTTTAAGAAATTCCCTTTTACTGAGGTTTCATAGTCACATTGTGAACATTTGAAACATTTAATCTCTGAGTGGATTTGCATATGACTCTTAAGATGGTCCTTTCTATTTGTTGCATATTCACATTTTGAACATTTAAAATCTTTATTATTTTGGTGACGTAACATGTGTTTGTTTAAAAGAAATTTGGCTTTTCCTTTATATTCACACTTTTCACAATTATACAAAGTTACTTGTGGATGTTTCCTTTTCACATGAGTTTCAAAAGGGGTACTGAACAATGATGTAAATGAGCAATATATACAAGAGAAATGACCATTTTCATTAATGAATTCACTGTTTATTTTAAATGGAAGTTTACTTCCACGAACTTTTGGAAAATAATTATTTTTTTTTATACTGCTTGTTGCATTAGCATCAAAACCATTTTTTACTTGGAGCCTTTTCTTCATCTTACTTTCATTTATGTTAAACACATTTTTATCCTCATGAAGTCTACCTCCCTCTTCAAATGATTTACTGTTATCATTTGCTATTTCTGTGAAATTTTTGTCTTGGGAATTACTGTCTGAGTCTTCATTCACTGAATGAAAATCACCAAGCTGAAATGAAAAAGTAAAAAAAGCTTTTTTGACAAATGTGAATATGAAAGTGTTTCTAAAATAAATATTAGGCTTATTTCCAGTTTAGCCTATATACAAGTAAAATGGACTACTAAATAGGATTGTGTAATTATACTTAAGATACAATAAGAACATGGAAGAGAGTCAAACTCTGCCATCTATAATACTTTTAAATGTAAAAATTAGAATACAGTAAAACCTGCACTATCCAGCGATCAACTATCTGGAAAACTTCAGAAACTGGCAAATTTCATACGAGACCAATACAATTCACCAATCTAGAAACTGGGAAGCTTTCCGATGCCATCTGGAAAAATCTCGAACATCCTTAACATTTTTAATAAAATAAGACTAAATTTTACTCATTTCAATTGTCCCATACATACTTAGCATAGTGTTTATGTTGATTACAATATAGTTTACATTGGTGTACAGTGAGGTATAGCCAAAATTTGAGTTTTACTATTATTGTCCATTGGTTTTTCCTAGGTTAATGGTACCCTCAGATAACCAGAAAATTTAAACAACCAGAATGGCCTAATCCCCGAGCTTGCCAGATAACAAAAGGTTTTACTGTACTAAGTTTAAACATTCATCATTTTTATTTTTATGCAGGGAGGAGGAGCCAAGGGTGAATGCCAACAACCACAACCCCAATAGAAGAAGAGCCAAAATCAAGGTCCAGGGTTTTTGAGATGCCTGGACACTTGAAAGATTGGAGGTCATAGATAGGGGGAAAGATGGACTGAGGAAGATTGTTCCAGAGTTGACTGACTGAGTATATGAAAGATTGAAAATACTGATTAACCCTTGCATTGGAGAGTTGGACAGAAAAGGAATGAGAATGTGTCAAGAGTCTAGTGCTGTGTGTTGTTCTCAAAGGAGGAGACATGCAGTTAGAGGGTTCAGAAGAGCAGTGTCCATTATAATAGCAATAGTAAAGAGAGGGATTGAAGACAGTTGGTAAGAGACAGGAAATTAATGAGATGAAAAGCCTTTGATTCCACCCAATCAAGTAGGGCTGTGTGAGTTGAGTCACCCCAACACATGAGATGTGTACTCCATACAGGGGTGGACAAGACATCTGCACAGAGACAGCAACTGAAGTTACTGAACAGGAGTGAAGAAACTGCAGAGCTGGTACAACATACCTAACCTCTTAGAAGTTGTTTTGAAAGAGTATATGTGACGCGTTCAGTGGAGAAGGGGCAAACGCAACATTTTTTAATTATGCCACAAAATGCAGTTAAAGTTTGTAAACTTTAAACCTTTGTATTTTTCCGGTTTATTGAAATGTTGTATGAATTTGAACACATATTTGAGTAAAATATTGTTGTGTAATATGTCGATATAATAAAACGCCAAGAAATTTTACATTATTATTTATTGATAGCTTCTGATGTTAACTGGTGTAATCCATTATTTGGTCCTCTTCGTTGAATGTTGTATTACCTGCTTCAACTGTTTTAGTTTCTTCCAGTTCCTTTAACAATCTTGTATAATAGTTCACTGCAGTTGCAGGCATTAGGTCTGATAATTCTTTGAGATCTTTTATTTTTTCCTTAGTTATTGGCAGCAATTGGGAATACTTTGGTTGCAGTGTCTGCTGGGCTAGATTGAATAAACTGACACTGTAGGATTTTTTCCCTTTCTACAGTCTGATGGGATGGCTATTATCTGGGGTTGTGCGGTACGCAGTAGATATTACGTAGCCTTCTTTGTGTTGAAAGTCAAATATTAACTTTCTTGCATCTATGAATTTAGTAGTTGTTGATTTCCTAATGACAATGCACGTTTTTAGGACGTCAAAATCGAGAAAATCAGCCTGTTTCATTTCTACAACTAGGAAGCGCTGCGAAACGGCTGTAGTTATGGCCGTAACAATCTTTTTTGGTATAAATAATATTGCTGTAATTATTTTTTATATTTTGTTCAATTTGGCCAAATTGAGCATCACAGGGCATTGTCGAGTGACCAGAAAGTAGATAGATGTGTTCAATGTGAAGCAATGATGTGGAGTGAATTTCTCTGATACACATTAAAACCTAAATTTTACCGTGAAAGAGTGGACTAACATCTAATTTCTTGCATAGGTAAAGCAAAGGTTTTAAAGGATAATTATACGACAAAAAACTCTTTTCGAATTTTGTGGCGTTCGCCCCTTCTCCACCGAACGCGTCATGTGATCTACAGAAGTTTAGGCTAACAAAGACCCAAAGATCCACTCTAAGGTTAACCCAAGAGAAAGAAGAGAGTAGGGGGTTAAAAGAAGAAAATAAGGAGTTAAGTAGCAAAACCTATCATTTGTGGGTTAACATTCATTCAGAAAGAGAGAGAGAAAGACTCGCCATCATCATCCACCAGCCACTGCTGACAAGTCGGAAAAATAGTCAAAGAGAATAGGAAAGGGGTGAAAGATGAGAAGAAAATAAGAATGCTTACAAACCATGCAAACACACTCAACTCAAAGAAACACTGTCATATCATGCAAACTACAAACATGCAAGTGGAGAGAGAGAGTGAGTTACAAGGAGTTACAAGGAAAAGAAGTACCTCAAAAGGCCTTGCGGCCCATACCGAGGAGGTACCAATGGCAACGGGTGCCAGGGAAAATTTTGTACACACTCAAATAGTGTGCAAGATTTGGTCTAACCTTTTCTTGAACTGATCCACAGAGGAACTGTTCACAACTTCCGAAGGTAACCTGTTCCATGTGTCACAGATCTTATACGTAAAGTAATTCCCACACACACTAGTCCTAAACCATTTCAAATCCAACTTCCAACCATTGTTGCGAGTTGGGTTATCATTTAAACTAAACATACTTCTAAAATCGACATCGTTGAACCCGTGTAAGAGCTTGAAAACCTCGATCAGTTGACTACGAAGCCTCCGAGTTTCCAGCAAAAACAAGTTCAGGGTGCGTAACCGTCGATTGTAGCCCATGTGCCTAACGGAAGGGATTAACTTTGTGGCCCTCACCTGCACTCGCTCCAGCCTCTCGATATCTTTCCTGAGGGTGGGCGACCAGAACTGCACAGCATACCCCATGTGTGGTCAAACAAGGGAAATGTACAGAGAGAGTACAATCTCCTTGTTCCAAAACTGAAATTCCCTCCTGATATAACCCAGCAGCTTCTGGGCTTTCTTTTCCACCTCTACACACTGTTTCGTAAACTTAAGGTTGCTGCTAATTAGCACACCCAAGTCCTTTTCCAAATCACTTACCTCGATATTACTCCCCAACATCGAGTAGTCCGACTTGGGATTGGCGTAGCCAATGTGCATCACTTTGAATTTACCCAAGTTAAACAGCATTTGCCAATTTTTGGACCACTCTCCTATCCTACCTAGGTCCACAGGCAGTTGCTCGATCGCTTCCGGTGTCCCAACATTGGCCCCAAGCTTGGTGTCATCAGTGAATTTGGTGATCCAACTGACGATGCCACCATCTATATCATTTATGTAAAGGATAAACAACAGTGGCCCCAAAATGGAACCCTGAGGAACCCAACTAGTGACTGAGGCCCAACCTGAACTAACCCCTTTAATTACAACCCTCTGCCACCTATTCTTCAGCCAGTTTTCAATCCACCTACCTACTTCCCCACCAATACCCAGCATGCGCACTTTTGCCATTAGCCGCTGGTGAGGTACCTTATCAAAGGCTTTCTGAAAGTCGAGATAAAGTATATCAATTGCCCTACTCTTATCATACTCACTCAACATGATGTGGAAAAACTTGAGCAAGTTGGTGAGACACGACCTATGCCATCTAAACCAATGTTGGGAGTCCCCAAGCAGCTTGTAGGAATCCAAATGGTCAATGATCCTATCCGCTATTATCCCCTCTAATAATTTACCTACAAGTGAAGTGAGACTAATGGGACGATAGTTCCCTGGACTTTCGTGATCCCCTTTCTTAAAGATAGGGGTCAAGTTGGCTTCCCTGCAGTTACCAGGCACCTGGCCCATCTCCAATGACTTGTTGAAGACTGTAGCCAGGTGGGGAGCCACCTAGTTGCGCACCTCCTGCAATACTCTGAGGAGAAACTGGTCTGGCTCAGGAGCCTTAAACGCGCTCAGTTTGTCTATTCTATCGGCAATGACTGTCGCGGTACATCAAACACTATCGAGGCCAGCACCTTCGTGCCTCACACCTGGCTCGGGGATGATGCGGGTGTCCTCCCTGGTGAACACTCCTGCAAAGTATTCATTAAGCACATTAGCAATGTCCACATCAGAGGACCACAGAATGGCACTTCAGTCCTTTAATGGACCTATCATGCTTCTAATAGGCTTTCTACTATTAACATAACTGAAGAACTCCTTAGGGTTCCCCTTGCAGAGGCTTGCCACCCATAGTTCTTCATTACGTTTCGCTAGCCTAACCTTCACCTTCACTTTCCTACACAGGTGGACATACACTTCAGTGTTTTCATGGGAATGATTGGCCTTCGCCCTCCTATACGCTACTTTCCTATTTCAGATAGCCAAAGCAATGTCACGATTGAACCACTTAGGCTGCGTTGAAGCAGGGGTGACTGGTTTTGAGGGTATGGCAGCAGACTGCAGCACCATAAACTCATCCCGGAATGCACTCCACACTCACTTAACATCGCTGCTGACCTCTAACCCCATCTCACCTACGCTATCCCAGAGGCTAACAAAGTCCACCCGCCGGAGATCGAGCTTATGGCCTCTCAAGTTATTATGCTTCACCCGAGGGATACACAGACAGAACCTAATCAGACTGTGATCACTCCCACCCAATGATTCATCAACGGTGAGGCCAGTGATGAGGTTGTCTTCAGTCATGAATACTAAGTCTAGAACGTTTCACCTCGTGTAGGCTCATTGACCCACTGAGTGAGGAAGTTCTTATCAGCAAAGTCAACTAGCCTCCTCCCTTCAGCATCAGCAGTCCTGTCTTCCCACTTTATGCCGCGACAGTTGAAGTCTCCCTAAAACTACACACACCTATCCCCTAGCACTGTACTGAGTTCGGTGCACAGGGCTGTATCCTCCTCGAGGAGGAGATGCGGAGGTCTGTACACCAAGATTAACCTATAGTTCGTCCCTCCCATGTTCAGATCGATGCCAAGCAGCTCCCATTCCGACCAGAACTGGCAGTCAACCGGACTCAATGTGTCCTTCATGTATATTAGTACCCCCAGGTGCGGTCTTTGCGAAACATTCTATACCCGGGAATTTCGAACTCCCCAACGTAGTCCCTACGATCAGTATGAATCCAGGACTCGGTGATAGCAACGATATCCTGGTATTCTGATGCTACGAGCGCCCGTAGCTGGCAAAACCTATTCCTAATCGACCTAGCATTAAAAAGCATTGCAAGGAGGGAGCCTTCCCTATTCTAACCACCCCCTAGCACGACCCATTTCCCAAACAGCCAGGGTTGTCAGGAGTTAAAGAACCCCTCACTAATGAGGGGGCAACTTCCGCAGGAGCCTGAGCCCCCTCCAACGTGGAAGGAGGGTCACCCACCTGTACCTGGACGCACCCTTCAGTTGAAGGTATGTCCGCCACTGGCTCATCATCATCCCTCCCCGGTGGGGGCCCATCTCTCCCTGGACTCGACCTCACCATTCTGTATAGGTGCCAGTCAAGCAGTGCACCTAGCACACCTTTACCCTTGTTATTGAGGTGGACACCATCCCTCTGGTAAAGGTCCCACCTACCCAAAAATGCGTCGAACGGGTCAATAAACCTGATGCCCAGTGGGACGCACAAGTCTTGCACCCTCTTGTTGATGCCAATGACCTTACTGAGCATGTGGTCACTGGCATTCATTCGCGGTAAAATACCCATTAACATTCCCCTGTCTGTCTTCAGTTTTAGATCATCCACAAGAGACATGATCTCGGTGATGATCCCTTCTGTAAGACCTACCCCACCGCCTTTGAGGAACAGGTCATTCATTGCCACCAGCGTGGACAATGATCACAGTCCTCCGACTAGCCATGCGCACCTTCTCTACATCCTTCATTAAGTGTGCCATTTCCCACCCAGGTAAGCACCTTACCTTCCTCCCATCCTGGTTTGCAGAAGCAAAGTACTTCTCCTGGCCCCTGATCTGCAAGTCCCCAATCAAAACAGTGTCTTCCTCCTTCGAGGACAGGAGACTAAAGCAGTTGGAGGTCCTGACAGGGGCAATTGGGGTCTCAGGCTTTGGCTTTGCAGCCTTCTTGCCCGAGACCTTTCGATACCCGTTGCCACCCAGAGACGCAGTTACACCAGCCGACCCACCCCGACCGGAAGCTACATCCTTCGGTTTCTTTGGGCCATCAGTAGGCCCCTTCCCACCCTTCTCTATCAGCCCCTTCTTTACGCCCTCCACCTTGCCCCGCGGTTCCATGCATTCCACGTGGGTCACTGGTGATTCTTCACACTGATTTTGTATCCTAGCGCCCGGTTGCACCTCTACCCTTTCTCAGCGGTCCCAAGCCCTGTCCAGTCCATCGCTGGACCACCTTTCCATGGCAGCTATCCTATCAATGAGCTCCGGGGTGGAGGGCGCAGCCCCATCAGTGACTGCCGCACCTCCAACAACCAGTCTGGACGACTCAAGCCACCAGACCCTCTCCTCTAGCTTCTTGTAAAACTGCATGAGTTCGCAAAAGCAGCACATGCTGGAGTGGTTGATCTTCGCAAAGCATGCTTCTTTGAAATTCATCACCCACTGGTTTACTTCACACCTCGCACATTCAGCCTTTAGTTTCTGTGGTCCAGTCAGGGCCAGATTAACCATTAAGCAAAATAAGCCCGTGCTTAGGGCATCAAGGGAATGGGGGCACCACAGAAATTTTCCATTGTCAGATTTACCATGGATTTATTATACTATTATAATCGCAGCTTATAGCCTATAAGCTGTTGAAAACTGAATTATATATATTCATATATAGTATTTATTTTTTTTCATTGTTTGAATTTGTAGTGAACAACAACCCTTTTGAGAGAATAAATATATTTCGTTGTAATCACACACTTTACGCTTTGCGTTATTATTTTGTTTATATCAAATCTTTGAGCGCCATATTAAAAATACATATAGATTAAATATTTTCGTGTGCTATAGGAAGTTATTCTGAACGTGTGATTTGTGCATATAATATTAAATATATATTTTACATAATCATTTGGTATTGTTTTACAGAAAGATTTAGGTTTATAGAATTGTAATATAAATTAATATTAAAATAAAAGAAACTATAAACTCTCTATATTGCTGTTGTATCAAGTGATGTTTATCACGGCCATTATAATAATAAGATATACTGACCTAAGTTAATTAGCGTTGAAGAAGTTTATCTGTTGCTCTCTCTTCTTCTCTAGGGTAAGTCTATGAAGTGTACTTTATTTGTATATATAACAATATTTTATCATACACGTATCTTTATTTTATAATTTATTTATCTATTGTCATAACAGTATAAAAGAATTTAGATTGTAATAACCAGAGTGAATAATTTGTAATGTATATATAACATCAAACGTAGTTAGGACAATTTAGGCCCTAAGCAAATGTTCATATTTCCTATAATTAAATATTGTGTTTTAAATAAATAAATAAATGTAAATATAAAATGTGGCTCGTTAATAGTGAAATGTTAATATTGATATTTTTATAGATTGCGTATTATTAATTCTAATGTTAAGTATTTTTATTTTATAGGTTTCGGTTCCTTCTTTTGGTTCCTTCTTTCGATTTGATTTGTATTCAACATTTCGAGTTGATATTTCGGTTGAGTTATATTTAATTGCCACTTATATTTAAATTGCCACTTTGGTTGTGTACGGTTCCCATTTTGTCTTTCTGAGAATAAAAGAACAAAGCCAAGATTGTGATATGTGTAACTGTGTTGATTGCCACATAATATACAAATAAAATATTCTTTTTATTTCTGTATTTTACAGACCCCAAGAACCAAGATGAAACGTGTTCAGTTAAGTGGTGCACAAAAGCGAAAACTATCAAAAGAGAAACAAGAGAAGACTTTGGATTTAGAGTCCAAGACTGCAAAGCTGACTGATTTCTTCACACAAGTTCCACGACCACAACGTCAACATGATATACCGATTCTGAATCAAAACCAATCTCCGTCATCAGAAGTGGACACAAATACCACTTTGATCACTTCAAAATCAAAATATGATGACGTTGGAATCACCGAGGTGTCACAAGCAGGTTCATCTACCACATGTCTCACTACTGATCTCACTTTGCCTGTAAATTCTCTTGATACCTCTACTGCAAATGTTGATTCAAGTTGCTTTACAAGACATTCTGGGGTTGAAATAATTGCTGAAAATGAAAGTTTAGTGGACCATGGTGATGGTGGTGAAATGAATCAGTCTGCAGAAGATGAAGTAAATATAGCAAAAGATCCAGGGTTGTGGCTTGATTTCTGCTGATGATGTGGCTTATTGGATTGCTTGTGGACCCAGTGACTGTCAACACCACAATGGGCCATTTGACAAGTCTTACCGGCATTTCAGTAGTGGCAAACCAGCAAGATACTGTTCACAAAAACTTTTCGTTGGGACAAAAGCCAATGGTGAGAAATACAAGAGAGAGTGGTTATTGTATTCACCATCAACAGGATCAGTTTACTGTTATGTTTGTAAACTGTTTGCTCCTAAAAATGTCTCACATTTTGTTATAAGAGAAGGGTTCAGTGACTGGCGAAATACTATTGTAATTGATCATCATGAAAAAAGCACTACTCACCGAGACTCTATGCTAACATACTTAACTCGCAGACAAGGTGCGGGGTTGGGACAACAGTTGGAAAAACAAATTCAGGAAGAGTGTGATTACTGGGAACATGTCTTGAGGCGTGTCATAGCTGTTATTTGTACGTTAGCTGAACGTGGCTTGTCTTTTCGAGGAACAAAGATTTGGATCATTGCAGAATGGGAATTTTTTAGGGCTGCTTGAGCTCATAAGCCGGTTTGATCCATTTTTAGCAGGTCACATTTTGAAATATGGAAATTCTGGCAAAGGAAATCCTTCTTACCTGTCCAAAACCACCTGTGAGGAACTCATTCAACTAATGGCTCAAAAGGTCCACGCACTCATTGTTGACGAAGTAAAATCTTCTGGTTATTTTAGTTTGTCAGTTGATTCAACACCAGATCTATCACATATCGATCAGTTAAGTGTTGTACTTAGGTACTTAAAAGATGGACAGCCTATTGAACGCTTTTTAACCTTTCTGAAAATGAAAAGCCATACTGGTGAGGAAATGGCAAATCAGGTGTTGCAGTACTTACGTGAAGTTTGTAAGCTAAACTTTTCAAAATGTAGGGGTCAATCTTACGACAACGCTGCCAACATGTCTGGGCGTTATAAGGGGATGCAGCAAAAAATTTTAGAAACAAACAAGTTTGCTATATATGTGCCCTGTGCAGCCCATTCACTAAATCTGGTAGGCCGAAGTGCTGTTGACTGCTGTCAAGAGGCGGTTAATTTCTTCTCTACAGTGCAGTTGCTCTATACCTTTTTTTTAGCCTCAACCAGCAGGTGGGAAATTCTTAAAGGTTGTATTGGAAATGAAAGTGTCTTAAAATCCCTCTCTGATACCAGATGGGAGGCACATGCTATGGCAACAGCAGCAATTTTGAAATCTTTCCTTAAAATTTTAGAAGCGTTAGAATGTATAGCTGAAGACCAGTCACAAAAGGGAGACACTAGAAGAGAAGCAAATAATATTGCAAATAAGATGCAAGAGCTAGAATTCGTTTTTATGTTGAATTTTTGGGATGAGATTTTGCAAAATTTTCATAGAGTAAGCAAAGTTCTACAGAATAAGGATGTGAACTTAAAAACATGTGCAGATCTGTATGGATCATTAGCTGACCAACTGTGCACTTCACGAGATGAATTTGAAAGATATGAAGCAGCTACAAAGGAAATGCTACCAGATGTTGATTACAAGGCAGCTCAAACTCGCAAACGTATCAGAAAGAAGGTACCCAATGACGGAGATGCACCAGAAGTATATCTGAATGCCAGAGATAAATTTCTTATCACCACCTTTTACACAATTGTTGACAAACTTGAAACTGAGATGAGAAGAAGAGGAGAGATATACAAAGAAATAGCAGAGAGATTTTCTTTTCTAAGTGATGTGCCACATAATGTCACCACTTCATCATCTACTGAAATTGAAAGGTATTCTCAGGGTTGTAAAAAGATGATTGATGCTTACCCAGAGGACTTGAACACTAATTTCTCTGCTGAGCTTCAGCAGTTTCACTCATATGTGTGCCATAAGTTCAGTGCAAAAAAAAATGTAAAAACAAGATTCAGTCATGCTGAACTTTATAAAATAATTGTAGAAGACAATATTGAGTGTGCCTTCCCAAATGTAGAAATTGCCTTTCGTATATTTTTAACATTAATGGTCACAAATTGCTCAGCTGAGCGTTCATTTTCTCAGTTGAAGTATATTAAAAATACCAACAGAACAACTATGCAACAAGGCAGGCTGGATGCCTTATCTCTACTAAGTATAGAAGCAGATGTGTTACGTAAGATTAGTTTTGAGGATCTGATCAAAGACTTTGCAATTAAAAAAAGTAGGAGAAAACTTTTCAAATATAAATGAAGTGGAAGTATACAAAAATAAACATTATTTTCCATCTTACTGTAAGTTTTGTTTCATTTCAAAAAATAAAATTTTATGGTTTATTTTTGTTTATATTTTGAATTACATATATATGGGGCACCAAAATCTTTTAAGTGCTTAGGGCCTCTAAAGGTCTTAATCCGGCCCTGGGTCCAGTCATTGTAACTTTTTTTCTTTTAACTCTAAATACTCAGAATTAGATAAAGCGTTCTAGCAATGAAAACTATCAAAAACGTTGTGACCAGTATATAAAAAAGGAGGGGTGTGTGTGTGTGTGTGTGTGTGTGTGTGTGTGTGTGTGTGTGTGTGTGTGAATTCTTCCCACGCGTACACACATCCACCTATTTGCAAGTGACGTTCATCCCTTCCAGAAGACTACACCTCTCGCTGCTGCACACCAACCAAAGGTCTCTCCAGGGCCAGACAGTCCCAAACGTGTTGCAGCTACCAACCGACAAACACTTGTGATGCAGGCATCATGGATTTCCCACCAGGAGTGACAGCGAGATGCAGCCCCTTACTAAGTCTTACTAGTCACTCACAAGCGGCCAGACGTTAATATTTTTAAAATGCTTATCTAAATGGTTTTTAAACATATTAATGCTGGTAGACTTCATGACAGACACAGGAAGATTATTCCATTTATCAATTGCTTTAAACAAAGTTTTTAGCAATGTTAGTAGTGAAACATCTACCACATAATTTAAGTCCGTTATTACAAGTATTGCTATTATCAAAAATGAACAATGTCAAAATTTACGTTATCAATTTTATTAATGATTTTGAAAACTTCAATAAGCTCTCCCCTTAATCTTCTAATCTCAAGTGAATGCAAGTGTAACTCTTTAATCCCATCTTCATAAGACTTGTTGCATAGTGACTGAATTAGTTTCATGGTGTGTCGCTGAACCCTTTCCAACCTATCAATATCCTCAGGCAAATATGGGCACCAAATTTGAATAGCATATTCAAAGTGAGGCCTGACAAGGATCTTGTAAAGTGGCAAAACCCATGCTGATTACTATTAATCAAATTGCGGCTTTCTAAGGGATTTATGATATGATCCCTAATTACAGATTCCAAAAGTTTACTAACAATTGACATTAAGCTAATAGGCCTATAATTGCTAGCTACTGTGCAATCACTTTTTTAAAAAATGGGCATAATGTTAGCTAATTTGAAGTCTTCAGGAATAATCCCCACTTCCAGACTTATTAAAAATTTTAATGGGCCTATGATAACATTTTTCAAATGTCTAGGATAAAATGTGTCATGACCTGGAGCCTTGCTAATTTTTAGCTTATTGATATAATGCGCAATCTCACCCTCATAAACAGCTATTTCATTCAAAATAGTCTTGCTGCTAAATGGAACAATATCATCTACATCAGGGACATTATGTCATCTATGGTAAAAAGTGTTGCAAAAAAGTTGTTAAAAATACCAGCCATTGCTTGAGCATTGGAAGCCAAAGCGCCATTAGTGTCCACTAGAGGGCCTATGTTATCTTTATCAGCTTATGATTATTGACCTACATCCAAACCTTTGACTATATTTTTGTCATTCATCATCACCACATCTAAAATATTGTCACTGCGCATTGTTTCAGTAACCATCTGTCAAAATATTATCTTCCATGAACTCATTCAGTTTCAAACCCTCATCATTACCAGTCAGTCTCTTAATTAACATTAGGGCAGTTAAACTCTCCAACAATTATACCATCCCAATTATTAATAAAGTTACCAAGAAGCATGTAAAATGTAGTATTGGTATCGAGGGGTTGAATGGGAGGTCTATAAACAACAACGAAATTAAAGTTAATACTACTTGCCTTAACTTCAACATGCATCTTTACCTCAATAGCCCTAAGGGAATTATGAATGTACAACAAAATGCCACCTCCAATCCTATGTAACCTATCATTAGTAAAAAGTTTAAAACTCACTATATAAAGTTCTCCCAACAAGTCCTGAGTCATAGTATTTAACCACGTTTCGGTTATAGCAACTATATCGTAGTTCCTAGAATAAATTATCACCTTAAATTCATTCAATTCTAATACTATGCATGTTACAATAAAAGATGCTTAAATTATTTTTTACCACAGATCAGCATTTTAAGAGATTATGAGAAAAGGAAATGACAAGAACATTAAGCGAAGAAGGACCGAGCTGTGTATTGTTGAAGGTAAGGAAGACATGATTAGACAGATGAATGAACCAAATTTTTAAGGCACTGAAAGCCACAAGGTTTTCTCTCCCCCAATCTGAGATGGAAGAAACATCAGAGGTCAGGTGTACCATAGCCATCCTACATGAAACATGGAGTGACTGTTGAGAGGGATGCTTCATGAAGCAGATAGAGAAGTGAGGAGTGGAATCATCAGCATAGAAGTGGATAAGACAGGAAGTGTAACTTAATAGATCATTGATAAATAAAAGGAAGAGAGTGGCTGACAGGAGAGAACCCTGAGGAACACCACTGTTGATATACTTTACTCTTGACCACCACAACATTAAAAACAGCTTTTATAAATATTCATTACCAAAAATGAAGTCTACAACTATGAGAAAAAGCATATGTGAACTTTGATTCTTATTAAAAATTTAGGCATAAGTTTTGGATTAATGTTTTAGAACAATAATATTTTCATTAAATATAAAAAGTTTGAATAGTTTCTCTTAAAGCTTTTATACTTTACTCTCATTATCAAACCTGAAAAAATACACCAGTAGCTGTAAAGATTGTCCTTATTTTCCATGCCTCCCACTTAATCAGGTTTCTCTCTCACTGGTCTTTTTTTTCTTCCTTGTTCTCAGTTATTAAACAAGAGTTTTTGAGGAAGCTTTATTACCTTTCTTTAATACTTTTGCATTGAGTACTGATAAGAAAATAATTTACTGAGAAAGTGATTGTTCTCTGCTTTGAAAGATAAGCCATCACTTATTATTATTTGCCTACTACCACTAATAGAACATTCTGCATTCAGTAATTGTAAATAATTAGGAATAAGCGAAAGTCAAATGTGTGTGTGTGTGTGTGTGTGTGTGTGTGTGTGTGTGTGTGTGTGTGTCATTGGGCAGTTCGAAGTTGATGTGGGTTCTGGTTAGATGGCAGCAACAGATTTGTTACTCTGGAGTATTACCGTATAGGGAATCGCAGAAGTTTCTCTTATATTACTCTCCAATTTCTTCTTGTAGTGGATCAGAGGATTCTGTGAGGCTGATTAAATTCTCTGAAGGTTCCCCGATTCTTATAACATTTCAGGAAATTTTTTTTTTCTATTTAAGACTTAGTTCTCTGGAGAGAGCAAGGCTCAAAGGAGAAGACAAAGATATTCTCTTACTGTAGTTTACTGCTAAAATGTTACAGCTAATGCTCAGCCTCTAAGTCAGATCAGTTGTTAAAATCAGAATGAACATTGACAAAATTTTATGGGCTTATATACTGAAATTTTTTTACTGACATTATTATTTAATGCTGATCTGTCTCAATAGGCTGATTTACTTTGAAAAATATTTAAAAACAAGGTAAATATTTTAGCTGTAGCAATGTCTAGATTTAGAAGCAAGATATTTGAAGAGGAAGTCATATTTTTATTTTAAACCACATGTTTGACAGATCTGATGTTATCATGATCAGCTGAGTTAACTAAAAGTGGAAATTGAAATATGCCTTTTATTATGAATTACAATTAAACATGCATACAAGCAAAAATTAAATGTTAAGCAGGACATGACTTCAGCTTTTACAACAAAGAAATAATGTATACAGGAAATGTACATTGCAGAATTTAACAAGATTACATTATTAAGCTAAATCTAAAAGGATGATTAAGTAATTTAAAAAGAAATAATTCATTAACTATTCAGTGGAAATAAAATAGAAAGCAAATACAAATTTTTAGCCAAACTCGTGTCAGCATTATGTGACTTTGGACTCTATATGTCAAAATGAATACCTATATGAATATAAATATATATATATAAGAATATAAGGATTATATAAATACACAAATTATATGAATGAACATAAGAATTATACAAATGTAGAAATTATTCATTGTGTGTGTGTGTGTGTGTGTGTGTGTGTGTGTGTAGCTTATTTTGGCATTAGAATTTGAAAAGATAGTGAAGTTTTTGCTGAAAGGAAGTGCTTGAGTGTAAGTACAGAAAGTGGTGTATTACCACTTTGCTCTTGTCATGTGGAGAGATTGACTCAGCAGTGAAGTGTGAAAAGTAGTCATAGAAGACTGTGTAAAAAAAGAATTTGATTATAAATATGTGAATAAATGTGGCACAATACAAGAGTTAATGAGAAGAGTGGAATAGAAGTGATCTGCTAAGACTGTAAATGGAGACCAGTCTTACTTCATGTACCACTGGAGGCATAGGCAGATTTATATATGGGCAGATTAGGCACCTGCCTAGGGCAGCAAATTTTATTGTATTATTACATAAATAGGGCAAAAAAAGCAAATATAGAAAATAAATAACTTACGAGCACTAACAAATTAAATGGATTCACAAACAAATTTTAAAATAAAAAACAGCAAACTAGCAATGTCAAATGCCACAACTATAAGGCACTTTAATCCCTGCCTGGGGTGGTAAAATGCTAAGTACACCTTTGACTAGAGGTATACCTTCAGCCTTGTAATGAAAGATAACAATGGACCTCTAAGGTTAGTATGGTACCTTTTTTACTCCAAGTGGTGACCCCTATGTATCTTTATATGTAAATACTATGTGTTTTCAGTCCTGTGCTCAAGTATCATGCCCACTCCATAGAGAATATTATCTAAAAACCCCATTTCCCCCCCCCACCCCCAAAACAATAAACAAATTAAAGTCTATTTCAAACTCAACAGTTACAAAAAGTATAAACGTGATCCATATATACGAGGGCCTAGCCCTGTTCAAAAATCAACTTTTTCTTATTTTCATAGGTTTCTGTACTTTTTCCCATGCTTTTTGACCTGAAAAGGCAAAAAATCACAATCATTTTGACCTAGGTTGTTGGGAAGCATTGCCGCATGGAGCTTTAAGTTTTCTGCCTTGAAATTGGCCAAAAGCACCAGTTCCGGGGTCCCTTGAATCATGTTTTGCACTATAACTTTTTATCTAAACAAGATAGAGCAACAAAATAGGCACCAAATTAAAGTTTTTAATCCTCTTTCTAACTTATACAATTATGATAGTCTTGGAACAAGAAATGGCACATTGGTACATACAAAGATTTCAGAAATATCACAAAATTTGTTTTCTCACACTCAAGGCAGACAAGGCGCCTTATTCATGACAAATTTGAGATTAACATTTTGTCACAAGTCTAATCGATCAAGATGATTAATTTCATAATGACATTTACACAGTCAGTTGTTGAGAGTTTGTTTCTTGAAGCTGTCAAAGCGGCATCTGTTGAACTCCACAGCTTGAAGGAGATAGTCCCTTTGCTTGGCATCTGTTGTTATGACATTTGCAAAATCACTCATCATCTTGACACCACGTTCAGCAATGTCATTCACCGCTTTCAGATTCTTAACATAGTCCAACGCTTTTCTGTAGTCCTCATTCTGTGGCCAAGACGTGACAGGTTCCAGAAGCCACTCGGATCCAATGTTCAGTGTGTCCAGCAGGAAATGTGATTCTGGGCCAATGAGATCAACCAGGGTGGTCTTAGCTGTGACTCTCTGGAATAGAGGCTTTCCTGTTCTGAAGCTGTCTGGCTTCTCAGTGGCATGTAACTGGGCAGCAATGTCGTGCTTCAATGTGTCACTCAATCTACTGCTGAACAGGGCAAATGGCACGACTTCCTGCGTCAGGTACCACTTGTGGTTTTCCATCTTATTAAGTACTGCATCAGCAAGCTCTGGGTCAGTTTTCTTGTACTTCAACATGTCCTGGATTAGACTTAGATCATTCACGGGAGCATCTGCAGCAGACATTGACATCATCCATACAGGAGTGTAGAACAGCGCAAGGAAGGTGTTGAGTCTTTCCAGCTTTGATACAGTGTCTTCGTCGTACTCAAGTTGATCTGCAAACATCAGCATTTTCATGGAGTACAGGTTTCTGGCCATCCATCTGGCCTGATGAATGGCGCCTGGTCGACTCCAGTGAATACCTCGAGGAGGCGTTCCTCCAAGAACAATGACTGTCAGTTCAGCCATTTCCCTGTAGTAAAACTTAAAACTTTTTGTGACGTTCAAAGTAATTAGTTTTACCTTGTTCTTGTCTATGCTGGTCTTTCATTCCTCGCTGCTTGCTGCAGGGATCTTGTCTCAAAAATCTGGTAGATGGCCCAGTTGACACCTGCCTGTGGACAGTACATGGAGGTTCTGAGATATCAACTGTGCGCCCACGGAGCTCCCTCAGCTCCTTGCTTAATGCCATTGTGAAGTTGTAACTTGTAGATGGTTTTCTAGATTCTGATTGAGTTTCTGTTGTTTCCTGAAAAATGATAGATAATTATTATTATTATTATTATTATTAATTATTATTTATTTATTATTATTATTATTTATTAATTTTATGCTCTTTCATTTGATACCTAATTTGTTGCTCTATCTTGTTTAGATCAAAAGTTAAAGTGCAAAACATAATTCAAGGGACCCCGGAATTGGCGCTTTGGCCGATTTCAAGGCAGAAAATTTAAAGCTCCATGCGGCAATGCTTCCCAACATCCTAGGTCAAAATAGTTGTGATTTTCGGCTTTTTCAGGTCAAAAAGCATGGGAAAATGTACAGAAACCTATGAAAATAAGAAAAAGTTGATTTTTGAATAGGCCTAACAAGGGCCCACTCAATATATTTTGCCCCACCTTTTTTTCTTTCTAAGTTTCCTTGTAAGTTCCAGAAATTTTGTACAAGTAGTTACATACCTTTTTTACAAGTTTTAATTTTTCCACACAGTCTCCATCCTTTTCTACAGCTTTCCTCCACCTCAAAACAAGGGCCTTTATTCCTTGCTGGTAAAAGTCCGCTGGGTTCAGCTGGAGCCACCTCTTAACCTTCTCAACAACTTTATCGTACTCTAAAACTTTCTTCCATGAATAGCATCCTTCATTGGCCCAAACAAGTGCAAGTCCAAAGGTGCCAGATCCAGGCTGTATGGAAGGTGGGGTAACACAGTCAAGCACATTTTTGTGATGGCCTCTCTTGTTTGCAAACTGTTGTGTGGTCTTGCATTATCGTGCAAAAGAAGGACATCTTCCAGTTTTCTCTCCAGTCAAACTCCATGTCTCTGTAGGGTAGCAATATATACCTCTGAGTTGATTGTCCTTTCTTCATAATGTCCACCAGAATCACCCCTTTCATGTCCCAGAAGATGGTAGACATAACCTTTCTTGCAGAGGGAGCCATTTTGAATTTTTTCTTGCGTGGGGAGTCTGCGTAATGCCACTCCATGGATTGGCATTTTGTTTCAGGTTCAAAGTGGTGCACCCAAGTCTCATCCCGTGTCACAATTCATGAAAAGAAGTCATCCCCTTCTGTCTCATATAGAAACAACAACTCTAAAGCAATTTCTCTTCTTTGGGTTTTGTGATCTTGTCAGTCAGTTTACAAGGAACAAACTGTGAACACACTTTTGAGTATCCCAGTTGCTGAATTATCGTATTCACACTTCCTTCACTAATTCCTAGCTCCTTGTACGCGATGTGCTGATTTGATCAAATGATGCTGTCAGCACATTGCACAGTGTGAGATGTCACAGCTGATGCCAGGCAACCACTGCATGGCTCATCATCGAGGCTGGCTCTCCCTCTCTATGATGATATCTCACATTTTATTTTAGACACATCCAACTGTGCTTCAATCAACAGCATCATCTTCGTAAACATTTTGTAGACATTTGTTAATATTCCCAACTGTTTCTTCCTCTGCAGTTAAGAACTCAATAACAGCTCTCTGTTTACGACACACATCACTGTCAGATGCCATTTTCAAAACTGCATTAACCATCGTTTTATACAAGGGCTTTTAAAAGTGGTTTTATACAAGGAGGGGAGGTTCAAACTGGAAAAATCCAGTTATGTGAAGTGCAGAAAGTTCAAACTTACAGCCCAAAAGACATTTCAGCCCCATGGCCTATTATTTAGCTAAGAAAAAAATGGTGGGGCAAAATATATTGAGTACCCCTAGTATTTAAGTGATAGGTACATGTACAGCTACCTATAACTAATTACACAGGCCAATAAAACTCCGCAAATAATGAACATTAATTGCCCACACCAATACTTTAAATATATATTATATATATCACATGCCATTCTACTGACCATAGTTTCTACTATTTTTTTAACCAAATCACTGAGCCTAATAATAAGTTTCTTCATAAAATTGCACATCAGTGGTGTAATTAGGCACATTATTAATAACAGTGGCACTATATGGCATACCATTTGTAAACGTAGGGCTTCTTAAGAGCATCCTAAATGTCATAAACCACATGCAGCTTCCAACATTATAAATCTTGTAATTCCACCACAAGTGAGCTGTGCGCTCTCAGACAGTGGTTCTCAACAGGGGGTCCGCAGATGCCTTGGGGTCTGTGAGTTGTGTTTAAGGGGTCTGTTTGTTGACGATTATATTCAGTAAAATATATTTCACGTGTTTCTTGGTCATTCGATTGAAATTATTTAAATAGGTTCATGAGATATGTTTTAGAATTTAGGTTGCTTAATGGTTTTGTTAGAATAATATAATTTTATTGCTCATAAAAACATCATTGCAATAACCTTACAATAGATTGTTAATTAAAATACAGGTACCTAACTCCTATCTATCTGCTTAAATTATTTTTATTTATTTAATATAATATTTTCATTGTTCATTTCTATTTTCTTGTATATTATGGAAAATGAAGTACTGACTCATAACTTGATATTTCATTGTTATTTTCTGAACACTGTGGTTTCATTTTCAGAATCAAAGGAATCAATTCCTCTATGAAAAGGACAGAACAGCTGTACATTTTACACATTTTTACTCTGACTTTGAAGTATAAATCAAAACTAAAAACTATACTAATCTGGATACCTCAATTTGTCTATATGCTATTTAATCATAATGCAAAAGATAATTTTGGGGGAGGGGGTCCCAAAAATATCTAGATTTTGATAAGGGGTCCACAGTACAAAAAAGGTTGAGGAATGCTGCTCTAGGATACAGAAAGTTTTGGATAAAGTTGCCTTAACATCTACTGTACTTGTACACTTATGAAATATGTACAGGTAGTTCCCACTTTACAGATTCCCATTTTATGAATTTTTTTTTAAATGATATAATATAAAAAAAAAATCTATCCGGACTATGAGTTATATTTCAAATGTCGCGCCAAGCGTACTTCTGTGCATGCGTTTATGCGTTCAGGCAGACAGATTCCAATTTCCAGTATGCAGTTTGTTGCCACACTGACGCTGTTAAGAGTGATTGCATTGTCTTTCCTTTGAAATATTGTTATATAATATTTCAAATTTACTCGCCCCTCTTAATTAATCCATTATACGATTACTGAAGCATCGAGTGCGGCGCAGCCTTCAACAAGCGCTGGACCATCGAGGGTGGACTGTGCGGTGAAACCTTCAATGAGTGCAGTATATTTAGTCATTGAGGATGATGATGAAACAAGTTTTAAATATGTATTACTGTACCTACAACGTATATTTCTTTGCTATGTTTTCATTTTGTACTGTAAATAAATCATTGCTTATACATTAGTTAGTGTTTTATCCTTTATTTAACATTATTAAGGTTTTCAATGGGAAAAATTAATTGTCAGGAATGGAACACATGTTTATTACATTGCGTCTATGGGAAATGAGTTCTCACTTTACGAAAGAGGGATTGGAACAAATTAATTCGTAAAGGTGGGAACTACCTGTATGCTTATACTGTACACCCCTTGACACTAACAATCGTAACATTACTTTTATTTGGGTTTTATTTTGTCATGTTCTTCACCATACTTTTCACAAATTACCAGAAGTTTACTCAACCCTTTTAACAGATGGAGAAATGATAACTAGATTAATCTTCATACATCAGAGGATTAACAATTTTTGTACCACTACCGCAGCCTACTTTACAACTCTTTAATACATCAGATATAGATATATATATATAGTAGACCCTCTTTATTTCATGGTACCCTAAAAATTGGTATAGTGTAAGAAAACTATTAAATATTTTTTCTTATTTTAGCTCATGAAGGACCTAGGCCATCAACAGCTGGATGAGTAGGGGGTCACCCAGCGAGTTAGATGTACAAGCCACATTGTAGCAGGAGTTTGTTATACACTACCTATATGTATGTACATATTCAGTCCATGTCTAGTCTTAGTATATTTTTGTATTTTCATATTTTTTTTCAAATTTCTCTATCAGTTTAGTGAAATAAACACCTTAAAAGCATTTTTTGGTATATTTTCAGGGGGGTTCCAGTCCTGTACCCTATTTTTCCCATTGTAATACAGTATACATCAGGTCATCCCATAAGTGATGTCATTTTTTTAGATCGGAATTTGAAGGACAAAAAACTCAACTGAAACTTTTTAATCTAGTATATATTTTCCATGACGGGGATAGGATTGTTAGTACCGTCATCTATCAACATGATGGTGCTCCTTGTCACTATGCCAAAATTGTTCAGGATTATCTAAATGGACGTTTTCCAAATTGCTGGATCAGACGCGGAAGCAACAGACCTTGGCCAGCGAGATCACCAGATTTAACCCCTTTAGATTTCTTTGCATGGGGCTTTATCAAATCGCACGTCTATCAGACGAAGATTACGAGTCTTGAAAACTTACGTACACGTATACGAACTGCTGCAGATAACATAACCCCGCAAATGCTCCAGAATGTGTTTAAAAATGCTGCAGAACGATTTGAGCTGTGCAGGGATACTGATGGGCGTCACATCGAATCCTACTCGTAATTATTTAATAAATGTTACCACTATCATTTTATGATTGAATTCCATATAATTTCCAAGTGCTTCACAAAAATAGATCCTGACTTTATGTACACCCTGTATAGCATGGAACAGTAAAGCTGGAAAGCATATAACTAACAAAGGCACTACTTTGAAGTAGCATCAATTTACATTGAATTGTTTAACCCTTTAAATACATAGGCATAAATTTACACCAGTTAATCAACATTTATCAGGCATGGAGAGGAAACTGTGGGATGTTAAGGAGTTAAAAGTTATGGCATGAGCTTCCATTTCACCTTTGAACTCTATCTGTGATCTTGACCTTTGATAGAAAAACTGGAGTCATGTGATGATCGAGATATGTGCAATTTCATCAATTTATCAGTATATTATTATATTATAACATGTTGTATTTGTACCTTAACCTTTGATTCAGGGATCCAAGTCTTTCTAAAAACACATCATTTAATGATCGTGTGTGTGTCTGTATAAAGTTTCAATTTATGGTAAGTGGGCCTTCATTTAATCTTTGATATGGGTACCTCACTTCTGTGATCCATGCGTGTGTAATTCAAAAGTTGCGGCATGGATCTCCATTTGACCTTTAATCCCTATTTGTGACCTGTTTGTGAATTTTCACATTCTGCCTTTCATTTTGAATTAATATGCTGATTTTAAATTTTCATTTGGAATTGTGACTTTTGACTCACCTTTTACTGTGAATTTTGCATTTTTTTTTTTTTTGCCCCCCACTTTAACTTTGAATTATGACTAAGTTTATATTTTGAGTGGCTGAAAAATTAATTTGAATTTTAATTCTAACCTTCATACTAAACTAACTCTGAAAACTAATTATTTGAAATTATTTCTACTCTTAACTGCACAAACACTGCAAACAAAGTTTAAAAATCTGTTCACAGAGACTGAATCCACTAATGGGAAGTAAAATGTCTAAAATAAAAATATCACACCACATTTTAATTTTAGAAAAATTATTTTTTTATTATTATTATACAACTAAAAACTTTCATACATAAAATGAATGTAAATTCATAATCTGATAACACTTTACTCTTGCACATCAATGATATAAACAAAATACAAAATTCTGAGATAAAAAAAAGCTTGAATTAGCTATAACAAATATCATTTTATACATACCATTAAATTTAGTGATGAAATCCTACTCCAATTTAAAATTTTGTTTATGAATAAAGATATAAATTTTCAAATCAGGTCACAATTCAAAGCTAAGAAGTATGATTTCAATTTGAACTAGGGTCAAAGTTTTGATCCAACAATCAGAAAAGCTGATCTTTACAGCATCCTTTATACTTAAATATTAGATGGCTCTTAGTCTTAAAATTAAAAGAAATTCTTAAATTCTTTGAAAAGGTTTAAATACTAAGTAGTCTCACCTTATCAGGCTCACTCACACATGGAGAATTTTCCTTTTTTTCTCTTAGGCTGTACTTGAAAAAACTTTTCCTCCTTAAATTAAACATTTTATTTCTTTTATGATGATTTTATTCCATACCTTACGTTAATTATACCAAAACAAAAAGAACGGAAGAAAAAAACTATCAAAACAAGTTATTTAAGTCTTAATTCTGTGAGAAATAATTATGACTTAATAATTAATAGCTTTAAAGTTGATTCACAATGAAATAAATTTATTCAAAATATTCAACAAAAATTTGTATTATTACAGAAACAATACCTAGGGTACTTCATAAATTCTCATTTGAAGGCACAGATACTTAGCAATGCTTCTGATTACAACAAAAAAAATCTATCTGCCTAATCATTCCCTCCATAACCAAACTCTTACTCAAAACAGCATCATATTTGCTTTAAAAAATAGTTATAAACTCATTACATCATGCTGACAGTTTATTATGCAGTAATACCTCACCATTCATGGAGATTATGTTCCTGAAAACACCCACAAATGACAAGTAAACAAAGTAATGTGAAAAATAGTAATGAAAAAAAAGACAGACAGGATGTTATTCAATTTTATTTAATTTGCAGCACTTTTTAACTTATCTAGGCCAATATTGTGATCTTTTCACTCAAAGACAACTTCATGTCTTTTAACTGGTGCATCACTTCCACTTGTATTTATGAGCTTTGGAGCCATAATAATTTCAAGGGATGGATTAAATTTAGGAAAATACTCAAAGAAACACAGGTCAAACTGCGGGTCACCACTACCAAAACACAATGCCATCTGTCACTCTGTATCATACTACTATGCAATGTGGTATGCTGAGTACCCAGTCATGATTTGCAGTCATTCAGTAGTAGTGTAAATTTGCAGTCACTCAGTAGTAGTGTAAATTTGCATTGCAGTCATCTTGATTTTTAGATGCAAAAAAGTGAAACATGATCCCATGAATGGTGAAATTGGTCACAACAGGGGTCACTATGAATAAGCAAAACCACAAATGTTGAGATACTACTGTATTATCCTTCTATCTGTATGTGTAACAAACACTACACCTATTGTATATTTTTTTTCATTCAGAAGAAATCACCAAATTGTGATGACATACCATACTTCACACACATTATACTCTCCTAATCATCTAATCATTTGCAATTAACAGAACTCTCATGTAGTCTCACTCAGCAGTATCTGTTAAAAATAATAATAATAAACCTTGGAGAATGTTGACATTTACTTCACTAACACCACTGCAGCTTTGTTCCAGCAGTTGATGCACAAAACCTACACTCCTATTCTTTCTAGCACCTTCTAATTTAATTGTACAGTTTAGTTTTTTCTTTTGTAAACTTTGCCTCTCACTTTACATCAAATGAATTTAATCTGTTAACTATTTTTATTTTGTAGACTCCTTCCTAAATCTTCTGCATATAAATTGTATTCATGTTTTGGTCTAAGCTCCGATACAACTAACTATACTACACATACATGCATCTTACACACTACATAATCTTTTCAAAATTAAAACAAAAGGGTAATGAATTCAAGAGCCTTGAAGTCCCCTGGGGAGGGGACCATAAGTGTCTCCACTTCTGGCTCCCCCACCATCAATAATGGAAATGCAAACTCAGGCAGCAGGGATGGTTCTGCTACTGCCCATTTGAGATGTTTTAGGCCTCTGCCTACTTCATTTTTTATAAACTTCTACAATATCTATGGCTTTCTCTTAAATTTTCAATCTGTTGACCACCAACTCTCCTCCTCTAAACCTCACCTTCTCTTTCTCACTGAAACTCGGGCATCTGACAGCAACCCCTTTTCTGTACCCTCTTACTTTATCTACTCAATTTCACTCCAAAGGAGGATGTTGCATAAATGTACAATTTAGGGTGGCAATAGCCAATAGGGGTAAAAATCCAAGTTGCCTGGAGGAGCGAGTGCGGTGGTGCGTTTAGTGCAGTTCCTGAAGAAAATCACTCGGGCAAATTTTTAGGACTTTTGATAAACATTAGGGGGTGGTACAAGAGTAACAAAGTTTCCACCATTGTCACTTACTAATTCTCTATTTTGTATACTTTGCAGGTAGATGAAAAATGGCAACTACTCTAAGAAAGAATGATGTTTTATGGCTACTGGAGACTTCTCCCAACTCATATGCCCTTACAGGAGCCAAATTGCCGTCCAAGCAGCAGGTCCTGGAACGATTCTTGTTCTTTCACCTGTCCGAGTCTCACCCTGTCAGAGAAAGTAGCCAACTGGTGATGACAGAGGTCGAACAGATGTGGAAGAATGCAAGTCTTCCGACTCAAGCTATGCACCGGGTACAAGACAAGCTGGAGAACCTCCATTCTGAGTGGAGAAGCTTAAAGAAATTACGAGCGAGGTGTACCAAAACCCAGATGGACAAGGAGAAGGTCTTTCTAGAAGGTCTGAAAGGCCTGTTCGATTGCGCTCATGGTGATGCGCTCAAAATCATCAAAAATAAAGAAGACAAGCAGTTTCTTCTTGCGCAGCGTGAGCCTGGTCATCAAGGAACTATAGGACTTGTTGATCAGAAGTATATTAGACAAGAGGAGAACAAAATGACACGGCAGCGTGAGCAAGAGAAAAGGAAACGAAGGAACCTGAATGAACTCCAGAAGATGGACAGGTCCGTGGTTTTGGAGTCGAGCAGTAGTTCTACAAACGAGGATACTGACAAGGAAGATGAGGTGAATGTCGGAGCAATAGGAGGCACGTCATCTGCCACTCCCAAGAGGAAAAGATCAAGAGGGTTAAATCAGATTGTTACTCAAGAACTGGCGCAAGCGTTGGACCGCACAAAGATATCCAATTGCCGGGCAGTCCATGTTGTGGCCAATACCTTAGCAGCTGCTGGACAAAGTATGGAGCACTACGCATTGAATCGACACACAATCCGACTAGCTTGAATGAAATTCCGCCAAGACATCGCGGATGAGCTGAGAAGGTCCTTTTCCCCCACGGTACCATTAACAGTTCATTGGGATGGCAAGTTCCTTCCAGACCTTACAAACAAAGAGAAGGTCAATCGCCTTCCAGTCCTGGTTTCAGGAGAAGGTGTGATGAAGCTGTTGGGGGTACCAAAGCTGCCATCATCAACAGGTCTGGCGCAGGCAACAGCAGTGCATGACATGCTGGAAGACTGGCAGTTATCTCCCGGGATCGTAGCCATGTCTTTTGACACGACATCATGTAACACCAGTCGCTTGAATGGCACTTGTCAATTCCTCGAGCAGAAGCTCGGGAAGAAACTTCTCAATCTTGCTTGTCATCACCACATCGCGGAAATAGTTCTCGAAAAAGTTTTCGAAGCCTTAGTAGCATGCTCTTCGGGACCAAAGATCAAGCTCTTTCAAAGATTGGTGGAGGTGTGGCCAAAGATTGTAAAGGATTCGTTTCTTTCTGCTGAGGGAGACCGTGAGGTGGCAGATCAGATGCACGCATTCAAGGAGAAAGTTGCAGAGTTTGTGCACGAACAGTTGAGATCTCAGCAGCCTTGCGATGATTACCGTGAATTCCTGGAACTCGTACTGCTATTTCTCGGAATAAATCTACCACGGGGAAATCATATTCAAACTCTGGGTGCCCTCCACAGGGCACGGTGGATGGCAAAATGCATCTATGCATTTAAGATCTTCTTGTACCGTCACCAGTTGCGGAACTTGGGGAAACTCACGGACCAGGAGCTCCAGGGTGTTACTGACTTCTGCCTCTGTTGCAGAGATTTACGTTAAAGTTTGGTTCAATGCCCCGGTAGCCAGATATGCTCCGCGGTTGGACTTGGAGCTGATACGAAAGCTGGTGCAGTACAGACAAGTTAACCGACGCATGGCAGAGGCCGCTTTGAAAGGGATCACTAGCCATCTTTGGTACTTAAGTGAAAAGTTGGTTGCTTTGGCCTTTTTTGATGAATATCTCAGCAGCACGGTGAAAAGAGGCATGGTTGAGGCGCTCAAAAATGAAGAAAGGAAGAGTCCTTCGCCTTGTGTGACAATTGATGTGGGAGATGAACATCTTTCTTTGGCAGCCTTGGTCATGAAGAACACATTGGCCTTCTTCCACCTGCTCCAGCTTCCCACATCCTTCCTCTCCAAGGATCTGGAGCAGTGGGAAGATGAAGATTTTCAACAAGCAAAACAGCACATCTCTGCCATCAGTGTTGTCAATGATCCCGCAGAAAGAGGAGTTGCCCTAATGAAAGATTTTAACGCTGTGCTGACCACACAGGAGGATCAACAGCAATACGTTCTTCAGGTTGTGGAGCAGCACCAGAAGATGTTCCCTGATGCCAATAAATCCACGTTCATTCGAAGCCAGAAAAATTAGGCATAATTGTAATCTATCAGATCACTACAAGCTATTGCAGTCCTATTTGAGGTTGTTTGAGTCTTATCAGAATCGTTCTTTTCAGTTTTTTGTTTTGTATAACTTTGAAGCTCACTCGAACACTCGTTTCCAATAGCCTAGAGCACAAAGTTCTTTGTGTCTTGTACCACCACTTAAAATAAGATTAGGAACTTTAAATTTGGCAGAATTTGTTTTTTCAATAAACCGAATAAAATGAGGCTGAGCACCCGCACATTTTAAATTTTGCGACTTCATTTTTTATTGCCACCCTAAATTGTACATAATGACCTAACTTGCCCTTGTATTCCCAAACTTGAATCTTCCAAATTCTATACAATCTGGCTATGGGTTACATGCCAATCTCAAACAAAATACATCTGCACTGTCTACCTTTCTTCCAATTCTACTGACTACACAAAATTCTTTGACTACCTCACTTCAAAAGTGGAATACATCCTATCCCACTCTCCTTTTGCTGAAATCTCCATTTCAGATTTCACTGTTCACCTCCCACCTTTCCTCCCATTTCACTAGCATCCCTGGTAAACAAGCTTACAACTTTTCTATCAGGACTGAAAAACCTGGAGCAGATTGTACAGCACCCTACTTGTATCCCTGATTGCCTTGGAGATAAGCCGAACATGCTAGAGTTATTTCTCACCTATCATCCTTCTTAATGTCAAATTTTTTTTTCTCCATTAGGCTCCTCCAGCCACAATCTTATAATCTGTTTCCTGTCCTATCACTCCAATTTGGCCTTTGGATCCTTGCAAGAGGAGATGCTTTGACATTTTGGTGCTGCTGATTTCAAGATCTTTAGGCAGTACCATACTTTATTGATTTCCCATGGACTGATTATTGCTTTCAAGGCCACAGGCCCTCTGTGTGTGCTGAGCACATCACAAAAGTGATTCTCTCAGGTACCATATGGAGGAGCACATTCCATATTCTATTCTTACTACTAATGCAAAAAAAAAAAACATGGCTTAATTGTGCTTATTCTAATGCTATCTGCAACAGAGAAGTTTTCAGAAGGTATGGTACAATCATCATCTAATTCCTGTCTCTCACTTAGCTTATATTTCTGCCTGGAATCATACAGTCTGATCTGTGACTTGCCAAAAATTCCTTCAGATTCAAAAGAATTAATTAGCTACATAGAATTCCTTCAGATTCAAAAGTTCTAATTAATTAATTAGCTACCAGTATATAGAATTCCTTCTGATTCAAAAGTTCTAATTAATTAATTAGCTACCAGTATATAGAATTCCTTCTGATTCAAAAGTTCTAATTAATTAATTAGCTATAGAATTCCTTCAAATTCACTTTACTGATTTTGTTCTGGCTAATGCCAGACAATTTTATTCAGTCTCAGAAAAGACGTATGGGCACTAATGGGTTAATCTAACTAGCTACATTTTCAATCATAGGGCCAACTAATTTAGGTCCACTAGACCAAGTTAGCAGCTTTCTTAAACCTTGCCTTGAGAATGTCCCTTACCTCAACTAAATACTTATTGCAACACCACAAACTATTTGGTGACTTCATACTCCTATACACTTGGTTCTATACTTTTGATGTACACTTAGTGATACCAATCATCACTACTCTTGCATTACATAGAAAACATGAAGCCACTGAGGTCTATGAAGGTTCTCCAAGCCATGAGCAATATTTTAATAATAATAATTATTATAATAATAATAATATCTTACAAAATATCAAATCACAAGTCAGCTAATTAATATGCTATAGCCTTATTCCCTTCCCTAACTTCCTTCTTACAAACCTCGCAGTCACAGTCTAAAGTCATATTAAATACTATTCTTTAACTCAGTTAAAAGCTCTATTGTCTAAGTCAGTGGTCAGCAACCTATGACCTGCAAAAGTATATAGTTGTAGTGTGTATATATATATATAATAAAAATTATTACATGGTGTTTTTTATTTTAAAATGTCCCAAAAATAGTCTATTTTGATTCAAATTTTGAATACTGACCAGACATGGGGTAATAGTAATAGACTATTACAGGATTTTTCAAGTAATAGATCATAATTTTTTGGCTGTAATAGTAATAGAAGGCAAAGTATTAGATAATAGTCTTACTTTTCTATTACAGTAGCAATGGACATTGTGTGAACAAAGAACTGAAAAATGAACTAAATCTACTCTGAACTAAAATAAACATGTATGTGAACTAATATTGTGGCAAATTTTTCCTTCAATAAAGTAAAATTTATCAAGAACTACAGTCTCTGAAATTGTAATGATTTAGTTGAAACAAATATTTGTTATTTGGCTGCCACTCTGCCCCATCCTGGATCCATGAGTGCAGAGCCCTCTGCCTCTCAACCTCACCCTGGATCCATGAGTGCAGAGCCCTCTGCCTCTCAACCTCACCCTGGATCCATGAGTGCAGAGCCCTCTGCCTCTCAACCTCACCTGGATCCATGAGTGCAGAGCCCTCTGCCTCTCAACCTCACCCTGGATCCATGAGTGCAGAGCCCTCTGCCTCTCAACCTCACCCTGGATCCATGAGTGCAGAGCCCTCTGCCTCTCAACCTCACCCTGGATCCATGAGTGCAGAGCCCTCTGCCTCTCAACCTCACCCTGGATCCATGAGTGCAGAGCCCTCTGCCTCTCAACCTCACCCTGGATCCATGAGTGCAGAGCCCTCTGCCTCTCAACCTCACCCTGGATCCATGAGTGCAGAGCCCTCTGCCTCTCAACCTCACCCTGGATCCATGAGTGCAGAGCCCTCTGCCTCTCAACCTCACCCTGGATCCATGAGTGCAGAGCCCTCTGCCTCTCAACCTCACCCTGGATCCATGAGTGCAGAGCCCTCTGCCTCTCAACCTCACCCTGGATCCATGAGTGCAGAGCCCTCTGCCTCTCAACCTCACCCTGGATCCATGAGTGCAGAGCCCTCTGCCTCTCAACCTCACCCTGGATCCATGAGTGCAGAGCCCTCTGCCTCTCAACCTCACCCTGGATCCATGAGTGCAGAGCCCTCTGCCTCTCAACCTCACCCTGGATCCATGAGTGCAGAGCCCTCTGCCTCTCAACCTCACCCTGGATCCATGAGTGCAGAGCCCTCTGCCTCTCAACCTCACCCTGGATCCATGAGTGCAGAGCCCTCTGCCTCTCAACCTCACCCTGGATCCATGAGTGCAGAGCCCTCTGCCTCTCAACCTCACCCTGGATCCATGAGTGCAGAGCCCTCTGCCTCTCAACCTCACCCTGGATCCATGAGTGCAGAGCCCTCTGCCTCTCAACCTCACCCTGGATCCATGAGTGCAGAGCCCTCTGCCTCTCAACCTCACCCTGGATCCATGAGTGCAGAGCCCTCTGCCTCTCAACCTCACCCTGGATCCATGAGTGCAGAGCCCTCTGCCTCTCAACCTCACCCTGGATCCATGAGTGCAGAGCCCTCTGCCTCTCAACCTCACCCTGGATCCATGAGTGCAGAGCCCTCTGCCTCTCAACCTCACCCTGGATCCATGAGTGCAGAGCCCTCTGCCTCTCAACCTCACCCTGGATCCATGAGTGCAGAGCCCTCTGCCTCTCAACCTCACCCTGGATCCATGAGTGCAGAGCCCTCTGCCTCTCAACCTCACCCTGGATCCATGAGTGCAGAGCCCTCTGCCTCTCAACCTCACCCTGGATCCATGAGTGCAGAGCCCTCTGCCTCTCAACCTCACCCTGGATCCATGAGTGCAGAGCCCTCTGCCTCTCAACCTCACCCTGGATCCATGAGTGCAGAGCCCTCTGCCTCTCAACCTCACCCTGGATCCATGAGTGCAGAGCCCTCTGCCTCTCAACCTCACCCTGGATCCATGAGTGCAGAGCCCTCTGCCTCTCAACCTCACCCTGGATCCATGAGTGCAGAGCCCTCTGCCTCTCAACCTCACCCTGGATCCATGAGTGCAGAGCCCTCTGCCTCTCAACCTCATCCTGGATCCATGAGTGCAGAGCCCTCTGCCTCTCAACCTCATCCTGGATCCATGAGTGCAGAGCCCTCTGCCTCTCAACCTCATCCTGGATCCATGAGTGCAGAGCCCTCTGCCTCTCAACCTCATCCTGGATCCATGAGTGCAGAGCCCTCTGCCTCTCAACCTCATCCTGGATCCATGAGTGCAGAGCCCTCTGCCTCTCAACCTCATCCTGGATCCATGAGTGCAGAGCCCTCTGCCTCTCAACCTCATCCTGGATCCATGAGTGCAGAGCCCTCTGCCTCTCAACCTCATCCTGGATCCATGAGTGCAGACACTGCTACATCACCAGCTCAATACCATCTCACACAGAGTATCCCCCAAGGGGCCTTGATGAATCAGGATGCTGGGATGCAGTCAGGGGTCAGGATGAGGAGGCATCTTGGACAATGGTGGTAAGGAAGGGCCAGAAGTGAGTGACCCATCCTAGAACTACAACCACTGCAGTAGCTAATGGTGGTGGTCCCTCAAGGGGGTCTAGTCTCACTCATGCACCAGCTAGAGGGAGTCAGCATGTGGCAAAGGCTGGTCAAGAATAGCAGGGTATCATAGGGGGCTGTCAAAATAGATTGTATGATGGCTGTACCAACAAAGACTGCAAACATTTTTGTCTAAAGATGTCAACCTGATCTTACAGCTGAGGAGCTGCAGGCATTTGTGGAAGATAAAGTGAACCTTCAGGTTACATGTAGAAAAATTTACTCTAGATGGACTACATACAGTTCCTTTCAAGTTACAGCAGTCTGTGATGATCCAGGGGTATTTATGGATCCAGCAGTATAGCTGGAACAAATATATGTACGGTGGTTCTATGAGAAGGGAAGAAAAACACCTGCAGACCCTCTAGCAAGTGCTGGAGAGGGTAATTATGGAGACATTATATGTTGTACTGTGGAGGAAAATCCAGCTGGGTCTAATGCTATAACTGCTGCGCCTGGTATAAGTGGAATTCAACATGTAGAGATGGCTGGCAGAACTCCTGTATCTTCCTAATTGCAACATTTAAGGTAATCTCTTATAACTGTAGAGGCCTAAGCTTAGGCAATAACATCAAACACAGGTGGATCATAATTGATGAGCTATTAGAGGATGCTGATATTCTCTGTCTGCAGTTAACATGGCTATGGAAACAGGACTTAAAGGACCTGAATAGCCTGTCCAGTAACTTTCATGGGATAGAGGAGGCCACCAGAGATAAACAAGATGGTCCCCTTGCAGGCCACCTACCTGGTGAGGTAGCTATTCTATAGAGGTTAGGGTATGGGAAATATATTAGTGAATTAAAACTGTTTGAATTGGCTAACTAGAATAGAAATTTGTATAGACAATAAAAAATTTGTAATTCTGTACCTATATGCCTTTTCAGGCAGTTGATAATGAAGATGATTACCTCATTAAATTGGGGCAGGTCAGTAGTATTACCGATGAGTTGGATACGACATGTGTAGCTATTATTGGTGACCTTAATGCTAATGTGCTTAATGATAATTCTTTGTTTAGCAACCACTTAAAAGTCTTCTGTGAAGATAATAACTTCACCCTTTCATCCATGTCTAGTCTTCCTGATGATAGCTTTACTTATGTTAGTGATTGCTGGCACACCACCTCATGGTTGGATCATTGTATTTGTATGTTCATTATACACAGTGATTCACTGGCCTACTTAGTCAGTGCTCCAGACAACTATCTCTTAATCTTCTATGAACCTCTTGTATAATGGTGAGTCTGAAATAAAGTGTTTGTTCATTTGTTGTTAACACACTGCTGGGTCATCCCGTATCATTTCAAACACCTCTAGGCATGACCATCCCCAATTTCCTTGAAATTTTTTTTGTATGGATGGCTATGTGAGGTACTGTATGTCCAGAAAATAATTTTCAGACCTGGCTGATCCCTGGCACTCATGTTCTTGGGTCACAAAATATTAGCACTCTGGCCCAAGTGCCATTTTTCAAATACATGTATCTCGGGAACCAATAAAGAGAAAAAAGTGGTTTTGGTGTCAAATTAAAGAGAAAAGAAAGCTCCATCACTTTTATTAAACAAAACATCCTCTAAAATTAAAAAGTTCAAAGATGACCTTGACATTTGACCTTCAGAAAAAATGCCTATCTCTGATTTTTAAATAAAAATTCCTTTTGGATGCCATCCATTGTGGTTAACAACCTCTGAAAGCTTCATAACTGGCCAAGACATAATAAAAAAGCTACATCCATTCCAGAGACCATTTTTGTCAAAAAATGTACCATGCCCCCGAGTGCCAATTTTCAGAAATTAATATCTCAGTCGCTATTGAACTTAAAACGATGTTTTTAACATCATCCTGTAGATGTCATGAATATCTATCATCTTTACTCTATAGAAATTCTTGTATAACCAAAAATAATGTTATTAACTAATTACAGGAATTTAACCTCTAAAAATTGATTTCTTTTTTTCAATTTTTAGAAAATATTTTTTCTTCTAGCTTGCAAATAAAATCTAGTCCATTTAATATTACATTAAACCAAATCATTGTATCCAAAGTTTAATTGAAGTTTTGGACCATAAATATTCAAATACTCACTACGTACATTATGATGAATTCATTAAATGTTAGAAATAAATTTTATATATATGCAGTATTTTATTGATATGATAATTTAACTTCCCTGTCTAAATTCTGAAGTGTTCTTTGAGGGTATTTGCTGCTTTTCTTTGTTCCACATTTGTCAGAATGTAGGTTCTTCCAGTTTTTGTTGTTGGTTCCACCTTAGTTAAAACATCACATTGGCTCATTATTGGTATGTCTGGAGGTTAAGGGTAAACAAAAGATGGGTTAGGTCCATGTGGATGTAGAAAGCTCACTTTGACCTCTCCATCAGGTTGGCTTTCTGTATTTAAAATTACCACCAACATCTATCATATACAACAGTGACATAACTATTATATGCCTTGATGTTCAGCTTATCTCTTACTTCGAAAGATAAAGTTTCTATTCTTGAAATTGGTGAGGAAGAGTATTCTCTCACTTCTAGGGTGGTTTGAGAAATTGGCTTGAAGTAATGGAGTTTGAGTACCAGCAATTGTTTTACATTGTGAAAATCTCTCATCCAGAATTCTTTTCTCATCCTCATATTCTTTTACATTTGTATATTGACACTATGTTTAGGATCATTTCATTTTCAAATTGGTAAACCTGTAATGGGGTAAGAATATGGTCATCATATGGGTGCTGCAGACTTGCTTTGCGGGCTAATCATTTTACAGTGCCTCCAATACCGTCACAAGGACCTTTTCCATGGCTAGTAACAAAAAAGTGCCATTCAGCCTTAATATTAAAATCTTTCTTATGACAAAGATTAATAAAACTTTTCCTATTTTTTTACTGTCCAGCACATCCATCAGAGAAATATATGATTTTGCTGAGATTGGTGATGTTCTCTTTGATGTAGTTTATTACTAAGTATTTTTGAAACAGGTGTACTGCTACTGTGTCATGAACATTACATTCCGAAATGATCATGAAACTTTTGTGTACAATGTTATCCCTTGTTACATCCATGTAATACATCACAAAGGGATGTATGATAGCCATCAAATTATTCCAGTGAAAACTTTGCACTTCATCTTGCATTACAAAGGAATAGTTTTCTGCAAAGTCACCAATGACTAAAATTTCACCTTTTT
Organism: Bathynomus jamesi; assembly: GCA_023014485.1. Classification (NCBI taxonomy): domain Eukaryota; kingdom Metazoa; phylum Arthropoda; class Malacostraca; order Isopoda; family Cirolanidae; genus Bathynomus; species Bathynomus jamesi. The sequence goes on along the minus strand of JAJOZX010000052.1, from coordinate 2,176,017 downwards.
TTAAGAGATTCCTTTAAGGTGTGATTGTGAGAAAATTGCATTTTAGCAATAAAATCATGCCATTGGTACAATTTCAATGTCAATGTCAAAGTTTCAATGAATTCATCAACTTTCAGTTACACTGATTTGAGTTGAATGGTCAGTGGTTGTCCATTTCTTAAACTCGACAAAATCTATTTGATGATCATCAAATACCTTTTGAATGATACATCTAATTTCTGTGAAATCTCCACAGTTTTGGCAAGCACCTAGATGACAAGGTGCATTTGGTGGAGAACATTGTATCCAATTTATCCAATCCCTTGGATGATCAATTTTGTAGTTGGTATCTTTGAATAATTTGTTGAATCTAGCCCCAACATTCATCAATTTCATATTCTGATGAATGGTACAAAAACACACACTAAATATGTTCCTGCAGAACCTGCCAACACACGTTGTTTTGGTCGAAGTTCAGCAAATTTACTGAAGCCTACTTTAGCAGCAGGATTCCTTTCTTTGAACAGTTGGTAAGCTTCTTTCAAGTTGCACAGGATTAATTGTTTTTGGAAATATTTCTGTTTTCCAACAACAACTAAGCTTATGCAATCTTTCCTACCTGGTATAATTCTACTAGAATTTATTCAGAAAGATAGAAGGAAATGATATTGTCAGTCACATTCTTTCTAATCTTTTCCCAAGCTTTGGTTAGAGTCAGACAATGCCCTCTTCTTCAAATACCTTTCTAGCCACAGATACCATATATATATATATATATATATTTTTTTTTTTTTTTTTTTGTATTGGGGCATTTACCGCCATTTCCCGCTATATGGTAGCGGATATCATGGCGAGGCGGAATACGAGAAAGAGAAACGGAGACGGAGAAAAGGCACTAGAAAAGGGAGAACAGCGGACTACAGGTGAGAAGCCACCTAAAGCTCAGATAGGATGCGAGATTGGGAGAGGAAGAGGAAAAGACGGTCAAGCGAGAAGAGAGGGCTCTCAGCGAGCATAAGGCGTAAACGTTCGGGGAGGGGGAAATCAGAAAGGAACGGAAAAGCGCGACGACGTACTGACAACAGGGTGGGGCATTCCACAAGGATGTGAGAGACGGTGAGGGGCGACTGGCAGGAGGCGCAACGAGGAGCCTCCTGCCGGAACATAAGATAGCCGTGCGTGAGGCGCGTATGGCCGATGCGAAGCCGCGCAAGGACGACCTCTTTGTGTCTGGAGCGGTGGAAAGAGGACACCCAATATGACAGACGGGGGCGGATGGACCAGAGTTTATTTCCGGTGGCATCGTCCCAGGACTGTTGCCACATGCGATCGTAAAAGGAACGAAAGACCTGCACATAGTCTGAGAAGGGAGCGGGGGGGGAGGGGAGGCAGCGAGGCGGCGGACCGGGCTAAGCGGTCCGCCGCCTCATTACCGGAAACACCAACATGGGCGGGAACCCAGCAGAAGGTGACCCGGATCCGGTGAATGGTGTGCAGGACATGGTACTCCTGTTGAATAAGGCGTACGAGGGGGTCCGGGGAATCATAGCGCTCGAGCGCCTGAAGGGCGCTCAGCGAGTCCGAAAAAATGGTACAGGAGGACCGCGAACAACCCGATACCAGACGGAGGGCTTCCAGAAGGGCAAAGAGCTCCGCGGAAAAGATGGAGGCCTGAACCGGCAGGGGGATACCCCAGGAGGTAGGTGACAATGACGGAGAGAAGACAGCGGCCGCGACACCTGCAGGGGAGCGCGAGCCGTCGGTGTAGACGGGAACGTCGTCCGAATGGACGGGAAGATGGGCCAGAAAAGAAGACCGGAGGACGGCAGGAAGAGACTCCTTACGCAGGCCACGGAGCGCCTGGCAACGGCAGATAGGGGTGGTCCGCCAGGGGGGCGACAGATCGAAGGAGAACGGCAGAATAGAGGGTGGGGGGATCCCCAGGGACGAGAAAATCTCGGCCAGAGAGGCAGCGAAATGCCACGTGTCAGGCCGGGGTAGCGTCTGGGAGATCGCGGAGAAGAGTAGGGACTTCGGGAGGCGGCAGATGCGAAGGTAACACTTCGCCATGAGAAGGCCCCGGCGAAGGGCCAGGGGGGGGGTGTCCACAGTCCACCTGAAGACTAGCGACAGGGGACGAGTGGAAGGCACCCGACGCCAGGCGAAGGCCACGGTGGAGAAGAGGATCCAGCATACGGAGTGCCGGAGAGGAGGCGGAACTGTAGACCACACAGCCGTAGTCGACACGGGATTGCACCAGGGAGGTGTACAGGCGCAGCAGAGTACGCCTGTCCGCCCCCCAGGTCGTGTGGGACAGATGACCCAAAAGGGAGAGGGTGCGGCGAGATGTTTGCCGCAACCGCCTAAGGTGGGGAACCCAACCGAAAAATCCGTCGAGGGTCATACCCAGGAATCTAACGGATGGGACGAGGGAAGAGGAGTGCCGGCAAGGGTAAGAGCGAAGGTATGCGACAGACGGAGGCGCCGAGGACGGAAAAGCATACTGGAAGACTTAGAGGGTGAGAAAGCATAGCCAACCGAGGACGCCCAGCGAACCACCGCATTGATGGCTAGCTGGAGCCGACGTTCAGCCAAAGACGGGAGGCGGCCAGAGCAATAGATAGCCAGGTCATCGGCATAGAGGGAGCTACGAACGGATGTAGGCAGGACCGTAGCGACTGTGTTCATCACGAGTGAGAAACACAAGACGCTAAGGACACTACCCTGAGGGACACCCTCCTCCAACGGAAAGCGGTCAGAGAGGGCAGAACCGATGCGGACGCGGAAAGAACGGGCGGACAAGAAGTTATAAATAAAGGAAGGGAGAAAGCCTACGAAACCCAGGGAGCGTAAGCAGTCGAAGACCGCGCTCCGCCGGGTAGTATCGTAGGCCTTCTGGAGGTCGAAAAAGACGGCGAGTACAAATTGACGCCGGGAGAAAGCCTCCTGCACGTCATGGCTAAGGAGAAGGAGGGGGTCGGTGGTAGACCGGAAGCGCCGGAAACCAGCCTGGGTAGCAGGGTACTGGTCACTCGCCTCCAAGGTAAAGGACAGCCGCGAGGCGACCATCGCCTCCATCACCTTGCAGGCACAGCATGTTAGGGAAATGGGGCGATAGTTCGACGGGAGTGAGGGGTCTTTATCGGGCTTCGGGATGGGGACGAAGATGGACTCACGCCATCAGTCCGGAAATGAACCCCCCAACCAAATCCGGTTATAGAGGTCCAGTAGAAAGCTGAGAGCAGAGGGGTGGAGATGCCGTAAAAGGTCATAGGGGATATTATCGGGGCCGGGGGCGGAGGAGCGTCGGGGGCGGAGGGCCTCCCGAAGCTCTGTCATGTGGAAGAGGTGATTATAGGGGTCATTCCTATGAGGCGGAAATTCCGGTGGGTCGCGGCGGGAGAATCGGAACTGGAGATGGCTGCAAAGTGCGCCGCGAGTGCGTTCGCGACGGCCTCCGGATCGGACACGAACTCGTCGTCCCCGACCCGAAGCACCGGGGGTCGAGGGGGGACACGGGTCCCCTCAAAGCTACGCACCTTGCGCCAAACAGTCAAGGGGGCAGTCGAGGAGGAGATCCCGGACACGTAACTCCGCCAGGAGGTACGCCGGGCCAGTTTCAGGACCCGACGGGCCACTGCCTTCAGGCGCTGAAATTCTATCTTGTGCTCCAGCTGGCGGGTCCGGTAGAAGCGGCGGCCGGCACGGCGCCGCTCCTGAACGGCATGGGAGCACTCTGGGGTCCACCATGGGACGCTTCGCGGTCTGGGGGAGCCAGAGGTACGGGGGATGCAACTGGCGGCAGCCGAGAGGATCTTACTCTCGAGGAAGGCGAGGGCCTCATTGACGGAGGGAAAGGCAGGAATTGATGGCGAGATCGCCGTGCCCCTCGCGTATGAGGCCCAGTCTGCTCGGGCGAACAGCCAGCGCGGGCGGACAGAGGTGGGGGGGAGGAGACGGGTCGGGGTAAGACACACTGGGAAATGGTCACTGCCGGAAGAATCCGGCAGGACCTCCCAGGTGAACTCCGTCACGATTTCGAGGGAAACCAGGGAAAGGTCGATACAGGTGAAACTGTCATGGGCCGAGTGAAGGCAGGTTGGGGAGCCATCGTTCAGAAAGGTGAACTCGAGCTCGTCCATAAGGGAGAGAAGGGTCCCGGAGAGAAAGGTGGAGCAAACGTCCCCCCAGGCCGGGTCCCGACTGTTGAAGTCCCCGAGAATCAGAAAAGGGCGGGGAAGCTGGAGAATTAGGTCACGGAGAGAATCGGGTGGAGGGCGTACGTTAGGGGAGAGGTAAAGAGAGCAGACCGTGAGCTGGCGCCCCAAGAAAAGGCGCACGGCCACAGCTTGCAGGACTGTACGGAGCGGGAGGGGGCGGAAAGGGACGGAGCGGTGCACGAAGACCGCGGCGCCCCCCCTCCCCGCCCCATCGAGAGGCGGGGAAGGGAGCCCGCAGTAACCGGACACTCGAGGGAGGGAACGGGATCCCAGAATCGTCTCCTGAAGGCAGAAACACGCCGGACACCTGGAGGCCAGGAGAGAGGAGAGACTCTCGAGGCCTACCAGGAGCCCGCGGATGTTCCACTGCAGGAGCGAGGTATAGGGAGGGGTAGGAAGGTCAGCGTAAAGGATGATTATGGGGTGGGTGGGCCGATCGGGCGGCCCGAGATTAAAGAGGGAATCGGAAAGCCCCGGAGTTCAGTGAGGGACGCCGAACGAGGGCGAAGGCGAGGGTCCCCCCGACGAGGGGGCGATGTGGAACCAGACGCCGGCAAGTCCTCCAGAGGAGGAGTCTCCCGGACGTCCGGGGGAGAGCGATGCAGAGAAGGGGATGTGAGAGGTATCCAGAATGCCCCTCCCTTCACCGGAGGTGCGGGGGAGGCAGGACTACGAGGGGGAGTGGAAAATAATACCTCACCCAGAGGCATTGGCAGGTCGAGGAGAGAGATGGGGCGGGTCAAACGCGGGGGCGTGCACGTCCCACCCACGCCGACCAGGCGGGCGAGTTCCCCCTCCAGTGGGTCCATCGACCGGGCCGGAGAGGGGTGTATCTCAGCCCCACCACGAGGGCCGACGGGGACCCCAGGGGGGAGCGTGCATAACGGTTGCGCAGTGGGGACGGTGAGGACACCGGGGCGGTAGGGCGAAGGGGGCGTTTGTGTTTAGGAGAGGAAGGTGATGCGAGGCTTATGGCGTCGAACCTTTCGGGGTCACCACTGGCGCGGCGCTTGCGGCCCCTATCCCTCCGTCGTGCGGCCCGCGTGGGTGACGGCGGGTCACGATCCGGAATGGGGGTGGCCGAAGGCGCCGGTGGAGAGGGCGTAGAAGGGGCAGGGGGGTTGCCGACGAAGCATCGGCGTTCGCGGAGGGAGCACGTGGGGACGCGCTGGTGTACGGGGAGCCGCGGTAGGAGTCCGCTGGGCGGCAGAGGATGGACTGGGAGTAGCGGACACGGTGGGTGGAGGCGCGTTGGGAACCGCCGGTGAGGACGGGGTCCGGGAACGGAGAGCCTCGGCGTACGAGGCACCACGCCGGGCCTCGCCGCCACGCAACCGCTCCCGCGCCTCCCGAGCGCTGAGAAACTCTGATGAACAGAGGGCCCGAACCTCCCTTTCAAAGAGGAAGGACGGGCAAGAGCGGGATGAAGCAGGGTGTGGTCCATGGCAGTTGGTGCAGGAAGGCGGAGCAGTACAGGGCAAGGGGTGGGGAGGGCCGCCGCAGCGGACACACAACGGGGCCGGCTGACGGCAGGAGCTGCTCACGTGGCCAAACCTATTACACTGAAAACAGCGCGTAGGATCTGGCACGTATGGTCGTACTGAGAATTCGCACGCTCGTCTCTCACCAAAGCCCCAGAATACCGAAACGGGGGGCACCAGTGAGTCGAAAGTGAGGAGCAGGCGAGGAGAAGGGGCAGTTGGGGACCGCGATCTGTCGGGAAAGCGGTACACCCTCACAACACCCTGGGAGGCGAGGTCAATCTGGAGGTCTTCCACCGGGATGGGTAGAAGACGAGCAGCGTAAATTGTGCCCTGGCACTGATTGAGGCGGGGGTGGGGAGTCACCGTGATCCCGCAGCCCAGGACATCGGGGATAGCGAGCAGAGAGGAGGTTTCGGCAGAGGAACGCGACCTTATCAAAATGGAGCCATCCCTCTGAGGCCGAAGGTCAAAACGCGCCGTCCCCGTCTTCCCATGGATCGCTCGAAAGAGACGTTCGTGGTTAGTGGGGAGGGGCTTGGAGGAGGAGGGGCGGAGGACGAGGAACTTGTCCATCGTCCTAAGGCCGAGTGAAGCCGTCTGGCCAAACACCACCGGAACTTCGAGGGGGCGAGAAGACGAGAAAGGCGGACGGCGACGTCGGGTCCCACGTCCCCCAGGGGCCGAGGGGGGGATGAGGCCCGACCGGAGTGGGAGGCGACCGGGGCCGCGGGCCTCCCACCTGAGGGCGAAAAAGCAGGTGGGTCCCTATCGGGACGTGGAATATGGGGGGATCCAGGGGTCGGGGGGTCCACTGCAGGTCCATCCGCTACGGCGGGGGTCGGGCAGCGGCGCCACGAGCCTGGGGAAGAGAGGGAGAGGAGGCGTCGGCAAGAAGAGCAGACGGGGTGGGCGAGGGCTGCCGACTGCCCTTACCAGACCCACGGTCCAAAGAGGTAGTCAGAGGGAGGTCAGATGCACAAGCCGGGTCGTCAACGAGGTCCATTAGAGTTGTAAGTGTTTCCATAGAAAATTTTTATTGTAGTTTCGCGCCCGGGGCCGCGGGGAACCGATTACCCGGGGCCCAAGGGGACCAAGCGCACGCGGGGGGGGTGGGTGGTCCCATGCAGGTACCCCCGTTTCAAAAGGGGCCCTTGCAGCGTCGAGAGTTCTCCCCCGCCGGCAGCAAAGACCAAGGCCCCCCAGGGTCCCAGGCCTGGGCACCCTACCAGCCAACTTAGTCCGGCCCCGGCCATGGGGCGAGCCCACGGGCCCGAAGTGAACAGAGAAAGCAGAAAAAACAGAGGGGCAAGGAAGAGGGTAAAGAGGGGAAGACAGGAAAGAGGGGGCTGTAGGATAGCAGGGTATGCTAAAAGTCCACTTCGCAACCGGGCGGGGACCCGGCAGGGCCCCCAGCCGCGGCTGACCCCCCTCGCCACATGGAGGCAGGAGCCCGCGGGCGATCCACCCCAGAAAGACCGCCCGCGGGAGGGGGATATATATATATATATATATATATATATATATATATATATATATACATACAGGGTGTACAAAGTCATGATCTATTTTTGTGAAGCACTTGGAAATTATATGGAATTCAATCATAAAATGATAAAGTGGTAACATTAAATAATTAAGAGTAGGATTCGATGCGATGCCCATCAGTATCCCTGCACAGCTCAAATCGTTCCGCATCATTTCTATACACATTCTGGAGCATTTGCCGGGTTATGTTATCTACAGCAGTTCGTATACGTAAGTTTTCAAGACTCGTAATCTTCATCTGACAGACGTGCGATTTGATAAAGCCCCATGCAAAGACATCTAAAGGGGTTAAATCTGGTATCTCACTGGCCAAGGTCTGTTGCTTCCGCATCCGATCCAGCAATTTAGAAAACGTCCATTTAGATAATCCTGAACAATTTTGGCATAGTGACAAGGAGCACCATCATGTTGATAGACGATGGGGATAGGATTGTTAGTACCATCGTCTATCAACATGATGGTGCTCCTTGTCACTATGCCAAAATTGTTCAGGATTATCTAAATGGACGTTTTCCAAATCGTTGGATCGGATGCGGAAGCAACAGACTTTGGCCAGTGAGGTCACCAGATTTAACCCCTTTAGATTTCTTTGCATGGGGCTTTATCAAATAGCACATCTATCAGACGAAGATTACAAGTCTTGAAAACTTACGTACACGTATACGAACTGCTGCAGATAACATAACCCCGCAAATGCTCCAGAATTTGTTTAGAAATGCTGCGGAATGATTTGAGCTATGCAGGGATACTGATGGGCGTCACATCGAATCCTACTCTTAATTATTCAGGAGTCATTATATATATATATATATATATATATATATATATATTATATATATATATATATATATATATATACATACAGGGTGGGCCGTAAGTTTCCATACATAGTAAAAATAAACATTTTTTTATGGACAACCATTTTTATTTTTATAATATGCTCTACATGGTTGCCATTGTTTTTGAAAACACATTTCAATACGTTTCCCCACTGTTGATGAACACGCATTAGCACAGTTGACGTTATGCTTGTAATGGCATTGGTGATACGTTCCTTTAGATGATTTATGTCTCGTATCTTTTCCTGATACACATGGGCCTTCAAGTGCCCCCAAAAAGATAGAAATCAGGGGGGTGAGATCTGGGGATCTGGGAACACGTATTGAAATGTTTTCAAAACAATGGCAACCATGTAGAGCATATTATATAAATAAAAATGGTTGTCCATAAAAAAATGTTTATTTTTCCTATGTATGGAAACTTACGGCCCACCCTGTGTGTGTATATATATATATATATATATATATATTATATATATATATATATATATATATATATATATATATATATATATATAGAGTTGTGTCAAATTTAGTGGCAATGTTTTTGCAGGCTCCAGCTACTTGGTAATACAGCGAGTATTTTGAATTTTTCACTCCTTAAAGATACTGATTTAAATTTCTCTAAGTTGATCCATGATTTCATCAAAATCATTTTCTTTTGATTGAACTGAACTTATGCTTAGTTCTTCTAAACTAATGGGTGACACTTTTAAATGTTCAAATTTTGCTTTCACACTGGATGTTAATCTGCCAATCTTCTTTTGTGCATATGATTTTCTCGATTGCAGTTTGCCAACTTTTAGTGGGGATTTACCCACTGCTTGCAATGATTCATTGAGAAAACATGCTTCATGTTCTTTTGATTCAGCTGGTGATTCATCTGTGGACATCTCGATTTCAGATTGCGATGATGTAGGATCATCACTAGTTGATGAGGTTTCAGGAGCCACCTTATTCTCCACCATTTGCTCTTATTTCTCTCAGCATTGTTTGCAGTGTGTTCTTTGGAAGGATTCATAGATGGTAGCTTTTTCAGAATTAAATTGGAGACAATATGTAGATCCTTCATTCTTTTACTTCCCTTGTGACATTCCAGTGGATCTGCACATTTCAATTTCAACTTTTGGTGATCAAATCCATGACTGGTCTCCATTATGAGCCAATAAAATGAATATATATCTATAATTTAGTGCAGGCCTATGAATTTAATACTAAAATAGCATACTACCAATTCCTAAAAAAATAAACAAGAATATAATAGTAATATAATATAGAATATAATATAATAGTAATATAATATATAATAGCTCTGAAAAAATATGGATTATATTTTTGGGTCATTCCATGTGAAAGACACTTTGACCATTTTGGGCATGGTCATCACTGATTTCCTTGAAAAAATTTTTGTATGGAGGGCTTTGTGAGATATGGCCAGAAAATAATTTTCAGAAATGGTCTCATTGGAATGGATGTAACTTTTTTATTATGTTCTTGGCTAGTTATGAAGCTTTCAGAGGTTGTTAACCACAATGGATGGCATCTAAAAAGAATTTTTATTTAAAAAAAAAAAAAAAAAAAAAAAAAAAATATATCAGAGATGGGAATTTTTTTTTTTATAAAAAGGTCAAATGTCAAGGTCATCTTCAAACTTTAATTTTAGAGGATGCTTTGTTTAATAAAAGTGAGAGCTTTCTTTTCTCTTTAATTTGACACCAAAACCACTTTTCTATCTTTATTGGTTCCCGAGATACATGCATTTGAAAAGTGGCACTCAGGCCAGTGTCAATATTTTGCGACCCTAGAACATGAGTGCCAGGGGTCAGCCAGGTCTGAAAATTATTTTCTGGCCATATCTCAGATAGCCCTCCATACAAAAAAAAATTCAAGGAAATCAGTGATAGTCATGCCCAAAATGGTTAAAAAGTGTGATTTCACATGGAATAACCAGGGCCAGATTTACTTGCTTGTGGGCCCTAGGCCAAACCTTATCAGTGCCGCCCCCCCCCCCCCCACCCCCCCCCCCCCAAAATATATATATATCGTAATATTGTAATGTAAAAAAAAAAAGAATTACAACATAATGTAACATCAATAATTTTATTCAAATTAGTTTTATATCATGTACAACTTATTCTTACACAAAGGAATAATGGAAAAAAATACAGTCAAATTGAAGCATAATAAATTTTGCAATAAGAATTACAACATAATGTAATACATTACACATTAATAATTTTTAATCAAATTAGTTCCATATCAAGTACATCAAAGTAAATCAAGTTCCATATCATGTACATCTTACACATAGGAATAATGGAAAAATACAATGAAACTGAAGCATAATAAATTTTGCAAGCACAACTATGTGAAGTTCAAAATGACTTTTTCCTACTTTTTTCTATGGCATATTTGTCAATGATACTGTTTGTGTCAAGAGATTGTAGGAGGTCCCCAGTGGGCCCCCAGTTACTGGTGAGCCCTAGGCCAATGGCCTATGTTGCCTATTGGAAAATCCAGCCCTGGGAATAACCCTGCTTCTAATTGCATTTAAATAGACAAAGATACTTTTAAAATGAGTGAAGTACTCCACATACAAAAGTAATAGTAATAGAAGAAATCAAAAGTAATAGTAATAGAAACCCAGTAACTGACCCCATGCCCGATACGTTCTGAACCATTATCAAATTACCAATAAATCAAATTGATCCAGTTTGAAAAAAGGTTTCCTACCACTGGTCTAAGTTAGGCTATTGCCTGGATGGAATGAGCTAATGGGGGCCTAGGTTAACCAACCAAAAAGTTGGGCTTGCACCAAATGAATCCCTAGATATCTTTAAATACTAGGGGTGCACTGGATAAGAATTTTTCATATCTGGCCAGACAGGGCCATTTCTAGCCATTAGGGGGTCCTAAGCAGTATACCCATTTGAGGCCCCACCCCTCCATCCACCAACTCACGCCTTACTACATCACCTCAGCACACACATGCAAAAAATGGCTGTGTAATAAAAAACATTATGAAATAATTTTAATGAAACATTTATGTCTAAACAACAAATATGTACTTTCAGAAGACAAACAGAAAAATACTTCATTAAATTCCTGAAAATTAGCTTATACATTATTTAGAATAAATGACACAGAACTAGGTAAAAAAATAATGCAATCATCAACTACCAAACAATTACTAACTCTACGATATAATCGTGTAATAGCTAACAGTTATACAGAACAGTTTTATCTTCAAAATTTTTGCCTCCTAGATTTTTTCTGGGCAAAATCATCATATGAAATCTCCCTGCCAACATCCTGGTTGATGCCTATGATGCCAAGGCCACTGAGGCAATCCTGCCCCATTGATGATCAGAGGTAGTTCTTGATTAGCTTCATCTATCTTGGAGAAGCTCCTCTCAGCTGACGCTACTGTCACAGGTAGAGTGCAGGCAATTCTTAGTGCAACCCAGAGATTGGGGTATAGTTCCTCCAGTTGCTTCTGATGAATGAAGGAGAGAAGCTCCAATGCAGTCATGTTGTGTGAAGGTAAAGTCAGCAAGTTCTTAATTTTGAGGGCCAGTTCTCTTCCATCAATGTCAGAGTCAGCTCCAGAGCTCAGTATCTTAGAGAGCTTTTCACACTTGCAGGACAAGTCTTCCTTGTTCATTGCAGTGAAGTTTAGGAGAACCCCAAATATGTCCCTCACATCATCTAATGTTTTGAATCTCTCATTTATTGACCCAATGGCACAATCCACCACCACATTGAAAAATTTGACTTCCAGCCTCTTTAAGGCTTCTGTAAATGGTTCGTCAGGAGCTTCATAAGCAAAGTGCTTTTTTGTGGATCTAAGCCTCTTCTCCTTCAGCACAGCCTCCACATCCATTTCCTCACATATGTCCCTAGCTACAACTTGTGCTGCAACAAAACCTGTTTCTGTAGCTGATGAGCGAGTCTTTTGTTTTTGTGAGGAGGTTGACTGCCACATCAAACTGTATTGTAGGAGACTGCAGAAGTTTGCTCACATGGTTAACTGCATGAAGAATGTCATACCATACTACTGTGCAAATCTGAAAGCGATAAGACCCTACCTCCTCTGCAAGTGCTTCAAGTCCTGGCTATGGCATCTGTGGCATTGTTTCTGACTTCCAACATGGCCTCTCTGATGCTGTGGCTCTGGTATCGCACAGCCTCAATGCTCTTAAGCCGGCTCTCCCACCTGGTTTCACTCCGAGACTCGAATGTTATGTTCACATGCTTCTTTAGGATTGTCCATCTGTGTAGCTGCTGCAAAAAGGTGGTACAATTTTTGTATGTTGCCAAAGAAGCTGATGGCATCTGTGGAAGCTTCAGCTGCATCAGCCACTACAAGATTCAGTGTGTGAGCCCCACATGGAACATAGAGTGCATGACAGTTCTTCTCTAATAACCTTGCCTGAACACCTTTGTTCTTGCCCTTCATGTTCACTCTGTTGTCATATGACTGTCCTCTACAGTCATCAAAGTGAATATTCAGTTCATCTAGTCTCTTCAGAATCAGAACTGATAAACCCAGGCCTGTACTTTCTGAAGCCTCAAGAAAGCCCAAGAAGTATTCTTTTATTTCTGGTACTTCACCCATTTTAAGTTCTGATAATAATCAACATCTGTTCTTGGTGGCTTATGTCTGGAGTGCAGTCTAAAATGAGAGCAATATTTAGCTTGTTTTATTTCTGCAACAATGGCATCCAAGATCTCCCCACTAATGGACCCAATGAGCTCATTTTGAATGATGTTTCCTAGGTAATTTGAATGACTATATTAGCCATTTTCAACTCTGCTGATGTATTGTTTCATCACTGGATCAAATTCGGCAAGCAGCTCAACCTCCTTCAAGAAGTTGCCATTGTCTCGATTGTACAATGTAGAGGAAGACCTACTGAAAGCAAGGTTTCTATCTGCCAGTGATTGGATTATACTTACAAGATGTGTGAGAACATCTCGCCAGCTTCTTTGCTCTACCTCCATTAATGATATTTCAGTTTGGTCAATGGTCCTCCCAGTTTTTAGCCACAGTTCCAGATCCTTCCCATGTTGCCATGTTATCGGCATGTTCTGAACTATTTTCATGGCCTTTCAGAAGTGAACCAACATTTATCCAGTCTGAAAGTCCATCCATAATTAGTTTGTATGACTTCCTTGGAAACAACTTGCAGCAGAAGCAATAAAGAGAATCGTTCCTTCTAGAGTACATCAGCCAGCTTCGCTTTATTTTTTCCCCATTAATTAATGTTCTGTACATGTAATGGTGATGAACGCTTCTACCATCCTCTCTTCTAGGGAATGTAAAATCTGGACTGATTTGAAATGGTCCTCAAGACACCAGATCTGTCTTCAAGGCATCTGACAGGACAACTGGCCAGTCATACGGATCAAGCAGTGGAGCAGATCTTGGTTCTTGTTGCTCAGTAGAAATGCCTGTGTGTGGTGTTTGAAGCTGAACAGAAGATGGGCCACTTGTTGGTTCATCAGGCTCTACTTCTACTGGTGTTTGAGGTTGCATAGAGCAGTGTTTCCCAACCGGGGGGCCATATGGCTCCCTGGGGGCCATGGCACATTTGAAGGGGGCCACAGGAAAATATTATTTTGTAAAATAGTTAAATCTGCATATTACCTACTGAAAATAATGCTTATGGGGGCCACGGGAAAAAATAAGGTTCCTAAGGGGGGCCATAAGCCAAAACCGGTTGGGAACCACTGGCATAGAGGATGGTCCTGCTGTTGGCTCATGATGCTCATCAGGCTTTGCTGAGGATGGCTTTTCCAAATATTTCAGTAGTGCTCCTGAGAAGAACATATTACATATTCTGTTAATTTTTGCTAAAATACTCTTTCTTATCTTGTTTGATAATTAATTGATCTGTATGAACAGAATTTGAGGTGATATGATCCATTAAATTTCATATTTTGAAATAATATAAATATTAGAAACTAGCTTACTCTACATGATTCCTGAGCACTTGCCTAGCTTGATGGTCTACCTAACCTAGTTGCCTGAACTGTAATCATAATAATGATGATAAAAGATAAGAAAAAAGAGAATTAATAAACTTGAAAATAAAAATAATCCTAGGTTTTAAAGTGTTACAAAATCTCTTAATAATTAGTAAAATGTTTTACAATACTAGAAAAATTAAGCATTTAGGAAAGTATAAGCATATGGTAAGAATAAAGTTAAATAATACAGAAATAAGATCTCACAATAATTATTTACACAATGACCAAAACATTTTGTCTACATTTTATCACATTTGTCTCATAAAAAAACTTTATTATTATTATTATTATTATAATAATAATAATAAAATAACTTCAGCTATATTCCTATTCTTGCCCACTGAGCTATGACCTGGGAGTCTATCTAGGGGCACCCTAGTAGCACGGGGCCCTAATCAGCCGCTTAGTCTGCTTATGCCAGGAAATAGCCCTGCAGCCAGATACCGGATATGCTGGATATGGCCATATCTATCTGGCCAGATATATATTATTAGGTACTGTATTATTTTTATTTTTATACTCATATTGCTCCATTTTGTTTTGCATTGGAGGCAAGCACCCTACCAAAGATAAATAATAATTTAAGTACCATATTTTTCGGTGTATAAGACACTTTTTTTCTAAAAAAAAAAAAAAAAAAGGGTCTCAGAATCACCTTACATCCTATACACTGAAGGTCATATTACCTTTATATAGACTACAAGAACCAATTGATTTTTATAAAAATTCATCATCTCTTAGTCCCTCCTGACTATGTATTGATTTGGCCAATTTTACACTAAGTTTCTACTCTTCCCAACCCACTGATAAGAAAAATAGTACATATTGCATAATGATTTACTTTTATATTTCATAACATAGTATAGTCTCCTGTATACTTAATACTATTTTCTTATAATGAGTATGGGTGAAAGAAAATGTATCACCATACTTTTGATGGAGGGCTTTAACAAAAGTCAGCCTTGCTAGTAAAAAATTACGGACATTTTCTGACAACTAGGCAATTAGTCATAATTTTTTTCCTGAAAAAAGGCCTTGAAAATAAGGGTATATCTTATATACTGAAAAATATGGTATATTCAGACATTTGTTTTGTTCTCTTTCAGGTTCTTGTGTTGTATTAAACTATTAAGTATTAATCATGACAAGTTTTGAGTGGTCACTGCATACAATAAATGATCCTAGCAATATCACTGCAAAGTGTAATATTTGCCAAAAGATTATCAAACGTGGTAATGGGGAGGGGTTATTCAACAAGGGGGTGAGAGTTAGCCCCAAGTTGCATAAAGGGGGATGAGGGGGTTTTCGGGGAGAGGGAGAATGACCTCTCCCCAAAGGGGTAACCCAGGCACCAAAGGTGCCCTCACCATAAGCGAGTTTACGAAGCACAAGCAGTGCTTGTAGGGCAGTGAGTGGAAGGCTCTGCTTGTTGTATACAATATTGTAGAATCAAAATATCTTCTATTCTGCTTCCTGATGCAAAACCTGATTAACAATAATAAAACCCTGCACATCAATCTTGAGTCAACCAATAAAACATACGGACCTTTTCCAGTTTGTGTACCGTTTTTCATATAATCTATTTTTGATTGGTCATACAACCGCCGTCGATTATAACTTTTTAAGAGAGGTAAGTTCTTGATAACCTAACCTAACATAATTTCAATCTAAAAATGTTTACTATGCTGTATGTAATGTACTGTAGAAAACGGTACATAAACTGGAAAACGTCCAAACATACAACCATTTACTACTGCATTTAAGTAATTATTATTAAAATGATATAATTGCTATCATAAGATAAGGCCTTTAATTAATATATACTTCAAAACCAAAGTCGCTTATTAATTTGTAAACTAATTATCAAGCTTTAAAAACACACGAAAATCGCTATTTTGTCTACTCGCTTTGTTGATCCGCGATTTAAAGTTTGATGACGTAATTGGTCCGGAGACGTCTAAGACCCTTTAACACGTTAGCTGCCAATGTATCACATGTGATATGTATCATAGCATTATATAATAGCAAAATAATAAAATAAAACCATATATTATACATTACATTTCAGATTGGCAGCCAACGTGTACCCAGACACTTGAGTTTCAGTAAATAAGAGAAGATGATGTTTAGAGGAGGAAAACAATCCTACATTTGGTTTTGTCCAATGATTATGAAGTTACATTACATTATTAGTAAACTTACAGTACGAGGGTCATTGAGAAATAGTGACCATTCAGTCTATTCTATTATACATTTTTAAGACAGAATCAAATAGGGGATCTAAATATCAATGATCATTTAGTTTCTTGCTTCTTGAAAGGTGGATATAGTAAATTTAGTGAGTTGCTTGGGTGACTAAAATGGTATAATGAATTTGCCAATAAAAATGCAGTTGAGATGTCCTCTAGATTCAAAAAATTTTTAGAGAATATACAATGTACAATAAATAAGTTTCACAGAGACCAGACTTTTGACAGTCAAAAGTTGAGTAAATTTTAAGGAAATGTCATCACCTGCAAAATTATACTAAAATCATTTTCTTAATAGCATTTATTTGATGTGATTTATTCAAATCTGATATACATTTGCTGTGTAAATGAGCCGAAACCCATTTTATTCGAAGTTGAAAATAATGATGTTTCGGCTCAATTTCACAATAAGCGGTATGACTAAAGACGGAGAGGCCGAGAGGCTCCAGAATTTGCAATGAATTCATTAACCTAAAAAAAAAGGCAAATATTCTTAAACAAAATCGAAATGCATTGAATCTAAGACGATGCTATTGGTGAAAATAGCTTCCAGTACTAAAATCACCGTACGTTGAAAATAGTCACTCCGGAGCAGTGGTGGGCAAAAAGTAATCGATTACAAATAAAAATTGCTGATGCCTGAAAAGTAGCTAAAAGTATAAAGTAGAAATGACTTTTCTGGATTAATTATATTATAATTAATCCAGAGAAGTAATTTCTACTTTATACTTTGTTACTTTTCAGAGTAAAAGTAAAAAGTATAAAAAAGAAATTACTTTTCTGGATTAATTATATTATAATTAAGGTAATTATGTTGCAAATGACATGGCCTGAAATTGAAATAAAAAATACATTTTTCTAGTGTATTTTGGTGTGCTCTGTTCAAATATAACCTTCATTTCTTGTGCAAATGAACAGAAATACGTGTTTGGGCTATGCAATGACAACTAGTCTATATTAACAGTGGAGACACCCAGATGGGCCGAAGGGCCCCTAGTGTGCCCACTATAAAATTTTTACCATGTTACCATAAAGCATAACCTAACATGTTCAATTTAGGGTTATAACTTTTAGACTTTTTTTCAAATAAAAGATCTCCTGTATCATAAATCGATGAACGTTTGCTTAAAAACAATGAAAAAGACCCTAATTCCTCTCAGTTTTTAAAAAAGGTCACCCCAAATCAAAAGTTTGAATCACCATAACCATATTTACGTTACTACTCATAAGTATAAATATATTATTATTAGAGGGCGGACTTTTAGGTTTTAACCTAAAAAATATTTTCGAATTTTTCAGTACGCCAATATATCGTGAGATCGCCCGAAAAATCACTTCCGGTGCTCACATTCGATGACTAATATCAATCCACCCATACAAGAAAATTCTAGAACACACGACATTGTTCTTCATGCACTCGCAAATTGTATAAAGCACGAAATGAAATCAACCGAATCACTTGTGTCCAGTATTGCGCAATAGTTACTCAACTGTTCAGTTCAACTCAACTTCAGGTAAGCTTTTATTATTTGTAATATGTTCGCTTAATTAAAAAACGTAGCGAAATGTGGAATTCGCTTCTGCACTCTTGAACATTCCAGAACATTTTAAAATTATTAACCATAATAATTTTTGAATTTTCTTCCATTTTAACACGTAAACAAAAGCGTATCCAGAATGTTTTTGTAGAGGGAAGTCAAACTCAAAAAATATATAGAGCCCAAAATATTTGGTGATAAATATTTTCGTGAGACGTTCTATGGATGTTCTAAAAATATTTCCAAAATTTTATCTCCTAAAAATAAATATTTGGTCATATTTTTTCACCTAAAAATCCGCCCTGTAATTATATATTATTTCTATATATATATTAATATTATATATATATAATATATATATAAACAAACAAACAAATCAACTTAATACCTTTTTATATCTGTTTCAGAAGCAATATAATGTCACACAAGAAAAGTGATACTACCATACAGAAGAACAAGGATATCTGGACCAATAATCTGGTGAGATTCCAGCAGTCACATAGAAGAAGAGGAAGTGTGCCTTTAGAAGAATCTTCACTAGAAGAAAAATGCAGAATGCCACTCCAAATCCAAATCATTGGACGGTACCAGTTTCTTGGAACAGAAATCAAAGGAAGAAAGGAGCGAATAGTGGAAATTTCCAAAGAAGTTACAAAATTATGGAAGAATAAATGAATTTTCCGCATGTGTCAGATCAAGTAATACGAGCAAAGCTTGACAAGGTGATGAAGACTTATGATGAATGTGTCAGGAGGGGAAAATATGATGCCCTGAATGAACTTTTTGATATCACTAAAGTAAATGGCTAATGGTTATCCTCGGAAGACAAACGACTGTACCACCTTCAAGTGGAAAGCAAAGGAGAAGTGGGGTACTCTACAGGTCAAGTTGCAAGTGAAGAAACGATTCACCCTTCAAAGAGACGAAAATTGCCTGCTGAATCAGCATCAACATCTTACAATCATGTATCTGGTGGTAGTGGTACTGAATCTGAAGAGAGCGAGCATGAAGATGAAGATGAGAGTATTACTCCACCAACCAGAAGACATAACAAAAGTAAAGTTGCAACCAACTTGGTGACATCCACAGGAGTATCAACAAGTAAAGCCGCTAAAATATGCAAACAGTTGTCACTTGATGGTATTGACATTCCAACACCAAGTCAAGCAGCAATTTACAAGTCAGCATACAAAGAGGCTGCTAAATTGAAGGAGGAAATGATTGAAAATTTACAGATGGAAGAGTGGTCTTTACATTTTGATGGAAAGCGCATTGAGGAAAATGAGTATCAAGTAGTGGTACTTAAAAATGAAAGAACCGAAGTAAAATTGGATGCATTGCGTCTGAAAGATGGCAGGGCTGAAACTATTGCTGAAGGAATTGCAAAAGTTATTGATGAATACACCTTATGGAATGCAATAAAGATGATCGTTGCTGATACAACAAGTGTTAACACTGGGAAAAAGAGTGGAGTTGTTGTCAAATTGCAACGAATGTTCTCAGAGAAGGGTATCTGCAAACCACAATTTATCAGTTGTCAGCATCACATTCTGGACAGGATTCTCCGTTTGGTAATGGACGAAGATCTTGGTGCTAACACCAGTTCTCCAAACATCGAATATCCATTTGTATCCCAACTGGTGAAGAATTATGAGGAACTAAAGGCACAGTTTGTTAATGGAACAGAAGAGGTCCTCGAGAAATCAGGATGGAGAGATGATATTAAGTTTTTGTACCATCTAACACGGGTGTTTAGATTCTTTGAAGAAAAAGGGAATTTTCCTTTGATTAACTTTCAGAAAATTCCAAACATCAGCAATGCGAGGTGACATTCAAGAGCCATTCTAGCTATCCTTGCATTTATTCTTATACCTACAATAAGGAAGACTTTGGAGAAGGTATGCAGATTCATTTCATACAACTGGGCAGAATATTGGTTTACTAATCAGATGTACAATGAAAATGACTTCAAGAACTTGTCAGAAATATTGAAACCTTACAAAAAAGCATTGAACTCATTGGAAAATCACTGGAAGCAGGAGCCATCCCCACTCTAGATACCAAGAAGTAATCAGTGTGCAGAACGTGCAATCAAAGTTATGCAGGAACTGTATGCTGCCTGCAGAAACAAAAACAAACTGCAACTTCGGTTTATTCTAAGCAATAAGCAGTAATATATGTACAAGTATTATAACGATTATGTTGTGAGTTCTTTTATTATATTACATGGAATATGCAATAAAGTTACGTTTGCAATAATCGATTTTTTGATTTCGGGGTGACCTTTTCTAAAAAGATATTAAAATGAAAGTTCATTTCTTTGTTTTTAGGCAAAAGTTCATCGAATTAAAGTACAGGAATATTAGGTTGTAAAAAAGTTATAACCCTAATTGTTCATGTTACGAGATCTCGTAAACAACGCATTACCACAGGAAACGCTGCAAAACACCTCACAATTAACCAGAAAAGTTTGCTCTCGTCATTTTCGTTTAAACTAACGAAAATATCACGACTTAACCTAACCAATCATCAAGGGCGTACAGTTGACCTAACCGGGCATTCAATTGACCTAACCAGGCATTCAATTAACCTAACAGGTTAATATTGGTTATTTCACCTAAATATCTTCTGATCGTATTAGGCACTCACTGTCACATTTCGGGCAAGTTAAGGATGAGAGAATAACGCTGTAATTGATAAAAGCATCCAATGCTTTGTCTTCATCTAGGGCACATGACGAATCAAGTTGTCAAAGTCGAAACCACACGAACGGCACGTCATAATTCTATCACAAACACCACCAAACTGAATCCAATTAGAAAAAAAAAGCCAGAACAGAAACCAACAAACTAATTAAGTCGCAGAGTAGCGAAAAAATAGCCCAAAATTATACTCGTCGAACCAAAAATGAGTGTATTTATATATATATATATATTATTAGTATCATAATTTTCACTGTTAATATGCATTTGCACAAAAAATGAGTAACAAATTTAAATAAAGCAACTAAAACTACCTCATAAAAAGTTATTTCGACTTACAGGTCCAGCCCATGTCATTTAAAACATATTATGAAAAACTATAGGTGCTATGGGTTGATTGCCTGTTACCCTCATCCGTTGGAAATTTCCAGCAGATTACATTGGAGAGTTAACGACAAAAGCCCCCTATTTTTTCGTTAGAGAGTTATGTATATGTAGGTCTTCAAAGGGCCTCTTTATGTTTATTTGCCTTCGGTATTTGCGCTGCTTAATGGTAAAGAAAGGAATTGCCTTACCTTATTAATTCGTTGGGCCTCGCTTCTGTTCGTAGGACGCGATGATGTTTCTCGATGTAGGGCCGCGGTACGATGAAGTTACACAACGAGTTGCTTTGATGTAATTAATTGGCCTATCCTTTTTATAGTCATTCTGTTTTATATTATGAGGATTTCACTCAGAACTTGTAGGAAGATAAAGTACATCTTCCTTGCTTAAAGCATCGCTGTAACATAAGCAAGCTCCGAGCGAGCCGCTATAATATAATCTTCGTATTTTAGTATTTGCCGAATTTGCAAAGTTCGTTGACTCTTCTCTCGATGTAATTTTCATAAGTCGGCAGCGGAAAATTTTGAACACGAAATAATAAATTTGTCTTGTGGTTGGGTGGGCCCAATGCCTCCATATTGGGTTCTATGTATGTATGGCAATTATTTTCATTCCCAATAGGCTATGTCGCCAATCCCGAGGCAATTTTGCAGATATTTAATTCAATTAATTAATAATTTATATTTAATTATGAAATAAAGGTACCACATACGATACCATGTTGTAAGCGTGTATAGTTTTTCCAGGGGCGCATTTACAGTGTGCGGGGCCTTGGGCAAACTATTTCTCGGGATGTATTATTTTAGTGTTGTGGTGCCGCGTTTGTTAGCGGGCGGGCTAGAGATAAAGTAAAGGCCAATTTGAGGCTTTATTCAACATAAACATAGCATAGATCTGAAACACAGAAAACAATAATTAGTAAAGACTTGTTACACAGAAAACAATAATTAGTAAAGACTCATTACATTCCTCTCTTCTTTTATAATACGTGATACATTGCACGGTAAGAAACAAAACGACAAGTTCAAGATATTTTGGAAGAAAGAAGAGTCTACAAGTTTAGGCGTTGAGCTGGGTATCTGATTCGAGTGCTTCTTCTCAGAGGGGGACTCGTCTCGGAGGTTACTGACACAGGTGGGCCTCTCTCGACTTCGACTGGAGTCGCTTCGACGGGAGCTGTTGGGACCGTGTGTCGGCGGATCTCAGCGGGTTCTGAGTCGTCCGTTAGCGGGGTGGAATTGATTGGCGGATTGGGTACGGGGGGTTCATAGTGATTCGTGTCATCCGTATTGCTACGTCCCGCCGGTGCCAGGTCCCTGATGGATACGGTATCTTCTCTCCCATTCGGATGCCGTATAAACGCGTAGTTGGGGTTTGCCTCAATTAACTCAACTTCCTCGACGAGGGGGTCGTTCTTGGATCGGCGAATGAATCGGCGAAGGAGCACAGTTCCCGGAGAAGACAGCCACGTCGGTAGTGCAGAACCGGTAGAAGTACGCCGCGGGTGCGTGAATAGACGCTCGTGAGGAGTTTCGTTCGTGGCCGTACACAGCAGCGATCTAATCGAGTGCAGCGCGTCTGGTAGGACGGACTCCCATTGCGACATCGGCAACCCGCGATCTTCTATGGCTAGTTTGATGGTGTTCATGATGATTCCATTGTAACGTTCGCATTGCCCGTTTCCTTGGGGGTGATACGGCGTTGTGCGACTAGTCACGATACCATGTTTAGTTAGGAACAGTTTTAGTTCCGAAGACATAAACGATGTCCCTCGAACTGTGTGGATGTAAGAGGGAGTTCCGAAGGTAGAAAATAACTCGGTGAGACGGGCGATAACGGTTGACGTGTTCGTATCACGGCACGGGAAGGCAAAAGGAAAGCGTGAATACTCGTCGATTACTGTTAGGATGTAAGGTCGCGAAGTTGCGCTCGGAAGCGGGCCTTTAAAGTCGATGTTAAGTCGGTCAAACGGGGACATGGCCCGTATTAAGTGACTAACTTCTGATTTATAGTACTGTGGCTTACATTTAGCGCATGTTTGGCATTCCGACGTAACTCGTTTGATGTCATCCACTGAGAATGGTAGGTTCCTAGCTCTCACAAAATGAATCATTCGGCGGACTCCTGGGTGTATCAGATTAACATGCAGCTGGGCGAGGGATATTCTTGGAGTAGCAGCGCAAAAGGATCGCGATAATGCGTCTGCGGCTCGGTTCTCGGAACCCAGTCTGTATTTTATTGTGAATGAGTAGCCGGCTAGTTCTACACGCCAACGGAGAATCTTATCGTTCTTAATACGACCAGTAGCTTTTCCATCGAACATGAAAGATACGCTCCGCTGGTCGGTGACGACAGTAAAGTGTCGATAAGCTAAGAAGTGCTTCCACTTGCGAATGGATTCGATTACAGCGTATGCCTCCTTTTCAACGATGTGATGGCGACGTTCTGTGTTATTCAGAGCGCGAGAAAAGAACGCCACCGGGCGGCCGTTCTGGGTGAGGGTGGCTCCGATTGCTGAAGAGGAAGCGTCCATCTCCACAGTGAACGGCAGTTCTTCATCGATTGAACCGACGACAGCTTTCGAGATATCATCTTTGAGTGTTTGGATCGTTGATACTTCCTCGCGAGTTAATGGGAATGATGAAACGTTGAGCAGAGGTTTGATCTTGAGGGAATAGTTCTGAATCCATTTAGCATAGTATGCGAATAGTCCGATTACGCGTTGTAGAGACGACTTGTTGCGAGGAGTTTGAAGTTCTTGTAGTGGCCGGAGGCGTTCGGGATCGGGCCGCAATACGCCATGAGAGATAGAATATCCGAGCAGGTGTACTGATGTCATCGAAAGCTTGCATTTTTCCTTGTTTAGACTCAGATTTACTCGTTTAGCGGCTTCCCAGAAATGTCGAAGGTTCTCATCGTGCTCTTCCCAAGTGGTTCCGCAGATGGTGAGATCGTCGAGGTAGGCGTATGTTGATGATAAGTTGTTCGAGGATATGAATTCGTTCATGACGCGCTGGAAGGCCGCGGCTCCGTTAGTTACTCCCATAGGGATCCTTCTGAATTGGTATAGATTTCCGTCAGCCTCGAATGCTGTGAAAGGTCGTTCAGACGGATCGATTTCTACCTGGTAGTATGCGTTTGTGAGATCAATTACGCTGTAGTATTTGTGTTGTGAGACTTTGTTGGCTATATCATCGATTCGCGGAAGAGGATATGCATCTAGCATGGTAAATCGGTTGACGGTTTGAGAGAAATCGATTACCATGCGTTTTTTTTTTGTTTCGGTAGATGTGATGACTACTTGAGCACGCCATGGTGAGTTACTGGGTTCAATTATCTCATCCCTGAGTAGCTTTTCGATTTCTTTCCCAATGAAAAATTTGTCCTCAGAGCAAAATCGTCTGGACTTCGTGGCGATGGGACGACAATCGGCAGTTAAGTTGCCGAATAGTGGTGGGGCTGAAATTCTTGATCGAGTAAGGCCGCATATATGGAGTGCCGGCTCCGGACCTCCGAAATTGATGTTCAATTCCTTGTGTCTGATTAAGAATGGGGTACCGAGTATTATGTCAGCGCACAGATCCGACAAGACGGATAGTTCGAGCTTTTCGTAGTCGCGGTTTCCCATCGTAACCTTCACTGTACATCGACCTGAGATGGCTGCGGATAGATTAGGCGAAGCCATTGATACGACGCCCGAGTGCGGAAGAATGGGCAGCTCTAAGTGTTTGGCTAGATCCTCACGAATGAAGTTGTCCGAGCTGCCAGTATCCAACAAGGCGAGACACGAACGGCCGTTGACGAGGATATCGACTGTTGAGTTGGTAGGCATGGAGGAGCTACACGATAGAGTGGTACTAATGGTCGCTAATGCTGCGGCTGAATGAGACGCTGTGGTTTTATCCTGTTTTTGACGTGCCGAGGAAGTACTTGAGCGGCAGACTTTGGCCCAGTGGCCGGTCTTTTCACATTTCGCACAGATAGAATCCTTTGCTGGACACCTGCTTCGTGGGTGGCGTCGAGACCCGCAGAAGAAGCACAGAGCGGCTTTGTTGTCGAAATTCGTAGCGGCTGAAGAGTTTGGGAGATCGTCCTTGGACGCAGGCAGGCCGGGCAGAGTCAGTAGTCGGCGACGGTTCGTGGCGAGAGCCAGTGGCTGCAACAGCACCGTAATGAGTGAGGTACGATTCTGAGTTTTTCTGGGCCTGATCTAATGTTCGAGCCTGGACGATAGCCTTTTCCAGTGAGAGTGTGTCATTTTCGAGTAAGCGGGTACGGATGGCGCTATCTCTAATTCCTCGGATGAAAGCGTCTCTCACAGATGAACTCCTGTTTTCGTCGGCGGAAACCGATTTGAAGTTGCAGTCATTGGCTAGTTGTTAAAGAATTTGCAAGTACTCATCGAGGGTTTCCTCAGGCTTTTGGTGACGGGTGGACAACAGGTGGCGAGCGCATACCTCGTTTGGCTTCTTGACGTAGGTGGCCTCTAAGGCTGCCATGGCATCCTCATAAGTAGAGCAGTCTTGAATGATATCAGCGACATCGGAGCCGATATGTATGAATAGAACCTCCAATTTATTGGGGTTGTGTTCGGCGATAGTACTCAAGAAATATTTGAATCCGCGCGACCATAACACTGGTCAACACTCATTTTATTGCCAATCATATTAGAGTGATTTTGGGGTAACTTTGTGGTGCTGATTCCGAATATGACATCGGTTTTGCTAGATTGGCTCTAATTTATGGGATAATTGGTACCCCATTGAAACACGTAAAAATGCAAAAAATTTAATGTTCAGGCGGAGCCTACTTACAAATCGCATTGAAATTGTCTCAAATCATACAAAAGTAAACATGAAATACATAATGGCATTTTATTCGGTTTCACCATCTAGAATGTTCCGGTAGTTTCCCATATGCACGCGTTATGGTTACGTTTCCTATTAATTGAGGGTATTCATTATCTCAAGAACTAGAG
Source organism: Bathynomus jamesi (assembly GCA_023014485.1). Classification (NCBI taxonomy): domain Eukaryota; kingdom Metazoa; phylum Arthropoda; class Malacostraca; order Isopoda; family Cirolanidae; genus Bathynomus; species Bathynomus jamesi. Next base: position 2,150,066 of record JAJOZX010000052.1, on the reverse strand, counting down.
CCAAATCGGAAAAACTACTTTCATTTTGGAATTCAGCAACCCCAAAATACCCTAAATTCGTACGAATTTCCTTGGCAACGAAAAAAAAATGTTTTTTTGTTGACCTGTGTAATTTCCATAGTTTCCCAGCTTGGGGAGAATTCGGAGAAGTAATAAATTTATCCGGGCGAATCACCTTCTCCATGATATAGTAAGATTACTGGATGAATATTTGCTTGCTGTATCTGAAAGGCCGACTGAATGGCTGATTGAAATGTTGAATAAATTGTGGTGCCGCGTTTGTTAGCGGGCTAGAGATAAAGTAAAGGCCAATTTGAGGCTTTATTCAACATAAACATAGCATAGATCTGAAACACAGAAAACAATAATTAGTAAAGACTTGTTACACAGAAAACAATAATTAGTAAAGACTCATTACAAGTGTGTTAATGAATGACAATATTTTGTAATGTACATAACAGATATATTTTTTAACACACACAAAACACACATGCGGAAGCCATTCGGCTTATTAATCTGATATTAAAGACTATAATTTAACTATGTACACATACAGTGTATACAGCTACACAGTTGTAATGTACTTAATAAACATCTACACAGTTATTGTAATGCACTTAATAAATAGCTACACAGTTGTAACGCACTTAATAAACAGTTAAACTGTACAGCTTACTGTACTGTAGATAGAGTGTAGATTTGTAATGAATATTACATAGGACGCTTCCTGGCTTTTTGTTTGGAAAACTGCATGACTGTGTCCTCGAAACTCACCGACTGCAACACCTCATGCTCTATACTCAACAGCGCCAGGGACGAAAGGCGCTCCTGGCCCATTGTGGAGCGAAGGTAATTTTTTGATCAGTTTGAGTTTCGAGAATGAACGTTCACCAGAACAGTTCGTGACAAACATACACAGGCATGGGCGCCCGCAGGTAGGGGCAAGGGGGGGCGCTTGCCCCCCCTGGAAATGCCAAGAAAATATATTAAATATTTTCTAAGAAAATATTTATATCCTAAACTTGCTGAAAAGTATCCAACTGCCTCCTAAAGGGTGAAAATTTTTATTTGTGTGCATGATAAAAGGTTGCTACCTTTTTATTTGTTCAGAAGTCCCCCCTTAAAATTATCCCGCCAAGTTGGCAGCGCCAACTCAAGCACCTGGCTGCATGCAGTGCGTGGCAGCCATTCTAGGGTGTCCCGTAAGTCTGGACCCATAGGGAAAAATAATAAAATTACAAAATAGTCCAAAAATTTATTACATAATCTGTTCAAAGTGTCCGCCATTGTGTCGCACACATAGTTGAAGACGCAATCTCCACTGCGACAGCACTTTCTGAATCACAGTCGCAGAAATGTCTTGACACGCCTCCACAATGCGTGCTTTAAGGTGGAAAATGTTCTGAAGTTTGACCTCGTACACTTTGGCTTTCAAGTGGCCCCACAAATAAAAATCATAATAAAAAATAATAAAAAAATAATAATAATAAAATAATAATAATAACAATAAAAAAATATATTATAAATCCCTATGGGTCCAGACTTACGGGACACCCTGTAGTATCATGTTTCTGTTATAAATAAAATAAATGATTGTTATCATGTGCATTGTATGTATATACTGTACAATATATATTTGCATTTTCCATTACAGAAAATGCAACACTAAACTTGCTTAGAATTAACCTGCTGGTTCCTAAGGGGTCAAAAGTTTTTTGCTTGCTCCGGTCCCTACCTATTAATACATTAAATTTTGCCCCCCCTTGGAAAAAATCCTGCGGGCGCCCATGTACACAGGTATATTCTCATTGCTATTTCCATGTTTGGGAATGTTCCTTTCAGTTCGTTTGTGTTCATATGCCGATAAAATCTGTTGCACATGTCTTCACGTTCCGTCTGGGATTCTGTTTTACTTTCAGTGAGTTTCATTAGGGCAGCAAACTGCACAACTTCTGTTACCAGCTCTTTCTCCAGATCAGCCGGATAGCATTCTACTAGATGTTCAGCTGACCGTCGAAGACTGTCGATGTCCAGGACTAGAAGGAAATACAAAAATCCAAATTTTTTCTGCAGGACAGCGTACGCTTCTAGACGAGTGTTCAGAGTGGTACACAGTTTATCAATTATCGATAGAAATGCAGTGGTCCAAAATGAATCTCTTGGTGTCAGGTTCGTATCTTCGGCAGTTCCGATTTCGTCATGATGGCGCTTTCTCTTCTTTGCAGTGGCGGCTCGTCGGTAGGCACTGCGGAACTGCAGTACCCCTAAATTTTTTATTTACAATTTAAATAATCAAGAACAATATAAGGATGAGCTCACTGAATAACTTTTTCAATAACTTTTGAAACTTTTATTCATTGCTCATTGTTCATCCTTTTATTTCAGTAATTATTTCAACCCATTCTTAGAGACAGCACCCCTAGAATTTTTAGTCACGAGCCGCCACTGCTTGTTTGTGCGTTGAGTCGATTCCTTGTATACACGATGACCACACTTTCCGATGCCCTGGTCCTCTGATTCGTCAAATCTTGATCTGAGATCTTCGACAAATTGCAGTAGTGATTTCAGCAAGAGGGTGGCTGAGTCTAACGACATTCCTTGTTTTTGCAGAGGTGCATTCATTTTTTCAAATCGTTCGAGAATAGTGTTCTATAAGACCAATAAAATGGCTGTTTCGAGTTGTTGAAACTGTTTAGACAACCCCCTGGCTTCGATCCTGGCTCCCGCAGTTTGGCTGGTATCTGCTGCTAGCTCATCCAGTACCACGATATTCTCGGCGTAGCCTTCGGTTAAAGATTGGACGGCATCTGATCTGGCTTACCAGCGGGTATCGGAGAGACCTTTGTCGACCTTTAGTTTCTCACTACGGGAACTACTATCGAGAACCTCTACATGTCGACGCCATCGGTATGTCGAGGAGATGAGAAACGTGTAGACATTCTTGAAATGAAACGCTCTCCTTTTCTTAGGCTTTAATCAACTTAATTGAACAACATTCCTGTTAATATAAATAACAATAATATAGTTATGGTACACAAAATATATATACTCAATGACGCAAGTTATAATAATAATATAGCTATAGTAAACATAGGGCATTATATGAATTGTTTATACTACAGATTAGGATTAATTACATCAAAGAAAATATCATTACCTTCATATAATAAAGTATCTTACATCCCATCAGTTTAATTCAGACATCATCAGATTCATCAGTTCAATCGAATTGAATATAAACACAAATGATTTTACTTAGGTATAACATTCTAATAAAGTCATCATAAACCTGCAAAATAATATTACATTTTTCCCTCCTACTTAGATTGAATAATATAGTCCTCAAAATAACTAGGCGGACACCGAGTACGCCCTGATCGCCGCACCTCAGTCATAGGGAACTCTGTATTTTGATTATCATCATCTACTGAAGTCTGAGGAGCGTTGACCGGTGAAGGATTGGAAGGAGCAATGGTGGGTGACGGATTTGAGGGCAGGATGGTAGGTGACGGGAGATGGTTGTTTAACACACCATCACCTTCGTTAGTATTTTCGCATTCTCGAGTTTCAGATTCCCCAGCAGGGGAGAGGTGCTTAAGCGAGACAGTAGTCTCTCGGCCTCCCGGAAGACGAACATGAACATATTCGGGATTAGCCTCAATGAGTTCTACTTCTTCAACTGAAGGCTCATATTTAGACTGCCGTGTATAATTTTTCAATAATACTTTACCTGGGACGGTAAGCCACGTAGGTATGGAATGGCCAGTTGTAGATCGACGCTGATAATTAAATAATCTCTCATGAGGGGTGCAGTTTGTAGAAGTACATAAAAGAGATCGTATGCTATGTAATACATTGGCAAAAAAACCGTTTCCCAACAGCCAACAGGGAGTTTTCTTGAAGCCAAAGCTAAATTTACTCCTTTCCATATAATTCCGTTATATCTCTCACTTAATCCATTTCCCTGGGGATTATATGGGGTCGTCTTACTAGTGGCATCTCCGCGTGAGTTCAAAAACTGTTTAAGTGTATACGACATAAAGGAGGAACCTCTATCGGAGTGCACATACGCGGGTGTACCAAAGATAGCAAAATGTTGACTAAGACAATCAACTACAGTTTCAGCAGAAGTGTCCGCACATGAAAATGCGAAAGGAAACCTCGAAAATTCGTCTACTATCGTTAGCAGATAACGATTACGGGAATTGGAAGGCAAAGGACCTTTTAAAGTCAATATTTAATCTTTCGAAAGGTGTAGCTTTTATTTACTGACCTTGATTACTATTTAAATACTACAGTTTACACTGGGCGCATACAGTGCATTTTGAAATAACGTTTTTTACATCTTCAATTGAATATGGGAGGTTTCGGCTTCTAACAAAGTGCCACATTCTAGTTACTCCGGGATGGCACAAGGCAATGTGTAACTCTTCTAAATGATGTTTATTAATAGATGCTATAAACGCGCGAGAAAGCGTATCTGGAGCTATATTTTCTCTTCCGGGCCGATATACAGTGTCATAACTGAAACTTGATAATTCAAGTCTCCATCTCATGATTTTCTCGTTCTTAACTTTTCCTTTATGTTTAATGTCAAACATAAACGCTACTGACCTTTAATCCGTTACTAGTTTAAAGTGTTTACCAAGCAGATAATGCCGCCATTTTCCGATAGACTCAACAATGGCGTATGCTTCTTTTTCTATAGAGGAATGATTCCTTTCAGAGGGCGACAGGGTACGGGCGAAAAAGGCGACTGGACGTCCAGCTTGACAAAGTTGAGCAGCTATTGCGTAATCAGACGCATCAGTCTCTACTACAAAAGGAATATTATCATCAATGGCAACAACAACAGAATTAGCAATATCACTTTTAAGATTTTCGAAAGCATTAATTACGTTAAGAAGGTATGTTTTATTTTCAACCAAAGGTCGTACTTTCTCGGAAAATTTTCTGATCCATTTAGAATAGTAGGCAAACATACCCATTACTCGGCGCCTGTCATTAGCATTATTAGGAGGAGGCATTTCCAGCAGTGGTTTTAACCTCTCAGGATCAGGCTTTAAAGAACCATTACTTATTTTATAACCTAGTAAATCTATAGATGACTTAGATGTAGAACTCTTATTTTCGTTAATATGAAGATTATACTTTTTTACATTTAAAAATTTTGTCAAATTATCATCATGCTCCTTCTGATCGTGTCCACATATAGTGATATCGTCCACATAAATGAAAGTATCCTTTAAACCCTCTTTACGAATTATGTTATCGATTACTCTCTGAAAACAGGCTACGCCGTTTGTTACACCAAACGGGATTCTATTGAAATGAAACAGCTGGCCACAGGCTTCGAAAGCAGTGTATGGCTTATCCTCCTCCTTGATAGGGATGAAATGATAGGCGCTCTTCAGATCTATTGTACTAAAGATACTATACTGTGCAATTTCACCCACCATTTCATTCATATTAGGCAGAGGATAAGCGTCCAACTGCGTGTACCTATTTACTGTTTGACAAAGGTGGGCAGTTGCGCCGCAAAAAGTTGCGGCGCAACTTGCGGCGCAACATTTTTGGTTGCGCGTGCCCACCACTGCCTGAGATATACGTTAAATGCAAAGGTGGGCAGTTGCGGCGCAACTTGCGGCGCAACATTTTTGGTTGCGCTTGCGCTTGCGGCGCAACTTTTTGAAAAGGGTTGCGCTTGCGCGTGCGGCGCAACTATTTCAGCAGAGTTGCGGTTGCGGCTGCGGCGCTACAAAAATCGTTGCGCGTGCCCACCACTGCTGTTTGAGAATAATCGATAACTAGGCGTTTTTTATGAGATTCATTAGCTACCACTAAAACTTGTGCCCGCCAAGGACTTCGACTGGGTTCGATAATGCCTTCCTTAAGAAGGCGATCTACTTCGGACGAAATAAAACTCATATCTGCCTGACAATATCGGCGTGACTTAATAGCAATGGGTTTGGCAAGGTTACACACAGTTAAGGAAGGTTCTCTTCCCCCAAAAGGTATCTCAACTGATTCATGTCTAGACAAAAAATCATGGCCAAGAATAACATTAGTACATAGATTAGGCAGAAGTGATAACTTAACATTTTTATAGGTACGATCCTTGAATGTCAAATCTACACAACAAAACCCATCAACTTTAGTTACATGAGAAGTATTAGCCATTGACACTTGACTTTACAAGTATATACCTTCCATTTGTTTTCTTTACAATATTTATATCAATAATTTTTGGTACTACCTGTATCCACTAGCGCCTTCAAAGACAAACCATTAGCTAAAATAGTAAACTTGCCTCTTTCAAAGAATGAGAAATAGACGCCTGATAGAGAAGCTAAAGTATTAACAGAAGCAGAGCTTTTGAATTAGAGCGACAAACTCTGGCAAAATGGCCTTTAATACCACATTTATGACATAAACTATCTCTTGCAGGATATTTAGCTCGCGGATGCACATTACTCCCACAAAAGAAACATCTACGAGACCTTGCTGCAGCAGTAGAAGACTCCTCGCAAAGAGTTTCATTAGCACCTAACTGAATTTAGAGGAGCATTAGAATGTATATAAGTATCAGACTGAATCTGAGCCAACTCAAGGCTGCGAGCTTGATCAAAAGCGATCTGTAAACTGAGGGATTTGTTTTCAAGCAATCGTTGCCTAATGAAAGGAGTATTCAAACCGTTTTCAAACCGTTTATACATGGTTTACAAGCAAACTTAGCTTTTGAGTCTGAAGATCAGAAGGTAACGCGGCCAGAAAGTTCTGAAATGTCTTGAACGAGTGACTCCAGAGACGAGACGAACTTGAGGATGAGGTCTCGGCATCAAATCTTTCCGGCTTCAGAAACTTGTCCATATCCTCTGATCTTGAAATTAAGTTGATTAAATTGAAATGAAACGCTCTCCTTTTCTTAGGCTTTAATCAACTTAATTGAATAACATTCCTGTTAATATAAATAACAATAATATAGTTATGGTACACAAAATATATATATACTCAATGACGCAAGTTATAATAATAATATAGATATAGTAAACATAGGGCATTTATATGAATTGTTTATACTACAGATTAGGATTAATTACATCAAAGAAAATATCATTACCTTCCTATAATAAAGTATCTTACATCTCATCAGTTTAATTCAGACATCATCAGATTCATCAGTTTAATCGAATTGAATATAAACACAAATGATTTTACTTAGGTATAACATTCTAATAAAGTCATCATAAACAGGGCCGTTTCTAGCCATTATGGGGCCTTAAGCATTATACCCATTTGAGGCCCCACCCCTCCATCCACCAACTCACGCCTTACTACATCACCTCAGCACACACTTACAAAAAATGGCTGTGTTAATAAAAAACAATTATGAAACAATTTTAATGAAACATTTATGTCCAAAACAACAAATATGTACTTTCAGAAGACAAACATAAAAATGCTCTTCATGAAATAATAATATAATAATAATAATAATAATAATATTAATAATAACTTCAGCTATATTCCTATTCTTGCCCAGTGAGCTATGACCTGGGAGCCTGTCTAGGGACCCCCTAGTAGCAGCGAGGCCCTAAGCGGCCGCTTAGTCTGCTTATGCCAGGAAACGGCACTGATCATAAACCTGCAAAATAATATTACAATTCTGAATGAGCATAAACAATTCAACGGCTGCTGTGCATCTGCTGATTTACTCACAAGATTCAGTGAGTGGCACATGCATGGCACAAACTCAGCATACGGAGATTTTGTTATAATGTTATAATGTCATAATGTTTCAGACCAACAAAGACCCTAGGATCCACTCATGGCTGGTCTACCTAACTGTGTTCGTGTATTGTGCATGTCCTCCGTGGTGGCGGAGGGGACCTACAATTTTACGTGGGTTCCGAACCACAAGAACATAAGAAATTTATGTAAAAACTGCCGGTAAATTGGCAACGACCAATTTTTACGAAACTAAATAATTATCAATTTAAAACTAATTAATTATCGATTTAAAACTAAAGATAGAATCTCTGGATCCAGAGGATCAAGTCATAATAGACTACTATCCACAAATATGTTACACTCTATATCTATTTATAACGGACATGCAAATATATCAGATCCAAAGAATCCAGTCAATTTCATTACGGTATCCATCAAGTCACGGTCCATATCGATTGCGGACCAAGTCAAAATTTACAATCATATACATTACAATATATACACTTACGAGAAAAAGTGTAGGTGTGGCTGTAAAGACTGTACAGTAATGTAGAAATGTGTGTGCACCCATTTTGGGTCTCCCATTTAAAGGTGTTTGTGGGGCAAGTGAAGATCATGAGTTTTTCAATACCTCACAGTACTATGGGGGGCACCGCTCGGCAGAGGAATCTCTTTAAATGGGGTGTGTAAGGACAGAGAGTATCCCCTAACCCAAGACGCTGCCTCCCTATATCCCACAACACTTGTGTTGAGCTGTGGGATCTATCCCCAGAAAGCCTTAATTTTACTACCTTAAACTATACCCTTTCTATCAACATATGCGTCTAATCGATTTTTAAACATGTTTATAGACGTGCTACTAATTACTTCTACCGGCAAACTATTCCAGCTATTTACTATTCTATGCGTAAAAAAGTTTTTCGCAACTGCTGTCTCGAACCTTCTACTTGTCAACTTACACCCGTTATTTCTAGTCCTATTATATTGAGATATTTCGAAAAAGCTATCTCTATCTACGTTATCGAACCCATTCATAATTTTGAAAACCTGGATTAGATCACCCCTTAACCTCCTAGTCTCGAGTGTTGTCAATTTTAACTCCTTAAGCCTATCCTCGTACGACTTTGACCTAAGCGACGGAATCATCTTAGTTGCTCGTCTTTGAACTCTTTCGATTTTGTCTATATCTTTGCGCATATGCGGATTCCAAAATTGGACCGCGTACTCCAAATGGGGTCTAACTAATGATTTATAAAGTGGAACTATAATATCGCGCGATTTGTACTCAAAATTTCGAGCTATAAAACCTAACACTTTGTTCGCCTTATTGACCGCTGCTGTACTTTGTTTCGCTACTTTTAAATCACCAGTGACTATAACTCCTAAATCTTTTTCCTGCTCTACGCTTGTTAAATCTTTCCCTGACATACTATACGCAAAATTACCGTTACGCGAACCTATATGCAAAATTTTGCACTTATCAACGTTAAATCTCATTTGCCATGTGACTGACCAATCAACGATTTTATTCAGATCTTCCTGAATTTTACCTCTATCTTCGTCATTAATCGCCCTACCACCCAGCTTCGTGTCATCCGCAAACTTTGAAACTGTACTGACTAGGCCGACATCTAAATCGTTAATATATATAAGAAAAAGCAAGGGGCCCAATACAGAACCCTGAGGAACGCCACTCGCTACATTAGCCCAACACGACTCCGCTCCATCAACGACCACCCTCTGTTTCCTGCCTCGCAACCACTCTTCTAGCCAATTTATTACTACACCCCTGATTCCATGAGCCTTAGTTTTTTCAATGAGTCTTTTGTGCGGCACGGTGTCAAACGCTTTTTGAAAATCTAAATACACTACATCAACCGCCCGATGTCTATCGTAAACGTCAACCACGCTTTGGAAAAATTCTAAAAGATTAGTTAAGCAAGATTTGTTTCGCCTAAATCCGTGCTGCGTATTTCTAACTAGCTTATGGATTCTAAGTGTTCGACTATACGATCCCTAATTATTGATTCCAGTAGCTTACCTACAACAGACGTTAAACTGATTGGCCTATAATTTCCCGCCGCACCTTTATCGCCTTTCTTAAAGATAGGTGTTACGTTTGCTAACTTGAAATTATCTGGTACGCACCCCTCAGAAATAGACGCATTAAAAATCTTTGTTAGCGGCACAACAATGCTATCTTTTAATTCTTTTAGTTGTATGGGATATATGGAATCCGGCCCCGGTGATTTACGCGTTTTCATTTTATCAATATAGCGCGTTACCTCCCCTTCACTAACCAATATTATCCAAAATATTACCATTATCAAAAGGTATTATGTCTGACCGTAGGGATATTTGTTACATCTTCTATAGTAAAAACTGACGTAAAAAATTCGTTTAGCAAGGTAGCCATTTCCTTGTTTTCAGAAACTAGATCTCCGTTTACATTTTTCAAAGGCCCCAAGACGCTTTTTACTGGATTTCTATTATTGACGTATTGAAAGAATCGCTTGGGGTTTTCTTTACCGTCACGAGCTATGGAGATTTCAAATTCGCGCTTGGACTTTTTTATTACACTTTTCGCTTCACCGAGATATGTAGTTGTTTCGTAACACAAATTGTCTTTATCGCACTTATGTAGCCTATAAGCCCTATCTCTACTCTTTATAATGTCTCCTACTCTAGAAGTAAACCACAAGGGCTTGTTGTTTACTTTCGCACGCTTAATTTTGTACGGTACACATTCCTCATTTATAGTCCTAAATACTGTTTCGAACGATTCCCACATTAGTTTTGCGTTGGAGTTCCCCATCACGTTTTCCCAATTGACGTGTGACAATTTATTTCGAAATTTACTAAAGTCTGCGTGCTGGAAGTTAGGAATTTTCGTCGAGTTAGCTGGTTTCGAGTGACTTACTGAGAGGACAAACTCTACCATATTGTGATCGCTATTGCCCAACGGTTCTATTATTTGAAGATCAGTAATTAGCCTATCATCCGTAGTTATTACTAAATCTAAAATACTGTCCAACCTCGTAGGTTCCCCAACCTTTTGAATAAGAAAGCTATCCTCGAGAAAATTAACTAAACGATTACCTTCCGCGTCTCCCTGCATTGTATCGTAATTTACGTTAGCGCAATTAAAGTCACCCATAACTAAAGCCTGCTCACTACCGATTATTCGCTTTAGTTCACGATATAACGCTTCGTCCGTATCAGCTGTTTGATTAGGGGGCCTATATATAACCGCAACAAGAAGTTTGAAATCGTTCAATTTAAGTTCTGCTATAGTCGAATCTATCGGTTCTGGAATTGTGTGCTTTACTTCTATAACGTTCGCTATATTATCTTTGATATACAACATAACACCGCCTCCTCGCCTACCTATTCTGTTTTTAACAAAAAGTCTATAACCTTTAATTTGATACTCCCCTACAAAGTCACGAGTTTCAGTGCTAAGCCACGATTCATTTATCGCAATTATATCATAGTCTTTACAAGCAATTAAAGAAAAAAATTCGTTTATTTTATTTCGTAGGCTACGAGCATTTAAGGATAGAACCTTCAAATTGTTTGTAATTGCGACAACTTCGCGAGCGCAGTGGAAATTTATGGAATTTACGCTGGGACCGTTCGAGTTACGGCAGCCTGAAAAGAAGAGACAGTATTATGAAATAGTCTTCCTAAACGCGCAGCTCCTACGTCATTAAGATGAAGTCCATCTCCGAGGAACAAGTCCCTCCTGCCGCAGAAACTGTTCCAAAAATTCTCAAAATGCACTCCTTCCTGTTGGCAAAGAGACTTTAGGTTATTGTTAATATAGGTCGCCTTGCTGTAGAAATCGTTACGATGGATAATTCGAGGAAGTATACCTGTTAAAACAATCTTATTAGTTTTTTCCTTTAATCGCTCTAGTAAGTCCCTGTACCTAGCCAGCAGTTCTTCCGATCTAGAATTTAAAACGTTATTAGTACCGACATGAATAACATACGTTGTGTCCTCGGAGGTACCATCTGTAAATTGGTCAACACTATTAGTTATATCCTCCACCCTTGCACCAGGGTAGCAGTAACGGCGCCTACGACGAGGGTTTCTCCCACAGAATTCCTCGAGCTGTCCTCGAACAATGGAATCGCCAACGAGTCGTATTTCCGGTTCATCATCATCTTCAAAACCTAAAACAGAAAACTTATTGTTTGTTATTACTGGTAGACATGTCTTAGGTTTTCTCAATGGGGCTCCATACGCCGTTGTATTTCCCTGCCATATTGCTTGCGTTATCATAAGACTGTCCTCTGCAGTCTCCAATTCGAATGCCATGCGTCTCCAGAAAGTTGAGGACCACGTCGGCGATTCCTTTCCCTGTATGTGTGTTCATAAGTATGAATTGTAGAAATCGCTCGACGGACCCAGATTCAACCACATATCGGACGGTGAAGCACAGTTGATCGGTGTGGGAAACATCAGGCGTAGAGTCGACGGATAGAGAGTAGTATTTTGACTGCTGGATTTCTCGGATAATCGTCTGAAGTACTTTATCGGCCATCAACAGTATGAGTTCCTCGCAAATGAAATGAGAGAGATACGAGGTGTGTCCGCTACCTTTGTTGGCATGCTCGCTTATATGCGCAGTTAGAAAACTGTCATACTTAGTTAAAAGTTCCAAAATTCTGTAATAGTTGCCGTTGTTTGGTGAACTGAAACGGGAGTCGTGTCCACGAATTGCTAGTCCTCGTGAGGTGATATACTTGATAACGTCGACACAGCGCCGCAAAACTTCCTGCCAGTTGTTGCACTCCTTTTCAAACTGGTTCACCAGTTTCGAATCAACACGGCCGGAGACAGACTTTCTAGCCAACAAATATCTCATCGACTCCATATGTTGCTCACATTTTCCGTGTGCTTCGACCGATTGTCTACCATGCTTCCAGTCGTTGAACCCGATTGTGAACTTGCTGTCCGCCCTCGACATTAACTTACAGACAAAACAGTAAACACTGCCTGTGGACTCAGAATAGCACAGCCATGACACCTCAATCCTCTCATTCGTTAGGCTATGTTTCTTAACAAATAATGTCTTCGTACATCGGCGTGTTGTACCACTTGTGGTATGGAATGGAGTATTTGGTTATAACATCTCTCTGGTGTTACCTTAATGGTGCGAGGTGTTGGTATGTAATTGTACATGTAGTGGCAAGGGTGTTGTCGGTTAGTTGTTGCAGCTGCCATGAATTGTGTTCCCCTCATATTTAAATGATCCTGTGAAAAAACTTTCCTGATACCCTCATCCATTGGAAATTTCCAGCAGATTACAGTGGAGAGTTAATAACAAAAGTCCTACATTTTTTCGTTAGTTATGTATATGTAGGTCTTTCAAGGACCTCTTTATGTTTATTTGCCTTTGGTATTTGTGCTGCCTAATGGTAAAGAAAGGAATTGCTTTACATTATTATTTTCTTGGGCCTCACTTCTGTTTTGATGTAAGACTCGGTGATGTTTTTTGATGTAGGGCCACAGTACAATGGAGTTACACAATGAGTTGCTTTGATGTAATTAATATAGGCAGTCACTATATTTAAATACCTGAAGGAATAGGCCTCTCCTTTTTATAGTTACAGTATTAGGTTTTATATTAAGAGGATTTCACTCAGAACTTATAGGAAGATAAAGGACATCTTCCTTGCTTAAAGCATTGCTGTAACATAAGCAAGCTCCGAGTGAGCTGCTATAATGTAATATATATTGTATTTTATTATTTGCTGAATTTGCGAAGTTTGTTGACTCTTCTCTCAAAGTAATTTTCATGAGTCAGTAGTGGAAAATTTTGAATATGAAACAATACATTTTTCTTGTGGTTGGGTGGGCCTAATGCTTCCATATTGGGTTCTATGTATGTATGGCAATTATTTTCATTCCCAATCGCCTCGGGATTGGCGACATAGTGCCAATCCTGAGGCAATTTTGTAGATATTTAATTCAATTAATTAATATATATTTAATTAAGAAGTAAAGGTACCACATACGATACCATATTGTAAGCATATATAGTTTTTTCATAGTTCCCTAACTTTCAGGAGGAGTTGCTGATGTAGATGTATTTGTAAGCTCCTCTGCTTCATCACCACAAGCCTGTACCCATTTTTTATTGCATCGATCTAAGTGATGATTCACTTATTCTATTTTTTTGAAAATACACATTTGCAGTATTTGCACTGAACTCTTTGGTTGGTCACTCAACATCTCTACTTCATCCCCAGTGTTGCCAACTTGGCCTTTTTCAGGCTAGATTTAGCCTATTTTAGCTTCGGCTAGCCTTTTATTTTACTTAATAGCCTATGACCTTAAATCTGGCAACTTTTTGTTCTAATTTAGCCTTAATCTAGCCTCTTTTCATATCAAATTGCGAGCGTACTAAAATGTTTTTTTCACGTTGTAGCGTGTCAAAATACGTACAATTACGTTGAAGAGTGTTATCTTGTACTGATTTGATAGAAGTGGTCTCAGTCGTTGTTAGTTCTTGTACGTGAATGTGTATTGTATAATGTAAATTGTTATTATAAATTCACATATATTTATCATTAGTTCCCCGTCATAGTTTTGAATTGTCGATAAGAGTTTTATTATCTTTGTGGTTGTTTTCCAGCTTTGTTTTCTAAACTGTAAGTTAATTAAGTAATAGCCCATTAAACATGTCGAAGCCAGCCTACCAACAGCGATTTAGGAATGAATGGCTTAAAGATGATTTGTGCAAGGATTGGATAAGAGAACTTCCAGGTGATTCAACCAAAGCATATTGTGCGTATTGCAAAGTTTCCATTCGTGCGAAATATTTTGATATAAAGCAACATGCTGCATCAAAAAAACATTCTGATATATCTTCCTCACGTAAATCGTTTAGGCCTATTCAGACTGTTTTAATTAATAAAGAGACCTTTTAAATGCAATACTTAGCATTCGAGCTGGAATTAGAAGAGCTGAAAAGTCTTGTTACTCATACAGTTTACCTCAAGACATAGGGACCAAATTAACTTACGAGAATGCTGATGAAACAGAACATGATTCCGATGAGGATTTAAATGATGATGACACTATTTTTGTCATAATGTAAGTAAAATGTTTAGCCTATTTTTATTAGGGTTATAGCCTTTATAGCCTATATTTTCTTCTAATCTAGCCTTACTCTCAGGAGATAATGTTGGCAACACTGTTCATCCCCTTCATCAGCTTTAAGTCTGCCACCAGTATGTGCAGGTCTAACTTTAGGCATTATTAAAGGTAAATTTATAGTATTACACCCGTCTCCCTTTGGCGGTGAAATTTATGTTTTTCCTATGGTTTTTGATGTGTTTTTTGAACGAATCTGACCTTCAAAACCGTCGGAAATGACTCGTTTTTGAGATACCCCCCCCCAGCCGTCAATGTGGGGGAAATCAGAAAACGAGTCATTTCCGACGGTTTCGAAGGTCAGATTCGTTCAAAACATCAAAAACCATAGGAAAAACAAATTTCACCTTCAAAATTGACCTAACCTAACCTATGGTCTTTTCCGTTTGACTGCCGCCATTGAAACATAAGAGGTGAGTGCCCCCAGCCTTCTTTACTTAGCATTATAAGGCTAACTAACGAAAATATCACGACCTAACCTAACCAATCGTTAGGTCAACTGTACGACCTCGACGATTGGTTAGGTTAGGTCGTGATATTTTTGTTAGTTAGCCTTATAAAGCTAACTAAAGAAGGCTGGAGGCCTTGATCTTCAGGTGATCCCCTTATTTTTCTGAGTACACGATTAAAACTTAAAAATTAAGCATGGATCTTGAAAGTAATTAAAATTGTTTATAAGAAACAAAATTTGAAGGGGAAATTAAGAAAAGCTTTTTTATAAAGTAACTTATTTTGTATCCTCAAGACATTTCAGTTAAAATACAAAATACAAAAAGTTTAATTATGTTTCAATGGCGGCAGTCAAATGGAAAAGATCCCTGACTTAACTAAACCTAACCTATCCTAACCTAAAAGAAAAATAGGAATTACCTTTAAAATCTAAGACAGAATAATCACAGTACCGTCTTTTCTTCGTTTTAAGCACAATGTAACTTTCTACAATGCCACAATTTCTGGTCTTGACGATATGTGCACTCCATTTTACAATGTGGACACTTCACTATTGTCGGTAGAACACTGTGAGCACGCAGAAACAACTTTTTTCTAAATTTTCGTAGAAAGCAACAATACAGCGGTAATAATCAAACAAGCACGTGTCGCACGAAGCCACTCTGGTAGCAAAGTAATTCAAATTTGAAATGGATGGATTGCAGTGATTGGGCAGACATGTAACAGTCACACAAGCAGATGTACGAACACACAAATGAACGTACAAACCAGGGTTGTGGAGTCGGTCCAAAATTTTCTGACTCTGACTCCGACCCCACACATTGTAAAAATTCAACTCCGACTCCACACATTGTAAAAAATCTAAAAATCCGACTCCAACTCCTCACATTTTAAATATACGACTCCGTCCTCTAGTGTTTCACTCTATAATTATCATCATAATAAGACATTTCATCACCACCACATGAATCGTCAGGTTACTTTCTAGGATAAGGGAACATTCAAATATTAAGAAGGATATTGACTTGTAGATATTATCATATTAAGGGATTTTTATTTTTTTGAATAATATATATATATATATATATATATATAAATAAAAAAGATTCTTTTAAACATAATTAAGGTCTAACCAGTAGTAGTCCTACTTAAAATTGAATAACCCTTCTTAACCTAGTGGCTATAACCAGGGTTGTGGAGTCGGTCCAAAATTTTCCGACTCCGACTCTGACTCCACACATTGTAAAAATTTGACTCCAACTCCGCCCTGAAACGTGCGACTCTCCGACTCCACGACTCCGACTCTATAACCCTGGTACAAACACACTAGATACACACCAAAAAAATGTTTATATCTCGAAAACGAAGCATTTGCGACGGAAATGCTATAGAAGGAAAGTGTCTTAGAATTAAAAAATCTACTTAATGAACATATAATAATTGCTGGACGTT
Source organism: Bathynomus jamesi (assembly GCA_023014485.1). Classification (NCBI taxonomy): domain Eukaryota; kingdom Metazoa; phylum Arthropoda; class Malacostraca; order Isopoda; family Cirolanidae; genus Bathynomus; species Bathynomus jamesi. Next base: position 2,133,266 of record JAJOZX010000052.1, on the reverse strand, counting down.
AGACGGGTGTAATACTATAATAATACCTTATTAAATAGATATTAATTAACTAAAATTGATCTCTGAAAAAAAGATGTGCAAAAATAAGTATCTACTATAGGCCTATAAACAAATTGTAATAAAAATTCAGAAAAACACACTACTATGTTGATTCAAAATAGAACAAAAGCCACACTTTGTTAAATGAAAACACAATACATTTTGACAGTACACTGCTCTTTAGTTGAAAGTGACCTTAAAAACTGAAACAAAATATATAAATTCTAAAAATCAGCTATAACTTTTAAATTATGAAACTTAAAAATCCATGGTTTTTTGGGTTTTTGCCAACCCTGCACCCTACACATTTCGAAATTATTAAATTTTGGTACTATTATTCATTAGTCAAACCATGTCATCCCGTATGTATGTAGTCATGTTGTTATCATTAGCCAATCAGTGACTGCCCTATTACCAAGTGACACCCCTGCGCATATCCAGTGCTGAAATTTGAATTCAACAGTTGCTTCAGAATGGCTGTGTGTATTGCATACTCTAAGTCCAAGTGGGACATTATTAAAAAAAGTTTTGAGGGATGATAGTACTGCTGTCACACTATATTTTGAGCTCACAGCATGCTTAAGACCTCGCTTACATGTCCTCAGTGTGGTAATGAACTTAATTACCATGAAGCCTCCCATAATGTAAGTGCATTGATAATATTTCCAAGTACTTACCTTTCTAGGTCCCAAATTCATTATGGGGTACCCATGCCTGGTTAGGTTAATTGAATGCCCAGTTAGGTCAACTGTATGTCCTTGATAGTTGGTTAGGTTGTGTCAAATGAAGGTCAGATTCAATTGAAATGGCATGAAATACACTATAAAAACCTATTTTCATTACTAGTTTGGGTGGATGTGTTCTACCGAATCTTTACCCAACTTAACCTAACCAATCATCAAGGGTATACAGTTAGTTGACTTAACCTGGTAATCAATAATTTAAATCCCAAACCTAGATTAATATGGTAAATTAAAAAATGACTCTCAAAATGTTTTTCATTAAACTGGATATACTATTTTCATAGTATACATAATATTATTAAACATTATTTTTGGAATTTAATTTACAGTATTAAAATAGGACTTCACCCCCTCTCCATACACATGATATTGATATGCTTGAAAGTGTGCAATGGGGCCAACTGACATGATACTGGTGGTTTTTAATGCTTTTTTTAACCAAATGTCCAGTAGCCACACCTGCCTCTGCCTGCCCCCACCCTACACCTTTCACCTGTATATTTGGGGGATGGTTTTGGTCAGTTTTGATGTAAGGGACTACTGCTTATACACCTGATATGTGCATGTTCAAAATGTTTTCAGGTTTGGACAATTTAAATATAATTTTTTATTATTAGAGTCTGATGGAAAAACCTGAGAGGCATCATTACATTACATTTCATTTGGAAAACATGAAGCAACCAGGGCCAATCAAGGTTATCCAAGTTATGAACTTTTTTTAAAACTAACTAATGAGTTACTGTTTATCACATCATATGGTAAGTCATTCCAAAAATCTACCACTCTATGACTGAAAAAGTATTTTTGTACATCAGGTCTACAAGCCTGTTTTCTAGTTTTCTTATTATCCCCACGAGTTATCCTATCAGCTTCTAGTGAGAAAAAGTTATGTACATCTAAATTGTCTAAACCTGAAAACATTTTGAACATCTGTCATATTTCCCATCATACAACATCTCTCAAAACTAAACATACCTAGTTCCTTTAATATTTCCCTGTATTCCAATCTTAGGTTAGGGATAAGCTTGGTTGCCCTACCATTGCTCACAATAATTAAAATATTAGAAAACAAATTTGTAGACTGGATCTCCAAAAATACTTTTTCATTCATAGTGTATGGTGGTAGAGTTTTGGAATGAGTTGCCATATGATATGGTAAATAGTAGCTTGTTAGTTTTAAGAAAAATCTGGATGCTTTCATAAATGAAAAGGATATTTTGTAGATTGTAAATAGTGTACATTTTTAGTTTAAGTTATGTAGGCTTCTTCTGTAGCTCTGTAAGTAGTTTGTGTTAATTGGCTGACTTGAGATCAATATTTTGCAAAATTTTATTAGGAAATACAGTTTATGACTTGATTGATATGCTTGAAAGTGTGCAATGGAAGGCAACCAAGTTTATCCCTTGCTTAAAAATATTTGAATACAGTGAAAGATTAAAAGAACTGGGCATGTTTAGTTTTGAGAAACTAAGTTTGCAGGAAGATAAGATACAGATGTTGAAAATATCTGTGTGTGGACAATTTATTACATTTCATTTGGAAAACATAAAGCCACTGGGGCCTATCAAGGTTAATCCAAGTCATGAGCTACATTTTAATAATAATTTAGATATAAGTATCTTTTTCTTATTAAAGTCTGATGGAAGAATTGAAGGACATGTAAGAAAATTAGAAAACACTTATAGATTGGATCTGTGAAAATACTTTTTAACTCGGAATACAGTACTATATTTTTGGTGTGACTTGGCAAGTATTAGCTCCTTAGTTAGTTTCAAGAAAAAAATTGGATCTTTTGATGAATAAGCGTTTATAAATTGTGTAAATTATGTATATTTTAACTACAATAATATTGACTACGTACTTCAGTAGCTTTGTAAATGCTTTAAGGATAATTAGTCAATTTGTACTTTAAATTTTTGCTAAATTGGATCATAAAATATTGATTTAGATTATTTATCTCAGTAGGATAACCTTAATATCTTAAGTGGCTTCATGTTTTTCAAATGTAATGCCATACCTGGAAAAAATTTGGCTATTATGCAGCTAAGGGGTATCATGGCTTTATAAACATACACTACCCTTTTTGACTTTAGAAATATATGTACAACACACTACAATTAATTATATACTGGGCAAATATCATTTTATGGTGGAGTTTAAGGGAATTATGTTAGAAAAAATTTGAATTTGCTGCTATTACTGCCATGATCAACATGGTGGTTAAGTTGCTTTAATTGGTGATAATTCTTTTTTTTTCTGCTACTTTTTCATGCTTTGTATAGTAGTACTTGTCTATCCAAAACACCTAAAAACTGGTGTTTTGTCATAATTCTGCAGGTATTGACAATAGCTACTACACAAAGCATGAAAAAACATGCAGAAAAAAACAAAAATTATCACCAAACTCAGTGACACCCCTCAGCTGCATAATTACCAAAAATTCTTTTTTATGGAGCTTGTAATGTTGTGTGATTAAAGAAAATTATTTGCCATGATAGGGCCAGGACTCATGATGACATAAAGTTTCACCCAGTTAGGATCCATGTAACAAATTTGGACTTTGTCAACAAATTGGTGGCCTCAGAACTCAATATTAACCTGGATTTTTGATAAATAAAACTTGTATATCTTTCCTGTAATTATAAATATCTTTTATTGAAGTGTCTATAATTAAAGCTATTGTGTTTTGCAGTTGTAAACCTATCTTACCTGAAAGGCCAGTAATATTTAGTGCTAAAGAAAATACTGTGGTGTAACGTAACAATGCATTTATTGGAAGAAACCTTTAATTATATTTTAACTTTTAATTTAATTACCACAATGTTTTATTTTTATTCAGTTATCGTAACTGTTCTTGGAAATTTGATAAATTTTGGAAGATTTTTGTCATTTCCTCAAATTATTATTGATATTTATAAATATGGCAAACTCTCAAGCAAAAAAGAAGTTAATTATCTTCATTTCATTCAAGTTCCCAAATGGTAAGTGACTGTGTATCATAACTGACTCATTTTTGTAAGCAAAGTCAAGAGAATGAGGATGAATAATATAGTAGCTATAGTTTTGGAGATTATTTACTTGTAGCGAGTTGAGCTCATGCTCATAGATACAAATAATATTTCATTTAAAATGACTAAATTGAAAGTGTAATATCTCACCAGTGTTAACATTCCTAAGATATATACATCTCATTTAACTACAGTAACTGCATTAGTTTCATATGTATTAATTTAGGGTGCATAACAATTAAATCCGCAATAGTTCTAGTATTCATTATTTTTATTTTCCAAAATGCTTCATTATTTATTTTTAATTTTTTTTTAATTGTGAAAAAGGTATAACTATACCAGATTTCTACAAATGAACAAAAGTGCAGCTATGGTATTTAACAATGTAAAATAATAAGTCCTCATTTCACTGAATTAATTGCATACAAAATAAATATACAGTGAAAAGAAATTAGTTTTGCCTTTTTAATTAGGCCAAGATCCTTAAATTGTTTTACTTTTGCAAAATTAGTAATGTTTTATCTCCTATTATTCTGTTAACTAGACCAAGGCATGTCTTAGGTTTGTGATTGTACTAAACTTTCATTTTGCAAATATCTATTTTAAAGGTTTTTGTAAGCTATTGTTACAATATAGTGGCTTACATAAAATAAGGCTTGTGTATTGTTATAAAACAATACAAGATACTATTGTGATATTAATGAAGGTTTTCCAGTGCAGGTGGTTTGTGCACTTTTACATTGCAGCTGCTGCGTTGTCTCTATCATCATGTTTCCTCTTTTGGTTTGTAAACATAGAAAGAAGAGCACTACCCAAACTTGTAGGAGATCTCCTTAACTTTCTTACAACAAAAGAAAGGTACCCTGCAGGTTAGCAAAATTTAACAATGTCCATAATGGACCTTGGTTAGGTTACATATAATATGGGTTTTTTTTATGTCCCTGAATGCCCCTGTCCCTAGATGAATGCCTACAGAATCCCCCCCCCAGTAGAAGATGAAGAGAGCTGAAATTTAACATTTTAAGTAGTTTTGATAATATTTTATATTTTTATGTGGGACCTCGCTTATTTACAAATATGAAAAGAAATAAAATCAACTTCTTATTTCTGTTTACTCACTCCACTAGTCTAGGAGTACTGTAGCCAAGGCTACACTGATAGAATTTAAATTAGTGTTACATAAGTTTTGGTCCCTGGAACAGATTCCTTCTGGAATAACCTTATTAGTTAGTTATGCCAAGTCTGCAGTTATGTCTAAAGTACTTATAATTTTTTTTAAGATAACCACTATGAAAACCTTTGAACAGAACTAGAAAAAAAAGTTTATCCTTTCGCCAGTTTTCTTTATTTCATTTGGTGTTTGATGTGCTTAATTTTCTGTTAGGTCTAATATCTATTTTTAACGTAATGATAATATATGCCATATTGTGTTACTTCATGCTTATTCCTTGATAATATAGTAAATAGTTGGTTTGACATTAATACTGTAAGGTTTTGTATCTTTGACACTTCCTATTTTTGGCTTAACCTTAAGTTCCTATTGGTTTCTAATTTGGCACATGGGCTGAAATCTAGTAGAAAATTTTACGCAAGATAACTTTGTTCAGTACCATACAGTACTCTTCAGTCTTCATCCATTGTGTGCTATATATGACATTTCTTGGTTAACTTTGGTTTTACTTCTGCCCAAATTGTTCATTCTGATGAAGGTCAAGCTTGTCATTCCACCTTAGACCTACAGTTTAATGTGGAATCTGAACCATGCCCCACCAGCAGCCCAGCATCTTAATCACTTGGCTATGCAGGGTACCCATTTATCTACCAACCAATTTTTTTTTGTGTGGAAGGATGAACAGCTGGGTTTTGCTATGCACTGCCTGCCATCACTGGGTTTTGATCCTAGGGCCAATGGATTAATAGTCTGCAATGCTAACCACTATACCACGGTTACCACCAAGGCCTAATAACAGTATTTCTAACATTTTACATAACTATATTCATGTATAATACTACTAAAATCATTAGTAATGTTTTGTAATAATTTTACAAGACCATGATTTTTCTGTTTCGGAACAAAGGGGCTGGATGTTCCTTGTATCAGACATATATACAGTATGCCACTTTTCAGCAGTCAGTCAGTCCCAATTATGCTGAAGTTATGGAGTGTAGTTTGTATGTGACAGCTTCTGTTAACTTTTATCCCATTGTAGTGTCGGGGTAGTGCTTAAAACTCCTACTCAAGAGGTTCCAGGTTCAAATCCTAGTGATGGCAATATATATATATATACAGTGGAACCTCGACTTACGAACGCCTCTATTTACGACCAAATCGACATACGAACATACGCCTGGCGCTTCGATTGCGATTGCGAGTGGATCTCTCGCATATTTGCTCCGTGATTTTTCGTTTATTGCTTTATCTCTCGCATATTTACTCCGTGATTTTTCGTTTATTGCTTTATCTCTCGCGTATTTGCTCCGTGATTTTTCGTTTATTGCTTTATCTCTCGCATATTTGCTCCGTGATTTTTTGTTTATTGCTTTATCTCTCGCATATTTGCTCCATGATTTTTCGTTTATTGCTTTATCTCTCGCATATTTGCTCCGTGATTTTTCGTTTATTGCTTTAATAAGCCCTTCATTATGGTTCCCACGAAAGTGAAGAGTGATACTGGCAGTGAAAAAAGAAAACTTAAAATAACCATTGAATTAAAGAGACAGAAAAGAGACAAAACCCCTGAAGGAGAGGTGCCCAGTGTTCTTATGGAAGGGGACTCTCCTTCCAAACAGTAACTTCCCTCCCCCTTCCTTTCCTCATCACCATCCCCTCATGCCAGCGATTATCCTCCACAAAGGTACAGTAAAATTATACAGCTTATTAAATTTAGTATAATTTTTTTCTCTTATATTTTCTCTTTATAAACTCTTACAAAGCACTAAAAGTACAATTATCTGGGGCGCTGGAACGGATTAATTAAATTTACATTAATTTCAATGGAAAAAATGGATTCGATTTACGACCAATTCGAGGTGTGAACAGGGTCTCGGAACGAATTAAATTCGTAAGTCGAGGTTCCACTATATATATATATATATATATATATATATATATATATATATATATATATATATAGTGTGGACCAAAAAAATGAAGGTTTAAAAATCTTTGTTCCACATGAGTAATGTTATTCCTTTTGCTTACCTTAATCAAATTACAAAATTTGAAACCTCTACATCAAGTTTTAGGGGTCCTGAGAAAATTGCACTTTTCCTTTTAATGCTGAAAAAATTAGTTTTTCCTCATTTTCATAAGTTCTGCTTTATTTTTTGTTGGAAATTCTTTACGATTCTTGAAAACTGTTTTGAGCAGGTATTGTTTGTCCTCTTCTTTAGTTGTCACTGCTTGATTAAATTTTTTAATCAATGCAACACCCCGCTCAGCTGTGTCATTTGTCACTCTAAGGGCACGAACTCTAGCACAGCCTCTTTGGTACTCAGGATCTATTCCCCATGTTGATGTAGAATTTTCAGTGAAGAGAGATTTAGTCCTTGAAGTAACAAAATCAGAAATCCTTTTTTCTTTAAAAGAAGCTAGGGTTACCTTTGCTTCTAAACGTTTCAGTCCCTTATTTCTTGGAGGCATTTTGATATTATTTCGCATTTGCTCCTTTTCTTCAAGGGATATGCTTTTGTCAAAGAAGCTTAATCCAACAAGTGTTTCTGAGAGGTACCACAGATGTCGTTTAATGGCATTTTGGGCTTGCTTGATAACACTTGATATCAAAGAATTTTCCTCCATTATTGCAAGATCTTGCAAAAATTTAAGATCAACATTTGGGGCTTCCTCTGGTTGAGAAGCTTTTGCCCAAGATTTTGCGTATACCAATGAAACAAATAAACAAATTTCTGTTTTTGCATCAAGTTCTTTTTTAGTCATCTTAAATTGATTTTGGAGAAGAAAAAGCTTAAATGCATAAATTCCTTTTGCCATCCCTCTTGCATGATGGTACGCTCCAGGTCTCTTCAAGGGAGTATTAGAAATGCTTTCTTCTCCAAAAAACAAGAGAACAAGTTGAAAAAATTCTTTATAATCATCTCTTGGCTGTTTAGAGTTGAGTGCCTCCTTCATGATTAAGACTGTTTTGCAAGAATTTGGTCTACTGTACGTACCCATACTACTTTGTGTAGGATATTCTTGCTGGCTTAAGTAGAAAAGCTTGTCTTCTTCATTTGACATCATCAAAAGGGCATTAGAGTGACCAATATCAAGAATTTCAGCCTTAATTTCATCTTTAAACATAGCTTCTTCAATACGGCATTTTTCCTCTGGCCTTTTTCTGTTTTTCATCAATTTATCATAACAGCTTATTAAAGAGTCAATCTTTCGGATGGCACTGTCTCTACGCATTGTGGGAATCCTGGCTTTCTCCCAGTAGGTCATCACTTCATCTAAGCAAAGATTAATGGATCTTCTTCGTCCCAATTTTTCATCTTTTTGATGGAAGAAATATGTTTGCAAAACTTGCAGTTTTGTAGGTAAGCGGCAACAAAGTATATTTTTATTTAAATGGCCAATGAGCCAAACTTTAGTTTTAGAACGAGTAGCCATTTTTAGTTTAAAAAATTAAATTTCTGAAATAGTAAAATAAACCAGTTAAATTAGGAGATAAAAAGGATAACTAAAAGGTTCAAGCCAATTAGGCAAAGCCTTTAATTTAGAGTTGACCAATTAAGGATAATATATTTTATCCAAAATTTTTGTTTTCCTTATTAATAATTTTCTCTGAAATAATGATCTAAGATTGTTTTTGTACTCTATTAACACCAAAAATTTCTTAAATAAGAAGAAATTTTTTCATAAGTTGCAACTCAAGAGTTGAGTTGATCATTGATGTTCTAAGCGCGCCTATTCATTGGAAAATTTTTATAAGTCATTAAATCTCGGGACCCCTAAATATTCTCATATTTGACCAAAATTTTGCTGACATGTCTATCTGGTCCAAAGGAACAAGGGCATTAATGTGGAACAAGGATTTCTTGAACTTTATAATTTACCCCCCATTTTGGTCCACACTAATATATATATATATATATATATACAGGGTGGGCCGTAAGTTTCCATACATAGGAAAAATAAACATTTTTTTATGGACAACCATTTTTATTTATATAATATGCTCTACATGGTTGCCATTGTTTTGAAAACACATTTCAATACGTGTTCCCCACTGTTGATGAACACGCATTAGCACAGTTGATGTTATGCTTGTAATGGCGTTGGTGATACGTTCCTTTAGATGATTTATGTCTCGTATCTTTTCCTGATACACCATGGCCTTCAAGTGCCCCCAAAGATAGAAATCAAGGGGGGTGAGATCTGGGGATCTGGGAGGCCACTCCACAGGACCACACCGACCAATCCAAGCATCCGGAAACTGCTGATCCAAATACCGACGCACGTGAAGACCATAATGAGGTGGAGCTCCATCTTGCTGGAAGTAAACTGGGAAGTTACCTTCCTCGTTTAGCAGGGATGGGAAAATCTCTTCTTGCAACATGTTAAGATACCTTTCGGCATTAAGATTTCCACTGACAAAAATTGGTTCAATAATTCTGTCACCCCATATCCTGGCCCACACCATCACTTTACCGGCACCTTGCATCTTCGTCGGACTCAGCCAGTTAGGGTTAGTATTACTCCAATAACGTATGTTTTGCCGATTAACCTCTCCATTGACGTAAAAATTTGCTTCATCAGTAAACAAGATCTTAGTTGAAAAGTTTGCATCCTTGTTCACTTTGGTTAATGCCCATTCACAGAATTCCATGCGTCTATCCGGGTCGTCTTCACTCAAATGCTGTGCCATATGCAATTTGTATGGATGCCATTTGTTTGCTTTCAAAATGCGCCTGATACTCGATCTGCTGACACCACTTTCTGCAGACAACCGTCGTGTACTTTTTCTGGGACTCCGTGTAAGCGCTGTAAGTATCGTAGCTGTTGTGTCTTCATCGGTGGCTGTACGTCTTGGACCACTTCGCGGTTGATCTGCAACATTTCCAGTTTTCTGAAACTTGTTAATAAGTTTTGCCACAGTGTCGTGTGTGATGTTCGTTCCATGTTGTCTGTTAAAGTTCATTGCAACCATGCGACTGCTTCCCGACCCAGCCATCAGTATGATTTCAATTCGTTGCTCTTTCGTCAAACGCATATTCTTAGGGTATCTGAAACATAAAAACAAACGTTTAATTTTTCCTATGTATGGAAACTTACGGCCCACCCTGTATATATATATATAATATATATTTATTTATTTATTTATATATATATATATATATTAATTTATTTATTTATTTATTTTTTATTTAATTTATTTATTTTTTATTTAATTTATTTATTTTTATTTAATTATTTATTTTTTATTTAATTAATTTATTTTTTATTTAATTTTATTTATTTATTTATTTATTTATTAACTTGGTTGAATGGTTTGTTCTTAGGGAAATGTAGCTTAGTGAGGAACAGGAGGATGAAAAGATGGTACATGTTTATTTACAGACATTTCAGAAAAGTTCAATTTCCATCATCAATGCTAAAAAGTTTAAAATCTAATAGAAATAAATGAGTATAATAAACAAAAACAAATATATTAAAATGGACGTGCGATAATTAGCTGGAATTAATAGTAAGGTTACAATATATATTAAATTAAAAGATTAAAAATTAAATAATATCAAGTATAAAAATGTGGATACTTAGTGAAAAATAAAATGGTTAAAAGGTGAAACAGAATTGAAGGGGGTCTTACCAAATTGTATTGTTAACGTTCGTGAGAGACTAATTGTGCAGAAGATTGGGAATGATTGCTAGTTGAAAAAAATCCATATTAGAAAGATGGAGCCAGGTGGAGTGGTGATGGATATCTTTTCACTATGAGAATTTATTAAATTGAAAGTGGAATTGTAGTCATTGAGGGTTGGCTGAATACTGAGTATATAAAGGGACTCAAGTATGTGGAGGTCGATTAGTTGGTTGGATGAATCGGGGCTGTGCGGGTCTATCACTTTTGGGTTGGGTCTGGGTCATTTTTCTAATTTACTTTCGGGTCTTGGTCTGGGTCAGACCCAAACATTCACTTTCAGGTCCTGTCGGGTCTTTCAGTATATGACCCAGGTCTGGGTCGGGTCCATTATTAAAAATGTAATAATTATAATCTGGTATAGGATAGGTAATAAGACTGCTACCGTAGCTACATTAACATGTTTTCTGAAATATAGTAAAACATTATATGGCTATACAGTAGTAGCCTAACCATATATAGGGTGTACCAAGTCTCTATACATAGGGAAAATTAGCACTTTTTAGCAAAATGTAACTTTGTTTTGTAAATAGTTACATTTTGCTAAAAAGTGCTAATTTTCCCTATGTATGGAGACTTTTGGGACACCCTATATATTAATTAATCCAATTTTGGAAATGTTTGAAAGTAGGTGTATTAATATTTAATAGTAACTCGGTATAGTTATACATGCATTGCTAAGAGGCAAAGTACGATGTATGATTGCTCTCTTCAACCCCCTTATTTTAAATTTTAATTAATTTTGTGAAAACAAATTCTATATTTTTTTGAGTGAACTCAAATGAAAAGGCAACAGCACTTGATCATATTGGACCTGTTGTCTGTTGCAATGGATACAACTTGTGCAGATCCCAAGTCATACTCAGTTAACACAGACTGAATGGTTTGTTTCAAAACATCTATGAAATTAATTATTACCAATTTAGATTTAAAGTAATATTGTGTGAAATGTAAATAATTTTTACCTGTCTGCGAGCAGTGAAGTTCCTTGACAGCCAATGTTTTCACTTCAATTTTGTTTTCAGTCATATTGGGCTTGAATATCTAAAAACCCTCTATCTAAGTGGCTGCAATAATCTACTTTTAAGTGAAACTTTTTTTTTAAGAAGTATTTTTAACATTTTTTTCAGCTATTGCTCTATCGAGAGTCAAAGTAGCAAGATTTTTTCTGTTCATGTTTATATTCACTGCAGATAGAAATGGTTCAACCAAAATTTAAATCCAATATCTTCTACAATGCTAAAAGGCGGCCCATTTATTGTCACCCATGAAATAAGGCCATTTTCTAAAGTTTTCTAATGAAGTTGCGGGTGAACTCCAACTTTAATTTGTTTGAAAAAGTTTTTAACACTAGTTTGGCCTACATTCATTCCCTTGGTTTGTATTTGAGTTTTTGAAGTACTGCTAGTGCTAGGTAGGCTTTTATCATGATCCTCACCTTTACGATATACAGTATGTCTGCGTGACATGATTTTAGGTGTCACTTTAGGTTTGTCAGATGATTGCCACTATACACTTTTCCACACTTTTCAATTTGGCATGTAGATGTTTTATCAATATTATTATATTTAAAATATTCATTTGTAAGGCTAGTTTTTTGCTACCATTCCCCACCGAAAAAAGACCTTGTAAAGGCATTGCAAATTCAAAGCAAACAAAGCACTGGAGACCAACCAATGTACACAGTACACAACTCTCAAACAATAAAATATATTAGGATTAGGCTATTCTTCCATCACTGTTAACTCGCCACTTCCAGTGAGTCATTTGGAGGGTGGAGTGATAATTCATTACATTGTTGCCAAATCTAAAGGTGCACACAAATTTTGTAAACTAAAAACCTGGCTGTGCGGGTCCTTCACTTTCAGGTCTGGGTCATTTTTAAAATTCACTTTCAGGTCCAGGTCTGGGTCATTTTTCTAATTCACTATCAGGTCTGGGTCTCAGCTCACTTTTGAGTTAAACCTGGGTCTGGGTCCGGGTCTGACCTGCCAGCCCTGGGCTGACAGTGATCCCTTATTGCTGATTTGGAGGGTTTGTTCAAGGGCTGTGAAGTTTTGGTAGAAATCCCACGATGCTTGTCCACTCTTATTTGATATTGGCGGATGGTACTGCCAATATAGTTCACTTTGCAGCAAACACAATTAAAAGCGTAGATAGTAGATGAAGCAAGTGGCTGGGGTGTTTTTTCTTTATCGTTAAGGTAAGATTTGATACTATTGTTGTTGAAGACAAAATGAAATTTAATTTGGGGGTAGAGTGGGGTGAGTAGGAGACGGAGTTCTGAGAGTATTTTGTGGCTGATATGGTCATAATAGGGGAATGAAAAATATTGTACATCTTTTTTAACAGTGGAAACTTTAAGGCGGGGTTGATAAATATTATTAAGAAAGTTTCTGGTTAAAGATTGTAACATGTTTTGGGAAGGAGTTATTAATGCTGAAATTCTGAATGAATTCTATTTCGTGGTGGAAGGATAAGTATGGAGAACCTAGATGATAGGCGCGGTGGATTAAAATTTTAACTGTTTATTTATATAGCGAAGGGGTGTGGCTTAGGAAATTAGTACCTAGACCTGTGTACGTAGGTTTTTGATAAATGGAAGTGCTGAATTTGTTGTTTTGCTTAGTTATTGTAATATCTAGGAAGGGTAAGGTGTTATTGGATTCGTCGTCTTTGGTGAACTTAATGTTTTTATGTTGGTAGTTAAGGAAAAGGGGGGCATGGTTGGCATTGTGAAAGAGGAGAAAGGTGTCATCAATGTATCTTTTATATAGGTGCGGTTTATGAGTGGGGCAATGGAGTAGCCAGTTATTTTCATGATGGCTGAGGAAGATGTTAGCTAAAGTGGCACTTAAGGGGGATCCCATGGCTAATGAATCCGTTTGTTGATAAAGTTGTTGGTTAAAAAAGAAATAAGTGTCTGAAGCGGCAAAATACATAAACCCAATTTACCCATCAGACCCATCCTTTTGGCTTACACCACCCACAATTATAAACTAGCAAAATTTCTAATTCCCTCTTTAAACCCCCTTACCCAAAACAAATATTCTGTCACCAACTACGAATTTGCCAAAGAAATTTTGACCGTAAATAATTCCAACAACCTCCATATGCATAATTTTGACATAATCTCTTTACACCAACGTTCCAATTAAAGAAGTCATTGAGATCTGTATTAACAGCCTTTTTGCCAACAATCCAAACACAGTCCTGAACTTAACAAAACAAGAATTTACCAAACTGCTTACACTTGCTGCTTCAGACACTTATTTCTTTTTTAACCAACAACTTTATCAACAAACGGATTCATTAGCCAGACTCTGTACTCACTTTTGGAGAGTTTCGAATTTTATATACTTGCGTTTAAATTTACGTTCTTATAGTTAAGTAATTGAATTAGTGGTTTTTAGCGATTTAGAAGTTTTCATAGCGTGCCGGCTTAATTTAACTTATACCTGTGACAGTTTAAATTTTTAACTCCGCGATGCCGTCGCAGAAAGCGTCGTGTGTTAGGTGTAGGGTTAACTGGTGGTATTCGGAATTTAAGGATTATAACGGCGGTCCAATGGTGATTACCAATAGATCAGTTTGTTTCTTTTGCGAGTTCATGGAGGAATTAGTTGACATAAAACGCAGTGTATGTGAGGTAGCGGATAGACTTGCAACGCTTGATGAGGGCAGGGTTAGGGCTACGGTTGATGGAAGCCGAACCAATACTAACGTTGAAGACATTAGTAATTTGAAGGGTGAGGTGCGTAACTTAGTTTCTAGTTTAGGTAGCTTGTCGGGAAGGTTAGATAGAGTTGAGGAAGAGGTTAAAGTTAGTCCGAGAGTAGTAGATAGCGAGGGATTTAGAGAGGTTAAGGGTGGAGCTAGGCCGCGTACATTAGGTGATAGGAATCCCCCCCCTATCGAGATTTCGAACCCTTTCGCCCATTTGGAAAGGGATGTGAATGAGGGGGAAACTATTTTAATTGGGGACTCTTTAGTGCGCCACATGGACAAAGTTCGTTAAACGGAATCCAACCAATAGGAGGAGGGTCTGTCTCCCAGGGGCCAGGGTTGACAGAGTTAGAGACGAAGTGGATAGGGTTGACGTTGCTTCCCATCACTCAATGTTGGTGACGATGGTAGGAGGCAACGACTCGTATAGGCCCGATACGAGAGTGCCTGACCTTTTGGAGAGATATAGGGGGTTAATTAGGTCCCTGAAGGCGAGGTCAGATAGGTCTTTAGTTCTAGGTATTACCCCTAGGCATGGGTTGGGTCTTAGAATTATGTCCAAAACAATATTTTTGAATAACAAATTAGAAGAGATTTGTGCTGAGGAAAGTGTACCCTTCGTAAAGCTGTGGTCCGAATTCAATGATCCTAGCCTTTTTATAAAAGATGGGGTGCATTTTAATGAAATAGGTAATGCTAGGCTAGGTAGGTTAATAGACGAAAACGTTCGAAAGCTGTATAGGTCAAAGCCTTCTTTAAACGTTGTGGGTCCAGGAAACGTGGGCCCGACGTGATAAATAGTTTAAAACGTGGGCCCAACGTGATAAATAGTTTAAAACGTGGGCCCGTGGTAAAAAATAACTTAAACGTCTTTTATTGCAACGCGCGTAGTATTAGAAATATATTAAATGAATTTAAGGTGGTAATTTATTCGGCAACTATGATATAGTTGCTATCACTGAAACTTGGTTAAATACCGTGACTCGGGACTTGTTGGGGGAACTAGATATACTGGGTTTTAAACTCTTTACTAATGATAGGTTACATAGATTTGGAGGAGGCGTTTTGCTGTACATTTGTAATTCCCTTAGGGCTATCGAGGTTAAGTTAGATTTTCCGGCAGCAATTAATGCGATCTGTGTTGAAGTTAGGGCACGTAGTATTAGTTTTAATTTTGTTGTTGTTTATAGACCTCCCATTCAACCCCTCGATATAGATACTAGATTTTACTCACTTCTTGGTAATTTTATTGACAATCGGAGTAGTATAATTGTCAGAGACTTTAACTGCCCTAATGTTAATTATGAGAATTTTACGGGTAATGAAGAGGGTTTGAGACTGGTTGAGTTTATGGACAATAACTTTTTACGACAGATAGTTACTGAACCAATGCGTGGTGATAATATCTTAGATTTAGTGATGACGAATGGCGAGAATATAGTCGAAGGTTTAGAAGTAGGCGAGAGTTTAGGATGTAGCGATCATCAAATTCTTAGGTTTAAGTTATTGATAGAAAACACTCAGGATAGTAATGTAGTGGAAGTCCCTGATTTTCGTAGGGCTAATTTTGATAGTTTTGCGGATAGGATGAGAGTAGTGGACTGGGATAACTTATTTATGGGTAATGACACAAATTTGCGTTGGGTGGCGTAGGCCCAAGCGCGTTAGAAATTGTGGTAGGCCGAAGTGGTGGAGTAGGGAAATAGGAGAGTTTATAATAGAGCGTATAGACTTAGTAAGCGCAATGGCACGGCAGCTAACTTTAATAGATATATCGAGCTTAGACATCAGGTTAAAAGATCAGTTAGGAATGCTAAGCGTAATTTAGAGATACTTATAGCTGCGGATAGTAAACATAATCCAAAAAAGTTTTTTGAATACGTAAATAATCGTAAGCTGGTAAAAGATAACATAGGCCCTCTAGTGGATGTAAATGGCGCTTTGGCTTCTGATGCTCAGGCGATGGCGGGTATTTTCAATAACTTTTTTGTGACAGTTTTTACTGTTGAAGACGTAAATAATGTCCCCGACATTGATGATATCGTTCCATTTAGTAGCGAGACTATTTTAGATGAAATAACTGTTTACGAGGCTGAGATTGCACATTATATCGATAGGCTAAAAGTTAGCAAGGCTCCAGGTCCTGACGCTTTTTATCCCAGACATTTGAAAGAAGTTATCGTAGGCCCCTTAATGAAGATTTTTAATCAGTCACTCGAAACGGCGATTATTCCTGAAGACTTCAAATTAGCTAACGTTACGCCTATTTTTAAAAAAGGTGACCATGCGGTAGCTAGCAATTATAGGCCCATTAGCTTAACGTCAATTGTCGGTAAACTTTTGGAATCCGTAGTTAGGGATCGTATTATCAATCACTTAGAAAGTAGAGATTTGATTAATAGTAGTCAGCACGGGTTTCGACGCCATAGGTCTTTAACTAATTTGTTAGAATTTTATAATGAAGTAGTGCGTGAATACGATAAGCATAGGGCAGCTGACATTATTTATTTAGATTTTAAAAAGGCATTTGATACAGTTCCGCATAGGAGAATTGCGAAGGTTAAAGCGCACGGTATACGCGGTCAGGTAGCTAACTGGTTAGAAGAATGGCTTCGTGCTAGGAGGCAGAGGGTCATAGTTAATGGTAGTGAATCAGGGTGGTTAGATGTAGGTAGTGGTGTCCCACAGGGTTCAGTGTTAGGCCCATTGTTATTCGTAATTTACATTAACGACATAGATGTAGGATTGACTAGTAACGTGTCAAAATTCGCGGACGATACTAAAATAGGCGGTAAGGTTGTTAACGAGGATGATAGAAATAGGATCCAAGACGATGTAGATAGGATTATGGAGTGGACGGATAAGTAGCAGATGCAATTTAATGTAGATAAATGTAAAGTTTTGCATATAGGTTCTCGCAACAATAATTACGCGTACACGATGGATGATAGGGAGTTAGCAAGCGTTGATGAGGAAGTAGATTTAGGCGTACGTGTATCTAAAGATTTAAAGGTTAGGAACCAGTGCCTGGAGTCTTGCGCAAAAGCTAATAGGATGTTAGGCTTCATAGCGCGTAATTTCGAATTTAAATCGAAGGATATTATATTGCCCCTTTACAAGTCCCTAGTCAGGCCTCATTTAGAATATGCCATTCAGTTTTGGTGCCCATACTTGCATGAGGATATTGATAGGTTAGAAAGGGTTCAGTGTCGTGCCACAAAACTTATTCCATCATTGCGCAATAGGCCTTATGAAGATAGGATTAAAGAGTTAGACCTGTATTCACACGAAACTAGAAGATTAAGGGGGGAGCTTATTGAAGTTTTTAAAATCGTTAATAACATCGATAACATAAATTTTGATAAATTGTTCACTTTCGATAATAGTAATACTCGCAATAACGGATTTAAGTTGCGTGGCAGACGTTTCATTACTAATATCGCTAAAAACTTCTTTATGTTTAAAGTAATTGATAAATGGAATAATCTTCCTGCGTCAGTCGTTCATTCTACCAGTGTTAATATGTTTAAGAACCGTCTTGACAGACATTTTAAAAATGTTAACGTTGTTTAAAATTAAATAAGAAAGTTAACAACAGGAGCTCTGGTGGTGGTGCTTGAGGATGAGTCTGTTGACGATGAATGCCAGCTTGTGTGATGCCAGCAATAAAAAAAAAAAAGACTAAAGTACGTAGATGTAGCTCGTAGCGTAAACTAACCCACTTTTTGTTTAACTTTACCTACTTTTTTTTTTTTTTCTTCTTACTTTGCATGTCTGTAACTCTCTTTACTTGCATGTTTGTAGTTTGCATGGTATGACAGTGAGTTAAGACTGTGTTTGCATGGTTTGTAAGCATTCTTATTTTACTTTTTTCATCTTTCACCCCTCTCCTATTTTCTCCAACTATTTTTCTGACTTGTCGGCAGTGGCCGGCGGATGATGATGGTGAGACTTTTTTCCTCTTTTTCTGAATGAATGTTAACCCACGAATGATAGGTGTTGCTCCTTACTTAACCCCTTATTCTCTTCTCTTCTCTTAACCCCCTACTCTTTCCTTTCTCTCGGGCTGGCCTTAGAGTGGATCTTAGGGTCTTTGTTAGCCTTAGCTTCTGTAGATCTTCCTCAGCCATCATGAAAATAACTGGCTACTCCATTGCCCTACTCATAAACCACACCTATATAAAAGATACATTGATGACACCTTTCTCCTCTTTCACAATGCCAACCATGCCCCCCTTTTCCTTAACTACCTTAATTCCCAACATAAAAACATTAAGTTCACCAAAGACGACGAATCCAATAACACCTTACCCTTCCTAGATATTACAATAACTAAACAAAACAACAAATTCAGCACTTCCATTTATCGAAAACCTACGTACACAGGCCTAGGTACTAATTTCCTAAGCCCACACCCCTTTGCTATATAAAATGAACAGTATTAAAATTTTAATCCACTGCGCCTATCATCTAGGTTCTTCGTACTTATTCTTCCACCATGAAATAGAATTCATTCAGAATTTCAGCATTAATAACTCCTTCCCAAAACATGTTACAATCTTTAACCCGGAACTTTCTTAATATTTATCATCCCCCCCCTCCTTAAAGTTCCCACTGTTAAAAAAGACATACAATATTTTTCATTGCCCTATTACAACCACATCAGCCACAAAATACTCTCAGAACTCCATTTCCTATTCACCCCGCTCTACCCTCAAATTAAATTTCATTTTGTCTTCACCAACAATAATAGTATCAAATCTTACCTTAACGATAAAGAAAAAACACCCTAGCCACTTGCTTCGTCCACTTTCTACACTTTTAATTGTGTTCGCTGCAAAGCAAACTATATTGGAAGTACCATCTGCCAATATCAAACAAGAGTGGATGAGCATCATGGGATTTCTACCAGAACTTCACAGCCCTTGAACAAACCCTCCAAATCAGCAATAAGGGATCACTGTCACCTTCACAACCACCCATTACTTCCCTTCAATTTCAAAGTCATTAATTCAGCCAACTAAGTAATCAACCTCCGCATACTTGAGTCCCTTTATATACTCGGTATTCAGCCAACTCTCAACAACTACAGTTCTGCTTTCAATTTAAACATCACCAAATAAACTCTCACAGTGAAAAGAAATCCACCATCGCTCCACCTGGTTCCATTTTTCTAATATAGATTTTTTCAACTAGCATTCATTCTCAATCTTCTGTACAATTACTCTCATGAACGTTAACAATACAATTTGGTAAGACCCCCTCAATTCTGTTTCACCTTTTAACCATTTTATATTTCACTAAGTATCCACATTTTTATACTTGATATTATTTCATTTTTAATCTTTTAATTTAATATATATTGTAACCTTACTATTAATTCCAGCTAATTATCGCACGTCCATTTTAATATATTTGTTTTTGTTTATTATACTCATTTCTATTTGATTTTAAACTTTTTAGCACTGATGATGGAAATTGAACTTTTCTGAAACGTCTGTAAATAAACATATACCATCTTTTCATCCTCCTATTCTTCACTATATATATATATATATATATATATATATATATATATATATATGTATATAGGCCCGGATTTAGCTATAGGCGAACTAGGCGATCGCCTAGGGCCTCGTGCCAAAGGCGGCCTCGCTCAAGCCATTTTGCACGTTATGTTCAAGTGATATTAATGATTTAGAACTCTATGAAGAACTTAAAGTACTTTGCAGGTTTATACCTGAGAAAACAGATCTCGGAAATGCCCTTGTTTATATAGTTCAAAAACAACTAAGTGAGATTTATCCTAATGTTTATGTTGCACTTCGAATAGTATTAACCATCCCAATTACTGTTGCTTCAGCTGAAAGAAGTTTCTCGCATCTCAAACTTATTAAAACATATTTGCATTCCACCATGTCTCAAGCGAGATTGCAATCATTAGCTATGTTATCAATAGAAAATGATATAACAAATTCATTAGATTATTCTCAATTAATTGAAGAGTTTAGCTCGAAGAAAAGTAGAAAAGCATTGCTGTAATATTAAAGCATTAATATTTAGCCTGATAAGTCGATCGCTCACTATTATAAAAAATGAAATGTCAACATCTCTTATACATCTCATATGAAAAATGTTTGTATACTATGGAAAGTCATTACCTATAATATTATATAAATCTTAGAAATCATTCTTATATTTTCAATACAAATCTTGATTCATATTATAATTTATACTTATTTGTATGGTTTATTTATATTTCTTATACAATTTCCACGCGTGATTATTTTGGTTTGGTTTAATTTTTAAGTGCTGGCATAGTTCTATCTATGCGGGATTCTAATATTGCTGGTATAGTACTGATAATTAAGTCCATATTTTCATATATATAGGCCTAGGGCCTCGCAATTTCTAGATCTGCCTAGGGCCTTGCAACTTCTAGATCCGGCCCTGTGTATATATACAGGGTGGGCGGAAAGTAGCTCCCTATTTTGGATTGGTAAAAAAATACGTATGTTTTCCATTTATTTCAGAAGAAATAATAGGAAAAGGTAGGCATACATGGTAGGTTTTCTCTAAAATTCAATGTGGGCTCCAACTCTTTCCACCAGCTTCTGGAGCCGCCCAGGAATGGCGTCCACTGACTTTAGCAGGAACTCCGGCGGGATGGAGGACATGACTTCCCGAATTCGGTCCTCCAGTTCTTCCAATGTCCTCGGTTTGGTGCGGTAGACTTCTTCCTTTACCCACCCCCAAAGAAAGAAGTCGCACGGTGTCAAGTCGGGGCTCCTGGCTGGCCATTGATGTGGACCACGACGACCCATCCAACGCCCAGGGAAGTGGGCATCCAGCCACTCACGGACAACAAGAGCGATGTGCGGAGGGGCACCATCTTGCATAAATATCAGATTGTCGATGTTCTCCCATGTGCTGACAACCGGCCAGACCTCGTTTCGCAACATAGCAAGGTACCGCTCAGCATTCATGGTGTTGCACAGAAGGAACGGGCCCACAACCTGATCTGAGGTCATACCACACCACACCGTTACACTGAACCGATTCTGCCGTTTTTCAGCGGTAACCGTGCGACTTCTTTCTTTGGGGGTGGGTAAAGGAAGAAGTCTACCGCACCAAACCGAGGACATTGGAAGAACTGGAGGACCGAATTCGGGAAGGTATGTCCTCCATCCCGCCGGAGTTCCTGCTAAAGTCAGTGGACGCCATTCCTGGGCGGCTCCAGAAGCTGGTGGAAAGAGTTGGAGCCCACATTGAATTTTAGAGAAAACCTACCATGTATGCCTACCTTTTCATATTATTTTTTCTGAAATAAATGAATAATATATGTATTTTTTTACCAATCCAAAATAGGGAGCTACTTTCCGCCCACCCTGTATATACAGTATGTATATATATATGGGAATGAACTCAGAATGGTTCCCTGATGTTTTTTATGATACACACAGACTGTGCATGGAACAAGGAACTCTTCTAGGATAATTAAATCCACTATAGTCCAAATAAGTAATGGTAAATGACAAATACCATAGTTTTCCTTTTTCATGATGCTAGCCCGACGCGGGCAATGGGTCATTCGCAAAGAGGTCCCAAGAATATAGCTTCCCTCACCAGCTATCTGCAAAGCAGATAGGATCCAGTCCCAAAGCTGGATCCTATCTGCTTTGCAGATAGCTGGTGAGGGAAGCTATATTTTTGGGACCTCTTTGCGAGTGACCCGTTGCCTGCATTGGGCTAGCATCATGAAAAAGGAAAACTATGGTATTTGTCATTTACCATTACTTATTCAGACTATAGTGGATTTAATTATCCTAGAAGAGTTCCTTGTTCCATGCATGGTCTGTATATATATAATATTTACTTATTTATTTATTTATTTTGGTAAATCTTGAAGCTTGTGAGTAAAATGGTTTGCCATTGTTTGAGTAACTGCCATTTACCTGATTGTTCATTTTTCAGTGAATGGCCAGTTATCATGCATAGCCCTTTTGGTGTATTCCATCCATGTGTTCAAACGCCTTTATGAGAGCCTCTTTGTCAGTGTTTTCAGCAACAGCAAAATGAATGTGGTTCATTACATCATGGGTCACACGCATTATATTGGAGCCTTTGTTGGCCTGCTATCACTCTTCCCCGGATTTACTCCATTAAGTAAGGCGAAGATTTTTTATGCTTGTCAAGTAAAATTTGCCCCCCCCCTTTCTGACCACCCTTTTTAACTAATTTTTTGAGGTTACATGAAGGTGCTTTAAATTGTTAAATTATGCTTATATTTTTAAAAAATAAAATTAATTACAATTTAATATCTGTAATTAGTCTTTTTTCTTAATTAAAAATGACTGACTCCATTCAAGAGTTTTTTAGATCAGATTTATAATGTACTTTCATTAAAATAAAGTTCTCTTCTCATTTCAAAATCTGTAATTGTGGCTGCTGTTTTGACTATTTCAATCAATTTGCTTTTGTTATTCTTGGCAGTAGCTGGATTGGGCGTTTCTGGTCCCCTCCACCCCATGAAGCATAGGGAATAGGTGTCAAATAAGGGAGAAATCAGTATGAATTGTACGTGGTTGTACTTAAATTATTGGGGATTTGGTATAAAAATTAGAAGTGATTGGAAATTCTCTAGTAACACATTTTCCTTGAACAGGTGGTGTCCCAACAGAGATCAACCTTTCAGACCTCTCCATGTGGGAAGTTTGTTCCATCTTTGTTGTCATTTTGGCTTCCTCCTTCCAGTTTATTTCACTCAAGATTTTAGCAGATTTAAGGAAATATTCCAATAGTAAGTCTCATTAGCCGCTTACCCAACTCATAGCTTTGAAGCAATGCCCGCTCCTTGTTACAGAACATAACCTGAGTCAACAATTTAAAATAGTTAATTGAAACATTAGGTGTTTGTTATATTGTTTCTTATACCAAATAGAGGTGGGGTGATGTCTGAATAATAATTGAACACTTTAAAAATGAAAGAATTTTCTAACTTAGTATATGAAGTCTCGCTTCTCTCAATGAAGAACTGCGACTTCATCTCGTTTAATCATGATTCATATTAACAGAATCAATAATACGTCAATGAAGAGAGAGAGGAACTTTCTTCTCATAGATTTTGCCCTCTAGCTAATATCGGTACCAAATTTTGATCGATGTTTTTCATTTAAATTTATATATAATAATGAGTGAGTGGTGCTAGAAACTGGCAGGGCACGTGGGCCATATAGTGCAACGTATCATCATCATCATTATCATCACCATCATTTTTGAATAACAAATTAGAAGAGATTTGTGCTGAGGAAAATGTACCCTTCGTAAAGCTGTGGTCTGAATTCAGTGATCCTAGCCTTTTTATAAAAGATGGGGGTGCATTTTAATGAAATAGGTAATGCTAGGCTAGGTAGGTTAATAGACAAAAACGTGCGAAAGCTGTATAGGTCGAAGCCGCCTTTAAACGTTGTGGGTCCGGGGAACGTGGGCCCGACATGATAAATAGTTTAAAACGCGGGCCCGTGGTAAAAAATAACTTAAACGTCTTTTATTGTAACGCGCGTAGTATTAGAAATAAATTAAATTAATTAAAGGCAATAATTTATTCTGGCAACTATGATATAGTTGCTATCACTGAAACTTGGTTAAATACTGTGACTCGGGACTTGTTGGGGGAACTTGATATACCAGGTTTTAAACTCTTTACTAATGATAGGTTACATAGGTTTGGTGGAGGCGTTTTGCTGTACATTCGTAATTCCCTTAGGGTTATAGAGGTTGTTAGATTTTCCGGCAGCAATTAATGCGATATGTGTTGAAGTTAGGGCACGTAGTATTAGTTTTAATTTTGTTGTTTATAGACCTCCTGTTCAACCCCTCGATACAGATACTAGATTTTACTCACTTCTTGGTAATTTTATTGACAATCGGAATAGTATAATTGTCGGAGACTTTAACTGCCCTAATATTAATTACGAGAATTTTACTGGTAATGAGGAGGGTTTGAGATTGGTTGAGTTTATGGATGATAACTTTTTACGACATAGTTACCGAACCAACGCGCAGTGACAATATTTTAGATTTGGTGATGCCTAACGGCGAGAATATAGTCGAAGGTTTAGAAGTAGGTGAGAGTTTAGGATGTAGTGATCATCAAATTCTTAGGTTTAAGTTAGCAATAGAAAACACTCAGGATAGTAACGTAATAGAAGTCCCTGATTTTTGTAGGGCTAATTTTGATAGTTTTGTGGATAGGATGAGAGTAGTGGACTGGGATAACTTATTTATGGGTAATGACACAAATTTGCGTTGGGTGGCGTTTAAAGAAAGTTTTAGGAATATTGAAAGGGAGTTTATTCCTCGTAGGCCCAAGCGCGCTAGAAATCGTGGTAGGCCGAAGTGGTGGACTAGGGAAATAGGCGAGTTCATAAACGAGTGTAATAGAGCGTATAGACTTAATAAGCGCAATGGCACGGCAGCTAACT
Source organism: Bathynomus jamesi (assembly GCA_023014485.1). Taxonomy (NCBI): domain Eukaryota; kingdom Metazoa; phylum Arthropoda; class Malacostraca; order Isopoda; family Cirolanidae; genus Bathynomus; species Bathynomus jamesi. Next base: position 2,108,406 of record JAJOZX010000052.1, on the reverse strand, counting down.
TTAATAGATATATCGAGCTTAGACGTCAGGTTAAAAGATCAGTTAGGAATGCCAAGCGTAATTTAGAGATAGTTATAGCTGCGGATAGTAAACATAATCCAAAAAACTTTTTTGAATACGTTAATAATCGTAAGCCGGTAAAAGATAACATAGGCCCTCTAGTGGATGTTAATGGCGCTTTGGCTTCTGACAAGTCCCTAGTCAGGCCTCATTTAGAATATGCAGTTCAGTTTTGGCGCCCGTACTTGCGTGAGGATATTGATAGGTTAGAAAGGGTTCAACGTCGTGCCACGAAACTGATTCCGTCATTGCGCAATAAGCCTTATGAAGATAGGATTAATGAGTTAGACCTGTATTCACTCGAAACTAGGAGATTAAGGGGGGAGCTTATTGAAGTTTTCAAAATCGTTAATAACATCGATAACGTAAATTTTGACAAATTGTTCACTTTCGATAATAGTAATACTCGCAATAACGGATTTAAGTTGCGTGGCAGACGTTTCATTACTAATATCGCTAAAAACTTCTTTACATTTAAAGTAATTGATAAATGTAATAATCTTCCCGCGTCAGTTGTTCATTCTACCAGCGTTAGTATGTTTAAGAACCGTCTTGACAGACATTTTAAAAGTATTAACGTTGTTTAATATAAAAAAACAAAGTTAGCAACAGGAGCTCTGGTGGTGGTGCTCGAGGATGAGTCTGTTGACGATGAATGCCAGCTTGTGACATGCCAGCGTGTGATGCCAGCAATAAAAAAAAAAATATTAGACCAACACGAATGTAGATGTAGCTTGTAGTGTAAACTAACCCACTTTTTGTTTAACTTTACCTACTTTTTTTTTTTTTTTTTTTTTTTTTTTTTCATGCATGTCTGTAACTCTTTTCTTGCATGTTTGTAGTTTGCATGGTATGACTGTGAGTTTAGACTGTGTTTGCATGGTTTGTAAGCGTTCCTATTTTACTTCTTTCCATCTTTCATCCCTTTCCTATTCTCTCCGACTATTTTTCTGACTTGTCGGCAGTGGCCGGCGGATGATGATGGTGTCTTTTTTCTCTTTTTCTGAATGAAAGTTAACCCACGAATGATAGGTGTTGCTTCTTACTTAACCCCTTATCCTCTTCTCTTCTCTTAACCCCCTACTCTTTCCTTTCTCTCGGGCTAACCTTAGAGTGGATCTTAGGGTCTTTGTTAGCCTTAGCTTCTGTAGATCATCATCATCATCAAGCGCAATGGCCAGGTAGCTAACTTTAATAGATATATCGAGCTTAGACGTCAGGTTAAAAGATCAGTTAGGAATGCCAAGCGTAATTTAGAGATAGTTATAGCTGCGGATAGTAAACATAATCCAAAAAAGTTTTTTGAATACGTAAATAATCGTAAGCCAGTAAAGGATAACATAGGCCCTCTAGTGGATGTAAATGGCGCTTTGGCTTCTGACGCTCAGGCGATGGCGGGTATTTTCAATAACTTTTTTGCGACAGTTTTTACCGTAGAGGACGTAAATAATGTCCCCGACGTTGACGATATCGTTCCATTTAGTAGCGAGACTATTTTAGATGAAATAACTGTTTACGAGGCTGAGATTGCGCATTATATCGATAGGCTAAAAGTTAGCAAGGCTCCAGGCCCTGACGCTTTTTATCCTAGACATTTGAAAGATTTGAAAGACGTCATCGTAGGCCCCTTAGCGAAGATTTTTAATCAGTCACTCGATACGGGGATTATTCCTGAAGACTTCAAATTAGCTAACGTCACACCTATTTTTAAAAAAGGCGACCGCGCGGTAGCTAGCAATTATAGGCCCATTAGCTTAACGTCAATTGTCGGTAAACTTTTGGAATCCGTAGTTAGGGATCGTATTATCGATCACTTAGAAAGTAGGGGTTTGATTAATAGTAGTCAGCACGGGTTTCGACGCCATAGGTCTTGTTTAACTAATTTGTTAGAATTTTATAACGAAATAGTGCGCGAATACGATAGGCATAGGGCAGCTGACGTTGTTTATTTAGATTTTAAAAAGGCGTTCGATACAGTTCCGCATAGGAGACTAATTGCGAAGGTTAAAGCGCACGGTATACGCGGTCAGGTAGCGAACTGGTTAGAAGAATGGCTTCGTGCTAGGAGGCAGAGGGTCGTAGTTAATGGTAGTGAATCGGGGTGGCTAGAATGTAGGTAGCGGTGTCCCACAGGGTTCAGTGTTAGGCCCATTGCTATTCGTAATTTACATTAACGACATAGATGTCGGATTGACTAGTAACGTGTCAAAGTTCGCGGACGATACTAAAATAGGCGGTAAGGTTGTTAACGAGGACGATAGAAATAGGATCCAAGACGATGTAGATAGGATTATGGAGTGGACGGATAAGTGGCAGATGCAATTTAACGTAGATAAATGTAAAGTTTTGCATATAGGTTCTCGCAACAATAATTACGCGTACACGATGGATGATAGGGAGTTAGCGAGCGTTGACGAGGAAGTAGATTTAGGCGTACGCGTAACTAAAGATTTAAAGGTTAGGAACCAGTGCCTGGAGTCTTGCGCAAAAGCGAATAGGATGTTAGGCTTCATAGCGCGTAATTTCGAATTTAAGTCGAAGGATATCATATTGCCCCTTTACAAGTCCCTAGTCAGGCCTCATTTAGAATATGCAGTTCAGTTTTGGTGCCCGTACTTGCGTGAGGATATTGATAGGTTAGAAAGGGTTCAGCGTCGTGCCACGAAACTTATTCGTCATTGCGCACAAGCCTTATGAAGATAGGATTAAAGTGTTAGACTTGTATTCACTCGAAACTAGGAGATTAAGGGGGGCTTATTGAAGTTTTTAAAATCGTTAATAACATCGATAACGTGAATTTTGACAAATTGTTCACTTTCGATAATAGTAATACTCGCAATAACGGATTCAAGTTGCGTGGCAGACGTTTCATTACTAATCGCTAAAAACTTCTTTACGTTTAAAGTAATTGATAAATGGAATAATCTTCCCGCGTCAGTCGTTCATTCTACCAGCGTTAATATGTTTAAGAACCGTCTTGACAGACATTTTAAAGGTATTAACGTTGTTTAATTTAAATAACAACAAAGTTAGTAACAGAAGCTCTGGTGGTGGTGCTCGGGGATGAGTCTGTTGACGATGAATGCCAGCTTGTGACATGCCAGCGTGTGATGCCAGCAATAAAATTTAAAAAAAAAAAAAAAAAAAATTAGACTAACACGAATGTAGATGTAGCTCATAGCGTAAACTAACCCACTTTTTGTTTAACTTTACCTACTTTTTTTTTTTTCTTATCCTCCTTACTTTGCATGTCTAACTCTTTTCTTGCATGTTTGTAGTTTGCATGGTATGACAGTGAGTTAAGACTGTGTTTGCATGGTTTGTAAGCGTTCTTATTTTACTTCTTTTCGTCTTTCACCCCTCTCCTATTCTCTCCGACTATTTTTCTGACTTGTCGGCAGTGGCTGGCGGATGATGATGGTGAGACACTTTTCCTCTTTTTCTGAATGAATGTTAACCCACGAGTGATAGGTGTTGCTCCTTACTTAACCCCTTATTCTCTTCTCTTCTCTTAACCCCCTACTCTTTCCTTTCTCTCGGGCTAGCCTTAGAGTGGATCTTAGGGTCTTTGTTAGCCTTAGCTTCTGTAGATCTGTTCTGTAGATCATCATCATCATCATTGTCGGGAGTAGAACCCCTGACCTCAATGTCTTCACTTCGCTTGCGGAGAAACGATGTTACCTACTGAGCTACGGATGCTAGCTAAATTAGTTTATTCTTCACTAAAATTAATGGCATCTTGAGTTTAGGATGAATGAAATCCATAGAATATTGGTAATGTTTTCTTATTGTGGTAAATTGTACTTTTCATATACAACTAATTAGTGATGTAAAAAAAACGTTTTTTTTTTTTTTTTTTTGTTTTTTTTAATAATTAATATAGATATTGCCAATTTAATTATAAGGTATACTTTTGCAATGATATATATTATAAAAATAAATAAATAAATAATAAAATAGGCCATATGGTACCAGTATAGAATGTCCTTTTCAGCCTATTTACAGAAAAAACTGGCCTCTTTCTTGCACTGAAAGTCTTGTATCTTGAGATCCATTAAACTTGCGAGAACACTGGCTGGGAGCTGACTGCCCATTGTCCAACCATTCCAGGACTCTCCCATCCATTCCTCGGATTTTGAATCTCCCACTTAACTATCCTTTAGACCCGCGATGACATATTCCCCCCCCCCCCACGAGACCATCCATATATATATATACATACACATACACCCATATACATATATACCAATATATACATAAATACTTATATACACATTTATATCTATTGTATACCCCATACACATGCATACATCCAGAATTCCAGATACATACGCATGCATACTCACATATATACCTACACAAACTCATACACCTCTATTTCGCCCTTTCATTACCTCCGAGATCATTTAGCACATACAGTAATATCCATACAGCCAAAAGAAACCAATTAAGCACAGACAGAGCAGCAAAGCTAGTATTTATATCCCAAAATGCAAAATTCCAAGAAAGTGAAGTAAAACATGGTGCTACATTGGCTTCGTCAACATCCAAATCTGCAATAAATACCAGTACCTGTGATATTGAAACTATTTGCTTTAATCAATCTAGTGATACTGTTCTTCAATGGAAATAGAATCAGATAATGAAAGTTAAACAGCATTAGGTTAACACAAAGGTTAAAGAAAGATGAATATTTATATTTTTTTTATTTTTCTATTTGGAATATATATATATATATATATATATATATATATATATATATATATATATATATATATACACACACACACACTGGTATTCTTGCCAATCACAATTATATCTATTGTTTTATACCAGTATTATGGATATTATACCAGTACCTGTGATATTGAAACTAGCATATATGCTTTACCCAATCTAGTGATGATTCTTCCATGGAAATGAAGGTTAACCAACATTAGGTTAACAAAAAGGTGAATATTTTTTTTTTCGATCTGGAATATATATACTGGTACTCTTGCCAATCACAATTATGTATATTGTTTGAAATGAGGAAGAATGTTTTATGTTCTAGTTAAAAAATATAGGTATATACATATAAAAAATGAGGGTTTGTTTTTCCTTTCTATTATATACTTTTGTGTGATTCAGTTTTTCTAAAAGATGACTATATACATATACTAGGTATAACCGTATAAGCATGGTAGTATAGTAAATTATAGGTAATACTAATATATTATTAGATTAAAGGAAGAAAAATATGGAATAAGTTTAAAACAAAAAAAACAGACTATCTTCGTTTAAACAAAAAAAAACGACACAATAAAAAACGACTCACATCACTACAACTAATTAGTCACGAATGTTTTTTTCTAAAATTTTGATTTGTTAGTGATAAGTGAAATAAGACTAATAAAACAAATTCCCACCCAATGCTCCAACCCTTTTCCACAGGCAAAAGACAGAAGGATAAATATTCAATTCCTTCGGGCTCTCTCTTCACCTATGTCTCGTGTCCTCATATGTTGATGGAAATGTTGGTTTATATTGGCGTAGCTTCACTCATGGGTTTCCAACACTCCACTTGGAATATTGTGTGTCTATTTGTGTGCTGCAACCAGGTGAGAAGGGTTGGTCAGAAGTCTTTGAGAAAGCTTTAGCATGGTTTCGTTAGTGCCTTTAGGTTACGTTCGTAACCTAAATGCATTGTGATATTGACTAAATATCCTCACTGTAGTGAGACTGTCATTTCAAGTAAAGCTGTATACCATTCCTTTATATTTTACTAGACATTACTATAATACATTCAAGTCTGTTTAGTAAGCTCTGCAATTTTTGTTTATTTATTAATTGAAGGGGAAAAAGGGAAAGTCTGTTGTTACATGCCATTTCAGGGACATGGAGCCTTTCCCTTTTGCCCTTCAGTTACTGACTATTCAATAAAGTATAATTTCATTTACTCTTTCTTTGTCTACGTTAGCCGGATCGTCAATTAAGTTTAATTGACTGAAAAGCCTCGCTTATTTGCCAGTAACCGAACTAATTTTTCTTTGTCCTTTATTTCAGATTCAGTTGGGGATCCTGAACCACGAATGGTATAAAAAACACTTCAGGAATTACCCTCCTCATCGGAAAGCCATTCTACCATTCATATTTTAACATCTTAATGCGTGGCACCGATTTTTGCAATCATTCCAGCATCCGCAACTCCACAAACCAAAATCTTAACCTAAATCAAAGAAGTATTTTTAATGTGATTAAACTTCACAATTATGTATTTACAATGTTGCCTCACTCCCTCTTTACTGTCGCTTTACAGAAATTGATCTTCTGAACACACTAACTTCGTGTCTCTTCCTCTAAGGAAAGCTTGCAGTACTAGACTTTCGACATTCTCATCCCTTTTCTGTCCAAGTCTCTAACGCAAGGATTAATAGGTATTTTTAATCTTTCATCTATTCAACCGATGAACTCTGGAACAACCTTCTTCACTCCATCTTTTCCCATGTCTTTGACCTCTAATCTTTCAAATGTAGTGTGTCCATGCATCTCAAAAACTTTGGACCTTGATTTCGGCTCTTCTTCTATAGGGGTGGGACGTTTTGCCGCCATTGGCCCTTGGGCCCCCTCTTTCCTGCATAAAAAAAAAGGCGGGGAGGTAGCGTTGTGGTCGGTCTTGTGTATGTATGGGGTTACAGAGTTGCAGGCTAACAAAGACCCTAAGATCACTCTAGGCTAACCCAAGGAGGAAGTAGAAAGGTTAGAAATAGTAATGGAAAAGAAAAGAACACTTATAAACGTGTAATGCTTTCACACATACCTTACCTTTGGTTAGCTTCCGTCCGAATTGTTCATTCTGACGGTCAAGCTTTTCACTCCACCTTAGACCTACAGTTTAACGTGGAATCCGAACCGCGACCCACCAGCAGGCCAGCATCTTAATCAATAGGGTACCCATTTATCTACCAACCACTTTCTTTATTGTGTGGAAGGATGAATAGCTGGGTTTTGCTGCGCGCCTCCTGCCATCACCGATTCTTGATCCCGGGGCCGATGGATTCGTAGTCAGCGACGCTAACCACTACACCACCGAGGCGCATTCTAACGCGCATTTTTTACATGAATAGTAGTAATAGAAAAGTATAGAACGGACAAGGCTCTCTCCGCTGACAGAAGATAGTAGTGAAAAGATTTATGGGAAGTAGGAGAAAGTACAATGAAGAGAATAGCTTGAGAGTTCATTCACACCATGCGTACTCTTTATCTCGTGTACTCGGTTACGCATTAGAAGATAACGGAAAATAAAGGATAGCATGAACACTAAACTACTTAATTTAATCTATATCATGCATGTTTTTAAGAGATTTTTTTATTTATTATGTATGAGAAGTCATCATTTCTCCGTAACCAGTCAAAGCCACCGTACCGAAGATTTATACCTCGTAGCAGTTCTGTCCGTTGGTCTCTTTACACGAAGGTCAAGCTGGTGGCATCGCCTCTAGGCCTGGAGTAATCTATATTGCGTCCTTCGCATAGGAAATTACCTAGATAAAAAAACATACTCATTTTCCGAGCAGACCTGGAAGGGGAGATGAGGGGAAGTCAGAGGTTTCACCGTGAAGATTCCTGGAGCGAAGGACCTCATACTGACCGACTCACACCTAAAATTTCATTCTTTAACTCTTGAAACTACCCGCCCTTTAATGCAAATTGATGCTACTGAAATACCTATCCAACCTGTCCTTAAACATATTAACTCGTTAACTGCGCGAGCGCCCAGCGTCGAGCCAAAAACACGGGCTACGCAGAGATATATATAAGTTTAAACCCGTGTATATACGGGGCTGCGCAGAAATGGTCAGAAGCGAGAGCCCGTACTATTACGGGTTGCGCAGCAAACGGGTTAACTGAAGTGCTTGCCACAACCCCTGCGAGTAAGCTATTCTATCTCTCGTCTATTTTACAGGTGAAGAAGCCCCTCGCAACATTTGTTTCAAAGCTTTTACCCCTTTATTTTAAAACCATTGTTTCTCGTAATGTTCCCATCGCCCATGTTAAAGGAATTCTCATAAGGTAGGTACGTTATCAAAACGATTTAAAATTTTGAACACCTGAACCAAGTCTCTTGAATGCCGATTTTCAAGTGTATACAAATTCATCTGTTTGAGTCTGTCTCCGTATGGTTTACCATGTAAGGTTGGAATAATCTTTGTTGCACGGCGCTGAACCCTTTCTATTTATATATCCTTCTTCATTAGGGCGACCAGAACTATACAGTATATTCTAGATGAGGCTTAGCAAGCGACTTCTATAATGGCAAAACTCTCTAGATTTATATTAAAAATTATGAAAAACAAAACTATATGCATTTTAGCGTTATTGCTCGCGGCTGAACATTATTTTGGCAACCTTAAATCTTTTTCCTCGGAATTCATTTAATATTATTTCCCATAGTGTAAAGTTACTGTTGTGGTAACTTACATGCTTGACTTTACATTTATTTACGTTAAATTTCATTTGTCTCTTATTAGATCACTCTACTAAATTTTTACGATCACGCTGTAGATTGTCTATTTTGCAAACTAATTCCCGCAATTTTAGTATCGTAGGCAAATTTAGAAATTTTATTCACTAAATTGACATAAAGATCGTTAACGTATATTATAATTTATAAATAGGACTGCTCTCAAAAGGGACCCTTGCGGAATGCCGCTAGTTACATTAGTCCATCCTGACTCGCTTTAATTACTAGCCCCTGTTTTTTATCAGTTAACCAATTACACTGCCCAACAAAAAAAATTTTTTGCTGGTGATTTAATTCTAAGACCTGTTTCTGGATAATATTGATGTGCTGATTTAAAAAATCACCTTAGATTTTGTCCATCACATCAGGTTTTCGTGCAATGTGCAATGCAATATGCCTATTTTGGGTGATCCATGAATGGCACTTATCAAAATTGATGATTTTTGAGACCTGTTAACAGCTGTTTTGCCGTTAAAATTTTATCTGTGGAATACGCAAATCTGCATTAAATCTAAAGGTCATGTACAACATATTAAAATCTTGGGTATCTGTGATTTCCCCAGGTGTGAGCGTGACGTCATGATCATGGATTCATTTTTTGCTTATTTAAACACTTTTAATCACATTGTGTCAATATTACCATTGTATATTAAAGTTCACTCCCTGCACAATTGTTTACTTTTCCATGCTGATTCTGAGTATGTAAACTTATTTTTTGAAAAGAACAAAAATTGGGCATAACCCTGCCAAAATGCAATATCTCCGTATTTGATTGCTCGAAAACCTGACGTGATAGGCAAAAACTAAAGTGATTTTTTTAAATCAGCACACCAAAGTTACCTAAAAACAGGTGTTAGAATTAAATCAGCAAAATTGGTGTTGGGCAGTGTTATCAATTCAATTGAGAACGCGACTCCTTATTCTGTGAGCTTTAAGTTTTTCTAAAAGTCGTTTATAGGAACTTTGTCAAACGCCTTTTGGAAAAAAAATAATTTTATTTATTTATTACCGCTCTACTGCAGTCATAAATACCGAATACCGATGACTTCATGAAAAAATTCCAATAAATTTGTTAAGAGATTTATTTCCACGAAACCAATGCTGACTTTGTTTTATAAGATTATTACCTTCAAGATGCAGTGTGGGAAAGGGTGTGTACCAGTTATTAGAAGAAAATTTAATTTTACCACTGCATGAAAGTGAATTTGAAAATTAAAGGGATAAAAGTCTTAATTGTACTTGGTGGAGAGTATGCAAATGAGTGACTACCATCTCTTCGGGCCCAGGAAGAAACCCCTTGTCGGCCGTTACTACCACACAGACGATGAGATTAAATAAGTTCGATTGGCTAAATACACAGAGCATTGAAATTTAAAAACTGTTTTGTAGGTGGGACAAATTTATCATATGTGCCGAGAATTGTAAAGGAAAGTAGTTCCGGAATATAACTATGAACTCGCTTATATAACTAGTTCAGAAAGTATTTACAGATGTTACAAAGTTAATTTTCCGTTCAGCTCTGTGGGCGAACGAGGAACTAAGTAAAAGCATATTCTAATTATAATTTATTAGTAATACACACAGGACCGTGAGCGGGAAAGTCGGTCCTTTTCTCAGTGAGGAGTGACGGTCTTTTTTAGTGTGTTTAGTGATTATTTGAAGTTCTAAAGATGCTAGTCGTGTTGAAGGGAAACTCAAGCATTTAACAACTTTTTTTCATCATTTATGTATTGTATTAATTATAATTTATGTTAATAAAATTAAAGATTTCCGGTGTCTTTAATTTCATTTTAATCAAATTTTTCACTTATATTATATATAAGGACCGAGGACCGAGTCGTTCCTAGGTCCTATCTTCAGAAAGGACCGTGACCGGGACCGTCGGTCCTTTTTGAGGCCCGGGTGCCCACCTTTGGTAATACATTACTATTAATATATTATATTAGTAATATATTAATGTGTATTAATTACTATCAATTAATTAATATTAATAGTAATATACAGTACCTAAGCGCCACCACAGGCGAAAACGTGTTTTTGATGGATATCACTATTTTTCACCCTTCCTTCCTCTATCGCGTGGTTTCGGTTATAATGACCTTACGACACGAAGTATGGTTGAAAACCTTATGAAGCGAACTACTTTTTTCACCACTCGCCAGCCAAAAGTTCACCCAAAGTTCGGCATAATCGGATCAAAAAATAAAAAAAAAAAAAATGTGCATAAAATATGAAAAGCTATTCCAAAAACTCATCATCTTCATTAGCATAATTAGAACTTTAATTTAACCAAAAATGAACGTTCTAGCTCAATTAATAAGATACTATTGTGAGAATGTTGCTGAACTTTGGAGGCGATTTCTGGCGAATTTTAATTTTGGCGCCTGGGTACTTTAAGACGCGGGATCTCTCTTTTTTTTTTATATATGTATATATATACACGTGTGTGTGTGTGTATATATTTTTTTAAGTTCGGGAAGAACCGATTCGCCTCTGTTTAAAAGGGCATATCTCGGCGGAAAAAGACCAAGGACTGCAGGGTCGAGCCCCATCATCCTTGGGTGCTAGGGCCAGGAGGGCGCACGTGAAACCTCCAGAAACAAGCACAAAGAGCACGAGCTTAGAACCCCCTTGCGGGGAATATATATATATATGGGAATGAACTCAGAATGGTCCCCTGAATTTTTTATGATACACACAGACCGTGCATGGAACAAGGAACTCTTCTGGGATAATTAAATCCACTATAGTCCGAATAAGTGACGTGAAGACAGCGAGTCTTGCTTATATTGACGTTCTAAATGTAACAGGGCTAGGCTGCTTTAAACCCTAGATCCATGTCCCAAAGCTGGATCCTGTCTGCTTTGCAGATAGCTGGTGAGGGAAGCTATATTTATGGGACCTCTCTGCGAGTGACCCATTTCCCACGTCGGGCTAGCATCATGAAAAAGAAAAACTATGGTATTTGTCATTTACCATTACTTATTCGTACTATAGTGGATTTAATTATCCCAGAAGAGTTCCATGCACGGTCTGTGTGTATCATATATATATATATATATATATATATATCTTAACCCGTGTGTTCGATTGCGTATGCTAACCGTGGGGGGCTTTGCCCCCCAGACCTCCCCATAATAATATATACGGGTACTTGTAGGTTATCTTAACCCCCACCATTTTTGACAATGTTTTCGTTAAAACTAACGAAAATATTACTGCTTAACCTAACTAATTATCAAGGGCGTACAGTTGATCTATTAATTATTGATTATAACATTGTTTCTGGAATAGTATTTACTATTTATTAATTATAACATTGTTTGTTTCTGGAATAGTATTTACTATTTACTAATAGATCAACTGTACGCCCTTGATAATTGGTTAGGTTAAGTCGTGATATTTTCGTTAGTTTTAACAAAAATATTCTGTCAAAATTGGTGGGGGGGTGGGGGGGGAGATAACCTAGAAGTACCTATATACATACTAAACTTAGTAATTATTGAATGTCAAGGTCACTCTTGGTGAAACATTCAATAATAACCACTCCTGCAACTTAAAATTTGCCACTACACCCTTGGATTTTACTTAGATAAGTTTTACACGGTTACTGTGTTTTTAATTATCATCATTATTATTATTATAATATGCAGCGTAAATTAAGACACTAATTACTTTACGAGAAGAATATCTAGCTGATCTAGAATGCACTTAGATAGTCCTTCTGCCGTTTGATTTTCCGGAGTAAAGAAACCCCAGAAGCGCTCAAAGACTTCCTCATTCAGCTCGTATCTCAGAACAATAACCATTTGAGTGTGTTCAGAAACATCAGTTGTGTCATCAGCCATGACCGCCACAAACGAAGCTTCTTTAATTTTTTTTTTTATTTGATTGCGGGATACCTGCATCACACAGTCAAGAATATCATTCTGAATGGTTTTGGAAACGCCCCTTGAAGACTGTGTTGCTTTCTAAATGTTTTTTCAAATCGGGATCTAAGTTTGATGCGAAATTAATTAATCCCCTGAATACACCTGGATTTGCCGAATCATCTTTTTCATCATGTCCACGTAAAGAAATCTCAAAATTTTCGCAGAATTTAATGGTCTTGTTAGAAAATCTAGAAGAGGAAGAACCATTGTTGTCCCAAGGCGATACGATGACTAAGCTGATTGATGCAGCATTGCTTGTATATATATTAAGTTAAGGTGTGTATATATATCCATCTCATAATTGTAAGGTTAGTGAAAAATTAAATTAATTTAGAGCTAGCATTTTTGAGCTCTTGTGGCATCATTGTTTGGTCACACTGTTGGCATCATTTTGAGACGCTGCGCGTCTTTTCTACTCGTTTGTGGAAGGTCGTACGTAAAGGTGTGGTTTGATAGAGAGCTCTCTTGCAATTCAGTTTGGTTGTTTAGATACATGATTGTTGCATCGTGCAATAGTCCAGGTTGCGTTGTTGTTGCAAGGTTCAGAAAGAAGACCACAAATAGTACCCTTTTGTTTACTTTTTAAGTTCTTGTAATTTAAGATCTAAGTTAGGCCCGCATCGAGTCAGCAACCCTGAGGTTACCCTGAGGTTACCCTGAGGTAGGACCTAATAGGATCTCAAATCCGTAAGTTTTAATTTAGCTTAACTTGGGCTTTAGGTAGAACTTGCCCTTTAGAATTTGGCCGTTCACGGCTCAGCTGGGATTTCGAACCCGACAAATAAATAAAATAACATGGTCCTTCAGAACCGGATTTCTACCCCAAGACTGAGTCAGTGACCATTTTTCGGCAAAGTTCTGATTGTGCAAATTGTATCCCAAGTTAGGCCTAGACGGGTTGAGTATTATTGAGTTAAGGTCCCAGGGTAAAAAGTTTGGTCGCCCAATTGCGAAACTTGGCCAGTCGTCTGTCGTTTTTTGGCCTACTTTTTTTTCCGGTTTGGTTAATTTTGGGTTATTATTGAATTAAGGTCCCAGGGTAAAGTTTGGTCGCCCAATTGCGAAACTTGGCCAGTCGTCTGTCGTTTTTTGGCCTACTTTTTTCCGGTTTGGTTAATTTTGGGTTATTATTGAATTAAGGTCCCAGGGTAAAGTTTGGTCGCCCAATTGCGAAACTTGGCCAGTCGTCTGTCGTTTTTTGGCCTATATATTTTCCGGTTTGGTTAATTTTGGGTCATTATTGAATTAAGGTCCTGGGGTGGAAAATTTGGTATTCCATACTGGTGTTTGGTTAGTACCCCACTCAGCAATTCAGTTTATTTGAAAGTAAAATTTGCGTTTGATCAGTTTGGTTAAGTATTTCTGCCAATTCAGCTCATTTGGTATTGAGCCCAAGGGTTGTTTACATTGAAGATGAGTGCATCTGAATTGAACAAATTTATAAAAAGGAGAAGTGCCTACAAAGGTCTAATTACAAAGGTCATTGCCACTATAGATTCTGCCATAGAGCAAGAGGATTTACGCTTAGTGACTGCGAAGCTTGCCATATTAGAAACTAAAAAGGTTGCTCTAAGTGAGGTAAATGTTAAAATTGAGGCTCTTATAGAAGAAGATGATATAGAAAATAACATAATTTACTTTGAAGAGATTATTGATGATATGATTAACGTAGGCCTCCGAGCAAAAGAGTTTAGCAGCTCAGTACAGTTAGAGACCAGGTCTAATAATGAAACACAACACTCAACAAATGATGCTTGTGAAGTTAAGGTTAACAGATCTGTAGTTCAATTACCGAGGCTTGTACTCAAAACATTTTCTGGGAGTATTCAGGAATGGCAAGGATGGGCAGACAGTTTTCAATCAGCAGTTCATTCTAGTCAAGTGTTAAGTGCCGTGGAGAAGTTTAATTATTTGCGGTCCCTCTTGGAAGGGGAGGCAGCAAAGACTATAGCAGGATTAGCATTAACAGAGGCTAATTATAATGTGGCTTGGGATATATTAAAGAAACGGTTTGGTAAGCCAGAGATCTTAATTAAAAGCCACCTCCGTGCACTTTTAACTATACCTCCTGTTAATAATCCTAATAGTGTCAAGGAGTTACGGCAGTTATATGATGAATTTGAAATTAGAACTAGGTCCCTGGACAACTTGGGTGTAGGAATGGAAAAGTATGGTATAATGTTGGTTCCTACACTGGAGTCTAAATTGCCTAGCTCAATTTTGCTTGAATTAAGTAGGGGACACTCTGCAGAACATGTGTACATCCCCCTTCAGCAGATGTTAAGTCTTTTAGGCACAGAATTAGCAAGACGAGAGGGAGTTGAGTTTGCACAGTGGGATGGTAAACAAGAGGACAAAGGCAGGCACAGCACCAAAGTTTCCACAAAAAGGAATACCCAGGTACAGTGTCAGCTCTACATGCCTCCTCTGAGAATAAATTAAAGGGAATCAAGGAATGTATATTTTGCGAAGGCAACCACAAGTCATATAAATGTGAGGTGGCTGAGGCCTTACCCTTTGAGGAGAGAAAGGACAGGGTAACTAAGTCCACAGCATGTTTTAAATGTTTTTTGAAAGGTCATAGAGCAAGGTTTTGTAAGTTTAAAATTTTGTGCAAAAAATGTCATGGTAGGCATCAGCCATTATTGTGTGAAAACACTCTTAGTAGGCCTACCCCAGAAGTAGAGACATCAGTGGCACATGCCACTGCTATGCAAGGGAGTAAAAGTAAAGGGGGATTATTGCAAACAACTGCAGCCTTATTAATTGGGAATGAGGGAGAAGCTACTGTAAGAGTGTTGTTTGATAGTGGTAGCCAGTGTAGTTTTATTAAGACCAGAATTTCCAGAAAATTGAAGTTTAAAGAACTTAAGAGGGAAAATTTAAGAATTTCTGGGTTTGGGGGTTCCGTTCAAAACCGAACCAAATTTAAGAAGGTAGAAGTTCTGGTTAAAGGGTTGTTACCGCAAAGTCCCACTATCAAGGTCCAAGCTGTAGAGATTGAGGAACTTTGTGCTCCAGTCACTACTTGTTTAGATATGGCATGTGTCCAAGAATTGCAATAATAAGTTTGAGGGAACAGAAGATATTAGTCTTTTGATTGGAGCTGACTATTATTGGGACTTCATCACTGGTAATATTGTCCGTACATCTCAAGGCCCAGTAGCTATTGAAAGTAAGCTCGGCTGGATGCTACATGGTAGTTATTGCAATGAAATGGAAGTTAAGGCTCTCTTTGTTAAGATTGAGGAGAACAGCCATGGTCTGGAAAGGCATTTGAAAGCGTTTTGGGAACTTGAATCTATTGGTATAAAGGACAACCAGGCAAGTACAGTGAACAATGATGTTTTAGAGCACTTTGAAAAAGGGATTGGGTTTAGAGATGGTTGCTATGAAGTTGGCCTACCATGGAAGGATTCTTGCAAACCCGGTTCAAACCTTCAGCTAGCTAATCGGAGGTTGGAGACTTCATTGTACAGGCTAAGAAAAAATGAGGAGTTGTTAATTGAATACGATGAGGCCATCCTAAGTTATGTAAGGGAGGGCTATGCTGAAAGGGTGCAAGGTGAGCTGGTGAGCCAGGAGGCACATTATCTGCCACACCATGCAGTGGTACGGCGAGACAAAACTACCACCAAACTGAGGGTAGTTTTTGATGGCTCAGCCAAGGACAAAGGTGGTGTGTCCTTGAATGACTGTTTGGATGCTGGGCCAAATTTAAATGCAGATTTATTTTCCTTGTTACTGAGATTCAGGTTTGGTAGAGTAGCATTGACTGCAGATGTGAAGCAAGCCTTTTTGCGGATAAAGTTAAAACCAGAGGACAGAGATGCAGTAAGGTATCTGTGGGTGGATACGAAAGACTTGTTGGAAAATGAACCTAAGGTTCAAGCATATAGAATGAAGTCAGTGTTGTTTGGCCTCAGCTCTAGTCCATTTCTGTTGGCAGCTACTATGCAGTACCATTTTAAGATTCTGAAGTCTATCCTAACACTATTGAACACATAAGGAAAAATTTTTATGTTGATGATTTGCTATGTTCCGTGGATAATACAGAAATGACTAAACAGATATTCATGGAGGCTAGAGCTATAATGAGGGAGGCTGGCATGGAGCTCAGAAAATGGCAGACCAATCATTCGCAATTACAAGAGTTTATGAGTCATTCCTCTGTAGTACCTGATGCAGCAGAAAGTATTGAGGATTCTGGTATTAAGGAGTTGTGGGCAATAGACGCAAAGGTGCTAGGCATCGTTTGGCAGCAAGATGATGATTTGTTTACCTTCAATGGGAAATCTTTAGTAGAGCTGGCCGAGAATGAGACAAGGTGGACAAAACGTACAGCTCTTAGTTTGGCTTCGAAGGTCTTTGATCCTCTTGGATTCCTGGCTCCATTTGTGATAAAGTAAAAAATTTGGTTTCAGAGCCTCTGGGAAATTGGACTTGGTTGGGACCAAGAGTTACCTGATCATATGGTGGTAAGGTGGAAATATTGGTTCAAAGAATTGGCACATCTTGGAGACATTGAAATCCCAAGATGGTACTTTGGAGAGTTGAACAATAGTCCAGACAATTTGGAGCTGCACATCTTTTGTGATGCAAGTGAGGAAGCCTATGCAACTTGTATTTATATAAGAGGCGCATTGCAAGAAGAAGTAAGTTGCAGGTTGGTTGCGGCAAAGAGTAGAGTAGCACCTTTGAAAAGGCTTTCGGTTCCAAGGTTGGAATTGATGGGTGCCGTTATTGCTAGTCGGCTTGCAATTACAGTGCGAAAGTCTTTGGCCCTCTATGAAATTCCAAGCTATTATTGGACAGACTCCACTATAGTTTGGCACTGGTTAAGAAGTCAGGCAAGGAAATGGAAACCATTTGTTGCCAATAGGGTGGAGGAAATTCAAGCGCACACAGATCCCAAGCAATGGAAGCATTGTCCAGGCATCCAAAACCCCGCTGATTTACCAACACGAGGAATTTCGGTGAAAGATCTTTCACAATCAAGTTTGTGGTGGAATGGGCCAGAGTGGCTAAAACTTGGAAGTGAAAACTGGCCTTCTAATCAGCCTATTGTAGGAGAATGCCAGGCTGAAGAAGCATGGGTGAGTGAGGTGAGAAAATGCGCTGTGAACAGTTGTCAAGTTATGCAGCAGGACCCCATATTGAGGCTTGAGGACATTAGCAGTCTGAAAAGATTGTTAAGAGTGACAGCATGGGTATATAGATTTACCAACAACATTAAGGGAGAAACAAGAAGGGAAGGAATTCTGAACAGTAATAAGATTCAGCAAGCCAGGAAATACTGGGTGGTATATGCGCAGAAGGAAAAATTTGGTGAAGAGCGGGAATTGCTCACCAGCCATCCATTACAGGTTCTACCAACACATTCTGCGCTCAAGGGTTTGGATGTGTTTTTGGATCAGGATTTATTGAGAGTAGGAGGTAGACTACAGTTTTCTGGGCTTCCAGAGGAGAAAAGACATCCAATTTTGCTACCTTCTGGGGGGCACTTTGTGGACCTTTTGATCCTGGATACTCATCATAAGCTGTTACATGCTGGAGTTAGAGAAGTGATAATAGAGATTAGACAACAATTTTGGATTCTCAAAATTAGACAAGTAGTGAAAAAGGTCTTGCATAAATGTGTGGTTTGCAAGCGTTGGAGTGCAAAGCCTTATTATGAAAAGGTGGCTCCACTTCCAAGAGAACGGTGTGTCTATACTGCTCCATTTGATGTAGTGGGAGTAGACTTTGCAGGGCCAGTCTATGTGTATGAGCGAGGGGAGTCTAACAAAGGTTATATATGTCTTTTCACCTGTGCTACCACCAGAGCAATCCATTTGGAGTTGGTAAGCAACTTAAGTAGTGATGTATTTCTTTTGGCCTTTAAAAGGTTTGTGAACAGAAGGGGTTTCCCAAATAAAATCATATCGGATAATGCAAAAACCTTCAAAAAGGCTGCAAAGGAACTCCAAGAAATTTGGTCCTTGCTAAAAGAGGAAGGATTCCAATCCTACTTTTCACACCAAGGGGTACAGTGGGAGTTTATTGTTGAGAGAGCACCATGGTGGGGAGGATTTTGGGAAAGGCTAGTGAGAAGTGTAAAGTGTCCATTAAAGAAACTTTTAGCTAATGCTCATTTGAGCAAAGAAGAATTCTCTACTGTTTTATGTGAAGTAGAAGCAATGGTGAACAGTAGGCAGGATGCAGAGCCATTGACACCAAATCATTTTCTTTGTGGTAAACGATTAACATCAAACCCCAGTGTGCCAGAAGACTTGCAGCCCATCCAGAGCACTCAAGGAGAGTTAACCAGACGGTTCAGGTACCTTGAAGAGCTACAAGATCAGTTATGGAAGAGGTGGCAGATGGAATACTTGCCAGAACTCAATTATTACCCATCAGGCAAGGTAAAGGGCTCCAATGCAAATTGTATCAAGGTGGGAGAAGTGGTAATGATTGGGAATGAAAGACCAAGGCAATGCTGGAAGCTTGGCATAATTGAAGAGTTGTTTGTTGGCAAAGACAATTTAGTTAGGTCTGCACTGGTAAAGACTTCAGGAGGAAAGTTAAAGAGACCTATACAAAAACTCTATGCTTTAGAAATCAGCAAAAACACAGATAGTCAAGATGAAACATTTGAGTTACAGCCTCATGAAGAAGGCTTGGCTAACCTTGCAGAAGGTAATGACAACAATGCCTCTTCGGTGGGGAGTGTTAGAAAATCTAGAAGAGGAAGAACCATTGTTGTCCCAAGGCGATACGATGACTAAGCTGATTGATGCAGCATTGCTTGTATATATATTAAGTTAAGGTGTGTATATATATCCATCTCATAATTGTAAGGTTAGTGAAAAATTAAATTAATTTAGAGCTAGCATTTTTGAGCTCTTGTGGCATCATTGTTTGGTCACACTGTTGGCATCATTTTGAGACGCTGCGCGTCTTTTCTACTCGTTTGTGGAAGGTCGTACGTAAAGGTGTGGTTTGATAGAGAGCTCTCTTGCAATTCAGTTTGGTTGTTTAGATACATGATTGTTGCATCGTGCAATAGTCCAGGTTGCGTTGTTGTTGCAAGGTTCAGAAAGAAGACCACAAATAGTACCCTTTTGTTTACTTTTTAAGTTCATGTAATTTAAGATCTAAGTTAGGCCCGCATCGAGTCAGCAACCCTGAGGTTACCCTGAGGTTACCCTGAGGTAGGACCTAATAGGATCTCAAATCCGTAAGTTTTAATTTAGCTTAACTTGGGCTTTAGGTAGAACTTGCCCTTTAGAATTTGGCCGTTCACGGCTCAGCTGGGATTTCGAACCCGACAAATAAATAAAATAACGTCTATTATTTTCGACAATATTTCACGATTTTTGGTAACTTTGTCATTATCGATAATCGAGAGTTTGTAAGCCTCACTAAGTTTTTCTTTGATAGTTACCGTTCCTGAAAGTGACAGGGAAATCACATTATCAGTATGCTTCTTTGAACGCTCATACTTTTTAGTTTTTTCTTTCATTTTGTTTATATTTGTAAAACCACTTTTTGTCCACGTCAAGTCACCACCGAGTAATAGACACGGAAAACAAAATAATGCATTTTTAACTTTACAACCACAAAGCCAACTTTTTCTTTGGTACCATTCTGAATTAAAACTACGAATATATTTCTTATTGTTACCTATTCCGGGCTGAGATATTTGAATTTCTGGTGTAGGGCGTCCTTCAGTTTTAATAGCTATTTTTTCTTGAAGAGATAACTGTGAAAAATTACGAGACTGAATTTTACTCACTGTCACCAGACTCACTTCTCGGGCTAGCGCAGCCATGATAATAGAATAGGCGCTTCGTTAAAATTTCAAAAAATAAAAAGTCACTTGCGAAAAAAATGTTCTAAGTAATGAAAGCTATATATTGTAAATAATCCAATTATTATATAATTAACTTCAATCTCACGACAAAAAATAAATGGTAACGAATCATTTATAAATGCAATTCGGAAATTAAATTTCGAATTAGCAAACGATACAGCAACACAACTACCACGTCAAACAAACAAATCGGCACTGCTCTGTCCACAGTACTTTGGATCCTCTTAAACCCGCGATTCTGACTCGCTCTTCGTACGTCCGCCACCGAGGTTTCAAGCGTTTCGAACAAAATGTGGAACTGTTAAGTACGCAGTTCCACGGGAAGGCTGAAGCTACTTTCGTGATTCATTCGTTCGGCATTGAAATAGTTTAAGGAAAAAATGATATAATCTGATTTAAAAACTCGAAGTTCATTGAAAAAAACCAATCAGAGAGGCTATTTTAAATATTTAAATATAAAGATCATAAGATCATGGGGGTGCTGCAGTTCCACAGTGCCTACCTGCGAGCCGCTCCTGCTTGCAAAGTAATTAAGGAGCATGCGGCTGTATGCCCCTTAGCCCTCCTTTGGCGCCCCTTTCGTTCGAAATCAGTACTTTGTAAGTACTTTTACATAAAGAGAAATGGTTCAGATTAAAGATGGTAATATTTACCGTCTTCTACACAAAGTAACGTAACGGCGTTACGTTTTTAGTAGATGTAGCGGCACGTCGTTACTTTCGAGATGTAACGAAAATGGTAACCACTACTTTTTAGAGCGATTTCAATCGTTACTAGCTACTTGTTACATTCAAACTGATCATTTGACTAGTATCATTTATTAGCTGTTAATTAGTTGTTAGCTCCTCCAAATGAGCAGGACTATCAGATGCCAATTTTGAAAAACTAGTGTTCCTGAAATCGAACGACACGCTCCTAAAAAATCTGCAAGATTAGGTTTTTTTTTCGGACAGGCCATCCCTAGGTTTGAATTAGGCTTTGTTGTCAACTGCAATAGTGTATGACAGGTATGTATAGTTTTTCCATAAGAGTCTGATGGAAGAACTCGAGGACAAGGTAGGAAAATTAGAAAACACTCGTAGACTGGATCATCGAAAATACTTTTTAGTCGTAGAAATTAGAACAGCAGTTTTAGAATGACTTGTCATATGATCAGGGCTTCAGTTGAGGGAGATACGTACCTGTTGTTAATTCTTTTAATAAATTGTTCCGGTTATTAACCCCTTGCGGAATGGGGATCCCCTCCCCGCACTCTCATCGACGCACTTCCCACACCTTAGATCTATCCGTTTGCTACTCGTGAATCTGCCGCTGTACCACTTGTTAATTTTTTACAACTCAGGCCCTTCATATGATATGGCGAATAGTAGTAGCTTAGTTGGATTTAATAAAAAATTAAACACTCATGAATGAAATAGAAGGTAATGAAAGACAGTAGTGTAAATAATATATGAATATATTTTAGTTCAAATAAGTAGGCTACTTCAGTAGCTTTGTCAATAGCTTAAAGATAATTAACTGATTTGAAATGAATATTTTCGCAAAATTGTATGATATAGCTTTAGATAATTCATCTGACTGGATAGTTTTGATACGCTCGAGTGACTTCATGCTTTCCAAATGTAATTTAATGAATAGCTACCCTTTTAATGACCCACTTCCAAAAATTAATTTTTATCGAGAATTAATGCAGATTTAATTATTTTCAGATCTAAGGTTTAATCACATCAGTAATAGACTTTGTCCTTCTTTACTATTTCATTAAAAATGGCAGAGCTATAATCCAACCTATTTTGAAATGATTATGCACAATACAGGGTGTACATAAAGTCTGGATCTATTTTTGTGAAGCACTTGGAAATTATATGGAATTCAATCATAAAATGATAAAGTGGTAACATTTATTAAATAATTAAGAGTAGGATTCGACGTGACGCCCATCAGTATCCCTGCACAGCTCAAATCGTTCCGCAGCATTTCTAAACACATTCTGGAGCATTTGCGGGGTTATGTTATCTGCAGCAGTTCGTATACGTGTACGTAAGTTTTCAAGACTCGTAATCTTCGTCTGATAGACGTGCGATTTGATAAAGCCCCATGCAAAGAAATCTAAAGGGGTTAAATCTGGTGATCTCGCTGGCCAAGGTCTGTTGCTTCCGCGTCCGATCCAGCGATTTGGAAAACGTCCATTTAGATAATCCTGAACAATTTTGGCATAGTGACAAGGAGCACCATCATGTTGATAGACGACGGTACTCAGAGCTGGGCAATAAATACATTGAATGTATTTAAATACTAAATACTAAATACATGGGAGAAATGTATTTAAATACTAAATACATTTTACGAATGTATTTAAATACAAAATACATCAATTGTATTTAAATACATTTGTAAATACATTTTAAATACATACAAATTTTAACATATGCATTCACTAATTCATGAGTAACAACAATATAAAATGAGTAGATGAGTAGATGAGACATAAACGTAAACATAAGACGTAAACATAAACATAAGGCACCTTACGAATTCTCTTTTATTTCACGGTTGCTGCGGATCAAAACCAATCTTTCAAAAGTTTTGTCTGAAAGAGAGTTTCTTTTGGGAGTCAAAGTGATTCCCGCGAATGAGAATATTCGCTCTACCGGTGCCGAAGATGGTAATGTCGTGTTATAGCGGAGGAACAGTCTTTTTATGAGAGGATGTTTTCCCAAACTGTTGATGGTCCGATCGGAATCTTGTAGAAATGCCAATACATTCATGTCTGCAGATGGTGCAATAGAGGACCTCGAAGACGAAGAGTTGTACTGTGCTAGTACAGAACGTGTATTAAACCAGTAAAAGTATTTACATTTTTATATTTTGAGTATTTAAATGCATTGTATTTAAATACTCATTAAAGTATTTAAATACTATATTTAAATACATGAAAAACAATGTATTTATAAATACAGTTCTAAATACACAAATGTATTTAAATACAAATGTATTTAAATACTCCCAGCTCTGACGGTACTAACAATCCTATCCCCAATCAGCTGAGGTTCAAGGAGTTGCTGCTACATGTCCAGATAAATAAGCCCCGTAACTGTAGCTTCAGCAAAGAAAAAAGGACCATAAACCTTAAATTTTGTTAAACCCATCCAGACATTAACTTTAGGTGAGTCTCTTTCCCAATTTTGGACGAAATCATTCGGTCTTTTATCTGCCCAAATTCGACAGTTATGCCGATTTACTTTTCCACACGTATGGAAAGTGGTTTCATCACTAAAGAGAATGTTGTCCATTAAATTATCACTCCAGATTTGTTTTACGAGATCAGCACACACAGCACTTCGTCGAGGAAAATCTTCCTCGTGTAAATCATGTAAAACCTGCACATGATAGCTTTTCTTCTGCAAATTAACTTTCAGAATTTTGTGCACAGATGACGTCGGGAGGCCGAGTCTGTGTGATGCAGCACGAACGGACGTACGTGGCTCCTCAGTGATAATTCCGCGTACTGCATTCACGGTAAGATCTGACATACACGGTCGTCCTGATCTTGCTTCATCATTTACAGATCCCGTTCATTTAAATTTGTTCACCAATTTTCGTATTGTCTTGTCTATTGGCCCCGGCTTATGAAATCTCCTCCTAAACTTCTCTCTGATGTCATTGTATTTCTTTCCCTCGATTCGCCAAATTACTATTGCCACACGCTCTTCTGTATTCATTCTAAGGGCTTCTGAAAAGAAAAATAGAAAAAATAATTATTTCACAAAAATAGATCCTGACTTTATGTACACCCTGTATTACGTTACGTTTGTGGCGTCTTATCCTTTCCACGCACTACTTTCGATCGTTTCAAAAATGCGGTCAATAGTACAATTTTCTACTCTGATTTAGAAAATTCAACTCATTTTTTGCAAGAATGAAAACATAAAAAGTTTCAGCCATTTCAATTTTGATTTTTCTTGTTTGAAATTAACTAATTATTACGCGAGGTTTATGGGGTTTTATCCTTTCCACGCACTTCTTTCGAATTTTTCACAAATTTGCTCAATAGTGCAATTTCATACTCTAATTTTGAAAATACAACTCATTTTTTGAAGGAATGAAAACTTAGAAAGTTACAGCCATTTCAATTTTGAATTTTGTCGTTTGAAATTAACTAAATATTACGTTACGTTTATGAGGTCTTATCCTTTCCACGCACTACTTTCGATTGTTTCAAAAATGCGCTCAATAGTGCAATTTTCTACTCTGATTTAGAAAATTCAACTCCTTTTTTGCAAGAATGAAAACATAAAAAGTTACAGCCATTTCAATTTTGATTTTTTTCGTTTGAAATTAAGTAAATATTACGTTAGGTTTATGAGGTCTTATTCTTTCCACGCACTTCTTTCGATTCTTACAAAAATTTGCTGAAAAGTGCAATTTCATACTCTGATTTAGAAAATGCAACTCATTTTTTGCAGGAATGATAACTTAGAAAGTTACGGCCATTTCAATTTTGAATTTCTTCGTTTGAAATTAACTGAATATTACGTTACGTTTATGGGATCTTATCCTTTCCACGCACTACTTCCGATTGTTTCAAAAATGCGCTCAATAGTGCAATTTTCTACTCTGATTTAGAAAATGCAACTCATTTTTTGCAGGAATGATAACTTAGAAAGTTACGGCCATTTCAATTTTGAATTTCGTCCCTTGAAATTAACGAAATATTACGTTAGGTTTATGGGGTCTTATCCTTTCCACGCACTTCTTTCGAATTTTTCACAAATTTGCTCAAAAGTGCAATTTCAAACTCTAATTTTGAAAATGCAACTCATTTTTTGAAGGAATGATAACTTAGAAAGTTACAGCCATTTCAATTTTGAATTTTGTCGTTTGAAATTAACTAAATACAGGGTGTACATAAAGTCTGGATCTATTTTTGTGAAGCACTTGGAAATTATATGGAATTCAATCATAAAATGATAAAGTGGTAACATTTATTAAATAATTAAGAGTAGGATTCGACGTGACGCCCATCAGTATCCCTGCACAGCTCAAATCGTTCCGCAGCATTTCTAAACACATTCTGGAGCATTTGCGGGGTTATGTTATCTGCAGCAGTTCGTATACGTGTACGTAAGTTTTCAAGACTCGTAATCTTCGTCTGATAGACGTGCGATTTGATAAAGCCCCATGCAAAGAAATCTAAAGGGGTTAAATCTGGTGATCTCGCTGGCCAAGGTCTGTTGCTTCCGCGTCCGATCCAGCGATTTGGAAAACGTCCATTTAGATAAACCTGAACAATTTTGGCATAGACGACGGTACTAACAATCCTATCCCCAATCAGCTGAGGTTCAAGGAATTGCTGCAACATGTCCAGATAAATAAGCCCCGTAACTGTAGCTTCAGCAAAGAAAAAAGGACCATAAACCTTAAATTTTGTTAAACCCATCTAGACATTAACTTTAGGTGAGTCTCTTTCCCAATTTTGGACGAAATCATTCGGTCTTTCATCTGCCCAAATTCGACAGTTATGCCGATTTACTTTTCCACACGTATGGAAAGTGGCTTCATCACTAAAGAGAATGTTGTCCATTAAATTATCACTCCAGATTTGTTCTACGAGATCAGCACACACAGCACTTCGTCGAGGGAAATCTTCCTCATGTAAATCATGTAAAACCTGCACATGATAGCTTTTCTTCTGCAAATTAACTTTCAGAATTTTGTGCACAGATGACGTCGGGAGGCCGAGTCTGTGTGATCAGGGCCGGATTAACCATTAAGCAAAATAAGCCCGTGCTTAGGGCATCAAGGGAAGGGGGGCACCACAGAAATTTTCCATTGTCGGATTTACCATAGATTTATTATACTATTATAATCGCGGCTTATAGCCTCTAAGCTGTTGAAAACTGAATTATATATATTCATATATAGTATTTATTTTTTTTCATTGTTTGAATTTGTAGTGAACAACAACCCTTTTGAGAGAATAAATATATTTCGTAGTAATCACACACTTTACGCTTTGCGTTATTATTTTGTTTATATCAAATCTTTGAGCGCCATATTAAAAATACATATAGATTAAATATTTTCGTGTGCTATAGGAAGTTATTCTGAACGTGTGATTTGTGCATATAATATTAAATATATATTTTACATAAAAAATAAAATTTTATTTTATGGTTTATTTTTGTTTATATTTTGAATTACATATATATGGGGCACCAAAATCTTTTAAGTGCTTAGGGCCTCTAAAGGTCTTAATCCGGCCCTGTGTGTGATGCAGCACGAACGGACGTACGTGGCTCCTCAGTGATAATTCCGCGTACTGCATTCACGGTAAGATCTGACATACACGGTCGTCCTGATCTTGCTTCATCATTTACAGATCCCGTTCGTTTAAATTTGTTCACCAATTTTCGTATTGTCTTGTCTATTGGCCCAGGCTTATGAAATCTCCTTCTAAACTTCTCTCTGATGTCATTGTATTTCTTTCCCTCGATTCGCCAAATTACTATTGCCACACGCTCTTCTGTATTCATTCTAAGGGCTTCTGAAAAGAAAAATAGAAAAAAATAATTATTTCACAAAAATAGATCCTGACTTTATGTACACCCTGTATTTGCAAACACGCAGGGCTGTATTTCAATTCAAAGAGCTATTTTTGACTATGTAGCCATACACCTATATTTTTAGCTATCTTATATTAAGCTAATCTACAACAACTTTCAAAACAACCTAGAAAGTGTCAAAGAACGTAAATTATTATTTTCCGATATATTTACCTATAATTATATGACTAAATGTATGATTTTGAAATGAATATTAATATAGAACTGCTCTAACAATGTTTAAAAAGAGTGCTACTTCTTCCGATGTTAAGAAAAGCCAGCAGAAATGTATTGACATAAAACGAGATACGCCCACTCGACTGAAACATCTAAAAGCAATTTTAGGTTTGTAATTTTGGCCTAATAATGTTAAGTGTAACTTCAAACATTCAGCCATAGGCAGTCAGTTTGATAGTAAATTATGTGTCCTAAAAAGATTTTGCTTTAAATAGTACAGGAATATTTGTTATAGAAAAGTTCAGCATCAAGTTAGGCCTAAGGCCTATTAACCTAGCATGGAGTAATTGTCACAAGATGCAGTAGGTTTACACATTAGTGTAGCCTGTGTATATGAGAATTACAGGTACTCACACCAGTGTTCAGTGTGGGTGTCATGACTGTCCAAACTGCACAATCTGCTCAAATTTTTTTGACACATGCAAGGACTGGCAAAACTTAAGAATACAGATGCAGTTCATAGACTGAGTCTATAACAGCTTGGTAATATGTTAAATTAGGTTTGGTTAAGTTAGTAATTAGAGCACTATGGACTGAACTGTGTCTGGATTCTTAAGTTTTGCTCAAGGATTTTTTTCTATAATAAATTTACACCCAGTTAACATGTGCATTGGGTGGATTTTAAAAGAAATTAGCCTACTCATACATAGCATGTTGGGTAAAAGTTTGGGTAATTTTTTACTATCACTCTGGTCTCTTCAATTCCCATTATTTATAGATCAATGGATTCGTTATTACACCAGGAATGCGATTTGGATAGTCTCAAGTGAGGGAACTGGCCTAAAACTAAGTTAGGACACGGTTTGTTTTGGGGTATAAGTGTGAAAAAATATTCTAAAATGCGGGTAATTCCTTCAGTAGAGACTATCTAGGGCGCATTCACGCTGTAAAAACGAATCCATTGATATATAAATTATGGAAATTGTAGAAACAGCCAGCATGAGTGACTTAAAAGGTATGGTATAGTAATTATATAGAAAATGGCGCAACCCGAAGTATGATTTAAAAAACATTTTATTACGTCAATTTCGATGTGCTGAAGCCAAATCTGATCTGTTAATCATTTGGTGTGCAAATGCTTCAAATTAGAGTAAATGTTATT
Source organism: Bathynomus jamesi (assembly GCA_023014485.1). NCBI lineage: Eukaryota > Metazoa > Arthropoda > Malacostraca > Isopoda > Cirolanidae > Bathynomus > Bathynomus jamesi. The sequence continues at coordinate 2,080,112 of JAJOZX010000052.1, read as the reverse complement.
TATATTTTACTCTTATTTTGAAGCATTTGCCTAAAAAATGGCTAACAAGCACATGAAAACTAACCTAACCTAACCTAAGAGTAAAATAACCACACATTAGGCACGACAACTCAGAAAGCAAAACACCATGTTTTTGGAAAAATAGAATTGCTTCTTCATCATTTTCGTAAAACTTTACAATAGCTTCAATGTATCTAACAGAACACCCTTTAATGTTGGTATAGCAATGGAGTGTGAAGGGTGTTCTGTTAGATACATTGAAGCTATTGTAAAGTTTTACGAAAATGATGAAGAAGCAATTCTATTTTTCCAAAAACATGGTGTTTTGCTTTCTGAGTTGTCGTGCCCAACGTGTGGTTATTTTACTCTTAGGTTAGGTTAGGTTAGGTTAGGTTAGTTTTCATGTGCTTGTTAGCCATTTTTTAGGCAAATGCTTCAAAATAAGAAAATATAAATAACATTTACTCTAATTTGAAGCATTTGCACACTAAATGGTTAATAGATTTGGCTTCAGCACATCGAAATTGACCTAATAAAATGTTTTTTACATCATACTTCGGGTTGCGCCATTTTCTATATAATTACCAAAGGTATATATATCTATATTTATATATACCGGTATGTAGTAAAATAAATACTGTATATATTCACTGTATATATTATATAGGGTAGGTAAATATGGATATTATGGCCTCCATCCAATTTTGATGCCAAAATACATTTTCCTAGTAGTGTATAATGTGCTTTGTTCAAATCTGGCCTTCATTTTATGTGGAAATGAACCAATCAAAAGTTATGAGACTTCAAAGTTTTAACATATTTTGGTTTATTTCCCCATAAAATGAAGGCTAGATTTTAACATTGCACATCAAATACTACTAGAAAAATGCATTCTAGTGTCCAAATTGCTAGAGAACCTACCTAGGTTATTATTCGTTTTTTGACCCAGTCACACCCAGCTATAACAGCAATATATGTTGAATAACCAATCAAAACTGAATAAGAAAATATATATATTATCTTGTGCAAATTTGTATAAAATGTTTTTTTTTATTAAAATATATTTCCTATTTTTGGTATTTTTTCAATATATATATATATATTGACTGGTGAATATTTCTTATTTTTGGTGATGCTGGCTACTTCTGTGTAATTCAATTTGTCCTGTTTTACAAATAAATCATTTTTAGTAATTGTTTGTCTGTTCAGTTCAATTTTTTTGTGACGAAGTATGACGTGTCAGTTATGTATATTTGATTTTGAAGACGTAATCCACCATATTGCCCTCGATGAAGACAAGAGTTTAGACTTTTTTTTCAATCACGGAATAATTAAGACATCCGTGACCTGCGCTAAATGCAATAGTGCTTGTATTTTAAGAAAAGACCAGAAGGTCTTTAGGTGCCGTAAAAAAATCCTAAAAATAAACGTGTCATTTCAGTTTAAGGGCAGGCAAAATTTAGCGGACTACCCATGTTGCATTGGGTTTTTTGCAAAATACATTTTTCAGTAATTTTTGGTGTGTTTTGTTCTGATTTGCTGTTTATTTGTGGAAATGACCCATGCTTATCCCCAAAATTTCCTATATTTACTTAGTAAACTTCAATGTCTCATAACTTTTAATTGGGTCATTTCCACAATAAATGAATAGCAGATCTGAACAGAACACACCAAAAACTACTAAAAAATGTATTTTGCAAAAAAATTGGAGGTGGTGGTGGTATAGTAAACATTTACCCAAAACTTTCTAGGGGAGCATGCCCCCAGACCCCCCCCCCCCTAACTTGGTACAGTCCATTCTGCTAAAATCCCCTATATTCACGATCTTCTAATATGGCATATCTGGGTTAGTAATTAGGGCCTATACACTCTGTGTCTGGCACCTGGAATTTTATTGAAAGTTTTAGTTCAGACCTCAGAATCTGCCAAATTCTTGTGATGCTTCCATTTTTGGTAGAATTCATACTTTCCAAATTATCATTAGTTTTCATTATATATATTATTTTTATTTCTTATTTAGTCATTTTTGTTTTTAGTTTTATTATTACCTACAAGCTATAAGCCTATCATAGAAATTTTTCCTTCTGATAATGACCTTTTCAATATACATAAAGGGTCGAGTCAAGGTATTTTTTTACAAGCATACATTACAGGCTTTTGAGGAATTTTGGAATTTTAGGTTAGGTTAGGTTAGGTTATATTAAAACTGTTTTTCCGATTGTTTTTGATGTTGTTTGAATGAAATTAACCTTTGTTCAAACCACATCAAAAACCATCAGAAAAACAGTTTTGATATACAAAGCCTGTAATGTACACTTGTAAAAATTTACCAAAGTCAGTATATAAGTAATAACAGATTTATTGAAATCATTATACAGTATTTAGAAATATGTTAATTTCCTCTCTGCATTATGTAAAGCTAACACACATTCTGGCATTCCATTCATGAGCTTTACCATTTTTTCTTAAGGACAATCATTATGGTGTATATATATATATATATATATATATATATATATACATATATACATACACAGGGTGGGCCGTAAGTTTCCATACATAGGAAAATTTAAATACGTGCGTCGGTATTTGGATCAGCAGTTTCCGGATGCTTGGATTGGTCGGCGTGGTCCTGTGGAGTGGCCTCCCAGATCCCCAGATCTCACCCCCCTTGATTTCTATCTTTGGGGGCACTTGAAGGCCATGGTGTATCAGGAAAAGATACGAGACATAAATCATCTAAAGGAACGTATCACCAACGCCATTACAAGCATAACGTCAACTGTGCTAATGCGTGTTCATCAACAGTGGGGAACACGTATTGAAATGTGTTTTCAAAATAATGGCAACCATGTAGAGCATATTATATAAATAAAAATGGTTGTCCATAAAAAAATGTTTATTTTTCCTATGTATGGAAACTTATGGCCCACCCTGTATATATTATATATATATATATATATATATATATATATATATATATATATACACACACAATGTGTGTGTGTGTGTGTAGGGTCATTCCACATAACTGTCATCCTGAGGCTGAGATGTTAAAATTTAACAAAAAGCAACATATTATACATCATTGGAACCAGGAAAGAGTGTAGTTTTCAAATCTTTTTACAGATTTGAGCTATCTTTATTGGTTTTGGAGATCTGATGTTTTATGCGAAGACAAGTTATACAGTAAGCGTTAAGTACTAAAATTTAAACCGTTAAGCTCCCCAAATTAGTAGAAACCAAAACGTACTGACTAAATTTTGTTATGGGATTATATAGGTACAGACATGTAATGTGTTATGCACTATTATTATTATTATCTTCATGTACCCAATGAAAATATTTATAGGTAGCTTCCCAAAATATTATACAGTTACGTTACAAGCAACACTTTTTTGGTCATTTTTCTTCTCAGGTCATCTGATTTGTAGGAGTAAATGAAACCTATTACAATTCCTCTTTTAGTTAGTTGCCAGGTATGTGTAACTGGCAGCACTTCGGAAAACATGTTCTATTTATTTAGGTTAGACCACATTTACAGTGTGGTTACGAGCGACACATTTGGTGTCGCTCGTAACTATCATAGATCATGTTACGAGTGACACCACAATTGTGGTGCCATTGTATGCAAGTGCACATAATTATAACAGATGTTTTGTCTATTTGCAGAGTTTGTGATTCAAGAATTGACTAATTACTAATTGTTAAATCAGAAATGGCACCCAAAACCAGTGCAGAAAAGTGTAAAACTTGGAGATAAAAAAAGAAGACTAAATGCCAATTTTAAAGATAGTGAAAAGAAAAGACATGTAGCTTATAGGAAGAGTTTAACTGGAAATATATTGATAATGCATAATGAAACTACAAAACTTAGAATGTGTGTTTGTGTGTGTATAAGGAATAATGAAATTAATAGACAGAGTATACATTCTAAGGTTTTAATGAAGGAAAACTGAATATTAATCTTAGAGAATATGTTAATGGAACAATTTCTTTTGTTAAGCCCATTGTCTCGTGAATTTCTTATATTGTTAATATTGTTTCAATAATTAATTCTCTTTAAGGAGAAAGTTTGTGTGAATTAAAATAAATGGAGGTATTTAGCAACTCTCCCTAATAAGGTATACCCAGTGGCGGATTTAAGGTGCGCGGGGCCCTAGGCTGGTTGGAGTGCTGGGCCCCAAACTACGCAAAGCTAGCTTAATTAACTGAAATGAAGATTTACACCCCCATCCCCCAGTGGTGACCTTACGGGGCCCTCAAATCAATGGGCGAGCGAAGCGTTAAAATAAATTTACTTTTTAAACAATATTCAATTTATTGATAAATAATTAATTAGCCAAATGACCATTTCATAGTTGAACATTACACATTTGTTTTTTTGAAGCTTAACAATAAAAAATAACTATAATAATACACCATTAACAAAAAATAACTATAATAATACACCATTAACAAAAAATAACTATAATAATACACCATTAACTAAAGAGAATACCACTTGACTGACATGCAAATGATGCAATGAGTGGGTTTTGTTTATTGCAGGCAATTTGTACGGTACACTTAACTATTTCTCAGTCAAAAAATATTTTTTCTAGCCTTCTTACTTGCAAACTGTTTGATGACATCAGTAAAATCAAGCACCCTTAATTTCTCATGCTCAATGCTCAACAGGGTGAGTGAAGACAAACGGTCTTGCCCCATGGTGTTTCTTAGATAATTCTTGACTAGTTTCATCTTGGAGAATGATCGCTCCCCAGTGCAGTTTGTGACAAACATGCAGAGATAGTCGTAATACAATTTCAACATTAGCAAATGTTTCTACCATGTCATGTCTGTGAATTATCTCATACATTTCTAGTTCAGGACTTTTTGCAGCCTTTGCACCACCTGATGAAGGAGCACTTTCAGGTGAATCTCTTGGAATGGATTTCATAAGGTGTGCAAACTGCAAAAGCTCCGACTCCAATCCAGCCTCCAAGTCCTTAGGATATGAAGACACAAGCTTTTCAGCAGATGCTTTAAGCTCAGTGTTCGTTTTGTTTGAGATTTCTGATAAAAACCCAAATTTCTCTCGAAGGTCGCTGTAAGCAGCAATGCGTTGTTGTAGGGCAGCACAGAGCTTGTCAATGATGGGCAAGAATGCAGTCACTCTAAACTTCTCTCTCCCTGTCAGCATAACATCCTCCGCGGAGTCTAGTTCATCGTGGTGATGCTTGCGCTTCCTAATACGCTGCGTGTCGGCGTAGTATGCATCATTACTCGTCACATCACAGGGATCACACTTAGCCATAGCTTTTGCTTCAAAGTCATCGAACTGGGATCTCAGGTCTTTAGCAAATTGTGAAAAGAGACTCTAGCAGTGTGACAGCTGTGTTGAGGGAGAGCCCAGATTTTTGCAACTGGATACTGCTACTCTGAAACCTTTCCAATACTGTATCCCAAACTTCAAGAAGAATCACTGTTTCAAGTTTTTTCAAACCTTTGAGAAGACCACTTGCTTCAGCTCTTGTTTCAGCTGGCTGATTCTGATCTGAGAATAACTCTTCCAGAACAATGATGTTTTCTTTGTGTGCTCTACTGAGAGCAGCTACAGCATCTGCTCGTGCTGACCAATGAGTGTCTGAAAGTATTTGATCAACTTTCAACTTCTTATCTTTATTAGTCTCTAGTACCTCATGGTGTCTCCTCCAACGATAAGTAGATGCAACAAGAAAGGAGTACATATTTTGTACCAGAGCAAACAATGACACTGCAGCAGGACAGCTTTCTGCAGCACACTTAGCCACCAAGTTTAAGGAATGAGCCATACATGGTATGTACTCAGCTTCACTACACACATTCTTGATTATCTGTTGGGTCCCCAGATATTTACTAGACATGTTGCTGGCATTGTCATAGGACTGTCCTCGGCAGTCGATAACTGGAATGTTCTTCTCTTTAAGAAAATCAAGAACAGTTGTAGCAATATCTCTGCCAGTGTGGCTTAGCATGGGAATAAACTGCAAAAACCTTTCAACTGGACCTGTAGTAGGCAGTACATAGCGGATTGTAAAAGTAAGTTGATCCATGTGTGAAATATCAGGTGTGGAGTCAACAGAAATTGAGAAGTACTTTGCTGTTTTTACTTCATCTGTTATTGAGGACATAACCTTTTCTGCCATTATTCCAATGACTTCCTCAGAAATGACATGGGACAAGTAGGAAGTGTGACCACTACCTTTGTTTGCGTGTTTCTTGATATGTGCTGCCAAGAAACTGTCGTATGTGCTCAGCAGCTCTAGAATCCCAAGATAGTTTCCATTGTGTACTGATCCAATTACTTCATCTTTACCTCGAATGGCTAGCCCGCGTTCGCAAAGTAGCTTTAAAACATCTACACACCTCCTCAATACTGCTTGCCAGTACTCGCATTCACTTTCATATTGTTGTACTAGATTAGAGTCAATACGGGCACCCGCAGTCTTTCGATATATCATTTCGACCATACTTTTCCTGTGCTGATCTGACCTACTATGAGATTCTATGACATACCTAGCGTTCTTCCAACCATTGAAGCCAGTTGTGAATGAGCTTTCCACCTTTGACATAAGCTTGCAAGCAAAACAATACACTTTACCAGTTGTTTTAGAGTAACAGAGCCATTTAAGATTAATTTCTTGGCCAGATAATGAATGAGTTCGAGTGAATAATGTCTTTGTACAATGACGGGTTCTGTTTAGCTCTTTCACAGCTGACTCTTTGAAGTCACCATCACAGTGTCGACATTCTGTGCTTCCCTTTTTCAACCAATAGTCACACACATTTTCAGTAATTATTTTAGGCCATAATCCAAGATCCGTTTCAAATCCTTGTTCAGTACCGGTATTCATAACTTTCACTTCCTCTTGTGTCTCCTCACTGTCACTGTGTTCAGGTTCAATTGCGCTAACTACACTAGGTTCAGTGCTAGTTGTGGCTTCTCCAGTTGTTTCAGGCGTAATTGGTGTCTCTACTGATTCAGATTCAGTTTGACCGGATTCAGTTTGAGTTTGTGATTTTGCAGATTCAGATACTGTTGGATATGTCAACCATTGAGTTATTTTTGGTAGTTTTTTTACTCTTTGGTTTACGTCTGCCGTTTCTTGTCGTTTAACAGAGCCAGCTTTATACTTCCTCCCTTGATCACGATCACGACTTGTTGATTTCTCCATTGTGCCTCAGTGCAGCCTCACTGCAGCCTCACTGCCTTATCCTGAAACATAAAAACATAAAAAACAAACTATTTACACTTGACCCTCGGTTTAGTATTAATTAATACAGTTTAATTAATTAATTAAATACAGACACTAAACAGTTGTTCGGGTGAAAAAGTCGCTTTATGGGAAAAGTTGCCAGCCCCCACCAGTGGCGACTTTTTCCTTAAATATGTATAAAATGTATTTATTATGAAATCTAAGCTAAACTGACCTAACCTAGCCTAAGTACGTTTCATATAAAAAAATTAATTACATTAATTTAACATTTTTCAACTTATTTATGTTATTATAAAGCTGACTAAAACTCCCCCATCCCCATTTATTGACTGGCGACTTTTTTGAGATACGACTTTTACCATTACTTACCACTAAACACACTCACATGTGCACTCCACAGCGGCCTGGATAGAACTAAACTCCCGCCAGCAAAGAGAGTGATACCATAATTATCACTAATCATTAATCAATTGTATTATTTATAGTGGAATCCAACATTATAATTATATGTGAGGGCGCGTGGCCGTAGGCCATGGCCTACTCGGCCCCCCCCTAAATCCGCCACTGGGTATACCTGAACATTTAAAATAAAAAATGGTATCTGGCAACTCAACCTTCCTCTATATAAGACCCACTTTGCTTTGGAGCAGTCATAATGATGCGAACTTTGGTGGAGTAAAGATCTTCCTTCCTTCCTTCTTAGGTTAAGACTTGGGATATATATATATATATATAGGGTGTCCCATAAGTCTGGTATCAGGAAAAATAATAAAAAGGCAAAACAAAAGCTTTTATTTACAGAACATGCTCATTATGTCCACCATTGTTTTCAATACACAAATTCAGATGGTGAATGATGTCGGGAGTATTGGTGTTACATGCTCCAATAATGCGCTGCCACAAATGTTTAACACTCCTAATTTTCTCTGCATATACCAGTGCTTTCAAGTGGCCCCAGAGATAAAAATCTAGTGGCGTGAAATCTGGGCTTCTAGCTGGCCATTCCACAGGCCCTCGACATCCTATCCAATGACCAGGGAATTGTTGGTACAGGTATTCCCTTACTTGGGTGCTGTAATGTGCAGGAGTGCCATCTTGCTGGAACCATGTTGGGAAATTTCCTTCTTCGTTCAAGACACTGGGAAATGCTTCTTCCTTGAGCATATGTAGGTAGGTGCCTCCAGTGACGTGTTCATCGAAAAAGAGGGGGCCTATGATGCGATCCTTCCAAATGCCACACCATACCATCACCCAAGATGCACCATGTTCCTTTGAAGAGGTATACAGTGAGGGTTGTTTTGAGACCAGTAGCGGGTGTTCTGTCGATTTACCTCACCATTTCCATAAAAAACAGCCTCATCACTGAACAGAATGGTGGACAGGAAATTGGCATCCCGAGCATATTGTTCTGTAACCCATTCACAAAATTCCATCTGCCAGTCGGGATCATCTTCGCTTAATTTCTGTAAGATCTGAAGTTTATATGTCCAGATGCCATTTGTGAGCCTGAAGAATGTGATGGATGCTACTTTTCGACACTCCTGTCTCGGCGGACAATCGCCAAAGAGACTTATTGGGACTTCTGTTAAAATGAGCCAGGATAGCAGTCACTGTATCATCATCAGTGGACCTCCTTGAAGGTCCACCGCGTGGTTCATCTTCTATGGATCCCGTTTCCCTAAACTTTGCAACAAGTCTGCTAACACAACTCTGTGTTATTGGCTCGCGGTCTGGATGCAATCTGTTAAATTCAGCAGCAGCCTCTCTTTGACTCCGATATCCTATGAGTAGAATTATCTGGATTCGTTCTTCCTTGCTCACAGACATTATGGCCTGTAGAAAGAGGAAAATATGAATTATGGTTTGTAGAAATAGAAAAATATGAATATACAGTCGACCCTCGACTTATGTAATTAATCCATTCCGAGATGAGTTACTTAACTCGAAAATGACGTAAGTTGAACCCCAAAATACATGTAAATTGGGTAATCCATTCTAGGACCCCAAAAAAGTATTTAAAATAATTAAATTTTTTGATAAAAACAGTGTATATAAACAGAATTATAATGGCAATTAATAATTATTATTAAGAAACACTATCTGTAATTCTTTGCACAATTTATTAAATCACAGAAAAAAATTATAGCGTGTTATTTTGTCAATGTTTCAACTTCACACAGGCACTTTTTTATCTTAGATTATTTAATAATCCTTAATAATTTCACATTTATTAATTTGCCAAATTATTGATCACTTCATACAGTATCACTTTATATAATGCACAGTAAAAATAACAATGAAATAACGTGAAATACCCGGCGTCCTGCCAGTGAGTGGTCACGCACTGCGTTTGTGATTACGCAACATGAAATAATTACGTAAGACGAATCAATTACAGTCAATGGGGGTGATGCCATTTTCCCTAATCTCTTCATCAAACTTCTTGACCAGCTCCTTAGTCAGTCTCTCCTGAGCCCTCCTCACCTTGTTGTGGTCAATCACCAGTGCTGTGTCAAACTCTGTGATAAGACCAGCATCAATCCAGGCAGCAGTGGCAATCTCTGCAGTCTCTCTCAGCCTAGTGTGATATCTCAAGCTAGCCAGAGCTATGTTTGTGATATCTTGTGTTGTTGTACTTCTTCTTAGCCACAGGCAAGGAAGAAGTTGTCGCAGCCTCTGGTATGAAGTCTTCATCCTCCTCGCTCCTCCCTGCCTCCTCCAGTATATCTCCAGTCTCCTCCATCTTCAGCAGTGACTCCTCCTTCAGCTCCTCTGCCTTCCTCCTCCTCTTCTCCTTGGCCTTCCTTCTCTGCTCCTGTCTTTGCAGCACTGCTTCCTGTCTCCTGGTCTCAGGGTGATCAGCTAGACCCATCTGGTGTGCCCCCACACTGCCCACCTTTTCTCTCTGACCTTTAATGAAGGCAAGCTCCTGCACTGGTATCTTCTGCTCGCTCCTGCAGCTGCAGTCAGTCAATATGAACCTCACTGTTGCAGACAGGGTTGCACCCAAGCTCACTGCAGCTCCTGATCACACAGTGACAGGTCAGGATGTCCACCAATTTGCCCAGTTTCATCATGAACCTAGCTTTGACCTCAAGCTTCACATTGCCAATAGACACTTTCACTGCCTCATCCCACAGTGCCTTCACTTTAGCCCTGATCCTGACCTTAGTGTTGATTACAGGTCCTGTGAATAGAGCATTGGCCTTTCTCCACTGAGCCAGTAGCCCTGGAACAATGCCATTGTTAATCAGGTCATTAACTGGGTAATTCCTCCTGTCTTCCTCACTCATCTCTCTCCTCAACAAACCATACCTCAGCAGAGATCTTTGGCTGTGGGCAGCTCAGCAGGGATAAGTTCCCTCCCAGTCCCCACCAAATGACTTAGGTGACAACTTGATTTGCTTCAGGTTCTGATTTCTTTCTGACTCATCCTGTGGACCTGTGAACAAAAGAAATGTTATTAAAATTTGGATAGGCCTACTGATTATGATTACATAAAATTAAGTTAATTGAAATTCTTAATATCTTCCTATAAGCTCAGATAAAAGGTTGTGTTGTTATAGGTACAAGACTTAATTATTCAAAGTAATGACAATTTCATATATCTATCATATCAAAATATACAGAAAGTTTGGGTCACACACAACATTTCAAATAATTTGAATTACACAATATTTACATTATAAAGTAATCAAAATTGTCAAAAAGGAGGGAAAACACACGCATTCACAATCAAAACTCCAGCATTTGTGACTATGTGAAACTTAGAAACCACACTGCACACCAAAAATAACCAAATTTGACCACACATATCAATGGCACATTGATATACGATGCTACAGTTATATTTAGGTTATATTTGAAACTTTTATGGTCAAATATAAGTAGGTAAATGGCTTTTTTAAACAACACTAAAGATATTTCTAAGTTTGTTAGATACTGTAATATGACATCATTTGAGCATTAGTAGTTTTTGAATTGTTGAATTTACTAAAATTGACACACCCTATTACGATAATGTTACTGTTAACTCCACTGTCTATGTCTGTTAGCATGATAACGGTCCTATTCAAAGGAGTGACATAACGAAGGAGTGACATAACAAAGGAGTGACAAATCAGAGATAAAATTCAAAGGAGTGACACGAAAATACCAACAAAGAAGAAGAAAGAACAAATCCAGAGGAAAGAGAGGCTTGCAACTGTTAGGTTAGGTTAGGTTAAGCTAGGTTAGGTTAGGTTTAGTTTTTTAAATAAAATCTTAATTTTAACAATTCTGTCACTCCTTCGTTACGGTATTTATGTCACTCCTTTGTTATGTCACTCCTTTGAAATGTCACTCCTTCGATACAGACCCCATGATAATGAACAGAAGTACCTTGTGGTACTGAGCTGCGTACTTCTGATTCTGATGATAATACACCTTGAATTTTGATGACCTGTAGTCATTCTCTGAGGAAGTTGTAGATCCATTTTCCCACTTTGCCTATTATTCCCATATGTTTCATTTTATATGGTATTATACCATGATCACACTTATTGAAAGCTTTAGCAAAATCTATGTATATGACATCATAGTGACATGACCATATATATATATATACAGTGGGCCCTCGTTGTTTGTGATTAATTGGTAGGGTACTGAGAAAAATGTCACAAATTACGAAATTGCGAATAACGAGATCCATTTTCAATGTAAAATGGCTAATTGGTTCCAAAAGCTCAAGGATGGCAGTGTAAAATATCCTTAAAATGCTAAAAAAGTTTTATTTTAATAAAATGATTTGCATCAAACACTAATAAAAACCAGTAACATTACTGTAATATTACATAAACAATGATATTTTACGTAAATAAAATATTTTATTGTATGTAATACAAAGCAATATTATTACATAAACAATTATGTAAAGCAATAATATTTTATAAACAACTAAATAACACTAAATAGAGTACACTGGCATTGAAGAGCACGAAATGACACAACCTCACTCAGTGAAAGACACAGCGTGACTGAGCTTGCGTCAACTTGCATGTGCAATGTTGCAGATGCCACATTACAAAATCATGAATTTGCGGAGTCAGTTGCAAATTTACTGAAACATGATAGTAAAATGGGTCATCACGAATTTGCAAAATCATGGAGAGAGCCTCACGAACAACAAGGCCCCACTGTATATATATATATATATATATATATAACATTATTTATTTTATAGATTTTTTTGCAGCCTGAAACACATCAAACATTATTCAGGAAGTAAATAAAATTAATATGCAAAATATTCTTCAGATATTGAGCAACAAATGAAAATCATAGATAGAGCCTAAAGACCTAGGGAGGAGAGGAGAGAGAGATCAGAAAAAAATATTAATGGGAAAAGAATGGCCTGGTTAACTATAAATGCATAAGCTAGGAAAATTAGCATAATTTATTGACAAAATACTGTATTAAAATCTCAGACCAAATTAGCCCCCTAACTTGCCTCACATAATCGCAATGAAGCCAACAGTTTTTTTTATGGTCTTTTGGCTGATGCATTAACCTATCCTAATTCCTAAGCCTCCAAGTTAGTGTAAGGTCTTGGTTATAGTAAGGGTTCCCATGTTCCCTATTCGTATCAAATCAGATTCTAAGGGTAGGTTAGACTTTCTGCTTTGGAGGCAAACTAGGCTTACACCCTAAACTATATATCTGACTGAACTTAAAGTATATTAAAATAGCTAGACAAAAGTTTTATGGATAGCTAAAAGCCAATGAGGTCTGAGGCATACGAAGACTTCCACATCTTTTATTCACTGTATTCAGTATTCACCCAAAGAGGGTGTCATCATAGGTCTCAAAGCATCTAAACTACAAGAAGAAACCAAGAAGTCTATCTAATTCTCTCTGCAACCTACAGCCTTCCATAATATTTTTAATAAACAGTTTTGTGCCATTTGCGAACTTTAATAATTTACAACTAGTAGTAGTTGAATAATTATAAGTAAGAATAAAGTGATGATAATAAATCATAGCTACGTGTTTTCTTTTAATTTCATCTTAAACAGTATATAATTCAAGAAGTTCTGGTTCCAGCTGGCTATTTTTGAAAAGTTCCAGCTAGAACTGGAACTCTGAAAACTTGTGGTTCTGAGTGGAACTCACTGGCTAGAACTAAGTTCCATTGCGCCTCTACTTCTAGCTCCACAATTCAATTTCTTCTCATTCAAGTCTAACAATATAGGATCTAATTGTTCACTGATTGAAATTGAACTTGAGTCAACCTTGTACGGGCAGTCCACAACTTATGAACAACTTACATTCTTGAACCCCATTTGTAAATTGAACTGCTTGTAACTTGGATTATAAAGAAATATTGTACATTTGTGTGAAATTATAGGTTGCCCTCACTTTATACAACTTCTCTTAATGCAGTTTTGTTATTATACAAAGACCCTACATTTACCACTTTCTTGCTTTGTGTGAGAAAAATTTGCAATTATGTGACTGGCTGGGTTGGATGTGCAAAGCTTGTGCAACCAATGTAGGCATGCATGGACTACACTATGCAGGTGGAGTGGTGAGTCAGTAGCCACACGAGGCAGCCTGCATGCTTCCTCATCTCCCTCACTCAGTGTTGCATTGTCCATTGTTGTGTGTGGACCTATGCTACAAGCTTGACTACATCTTAGACCTGCAGTTTAACATGGAATCTGAACCACACCACACCACCAGTAGCAAAGTGTCTTAACCACTAGGCTACCCATTTATCTACCAATCAATTTCTTTATTGTGTGGAAGGATGAACAGCTAGGTTTTACTGCATGCCACCTGCTATCACTGGGTCTTGATCCTAGGGTTAATGGATTCATAGTCAGTGATGCTAATTACTACACCATCATATATATATATATATATATATATATATATATATATATATATATATATATCAGGTCATCCCATAAGTAATGTCGTTTTTTACGATAGATTAAGTTTAAACTAGTCCTACTCGGTTTAAGCATAAATTTTCTGAAGGTTATATCTAAGAGGAGATCTATTGTGTTTTGCTACATACTTTACAGACCTTGACCAGTGAAGATGTGTGTTTTGCTTTGTGAACCCCTCATAAACATGGTGGTATCAGAAGAGCATATCAGGCATATAATGCTTTATAAGTTCAAAAAAGGGAATAGTGCTACTGAAGCAACGCGAAACATTCAGGATGTTTATGGCAATGATATTCTGCATGTGAGGAAATGTCAAAGATGGTTTCAAAAGTTTAGGAGTGGTGACTGTTGTTTGACAGATGCAGCACATACTGAATGCCCTGCTGAGTTTGATGATGACCTGCTGTTAGCCACACTTGAAGAAGACTGTTCAACAACTGTCGAAGAATTGGCTCAGAAACTCAATTCATCCCCATCCACCATCCATCGACATTTGCAACAACTCGGGAAAGTGCCTAAGTTAGGAAAATGGGTGCCACATGAATTGTCAGTCAACAATCTGAGGGTGCGGGTAAACATTAGCACAGCTCTTCATTCCCGTGAACTCCAAGATCCATTTTTGCACCATTTAGTGACGTGATGAAAAGTGGATACTGTACCAGAATGTTAAGCACCATCGACAGTGGGTTTGTGCTGGAGAACCAGCAACACCACAGCCAAAACCAAATCTTCACCCTCGGAAGGTGTTGCTTAGTGTTTGGTGGGATAAAGGTGGTGTAATACACTTTGAAACCTTACCACACAACCAAACAATCACCGCTCAAGTCTACTGTCAACAACTGGATCGATTGAACACCACTAAAAGAAAAGAGACCACCTTTGGTTAATCGGAAAGGAATTGTGTTCCACCACGATAACGCACATCCTCACACCACTCGGATCGCTTCTGCAAAAATTGAGGAGCTTGGGTGGGAAAAACTTCCACATCTTCCATATTCTCCAGACCTTGCGCCTTCAGATTATCATCTCTTCAGGAGTCTGCAAAACTATCTTGATGAGAAACAGTATACTTCTTTAGATGACCTGCACAACAGTCTTTGTACGTTTTTTGCCTCAAAACCGCCTGAATTTTATAAACATGGCATTGAAAAGCTTGTAGGATGTTGGCAGCAGGGATGGGGAGTCGGCCAAAAAACGACGACTCCCGACTCCTGAGTCGGTATTTTTAAAAACCGACTCCGACTCCGACTTTCCTTATCATACTGATCTACAACCTTATAAATATTGGGATGTTTGTTTCGTAGATGGCGTTTCAAGTTTGAGGCTCTAGTTGGAGCATTAGCATGTTTCCCAGTGTAAGCACTAATTTTTGCATTACACTCTTTACCATCCTTTTCTACTTGACAAATAAAAATACTTTCATCCTCATTTAGCTTAAAATATTGAAAGACTGCTGATTTTCTACTAGGCCCACGACTCATTACTAATAGGGGCTAATTAAATTAATAATATATTGCTAATTTTTATATGGTACCTAGTATCCTAAAATAGAAATATGAAATTCATTTGCTAAGATTTACCAGAACAATAAATCAAATGTGGAAATGTGAATCTAGAATTAGTTCAGGAAGATATTTATTTAGGGCAGAGTAGTATTCTGGTAAATTGTTGGCATATAGAAATTGAATCAAAGAGTCGGGAGTTGGTCGTTTTTACCGACTCCCGACTCCCGACTCCGACTCCCGACTTCAAAAAAGCCCTGACTCCCGACTCCGACTCCCCACTCCGACTCCCCACCTCTGGTTGGCAGAGTGTCATTGATTCCAATGGAAAATATATACTAGATTAAAAAGTTTGGTTTTTTTTTGTCCTTCAAATTCCAATCTAAAAAAATGACATTACTTATGGGATGACCTGATATATATATATATATATATATATATATATATATATATGATGCAAACTCACAAGGAAAAATAAATTATTTCAAGGCCTTTTGTGCATTCAGCAATACACCTCATCAGGGAATCTTGCCTTTTCTCTTCATTCCCTGACAAGGTGTATTGCTGAATATATGGAAGGCCTTGGGATAATTTTTTTTTTCCTTGTGGGTTTGCATCATTCATTCATTCATTTTGCATATTTAAGTATGAAACACACACACACACAGGGTGGACTCCTTCATTGTCCTATGATTTGGATCATTATAAGAACCTGGTTGCCTCTGCCTCTTATATCCAGCTCTCACCTTCATACAAGGAGGCAGAAGCTTTTGTGTGGGTTATTAAACATCTGTGCACCATTAAACACCCACCTTCTCCATACATTCCTCTCTCACCATTGTTAGTATCCCCTCCCATTCCATACCTTATTTAGAAATGACTTCTTTCACACAATCAGTCCTCCTTTTATGATGGTTTCCTCTCGTACAATATGCCTAGCTTCATATTGATATGCTGTCATGTATACCTTTTTCACTATATACTCCACATGACCAAATGATCTCACCAAACCTTTAATCCATTCTCTCTTCCAAGGACTTCATCACACCTCCATTTCTCACTTTCAATCCTTCTTACTCTCATGTACACTCTATACTGTAGTTTCACTCATACTATATTACAAAGATGGTAGTGTGTTCCTGGAAATTGGTGTGTTACATGAAAATGCGTAAAATGAAAAGAATTTTCCCATTAGAAATAATGTAATAAGGGTGGGTTACATTCCCTAAAGAACTATATTTGCAGGGTTATTTTTTTAATATTTTTTTATAGTTACTATTTTAAAAAGAAAATGTTTGAAACACACACAATCATTAAAAATATTAATACAAACTCTTCATGCATATACCATACTCACCAAAAATGTGCACATGAAAACTACGGTAGTTCATGTCATCTGAGGATCATGTAAGGCAGTGGTCGGGGAACAGGAGTAAATTACCCCAAATGGGGTAAATTTAAAAATTTTGGGGGTAATGCATGTGGTATGAGAGACACTTCCCTCAGAGCCTCAGTCGTGTGTATGGTATCATGAAATGAAGAGGTACTTTTAGTGCTTGACACTTTGTGCTGATATTTTTTTTGTATATTTTTATTTTATTTTGTTACATAAATGTAATGCGTGCGGTATGAGAGACACTTCCCTCAGAGCCTCAGTTGTGTGTATGGTATCATGAAACGAAGAGGTGCTTTTAGTGCTTGACACTTTGTGCTGATATTTTTTTCGTATATTTTTATTTTATTTTGTTACATAAATGTGGCATTATTCGAAATTTTAGAATATTACGAATTTACGTCCTGATTTTGATGTTGTATCAAAAATGAAACGGCATCATTTGTCCAAAACCTGAAGTGGAGATGTTTTGAATGAAATTCTTCAGTTCTTCAATCCTTTTTACTAATTTTGTTTGTGTGCTATTCTTATGCCAGCATGTGTGGCTTTTTTTTATTTCTCCATAATAATGGATCCAATAAACATTTTTTTAATTTGAATTTTTTGTATACCATATGCAACAATTTTAAGAGCAATTGGCTTGTTTTTATTTACTTTGAAGTCTGGGGGTAATTTCATTTTACTCAGGGATTTTTGGGTAATACCCAAAAAAGTTCCCCGACCCATGATGTAAGGAATCACATTATGGCAAAAATGTGGTGTGCTAAATAGAAACTTTCCCTAAAACAAAATGCATGTATATGTGGAAATGCATCATGCGTTGGCACATTAAATGAGGGGTACCTGTACTTTAGTCAACCTCTATAATTATTATTCATTTCTGCCAGTCAACCTCTATAATTACTATTCATTTGCATAAAGTAAACGAGACAATGACCATTTGTTACAATTTACACTCGACAAAACACTCCAAATGTTGCATTCTTTTGGAAAGGAAGTAAGGGGAATGATGATGAGGTGGTAGTGTGGCTGGCCATAATTTTATCAACTAACAATTAAATGTCAATTTCACTCGCATGAAAAGTAATTTCACTATCATTGAGTACTGTATCACATTTGGCTAGGCCTATACATATACAGTATACAATAAACAAGTAAATAATTCTTGATTAAAAAACATGAAGTTTAGAATTTATGTTCACAGATTAATTATATTGAATTATGTTATATAATAGTGACAATTAAACAGGGCCATGGGACTAGCTAGAAATAAATTTTCTTGGCCTATGGGAAAATTGTTAGACAAAGGTTAATATGGGCTTATTTTGAACACCCTTCCTGCCTGTCACATGACTGGAATTGACTTCTGAATCTTCTGAATGCTCTCACTCTCTTACTTGTTGCTTCTGACTAGCTGACTCCTTCATTGCATCCATTTTGTAATTCCCTGGAGGTTATCTTTCCAGTTATGATGTGTTCATTCAGGTTTTCCTTATATTGCATTTCATCATAATGAACTGTAACTTTGGAAAAATGTAAATTTCTCCAGTCTACATTTTATGATTAACTATATCTGTTAACTGCTAATTTGCCTATGTGGGCCTATTACTGTATTTTAATAATAATTATTAATAATTGTGATTAGCGAGTTGATTCAGTCATTTTAGGCACTATTTCTACATTGGGTGTTCCCATGAGCTTAAGGAACTATGTCACCTAATTTAGAAGTGTGCCATTGGCCAAATTAATGACATCCCCATAGAAAATATGGTTCATATCTGGTTGGTATTTGAATTTTTTGGCAACTTTCCCATTATATGAGGGGTGGTCAGAAAATAAGTTTACATGGCAATATAATTTTGTAACTAAAGGACCTACATTGACTATGTTTGTATCAGGTGAATTTGTTAATCATTGTTGGTAACACCACATTCATTCAGCTGTCATCCAGTTGAGGCATTGAACATGGCAGCTTGACTGGAACAGTGCCCTATCATTTCTGCAATGATATTCTGTCAGTGGTCAAGAATTTCTTGAGTGCATTGTCACAGGAGATGAGACATGGGTTCATCACCATACTCCAGAAACAAAACCTGCCAGCATGGAATGGAAACACCCTGGGTCCTCACGACCAAAGAAGTTCAAGATTATGAGATACGCTGGCAAAGTGATGGTTACCGTGTTTTGGGACCACAAAGCTCGCAGACTTCATGTAAAAAGGCGCAACAATCAATGCAGCTGCATATTGTTCAATACTGGAATGGAGTGGCCATTAAACATAAATGTCATGGACTGCTCCATAGGGCAGGGCACGGCACTGTTCCAGTCGAGCTGCCAAGTTCAACTGACTTGTATAACCAGTGTATGGTAGATGGCAGCCGAATTGGTGTGCAGTGTTACCAACAATGATTAACAAATTCACCTGATACAAACAATCAATGTAGGTCCTTTTGTTACGAAATTATACCCTGTGTAAACTTATTTTCTGACTGCCCCTTGTACTATAAAAAATAAGCAGCTATTTTTGTTAAAGTGGTATAGTGAATTGTTTTTTCTCAGGATTTTTGTAGTCTAAATTCAGTGTTTTATATAAAAAATTAATATAGTGTTACGTTTTCCTTTGTTTTTGTTGTCATTCTCATGAATGTTCAGTTCAAAGGCAAATGTAGGAAAAATTAAAGTTATGCAGATGCAAAATGGTACAGAGTGATGTATGCTAAACAATGGCGGTCATGCAATGTTCTTCAAATAGTTATGAAGCTCCCATATTGCTGAGTGAGGCATGTGGATGATGAGGGAACCTGTGATGTCACAAGCTAAAAAGAAAAAAAAATCCTAAAGTTAAAATTTGAACAACTCATAAAAATTTGTACTACTTTATTAATCCTCATCAGGAAACATGAGGCAGAAACATTGAAAGATATGATATATTAAAAGTTCTTAAATATCAAATACACTGTTTCATTCATGCGATTGTTTTATTACAGACTTTTTATAGCACCATTTTGTAAGAGTTTAGGTCTGGGGTCATATAGACCCAGTGTTTCCAACGAAAGTAAATTGAAGGTTCCTGACAAAGGTTAATGATACAAAATTTTGAATCCAAACACGAGTATCCTCATTGTTACCTTATGCATCACCTCATCCATATAAAGTATTAAATTTCTTGTTAATTGGAAGTTCAGTTAGTTTACTGTCTCAGTTAGAGTTGAAATTAGTAGGTCTTAATAATAATTTTATATTTTAAATTTACAGAAAGTTCTGATGTGGCAGAAACAAAATCATTTCTTGAAACCAACTTCAGCATTGTTTTTCATCTCTTTTATGATTCCTTCATTACTGCTGAAGGCAATCTAAAGCAAAAAGGTAAAAAAAGGTGTTATGCTATAGTACCTTCTTACTTTTTAATTATGTGCAATATGTTTTTATACTTTTTTATACTACTGACATCTACCTATGCTAAAAGGTAAAATACCAGGACCATTAGTTAAGGCCATACATTATTATATTAATGAGAATTTATAGCTAGTCATTTTGTTAGCATTGTAAATTTAGTAATGAACTATGATAATCAATTGATAGGCTTAATGGTAGGCTATATTTACATTTGGCCCTGTTCTTGTTAGCATAATCCTACATGGAATTGCAGTTCTTCCCTAATCCTTAACATAATAGAAAGCATTTTTTTTTATTTGATTTAAAGGTGCATTTGCTGTACAAAGAAGTTACAGAGAAGACCTAGAAAATTGCTTATTTTTCTTGGACCGCATTTTGTGCCTCTTGCCAGAGTTGGTGAAGCAACGATGGCAATGCAATGCCCACACGCACATCTTCAAAAAGCTCCTCCACCCCAACAACACAATCAGATTGAAAAGGGAGGCAATGAGGTTAGATTTAGGCCCATAGGTTATTTAAGCAGCTGCAGTGGCACAGTCATGCTTATGGTAAAACTACATAAATGCGTATGTTGTATAATTCATTAAAATTATTACTGGCTTTTTATTGCTACTTTGACACTTGTATCTTGTATTTCTACTGGACTTATTTAAAATGCATTTTTCTTAAGGGAAAGTGTAACTGTAATATTGGATACTGATGTAGGAATGGCCACAGGGTGTAATTTAATTTTATTGGTAAACTGAAGCTCCAGAATTAATTCTGAAAAGCAAAATTTATAGCCTTTATGAAAGAATTTTTGATGTTTACTCTCATGATTTGAAGCGAGTGAAATGCAGAAACAATTATAAGAGAACCCCCAAATGTTGATAAGAACATTTGTAATGAGATTTTTAAAAGAATTCCATTACATAATTGTATCGAGTTTAATGAAAAAAAACAAAAAAAAACTGCAATTAAAGTAATAACCCATAATTATGTTTGGCTTAAATTAACCAAGAATAATTGGAGGGAAGAGTCATTGCATGGTGATACTAAATGAAAATGTTAATTAGTAATAATTATTCTTCAAAGGAATTGGTAGATAAATATTATACTATAACTAATAGAATTTTTGGAGAAAGGCTTAGAAAGACCGTTTCCATTCCAGATTGTTCCTTTTGTGGTACATGATAGTTGGTGAAAATAAAACGGATGAGATGGACTGTATGTTTGCCTCCCTCGTAGATGGCTTTCCCATTCCCCCTACCCCTATACATCAGATGGATTACAAGGGCTCCAAAGTGACTTGGGTCGAACCTTCGCCCATTATTACTCCATCCAACACAGAGAAAATGCCAGATGACCTATCGGCTTACATGCTCAGATACACGCTTGAGTTTATGGTGTCACAGGTTTGAAGGACTTTTATTTCATCCTAATTTCACAATTACTGCATTGGAGAATTTAATATTTCTCACGTGCGGATGAACAATATTCAAAGTAGTCAACTTGAAATTAATTGTGTTAACTTGTATGTTTAGAATTCATGTAAACACCACACTTATATTTATAAATTAATTATCTATGTCATGCTAACAAAATTTGTGCAAGTTTTTAAAATTAAATTAGCACAACAAAGATGTAGTAATAATAGCCATTTCAAGGGCTGTATTTCTTATTAATTGACCAATATTAAAAGCATCTTGTTATATATATATATTTTTTTTTATTGGGGTTGTTTAACCTCCTCCGCAACATCTAAGGTCCTATGGATGGGACCTACAGCTTTACGTGGGATCCGAACCACGGGTCGCTACATAATTTGGGTGTGGAGGATGGTCTCCCATCCAACTACTATCCAGACCCAATGTCGCTTAACTTCGCTGATCTCTGGGAAGCGGTGTTACGACATTGGCCATGACGTAGCCTATATATATTTACACACACACACACACACACCATGTTTAACCTTGGTTTTGCTTCTGCCTGAATTGTTCATTCTGATGAAGGTCAAGCTTGGTGTTCTACCTTGGACCTACAGCTCAATATGGAATCCAAACCACGACCCACCATGGGTGGTCAGAAATTACAAAGTCCTTGCCCGGACTCGATCTCATGACCTTCCGATCAGCAGCCCAGTCTTAACCACATGGTTCCTATTTATCTACCAACCAATTTTATTTATGGAACAGGTAGATTTGCTGTGGGCCAACTGGACTGCCATCAATGGGAATAGAACCTGGGGCCGGTGGATTCGTAGTTAGCGATGCTAACCCCTACGCCACCAAGGCGCATATATATATATATATATATATACATATATATATATATATATATATATATATATATATATATATATATATATATATATATATATATATATACAGGGTGGGCCGTAAGTTTCCATACATAGGAAAATTTAAACGTTTGTTTTTATGTTTCAGATACCCTAAGAATATGCGTTTGTAAGATCTTGTTTACTGATGAAGCAAATTTTTACGTCAATGGAGAGGTTAATCGGCAAAACATACGTTATTGGAGTAATGCTAACCCTAACTGGCTGAGTCCGACGAAGATGCAAGGTGCCGGTAAAGTGATGGTGTGGGCCGGGATATGGGGTGACAGAATTATTGGACCAATTTTTGTCAGTGGAAATCTTAATGCCGAAAGGTATCTTAACATGTTGCAAGAAGAGATTTTCCCATCCCTGCTAAACGAGGAAGGTAACTTCCCAGTTTACTTCCAGCAAGATGGAGCTCCACCTCATTATGGTCTTCACGTGCGTCGGTATTTGGATCAGCAGCAGTTTCCGGATGCTTGGATTGGTCGGCGTGGTCCTGTGGAGTGGCCTCCCAGATCCCCAGATCTCACCCCCCTTGATTTCTATCTTTGGGGGCACTTGAAGGCCATGGTGTATCAGGAAAAGATACGAGACATAAATCATCTAAAGGAACGTATCACCAACGCCATTACAAGCATAACGTCAACTGTGCTAATGCGTGTTCATCAACAGTGGGGAACACATATTGAAATGTGTTTTCAAAACAATGGCAACCATGTAGAGCATATTATATAAATAAAAATGGTTGTCCATAAAAAAATGTTTATTTTTCCTATGTATGGAAACTTACGGCCCACCCTGTATATATATATATATATATATATATATATATATATATATATATATATATATATATATATGCGCCTTGGTGGTGTAGTGGTTAACATCGCTGACAATGAATCCACTCTCCGGTTCGATTCCTGGTGAAAGCAGATGGCACGCAGCTTACCCAGCTGTTCATCTGCTCGGCTGCTGATCGGGAGTTCATGAGATTGAGTCAGGGTGAGGACTTCGTAATTTTTTGACCACCCACAGTGGGTCATGGTTTGGATTCCACATTAAGGTGGAGCAACAAGCTTGAAGCTTGACCTTAGTCAGAATGAACAACTCAGCCCTAAGCAAAACCAACGTTAACCATGGTGTGTGTGTGTGTATATAACTTTTTTTTCCAAGTTGGATGAAATGATAATATTCATAAAACTAGAATGGGATTGGCCTCTATGTTGTAAGGTCACAAAATTTAGAGAATTGCTCAAATGGTGTCACTTGACCTGACTAAGCATGTGCTAATCACATTCTAGTTTTATGGATGTTATTTCAGTCAGTTT
The DNA here is from genome assembly GCA_023014485.1 of Bathynomus jamesi. Lineage (NCBI taxonomy): Eukaryota > Metazoa > Arthropoda > Malacostraca > Isopoda > Cirolanidae > Bathynomus > Bathynomus jamesi. The sequence goes on along the minus strand of JAJOZX010000052.1, from coordinate 2,055,997 downwards.
GAAAGAAGAGACAGTTGTATGTTTCAAGAAACTTTACCAATTGTCTCGTTATATTTTTAGTTATAACTTCCTCTTTTTACCAAGTTTTATTGGAGGAAAAAAATTGTCTTGAATGTTGATTGGTGATATAGATATATGTAGTCATAAATGCCCAAGTTGGTTGAACATTTGTGTAAATTTTTGTCCATGACCATTTTGTACACTAGGTTCAACAGGTTACATATTTTAGATTTTCACATTTTTAATCACTTTTGTTTCAATCACTGCTTAGCATAAATTGATGAAACATCATGCTCAAATGTATCATCACAAGGTCAGTGTCATAGTAGAATCAGGTCTTTGCATTAAAGGTCAAGGTTACAAATGAAAATTTATGCCATAACTCTTGAATCACTCAACATAAACATGAAATTTCATACACACACAGATTATCACAAGATGATGTGTTGCGAGCAAGCATCAGGTCCTTCCCCAAAGGTCAAGTTCACAAATACTGTATAGGCAGGGACATTGATGATGTTCTGACCTAGTTTGTTTAGTTTAGGTTAGTTAGTACTTTTCTGATTGTAGGAACTTAACAGAAAACACACTTCGATACTGCAGTTGCATCTGGAACACTTATTACAGCCTTCTTGGGCTAGATGGCACTAAGGGTTAGGGTAATTAGTTTTTTAAATACTATATATGGATAAAAAGAAGTTGATACCTTTCTTATGTGGAGATGAGCACATTCATTAGTGCGCAATAAAAAGAGGTGGTGGGGTGCATCCTCCTCTTTATTGGTGTTTTCGTTATTGCTGTTACATTTCGTGTAGTCTGTTATGAAAATTTTATTGACGTGTCATAATGAACTCTAAAACAAATGTGCATCTACAGTTTTTACTGCACATTATAATTTTTTCTTAACATCAGATGGAATAATGCTTGAAACAAATGAGCAAACTGTAAACAAAAGCAGAAATTCTTTGTATTATACCACCATTTATTTGGGATACATTGCATTGTTTTAGATTTCATTAAATAAATAACTGTTTTACTGATCTCCCTCAATTTCAAACCCTTATAGGATATATTGATCAGTCAGTTTACTGACATTTCATTTGTTGGTTGACTCAGCCCCTTTTCTCTTCATATTTATACGAGGTACTTGAAATTGCGCGTATGACATCATTTAAATTTAAGAAATGAGTTGTCATTTTTATAGGATGGGACTGTCCTTTCAGATGTGAGATGAATGGCAAACATGTTAAAAAAATGTTTTCGCTTAAAGACCCCAATTGGCAACTAAATATTTTCTTCATTGTACTGAAAGTCCTTCACGAAGGTTTTAATTGTTTGATGCTTTTCAGGTTCGACGCGTAGAATGGAAAGACAAAGCAAATCAACACCCTAAGTCCTTTTCATACATGCTGGGGAGGTTCCGTTACGTATATTTGCCCCATATATTCCCAAATTTTAATTCCAAGAACTCCATTTATAAACCAAATTTAGGTTAGTTATATTATGTAATATTATTGTTCTTGTGTTCTCACTCTGGTGAGGACTGACCAAAGATGCATGCTTTTGAGGATACCGGAGATGTTAACGTTTGTTCATATAGTTATATGAATATTAATCTATTTTTTTTAGCTTATATAATGCATCATAAAGTAATGAAGTTAGTCAAAATATGCATGCTTTCAGTTGTCAGTTCGGTGTTTCTTAGTTTCACTTTTTAATACTAAAGTTGTTTTCAGAGTTCAGAGATGTAAGATTTTTTATAGTCACTGGAATGAAGTGTGTGTGCATGCACGCACGCTTGCTTGCTGCTTTTTCATTGTTAAAAGAATAATAGTAAAACACTTTAACTGTTTTAATTATTATCCCCCCCCCCCCCTGCAAAACAAATAGTGTAGTCGTGTTTAGTGTTTATTGGCTGAGTTTTAACATTGTTTATTGTGCAAAAATATATAATAATATACAGTGCCCGCGAAAAGTATCCGATCACTCAAGAAAATACAATATTTTCCCTTGATATTCAGAGACACGTAATTCACTTTCTATTTGTTCTAGCGACATCTGGTAACTTTGAGGTTGCTCGCTGATATGAGAGCTATCCAACGCATTCTCAAATTAGTGTTCTGGTAGCCTTCGTTGCGGGTGGCTGTGTCTCAAATTTGTCAGATTTCACTGTTTGTGTAAATTTCTTGATATTTTTTTTTTTTTACAGAAAGTGGTGTAAATAAAATGTATATATAATGTGTGCTAAAAAACAACTTAAGAGTGATTGTCGAGGTGCTATTGTTGCTTTGCATGCATGTGGGAAATCACAGAGACAGATACCTAAGGAATTAAACATATCCCAAAGTACTGTTAATTTATGGGTTTCACGGGCTGAGAACAATGGTGGCCTAACCACGCCAGTCCCTAAAAAACGATCTGGCAGACCGAGAAAAACAAATTCGCGAACAGACAAACTTATGAAACGTTTAGTATTGAAAAACCCAACAATAACTGCGAAAGAAATAAAATTTAATATGAATAATTTGTTATCTGGTGTTTCTGAACGAACTATCCAGGAGCGGCTCCAAAAAGAACTCGGATTACCATCTCGCCATGCTGCTAAGAAACCGTTCATTAATGAAAAAATGCGTAAAAAACGTGTCGCATTTTGTAAAAAATACATTCATTGGACTGTTGATGACTGGAAGAAGGTTTTATTTAGCGAAGAGTCGACATTTTTGACATTCAGAAGTTGTCCAAAAAAGGTTCACCGGCCTATTGGCTCAAATAGGATGGACCCTAAATACACCCTAAAGACAATGAAACACCCTCCAAGTGTGATGGTTTGGGGTTGTTTCGGTTACTATGGGCGTGGAAACTTATATTTTCTTCCGAAGAACACAACTATGAATGGTGCACGGTATTTAGCAATGCTACAGGATAAACTTCCAATGGCAATGGCAATCCAAAGGACAAAAACATACATGCATGATGGTGCACCATGTCACAGGGCCAAAATAGTGACAAAATGGATTACTGACAATAAATTTGATATTTTGGATTGGCCTGGTAATAGTCCAGATCTCAATCCGATAGAAAATCTGTGGCTAATAATAAAAAATAAGGTTGAATGCCACGACACTGGCTCAGTCGAAAAATTACAAGAGGCCATCAAAAAGGTATGGTGCAAGGAAATATCAGTGGAAGTTTGTCAAAACTTGATTAAATCCATGCCAAAACGTCTAGAACAAGTCATCCAAACCAAAGGACAGATGACAAAATACTAATATAAGGTTAGTATACATTTAAACATTGTTTTTTATGTAAAAAATACAAATTTTAAGGGTGATCGGATACTTTTCGCGGGCACTGTAAAGGCTTTGGAAGGTATTATTTCCGCGTATTTTTAGGACACTTAAGTGCAAGCCTTGTACGCATGCAATTTGTTACGCTGATACCCCTGGTATATGAAAGCAATTTCAATAACATTATGCAGTATTTAAAACAACACAATCGATTTTTTCACCAGAATTGCCAGAATTGAGAACTTCCCCTGGTGTCAACCAGTTTGGTTCATGTCCTGTTGTGTTGGTGGATTGGGTGAAGAAGTACATAACACCTCCACCCAGAAAAACAGAGCATTCGCAACATACGCCAACTGCTGGGTAATTACCACTATTTTAAGAATAACAAAGGTCTGCAATGATAATTAGGGGTAAATTAGGAATTTTGATCAGGGAAACACAAGTGGTTTATATATATATATATATATATATATATATATATATATATATATATATATATATATATGCAAAAATAACTGCAATGACCGCGCAGTATATAAATGAATAGAAACGACATAAGTATTAAGGAACGTTTCTGCACACGAGGAGGAGAGATAACGAAATAATGAAAAATGAGGCGAACCGCCTGGGAATCGAACCCAGGGCCTTCCAATTGCCGGTCGGACGCTCTACCATTATGCTACGGACCTCACTCAATCACAAATCGAAATTCTCCCAAATAGGGCAGAAACCAATGCCCTCAGAGAGCACCCTCGCAAATCGTGAATATGCGCAAATAACTGCAATGACCGCGCAGTATATAAATGAATAGAAACGACATAAGTATTAAGGAACGTTTCTGCACACGAGGAGGAGAGAGAACGAAATAATGAAAAATGAGGCGAACCGCCTGGGAATCGAACCCAGGGCCTTCCAATTGCCGGTCGGACGCTCTACCATTATGCTACGGACCTCACTCAATCACAAATCGAAATTCTCCCAAATAGGGCAGAAACCAATGCCCTCAGAGAGCACCCTCGCAAATCGTGAATATGCGCAAATAACTGCAATGACCGCGCAGTATATAAATGAATAGAAACGACATAAGTATTAAGGAACGTTTCTGCACACGAGGAGGAGAGATAACGAAATAATGAAAAATGAGGCGAACCGCCTGGAATCGAACCCAGGGCCTTCCAATTGCCGGTCGGACGCTCTACCATTATGCTACGGACCTCACTCAATCACAAATCAAAATTCTCCCAAATAGGGCAGAAACCAATGCCCTCAGAGAGCACCCTCGCAAATCGTGAATATGCGCAAATAACTGCAATGACCGCGCAGTATATAAATGAATAGAAACGACATAAGTATTAAGGAACGTTTCTGCACACGAGGAGGAGAGATAACGAAATAATGAAAAATGAGGCGAACCGCCTGGGAATCGAACCCAGGGCCTTCCAATTGCCGGTCGGACGCTCTACCATTATGCTACGGACCTCACTCAATCACAAATCGAAATTCTCCCAAATAGGGCAGAAACCAATGCCCTCAGAGAGCAGTATTCATTTATATACTGCGCGGTCATTGCAGTTATTTGCGCATATTCACGATTTGCGAGGGTGCTCTCTGAGGGCATTGGTTTCTGCCCTATTTGGGAGAATTTCGATTTGTGATTGAGTGAGGTCCGTAGCATAATGGTAGAGCGTCCGACCGGCAATTGGAAGGCCCTGGGTTCGATTCCCAGGCGGTTCGCCTCATTTTTCATTATTTCGTTATCTCTCCTCCTCGTGTGCAGAAACGTTCCTTAATACTTATGTCGTTTCTATTCATTTATATACTGCGCGGTCATTGCAGTTATTTGCGCATATTCACGATTTGCGAGGGTGCTCTCTGAGGGCATTGGTTTCTGCCCTATTTGGGGGAATTTCGATTTGTGATTGAGTGAGGTCTGTAGCATAATGGTAGAGCGTCCGACCGGCAATTGGAAGGCCCTGGGTTCGATTCCCAGGCGGTTCGCCTCATTTTTCATTATTTCGTTATCTCTCCTCCTCGTGTGCAGAAACGTTCCTTAATACTTATGTCGTTTCTATTCATATATATATATATATATATAAAATATATATATAACCTTTTGGTTAGCCTCCGACCGAATTGTTCATTTTGATGAAGGTCAAGCTTTTCACTCCACCTTAGACCTACAGTTTAACTTGGAATCCGAACCACGCCCTATCAGCAGCCCAGCGTCTTAACCACTAGGCCACCTAGGGTACCCATTAGGGGGGTTCGAAATTTTGTATTCTTATTCTACACTGCTCGGAGTTTCCTTTGGGCCCCTAAACAACATACTGTAATTACACCGCTATGCACCCCCTTTTTTTAAATTGAAATGAAATTGAAACCAATTCTTTGAATTAAAAAACCTGATAAATGACAAAGATTAAAGTAAATAATGATATAAGTAAAGTTAAAGTAAGTTTTATATATATAAAATAAGAAATCTTTCTCCGTATATTACTTAAAGAATCAATTGAAGCATACTAAAATCAAAATATTCACCTTAAGAAATTTAAAGTCATAAATTACTGACACCACTGTCCTTTCCATTGGAACACAGGAGTTTTTTTCTCAACTCCAGTACATTCAAAATAAGTTTTTGTCTGTTTTCGTAACCAATTCTATCTTGTGATGCTTCTGTTACCACATTTACAGCATGTTCTACTCCCTGGCTGTGACAGGGAAAAGGAATAAGCTGAAGTGGTTCATTTCAAACTAAGAAGATCATCATTTGTCAAATTCTGTGAAATAAGTGGAGGGCTGATGGTTTCGTTGTCCCACTCAATCATGTTAGGATAATCGTCTGATTCAAAGTTCAGTGTTTTTGGCAGCTCAAAATTTCTCACATTGGTGCTCCTAGTTCTTGCTCGAATGATGTGCTGTTGAGCCAGCTCTCTGACCTCTCTTTTTGTGTTTGTCATCATTGAGAGTAAGATATTCTCTGGGTGGGCAAAATAGGCGTTATTTCTGAGGACACACTCCATAATCATCTGATGCTTTTTATCTAAGCCTTTAAGCAAGTGCATGATATACCAGAAATTAGATGCTCCCTCATTTGCCTTTGGATGAGACTTTATCCGAAACCAGCCTGGAGCGTAAACCAGCATTATAATTTTTATTAGGTTTTGGATGTTTTTGTCTGGATTCCGTGTAGACACATATAAGCGTAGGATCCTGTTTGCTCATGCTAGCCATCTTGCATGATGGAGGGCACCTGGGGATCTGGTGGCTAACACTTGTGAGATGCGTCCAGATTGTATGCTAATGCACATTTCATACATATATTTTTGGTCACTGCTGAAACTTTTAACAATATCGGCCGAAACTTCTTTAATGTTGCCCTCTACAGGGGTATAATCAACTATATCCAGTTTGGTCAAATCCTCTCGGGAGTTTATTTCCAAGAGAACCTTTGAAGGTGTTTGGTCCCGAAGTTTTTCCATCAATTGCTTCAAATACGTGCCTGAAGGGCAGTTCGTTTGCATGCAAAAGGCAAATCAGCCATTGTACCGGCCTGTCCAGATATAATTCAATCAATTTTAGCACTCCGCCAATCCTGCCAGTGTTCACTGGAGTGCCATTGCATAGCAAAGCTTTGAGGGATTCTTTGCTATTAGAATCAACTATAAAAGTTATTATCTCATCTGCAATACAACAAGCAGTTCCATTATCTGGAGCTATATGATCCATGTAAACATCACCAGGTTCTTTAACTATTACATAATGTTCTTCGTATTCCCTTCTTTGTCTTAGTTTGATCTTTTCTACCATCAAATCCGATGCCTTCAATCTGTGTGTTCTATAATTTCACTTTGATTATGTTCTTTTTACCCACACGTATTCTTTCTCTTTCCACTTTTTTCCTATCCAACATATTGGTTTTGTCTAATATTCCTACATCCTTCAAAGCTGCATTTACTATAGCTGCAGTAGCTCTGTAACTTAGACGGTATCTATCTGCTGTTATTGTTATCATAAATAATTCTGTTCTGATGGTTTTCTCTCAGCTCAAAATCTGGAACAAAGTCAATATCGTCGCTGTCATCATCAATTTCCATGCTCTCATCTTCCATAATATGTAAAGGATCCAGTTTGCTGGTTGAGGCGACATTCATATCTAGGCTTATCTTGGCTCTTCTTTCTAATCCTTTAACTCTATCGTGAGTCCTTTTTCTTGCGGAAGTCGTTACTCTGTTGATTGGTCCTAGTTGGTTTTTTCTTTGTTTCTGCCCCACAAAAGACTCCCACTCAATCATTGGAACTCTAATATCACATTTGCAATCCGTTAGACTGATTTTTTTTATCGTAACAAGTACAAGTGCAAATATCAAACATTTCATCGAATGTCTCCACCTTCTGCTGAAAACTGTTTTCTTTTTTTTAATGGTACTTTATTTAGCTTTGCTGCAGATTCTATCAATCGTTCAACTTTTATAGCTATTCCTTCAAATCCTATATGTGGAAAGGAAAACTTCTCCCAAATGGCTTCCACATCTTTAGTGACAATTCTGTAACATTCTTTTGCTGTTCTACAGGGTGTCCCATAAGTCTGGCATCATAGGAAAAATAATAAAAAAAGGCAAAACAAAAGCTTTTATTTACAGAACGTGCTCAATATGTCCACCATTGTTTTCAATACACAAATTCAGATGTGATACCCAGTCAGCAAGCACACAGTGAATGATGTCAGGAGTAATGGTGTTACATGCCTCAATAATGGCTGCCACAAATGTTCAACACTCCTAATTTTCTCTGCACATACCAGCGCTTTCAAGTGGCCCCAGAGATAAAAATCTAGTGGTGTGAGATCCGGGCTTCTAGCTGGCCATTCCACAGGCCTTCGACGTCCTATCCAATGACCAGGGAATTGTTGGTACAGGTATTCCCTTACTTGGGTGCTGTAATGTGCAGGAGCGCCGTCTTGCTGGAACCATGTTGGGAAATTTCCTTCTTCATTCAAGACACTGGGGAATGCTTCTTCCTTGAGCATACGTAGGTAGGTGCCTCCAGTGACATGTTCATCGAAAAAGAGGGGACCTGTGATGCAATCCTTCCAAATGCCACACCATACCATCACCTGAGATGCACCTTGTTCCTTTGAAGAGGTATAACAGTGAGGGTTATTTTGAGACCAGTAGTGGGTGTTCTGTCGATTTACCTCACCATTTCCATAAAAAACAGCCTCATCAATGAACAGAATGGTGGATGGGAAATTGGCATCCCGAGCATATGAATTATGGTTTGTAGAAATAGAAAAAAATATGAATTTCTCCTATGATGCCGGACTTATGGGACACCCTGTAGAACCTTTTGAAATCAGTTCTTCTCGTTTTCTTACCAATAAATAATGCTTAAATACGTCAGCCTTTGAAGGAGTCATTGAAGGTGGAAATTCTGCAGGGTGACCAAATGTTGAATTGTGTGTTTTGCTTCTTGTCGCCATGATTTCACCATGATTTCACTTATTTAGGCTTAGTAGCATTAATAACAAGAAACTAATTGTTAAATTCTAGCAATTGAATCATTCAATCTGAATTTAATATAACTCATTCAATCATAAACAATCTGAAACTAAACAAAAAAACGTGACAATAATTTATATAATTCATGTAATCTATCTAAATTAATCTCTGTAATCTATTCAATCTATCTAAAACTCTATCTAAATAATCTATCCAAATTAATCTAATCTACTTAATGAGACTTAATATAATGCATGATTGTCACATTTGAGGTTTATATCTGTGGAGAGAGTAAAATGGGGGGGGATGCTATGGAAGGGGTAAGGGGGGGTCGCATATACTCATTTTTTTTTTTTTTTTTACAAGATGTTGAGATCATCATTTCCAACTACGTGCATACTGTGGAATTGGAGAAACTCGATTTTTGATATGTTTCGACCCCCCCTAGTACCCATTTATCTACCAACCACTTTCTTTATTGTGTGGAAGGATGAACAGCTGGGTTTTGCTGCGCGCCGGCTGCCGTTGGGTCTCGAACCCGGGGCCGATGGATTCGTAGTCAGCAACGCTAACCACTACACCACCGAGGCGCATATATATATATATATTCACACTGAGCGGCAGAAAAATCGGCCCACTTGGAATATCGCGAAAAGCAAAAAAGTGGGCAAGCTTCTGTTTATAAAAGTTTTAAAATTCGAAAATTTAGTCTATGAGGACATTAGAAAATCTTCAAACACCTGCTTAATACACTTTATTATAAAAAAAATACTGTACAAAACATTGCAACTCTAAAAAAACAAAGATTTTGACAAAAACAAAAAATTTAAAAAAATAAAACGAAAAAAACAACCTGTGATCCAGGGTTAATAAGAGGTGCCTCCCCTAGCTTGAATGACTGCAGCCATTCGTCGATTCATCCCATGAATGAGATCGGCGATCACATCCTGTGGGATTCCCTCCCACTCTTCAGTTAAAGCTTGTTGTAGCTCCTATAGAGTGTTAGGGGCTACTAGACGAGCCCTAAGACGCCGTCCCATCGTGTCCCAGAGATGTTCTATGGGGTTCAGGTCCGGACTTCGGGAAGGCCACTCGATTCGACGAATTCTAGCTTCGTCAAGGAAATCGCTAACGGCTCTTGCCACATGGGGTCTAGCGTTATCGTGCTGTAGAAGGAAGTCTTCGCCAACGAAAGGAGCAAAAGGAACCACATGCTCCAGCGAGATCTCTTCCACGTATCTTGCGGACGTCAATGACCCACCACCAACAACGACGAGCCCCGTGCGCGAGTTTGAAGTGATATCACCCCAGACCATGATTGAGCCTCCTCCAAAAGCAATCCTCTCCGTAGAAGTGCACGGGGGGAATCTTTCTCCTGTTCTTCTCCACACACTTTCCCGTCCATCGGATGTTCGAAGATTAAATCTTGATTCGTCTGTGAACAATACTCGTCCCCATTCGACCATAGTCCAATTAACATGCTCACGAGCGAAAGCAAGACGAGCATTGCGGTGGTGTGGGAGCAATTCCGGGCCCATTGCTGGACGTCTAGCATGTAAGCCACTCTATAAGTCTCCTTCTAACGGTTCGCTCCGATACACTGATGTCTCGAGACTTTTCCAGCTCATTGCGGACGTTTGTGGCAGTTAAGCGACGATCTCGCAAAACACTCAAGACGATGAAACGATCGTCACGAGCAGATGTGTAGCGCGATCTTCCAGATCCTGGTCTTCTGGTGTACTCTCCTCTCTCCACATAACGTTGGTAGACAAGTCGAACCGTTGTTCTTGGAATTCCTAGCGCATCGGCGATGTAACGCTGGCTCCGACCATCTTCAATTAGGGCGACGACTCTTGCGAAGTTCACGGTACTCAAATCCATTGTAAATGTCCAATTCTGAAACTCAAAAGAATTAGAAGTCTATCTGTTACTAAACGCAAATGCCTACTCCCACTAGTGGAAGAAAAAAGTGGCACTAGCAGTCTAAAGCAACTGAATGTTAGACTGTCTAATTCTTAAGAGAATTCGAAAATTTGTTACAACTAGTGTGCTCGCAGCTGACGTTGTTTTGTCTCGTTATTTGATTGTCTCAAAGACTATATTTTCGAATTTTAAAACTTTTATAAACAGAAGCTTGCCCACTTTTTTGCTTTTCGCGATATTCCAAGTGGACCGATTTTTCTGCTGCTCAGCGTATATCCTTTAAATATTAAAATGCAATTTGTTTTAATAATTTATAATTATGGTTTAAATCTCTAAAAATGACGCTTATGATTTCTGTTACAAATTAATATGGACATTTTGGTTACCGGTACTACTTATTCATTAAGAATAAAATGAATACATGTTAAAGGCTGATTACTATATAGATTTTTTTAAGGTTCGTTCTTTTTTTAAGAATTAAGTTCAAGAATGAGACAGATGATTCACTTTACTTTCCATTGTGTCACTGTTGTGTTTGGGGATTAATGTGCGCATTATTCTAGGGACGAAGATGGGCGTAAATCTGCCCACAGCGAGAACACTCACGAGACGGGAAATACCAGTGATCAGGACTCGATCTCGTCCGCATTTTATACTAAGTAAGAAGCTCCTGTACCCATTATGGTTATGGTAGATCTCGCGCAATAATTCGAAAAGGTCCCTTTCAGTTATCTATAATCAGATTCTGAAGATACACAAACCCCTTTAGGTGAGTTTTGCGAGGGCCCAGTTAATTTAAGAGGCACGCGGGCTGCCCATGACAACAACAGACCTTTTTCTAGGAGGTGACTCCCGCACTTCGATTTTGATGCGTATGAATGGCGATTAAGATTAATAATAATGTGTTGCAAGAATTGCAAAAAGTTAATATCAAAATCAGATCTTAGCTTAAATCATTTGAAGTTAATCTCAATTTGTACTTTATAATGGTCGAAGCAGGGTTTTAACCCTCGTCAGAAACCATGGGTTCAAAACACACTGAAAGAGATATTATATTAAAAGTTCTTAAATATCAAATCAAATACATTGTTTCATTACAGACTTTTTATGGCACCATTTTGTAAGATTTTATGCCTGGGGTCATACAAACCCCATGGTTCCAACAACAAAAGTAAATTCAAGGTTCCTGTCAGGGTTAAGGTTAAGGAAAGTGTGTGTGTGTGTGTGCGGAGGGGGGGAGTATGCTTTTATTTCTTGATAACAATATTTACTCATTTTCACCAATTAGATAAGACGTTCTTATTTGGAGAGGCGAGCAACGAACGTTCATGTTAAAATAGAGCAATTGAACCTTGTTCCATTTGTCCATTTTTGTTCTGAAGCAAAAGCAGATTGATTGAGAAGTGTAACAAGAAATGAGCGCCTTTGTGAGATGTCTTTTTCAAATTTGTACGCAATCATTGAAGAAAAAGATTGACTGGAAAGTTAGAAAACACCCTGTATTCAAACTAAGAATGTTAATAATAATAATAAAGTTTTTGCTCCACACTCGTGAATAATATTTGTAAATTAGAAACCGTAAAAATTTGAATGCTTTTAAAGTATGCAATAATTCGTATCACTTTAAATAAAATGGTCTTTTTTTTACTTGTGCTAATATTAAAATGTAAAATGAATTCAAGAATCCCTTTCATGGCTGCCATTTTGATATTGACTTGTAACTTAAATAAATCTGAAGATGAGGTTGGTTTCACTCGCTTTGCAAGAAACATCGTGTTTGCAGTTTTTGCTCGAGAAAAGTTTGGCGATGAAACGCGTATTAAATAACTATACGGGTTGCGTTTCTGACACACTTATTTCGATACCATCAATAATTTTTTAAAGCTAGACGAGAATTGGGTTAAGAATTTATACGTACTCGAATAGGTAAACCTATATTGATACTTCGATATTGGCTATTTTTCATTTTCATTCGCGTAAATAGGTTAATATTGAATGAGGTACATTGAACGTAAAGTCTATATATATATATATATATATATATATATATATATATATATATATATATATATATATATCCCCCTCCCCGCGGGCGGTCTTTCTGGGGTGGATCGCCCGCGGGCTCCTGCCTCCATGTGGCGAGGGGGTCAGCCGCGGCTGGGGGCCCTGCCGGGTCCCCGCCCGGTTGCGAAGTGGACTTTTAGCATACCCTGCTATCCTACAGCCCCCTCTTTCCTGTCTTCCCCTCTTTACCCTCTTCCTTGCCCCCTCTGTTTTTTCTGCTTTCTCTGTTCACTTCGCGCGCCCCGTGGGCTGCCGGGGCTGGTCGCTGGGGTCTCGCCCCCATGGCCGGGGCCGGACTAAGTTGGTTGGTAGGGTGCCCAGGCCTGGGACCCTGGGGGGCCTTGGTCTTTGCTGCCGGCGGGGGAGAACTTTCGACGCTGCAAGGGCCCCTTTTGAAACGGGGGTACCTACATGGGACGAGGCACCCATCCCCGCCGGCGTGCGCTTGGTCCCCTTGGGCCCCGGGTAATCGGTTCCCCGCGGCCCCGGGCGCGAAACAACAATAAAAATTTTCTATGGAAACGCTTACAAATCTAATGGACCTCGTTGACGACCCGGCTTGTGCATCTGACCTCCCTCTGACTACCTCTTTGGACCGTGGGTCTGGTAAGGGCAGTCGGCAGCCCTCGCCCACCCCGTCTGCTCTTCTTGCCGACACCTCCTCTCCCTCTCTTCCCCAGGCTCGTGGCGCCGCTGCCCGACCCCCGCCAGTAGCGGATGGACCTGCAGTGGACCCCCCGACCCCTGGATCCCCCCATATTCCACGTCCCGATAGGGACCCACCTGCTTTTTCGCCCTCAGGTGGGAGGCCCGCGGCCCCGGTCGCCTCCCACTCCGGTCGGGCCTCATCGCCCCCGGCCCCCTCGGCCCCTGGGGGACGTGGGACCCGACGTCGCCGTCCGCCTTTCTCGTCTTCTCGCCCCCTCGAAGTTCCGGTGGTGTTTGGCCAGACGGCTTCACTCGGCCTTAGGACGATGGACAAGTTCCTCGTCCTCCGCCCCTCCTCCTCCAAGCCCCTCCCCACTAACCACGAACGCCTCTTTCGAGCGATCCATGGGAAGACGGGGACGGCGCGTTTTGACCTTCGGCCTCAGAGGGATGGCTCCATTTTGATAAGGTCGCGTTCCTCTGCCGAAACCTCCTCTCTGCTCGCTATCCCCGATGTCCTGGGCTGCGGGATCACGGTGACTCCCCACCCCGGCCTCAATCAGTGCCAGGGCACAATTTACGCTGCTCGTCTTCTACCCATCCCGGTGGAAGACCTCCAGATTGACCTCGCCTCCCAGGGTGCTGTGAGGGTGTACCGCTTTCCCGACAGATCGCGGTCCCCAACCGCCCCTTCTCCTCGCCTTCTCCTCACTTTCGACTCACTGGTGCCCCCCGTTTCGGTATTCTGGGGCTTTGGTGAGAGACGAGCGTGCGAATTCTCAGTACGACCATACGTGCCAGATCCTACGCGCTGTTTTCAGTGTAATAGGTTTGGCCACGTGAGCAGCTCCTGCCGTCAGCCGGCACCGTTGTGTGTCCGCTGCGGCGGCCCTCCCCACCCCTTGCCCTGTACTGCTCCGCCTTCCTGCACCAACTGCCATGGACCACACCCTGCTTCATCCCGCTCTTGCCCGTCCTTCCTCTTTGAAAGGGAGGTTCGGGCCCTCTGTTCATCAGAGTTTCTCAGCGCTCGGGAGGCGCGGGAGCGGTTGCGTGGCTGCGAGGCCCGGCGTGGTGCCTCGTACGCCGAGGCTCTCCGTTCCCGGACCCCGTCCTCACCGGCGGTTCCCAACGCGCCTCCACCCACCGTGTCCGCTACTCCTCCCAGTCCATCCTCTGCCGCCCAGCGGACTCCTACCGCGGCTCCCCGTACTACCAGCGCGTCCCCACGTGCTCCCTCCGCGAACGCCGATGCTTCGTCGGCAACCCCCCCTGCCCCTTCTACGCCGCCCTCTCCACCGGCGCCTTCGGCCACCCCCATTCCGGATCGTGACCCGCCGTCACCCATGCGGTCCGCACGACGGAGGGGTAGGGGCCGCAAGCGCCGCGCCAGTGGTGACCCCGAAAGGTTCGAAGCCATAAGCCTCGTATCACCTTCCTCTCCCAAACACAAACGCCCCCTTCGCCCTACCGCCCCGGTGTCCTCACCGTCCCCACTGCGCAACCGTTATGCACGCTCCCCCCTGGGGTCCCCGACGGCCCTCGTGGTGGGGGCTGAGATACACCCCTCTCCGGCCCGGTCGATGGACCCACTGGAGGGGGAACTCGCCCGCCTGGTCGGCGTGGGTGGGACGTGCACGCCCCCGCGCTTGACCCGCCCCATCTCTCTCCTCGACCTGCCAATGCCTCTGGGTGAGGTATTATTTTCCACTCCCCCTCGTAGTCCTGCCTCCCCCGCACCTCCGGTGAAGGGAGGGGCTTTCTGGATACCTCTCACATCCCATTCTCTGCATCGCTCTCCCCCGGACGTCCGGGAGACTCCTCTTCTGGAGGACTTGCCGGCGTCTGGTTCCACATCGCCCCCTCGTCGGGGTGACCCTTGCCTTCGCCCTCGTTCGGCGTCCCTCGCTGAACTCCGGGGCTTTCCGATTCCCTCTTTAATCTCGGGCCGCCCGATCGGCCCCCCACCCCATAACCATCCTTTACGCTGACCTTCCTACCCCTCCCTATACCTCGCTCCTGCAGTGGAACATCCGCGGGCTCCTGGTAGGCCTCGAGTGTGTCTCTCCTCTCTCCTGGCCTCCAGGTGTCCGGCGTGTTTCTGCCTTCAGGAGACGATTCTGGGATCCCGTTCCCTCCCTCGAGTGTCCGGTTACTGCGGGCTCCCTTCCCCGCCTCTCGATGGGGCGGGGAGGGGGGGCGCCGCGGTCTTCGTGCACCGCTCCGTCCCTTTCCGCCCCCTCCCGCTCCGTACAGTCCTGCAAGCTGTGGCCGTGCGCCTTTCCTTGGGGCGCCAGCTCACGGTCTGCTCTCTTTACCTCTCCCCTAACGTACGCCCTCCACCCGATTCTCTCCGTGACCTAATTCTTCAGCTTCCCCGCCCTTTTCTGATTCTCGGGGACTTCAACAGTCGGGACCCGGCCTGGGGGGACGTTTGCTCCACCTTTCTCTCCGGGACCCTTCTCTCCCTTATGGACGAGCTCGAGTTCACCTTTCTGAACGATGGCTCCCCAACCTGCCTTCACTCGGCCCATGACAGTTTCACCTGTATCGACCTTTCCCTGGTTTCCCTCGAAATCGTGACGGAGTTCACCTGGGAGGTCCTGTCGGATTCTTCCGGCAGTGACCATTTCCCAGTGTGTCTTACCCCGACCCGTCTCCTCCCCCCAACCTCTGTCCGCCCGCGCTGGCTGTTCGCCCGAGCAGACTGGGCCTCATACGCGAGGGGCACGGCGATCTCGCCATCAATTCCTGCCTTTCCCTCCGTCAATGAGGCCCTCGCCTTCCTCGAGAGTAAGATCCTCTCGGCTGCCGCCAGTTGCATCCCCCGTACCTCTGGCTCCCCCAGGCCGCGAAGCGTCCCATGGTGGACCCCAGAGTGCTCCCATGCCGTTCAGGAGCGGCGCCGTGCCGGCCGCCGCTTCTACCGGACCCGCCAGCTGGAGCACAAGATAGAATTTCAGCGCCTGAAGGCAGTGGTCCGTCGGGTCCTGAAACTGGCCCGGCGTACCTCCTGGCGGAGTTACGTGTCCGGGATCTCCTCCTCGACTGCCCCCTCGACTGTTTGGCGCAAGGTGCGTAGCTTTGAGGGGACCCGTGTCCCCCCTCGACCCCCGGTGCTTCGGGTCGGGGACGACGAGTTCGTGTCCGATCCGGAGGCCGTCGCGAACGCACTCGCGGCGCACTTTGCAGCCATCTCCAGTTCCGATTCCCCCCACTCCCGCCGCGACCCACCGGAATTTCCACCTCATAGGGATGATCCCTATAATCACCTCTTCCACATGACAGAGCTTCGGGAGGCCCTCCGCCCCCGGCCCCGATAATATCCCCTATGACTTGTTACAGCATCTCCACCCCTCTGCTCTCAGCTTTCTACTGGACCTCTATAACCGGATTTGGTTGGAGGGTTCATTTCCGGACCGATGGCGTGAGTCCATCGTCGTCCCCATCCCGAAGCCCGATAAAGACCCCACTCCCGTCGAACTATCGCCCCATTTCCCTAACATGCTGTGCCTGCAAGGTGATGGAGGCGATGGTCGCCTCGCGGCTGTCCTTTACCTTGGAGGCGAGTGACCAGTACCCTGCTACCCAGGCTGGTTTCCGGCGCTTCCGGTCTACCACCGACCCCCTCCTTCTCCTTAGCCATGACGTGCAGGAGGCTTTCTCCCGGCGTCAATTTGTACTCGCCGTCTTTTTCGACCTCCAGAAGGCCTACGATACTACCCGGCGGAGCGCGGTCTTCGACTGCTTACGCTCCCTGGGTTTCGTAGGCTTTCTCCCTTCCTTTATTTATAACTTCTTGTCCGCCCGTTCTTTCCGCGTCCGCATCGGTTCTGCCCTCTCTGACCGCTTTCCGTTGGAGGAGGGTGTCCCTCAGGGTAGTGTCCTTAGCGTCTTGTGTTTCTCACTCGTGATGAACACAGTCGCTACGGTCCTGCCTACATCCGTTCGTAGCTCCCTCTATGCCGATGACCTGGCTATCTATTGCTCTGGCCGCCTCCCGTCTTTGGCTGAACGTCGGCTCCAGCTAGCCATCAACGCGGTGGTTCGCTGGGCGTCCTCGGTTGGCTATGCTTTCTCACCCTCTAAGTCTTCCAGTATGCTTTTCCGTCCTCGGCGCCTCCGTCTGTCGCATACCTTCGCCCTTACCCTTGCCGGCACTCCTCTTCCCCTCGTCCCATCCGTTAGATTCCTGGGTATGACCCTCGACGGATTTTTCGGTTGGGTTCCACACCTTAGGCGGTTGCTTCAAACATCTCGCCGCACCCTCTCCCTTTTGGGTCATCTGTCCCACACGACCTGGGGGGCGGACAGGCGTACTCTGTTGCGCCTGTACACCTCCCTGGTGCAATCCCGTGTCGACTACGGCTGTGTGGTCTACAGCTCCGTATGCTGGATCCTCTTCTCCACCGTGGCCTTCGCCTGGCGTCGGGTGCCTTCCGCTCGTCCCCTGTCGCTAGTCTTCAGGTGGACTGTGGACACCCCCCCCCTGCCCCTTCGCCGGGGCCTTCTCATGGCGAAGTGTTACCTTCGCATCTGCCGCCTTCCGATGTCCCTACTCTTCTCCGCGATCTCCCAGGCGCTACCCCGGCCTGACACGTGGCATTTCGCTGCCTCTCTGGCCGAGATTTTCTCGTCCCTGGGGATCCCCCCACCCTCTATTCTGCCGTTCTCCTTCGATCTGACGCCCCCCTGGCGGACCACCCCTATCTGCCGTTGTCAGGCGCTCCGTGGCCTGCGTAAGGAGTCTCTTCCTGCCGTCCTCCGGTCTTCTTTTCTGGCCCATCTTCCCGTCCATTCGGACGACGTTCCCATCTACACCGACGGCTCGCGCTCCCCTGCAGGTGTCGCGGCCGCCGTCTTCTCTCCGTCATTGTCACCTACCTCCCGGGGTATCCCCCTGCCGGTTCAGGCCTCCATTTTTTCCGCGGAGCTCTTTGCCCTTCTGGAAGCCCTCCGTCTGGTATCGGGTTGTTCGCGGTCCTCCTGTACCATTTTTTCGGACTCGCTGAGCGCCCTTCAGGCGCTCGAGCGCTATGATTCCCCGGACCCCCTCGTACGCCTTATTCAACAGGAGTACCATGTCCTGCAAACCGTTCACCGGATCCGGGTCACCTTCTGCTGGGTTCCCGCCCATGTTGGTGTTTCCGGTAATGAGGCGGCGGACCGCATAGCCCAGTCCGCCGCCTCGCTGCCTCCCCTCCCCCGCCCGCTCCCCTTCTCAGACTATGTGCAGGTCTTTCGTTCCTTTTACGACCGCAAGTGGCAACAGTCCTGGGACGATGCCACCGGAAATAAACTCTGGTCCATCCGCCCCCGTCTGTCATATTGGGTGTCCTCTTTCCACCGCTCCAGACACAAAGAGGTCGTCCTTGCGCGGCTTCGCATCGGTCATACGCGCCTCACGCACGGCTATCTTATGTTCCGGCAGGAGGCTCCTCGTTGCGCCTCCTGCCAGTCGCCCCTCACCGTCTCTCACATCCTCGTGGAATGCCCCACCCTGTCGTCAGTACGTCGTCGCGCCTTCCCGTTCCTTTCTGATTTCCCCCTCCCCGAACGTTTACGCCTTATGCTCGCTGAGAGCCCTCTCTTCTCGCTTGACCGTCTTTTCCTCTTCCTCTCCCAATCTCGCATCCTATCTGAGCTTTAGGTGACTTCTCACCTGTAGTCCGCTGTTCTCCCTTTTCTAGTGCCTTTTCTCCGTCTCCGTTTCTCTTTCTCGTATTCCGCCTCGCCATGATATCCGCTACCATATAGCGGGAAGTGGCGGTAAACGCCCCAATACAAAAAAAAATAAAAAATATACTATATATATATAATATATATATATATATGTTAAACACAGACCGTGCATGGAACAAGGAACTCTTTTCTGTGTTTAACATATAAATTTCTCAGGGGACCATTCTGAGTTTGTGTGTGTGTATATATATATATATTTCAAGAATATTTAATTCTTTGGCGCGACAAACTTTTCTTAATTCGCTGATGAGAATCTGTAATATTATTTCCATATTTTGGTATCATTAGAATTGTAAGAGGTGATTGTCATACGTGATTATATCGCTTGACCACTATTCATTCATTCGAACGCCTCCTCTCGAGGAGGGGAATGTTAAAAAATAAGTTTTTTAAACTAATAAATAATTTTTATTAGCGTTTCATTGATTTAGTTGTTGTTTTTGAAATGCCGATGGTGCATTGTTTAAAATAAATGAAAAATTAAAACTAGTTTATTGACATTTTTTGTGATCATTCTAACGACCCATTCTTTTGATCTACTCGTAAAGCCGCTTTAACCTTTTCACTGCGGCATTTACGTACAATAAACGTTTTATTAAGACTTAAAAATAACTCATCTTAATGTATCGCTGATTTTCCCGTTTTGGGGGTGGGACTTTTTAATTGATTTTATAAGAATGTAGTTAGTAGGACTCTAAGTCTCAAGATCATTAGATTTTCAATCGAATGCCCAAAACTTATTAAAGGAAATAGTGAATTCTTTTGTAAAAATACCGAATCCTAAATGTACTCTTTGAAGTTACGAGCTCGTCGTCTCCTCTCTTGTAGAACCAAAAAATCCCTTTGATGGCTGACATTTTGATATTTTGTTACGTCTGACATAAGATAGATAAGATAGAGGGAGTTAGAGAAATTGAATCTAAAAGTCGCGTCTTCTCCTTAGCGACGAATCCAGTGGAACGGAAGATCTGAAGATGGTCAGGAATATTTTATTTTCCTCGAGGGAGAACGTCGATTTTATTCACGAGGTATTCCGGCAAGCGCTTCGCTTATGTTTCCGGTATTCAGTGGCCATGAAGAGTGTTATTCACTGTTACAACGATTGGATCAAAATGACGGTAAGTGATTTGGTGATCTAGCTGTTGATACCGTAACCTGTCTCAAGATTTTGGCGGGGTATTTGTTAATGTCATAAGTCGTCTTAAAGTTTCTAGACCAAGACTTAATAGCGTTATAGGTTAACCGAACTTTTAGAGGGTTCTGCTGTTGACTTTCCACGTAAATTTGAGTAGGAGATACGCTGTAGTAGACTGTGTTTTCGTTAGACTCCGAGAAATTTAAGATTAATTTTTTTAAGCTTTTGAACTTGGAATAGTTTAGGACTGTCCATATGTTAAATTTGAGTTCGTAAAACCCTCCTCCTAATTTAGTCTTCCGAGCTCCCACCCTTTATGCTGGAACCGAACGAAGGGGGTTCGAGAGGGGACAGCGATCAAGATGGGGACTTGACGAGGAGACTCCGCAATGATTCTTACGTTGGGGCGATGAGCACCGAACTGCACGTGAGGGCCGGACTGCAGGTACGTAAGGAACAGAACTGATTTTGGGAGCTGATTTCAAAAAGAGTTCTCTCTCTTTTTAAGTTCTAGAATTAAACAGGTAACAGAACTGGATGCGTAAATGAATGAATGAAATAATGAATGAAGTCATTACTGTAATTAATTTTATTGCAAATACTCGCAAATTTTAGAATGTTCTGCAAGTGTTTGTAACAAGTGCCGCCAATGTGTTCCTCTTAGTTGTGTCTCCGGACTACTCAAGACTCTTGGATGAACAAGTTGATCTGTGCAAACTTGTGTTGAACATTTACCGGTACATGGTAATGAATTCAAGAATGGAACAGAAAACGTGGTATGTATACAATTCTTTCTTTATTCTTGAACTCTTGTCGTTATAACAATGTTTTATGAGTGAATGTAAAATTTTACTCTTTAAAATAAAAATTTTATTTGTACACAAATTTAAAATTAAACTAAACTCCACTTTAGTTACAAATTGTAATTCTAAGCGTGCTGTACTTTGTATAGGCACTTAGACTAGAACATTAGAAGTTAATTTTTTAGCCTCATTCATAATGAATCTGTATTGCGTTGGCCTATTTGATTTTCCAGAAACTTATTTTCGTAACAAAATTGGTCTGTGAGGGATCATATTTTTAGCTTCCGAAGTACAACATATATGCACGAACAGACACGATTATTTCTCCTTTATGCACCCGTTGGCTTGCTTCAAATCTCCATGTAAAATAGATATACTAAATAGTTAGTGAAAAGGAGTCCTCTTGTGAAAAATGGACTTCATAAATCCTACAAACTATTAAAAATAATCAAGGTTTTCCAGAAAAGCCTTGCTTCGTGTGAAATTTCGTTCTTTTCATTATTAGTGGCATTCATTGGTTAAAATAGCATTTCGCGATTGTTGTTTTGAAGTTGTTTTTATAAATACTGTTCATTCATTGCAGGGAACAACTCTTGGTTGTGTTATTTCACATAACGTCTCAAATTTTAAGTGGAAGACCTCATAAACATAAGGTGGACTCGCTGGGCAGAAGGTTTGCAGCTGCTTTGTTCCAGGTAACTAGTTGGGGACAAATATGCCTCCCTTTTAATCTCTCTGCGAGTTTGAGTGAGTGAGAGAGCGAGCGAGCGGATTTAGTTCCGTTAGGTTTTGTTCTTGGATCTATTATTTTCGCTCCTGCTGCCCGGATCTGTTCAAGCCTACTCTAAGCATTTGTTGTATAGCTGTAGTGATATCGCCAGTCGAGCATTTCTAAAGCAAGGGCGAATGAAAACTTGTAGTAGTAGATTTGTAAAATAGTAACCATAAGTAGTTACTTATCAGCAAATGTCTTGAAAGTTTGTAATAAATTTGTCCAAAAGTTTATTATTTTAGGCAAGTAGAATTTTTTTGTGAATTATTCATCCCTTATTTGAATGTAATTAAAATGATGCAATGAATTTAGTTCCAAAAATGGAGAAAGTAAAAATTTATTTCTAGATGTATTAAATGAATTTAAGGGACTGTCATTATTAACACTTGAATCTTTCACAGACTTTGATTGTGTCGTGGATTAAAGCAAATTTGAGCGTGGTCATTTCGGGGGAACTTTGGGACCAGCTTTTATCGACTTTGGTGTCTCTGACCCATTGGGAAGAACTAATCAAAGAGTGGGCGGTACGTACTCGGCAGTCATGGACAACTTATTAAAGCATTGTTCTAGATTTTTAAGGATTTTAAATAAATTTAAATGAAACTGGTCATTTGCCTGTGCTTTATTTTTGTGTATAACTTCCTGACTGTAAAATAGTTGTTTGTAGACCAACTTGAAATATAAATATTTAGTACTCTCAGTCAAGCCTCGAGGCCTTAACTGCTTCATCCCGACAGGGTTTATCATAATATTTTAGTGTTCCTTTCCCGTTAATAGAAAACGATGGACACGCTGACGAAGGTTTTGGCTCGCCACGTTTACGAGTTGGAGTTGAGCAATCTGCCGTTGGATCGACTAACGGAGAGGAAGGCCTTGAGGGCGGCCACGAAAATATCAGGTTTGGAGGTGAGCTCGGACGACTAGTTTATTTTTTTTTGGTTTTATTATTCGTTGGTAAGGGGATAGTTTTTTAATATTCATACCAATATATATATTTAATGTTTTCAGTCTTCACGCAACACGCTGTCAAGAGTTTGGGGTCCGAATAAGGTCTCGGGGAACACTCAGGGAACCAGTCCTACTTCAGGACACGGGGGGCATTCTAACCAAAACATGTCATATCACCCAGGGGGGCCACACGACGAAATGAATCACCAAGGACATGGTAAGCTATTTTTTTTAGAGAGAGAGAACCTGTATGTTAAGTGTTTGCATTCAATTCAATTGAGGCCCTCCTAGGAAGAAGTGGCTAATCGACAAAAGTAAAAAACGCCAGAAAAAGCTTTACAACGTTGTACCAATTTGAAAGTGTCATAATTTTTGAACTTGTGAAGATATTTCGCCGTAATCGATCTTTTTTGCCCCAAAATGTCTTCTTGTCATGCCCCCATTTAAACAGGGTTCGAGGGGCGTTCCAAACGACGAAGCAGCAGTTTCAGTTCGAACTCTAGCCACAAATTGAGTGGTGAAGGGCACGGGGAAATGTTTTTCAGAAGTAGAAGTGAAAGCCACTCCTCCACGCACCACCACCACGCACCATACATTCACCACAGACAACACAGTGATGGGTATTTCAGGCACCATGTCTACGTATCCAGGAGAAAAGTGTATAAATGGGCATCGGATCCAGCCATTAGCAAGAAGAATTATTACGCCGGTAATGCGCATTCGATAGACGTAGATAGGCATGCAGTATCTATTTCATTGTTTCTGTATTGAAGGCTTTTTATTTTGACCAGTTCGCATAATAAGAGCCTTTTAATAGTATTGTTCCTTATCACTCACTCTTGCAAATACTTTTCCCGACTTAAAATCAAGAAATTACTTTTCTGTGAAAGAAGCTCGTAATATTTCAATAAAGTTTTATTAAATTTTGTTGTAAAGTTGAAATACCTTTGAAGCAAGTATAGCAATTTTATTTATATTTAATAATTAGTTTCATTTACCTTCCAATGCTTTTTTATGCGAGTTGGAAAATATATTAAATGCAAAATAGTTATTTTAACATTGAAATGAATTGGATACACTTTGTGTACTTTTAATTCAGGGACGATATGAATAATTTTAAATTTTTTCTAAATCTTGGTATGCAATGATAGCTCCATAAGGCTAAAAATGGTAATATATATTTGAAAAACTTAATTCATTTTGGTGCAACTACTACTACGAATACCGGGTGTATTTGACATTCTTGGTACTCGTGTTGTGGTACCAGAACCTGTAACTGACCTAACCTTTTATTTGATTTTAGGTTGTAGTAGACCGTCAAATGCGTTGCTTTATTCGAGATCCTTGGATTATTTTCCTTATGGTAAGTAAAAAGATTTGTTTGTCGGGTGAAGCGCTTTTATAACTAATGCTAAAGAGCAGACACGAAAAATGATAGGTAATAGAACTTGAACGGTATTGCAGAGAGAAGACTGCTTATGAAGTTTTTTTTTTTTTTTTTCCCTTAGTACAGACCCTCCCTTCATAAATCGAATGCGTATATGACGCTGATTTATAGTTTTGCTCGATTTAAAATGATCTGCCCAATGATCTCTTCGATTAGTGGAAGTAAACTTACTGAACCCTGAGACTTCCCCATTTAAACAGGAATTTTTTAATTAATCTATAATGAACAGCTGACCAACATGAAATTATTACTATTTTTGGGGGTTAATTAATTTATAGCCCATTTCTTATATGTATCTAAGTGGTGTCAATACCCGAATCGACAAATGCCTGAAATATTTCACCAGTGACAATCATTAACATTCGATTCGGGTTTCAAACAATTTCAGGAGGTGACGAGTTCTCTCGCTCCCCTTCCCCGGACCCCTCCTCAGACATGGACTCCTCATCGCTAAAGGACAACCCAGTTCCCATCTACATCGGAGCAGACACGGCCAGTTTAGGTACGTATGACGCCCACGCCTTTTATAGGGACTCGTCCCCATTGTGACCTTAGAGTTCATCAGCTCGTTCTTTTGGATTCACCTCTTAATCTTCTGTTGGTTCTGTCAAAGTATTTAAGATTTGCTGAAGTTGTCAACACATGAGGAGTTTGTTCACTGTGAGTGGCTTATCAGGGGACTTTTCTCGTATGAATTTGTTGTATATTTCTGCGTAGTACATTTACAAATTCAAAACGGGAAACTTTATTTCCAATGTTTGATTGAGTGCCATATGAATTTCACATTTTTTACTTTATTTCTTGTTTTATTCGCTCTGCCCCAGACACTTTGGAAGACGGAGTTGCGACGGAGCAGCGGTCGGTTATGTCAGGAGGAACGGTTCGCGGTTGGTTGCCGGACGTTTCGGTGGTGCTTTGGCGGAGGGTTTTGGGGCTCTTGGGGGACCCCAATGATGTCACGTCACCGCAGATACACGAACAGATCTTCAAGCACCTTCTTGACCTCAGCGAAACATTGATTAAGGTATACGTTGGGAGCTTGGGAAGGGAAAGCGTATTGGAGGGCATTTTTGTCCGCGAACCGAAGAAGCCTAGATATAGTCGTTCTTGATTATTATGATCTGAAGAAGTGCTCCAATTCTCAATGTTGGGAGGACGATCCTCGAAAGATTAGGGAAGTTCAAATTGAATTGGATTAACACAAGTCCGAAGTATGGAATGAGTTTTCGTGTCTTGTTCGGTTAGGGACTGGACTTGGAACGGGAAGGTTCCAGGTTCGAATTCCGCTGCCGCCCTGGGTTGAATTGGGACCGCCAGCCACTCTGTGTTTGCTTTATCTCGGATGACTTGAATCACAGGTTCCTTTGTGTCGAGAAATATGGGTTTTTATTGTTACACACACACACACACACACACACACACACACACACACACACACACACACACACAGAGAGAGAGTTTCTTGCAGTGATCTCTAATCATCCCTGATCACAAAGCTCGTGGAAATCTTATTTACAACCAACAAATGGAAACTTTGCACATTCGCTGAAAGTTGTTCCGCTTAGCATGTTATACATTGATTTAAAATTCCGAAGTAGTTTTTAATGCTCTTTAATAACTTCAATTAATTTTTAAATGTTTAGCATTATTTTTTATTTTTTTTATTTCAGTTAAGAAATAATCAGGGCATTTCGGCTGACAACCAGACGACTCCTGATCCATCGGAATTAGTACCACCAATAACCATATTGGCTCCCTGGTGTTTTAGGGTAAGCGTGGAATATTGTTTCTTCTTTAAAAAGGGAGTGCGTGTTTTTTGTATGTTGTATGAAGCTGGGTGTGTATGTAGTGTGATGCGACGTGTTTTTTTTTATTTAACATTGACATTTGGAAACTCTCTATAAATATTGCTCAAAAGTGATCAAACCCAAAAGTGATCAAACAATGCAAAACCCTTCTTTTGTCAAGAAGCAACGAGCCTGACCTTCGTCAGAATGAACAATTCAGGCAGAAGCAAAACCACATTTAACCAAGGTAAGGTAAAGGTGTAATATCCATGTTCCGTATCCCCCAATGAAGTGAGGGGTAGGGGTCGGGCCCTGGGCTACCTTAGCTCCACTCAATTAAAGGGGGGTGGTCGGCCCACCGCTTCGTTGTGACGTAAGATACAGGAAAGACAAGCGGCCAGCCCCATGCAGTACTGGGGTTCGAACTCACGACTCAGTGGAGTCTCAGCACTGCCGGTGGCGCCCTAACCGATTGAGCAATGAGACGTTTATTTTGGCTCGTAAGTTAAATCTTGCCACAAACGCTATAACCCGACAGAAACGCCTATGCAGATAACAGGAAATTAATTGGCGGGTCCCTCCTCAAGGCCCTAAGCCTAACATTAATTAAAATAAAATCTTTTATAATCTTGTCCTCGAGTAAATAAATTTGGAGGGGGCCATACTGGGTTGCACTTGTTCGTCTGTCCGTTCATCAAACGTCCGCGCTATAACTTTTGAAACAAACACACACACACACACACACACACACACACACACACACACACACACACACACACACACATTTGTCATGAGCAAGAATCGGATCCTTACATAAAAGGTTAAGGTCACAAATAGAGGCCAAAGGTCAAATGGAGCTTTTTTGTGTCCACGATAACTTTTGAGTTGCTGAACATAAATTGATGATACTTTATACACGTATGTACCATCACAAGACGATGTGTCGCGAACAAGAAATCAGGTTCTTTCACCAAAGGTCAAGGTTACAAATACCGGGTGTTTCAAAAGTCCCTCACTAATTTGATTTTCAATTTTCTTTGCAGCTAATAGACCAACGACGTTTATCTTGTGGTAAACTCTTACTCAGTAGTTGAGAATTTTTTTGAGTCTACATTTGAAGTTTTGCTCCGTTTTCTTCTGCTACCATGCTGACTCTAGAGCAGAGGTGTAAAATTGCTGCATGGCAGGAGGTTTTTCAATCTGTGGTGGAAGTGCAGCGACGATTCCGGGCAGTCTACGGACAGCATTATGCACCGGATAGGAACACCATCGTCGCCACCCACCGGAAGTTTATGGAGACCGGATCCGTAAAGGACAAACCACGATCAGGAAGACCTCGAAGTGGGCGGAGTGAGGAGAATGTCGAAACTGTCCGTGAGGCGTTTACTGAGAGTCAAGGAAAGTCCATTCGGCGAGCTGCTGCGGAACTGAACATCAGCGCGACATCTATCCAACGGATTTTTCGGCGTGGTCTCAAGCTGTATCCGTACAAGATCCAGGTGGTTCAGAAGTTGGAACCTCAAGACTACGATTGCCGGGTGGAGATGTGTGAGACAGTGCTGCATCACTACGAAAGAGACCCATCGATCCTGGAGCACATGTGGTTCAGCGACGAAGCTCTCTTCCACCTTTCTGGTCGCGTCAATCGGCACAACACCCGCATCTGGGGAACTCACAATCCTGCGGAGATCCGTGAACATGAAAGGGACACGCCGAAATTGGTCGTCTGGTGTGCCATCTCCTCAGCTGGGCTGATTGGTCCGTTCTTCTTCCGGG
This sequence comes from Bathynomus jamesi, assembly GCA_023014485.1. Classification (NCBI taxonomy): domain Eukaryota; kingdom Metazoa; phylum Arthropoda; class Malacostraca; order Isopoda; family Cirolanidae; genus Bathynomus; species Bathynomus jamesi. The sequence continues at coordinate 2,028,167 of JAJOZX010000052.1, read as the reverse complement.
ATCAAGATTGAAGTTCCGTGAACGTCAACGGAGACAATTACCTTCGTATGCTTCAGGAGTTCTGCATCCCCCAACTGTCAGCTGTAGCTGACATGCAAGAAGTCATTTTCCAGCAAGACGGTGCCCCTGCTCATTACTCGCGTGAGGTTCGCTCATTTCTGAATAAGCAGTTCCCGGATCGGTGGATTGGTCGCCGTGGTCCCATAGAATGGGCTGCTCGCTCGCCTGATCTTACCCCATGCGACTTCTTTTTGTGGGGCTACATTAAGAGCAAAGTGTACGCCACCAAGCCGCGAGTCCTCCCCACACTAGAAGAACGGATCAGGAATGCGTGTGCTTCTGTTACTCCCGAAATGTTGTCCAATGTCGGCCAAGAATGCGTAAAACGGTGGCTCGCTTGTTTCGAAAAAGACGGTGCCCACGTTGAGGTGTACCAGTGATTTTCCAGTAGACTTATGAAGCCAAGTTTGATGCCACCAAAATTCTCATGAATCGTAGACTCAGCAACCAAATTGTCATTTGGTTCCTCTTGTAATTGCTATTTTAATAAAATTTTAAAAATAATGAGGGACTTTTGAAACACCCTGTATAGGAGGAAACATGTTCCGACATAACTTTTGTCTTTACTTGCACTATTTATATATATATATATATATATATATATATTAGGGTGATGCACAAATCATGACCATCGTGGATTTTTAGGGATACCCCCTCATTTGTTCCAATTTGTCACAAAAACACCCTGTGAGAAATTCCAGGTCAAACAAATAACATTCAGAGGTCGCGCCCGCCAATTGAAAATTTGAAAATTACAAAAAATTAGAGTAAAATCAAATTTTTTGAATTTGTTCTTATTTTTGTTGCAGGTTTGTTGCAGGTTGCAGGTTTTGTGCAGGTTTGCTGCAGGCAGAGTGGTAGGTGATGCGTATATGAGCAAATAGCGTTCAAGGAAATCGGTATCGCAGTGTGCTTGTGGCAGTGTGCAGGAGAGGTGCTATATCAGTGAGTCTCTCCGCCTCAATTTCTCTTCTATTTCCTCTATCTTAATTGTGACAAAAATGAGATCAAGAAGCTCAACAGATATCGCTGATCGGTCAACAAATAGATAAATTGAATCAAAGTAAGCTTCCATCAAAGAAAGAAGTAATTTCCTTATTCATGAATTATAAACATATCAAGAATGAAACTGTCAGAGAAGCATTAACTTCAACCGTTAATGATGTATTGGAAGTGTGGCAGAGAGCAGGAATACCAACAACCCAGAAATGTAATGTTGTGAAGAAATTAAATAAACTGTATGATGAGTGGCAAGGGCTGAAGAAGAGCAAAGGAAAAAAAATCGAAGTTTTCAATAGAGAAAGAGAATACATGGAAAGAAAAATTGGATGGACTCTTTGATATTGCGCATGCAAATGCTAACGAGTTAATAACTATTGAGGAAGATAGAGAGTTTCTACGGCTACAAAGGGAAGGTCGAAAGGGTAAAATGATGGCAGTTGATAAGGATGAAGAAAAACGTCGAAAGGAAGCTGCGAAGAGACATGAAAAAATGGATAAGAAAAGGTTACATGAATCAAGTGCATTTGATGAAACAGTTGTTCTTGCAAGCAGCAGCAGTTCCTGCAGTGATTCACCTGCATCTACGGAAGAAGAAGTAGATCTGGAAGTGCCCTCAACATCCAAAAGAGGCCTTCCAAGAAAAAAATTCAAGATTATGAATGAAAATCTGCTTTCCTCATTGGATGTTGCTAAGATCAGCGACCGATCAGCCTCTTTAATAATTATTCCAACGATCGCAAATGTTGGAAAAGATCCAGAGAATTACAATGTTAGCTACTCATCGATTCGCAGGGCAAGACAGAAATCAAGAAAGAAGTTCAGTGAAAACTTGAAAGAAGAATTTCAAGCTGACAAACCCTTGATTGTTCATTGGGATGGCAAACTCCTCGAAGACATTACCGGGAATGAGGTTGTTGATCGGTTGCCAGTCCTAATCTCTGGCAGTGGAGAAGATCAACTGCTTGGAGTGCCAAATATAGATCATGGCACAGGAAAGGATACTGCAAATGCAGTACATCAGGCGATCATTGATTGGAATCTAATAGATAAGGTAAAAGGCATGTGTTTCGATACAACTGCATCGAACACAAGTCGTAAAAACGGAGCTTGTGTCCTAATTGAACAGAAAATGGAGAAAGATTTGTTGTGGTGTCCTTGTCGACACCATATCCTTGAAATCATGTTGGAAGCAGTGGTATCCCCTGCATTACAGGCTTCATCAGGCCCTGACATTCAGTTATTCAAAAGATTCAAAACAAACTGGAATAAAATTAATCTAACTTCATACGATAAATTAGAAAATTATCCACAAAAGGAAAAAGAGGAAATCATCAACTTTGCAGCAAGAAAAATCAATGAAGATCAACCTCGCGACGATTACAGAGAGTTATTGGAACTGACAATCATCTTGCTTGGCGGTACTCCAACGACTGGAATAAAATTCAGGAAGCCTGGGGCTTATCATAGAGCCCGTTGGATGGCGAAAGTCATTTATTCAATGAAAATCTTTATGTTCAAAAGTCAGTTCAAAATAACAGCAATAGAAGAAAGAAATCTAAAAGAAATTTGTTGGTTTTCTGTTTCAATTTATATTAAGCATTGGTTTTCAGCACCCTGCGCAGCAAGTGCTCCACGAAATGATCTGAGTCTTCTCAAGAATCTTCACAGCTACAAAAGCACAAATGAACAACTAGCAAATGCTGCTTTAGAAAAATTCAAGAATCATTTGTGGTATCTCTCAGAAGAGTTGATCGCATTGGCTTTCTTTGATGATAAAATCAGCTTTGACACCAAAAGAAAAATGAAGGAGGCTCTTACAAAATCTTCGGAGCCAGATCCTCCAAAGAAGACACAAATAGACATCAAAACTATTGACAATAAGCAGCTTGAAGATTTTGTAACTGCTAACACAAAGTCCTTCTTCAGTATACTCGGATTGTCTTCAACGTTCTTGAGCAAACCAGTAGAAGATTGGCTTCTCGATGAGAGTTATTGGGTTGCAAAGAACGTAGTGAATCACATGAAAGTTGTTAATGATATTGCTGAAAGAGGAGTGAAATTGATTGAAGATTATAACAAATTAATTACCAATGATGAACAACAGAAGCAATATCTACTGCAAGTTGTATCAAATTATCGGAAGAAGCTTCCGGACAAAACTAAGAAAATCTCGTATCTTTGACGCAACAGTAAAATTTACGAGTATACCCATTCTATGTATCTATTGTAAATATCTATTGTATTGTATCTGTTTTATGAACAAATGGAAAAGAGGAAGGTGGTATGATAGGCCTCGTGGGGAACTTCCACTCAAAAAAAAAGTAACGTGACGCTTGCTGTACCTCCTGGGTGTCATGGAAATCAGCAAATTTTCAAATGGCGGGCGCGACCTCCAAATATTCGAATTTTGACCCGAAATTTCCCCAGGATCATTTTTCCACCAAATTAAACCAAATGAGAGGGTATCTCAAAAATTTGAAACAAAAAAATTTTACTCCCCCACTTTTGCATCACCCTATATATATATATATATATATATATATATATATATATATATATATATATATATATATATATATATATATATATATATATATATATATATATATATATACACACACACACACACACACACACACACACACACACACACACACACACACACACACACACACACACACACACACACAGGGTGTCCGAGAATTATCTGTACAATTTTTGGCTGTTATTAAAAGTCAACCATGAAGTGTAGAAATTCCAGTGTTGTCCCATTTTACAGAGAATCTCATTAAGTTTTTTCTGATACCAAGTTTTGACAAGTTTTTTAGAAATTCCAGTGTGTCCGAAAATTATCTGTACAATTTCATCTTTTAATAAAATTCTTGATAACACACGTAAAATTCTTAAACAAGATTATTTAGAATCTGTATTTTCAAAAGTTTCTTTTATTAAAGTAACGTTTTACAAACATTCGATATGTACACCATCAGTGATTCGCAAAACATCCAATCGATACTCCAAATGTTTCCATGTACGCTGCAGCATATCCACATCAAATCACTCAATAGCAGCTGTGATTCTTGCTTTTAAATCATCAATGTCTGTCACCCGCGTATTGTACACAAGATCTTTGACGAATCCCCAAAGAAAGAAATCACAGGGTGTGATGTCGGGAGATCTAGCCGGCCAATGAATTGCACCTCCACGGCCAATCCACCTGTTTGGGAATCTCTCATTCAGGGACTTATGGACGATCAAGGCCCAATGTGGCGGTGCGCCATCTTGCTGAAAAATGATGCGTGGATGCAGTGCTTCCAATTGCGGATAGACAGTGTTGCAACATGTCCAGGTAGGTATTGGAGGTCACTATTGATTCACCGAAGAAAAATGGTCCAATCACGCTATCATGTAACAGGCCACACCACACATTAACTTTAGGACTGTCTCTGATGTGCTCTTCTATGCAATGTGGATTTTGTGACCCCCATATGCGCACATTTTGTTTGTTTACCTTGCCTGAAACATGAAAAGTTGCCTCGTCCGAAAACATGATTCTTGCCAAGAACGCATTGTCCTGGTCGACTCTGTCAAGCAGTCATTGCAAATTCCTTACGGGAGACCTTATCTTCTTGCGTAATCTGTTGCAAGATTTGCAACTTGTAAGGATGCAACTTCAAACGTTTACGCAAGACATCATGCACTGTCGAACGAGGTATCTGTAACTCTCGTGATGCAATTCTTGTCGACTTGCGTGGACTGCGAACAAAAGCCTCTCGAATGCGCTCGACATTTTCAAAAGACGTTCGAGGCCTCCCTGCTCCTTTCTTATGCTCTACACTTCCAGTTTCCTTAAACCTTTTATACCAAGCTCGTATGGTTACTCTTGATGGAGGGTTTCTGTCGTAATTAGTTCTAAACCTTCGTTGAACTTGTGTATCTGATTTTGTTTCGATTCGATAAACCATTCAACACACTGTGCTTTCTCCTGTGGATTCATTAAGGATGAGGGGTGTGTATGAATATCTGAAAAAGAAAAACTTGTCAAAACTTATCAGAAAAAACTTAATGAGTTTCTCTATAAAATGGGACAACACTGGAATTTCTACACTTCATGGTTGACTTTTAATAACAGCCAAAAATTGTACAGATAATTCTCGGACACCCTGTATACAGGGTGTCCCAGAATTAACTATCTATTTCAATGAAATCGGACAAATTTTTTAAAAACACTTTTATTTATGTTTATCATGTTTAATATGTGTTAAAAATGTATAAATTTCTAAATTTTTTTCATAATTTTATTTTCATAATTTTTTCATAGTTTTTCATAGTTTTATTTTCATTCTCTTTCAGAACCCTATTAATAATGAATACACAAGAACGCATCTTTGTTGTAACATCCCGTATCAAAGGAATGAAATGTAATGAAATCAGAGAAAAATTTACAAGAAGATTCCACAGAACCGGTCCTACAGACAAAGCGATTCGTGAACTTGTGAACAAACTTAAAAGAACTGGATCCGTACATGACGAGGTGGGAAGAGGACGCCCAAGGACAGCACGTAACAGTACCGAACAGGTACGACAATTGTTTGAGGATGAACCAACAACTTCGGTTAGGGAGGCCGGTCGAAGACTCAACATATCCAAGACAACAGTTCATAGAATCTTGCGTTCGACATTGATGAAAAAGGCTTATCACATTCAAGTACTGCATGCCCTAAATGAAGATGATTATCCAAATCGAGCAGCAAGGTGTGCAGAAATTGTGGATCAAATCGAAAATGAAAGTTTATTGGATAAAATCTTATTCAGTGATGAGGCGACTTTCCACACGTGTGGTAAAGTCAATCGACACAACTGTCGTATCTGGTCCAATGAAAGACCGTCTGAAGTCATAGAATGGCAAAGAGACTCTCCAAAAGTTAACGTGTGGCTTGGAATGACCAAATCCAAAATTTATGGCCCATTCTTCTTTGCGGAAGCAACTGTAACAGGTACCGTCTACCTTGATATGCTTCAGCAGTTTCTCGAACCAGTTTCTTGATGATGGCGTTCTCTGGATTTCTTTGCATGGGGTTTCATAAAAACAAAGGTTTATCGCCAAAAGATCAATAGTTTAGCTGAACTTAAAGAACGCATCCAGTTGGCAGTGCGGGAGATAACACCTGAAATGCTTCAAAATGTGTTTCGCAGCGCTGAGGATAGATTTGAAATTTGCAGAGATACAGACGGTGCACATGTTGAAACTTCTCAATAAAGTTTTGACTTTGATTTATAAATCTATTTGTTTTTGTATCATAATTTAGTAATAAACACAAAATTATGTCAGTTTTTATTAAATTTGTCCGATTTCATTGAAATAGATAGTTAATTCTGGGACACCCTGTATATATATATAACAATTATAAAGGATTTTATTTGATATACCTCGTAAACCTGGCAAAAGTCTCGGCCCCCTGACAACCAAGTATCCGACCGGATAGCTGGATATTAACTTAAATGAATTGAATCACATTTTACACGAAACTGCTCCATTTATTTTAAGATGACATACGAAACAGGTGAGAACATCGTAGTCCTTGAATCTAAGGGTGTCAGGAAATGATTGCCCCCCCCCTGTACAGAAGAAACTGAAAGGAATAGAAAAAAACAGACAAAACCACGCGAAAGAGCGTTTAATTTTGAATAAAAAACACTTGTTTTAATATTGGGTGTTGCCCCCATTTGCAGCTCTGACGGCCATTAATCGACGGGGGTATGATCCCAGAAGTGTCTCAGAGATCGGTATCATGACTCATTTCTTCAAGGACTTCGTTGATCTTTGCAGTCATAATTTCTGTTGAATACCGATTCTGAATGGGTTGTTCCAGCATTAAGGACTCCACCCGATCCTTCATGATGGATCCGACATGTTCACAGACATTAAGATCGGGAGAATTGCCAGGCCATTCATTATTTCCGAAAAAATCAATGTTATTGTCCTTAAGCAGTTGTTGAGTCGCAAGTGCTTTCATACAGGGGGCTTTGTCGTAAAGAAAGGTTGCCTGTTCAACATCGAAAACACACTCGGGGTCTTTCAAAAACGGAATTACATGTTGGGCTAAAATTACATTTCGAAAATAAGGCCCATCCCAACTGGTTCCTCTTGGTTTGATAACCCAGATGAGCTTCCGAATAGAGAACATAATGAAAACACCTACACATGCTGGATTTTTTACTATTTCTCGATACTTCTGGTCGTCTGGGACTTCATCAGGAGTTGTTGCCCAAACCCGATCATTCTGAAAATTTGGTTTTCTGGAGACATAAACGAAGAATTCATCGCTGACAACCAAGTGAAGGAAATCGTCTTCCGTCCATTCCTCAAGATAATCACAAAACCATAGCCGATCTTCAATATTACGATCACTCTTCCGTGGCTTAGCTATTTCATGCCAAGCACTCAAGCCTTGGCGAACTCGAAATTGATGCACAAGTTGCCGATTGACTATCTTACCACGACGGATAAGTATCTCTTTCGCTACCTCAGAGCAGCTCTTCTTTCGGCGCCGTGATGCAGCAAGCACAATGTCTTTCGATTCTTGAGATAATTTCTCCGGTCTTCCTCCTCGAAATTCTGTTTCACAATCTTCAGGATTCTTATTCCAATTCCTTTTGACAAAGTCTTCTGATCTTTTTAATCTCTCAGCCACCCAGTGTCGAGTTATGAAAGTTGCACCAGCTTCCTTTGCTTCACGAAATGTGACAGCTCGAATGCGGTCAAGAACTCGCTTTTTCTCTGAATCGTTCAAAATAGATGATGCCATGGTTTCTGTGGGGAAAAAAATGGTAAGAATTAAAATCACAGGAATAGAATATAATGGTTTTTATTCAGATTTTAACGCTTTCAAGTGGTCTCGCCGGTTTTTATCTATCTCTTCTAGTTTTTGCTCTACAGGGGGGGGCAATCATTTCCTGACACCCCATTTTCTTTAGGAATTAACTTTTGTATATTTAAACAAACTTTCGACCCTTATGATGAATAAAAGGCAGCAGCATTTCACCTCGATCAGGCAACAATCGAGATGGTTTTTCTTCATATATATTTCCATATTCAGAATACATTCTCTCGGAGAATGGGGACATTTTTGAAGGGGACAAAATTTGTGTTGTGACCGTTTTTTTATTAATATATTATTGTTTATATATTTCTATAGATAGATTTTCTTAATTGTCGAAAGTTTTTTGTGAAAATATCTTAAATTCCGTTTTCCACCAAGGGTTCTGTTGAAATTCAGAATATTCTGTAGACGCGGCAACGTTGGATGGGAAAAATGGTAGTGATGTCCTTAACTTGTATCACTATTCCCTTAGCATTATGGGTAGCTGCGAAATACAGTAGTATAGAAAGAGTATTGGAACGAAACAAATAACCCAGTTCCACTCGCGAAAACGGACTAACTCGCGATACCTCTTCTAAGGTACTTTCATAGAAGCGTGAAGAAACGCTGCCGTAACTATTGAAGAGTCAGTGTCGGGAGATTTAAGAGCGTTTTAATTATCCGGTATCCGGCCGAATAGTAAAATCTGCTATCTGTACCCCCCCCAACTATTTTTCTTCGGTGGTGAGGGCATCCCTCGTCCAGCCTTTAGTTTGGGAACACTACACATTCTACTTTTCCTATTTTTGAGTGTTTTTTTATCTATACATTTGATTTCGTATATAGAAGAACCTTAAGCATTTTTCTGTAGCCTCTTCGTCTACATTTTATTAAAAGAAAATGCATTTTATTTATTTTTAAAGTATACATACAGAATATTCTTTTGTTCTTAAAACGTATAACAAATACTTTATTGAAAAATATATACATTTATATTCTCCATAAACGGTTTCTTATTGCGCGCGACAATTTTATTTTTCTATTTTTGCGACACTATGTATGAATATAGACTATGAAGAGAGAATACTTTCATATACACCTTGGTTTGGTTGATTTTGCTTCTGCCCGAATTGTTTATTCTGTCGAAGGTCGAGCTCGTCACTCCACCTTAGACCTACAGTTTAATGCGGAATCCGAACCACGCCCCACTAGCGGCCCGACGTCTCAACCACTAGGCTACCCAGGGTACCCATTTATCTACCAAGCAATTTTTATTGTGTGGAAGGATGAACGGCTGGGTTTTGCTGCACGCCGCCTGCCGTCCCTGAGTCTCGATCCTGGGGCAGATGGATTTGTAGTCAACGACGCTAACCACTACACCACCGATGGATTCGTAGTCAGCGACGCTAACCACCGAGGCGCGCGCGCGCGCGCACACACACACCACACACACACACACACACACACACACACACACACACACACACACAATTCCTTTTCGCTTTTGTTCGAATGGAATAATATGGTGGATTGTATAATAGGTGTTGAGATGTCATTACGGGTGGTAGTACATAACATTAGACCCACTTATGTTGAATATAGACTCGTATTTCTTCTTATAGGCTTTTTCGCTACCTTCCCAATATTCAAGTGGAAAGACTTTGGCCTACCGCCTCCTGTGCAAAATGTTGGTGCGGCCACAGGACATTCCATTACCCAAGGACCTGGTGGCACAATTTTACAGGATATTACACCAGGGGATGGTGGGCCATGACCAGGTAGGAGGTTTATGGATATTATTTATGTTTTGTTAATAAGCGCTTTTGATCAACAATTAAACCTTATTCGGTTTAGTTCTCACTAAATGCACCCTGTGGCAGGATGTGATGAGTACTCTGGTGAGCAGCTGCAGCCCCAATTTTTTCTCTCTGGGTTTTCCTGGCGCATCAATGCTCGCTCTGGATTTCATCTACGCCACAAACGCCATCATTTCAAGCTCAGACTCCAAAATGGTGAGGCTTATTTGGCAATTTATCCACGAGAGAAACTTTAAACATTTTCGAGCATATTTTAAAAGATAAAAAAATTGAATTGATTTGTTTTACGGTTCTTTAAAGCAAAATGCAAGATTTGAAGCCTTAGTCCTTTTGGGATCTTTATATCCACTCGTGTCTTTGTGTTCATCAATGCCCGTATTGCAACCTCAGGTCAAGGAATTTACCCTTATTAATTGTTCAGAGGTGAAGGTAAGTGCATTGTGAATTTGTGATACGCAAAATGAAGTATTTAGTACAGGAATTAGGATAAAAAAGTAAAGTATTTGAAGTGAAAAATTGTGTGAAAAGTAGTGTCTCACGATCAATTTATTTGAAGGACCATCTCGTACACGTCCTTTTGAAGTGCGGCAAAAAGGAGCCCTTCTGGAAGACGAGGTCCCAAGCCCTCTGCGCTCTTTCGCTTTACCTTTACCATGAATTAGCCAACGAGACGCAACACAACAAAGTTGTTGAAGCCATTGAACTCATTCTTGCCTCCCTCAAGGTCAGACACTCGACACTTGCCTATTATTAGTACGTAAAGAATCGTCCCAAATTCGTGGTTAACAATCGGCGCTTTTCCAAATGGAGCTTTTTGTTACGTCTAGATCAGTTAGGTCTGGTTAAATATTTGAAATTAGAAATAATAATAATAATAATAATAATAATAATAATAATTCATCTTTATTTGAGATGAGAGTGAGGTTAGAGAGATGAAATAATATATATTGATTAATGGGTAAGTTCAATAAACTTCAGTTTTAAGGTATCGTAATATCGGGTGACTTTAGCTCAAGGGGTGACAGTGGCACTTCTTAAAAAAAATTGGTTTTATGCATTTTGCGCAAAAAGAAAGTTTCATGGAAAAAAGCACGATGATCGTTTTTAATCTATGGAATTTTGCCTATCTTTTTGTCTAAACACTTTTTTCTCTATCTTCCTAAATTTATGAGTTATGTTGTGACAATTGTGGGCAGAAAAACTGGTGTTTTTCTGCTCACAATTGTCACAACATAACTCATAAGTTAAAGGAAGATAGAGAAAAAAGTGTTTAGACAAAAAAATAGGCAAAATTCCATAGATTAAAAATTATAAGTGTTTTTTTTTCCATGAAACTGTTTCTTTTTGCACAAAATGCATAAAACCAGTTTTTTTAATTAGTGCCAGTGTCACCCCTTGAGTCAGTCACTCCCCCGTATTACGATACTTTTAATAGTTGGTACCGTCAATTACAATAGCCTGGATACACTTTGCCGTAAGGTAGGTGTGACTGATAACCAACTGTACCTTATTGTAATAACCAGACAGCCCTATTGGTAATGTGTCTCGTGGTTCTTATAATAATATCACTGAAGATTTAAGGTATGTAGGGTATGCGAGGCGCATTCAGGCCTTACGTGTTACTTATTAGGCATGTTTATTGGTCTCTGTGATAATTCAGCGTTTTGGTCTTTACTAACCACATTTTATTACTAATTATTTACACTATACATTGAATAATTGCGCATTTACACCATTTTTTTTGTACATTATTGGGGGTTACTTCATTTATGAAAAACTATATACTGTGTATATATATATATATATATATATCAGGTCATCCCATAAGTAATGTCGTTTTTTAGATCGGAATTTAAAGGACAAAAAAAAAAACAACCTTTTTAATCTAGTATATATTTTCCATCGGAATCAATGACACACTGCCAACATCCTACAAGCTTTTCAATGCCATGTTTATAAAATTCAGGCGGTTTTGAGGCAAAAAACGTACAAAGACTGGTGTGCAGGTCATCTAAAGAAGTATACTGTTTCTCGTCAAGATAGTTTTGCAGACTCCTGAAGAGATGATAATCTGAAGGCGCAAGGTCTGGAGAATATGGAGGATGTGGAAGTTTTTCCCACCCAAGCTCCTCAATTTTTGCAGAAGTGATCCGAGTGGTATGAGGACGTGTTGTCGTGGTGGAACACGATTCCTTTCCGATTAACCAAAGAAGGTCTCTTTTTCTTTTAGTGCAGTGTTCAATCGATCCAGTTGTTGACAGTAGACTTGAGCGGTGATTGTTTGGTTGTGTGGTAAGGTTTCAAAGTGTATTACACCACCTTTATCCCACCAAACACTAAGCAACACCTTCTGAGGGTGAAGATTTGGTTTTGGCTGTGGTGTCGCTGGTTCTCCGGCACAAACCCACTGTCGACGACGCTTAACATTCTGGTACAGTATCCACTTTTCATCACCAGTCACTAAACGGTGCAAAGACGGATCTTGGAGTTCACGGGAATGAAGAGCTGTGCTAATGTTTACCCGCACCCTCAGATTGTCGACCGACAATTCATGTGGCACCCATTTTCCTAACTTAGGCACTTTCCCGAGTTGTTGCAAATGTCGATGGATGGTGGACGGGGATGAATTGAGTTTCTGGGCCAATTCTTCGACAGTTGCTGAACAGTCTTCTTCAAGTGCGGCTAACAGCAGGTCATCATCAAACTCAGCAGGGCGTCCAGAGCGTGCTGCATCTGTCAAACAGCAATCACCATTCTAAACTTTTGAAACCATCTTTGACATTTCCTCACATGCAGAATATCGTTGCCATAAACGTCCTGAATGTTTCGCGTTGCTTCAGTAGCACTATTCCCTTTTTTGAACTCTTAAAGCATTATATGCCTGATATGCTCTTCTGATACCACCATGTTTATGAGGGGTTCACATAAAGCAAAACGCGTCTCCACTGGTCAAGGTCTGTAAAATATGTAGCGAAACACGATAGATCTCCTCTTAGATATAAACTTCGGAAAATTTATGCTTAAACAGAGTAGGACTAGTTTAAACTTAATCTATCGTAAAAAACGACATTACTTATGGGATGACCTGATGTGTATATATATATATTATATATATATATATATATATATTATATATATATATATATACAGGGCGTCCCAAAAAAATGTATACACACTTTAAATAATTATAAAGGCAGTGTTTATTAAAATACATTTAATTTTCAAAATGTAATAGAATCTACAGACATTATTTAATTGTTTTGTCAACGCCTGTTTTCAAACTGACGTCCGTTCTGGTCCAGGCACTGCTGATAACGCGAAGCAATGGAATCGCAAACATCACGAAACATTTCGTTTGGTATTTGTGTGCATTCTCGTTCAATGGCTGCTCTCAATTCAGCGACTGTTTCAGGCTTTATAGCGTAGACTTTGTCTTTTAAGTATCCCCATAAAAAAAGTCTAGTGGTGTGAGGTCTGGTGAACGCGGAGGGTATTCTACGAAACCCCTTCGTCCAATCCACATCCACATCGTGCCAAGTACCACTCGCAATACTCCACTCTTCGGTCCGGATCATCTTCATTAATAGCATGGACTAATCTTGGAATGTAACTTTTCCATTGACAGTGCTTCAAAATGCGTTGGACAGACGATTCTGAAATCCCTACCTCACGACTCGCTTGCCGCACAGATTTTCTTGGACTTTGGTGATACGTTTCCAGTACTCTTTCTTGCTTTGTGGGCTTGTCGATGTCCGTGGTCTTCCGGAACGCTTCTTGTGGACATTCTGAACAGTTCCATCGGCTTCAAACTTATCTCTAATTCGAGTGATGGTAAGTCGCGTTGGTGGATCTGTTTGAAACTCCCTCCTAAACTGTCTTTGCACTTCAACTGCGTTTTCACACTTCCAGTAGCATTTTAGAATGAATTTCCTTTGTTCAAAGCTTAGTCTGACTGCCATTATTAATTCTAATGGGTTTAACTTGGAAAGAAAGAAACATCAATTGAGCTATCAGCTGTTAAAGTGTGTGTACATTTTTTTGGGACGCCCTGTGTGTGTGTATATATATATATATATATATATATATATATATATATATATATAATAGGGTGATCCAAAAGTCTCGTAACATGTTTATTATATATTTTATATAAAAAGTATTGTGACTTTTGGATCGCTCTGTACATATAAATTTTATTTATTCGAGCATGGCAAACAGTGATTTGACTCGCGTGATTTGAATAACATTTGCATGATCTGAAATTCAATCTTTGCACAGATGGTCAGAAAGTCCTTTTCTTAAAGCGTCTGAAAGCGGAACTACGCATAAAAGAATTTGAAATCAAGGAATGGCGTTTGGATTCCCCAATTCTCTGCTTTTGTGAATGTGGACATTTTCCTTTAGTATTACCAAATTTAGGCCGGGTCGAAAAAAGGTCATGGTCAAGATTTTGCTTAGGTACATATTGTGAGGTTGATCATTTTGTAATAGTAGTATCCACACCAAAAATCAAGGCTGTGGGACCTTCGCTACGCCCCCCTACCAATACTCACTTTTTTCCATATGAATTTGTATGGGAAATAGGCCAAAAATCATAAAAATCGACCCTAAATATTAATTTTTTTGCTTTCGGATGGCCAAAACCGGTTTCCCCGGCACGAATTACATCAGAATAGACCATTCACCAACTTTGTTTTGAGATCAGGGGGTAGGGGGTAGGGTCTTAAATCCGGTGCTGACTCGTAGAACTGGATATAAGACCTATTACTACATTATTTTTTTCTTTCTTTCTTTCCAGACTCCTATTTAGGTACCTAGAATGTTAAAAGTTTGTATTAAAATACGTTATTTAATTTTAAAATATCAGTAATAAATAAAATATAGTTAAAATTTTATTAAATTAAATTATGGCTTCTAGAAAAAGAAGCCACAATGCAGCCTTCGGATATCCAGCAAAATTTTCATCTGCCATGACGCCATCAAAAGCTGATGTTGTAAGGCACTTCCATTTTATTGTTAGAGAGGAAGAATCTAAAGCACAGGGTAAAATAAGTAAAAATGATTGCTATAACGTAGTTGTTCAAGATATAAAAGAAATTTGGCAAAAAATTTCTTTCCCAACAGTTGATACAAAGGGAATTTATGTTAGAGTTACTAGACTTATAGAAGATGCTGATAAGTTAACTAAATGCCCTATGATAAAAAGAAATGAAAAATATTATGAAAAATTAAAGAAATATGATGAGATGTTTGACATATCTCCATGCCACTGTTATGATAAAGGCATAAGGGATAGAAAACTTTGTAGGTGTGAACATAAAATATAGAATGGGAAGCTTTTATTGGTCAAAAAGAAAGAAAAAAAAAACCAGTTAGGAAAAATTGATAAAAAAACTACTTCAAGTAATTTGAGAAAGTTGGGCAAAATCCGAAAAGCACAGGAAAGGGAAAAGAAATCAAAAGAAAAATTAAGAGAAGCAAGGGAATTTGTATCATCAGAAGTGATAGAAGATGAAAATGAAGATGTCGATTTTCAAGACAGAGAGGACTTAGATTATGAAGAAGACTTAGAATTAATAGAAAATTTTCAAAATAGATATACCTATGAAAATTTAGCTAGCAATTCAAAAGATAATTCTTTCCAGAACTGGGTTTTCAGGAGACAGAAATTTTGAGCTACCAAGATCTATAAATTTTCTAGCAAATGATTATATTGATTTGATTAATGGGAATGAGCAGATAATCACTCCTCAACCTTTGTTAAGTAATTTTACTAATGAGCAATTGCTTCAGATTAGAACTAAACCTCTAGAAATACTAGATTTTCCATGTCACAGCCAAAGTGTTGAATGGGGTGTGAACTTAGTAACTAAATCTAGCCAGGAAAGAATTGGTTATATTAATCGGCATAAATTTATTTTAAATACTTGAGTCTAGAAAAGAACTGCCTACTTTTGAGTGGAAAGGTCAATGGAAGGAATAAAAAAAAAATTAGTTTTAGGTCAAAAATTTTATTGAATTTGTCTCTTAATTTCTAAATTTCTACCAATAATAGCTAAAAATTTATGTATTAATTTTTTTTTCATGCATTTTTGTATTTTTTTAATTTTTTTTCGTTAAAAAATAAATAAGTGTTTTATAAGCGAACTTTTGTAATAATAAAAAAATTTCGAAGTAAATCGCAAATTATCTCGAATTTTACGAATTTTCTGAAAAAAACTGAACCCGGTAGTGGGGGTAGGGGTCCTCAGAATTCAAAAATATTTTACCAGGGTGTTACTATGATTGATTGAACCACCTCACACTATGTACGTAAGAAATCAAAAATTTCGACCCGGCCTAAATTTATTTATTATGTTAAATTCGACATTTGGCAACTTTGAGTCAAAATCAAAAGGATATTTTGGCAACATTTGCGTAAAGATAAAATTTAACTTTAATTTAATAAAGCTTTTAAATTTATCGCATTTGCTTCTGGATTTGAATCTTCAATCGTGGACACACGTGATGCCTTTACGCTTATTTTTAATGAACAGCGTATGATTTTGGACACTTAAATCACATTAATAAGCGCAAGTACATACTGGATATAGAATCCAGTTAAGTGTAGATTTAGTTCTGTAACATTAATTAATTCTATGCAGATTAATTTGAGAAATGGAAAACACTCGTTCACTCTTAATTTTGATTTGTTAATGTGCATTAAAAGAAACACGTTTTAAGATATGATTTTGACCTTCTTGAAAGTGTTTGCGTTTGGCGAGTTATTGTTTGGACGGACGGGATTTGATTTTTTGCATTTGGGTGGTTGTTGTATTGGTTATTAATTTGATCTCCTTTTTTTTGTTATGTTTGTTTTCTTCAGCCATTGCCGTTCGCTGTAAGCGGAAAGTCCATTTATTCGCCGCTCGAGGTAAGGGTTCATCTTTCTCCCCATTCATATCGTATTCTTGAGTCACTCGTAATGATTCATCGCTTCACTTTTCTTAATGTTACCGTATTAGATTTTAGTGCAATGTAAAGGACCATTTTCGAAATTCGATCCCTTTCAAATATGGTTCAATTGAGTGATTTTAAGAAAACAAAGACGCATTTGGCCTTTGAAACTGGTTCGCGGCCGCGGATTAGGCAATAAAATTACGTAATTATTCACTAGTTTGGTGTATTATATTCTTTGTCCTATTCTGAATTTTAGAAGCTTTTTTTTTTTTTGGCGTGCATTCAAAATCATTAACTGTTTTTAGCTTTAAGTATTCTTTGTTCCGAGTTTTCACCCCTCTCTCTATACTTATACTCGATTTAATGCTGATAATTTAGCTGCTTAATTAACATTTTAAATGTAAGACAGTATCATCTATTTTGAGTGCAGTTATTTAAATTGAATAGCTACACAACCTGATTGTTTGGAGTTAATACTTGTGAACTATCTAACTGTAGAAAAATACTTTGCTGGAAGTCATTGTAGAGAAATAAGAACCTCAGCAATTATATGAATGCATTAAATTTAAAATGTGAACATTCCTATCTCCACAAAAAGAAAATCTGGCAACGTAATTCTTCATGTCATAGCATACGCTGTTGTTACCGGATGGTGGTGGTAAATGGTCGATTATTCAATTCTGTTTTGTTTCGTTAAAATGTAACCTTTTTTTAAGATTGGGAAAATGGTTAGTCAAATTGCGTCTGATCTTTTGCTGCTGTTGTCCGATTACTCGGAAGTTATTTTAACCAGTTACCCAGAACTGGCACCAAAAATAGTTCAGGTAAGTGGAGACTTTTCTCTATTGTAATTAGAATAATTTTTGTAGTCAGAAGTCTCGATACTTTGTACCTAGTGGCACCATTTCTTGAACTATGAGACAGTTTATTAAAATGTATTACTTCATAGAGATAGTGAAGCACTAATAAAAGGAGAAGAAGGGAAGTGACTACGCTCTCTTGTTCTTTTGGGCTCGAGAAAAGACACGAATGGACTTCTCATTTGCCCCATGAAGTGCCAATTTGATTCAATAAAATTTAAAATTTTGCCTTACGAGGCGATAAGTTGTAACGGCAACCATTCAGCCTTATGCCGTTCTCGCAAATGCTTTGAGTGCTGGTCTTACTTTCCGTCTAATCTACTCGAGGCTACTGGGTTAACCTCAGTTTTTACGAGCATCGCACTCGGTTTAACAACACATTACCAGAGGCGTACCAATACTTTTTGCCGCTCGGGGCGAAAATGCCAACCCCCCCCGCAACAATTTTCAATTTTAAAAACAATTCCTTTACAAAAATACACTTCTAAACAAAACTTTTATTGGAAGAAAAACTTAAATAAAGCAACTTCAATTTTAACAATACTACATAATGTACCGTACATAATACACTACATAATTTTAACAATAACTATATAATGTATAATGCCTAGTTAAATTGTCTCTGCAACTTCGCGTTCAATTGAAATAATCACCAAATTGCTCAGTCTAGATTGACTTATAGTTGACCTGAGGTAAGTTTTTATAAGTTTCAGTTTCGAGAAACTTCGTTTGCAACTTGCCACGGACATGCATGTAGTTAGACAGATCCGGAGGGCAATTGTTATATGAGGCAAAGATTCCACTAGATCCCATTTAACGATCTACTGAAGTAGTTTTAACATATCCCAGTTCTTTGGATCATCGTCGACGCTTATGCTTTCGAAACTGAGCAAATGTCTGCACAAACGCTTTATTTCTTCCAGTAGACTTCCTGGATTAATGTCATTGTAGATGGAAGAAAAATTATTGACCTTGGTATTAATTTCTTCATCTTTGGACTGATTCAAAAGGTACGAAGGAGACAGAAATTCAAAGCGATCATTCATGTTTTTAAGACAAACTGTGCGTTTAATGATGATTTTTCATCAAAACCATGGATATTTTGTACACAAATAACGCGCGACAATGATGAGATATAATTTTTTGGAGGGTTGCATTTTAAAACATAAAAACCCAAAATTTTGCATACTGCGCCCGCCTGACAGTAATTTGCCGCCCCTCGGGAAGTGCCGCTCTGGGCGGTCGCCCCTCTCGCCCCTCCCTTGATACGCCACTGCACATTACGCTACATGTTCTTTCACCATTGCACGTTTCTCTCCTTACACCACATAGCCATTCTGTTTTTTCCTTTCTCCTAATTTTCAAAATTCATGTCGTCAGATTTTTAATGTTACCATTAAGTGTGAGAGGGTGAGGAACACTCCCGCCGGTCGTTCTGGGCTGGTTTCCCAGAGTCCACTCGACCATGAGCATGACTCAGGAAGTCCTACTTCACCACACCACGCAAATACCCACGAAACACCATTTTCTAGATTCCGCACTTTCATCGTTAATATGTTAGACTGGAATTGCTCTTCATGTATTTTTCATTTTGTCTTTCACGGCAAAGATGTTTCTAATCTTAAAGAGTGGCCTATCTACCCTTCACTATCTTAAGAACAATCTGAGGGTAATTCTTTCCCTGGACGACGGGCAACAAACACTTGAACACCATTTCCCAATTTATTAAACCTGGATTCATCCCGAGGGAGGGATATATATATATACTAATGATGTACCAATTCCAAAATTTAGCCGATGCCGA
The DNA here is from genome assembly GCA_023014485.1 of Bathynomus jamesi. Taxonomy (NCBI): domain Eukaryota; kingdom Metazoa; phylum Arthropoda; class Malacostraca; order Isopoda; family Cirolanidae; genus Bathynomus; species Bathynomus jamesi. The sequence continues at coordinate 2,008,822 of JAJOZX010000052.1, read as the reverse complement.
TTCTTTGCCTATATTTTAAAAAATCAATTCCCTTCATAGATTTTATGAGTCTAATGTTAAAACTTTCAATTTTCATATTTTTACACTTCAAATTTGTTTAAATGCTTTTCCTTAGTTCACTCCAGAACATACAGCACCAGAATTTGTTACTCATATACTAGCCAAGTTTTATTACTCAATAAAACTATAAAATAATTTTATTTTAGTTTGATAAATTGAATACCACTATTTAAAGTAATTATTTTTGCTTATGTTGAAGGTATTTTCTTTCTTCAACAATCTCAACAAACAACAAAATTGTTCATTAAAATTTCAAGTCCCTGGTGGCCAATTTAAATAAAAGAAATGGATATATAATTTGGGTTTATAAAATTATTAAAATACTTAAAATAAAGTCCACATAATAACATAGTTTATATATAAATTATGAAGTGCAACTTAATATGAATAGGAGATTACGGTAGTTTATAATATTTAAAGATTAGATAGTTAGAGAAAATGTAAATTTATGGGTAACTTAACTTATTAAGCTTTGCCTTTTTCATGAATGTAAAATATTTTTATATAATTACACTTTGAAATGAGTATAAATTATCAGGTTTTTTTGTCTGTTCAATTTTCTATAAATGTAGATTTGTAATGAAAATTTTAAAATGTCAAAGAATCGGCTAAATTTGACCGATGCTGATGCCAAAAAATGGACGATTCTGCCGATGCCGATTAATCGGTGCACTGCTAATATATAAACCTTACTTTTATCACCCTAGAAAGTCTTGAATTAAGAGTGAAGCGAGCAATTTGCTCATATGAAGTTTACCTGTATGTTATACATTTTTCCCCCCAAGGTGTTTCTAATTCGGTCATTACCATCATTTGATTTATTAAATATTTAGAACTCAAATAGGTTTGAACTGGGACGTTTACCTCCTAAATTTATTTCGTAAGTAAGGAGGTAACCCGTTGATAAAAGTGGAGATTTTCCTATATAAAATGTATTTAAATCGTTTGCAGGTAATCTGCCAAACGCTTATGATGGTGAACAGTGACCCTAACTTGATGTCAGGAAGAGAGGGTCAGTATTTAACCCTTTCCCTCATGACCTGTTTGGCAGAGTGGGTTATGACTCTTCCCCAGAAGGTCCTCATTCAACCTTCATTCGACAGAAAGCCCACTTTGCATCTTGTATTTCAGGTGAACTTTCATATAATTGTATATCTACAGTATATATTTTTCATTATTATTTCATTATTATTTCATTATTTTTTATTTTATTTTTTATTTTTGCTCACTGTCAGACTCTGCATTTGATCCACACTGGTTCGAAGCCCTCGAACAGTTTCCTGAAGGCAATGAAGCTTGAAACCATTGAGGTTGACACCAACATAAAGGAGGATTCCTCCCCAACTCCCCAGGACCTAATGAGCGGGGTGAACAAAGGGGGCTCGGTCAGAAGGAGCACTCCCAATGCCGTGAACCCATCGACAATTAAGCTGGCTGCGAGGGCTGTGAGTTGGTTTGATGTAGCGTATTCATATGATCGAAAGGACTTAGGATTGATAACAGCTGATCTAACACTGTCTCCTTTTTGTATCTCTAGATCACGAACCACATCGTAAATCACCTGTGGCAGTTCCCCTTGGGCGTTGGTCCACAGCGGTTATCGTCCCTCGTGGCCGAGAATGACGACTTGCCCGAATTCTCATGCGAGGAGATATCCTCCGATATCTTCCTCTCCCCCCACGTGCAGTTCTTCGCCCTGAACAGGTCGTGTATCCTCTCTCTCGTGCAACTCCCTGCCCTCCAGGTACCTGGGGGAGCCGCCACCATTGGATTCAAGACCCCAAACTCGGAGGTGAGCCTACCAGTAGGAGTTGGTTTTACTGGTGTGTGGGTGAAGCTGAAAACTAAATTATGGTGGAGTCCTTTGTATCAGAGGCTACTAGTGGCTCATACAGTCATACTGTATAGAAGCGATACTCAACCAGTAGAAATAAAACGTGTTGAGTTGTCTCGAACGGTGAAATTATTCTTCATGTATAAATTGTGAAAATGTAATTACTAACGTTATAATTCATTTAAATTTAAAATTAAATCAACTATAGGTCCCTATTACTGTAATTAATTTAATGTCAGGTGAGGCTGATTCTGCGAGACTTGTCGGGTAAGTGCTGTTGGGATGCGTCCACCCTCTTCGCGCCCCCCTCCGATGACTTCATGGAAGGGCAAATGGGGGGCAGTAGCCCTCCCACACCCCCTTCGGAAGGGACTCCGAACCCCATCCCTCGCATGGGCACCCACGGAGGGAGCAGGGATGATATGACGTCGTCCATTCTGGTGATGTCATCGATACCGCGGCACGCCCTGAGGCACCGACCTCCGGGTGTGCTTCCTACTGTCGAGGATTCGGCGGATGATTTAGACAATCTCGATGATGTAAGCGAGATCGTTTTAATCCTCTTAATAAAGGATGGGGAAAGACGATTTAGTATCTTCCCAGTTTAGTACGGTTGAATAACTGAAATCGGTATATACACAGCATCTAAATATTGAAATTCATTACCCGGAAGCGAGTTAAGTTATCTTTTAAAATGAAATTCTTATACCCACTTAGCTTTTGGGGTACATTGGACATACGAGCCCCGAGATCCTGGAGCAGTTCGGTCAAGGGCTCAATGAGTCTGTGGCACCTCCCTTACCTCTGCCGTTGGAGGTTCAGCATGAAGCCATAACAGCAGTCTTAAATCATAGGAATGCTGAAAATGAGTATTTGTTTCACCACGCCCATAATGTTAAGTGAGTATTTAATAATCTTTATATAAGGTATTATATATATATTATAAGGAATAGAAGAAGCCTTTGAGCTGGAGAGGTGGTGTTGAGGGGAATTTTTTCTAAATTAAATGGGGGACTTTTTGGGCTTGAAGAATGTAACCACAATATGGTAATAGATTGTTTGGAAACACGGACTTTCGGCATGTTTTAAGGTCCTCATCAGACTCGATGAAGACCTTATAATAGACCAAAAGGTTGTGCTTCAAACATTAACATATTATAGCTTTACTCTTTACACGCACTTTCTCGTAATTAAGAATAACAACATAACATTCGGGCGTAAGTTTCATTTTTGCGCGTGTTATTATATGAAAAGAGACGAGGATTATTTCCCTGTGTAAGAAATTAGAATGTCTTAAATCATTCCTTGTTAATAGTCGGAATGAGATGATCATATTGTATACCGAATAATGACCTCTAACTTCATTGTTGAGCCTATGAATATTCGTTTTAAAATTATTATGCCTTGTAATTTTGAACTCTAAAAATTTCACAGTATTATTACTTCGTATACTTATCGCTTTCCCCACAGCATGGTGTGTCCGCCGGAGCAATACCCCCACTTAAGTAGCCAATCAGAGTGCGTGTTTCAGCACTGTAGGAGGTTTTTCGATCAGTTAGGTCTCGCCTCCTTCGATAAGAGAAAATTCATTTTTACACTGAGGAAAAATGAAAAATTATTAAGAGAAATTAAAAATTTGGACAACCAGGTAAATACAGGCTTCCTTAATAATTTACTGGAATGTTCCTAAAGATATTATTATTATTATTATTATTATTATTATTACATATATAAATTGTGTGTTGTGAGTGAGTAATTATTGCCATGAAAGGAACTTTCATCGCTTCATATTGTGCAGTTCTTAAGATGTAGTACTTAAAATTCTGTGTTCTTACTGAAAAATAAGTTGTACAATACAGAATTATTATTATTATTATTATTATTATTATTATTATTATTATTATTATATAGTAGTAGGAGTAACAACTGCATTGATGTTTAATGGCAGAAATGTCGTGAGACTCACAAAGTAGCTGTGATCTATGTGGCAGATGGCCAGGAAGACAAAACATCGATTCTCAACAACAGCGGAGGGTCAGAGGAATTCGAGGTTCGTCTTTTGAGCTTAATGTTAATCAGGGGTGGACCCCAGTCATTTTACGAATGAAAAAAATTCGCTTAGCAATAACAATCCTGACGAAAGTTGTCAGAATTTAAGTTGCAACTTCATTAAATGACCCTATTTTATTCATTCGGTTTTAATTATTCTTATTTTAGGAGTTTGTTAGCGGTTTGGGGTGGGAGGTTGAACTGGCGTCCCATACAGGGTTTATGGGGGGCCTCCAACGCAATGGAGCCACGGGAGAAACCGCTCCCTATTTTGCGACCTCTTTAACCGAAGTGATTTTCCATGTATCAACCAGAATGCCTTCCACTTCAGAGGAGAGTAGCTTCCAGAAGGTAAACACTCTTGGTTATTAAAGGCATTCTGGTTTTCTCTTGCTTTTCTTTTGCTGTCAATGACAGTGTGTGTGTTTAACATTATTTATTTAAAAGGTGCGCCATTTGGGAAATGATGAAGTTCACATTGTTTGGTCTGAGCACTGGAGGGAGTATCGCAGAGGAATCATTCCCACCGAATTCTGCGACGTCCTCATCACCATCTACCCTCTGGAGAACCGCCTCTACAGGATCCAAATTACCACAAAACCAGAAGTACGTCAAGTCGGGTCTTTGCTTGTTTTGATTGTGAGGTAAATTACTGCAGTTAATAGTGGTGGATTAGAAATTTGGGAAGAGAGATTAAAAGCATTTTAAAGAACAACTTGGTCCCGTACTTCATTCGGGATGCGTCTTTATTATGTGTACTGAGAATAATGGCGTTCCCAAATTTTTCGAATCGAGGCGCGACTACATACCACTTCTTTAGCAGGGTGCAGTGGAACCCTTGCCGCGTCGTACCCACTGCCCCACTTTGACATCGACGGCATTCATAACGCTTACTGGTCCCGTTGATGCCAAACAGGATGTATAAGGTATCAATAAGCTTCACCTTCTCAAGCCTTCCCCGTCGTCGGCTCAGCGGGTCCGCCGGTGGGAGGTTATCCTCTCCCAGCTGAGGATTGGCCATTCCCCATTTACGCCTGGGCACCTCCTGAGTGTGCGACACTCGCTTTGCCCCACTGACGGTCGCTCACCACCTTCAATGTTATCGTTACGATGCGACCCGCCGTCGCCACCTCGGCTTTGAGATTGCGCCCCCTGGTCATTTACCCCGCTTGCTTGCGGACTTTCTTCTCGTTCTGGAGATCCGTTGGTGCGGTTCTTAAATGATATTCGCATCTTGCAGCTGCTTTGATCATCCTCGTGCGTTCGCTGCGATATGATTCACCGGGTTGAAGCGGCGGTTAATTCCTCTACAACAACAACAACAACAACAACATTGGTCTTATAATTATTTTTTGAAAGCATGGGATGTCAGTTGTGTTTTTAACGGAACTTTATAAAACGTAAAAGGCTTTCTCACCCAAACATCGTTCATTTTTTAACTGTTTATCCAGGATGAATATGATGATGTGATTCGAGGTTTTAATTTTGACAACATTCACTTTTTGAACTGTTTATCGCCTGTATTTTGTGTGTGTAAAACTTTTGAAAAACGAACTAACCAAAAGAGGATATTCATTTTTGCCTCCAATGCAGGTTCCTTTCTTTGGTCCTCTTTTCGATGGGGCGATCGTGAACCGAAAAGTCCTTTCCAAATTGGTGAGGGCCACTGCACTGAATGCTTCGAGAGCCAAACGAAGCAGGTTGCCCCTCTACCAGCAGTTGTGAGTTATGTTATTTATTTATTTTCCTTCCCCCATTTAATCGCATACCCTCATATACCCTTGCCCAATTTTTGACTTGCTGCAGTAAATTAAACTGCATTATTAGCTTTGACTTTTGAGTTAAGAGCGATATTTAATCTCCTATTCGATGATTATTCATATTGAAAATAAGATTCATATTTAGAATGGATTTACATTTTGGACTTGGTACAATCCATGTTAGTATCTGAATAAGCTTAGCTGATAAGTTGTATAAGAGTATCTTTCTTGTTATAGTCCGTGAGCCAGACCCCAAAGTTTGGCCAATCCGTACTACTAAGGCGAACCAGACGAAACAATGCTTTTTGGAAAGCTTATAATCTGAAGTTTCCAAATATGCTTGATGAACATTTGTATCTGGTAGCGTTTTAGCGTGAATCTTTATCAAACATAGGCGCCCAATATTTCGATATTGGACGCAAACTTAAAATGCTGATAAAACAATAAAGCTACTCTTTTGAAATGTCCAGCAAGCATTTTTATCATCTACGTAAATTTTGATAAATTGTTCACTTTCGATAATAGTAATACTCGCAATAACGGATTTAAGTTGCGTGGCAGACGTTTCATTACTAATATCGCTAAAAACTTCTTTACGTTTAAAGTAATTGATAAATGGAATAATCTTCCCGCGTCAGTCGTTCATTCTACCAGCGTTAATATGTTTAAGAACCGTCTTGACAGACATTTTAAAAGTATTAACGTTGTTTAAAATTAAAAAAGAAAGTTAACAACAGGAGCTCTGGTGGTGGTGCTCGAGGATGAGTCTGTTGACGATGAATGCCAGCTTGTGACATGCCAGCGTGTGATGCCAGCAATTAAATTATTAAAAAATAAAAAAAAAAATAAAAAATTATACTAACACGAACGTAGATGTAGCTCGTAGCGTAAACTAACCCACTTTTTGTTTAACTTTACCTACTTTTTTTTTTTCTTATCTCCTTACTTTGCATGTCTCTAACTCTCTCTACTTGCATGTTTGTAGTTTGCATGGTATGACAGTGAGTTAAGACTGTTTGCATTGTTTGTAAGTGTTCTTATTTTACTTCTTTTCATCTTTCACCCCTCTCCTATTTTCTCCGACTATTTTTCTGACTTGTCGGCAGTGGCCGGCGGATGATGATGGTGAGACTTTTTTCCTCTTTTTCTGAATGAATGTTAACCCACGAATGATAGGTGTTGCTCCTTACTTAACCCCTTATTCTCTTCTCTTCTCTTAACCCCCTACTCTTTCCTTTTTCTCGGGCTAGCCTTAGAGTGGATCTTAGGGTCTTTGTTAGTCTTAGCTTCTGTAGATCTGTAGATTGGTATGAGGGACGTTTGGTTCCCCCGAGTGGTACCGATGAACCCTTCTGACCCACGGACTATTAAAGTATTTAGTGGTGTAAAAGGGGGATTTCAGAGGGAAATTTAAAGAATAAGAGAACTTGAAAAGCGAATGGAATAGGTTTACGTATATGGAGAGTGATTACCGTGGCTCCGTTCTGTCGAGACTGCATTCTGTCATCGAAGGCACGGGTTCGACTTTCGCCGTTTACCCCGGCTCGAGATTGAGTCGGCCACCTACTTCGTTATTGATCAGGCTCAGTCGACTCTCGGAGTTCCCGCCCACCTGATTCCGGATGGGAAAAGAGAAGTTCTACACATTATGATTGTTATATTCACACACACTGCTACAGATTAAGGTTACATATGTATTGAAATGTGGATTTCTAAAAGGCATTAACTTAAATCATTGTTAATAAGCCTAATTTTAACTTTACCGTTAAAAATCATGGAACTCTACATTATTGTCTTTCTAGCCTCTCTGAATTTTGATCGGATTGTACCTGTCAATTAGTCATACGTTCGTGTCCACGCCATAATTTCTAAACCGTTCAACATAGTGATGGAACTTCGTATACATATGGATCATCAGATGATGATGATGATGATGATGATGATGATGTCTTGAGCAAGGATCAGGTCTTTGCATAAAAGGTCAAGATCACAAATGCGGAGCATTGATGTCGTTCCAATATAGTTCTTATTTGATTACAAACTTGCATATATACGAGGGGCGGTCAGAAAATAAGTTTACACGGCGTATAATTTCGTAACTAAAGGACCTACATTGATTATGTTTGTATCAGGTGAATTCGTTAATCATTGTTGGCAACACTGCACGTCGATTCGGCTGCCATCTACCGTACATTGGTTATACGAGTCAGTTGAACATGGCGGCTCAACTGGAACAGTGCCCTGCCCTACGGAGTAGTCCAGGACGTTTACGTTTAATGGCCGTTTGTAAACGTTCCAGTGTTGAACAATATGCAGCTGCATTGATTGTTTTGCTTTTTTGCATGAAGTCTGCGAACAAAACGCCTTTGTGGTCCCAAAACACGGTAACCATCACTTTGCCAGCGTATCTCACAATCTTAAACTTCTTTGGTAGCAAGGACCCAGGGTGTTTCCATTCCATGCTGGCACGTTTTGTTTCCGGAGTATGGTGATGAATCCACGTTTTGTCTCCTGTGACAATGCACTCGAGAAATTCTTGACCACTGACAGACTCGGAATATCGCTGCAGAAATGACAGGGCACTGTTCCAGTTGAACCGCCATGTTCAATTGACTCGTATAATCAATGTACGGTAGATGGCAGCCGAATCGACGTGTAGTGTTGCCAACAATGATTAACGAATTCATCTGATACAAACATAATCAATGTAGGTCCTTTAGTTACGAAATTATACGCCGTGTAAACTTCTTTTTTGACCGCCCCTTGTATATATACACAGACACCTTGGTTTTACTTCCGCCCGAATTGTTCATTCTGACGAAGGTCAAGCTTGTCACTCCACTTTAGATCTACAGTTTAACGTGGAATCCGAACCTCGCCCCCCAGCAGCCCAGTGTCTTAACCGCTAGGCTGCCCAGTGTACCCATTTATCTACCAACCAATTTTTTTATTGTGTGGAAGGATGAACAGCCAGGTTTCGCTGTGCGCCGCTTGCCGTCATCCGGTCATTGTTACAGTATAATAAAAACACCATACTGCACTGCGTGAAAAGACTGGTCAGATTTATGCTATTTACAATAATTTAAGTCGGGTTTAAAATTTAGTTGAATGAATGCCTCGATCGCGGAATTTCTGTTCTCTGAAACATTAAATTCAACTTTGAATGAGGAAAAAAACAATTAAAAGAAAGTTCGCGGATACTTTGGGTGACAAATGTTCAGTCACAGTAATGAATTAAATATCTTTTACTGCTTTGCTCAATCCCGTCTCTTTTCTTGAGGTGATCGCTTCCACACTTTGTAATCTTTAGTTGTAATTCTCTGATGGAGGGTAACCTAATGCTCGTTGCAGCTACGAAGAGAGGGCGCGCTCCTTGGAGGCGATCATTGAGCACCACAGCGAGTCGACGACCTTCGAGCGTTTCATCGCCGACGTTTACGCCCCTGAGACATCATCGTGTACGCCTAGGACCACCAGAACCACAGGTAGGCCAAGGTTCCACCAACCACACGTCCTGTAGGAAGTGTGCGTTACGTTACGGGGTTACAAACTAATGATGGCAATGTCTTCCATTTGAGATTTTGTACCTTTATTGTTGTATTGTTGCACCCTTTGTTAGCCCTTGAGATGTTTGTTTCTCGTGCCACTGAACCCACTGTTTGTTACAGTGAGCACATCCTCCACGCCTTCCACTTTAGCTGCCGCACTCCTGGATAGACCTTCCCAGTCACCCCAACGGCCTCCCCTCACTCGGCCAACGAGTTATTCTGTCGGGGAGCATCACAACGTGAGGGAGAAAGTCAGAAGTAAGTTTCGCTCTTCATTGGAGGATATTGCAAATGTGGTTTTCGTCTTAGAGTTAAATACCGTTTCTTTTTCAGGCGCACTGGGTGCAGATACTACTACTGCCCACGGAAATGTAGGCACTGGGCATGCCACTTCAGAGCTCCCTGTGGGGAACTCAGTCTCCCCATGTGCATCCCCTAGAGGGAACACAAAGCTTTCATTCAAACCCCCTAGAAAAATTGGCATGGTAGGTGCACAGGGCTTACAGCCTAGATGTTATTACTTATTAATTCTTCCAAAATCTCCCATTTTAAAAAGTATTTTAATTATATTTAACCTGGAACGCTCGAATATATATATATATATATATATATATATGGGATAAATTTCACAAACACGTGAAATGAATAAATGCTGCAAACCCACAAGGAAAAAGAAAAACGATTCCAAGGCCTTTCGTGTATTCAGAGCTACACCTCGTCAGGGAATGAAGAGAAGGCAAGATACCCATAAATAAGCACACCGGACAAAAAATTAGTCACCCCTCTCAGAATGTACCTAATAACGTGTGACGGCGCCTCTGGCCTTGATAACCGCACGAATCCGGCGAGGCAGAGACTCTACGAGGTTGTGCATGTACTGAACATCGATTTGCTGCCACTCGTTCATCAGCCGGTCCCGAAGTTCCGGCAGAGTCCGTGGGTGTCTATTCCTGCGCTTCACTTTCTGTTTCCAGCCTGAACAACACCTTCGACGCATTCAGGATTAAAGGCTTCATTGGACCTGCGATGTACTCGTCGCCTCCCATCATTGGAGAACAAACAAAAACGGGACTTATCGGACCAAATTACACGTTTCCAATCTGCCGCAGTCCGGTTTTTGTGCCTCTGAGCCCATTTATAACGTGCCAATTTGTGACTTGCTGTTAACAGCGGCCTCTTCCGTGGTACCCTGCTCCAGATGTCCATCGCATGCAGTTCTCGTCGCAATGTCCGTTCGGAAATTGGTCGCTGGAGAACCTTATTGGTTTCTTGGAGCAATTGTTCTCTGGTTTGAAAACGATTTGCAGTTACTAGACGAGAAACATGGCGGCGGCCCCTATTGTCGAGAATTGTTTTCCGGCCACAGTTACGCCGTCGATTGTCAGTTGATTGCGAACTACACACACTCTTTGTAAACTCGCTGGACAGTACGCGTTGACACACCAACAAATTGGGCTACTTCAGACATTTTGTGTCCGTGGGCTCTGCCAAACACGATGGCTCCTTTTTGCCACTGAGTAACGTCTGCCTCACGACCCATTTTGCAGACTATATCCACACACTTTGTTCTTCACCACCTCACGAAACAGATCTGATCCTGTGTGCTACGTCACCGCTACTTGTCACTTACCAATGCTACATCAGCGCCCTCTGTGTGACCTTGAACTTCCTACTATTGGTGCTATTAGGGGTGACTAATTTTTTGTCCGGTGTGCTTATATACAACGTAGCGGAAACCAAAGCAATTAGCACATACTTAATAAGAGTTAATGAGAGGCAGAAGGAATTTTAACAATTTATTCATTTTAAAAACAATTTCAATAACAGTGCGGGAATGTATAAAATTGACAATATCCTGTTGAAATTCCTTCTGCCTCTCATTAACTTTTGTTAAGTATGTGCTAATTGCTTTGGTTTCCGCTACGTTGTATATATTTATGGGTATCTTGCCTTCTCTCTCCATTCCCTGACGAGGTGGAGCTCTGAATACACGAAAGGCCTTGGAATCGTTTTTCTTTTTCCTTGTGGGTTTGCAGTGTGTATATATATATATATATATATATATATATATATATATATATATGCATATAACTGCAATGACCGTAACACTTATGTCGTTTCTATTCATATATATATATATATATATGCAAATAACTGCAATGACCGCGCAGTATATAAATGAATAGAAACGACATAAGTATTAAGGAACGTTTCTGCACACGAGGAGGAGAGATAACGAAATAATGAAAAATGAGGCGAACCGCCGGTTCGCCTCATTTTTCATTATTTCGTTATCTCTCCTCCTCGTGTGCAGAAACGTTCCTTAATACTTATGTCGTTTCTATTCATATATATATATATATATATATATATATATAGTCATGCGGGTTGCTTCTACAAAGCTTCAATTTAATATTTAGGAGAAATCCAATGACAAGGAGGAATGTAAATGCCATGAAAAGTCTTCTTTAATGCGCAACGTTTCGAGCAATACGCTCATCATCAGGCTAGATAATAACAATATGAAATTAGAATCAATAAATAAATGTGAACAAGACAAAATAATTTCTATAAAACATATTCATTAAAAGCAAATTTTAAAAAGACTAAAAGAAGAGGGTTAAATTCAAAGTTATAAAAATTTACATAAAATTACAAGAAATTTAAAAAGCTATTTTTAAATTACATATAGTAAATTTGAAATTAGTACACTGGAATAATTAACACTACGAACCTTTCAATGCTGGTTCCGAGGAACGAGTATTTAAAACAAAAACAAAACAGGAAACAAACTATGGGTTGGGCGGTTGGAGAGTTATAAGTTGGGGAGGGGGGATTATAAAAAATTGGGGAGGGGGAGGGGGATTATAAAAAAATTTAGAGGGACAGCTGAGGAATCCACGTTTAGAGAAGGGGTCAATGTTTTAATATAAAGAGATTCCAAAATTCTAAGTGAGTTAGGACAAGAATTACAACCGAGAATTTTAAAATTATCTAAAGTGACATCAGTTTTGCATTTAATACTATGTTCCCGAATACTAGAGGCTTCTTTTTTATTTAAAATTTTACCTGTTCGGCAACTTATTCCCATATGCGAATAAAATCTAGCCCTGAGGGAGCGCACGGTGCTGCCAATATAAGTACCAAGGAGACACCTTGGGCAGGTAAATAAATATACAACACCGCTACGCAACGAATCAGGAGTTCGATCCTTCGCTGAGAAAAAGCTACCTAAAGACATTTTGTTAAATATAATGCGAAAATCAGTATGATAAAAAAATTTTCTTTACAACTTTGTAAATTTAAGTTTAAATTCTTTATTCATGGGACCCATTTCAGGTACCAAGAAATATTTTATATCTTTAGGCACTGAAATACAGGGAAGTTGAGGGCTATAAACATTATTTAAGAAAGATCTTATTAGTTTATCTACATATTGAACAGGAAACTATTATTGGTAAAATATGATCTTAAATTATTAAATTCATCGTTAAGTAAGGTAAAACTAGAGGTCAAATTATATCCTCTGAACAAGAGAGTTTTAATACACGACATCTTATAGTTAAAATCAGTAAAACTAAAGAAATTCATGCCCAAACCAGTAAAAGTGGGTTTCCTGTAAACTGATGTAGTAATAGAATCACCTTTTTTCGAAATTAAAAGATCTAAAAAGGGAAGGGAGCCATTTTTTCTCAGTTTCCATTGTATAAGTTATATTGGGGTGCAGAGAATTTAAGAAGTTAAAAAATTGTTGCGCTTGTACAGCATTATCAAAAACAGCTATCGAGTCATCAACGAAGCGGCGATAGAAAATTGGTTTACAATGGGTGGGAGATTGTCTAAAAATTACACTTTCTAAATGAGTCATAAAAAAATCAGCTGATAAAGGTCCGACGGGTGATCCCATCCCAACACCATCAATTTGTTGGTAAACCTTATTATTGAAAGTAAAATAACATTGCTTAAAAACCAATTCTAAAAGTTCCTTAAAATAAGACCATGAAAAACCATGAAAACTATCAACAGAGCTAAAAACCCTATCTAAAATAATGGCAATAGTTTCTGATACAGGTACATTCGTGAAAAGCGACTTTACATCAAAACTAACAAAAAACTTTTTTGAATCGAAATTCTCACTAAGAAGATCTTTTTGAAATTCATAAGAGTTATTTATAGTATAAGCATTTTTCGCAAAAGGTGACAAGAGACAAACAACAAATTTTGCCAATTGAAAGGTAGGTAAGTTATACGAAGCTAAAATAGGACGGAGAGGTGTTCCAACTTTATGGATTTTAGGCAACAGTATAATTGAGCAAGATCAGAACCAGATACGAACAACTGAGAGTAAGTATCGTTTTTTATTATCTTTAAAGACTTTAATCGTGACAAAAATCTATTAACTTGGTCTTCCAAAACTTAAAATGACTTTATTGACGGGTTCAAGAATTTGTTTGAATTTGCTAACATCACTTAGGATTTATTTATATTAAAACATTGACCCCTTCTCTAAACGTGGATTCCTCAGCTGTCCCTCTAAATTTTTTATAATACCCCCTCCCCAATTTTTTATAATCCCCCCTCCCCAACTTATAACTCTCCAACCGCCCAACCCATAGTTTGTTTCCTGTTTTGTTTTGTTTTAAATTACTCGTGCCTCGGAACCAGCATTGAAAGGTTCGTAGTGTTAATTATTCCATTGTATTAGTGTTAATTATTCCAGTGTACTAATTTCAAATTTACTATATGTAATTTAAAATAGCTTTTAAATTTCTTGTAATTTTATATGTAAATTTTTATAACTTTGAATTTAACCCTCTTTTTAGTCTTTTTAAAATTTGCTTTTAATGAATATGTTTTATAGAAATTATTTGTCTTGTTCACATTTATTTATTGATTCTAATTTCATATTGTTATTATCTAGCCTGATGATGAGCGTATTGCTCGAAACGTTGCGCATTAAAGAAGACTTTTCATGGCATTTACATTCCTCCTTGTCATTGGATTTCTCCTAAATATTATATATATATATATATATATGTGTGTGTGTGTGTGCGCGCGCGCGCGTTTAGAATCTCTCTTCTCTTTTGCCTGGTGTTCAGCATGCCTAATATTTGTGTTGTGGGTCTCTTATTGTAGTTATTATTGAAATTGTATTTTCTCCTACTCGGATGCGCATATTGATTCGCTTACTGGAACACATCATGAATCCTTTGGTGACAACATACAAACTTGAACATCTAACCTTGACATAAGTTACAAGTTATATGTTCTGAACATTTAGTCACTCTCTTTCATACATTTTATCTTCTCCGTCTTTCTCTCTCTCAGGCGGCTTCATCAACGCCAACCACCGTGGGAAGCTCTTCCATTCAATCTCAGCAACAACATCACCTTTCTCCCGCAGAAAGTCCAGTTGCCCCACCGCGCAAGAACAAAGATAATTTCTCACACCATAGCCCCAGATCTAAATGAGACCAGTGTGTGGTGAGTCGTGCTTCTTTATCGAGATTTGTAAACATTTATATATATATATATATATATATATATATATATATATATATATATATATATATATATATATATATATATATATATATATATATATATATATATATATATATATATATATATATAATCAAAATCACTTCTGATCTTCATCTAGTAAAGAAATCATTTATTTAATTTGGGTACGATGTGAGACAAGTGTTCATACCCAGTGAGTTCCCATTATGCCCGATGCAAGTGTGTTTGGTAACGTTTCCAAATGCACTTAAAAACATAGTTTTAATAAAACTTGTAATAGAGCCAGGTACAAGGAAATACTAAATAGAATCATTTATCTTCATGAAGTACAGTACCATTATGGGTACAAGCCTTAATGTAACTGGTACTGGACTCTACTGCGTAAAAACATAAGTATTTGAATAGACGCACGTAAAGGAAAGTAAAATTTAAATGCTTTCAAATGATATACGGGGCTCCAATAAACCTTAGCCCCCCCGCCCATGGCCTAAACCATTAGAGGTACAGTAAAACTAAACATACTTTACAAAAGAGAATTTAATCCTGCATTTAATGAGAAACAATTAAAACTTGGTGTTCCCGCCATTGGCTTCCAAGACAGCCTGAATTCGCTTTTGGTAGCTTGCCAAAAGTGACGTGAATAGATCTTGATCGTTACGCAAATTTGCTGCAGGTTCTTGAAACATGAGACATTCAACCTTGTCCTTTATAACTGATCCAATGTGTTCACAGACGTTCAGGTCAGGAGAATTTCCTGGCCATTCTTCATTTCCAAAGAAATCGATCTCATGGTTCCGCAACAACTGTCGAGTGGCTAATGCCTTAAAGCAGGGGGCCTTATCGTGCAGAAGTGTGACCTGATTGACATCCATAACATTGTTTGGGTTTCTTAGAAAAGGAATGACATGATGGGATAGAATAATATCACGAAATACTGTCCATCCCAACTCTGACCATTTGGCTTCAGCACCCACATGAGCTGCTTTGCAGTGAACAAAACAAACACACCAACACAGTCTGGACTTTTTAATAATTCGCGATAATGTTCATTGTCATCGATTTCATCTGGTGGTGTGGCCCACACACGATCATTTTGGTAGTTAGGCTGACGTGTTACGTAAACAAAAAATTCATCGGAGACAGCTAAATGCATGAAATCATCCACATCCCAATCTTCAAGATAATGGGCAAACCACATTCTGTCATCGATGTTAAGTTGAGTTTTTCTTGGCTTTGGAAGTTCATGCCAAGGCTTTAAACCTTGCCTATGACGGTACAGTCGAATGATCTCACCACTAACGATCTTTCCTCTCAACACTTCGATCTCTCTAGAAAGTTTAGCATAGCTGTTTTTCGCTTACGCGTACCGCTTTCAATGATGTCCTTTGTTTCCTGAAAGAGTGGCAAATTTGGGCGCCCAGATTTGGTTGTATCCATTTCACATTCATCCAAAGTTTTATTCCAATTTCTTTTGACGAAGTCCTCACTTCTTCGCAACTTTTTGGCAGCCCATGAACGTGTTATAAAGGTGGCTCCAGCATCACGAGCTTCCCAAAATGTTATTGCTCGTATGCGATCTATCACACGTTGCCTCTCCGAATCACCAATTAATTGAGAAGCCATTATATTATCACTTTATCAGCTAGAGTAATTTTAATACCTGCAATAAATAAAGAATTTTATATATTTTTATAATCACTAAAAACTATTTCGATATAAGTAAACATGTAAGCTGCAAATGGGGGGGCTAAGGTTTTTTGGAACCCCTTATTTCGAAAGGAGGAATTGACTTTGTAATAGGTAAGATTGAAGCCTTTGCTGTAGCGTAATATACGATAGTCATAACAGGTGGCGAGGATGGTCCGACAGACTGATGGGGGGGCTAAGGTTTTTTGGAACCCCTTATTTCGAAAGGAGGAATTGACTTTGTAATAGGTAAGATTGAAGCCTTTGCTGTAGCGTAATATACGATAGTCATAACAGGTGGCGAGGATGGTCCGACAGACTGGTACCGATTAAAGTTAAAATTCGTCTATCCAAACTAACAAGTATTTCTCTCAAATCACTTAAAAGGAAGCTTAAAACTATCAGTTAGGGTACTAGTAGTATTTCATATGTAGTATTGCCAGTACCAGGTGGATAAAATTAGTTCAGTATTAATTGAGTAGTAAAAGTGGCCACTATATTGTACAAGTTACATTCTGGTATTTCCTCTCGTCATCAGCTACACAAAAGCGTTTTGTCCTCCTATTGATTTCAACCCTACCCCTAATGTCGTTCTTGTATCTTAGTACTGTGTTGATTACACTTCACCTTTCAGGTAAGCCAGTGTCCACAGAAAGTCCCCTTACCTTCCGTTGCCCTTAACAACCGATCAGGACCCAACAACAATGCTGCTCCTATCCATTACTGCATTGACAGTGGGCCCATCACCATGGCAACGGGAACCCCTTTATTTTGTTTCCCGTTTCTCACCTGCAAGAGGAAATGCGATTGCCTAGATAAGCAGAATAAAGATAGGTTGTGATCCTCATAATTTGCTACTCTGGTTTAGTACTTTTTGTACACTATATTTTCAGTACTGTTCCCCGCACATTACCGACACGTACTTTGTTTATGATTTCATTTTAGTAACCTCTTTTAATTATATGTATGACTGAAGCAAAGTACGTCTTACGTACATCGGGTACTTCGTTGTTGTACAGCTAAGTACCAAATTTTGTTGTTCTCTTTTTTGTAGTAGGAATAAGATTAGATTATAATGGTTTAGAACAGTACAAAATGTTTGTTTTTCATTGATATCAGATTTGTACACATTTGGAATTGTTTGTAATTTTTAGTACACCACTGAAGTAACTATAGAAGTACTTTACTCCAAATAAATAATAATAAAATATATATATATAATATATTATATATATATATATATATATATATATATATATATATATATATATTTCGCGTGAAGCATCATATTTTCAATTTTTTCAAACTTTATTCGATTTGAAGTACTTTTATGAAATACTTTTACCGAAGTACAGTTAAGTACAGCGTACATTTATTGAAGATATAAAACATAAAGCTTTAGTACAGTTACTGTAAAATACGTTAAGTTTATAAGGGAGTAATTTAAGTACTATTTTTGTAGTACATTTTAAGAGTATATATTTTGCGTACAATGAGTACGTATTTCATTATTAGAAAACTGTTTTGGTCTTATAATTCAATGTATTCATTTGAACATTTTGGAATTTTATATACATCAAATGTTAGTGTCAAAGTGTCGTACATTTGTTGACTTGTACTTTTTAACGGGTTTTAATCTTTTCATTCTATTTTTTTCTCGACATATCTTTAACAAAAACATTAAACAAAATAAATATATATATATATATATATATATATATATATAAAATTGAAATTGTAAATGCTGGCTTACCAATTAATCATAAGTTTCGAATCGAAGTAAATTTAAATAGAAACGAGTACAATCACTGAACACTGTTTTATAATCGATTTGGAGTGCCTATATATATATATATATATATATATATAATATATATATATATATATATATATATATATATATATATATTGAAGTGTAAGAGGGTCATTCGAAGCACTTTTCAAGTAAATTGGATTTAAAACGCTTGAATTCAGTTTCAAGTTTCGCGAGTTTTCTTTCTCAGATTTGTATTTAAATCGTTTGAAGAACCCGCAAGTATTCGTTTGTATTCCAAGTCATCTTTCGTGTATGGAATCACTCCCTTTTATACGTATGCGAAATATGTAGGGAAAGGTTTACTTACATATAAATACTACTATTTTAAGGCATTCTAAATCGATTTCCTTCTACTAAAGATGATTATTAATGAGCTGTATATAGGCCCTAGTATATTCTGACTTGGGATTACCTATTTTTGGATTTAATATTATATATCATATTCCAAAGAAATATAATTGTATAGCCAAAGAAACTGAAGATATATATATATATATATATATATATATATATATATATATATATATATATATATATATATAGTGTATAATGTACAGATTTGTAATCAAAAATTATATTATTGTAAGCATGGGAAGTGTGGGATTTTCTTGCCTGAAAAATCCCTTTTTAAACTAATTATAATTCGTACTTTAGTGATTTAGTTCACGTTTATTCATGTTAATTGGTTTTATTTTTATAATTGTTAAATACCATGCGGTTATATATATATATATATATATATATATATATATATATATATATATATATATATATATATATATATATATATATATATATATATATATATATATAATGAGGTTGACTCCTTATTACATAGTTTAACTGTTATTACAATCCTACAAAAAATAATTGTAAAGTAATTTGCAGCTGAATGAATTCTTTTTTGGTGAATTTACTAGAGATGTTGAAAGAATGAGTGATTGAGTGAATCCATAATTAATTGATTTAAATTGTTCTGTTTGGATTGATATTAGGGATGAATTGTTAGAGTAAACAAGCATTGCGCCATCTCTGTTCCATTTGCCAGTCCGAGTGTTTGCATTATTTAGAAAAAATTAGTTTGATTGTTTTGTTCCCTTTACGCCCTCTCTCTTCACCACATGTTTTCAGTGCAACAATTATTCATTGAACGATCGATTGAGAACAGAGGACAAAGTGGTCGCTATTTCTTTACACATACACACACACACATATATATATAATAGTACTTTATCTCTGATAGAATGGTAGTAACTGTTCCCCTAAATTACTATTTTCTCACTTCCCCTCATGTACTGTGATATCTCTTAAGGAAAAAAATTGCATTCAGAATTATGGAAAATTAATTTTATTTCTTATTAATTTTAGTTAGATTATTATTATTATTATTAGTAAGTTGTACTTTGATTGTTTTTAAACTTAACATAAATGTGCCTTTTCTTTTAATAAAGAACAAGAAATATATCCTGAGAGTTGATTGTATGTGTTCTTTATACAAAATAGTTCCGTGTTTTTGCCTCCAGGTGTCGCCGTTCTCATTAGATGTTGCAGAATGTTTTGAAAGGCTCGTTGCAGGGCCGACTTTTGATGAGACGAGTAGATTTTATTGGTGACACTATTTATTTCAATAATTTAGTAAAGTGGTCCCCTCACCAATTCATTTCAGAAATTTCTTGTCCGTGCTTAGGCAGGCAGTCAACGGAAAAATTTAGTATTTGGTAGGTATTTATGATGACCTCCTCCGCCACTGACGAAGTGGGTAGATCGGTTTGTTAAAAGCAGTCTTTTGGAATCTATTTTGTTAAGACCTATACCCACGTAACTGAATTGGCCTAACCCACACACTTTCTCAATTTTGCCCTTCGTTTCACATTTCCAGTCGAACGTAAATTCAGTATAGCGTTATGAATAAATATCTTAAGATGCAGCGACATCTCGTGGCAAAATGCATCGACGAACATTGAAGTCCCTTTTCGATTTTGGTAAAAGAATGCATTTTATTTAATGTGAATTCTTATTGAGGTCCCATTCCAATAAAAAAAATTATATATATATATTATATATATATTAAATGTTTATATTGTTCTTAAATATATTTATGTATATACATTATAAATCTCTATACATTTAAAACCATTTTCATTCATGCCCTTTCGAAGTCAGGGACATTGGAAGTTTTGAATTTTCACCCACGCGTATCAGATGTAATATATATATATATATATATGAAAAATTATTTCACGAAAGTGACACGTGAAAAGTATTTATGATGAATAAAACCACGAAGGAAAAAGAAACACAAGGGGTGCTCAAGCGCTTTCGTCTAATGACATCCTCATTAGACGAAAAGCGCTTGAGCACCTTTTGTGTTTCTTTTTTCCTTCGTGGTTTTATTCATCATATATATATATATATATTATATATATACTTTAAGATTGTATATAATTCATAAAATCTTCAAATAGAATGTATATTTATCCAAATTTAACAACTAACAAAAATCAAAGCTCTCTACATTAAAAAAAAAAAAGGCAGAGACAGTATACAATTCAAATAGAGAATGATTTCTTCCTTCCTAGCTTGAAACTGTGAATATCAAACAAAACATCCCCCTTTCTTCGACATGCTGAATGATCATTACACTAGGCCCAAATTCCCAACGTCTGAAAAACAATTTCGGAAACAGATTAACTCTTTAAAACCAATCATACAAAAATGGGTGAAAATCATCCATACATATCGACAATAATACACCATTAGATATAATGATATATAAAAAAAAAATTTGTAACTAAAACTAAAAAACTTATTTTCCACCTCTGAAGTTATAATGGTTATTATGTATTTTATCACACTCAGTCATTTTACACACCAAAATACATTTTTCTAGTAGTATTTGATGTGATTTGTTCAAATATGACCTCCATTTCCGTCGGAAATGAGATCCAACAAAGTTATAGTACTTTGAAGTTTGGCTCATTTTTAAGGGAAATGGAAGTCAAAATCTAAGCAAAACACATCAAATATTACTAGAAAAATGTATTTTGGTATTAATTAACCTAACCTAACAACCTAACCTAACCGTGGCTAAACGAGCCTAACCCTGGCTAAATGAGCCTAACCCTGGCTAAACGAGCCTAGAGTATTACCTTATTATGGATTAGGTGTTGGATACAGACGAGAGCTCGTTTAGCCAGGGTTAGGCTCGTTTAGCCACGGTTAGGTTAATTAATACCAAAATACATTTTTCTAGTAATATTTGATGTGTTTTGCTTAGATTTTGACTTCCATTTCCCTTGAAAATGAGCCAAACTTCAAAGTACTATAACTTTGTTGGATCTCATTTCCGACGGAAATGGGGTCATATTTGAACAAATCACATCAAATACTACTAGAAAAATGTATTTTGGTGTGTAAAATGACTGAGTGTGATAAAATACATAATAACCGTTATAATTATGCAGATATATATGATATTACTTAACTAACCTTGTGACAAAGATTTAGGGTTTGATATAAAAATTGGGGCCCAAACTCGAATGCCTAAGGCTACAGCCTTATTAGCCTAATGGTTAATCCGACCCTGGGCAAAACCCTCTAGTATTTTGCATATGTATATTATTGTGTACCGCTCGCGTCGTCTTTCCAGAGAGTAGAGTTTCAGGGATTGCAGCGACAACACTAGTCTTCACATTTCGTTTCCTCTATCTTAGACGTAAAAGTCCTTTGTATGGCTTCTGTGTTCGCAATGTCTCGTTTTCTGTATGGGTTTGCGAGTACTGAGCAATACTCAATTACTGATTGGACGATTGGACACACTTCCATCATTTTAGCATGATGTTTGCTTTTCTGCTGTGGAAGCTTCTCCAGATGATTCCCATTACTTTTCTAGCTGTTGTAATTTTAATGTTATAGTGCTCTCCGAATTCTGTATCCGATGACATTATTACTCCAAGATCTCTGACTTTGGGTTTAGTGTTACCTGTTTGGCTTGGAGTTTTGTACCCTTTATTCTGCAGCACCTTGTTGTTATCATATCTTAGAAGTTGGAATTTTTCTTTGTTGAACTTCATATTGTCTTTTGGCCACTCATTTTGTAATTTTTCTATGTCACCTTCGTTTGATATTTCCTTGCATAACTTTGTATCATCTGCGAAATATGATACAATACTGTAATTAATATTATTAACAACAACAACAACAACAAACATTTTATTTCAGTCTCAATAAGTACAAACATTATACGAGTGGTCCAGAGAAGGTTGAGAGATAGTTGTCTGGAGCACTGACTATGTAGGCCAGTGAAACACTATGAATAATGAACGTACAGTTGACTACACCAATGCTTCCAGATTTGAGATCTATAAAATATATCGGAGATTAGTCCACTAACCATGGCTTCTATTATCTTATTGACTGACTCGCCAAGCCTCGTGATAAGTCTAAATACAAAACTGCGTATGACATTGACACAGTTAGGCATTTTATTGATTACAAACAGTATACTGATTTACAATACTGTTGTTTGCCCTCATCAACTTTGGGTTCGTATTTTGTATAGTTTCGTATTACATTATTCTTTGCTACAAAATTGTAACAGAGTTGCATACGGCATACTACTATTTCAAATAGGGCGCCTTTGTTGGACCAAATTCTATCCTTGAAACGTTGAGACAACGTTGTATCTACATAAAGTTTACGTAATATCACAACGTTGTGAAGACGTAACTCAGACCACGCAAATTTACATTGTACTACGTCACAGTGCTGAAATGCAGCCTTGTGACCACGTTGTATCTACATAAAATTGTTAGATGGGTACCACCCTTATCCTTGGCTGATACATCAAAAACTACTTTTAGTTTGGTGGTAGTTTTATCTCGCCGCACCAGTGCATGGTGTGGCAGATATGCTTCCTGGCTCACCAGTTCACCTTGCACTCTTTCAGCACAGCCCTCCTTTACATAGCTTAGGATGGCCTCATTGTGTATATTTAACAAATTCATTTTTCCTTAGCTTGCTCAATGAAGTCTCTAACCTCCTATTAGCTAGCTGAAGGTTAGAGTTTGGTTTGCAAGAATCCTTCTAAGCGAGACCAACTTTATAGCAACCGTCTCTAAACCCAATATCATTTTCAAATTGCTCTAAAATCTCTCTGTTCACTGCACTTGCCTCCTACTCCTGTTTGTCCTTTATGCCAATGGATTCAAGGTCCCAAAAGGCCTTCAAATGCCTTTCCAAGCCATGGCTGTTTTTTTCAATCTTACCAAAAGGAGCTTTAACTTCCATTTCACTACAATACCTACCATGTAGCATCCAGCCTAACTTGCTTTCAGTAGTTACAGGACTTTGAGATGTACGGACAATGTTACCAGTGATGAAGCCCCCAACAATAGTCAACGCCAACCAAAAGACTTCAAAATTATTGTCTAAATCAATGCCTTCAACTTGTAATTCTTGAATACATGTCATATCTAAACAAATAATGACTGGAGCACAAAGTTCATCAATATCTACAGCTTGAACCTTCATATTGAGACTTTGTGGTAACAACCAGTGGCGTACATAAGAGGAGTATAGGGGGCATAGGCCCCCATTGTAAAAATTATTACTACTCATTAAAGATATTTGAAAAGGAAATTTTAAAAAATCGATAACTTTGCAACATTCACCACAAAAAATCTTGATGCATGGAATTTCAGTTATTTCATGGTTACCAGGACATGTTATTAACTCAAAACCCAAAATCAATTTTAGCTAGCTTAGGAATGTTTATATACCGTATGTCTTTATACGTACGATTAATTTGTGCAAATTTAATTCTTTGCCCATAAATTGGAAATAAAATACAACTGAAGCCTTCCAAGATGCAATTCATTTTGATTCCAAATTAATCATCATCAATTTTGAGCTCTCTCACACACACACACACATACACAATATATTATATATATATATATATATATTATATATATATATATATATATATATATATATTATATATTGTGTGTGCGTGTGCCACCCCCTTTAAGAAATGCTGTGTACCCCTCTGGTAACAACCCCTTAGCCAGAACCCCTACCTTCTTAACTTTGTTTATGTTTTGAAATGAACCCCCAAACCCAGAAATTTTAAAATTTTCCCACTTAAGTTCTTTTAACTTCAAATTTATGGAAATTCTGGTCTTAATAAACCTACACTGGCTACCACTATCAAAAAACACTTACAGTAGCTTCTCCAGCATTACCAACTAATAACACTGCAGCCGTTTACAATAAACCCTCTTTACTCTCATCCCCTTCATAGCACTGGCATATGCCACTGATATCTATATTTTTAGGATAGGCCTACTTGGAGTGTTTTCACACAATGATGGCTGATGCCGGACATTGCATTTTTCACACAAAATTTTAAACTTACAAAACCTTGCTCTGTGGTCTTTCAAAAACATTTAAAACATACTGCGAACTTAGTTACCCTCTCCTTTCTCTCTTCAACAGGTAAAGCCTCAGCAACTTCACACTTATATGACTTGTGGTTGCCTTCACAAAATATGCGAACTTTGATTTCCTTTAATGAACCGGAATCTGATATATTTTATAGATCTTAAATCTGAAAGGAATGATGTAGATAACTGTATGCTCATTATTTATAGTGTTCTCTTGATGTACATAGTCACTGCTTCAGATAACTATCTCTTAACTTTCTATGGACCACTTGTTTGTACCTGTTGTCTGAAATAAGGTTTGTTTGTTTGTTTGTACGAATACACCACTGTTTCTAACATATCTATATTTTTCCTGAAATGAATTGTAAAGTTTGGTTATTACCTTTTTGCTTTTGTAACTCGCACTCTTATTTATAATGTCGTATACTGTATTTAATTAGCTTTGCTATTACCTCAAGGCATTTTCTTCAAGATTTAAAACATACCCGTAGCCAAGTTGAGGCAGCGGCCGCCTCGTCTGGCTTAACGGACATTTTGAATCAGTGAGGAAATTGAATTTCAAAGGAAATCTGAGGAAATTGACAGAAATAGGATTTCACCTTCAGCCATCAGTCAAGTAGCAAATGATAAGAACTGGTTTCTGGTCATATCAATGTAATGCACTCAAACCACAAATAGCATGAATAAAAGCATAGAGTAGCAACATTTAAGTGAAGTTATTATTGTCCAATTCACTCTCAGTTACCATACGCTCAAAGTACATGATTTTGCGCTAGGATTAAAAAAATCTGAAGGAGCATGGCCCTGGACCCCCTAGTAGGGCTATTTTCGCCTGGTCTGTTTTTAAGCTTTGGCTACGGCTTTGTAAGATATATGGTAATAATTTTTCCGACATCTTTTTCCTCATCAATTTCCATCCATTTTATTATACCCATGTTCTCTGTCGTTTCTGCCGATATGAAGAACCTTACATTTATGGCAACTGAATGGGATAACACGTTAAATAATAGAAAATCTTGTTAATTTCATATCTTGTTACATACAGTTTTTGCTTTAGCTTTAACTTCATGCAGTCTCAAAACATATTTAAAGAAGAAGACTTTTTCAGATATCGCGTGAAGTTTCAGAACAAGAAATTTGGAAAGTGGAATAGGCTATTGGAGTTTTGGTTGGAACCTCCTCCAGCGCTTCCTTGCTGTTCCCCGGACTTAGATAAAAGAGTCCGACTTCACTAGAAGGAAAATAGGGTCCATTAAATGCATACTGTATTCAGTCCCCTTTCTCAGAGATGTCTGTTAACTACTGTTGTCATCTCATGATCTGCTTCCCTTGTCCTTAAGAACATAAGAAGTATAAAATTAAGGTTCCTGACGGGTGCTTGCACGACATTTAAAGTCTTCAGGATTTGTGGGCTGCATTTTGTGGCATCCCCAACACCATCCAAGCTAAGACCAAGACTAAGATATTACTGATTGCATAGTGTAAGGTAGTGTAACACCAACTTGCTGACCTAAGCTTAAGGTAATAACAGGTATCACACCGAATTTGTTCCAGCCTGGACTCTGTTAACCCTTCCACCGGCCTTCAGTACACACAGGTCTACCGGTAGGGGCAAGATCTGTTTCGCTTTTACACCCAGGCCATAATCAATACATCATCTGCAAGCACTTCAACTTAGCCAGCTTGTAGGCCTAACATAAGGATCATTTCAAATGGCAGCAACAGTTTCTTTGTCGAAGGTAGGTTGGAGGACCATGAGGTTTTGGTGTAGAAATAAATTATGGTATACATATACTTTAGCATTGGAAATTATGGTAAAATTTACAAGTGTACATTATAGGCTTTGTAAATCAAAACTATGTTTTTCTGATGTTTTTTGATGCAGTTTGAATAAAGGTTAATTTCACTCAAACAACATCAAAAACAACTGGAAAAACATAGTTTTAATATATAACCTAACCTAAAACTCCAAAATTCCTCAAAAGCTTGTAATGTACTCTACCAAAATTATTTATATGGTACATTTAATATCAACAAAAAGTATGTAAGCCGTAATATAACTATTAAAAGTATTGAAACAATATTACAACTGATAAATGCACCAAGTTGTTGATGTAGCTTCTTCTTTGCCTGGTTAGGTCAACTGTATGCCCTTGATGATTGGTTAGGTTAAGTCATGATATTTTTGTTAGTTTAAACAAAAATATCATAATTTAACCTAACTAATTGTCAAGGGCAAGGTTATGTATATTGGGCCAAAAAATCCAGAATTTGAATACAATATGAATGGAATTTGGATTAAAAATGATGATGAAGAGAAAGACTTGGGTGTCACTGTGACTAATGAACTTAAACCCTCAAATCACTGTATGGTAATTAGAAATAAAGCAAATGCTAGACTCAATCTCATGCAGAGACACATTGAATACAAATCACCCAATATTATAAAGCAACTATACATTTCGGTAATTATTCGTCTTTTGACCCAGTCTCTTTTTATAATGAGAGCAAATGTTTCTGGTCAATTTGGAGGTGCTCTGCACGAATCTGCCATCCATTTCCTGTGCAAATGCGTAGTTTTCGAGATATCGTCATCTTGAAAACTACGCATTTGCACAGGAAATGGATGGCAGATTCATGCAAAACACCTCAAGATCAACCAGAAAAGTTTGCATTCGTGCTAAACACAACCTAACCTAACTTAGCCTAACCTAACTTAGCCTAACCTAACTTAGCCTAACCTAACTTAGCCTAACCTAACTTAGCCTAACCTAACTTAGCCTAACCTAACTTAGCCTAACCTAACTTAGCCTAACCTAACTTAGCCTAACCTAACTTAGCCTAACCTAACTTAGCCTAACTTAGTAACCTAACCAGTCACCTTATTTTGGAGGATATAGTTCTGCAATTGCAGTAAGGAAGTGATGCAGAACTGTAGAATCGTCAGGATGTTCTGCCAGGAACAAGTATCGTGCGAAATATTTCCGGTAATGAGGACGTCTATTTCCTGCACGTAAAACCCATGATTTCGCATCCTTCCATTTTTTTTACGGCACCTAAACACCTTCGAGTCTTGTCTTAAAATATAGGCAGTATTACATTTAGGGCAAATCACGGATGTTGGAATTATGCCATGATTGGGAAAAAAATCTAAACTTTTATCTTCATCGAGGCCAACAAGGCGGATTAGGTCTTCGAAATCAAGTTCACAAGATTGACACGTCATACCAGTAGAATGAAAATTACCACACTAACCAGAAACAGAAAGAAGTAGCCAAAAAAAGCCAAGAAAAATCTCCAAAAAAGTCCAAAAAAGGTAGCCCAAATAAACAAACCAACCGAAATTTATATACATACATATTAGAAAGTAGAAAATATATTTTTTAAAAAAGTACATTTTATACAAATTTGCACAAGATAATATATATATTTTCTTATTCAGCTTTGATTGGTTATTCAATATATATTGCTGTTATAGCTGGGTGTGACTGGGTCAAAAACGAATATTAACCTACATTTCATATGTGAGACCCCTCCTCGAATACTGTATTCAATTTAATAGTCCCTATTTGATACAAGATATTGAAAAAGTACAGAAATGAATAACAAGAATGATCCCATCTCTAAGACAGTTCACATATAGGGAGAGACTGGCATATCTAAGCATGTTCTCATTAAAAAGGAGGAGGTTAAGGGGTGATATGATAGAGGTGTATAAAATGATAAAAAGGTTGGATAAGATAGATTTTGAGTCTCTTTTCATTAAAGATCATAATAACCAGACTAGAGGTCATAGTATGAAATTATTTAAGCCAAGATGTAGAACAAATTTAAGAAAACATAGTTTTACAAACAGAGTAATTAAGTTTTGGAATAGGACAGATGTAGTGGTGACTTCAGATACACTTGATTCTTTCAAAAGAAGGTTGGATAGTTTGATGTCTGCAAGGGACATCTGGTGATAGTGTTTAAGCCTATGGTAATGGTTCAGAATACGGGTGCCACTTAATTAAGCAAAATTTTGAAAAATACCATAGAGACAAAGTTGTTTCTCTCATTAAAATACGTTGATTGCATGTGTCACATAGTAAAAAAAATGGTTAGAAAATTACGAAAAAATATATATAGCTACTTCAGTGCTTTTTGGGTATGAATCTAGGAAATTTTGAGTTGGCAACCCTACTATCGTTCATTCACTTCAGTTTGAAAATGGCTTCGGTCTGTGATGGATGTGCGGTGATGCTAGTATTTTTGGTAATTGTTACGCTAATGTAACCTAACATGAATATGTTATTATATTATCATTTGTATAATTTAGGTCTCAGGGGTACGAGGGCAGATCCCCATAAAGATCACGCATCACAAATTCATCAGTGTAGGGTTTTATACTTAAACCTAGTTACTTTCTATGGTAATGGTTCAGAATAGGGGCCACCTCAATTTTTGTATTTTTTCCTCCAAAACATGCTAAAACCATTGGTTTCCTATTGTTTAGGATAAATCTGACCATCGCTATTACAGTAAATTATTGCTTGTGCTGTGTTCCCCCACCCAAAACCCCTGGTTCCCACGGTGGTCCCCCCCAGATTGTAGGAGGGGTTGGGGGGGGTGAAATCATTTCAAGCAGTAATTTACTGTAATGGCAATGGTCACATTCATCCTAAACAACAGGAAACCAATGGTTTTAGCATGTTTTGGTGGAAAAAACAAAAATTGAGGTGGCACCCCTATTCTGAACCATTACCAAGCCCATTTTTATTGCATGAATGATACTAGTTTATTTCATATTATGTGCAATTGTGCATTTAGGTGATAGATCCCACAGCTCAACACAAGTGTTGTGGGATATAGGGAGGCAGCATCTTGGGTTAGGGGATACTCTCTGTCCTTACACACCCCATTCAAAGAGATTCCTCTGCTGAGTGGCACCCCCCATAGTACTGTGAGATATTGAAAAACTCATGATCTTCACTTGCCCCACAAACACCTTTAAATGGGAGACCCAAAATGGGTGCACACACATTTCTACATTACTGTACAGTCTTTACAGCCACACCTACACTTTTCCTTCTAAGTATACAATATATATTGTAATGTATATGGTTGTAAATTGTGACTTGGTCCGCAATTGATATGGACTGTGACTTATTTTTGGTTGGCAAGGTACTGGTATTGATGGGTACTGTAATGAAATTGACTGGATTCTTTGGATCTGATATATTTGCATGTCAGTTATAAATAGATATAGAGTATAACATATTTGTGGATAGTGGCCTATTATGACTTTGATCCTCTGGATCCAGAGATTCTATCTTTAGTTTTAAATTAATAATTAATTAGTTTTAAATTGATAATTAATTAGTTTTGTAAAAATTGGTTGTTGCCAATGTACAGGCAGGTTTTACATAGTCGAGCCACCTCGATGGGCCGAAGTGGCCCCTAGTGTGCCCACTATAAAAATTTCTTATGTTCTTTCTTAAGCTACATCGTCAACATGGTACATCACATGCCTTACTTCCCAGCTATGTTCATGAATTCTTATGGAGAAATAAATATAAAACTAACTAACTTGTGCTTTGATTATATCCATTAATGATATTTATCAGTTGTAATATCATTTTAATACTTTTAATAATAGTTATAATTTCCAATGCTAAAGTATACATATACCTAAAGTACATTACATTTCATTTGGAAAACATGAAGTCACTGGGGCTTATTTTATAATAGGGATGTACCAATATATCAGTATCAGTGATATCAGTATATTTTTATCCATATTGGTATCAGCCAATATTTCAAAAGTATGATTTTTCCAAAATTATGAATAAAAGACTATTTAGAGGATAAAATTTTAAATATTTTGTTGTTTTATCACTTCACTTAACTTATTTTTTCACAAGGGTTAAGTTCTCTTGTAAAAATAGCAGCTGATCTGTATGTTCAGGAGAGAGAGGATTTTTAGCAGCACTGGCAATGTTTACAAGTGTAAATCCTTTGAGAAATAGGTATAAAGCCTAGAAAACCAAAAAACTATCATGTGGTCATAGCCACAATATTAACCCAGCTAGCTGGTTAAAAACACATTTACTAAGCCTAACATAGGCCTGTAGTCCAATTGTATAACAAACAAAATTATGACATCTAATGCAGTGTTGCCATCTTTAATGGAAAGGATTATTGCTTTGTTGCCAAATTTTCAACACAGAAAATAAATTATGAATATGTTACAAAAATATAACAAACTAATAAACCCTAGCTGGATATTGGTATTGGTATCAGTTATCAGCTGATACTATTTTTAATTATTGGTATTGGTTATTGGCTAAAAAGCGATATCAGTACATCCCTATTTTATAATACAGAAATCCCCCATGTTAACAACCTTCACATTAGCGGAAATTTCACTTGGACGGACTAAATCGCTGTCTGGTCATTAACATTCAGTTTAACGTAATACAGGTCATTAAAGTGAAGATTTCCGCTAAAAAAG
The DNA here is from genome assembly GCA_023014485.1 of Bathynomus jamesi. NCBI lineage: Eukaryota > Metazoa > Arthropoda > Malacostraca > Isopoda > Cirolanidae > Bathynomus > Bathynomus jamesi. The sequence continues at coordinate 1,977,607 of JAJOZX010000052.1, read as the reverse complement.
TCTGTTAGCATCACCAAACTTCACTTTAGCGGACTCTGAGTTGTTAAAGTGAAGGTGATGCCACCAGAATAATAAATATTTACATGTGCATGTGTTCATAAGTAGGTAAGTCTATGTATGCATTTTCATGTTATGTGTTGAATGTGGAGATTTGAGGGCTATACATAACATGTGTAACTGTACTGAAGTATTTTGGTTATGGAAAATCCCACTTTAACGTCCCATAGTCCAGTAAAGTGGGGGTTTTCCGTATTCACTTTAACATTCCCTGGTACGTTAAAGTGGGGGTTTTCCGTACTTCACTTTAGCGACCACACGTGTGATGCTCCCCCCAAAGTGTACGTTAATGTGAGGGTCTACTGTAATAAAAAGATCTTGCAAACTGTCAATCTCAAGTTGGCTAATTAACATACAACTATTTACTTTTAGTAAATAAAGGTAGTTGCCCCAGTTACAAATATAGAAAATTTGGCACTATTGCCCAACCCAACAAATTCAATTACATGCATTAAAACAAAAAATTTAAAGGACAAATAAAACAGTTACGGGGTACCCATGCCCATTTAGGTTAATTGAATGCCTGGTTAGGTCAACTGTATGCCCTTGACAATGGGTTGGGTTAAGTTGTGATATTTTGTTAGTTTTAACAAAAATATCACAACTTAACCTAATAACCAATTATCAAAAGCATACCTGACAGTTGACCTAACTGGGCATTCAGTTAACCCGGGCTGATGCAGCAACCACATAATTTAAACAAAAAATTATGGGGTACCCAACTGCAATAGTACCAAAAATTCTTATAAACTGCAAAAAGATCTTGATAGATTAGTTGCTTGGGTGGCTAATATGCAGAAAAGAATGCTTCTGGGTTCAGATAATCAACTATACTTTTATAGACCAGTTTTTGACAATGATTCCAAATATGATAATCATTTCTTGCGCAAATGCTCAGTTTTTGAGTTATGTTCTGTACATTTTTTTTTGGCCAAGGTCCTTGGCCAAAAAAAAAGGAGCTGATGATAGTATTTAATCATGTGACAAGAAACTGAACATAGTACAAAAGGAGCTGATGATAGTATTTAATCATGTGACAAGAAACTGAACATAGTACAAAATATTAACCATTCACCATCATTCTTCCTTTGTAGTTTAACATCCATTTAAGTTAGGCTTGGCTTTTCTTTACATATTTTAACCCCACATTTTCCCTCTTCTTCAAAGCCCTGTCCACTTTTGTTGGGGGTTCACTATTTTAAGGGGAAGAAGGGGTAATTCTAGAAAAACACATTTGCGCAGGAAATGAATATCACCATTGAAGAGGCAAAAAAAACTGATCTAGAAAAATATAGATTTGTGTCTGAACCTAGGAACAGCCCTTTTCTGTATAATTACTACTTGGGCAAGTAAATGGCAGATGAAATTCAATGTTCAAAAATGCAAAGTCATCCATTTTGGTAGAAATAATGAAAATTTTAGTTATGAGATGCGAGGGAACTGGTTAGAGGATGTTAGACAGCAAAAAGATCTTGGCATTATAGTTAGTAGTGATCTAAAATTTTCTAAGTAGTGCATAGAGACTAGAAGTAATAATATTAGGCATTATTAAGAGGAATATTAGTTACAAAAGTAAGGAAGGCATCTTTAATTTGTATAATTTTTATGTTAGGCTTCACTTAGAATAATACATTCGAGCTTGGTCCCCTCACCTTAGACATAATACAGTGATCCCCTGACCTGCATGAGGGTTCTATTCCTGAAAAAGTTAGTTCCAACCCACACAATTTCACGCTGCACAATCTCCCCATAATATAAATGGGGTTAGGGAAATAAAAGTTTAAAAAAATCATGTATAAAGTAATTTTTACCTGAATAAAAGTTTTTAAATCATTGTACAATAAATGTATGATAATAATAATGCATGTAAAATAATATATAACGAGTATAAATAGTAAAAACTTGTAAGAAAACAAATTTCAAAAACATCACTTAAAAATGTAGTGATCCAGAGGAGCATGAGAAAGATGACTCAATATAAACTAGCCAGTTGTACAAGAGATGGGCTACTGGGCATGTTGCTACAAATGCTAAAGTATTGTAAGTATTGTACATATCATACTGCATACACAAAAAAGTGCTAAGTAATTTTTTAGTATTTACCACAATTTTAAAAAATTTTGGTACTTTCCTGTTATCCAGACCCCAGACTTTTTGCCAGTTGCCAGACTTCAATTTTGACAGAATATTTTGTTAAACTAACAAAAATATCATGACTTAACCTAACCAATTATGAAGGACATACAGTTTACCTAACTGGGCATTCAATTAACCTAATTAGTTTGTAAGGTTAGGTTAAGTCATGATATTTTCATTAGTTTTAACGAAAATATTCTGTCAAAATTGAAGTCTGGCAACCGGAAAAAAGTCTGGGGTCTGGGATAACAGGAAAGTACCAAAATTTGTGCTGATCTATCTTTGCATCTTAGCTCATGCAGATCAAAAAAGGGTAGTGAAATATCCTTGTCCTATCTTTGAATTCATGCAGGTCAGGGGATCACTATTATATGCTTGAAGGTGTGCATAGGGCAACCAAGCTTATCCCTAACCGAAGAAGATTAGAATACAGGGAAAGATTAAAGGAACTAGGTACATGTTTAGTTTTGAGAGATGTTGTATGAGGGGAGATATGATACAGATATTCAAAATGTTTTCAGGTTTGCACAGTTTAGATGTACATAACTTTTTCTCACTCAAGGCTGATGGGATAACTCGTGGGCATAAGAAAATTAGAAAACATGCTTGTAGACTTGATTTATGAAAATACTTTATCAGTCATATAGTAGTAGGTTTTTGGAATGACTTGCCATATGATGTGGTAAACAGTAGTTCATTAGTTAATTTTAAGAAAAATTTGAACACTTTCATGAATGAAAGAAATAGTTTGTAGATTGTAAATAGTGTATGTTCTTAGCTTAAGTTATATAGGCTACTTTGATAGTAGTAAATAGTTGTATGTTAATATATGCATATAGTTGAATGCACAAACATACATGTATCCCCGCATATCGAGTTAACCAGTGGGGTTAACCAGTTAAACCCATTCATAAGTTGAACTGTTCATAACTCGGATTATAAAGAAATATAGGTTGCCCTTGCTTTATGCAAATTTTTCTTACACAAAGTGAGAGAGAGGTAGAAGTAGGGTCATTGCATAATATCATAATTGCATTAAGAGAAGTCACATAAAGTGAGGATGATTATACATTCACACAAAATTATAGTAAATACCCATACCTGCCTGTAATGATGTAATTCTGAAATAAATATAGTTAATAAAACATAAAATAAAGTAACATGAAATGAAAATCCCCAATGTTTTGTAATTATGAACAAACATTCACATATCAGATGGGAAAAATCAATACTATTTCATGGGAGTTTGTTCATAAGTCAGACATTAGTTTCTCAGGGATTGACTATATTTACATCTAAATTGTCCATACCTGAAAATATTCTGAACATCTGTATCATATTTCCTCTCAAATAATGTCTCAAAACTAAACACGCGCAGTTCCTTTAATCTTTCTCTATATTTCAATTTTCTTAGGTTAGGAATAAGCTTGGTTGCCCCTACATTGCACACCTTCAAGCATATCAATATCATGTCTTAAGGTGAGGGGACCAAGCTTGAATGTAGTATTCTAAGTGATGCCTAACATAAGAATTATGTAATTTACAGATGACTTCCTTACTCTTGGAACTAACATTCCTTTTAATAATACCTAGCATTTTATTTACCTCATTTCTAGCCCCTAAGTTGCTTAGAAAATTTTAGATCACTGCTAACTATAATGCCAAGATCTTTTTGTCTAACATCCTCTAATCAGTTTCCTTGTATTTCATAACTAAAGTTTTCATTATTTCTACCAAAATGGATGAATCTATCAAGATCTTTTTGTAGTTTAGTTATAAGCATTTTCTGTAGGTGATTTATAATGGGCAACTAGCCTACTTTAATAGTATCATGTGCAAATTTAGAAATTTTATTACCTACTCCCTTTTCATGACCATTTAGAATTTACTCTCTGTTCTCTGTCATCTAACCATTTTTCTACCCAATTTCTATAGAAGTCTCCTATGTGAAACCTTGTCAAATGCCTTACTGAAATCCAAATAAATAACATCTATGTTATTTCTGTTATCTACTCTTATCTACCTGTTTAGTTACAAACTCTAAAAAGTCTAAGAGATTAGACAAACAAGACCTTCCTCATCTAAATCCATGTTGGGAACTTGAAATAAGATTAAAATTTTCCAAATGATCTTGAATATTATTCTTTATAATTCTTTCTAGTATCTTTCCTACCAAAGATGTTACACAACAGGCTTATAGTTTTCCTACCTCCTTGTTACTACCCTTTTTGTAAATGGATACTACATATGTATTTTTCCATTCATCTGGTACCTCTGCATAATTAAATAGACCTAGCAAACAAAGTAGTTTGCGCCTCAGACAAGCTATCCTTCCCTTCTCTGAGAATCCTAGCATATTATATTATCAGGTCCAGCAGCTTTAACTTCATTGATTTCTCTTCACTGTCATCTTTCTAGCTCTATGAACTTAACTGAGGAGCCTACCAACCAGCATTAATTATTTATTTACTTTAACCCCCAGACATAATAAGACCTTTATTTACATGTCATCAAACCTATTCTTAACTTGGAGAGACAGAGACAAAGACAGACTTGACAAGAACTTACTTGAAATTTAAATATTGTAGTTAGCCTCCATTTTGCTAAACACAACATGGTCACTGATCTTAACTGAGCCAAATTGGTTTCATTTCTTTCTGAGAACAACTCTTTTCAGAGTTCAGCAACAAGGCACCAACTCCAAAGCATTGTTTAATTCAGAAATAAGGCTTTATTTTCTCTCTCACTGCCAATAACAAATAATCTCTTACTGTTGGTAAAATAACATTTTACAGTTTAGCTATATTAATTTTACATTTCATTCTATTACATTCCCTGAAAAACATTATTCATTATAATTCAGTTCAGTTTATTACAATGAAATATCAATCAGCTCTTTCCTTGCATTCAAATGCTAATTTGAAATTTTATTTGTGTATAGATACGGTACCTAAAGCTTAAGGGCAAACTTAAAATAAAATAGTCCAGTTGACAGTTGTCATTGTATTATTGTAGCAGAAATTGTAATGTTGTAATATATGTATATATTTATTTTATAAATAAATATTTTGAGTTGATTTGATATGAACAAACCTAATTTATTTACTTTAGTTTAAATGGGGCTTTTCCTGCATTTAATTGGCTGACTCAATTTGAGAATTACTCATTTATTCTAAAGCCAAGTTTGTTTTAATAGATAGCAAACATTTGTTTTGCATTGATGATTGAACAATCTTAAATGGATTAGGCTAAGATATGATTTTATCCTATCCCTAAAGGAAGATTTGTAGGCTCTAAAAGGTGAGCTATCTGACTGAATAAACTCTTAAGTATAATGCATTTATGCTCAGAGGTTGAACAAATTTTCAATTTTTTCACTTATCTGAAATAGGTAACTGAAACAGGATGAGAGTTTCCAACCAGTTTGGTGGAAGGCAGAAAATAATAATTGGTCAACTTGCATTTTAATTTTGTCTTAAAAACATTTAAGCTTAACTGAACAATTGATTATTTATTTCCCTAATTTTAAAGGGTGTATTCGCATTTAAGAAGTCAAATGCAAAGAATAAGAATTCAAGAGACAGTATTTCAAGCTCTGATTACTGGCGACAGGAAGAAGGAAAAGATGATCCCCATATTGCGGACCTGACACTCAAGAATTATCATCAATGTTGGTTTTCTGCAAGTCGCATAATTGAGGTGACAGATTAGATTAACCTTGTTTATACAAGTTCAATTACCAAATGATATATGATAGTCTGCTTTGAAGAGCAAAAGAAGTTACAGTATTTTGTTTATTGGTTAATTTTAATAAGGTTGTAAAAGAATTAGACATGATATCCTTTGGCTAATCTAAGCATGTGGAATTTTTATTTGGATGCAAGTGCCATTTCAGACAAAAAAAAAAAAAAAAATTTGTTCCAACACTTTTTGGGTCAGGCCTTATCACCCATACTATTTAATACCAATGAAACTAGAATTTCATAGATGTAAGCCAAATAAAAAGTCATGGTACTAGTAATAAAATACAGGGTGTCCAAAAATTATCTTTACAAACTCAATTGAAAATGAATTGAATTTACAAAGATAATTTATAGATACCCTGCATATTTCTTCATTCACCTTGAGACTCCTAACTGATACTATAATTCTGAGCTAAACTCTTATATGGTGTTGATGTTGCTCTTGCACAGTTTATAACTTGGTTTAAAAAAAAAAGGTCTATGTGAATACTGTGGCATCTAGTTTTTGAGGAACCTAATTTTATAAACTTTCTGCATAACTTCATGAAGTCAAAACAGTCCTATTTGAACATTTTAAAAGGTGCTAATAATATGGTGGTCCCACGTTAAGGTTTCTGGAACTGACCAAAATTTTACTAATTTGTCTGATATTTTATAGCTTTAGGCCAAACCCATTAACCCATTAACCCATTAATGCCCAAAATTCAAATTTTTGAGATATCACTTTCAAATTAAAATATGTGGTTCATTATTCAATATTTAAGGTATATTATTAAAATTTTCAATAAAACAACTTGAAATTGTGATTTTATAGCACGTATGATATATCATGCGCTGGGCAGTAAGGGGTTCATTACAACCAAATAAGGTTAAGTATAAAATCTTTAAATTTTACATTTTATTAATTTCAAATACAATTAAAATAAATAAAAATTTGAATTAGAACCTCAAAAAATTATTTATTGATGGTATGCGCTGAAGCATGTATCAGGATGAAGACCAACATTACACTTTATGCACTGAAATTTAGTACATCTCTGTGTGTCATTCTATCTACCAAATGTCCGATGTTATCATAACGAACTTCACTCAAAACTTGCTTTTTAGTTTTAGGGCGTACTCCACACATTTTTCCATATCTGGAGATGTTAGTAGGACTATAACAATACATCTGCTAAATTCTAAAAGACTGATATTCTTGTCGAGGTGTCGAAATAACATCAACAAGTTCACAATGCTTCCATTGAAGCAGAATCTGAGGAGTGGCCAATGCCACTTTTTTGAGCGGATTCTTATCCTATAAAGTCCTCTTAGTTTGTCGAAAAGATCAACTCCTCCCATTCCTTTATTGTATAGTTTTACTAGATTGGGTTATGGAACAGTAATTGGTTTTCATTCCCTTTTACTCCACCGCTTACATGATCCAAAATCAGGGCTGTGGAGTCGGTGATAAAATTTGCCGACTCTAACTCCGACTACAAAAATTTTAACACTCTGACTCCAGAAATCTGACTTGTATAATTACGACTCCGACTCCGATGGAATGTTAAGGCCAAATTGATTACGATTAGCTTTATTAGGCCAATTTGGAGATTCATAAACAAGGCATTTCGTCACCACCACATGACTCATCAGGTTACTTAGTGGCTGTAGCTATGCCTTAATGGCTTTTTTTCTCTCTATTAAAAAATTACAATAAATCCCAAAATACAAACTGATTGAAACTTAAACAAAATAAGATTATTATTGGTTTAACAAATTAATAAGATGTTTTTGTATTATTATAAACATCCGTAACAAAATGTACTAACCTAAACTGAATTTGTTCTTAAAAAAAGGATCGCTTCCATTAAATCTTCTTTCAGTGATGCTTATCAAAATTATCAAATTGAAATCTGAAAAAGATTTAGGGTTGCTAGTACAAAATTTTTAAATTTCCTTATTATTAATTATGTTAATTAATTAATTATAATCCTTATTAATTATAAGCAACTATATTTATATATTATTTATATTTATATATTATATATATATTATATTATATATATATTATATATTAAAACATTAAGTTAAATCTATTTTATTCATAAAATTGAGCTAGGCCTAGCCCTGGGCTGCTATGGTTATAATTGAAGGATTTGCACCGACTCTGACTCCATCCAACTATGCACTTCCGACTCCGACTCCACAGCCCTGTCCAAAATCATATTTATCCACTTCCTGTATATTTGTTGCCATTGTAACTTGATTATCATCATTCCACCTTATTAGAGTAATTCCACTTTTTGAGTCTTCAATGGCACAAGATGTTCCATGGCTTTCCTTCTTCAGATCTTTCAATGGAGCCTTTTCAATTCTATCACTTCGAATTGTCCCAATACAGTGAAGTCCATGTTCAGTCATGGTTGCTAAGAGTGGTAGTGATGTAAAAAAGTTGTCACTATCGATACATGAACCTTGGGGTAGAAATCCTAAACAAAGCTTTTCTGTGATCAATATAAGAACCAAGTGGTTTACCTGGTGTTTTATTTCCTGCACCAGTATAAGGATAAAATTTTATTACATATCCATCTGATGTAGCAAGGCACCACCATTTGAAGCCATACCTTATTGGTTTGCCCCTTATGAACCATTTCAAGCTGTGATGTCCATAATATGGCTCCATTGCTTTGTCAAGAGAAAATGAAGACCTCAGTGGCTGAATGAGAGTTGCAAATGCCTCATTGAGGTGATCAAGGAGAGGCCTAATTTTGAAAACTTTGTCACTTTCATCAATTTTCATGTTATCATTGAAATGCAAATATCTATGAATAATCTCAAAATGATTTCTGTTCATGGACCTGCTAACTAAATTGTTATAGGTATCTGATTTTGTTTCCTAATACATTCTTCTGGATGGCAGTTTATTGTATCGTGACAAAATTAGTATTGCAAAATATTTATATAGTTCTTCAACTGCACACACACACACACACACACACACACACACACACACACACACACCACCTTTCTATTGGCTTTGACATCCATTCGCGACAGTCTTTTTTCCTTCTTTTTGATTTGGGTCGAGACTCTTCATATGAATTTTGTGATGGCCCAGAAATAACAAGTTCATTTTTACCATCCTTAGAGTAAGCCCTTACCTCTGCACATTGAGAAAGTACTCCTTTGCCAATATCTCTGAAATTCAATGTATCCTCACTATCACTTGGAGCATCATCCCTGTCAGAATCATCAATATCATTTGGAGGATTGAGAACAAACTCCAATTCATCGGTGTTGTCAATTTCTTCTGCAAGAGGCGTGCAGTTATCAGTATTTTCCAAATAGTTCATAAGTTCTTTGGCATCTTCAATTCTAAATGGAAGTTTTTGCTTAGGCATCCTGGGGAATATATATATATATATATGTGTGTATATAATTTTTTTTTTTTTTTTTTTTAATTCAGGAAGAACTGATTCGCCTCTATTTAAAAGGGCATATCTCAGCGGAAAAACAAAGAAAAAATGAGAGGAAAGACAGAGGAAAAAGACCAAGGACTGCAGGGTTGAGCCCCATCATCCTTGGGTGCTAGAGCCAGGAGGGTGCACGTGAAATCTCCAGGAACAAGCACGTACAAATGAGCATAAAGAGCACTCAAGAGCACAAGCTTAGAACCCCCTTGTGGGGATATATATATATAATATATATATATATATATATATTCAACCACATTTGGACAACAAACCGACAGTGTGACTTGAAAAAGGGATTTTTCTTTTCACTCACCAGGGCCACCACCTTGGCCATTGCAAGCCTACCAGCAACACTAATACTAATACACATAAAACATACATAATATATATATATATATATTGTGTGTGTGTGTGTAAAATTGAGCTGTAAAATAAGTCTAAAGTTATGTGATAAAGTGGGCCAACACGTACTTATGTGCTCATATCTGCCCAGTGTATATTTCATATATGGTAAAATACTTATAAATTTTGAACTTAATTTTGGGGTATTTGTCAAAAACACTTTCCCAGCAATAAACAGGCATTCTTTTATTAAATAAATAACATAGTATTTACAAATAATGTAGTTTTCAAAGAAAAAAATAAATAAATATTACCTGATGTCGACAATTATGCACTTCCTTCTCTCAGCACCAAGTTCAAACTAACACAAAAACCTAATCTGGTACCTTTGAAACAAATAGATTCCAGATATCACTGGAAGAACTCCCTGGAAGTGTATCATAATAATTTTTTTTAAATATAATAAAAGTTTTATGGTTAAAAATTCATTTTTTAAAGTGGGGTAAAATGTATGATAAATCATATGGTGGGCATTAATGGGTTAAAAGGCTTTCTTTTAGGCAATTAGTATAGATAAAAACATTTTTTTTAGAATGGCTATTTCTATTTTATTTAATTTTTTTTTCTCAATAGAAATTTTTAGATGAAAATCATGCAAAAGTTTTTGAAGATTTGGTTGACTATGTCAGAAGTGTTGGATTTTCCAAATGTCAAAGTTTACTTCACGAGTCTATTAACATCAACAAAGATATTCCTGCTGCTTGTCTAGTCACTGGTGTGAATATGCCTGATCATGCTACAATATTTGACAGCTTGACAAAGTCTATCAAGGGAAGAGTATCTCCTCATGTTGCCAGATTGTCTACAGCAGATTGTTCAAGTATTAAGTATGTTATACGTACTACACTGCGTTCGCACTTATTAAGCAGATTACATTTTCTCCAATGTTTTCAAAAGTTTTTCCCCTATTTCAATGAAATTTGTAGCAAATAATCACTATATATAGCAGCATTGATGGTATTTATTTCGATAAAATATTTTGATAATTAAAATAATTATCTTATTTTATTGAAAAATATGTTAAATATTGTGTTCCGAATTATTAAGCAAGTATTCTATTTACAGATCTAAATGGTGAAAATGGGTAAGAAGAAGGATTTAACATTAACTAAGAAAAGAAAAATAGTCAAGTTACTCGCTGAAAATATAAAATCTATTGAAATTGCGAAGCAGTTTGGCAGAGCTTATCGAACTGTAAACAAGTTTGTAGTGGAGCGTACGAAATGAGGCAGCAAAGTGATAAAGGAGCTATAAGAAAAGTAAGAAGGCAGCAGATATCTCTAATCAAGCGCAAATTGCAAAGCATCCATTGTCCTCAAGTAGAGAGGTTTTTGAGCAGGCTGGCATACATAATGTACCAAGAACATCTCGATGTGGAATCCTCCAAACAATTGGCAAGACGTGTAAACCTACGATTCAATCACCATTAACACTCAGGTACAAGAAGCAGCGTGTTGAATGGGCGCGTCAGTATATGAAAACAGATTTTAATACTGTATTGTTCACCGATGAATGAAAAGCAACCCTTGAGGGACTTGATGTTTGGTCAAGAAGATGGATTGCTGAGAGCCAATTTCTACCATCGAGATTAAGACGCCAACAAGGTGGAGGTAGTGTCATGTTTTGGGCAGGATTGATAGGCAATGAAGTAGCTGTCTCATACACAGTGCCTGATGGTGTAAAAATGAATGCCCAGTCTTACACAAACTTTCTAAAAGAAAACCTCATTCCATGGTAGAGATTGACCCTTAGCAATCCATCTTCTTGACTAACCATCAGATCCCTCAAGGGTTGCTCTTCATTCATCGGTTAACAATACAGTATTAAAATCTGTTTTCATGTACTGACACGCCCATTCAACACGCTGCTGCTTGTACCTGGGTGTTAATGGTGACTGAATCGTAGGTTTACACGTCTTGCCAATTGTTTGGAGGATTCCACATCGAGATGTTCTTGGTACATTATGTATGCCAGCCTGCTCATAAACCTCTTTACTTAAGGACAATGGATGTTTTGTAGTTTGCGCTTGATTACAGATATCTGCCGCCTTGTCACTTTTCTTATAGCTCCTTTATCACTTCGCTGCCTCAGTTTGGTATTCTCCGCTACAAACTTGTTTACAGTTCGATAAGCTCTGCCAAACTGCTTCACAATTTCAATAGATTTTATATCTTCAGCGAGTAACTTTACTTTTCTTTTCTCAGTTAGTGTTAAATCCTCTTCTTACCCATTTTCACCATTTAGATCCGTAAATAGAATACTTGCTTAATAATTCGGAACACAATATTTTACATATTTTTCAATAAAATGAGAGAATTATTTTAATTATCAAAATATTTTATCGAAATGAATACCATCAATGCTGCTATATATATTGATTATTTGCTACAAATTTCATTGAAATCGGGGAAAAACTTTTGAAAACATTGGAGAAAATGTAATCTGCTTAATAAGTGCGAATGCAGTGTATGCATTACAAAATAATTTCACTTTTCACTCGTGGGTTACGCTTATAAGAGACAATTATTAGCTCCCTCTCTCTCATCCTTGGTAGTGTGTGTAACTATTTGGTTTTATTTCAGAGTAGCCCTTTATAAGCTCATTTACTCTCTAATGAATGAAGATGAAGGGACTTTGCCATTTGAAAGTGATATGGATGATGAAATATTTATTCATACAAAATCTCTAAAGAGGAAAAATGTAAAAAAGATGCACTGCAATATGGCCACTCTTTCATCTTGGTATAAGGTTGGTTTTACTTTTTAGCTTATAGTAATTTAATAATTACAGTAATTCATTACACCAACATAAGAACAGTTTGTTATTGAGGATTTTATTAAGTATAATTCACCATATTTCAGTATTTCTTGTCACTGAGGATTCTTCTTTTTCTTCCTTTCCTCCCTTTCCTTTCCTCCAGTTTCCTCCAATGAGAGGTGGGTGAATCTAATTCTCACATTAATTTTTCTCTGATTGATGGCAGGAGACTGAGATAATGCAGCGGGAAAGATCCAGGGAGAAAGGCTACCTTATTGGGAACTCTCCTACAAAGAGGCAAAAAACTTCCCCCAGTACGTAACATCTAGTCACATTCTTTACCGAATGAAGATTGAAGTAATAACACCATCTTTACCACACTATCATCTAGAAAATACAAAAATTCCTTTCAGCTGAAGTTTTAAATATATTTTATCATGTGCTTTCCAAATTCACTGGTTACACATTACAAAACAAAATAGGTTCAAAGCTGCACCTGAAAGGAATTTTTGGGGGTTTCATGGATAGTGTTTTGGAAACATATTTGGGATGTAACCCTGTATATATATATATATATTATATATATATATATATATATATATATATAGGGTGTCCATGAAGTCACACATCATAGGAAATAAGCAATGTCTCTTTATTTATGTCTCCATCGAGCCAAATATGTTGAGGAACATTCAAAGAAACCTGCTTTTTTGTTTACAAACATGTTTTGAGATTGGTGGGAATCATTTCAAGCAAATAAATAAATAAACAAAAGTGTGTGTGTATGTACACATACATACAGGAATACCTCAAAATTCGTTGTTAATTCGTTCCGGAATAACACAACGAAATACAAAATGACAAAATTCAAGGTAGATTAACATTTTACTGTATTATGTTATTAAACAGATTAATTAATCAAATTCTACTCATTTTTTGGCAAAATATGTACTAATATATTGCGTTGGTAACAGGGCTGTGGAGTCAGTGATAAAATTTGCCGACTCCAACTCCAAAAATTTTAACATTCTGACTCCGACTCCAGAAATCTGACTTGTATAATTACGACTCCGACTCCGATGGAATGTTAAGGCCAAATTGATTAAGATTAGCTTTATTAGGCCAATGGAGATTCATAAACAAGGCATTTCGTGACCACCACATGACTCATCAGGTTACTTAGTGGCTGTAACTATGCCTTAATGGCTTTTTTCTCTTTATTAAAAAATTACAATAAATCCCAAAATACAAACTGATTGAAACTTAAACAAAATAAGATTATTATTGGTTTAGCAAATTAATAAGATGTTTTTGTATTATTATAAATATCCGTAACAAAATGTACTAACCTAAACTGAATTTGTTCTTAAAAAAAGGATTGCTTCCATTAACCCTTAACCGCCGAGGTCTATTTATTTCCATTATTCTTTAAAAATATATTAATAATTGTGGTAAATGAGATGCAAAGAAGCAGTGTAGGCATTAAAATTTATACTTCTTCTTTTATTTATATTTTTAATGAAGGTGGATGAAATCGGGCACCACGGCACATGGAGCTAAAAAATATGTGAAACTCTACGGAGAATAAAACATTGAATTCAACTCAAAAATTTTATTAACATATTATAAACTATTACATCAAACATATTAAATGGGTTTGGAATTGCATATTACATTTATATATACTATTACAATTGAATCAGGATATGGAATTTATTGATTCCTAATATGAAATTCTGTGAAACATTTGTTTATTTGTGCAATGCACAAATAAACATTACATTTTGGCAGAATGTTACAATTCGTCTCTTGTAACCAAACCAACCATTTTACACATATGCCTAACAGAACCAACATCAGGCAAATGATGGAGACCATCATATCGTACATCAATATCAGGTAGAGGTAAGCCCTGATTCCCAACTTTTTTGGGGGGTTGTTCGATAGATGGTCTCTTTCTTTTGCTTGTTTGTGTCACTTTCCCAGCAAACATCAAAGCCTTAGCTACCCTAACTTTAAAATATGATAACTTATTTTGCTTTCTAGGAGGAATATCCATAGCATTGCATGACCTCTTGTACATTAGCCAAGCATTGACTAATGCCATATCAAACAAATGCCAAATAATTCTGTGGTAATATTTTTTTGATTTGAATGAGAATCTATAGAGAGAAACCATCTGGTCATGTAAGTCTACCCCACCCATTGCTTTGTTGTACTCATGTACAGTATTTGGACAAGTTATTGTTACATTCTCCTTTGTCTTACGATCAAACCTTTCCTTTTGAACAACAGGATACGCTGTGGCAAAAGTTGATAACACATGAACAGCCCTGCTGTCAAACCACTTGATTGCTGTTACTCTTTCCCCATCCACATTTGCATCCCATTCCTCAAAAGTACCTCTACCTTTAGCCTGCATTTCTTTATCTGAAGAAAATGTGAGACCTGGCAACCTTCTTGACTGAACAGTGCCACAAGACCATATTTTACGTTTTGCTAAGCAAACTTGCAATGGCAAAGATGTAAACCAATTATCATAAAACAGTCTGTATCCTTTGCCATTTGGAATGCTTTGAGCTAAATGCAAAACTATATTTGAACTAGCCCAAGATCAGGAACTGTAGGGTCATCAACTGGTTGAATCTTTCCAGTGTATGAAATAAAATCGTACACCATTCCCTCTTTGTCAGCTAACAAAAGTTTGAAACCCCATTTGTGCGGTTTCTTTGGGATATATTGTTTTAGTGCAGAATGGCCTTTGAATGGAATGATAGACTCATCTATGCATATATCTCTGATCATTGGAATTTCTTTAAATTTAGCTCTCAAATGTTCCACGAAGGGGCGTACTTTAGCTATTTTATCATCACCAGACAGCTGAGAAATTATCTACAAAATGAATATTACTTTTTATCTCTTCCCACCTATCACAAGTCATCAAGCTTGTGTAACGCTCATCTTTCATACCATCATTCCAGTGCTCACGAGTATTACTTATTTTACAGAGGCTAAACCAAATAGACAGTCCCAGCCACTGCTCAAATTCTTCCCTAGTCAATTTTAGAGGACGATTTACATTTTTCTGCACAGAATATAAATTACTTTGACTAACAATAATATCAAGAATATCTTTATCAATAAATTTCGAAAAAAACTGAAATGGGCTCACTAAGTCATCCTCGATATTTTCTGATACGCGAGAGTCATTTTCAAAGTCTGGTTCAGGTGGAATAGGCTGTCAACTGGTAACTTTTTTCCAGATAGGGGTACGCTTCTGCGAAGTCTGCTTTTGCCTTTTCTCGTTAGATACAGACATGGGTGAATGGTTTTCGACGCATAAGACAACTGTGCTAGAAGACAAAATATCGTCCTCTGATTCACATTGTGAAGCTGTACCTTTATAGAAAAAAAAGTTCAAGTTAGAAATATACTTTTTCATCCAATATTTTACTACAGAGGGGATGTAAGAGTGTTTGTATTATAGAGATTTAATTGACTATACTCTTCTGTATTCAGTATTTATTATTCATTTATATTAATTCTGTAGCTATCTACTTTTGAAAAAAATATGAAAAGCTTACTTGACTCGTTAGGTCTGAACTCTTCTAAATTTTCTCTTTCATCTCCTTCTGATTATGGTCTCTTCATCACTTGTTGCAGCAACTGTACAATAGCGTGACTTCTTGTTACAGTTTCCAGCATAAAAGTTACCAATTGCTATAGAAATTGATGCATGTCCAGAAGATTCACTTGTTCCTAGAAGCAAATTGGAAAAAAAATTACTACAACTTATGAATTGCCATCTGCTCTTTATGACACACACACACACATTTATATATATATATTAATTTATATATTAATTTATTTATGCATTTATTTCAAACTCTCCATGAAATAATTAAATGAAATGAATTATTTCCCCCCTAAAATTCATTTTTATAAAAAAGCATGTGTTGCGGGGAAACCCTTCTAAACCCGTGCTGATCATTTTCGAGCACCATGTTCTAGATCATCTAATGATAGTACAAGTAATTTTATACTCTAAATTTTACTCTAAATATAGTCTAAAATATATATTTGAGAGCTACAAATTATTATAGAACTATATCTTACCTGGTAATGATTCCATGGTCTGGTAAAGTTAGGTCCGTGGACTGCATCACCAACATCTGCTGCAGCGTTACCTATAATGGCGCTAAATTCTAACAATTTAAATTTCGCGGAAAAGCGTTGCTTGGTAACTCCACAGAGTTGGCCGAAAACAGCCATCACGGCGTACCCGACAAAAACGCAACAATTTTGGATATATTTCCATTTTTATTTTGGTGTCCGATAATGGACACTACGGCGGTAAAGGGTTAAATCTTCTTTCAGTGATGCTTATCAAAATTATCAAATTGAAATCTAAAAATCTGAAAAAGATTTAGGGTTGCTCCTTATTATTAATTATGTTAATTAATTAATTATAATCCTTATTAATTATAAGCAACTATATTTATATATTTATATGTTATATATTATATATTATTTATATATTATATTATATATTAAAACATTAAGTTAAATCTATTTTATTCATAAAATTGAACTAGGCCTAGGCCTAGGCTGCTATGGTTATAATTGTAGGATTTGCTCCGACTCCGACTCCACTCAAAATTGACCGACTCCACGACTCCGACTCCATCCAACTATGCACTTCCGACTCCACTCAAAATTGACCGACTCCCCGACTCCGACTCCACAGCCCTGGTTGGTAAACAGTTGAATTTCGTCAACTTCAATTTTTTTTAAAATTTTTTTTTTTTCCCCCACATTTAAAAAAAAAAAACGATGAATCTGCAAATATGGACAACAGATTGCAAAACTATAGGTAGTAAAAGATTGATGATGAATCTGCGAAATGACAAAATTTTAAACAAAATTTTGAGGTATTCCTGTGTGTGTGTATATATATTATATTATTATATTATATATATATATATATATATATATATATATATACACATATACACACAGGGTGTTTCATAACATGTGGGATGCACTTTCATGATGGATTCAGGACCTGACAACAATGAAAAAAGTTTCTTTAAACATATGCCTGAAATTGCTTTGTTCCTGAGTTACAGCCCATTGTGTGTTCCAACAAGTATCCCCCTTACCTTTAAAGAAAGTGCCCAAAATGACTACCTTGCACTTGAATACACGCCTGAACATACCTTGTCATAGACTGCCTGATGTGTTTAAACATTCCAGGTATTGCTTGGATTTTCTGGCATCCTCGTTCTACACGTTGGTGAAGCATTTCAATGTTGTCAATGGGCGTCACGTAAATGATGGATTTCAGATGATCCCACAGGTAAAAATTGAGTGGATTCAGGTCCAGGAAGTGAGCAGGCCATGCAATGGGTCCTCCACAGCTTATCAATTTATCAGGGAAATGGTCATCCAAATAGTCTGGCTACTCGACTAAAATGAGGCAGAGTGCCATCATGCATAAGCAACATACAATGTCAGACACCAAGAGGAACTTCTTCTAGTAAGTTGCTTAAATCATTCCTTAAAAAATTGGAATAGGATTCTCCTGTTAATCTTCCAGGCAAAACAAAAGGACTAATTAAGTTGTCAGCAATAAGTCCTGCCCATACATTTATATTAAATTGTTGTTGGTGCCTTGACTGGGTGATGGCATGTGGATTCTCTTCAGCTCAGTGATGAGTGTTGTGAAAATTGATCATGCCAGTTCTTGTGAAGGCAGCCTCATCAGAAAACAACACAGAGGATAGAAAAAGAGGATCACGAGCACACTGTTGAAAGAACTAAGTACAAAAAGCCTCTCAGTGTGGGAAATCAGCTTCAGTAAGGCCTTGTACTCTGAATGTGATATGGGTAAAGCTGCTTTTTGCTGTAAAATTTTCTGTACAGTTGTGTATCTTACACCCTCTACTGCTGCTATCCTTTGGGTGCTGACACAGGCTGTTCCTCCACGCGATTTAGGACCCTCTTCTCCAATTCAACAGTTCTGGTGCTGATGGGTCTACCACCATCTGGAACTCATTTGTTGAATGATCCTGTATCACCAAGATGCTCATCTATTCTCTAAAAGGTCTTCTTATCTGGCAGATGGCAATTCAGAAACCTTTCCGCATACAGATGTCTTGCTGTGGCCACATTACACTCAGCAAGTCCATACATGAGATGCATGTCTGCCATTTCTCTGTTTGAATAAGCCTCCATTCCCACTTCAAATACACACTATCATTGAATAGCACAAAAACTTAGTTTTTCTTTCTTACAAGACTGCACTTATTCACGATAAGAAGTTACAAATATGAACAGTGAAACACCATGATGCACTTCTGACTGACTGATGGCTCTACACCCAGTGATATTGAAACATGTCATAGAGTGTACGAAGCATTACAATTGACAAGGCCATACATGAAATAAGTCTTGTACACACTCACAAACATTGTCAACAAGCAGTGTTTTAAACAGTTTGTGAAAAGAATTGCTGGAACACAAAACGGGCTGTAACTCGGAAACAAAGCAATTTTGGGGATATGTTTACCTATATAAACTTTTTTCATTGTTTTTGGGTCCTGAATCCATCCTGAAAGTACATCCCACATGTTATGAAGCACCCTGTATATATGATGGAAAATATTTTAATTAATTTTTGGAAGCTTTACTGAATAATTTCCTCCTCGCCCTTTCAAAATTTTTTTAATTTCTTCAGAAATCTATTCCTGAAATATAACATAAAAGATTTATGATTGTTTACAAAAACTATTTTTAAACTATGGCTTACCAAACTCAGGTTTCATGAACCATTGGCTTCAGTGGAACTGACAGAGATTTGGGGGGAAAAAAACTACTTTGAAGCTTCTATTTTAAAATTTTTTTATTAACTACCTTCTCTAACTTCTGAGCAATTCCAGTTTATAGCATGGATTTTTCTAATTTTGTATCAATCACAATGCTGTCTTCAGTAACCATGCTCAAAATTTAATCTGAAGAGAAATATTTTATATCAAATCAGTTTTTTAAGGGACCCGTTATTCAGTCATGTAGCCAATTAGACTGAACACTAATTATCTACTGATGATTCAATACATACTTAATTGCAGCTAAGATTAAAACGACTGTAAAAGCAAAGCAAAAACATTCTGCAAGTGGCATTGACACTGAAGACGAAAATGAGGTTTCTCCATCCAAACACTTAAGAAGATCAAAGAAGGGAATGAAAGAGAGTAACGCTAGTCATCCCATCATCATTATTATTGAAGAAGTGGAATCAATACCTGTTCAAGTGTTGCAAGACCTTATTCTCATCACCAGGTGAGCTTAATTTAGGATCTTGGCTTATTTCTTAACTTTGTTATTCTACCCTTTTAAATCCAAAGGATCAGCGCACAAAATGTAAGAAGCTTGGAGTCATTATTAAATAGTGATGTATCGATTCCAAAATTTAGCCAATGCCGATTCTTTGCCTAGATTTAAAAAATCAATTCCCTTCATAGATTTTATGAAATGGCTTACTAATCTCATTGCAGGCCGACTTGGCAAAGTCATACACAAACAACACTCATCCAAAACCTACAGACTATACAATGGCGTCCCACAGGGCTCCATACTCTCTCCAATCCTCTTCAACCTTTTCATGCACGACCTCCCACAACCTCTCTCCCCCCATGTCCACATTTCCTCCTATGCAGATGACCTGACCATAACAGCACAACACCATAACCGTAACACCGCCACACGCCTGATCCAGCAGTACATTACAAATCTGGAACTCTGGCTGACTAATAATAGGATGTCAGCATCCCCTCAAAAATCCTCCATCACCCTCCTAACCTCAGACCGCCACGAATCCCAAGCACACCCGAGAGTCACCCTCATGGGACATCCCCTACCTCTAAACAAAACCCCAACAATCCTCGGCCTCACCCTAGACACACACATGTCCTTTTCCCCTCACATATCAAACATTTGCTCCAAAGCAACAAAAAAACAACGCTCTCAGAACACTCACCTCGACAACATTCGGTCAACAGAAGGAATCCCTTAGTATCCTATACAAACAGTTTGTACGTACTACCCTAACTTACGCTGCCCCCCCTGGTCCCCGTCCATCTCCCACACAAACCAGAAAAAGATAGACCACACAAAACAGAGGTCTCAGAAGCATTACTGGCTGCCTCCGAACCACACCCATCCCACATCTACATGCAGATACGAAAATACTCCCCATCGAACACCACATGAACATGACAGGGACTCAATTCTTCTCCAGAGCGCTGGCCCCAGACCACCCCTGTCACCATCTCACATTACACAATACCCCACCCCGCAACAAAAAACGTACTCCTGCTGCTCACTATTCGCAGCTACTGAACAATATCCCCCCTCCTCCCCTAAACATCAACCCCATTAAACATCACACAGAATTTACCCGGAAATACCTACTCGACCAACCACACAACACTGTCCTTCACGATACTCCCCCTGTAGTCCATCAGAGCGAACAAACCCTCCCAAGGAAAACAAGAGTTACTCTGGCCAGGCTCCGTTCAGGCCACCACCCCTCCCTCCAACAATACAGACACAGACTCCACCTGTCAAAAATGCTACCTCCACCCTGAGGACACAGAACACCTACTCTTACACTGCCACACACACTCTCAACAAAGACACAACTCCAACATTACCTCTCTACGAGACCTATGGACCCGTCCCACGGTGGTAGCGGGATACCTGAGTGCCGCCGGGTTCGCATAAGAGAACTCGGGGGCTACGAAGTAAGTAAGATTTTATGAATCTAATGTTAAAACTTTCAATTTTCATATTTTTACATTTGAAATTTGTTTAAATGCTTTTCCTTAGCTCACTCCACAATATATATCAGAATGTGTTACTCATAATTTCATAAACCATAGTTAAGGTGATGTTAAATAGTTTTATTACTCAGTAAAATTATAAAATTTTATTTTAGTTTCATAAATTGAATACTGATATTTTCATTGTTTTCTTATGTTGAATGTATTTTCGTTCTTCAGTGTAAACAACAAAATTTTTCATTAAAATTTAAAGTCCCTAATGGCCTATTTGAATAAAAAAAAGTGGATATACAATTTGGGTTTATAAAATTACTAAAATACTTAAAATAAAGTCAACATAATAAGATGGTTTCATATAAAAATTATAAAGTACAATATAGAATTATTATTAATATAGAGTAGGAGATTACAATAGTTTATAATATTTAGAGATAGTTTGAGATAATGTAAATTTATGAGTAACTTAACTTATTTAGCTTTGCCTTTTTCATTAATGTTAAATATATTTTATACAATTACACTTTGAAATGAGTATAAATTATCATAAATGGTGTTTTTTGTGTGTTCAATTTTCTATAAATATAGATTTTGTTTTGTAATGAAAATTTTAAAATTCCAAAGAATTGGTAAGAGAAATCAGCTAAATTTGGCTGATTAATTGGTACACCACTATTATTAAGCATATCAATATCCTTGTTGCATTAGATAACCCCCACAGATTGTGCTCCATGCCAAGCAATGTAAATATATTCAAATTTTTTATTTTTATTTGGAGGTATTGTGCCATTTTGTTTTAGGTAACAAATGAAAGACCCAACTGAAGGGAACATTTCTGTAGTAGTAGTCACAAAAACCTTGAATTTTTACATCCCCCCTTAAAATTTGTACACAGTAGTATGCTAAACACCGCAACTCTCCCTTCCACTGAGGTATGTATTCTGGCCTCTCTAGCCCTTTCCCCAATCATGAATACAGCTTAATCGCTCACTCTTAGCAAGTACCCATGTGTAAATAAGTCTTAACAGTAGTTCTTGGATATATTCCATTTCATTGAGCAGGGAGTGGTTGATTAATGAATGCTCTGATATTACACAATAATGTACAATAACTTCACATTTTATTTTGACAAAAATACAAATGGTACAAAGTTAATGTTGATTGTAGACAATGCATCCATGATACGCGCAGGGCCTCAAAAATAATCTGGAACATGGATACAAAATTGGGCCACCTTGATTGCTTCATCATCATAGGCATATATCATCCTGCTTATCTTGTGGCTGAACTCGTATGTTTATTACAAAGTGTTTCAGTTAAAATGAATATAAAGAACAGAAGACAACTTGAATTGCTTGTGTTAACTCCTTTTTTTTCATTCGAACATAAGCACACCGGACAAAAAATTAGTCACCCCTAATAGCACCGATAGTAGGAAGTTCAAGGTCACACAGAGGGCGCTGATGTAGCATTGGTAAGTGACAAGTAGCGGTGACGTAGCACACAGGATCAGATCTGTTTCGTGAGGTGGTGAAGAACAAAGTGTGTGTTGGATATAGTCTGCAAAATGGGTCGTGAGGCAGACGTTACTCAGTGGCAAAAAGGAGCCATCGTGTTTGGCAGAGCCCACGGACACAAAATGTCTGAAGTAGCCCAATTTGTTGGTGTGTCAACGCGTACTGTCCAGCGAGTTTACAAAGAGTGGTGTAGTTCGCAATCAACTGACAATCGACGGCGTAACTGTGGCCGGAAAACAATTCTCGACAATAGGGGCCGCCGCCATGTTTCTCGTCTAGTAACTGCAAATCGTTTTCAAACCAGAGAACAATTGCTCCAAGAAACCAATGAGGTTCTCCAGCGACCAATTTCCGAACGGACATTGCGACGAGAACTGCATGCGATGGACATCTGGAGCAGGGTACCACGGAAGAGGCCGCTGTTAACAGCAAGTCACAAATTGGCACGTTATAAATGGGCTCAGAGGCACAAAAACTGGACTGCGGCAGATTGGAAACGTGTAATTTGGTCCGATGAGTCCCGTTTTTGTTTGTTCTCCAATGATGGGAGGCGACGAGTACATCGCAGGTCCAATGAAGCCTTTAATCCTGAATGCGTCGAAGGTGTTGTTCAGGCTGGAAACAGAAAGTGAAGCGCAGGAATAGACACCCACGGACTCTGGCGGAACTTCGGGACCGGCTGATGAACGAGTGGCAGCAAATCGATGTTCAGTACATGCACAACCTCGTAGAGTCTCTGCCTCGCCGGATTCGTGCGGTTATCAAGGCCAGAGGCGCCGTCACACGTTATTAGGTACATTCTGAGAGGGGTGACTAATTTTTTGTCCGGTGTGCTTATGATGCATTAATTGTTTATAGATATTCATTATCTCCTAATGAGTTACATATTTTGGATGCTCATAATTACGGATAATGTCACAGAGTAAACACCACGTGTGTACATACTCCCCCCAGGCTTAATCCTTCCCCATTCCCCGTGTAAACAAAATCATCAGGGTATGTAATATATGGATGGCCCCTTAGGAAACTGATCAAAATATTGGTTTCAAGTGAATGCGCAAGGAAAATGATGATAATATAAATGTTGCATGGGTTTTAGGTTTTTTTTCACTGTGGGCTTTGAATCCTTGATGGTTCCAATCCTAACAGGATACCACAAATACTAGAATTGAGTTTTTAATACACAAGTTAATTTATCTCCTTGAACAGTGTGTTAAGGTTCTTTGACTACTGATTATTGCAGCTGGGAAGTTATTGTGAGCGATCTACAGGATACATGGTTCAATTGAACACAACAGAAATATAGCATATTTATAGTTCAGCTTGGAACAAAAAAATGCTATATTTCACTTATAGAATTTAATCAAGCAAAATTGAAGAAGAAAATTATTAAAATTTTTGCTTCCATTTTGATTAGAAGTGATTAGTTCTTTTTTCTTAAACATCATTTTCTTATTTACAAAATAAAGAGTTCAAACAGGTTATAATTTAGAACGTAAATTATTTATAGGTTTGTTTACTGCAATAGAGATGATTGTCACTTAAAATAATTTGAAGGGGAAATGGTGTCGCAGGTTTTCAGAGGCTGCTTTAATTAACCAGAATATCGGAGCAAAGAACCACTCAAAGGACCTTCCTCGATCTTTTATAGCTTCGGGAGGTGAAGAAAGCGGTGGTCTAACATCGCCTATGTTTATATATTTTATTTTTAATTAAGAGCCCAGTAAAGCTTAAGGGCCAAATTAAATTAAATAAATAGTCCAGAAATAAAAAAGGACTTTCACACCCATGCGCTATAAAAAGGCACTTCATCAAAATAGGGCAGAGATTTACGTGAATTTGGACTTTGATTGAAAGGAGGCTTTTGGGGGGAATTAAGATCAAATTGGTTGGAAAGAGCATTTATGATAAAATTAATGAAAGGTGACAAAATGGCTGGATAGGGTTGAAATTTATACCACAGAAAAAGCAACATGAGGAAAGACATTGTGGTTAGCAAACACTTATGAAGCTGAGCATTTGGAGGTAACTTATGTAGCAATCTAAAAGATCCATTTTAAAGCAAATTTACGGTTTTGCAAGAACCTTTTTTTTTTATAATCACTGGTAGCGTGATGATGAATGTGGAACGCATTTTCTTTGGGTGGCACAGTTAGGTGATACATATAGGTAAGAGAAAATTTATGTGATATGTGGTGGTCATATGAACTCTGTGGTAGCCACAGTTAAAATTTTTATTATCTTTAAATTAAAGTGGTTGTTGGTTAACAAAACCTTTGTTATTCATTCAGTGAGTACCAGAGAAGCCTTCCTTTCCTCTTCATATTCGGGGTATCGACAACTCCCTCTACATTCACTGGCACCTGAGTCAAGAAGCGTCTTTGTCCGTTTCCATGGAGACCTTCCAGGCCCAACCTTCCACCATTCTTCTCTCGGAAGTTATAGAAAAGGTAAACAGAGTCGGGTTGAGACTCCAAACACTAATCTTAAGTAGACTTATTTGTGCTTCTTAGCATTTGATCATCAATCGTGCCCTACTGGAATAACCATAATTTAGATTTTACCAATTTATAAGATACTATTACGACACTATTAAAATATACAGTACAGTATATACGTCTTATAATAACATTGCAGGGAATAAACCTACATTAAAAAATTATAATGATTTTTGGTTCTTTCCACGCCACAACACAGTGTGTGTATAATATATATATATATATATATATATATTTTTTTTTTTTTAAGTTCAGGAAGAACCGATTCGCCTCTATTTAAAAGGGCATATCTCAGCGGAAAAACAAAGAAAAAGTGAGAGGAAAGACAGAGGAAAAAGAAAGGGTGGAGGGGACAGTCGAAGTGGAAAAAGACCAAGGACTGCAGGGTCGAGCCCCATCATCCTTGGGTGCTAGGGCCGGGAGGGCGCACATGAAACCTCCAGGAACAAGCACGTACAAACGAGCACAAAGATCACTCAAGAGCACGAGCTTAGAACCCCCTTGCGGGGATATATATATATATATATATATATATATATATATATATATATATATATATATATATATATATATATATATATATATATATATATTCCTTGACTCATTGTCTCTTGGTTGTCTCTCTGAAGATTGGCAGAATTAAGTGGCGTTTGGTCTATTCAGTAGTTTGATGGATGACCATTCTCTTTGCTCAGATGATGTGATCCATGATTCAGATTCTACCTAAAGGTGTAGATCCCCATTGTCACATAATATGACTGGGTGTTAAGAATGATTGATTAACTAAGTATAAATCTTGTGGCGTCGCAACATCGAGGTCATTGACAACCTGGGTGTTAGGATGAAGGCAAATTCAAGTAATTAACCACCACCAACCACCCTTTTCTGGTTAGAAATCTAATCACAGTCGACAAAAGATTTAGAAGTTATACAATTCTCAGTGGAGGGGGCGTGTTGTTTGAGCTTGGGACTGAGAACATTCAAATAACCTACAATAGACATTCGGTGATCCAATGTACGAGTATTCCAATCTTGTTTGTTCCGGCGATAACAGGTTGGGACCTTTCATCTCTCAGTTTATCCAAGTGTAATTGTTAATTATCTCCAATGACAGGCCAGTAATCGTTGTGTGATTCAATTTATCCGATTGTGTTGGTTCTTGAAGTTCAGGGCATTTTTCTTTGTAATAAAGGAATTTAAGTGAATCTGTCATTAAACAGGATAAGATTTTTTTTCTCTTCCACCAGATATTGATGAATTCCAATCTTCCATTTCGTGTGGGAGGAAAAGTTTTCAAACTACTTTTGGACATTTTTCTTTTCCATGATTTATCCATCAAGAATTTTATATCGAGGCTGAAGGTGAGAGGCATTGAAAGTTAGTTGTTGTTGTTGTTGTTGTTGTTTGAGAATTAGTTGCAACATTCACTATTTCTTGAATAATCCTTTCTTTCAGGTTTTTTTTGGTTTTGCCGTATTACGCAAATTATGCAGCGGCTTTGTCAAAACACTTTTTATGTACATTTTTCTGATTATTCTCATTTATTAACTTCGTAGACTCTTCTTGTCTTTGTCTTTCCACGAATTGATTCAGTAAGTCTTCGCTTTGTACAGTGATTAACGTAGGAAACGTTGCTATGGTGACCCATCATGATGCGTGCTGCGCGTCTTGAAGATTTATAATTGCTCTAAATTTTTCTGCAGTTCTGCATGCTGGAACATTTTCTTCGGGGCGAAGGGTCGTTCCTCTGCTGCGGGAGAAAGGAGCGCGAGTCTATCCTGCAAAATTTGACTTCAAGGGAAGTTTCTGCACTGAGAAATCTTTCTTCATATAAAAGACTCCAAGAAAGTTTGCTCGCAAATGAAAGAGAAAAGATGGAGAACGATTTCTACTTTTGCGTAAGTTTAACTTTTCTGTTAAAGGACCTTCGGTTTAACCATTTAATGCTTTAGGATCTGTTCTGAGACCTAATAAAATCTATGAAGTTCGCTGAATTCTAAAGGGTTAGGTTAATGCATCTTTCTGAACGTCAAAATTAATGTTTTCTGACGCGCAAATTTTGGTGAAAGTAAAGATAATTGACTGACTCGCATACGGCCATGAATTGTCTTTATTTGAAGAGATTTTCAGTTTCATTTCGTGGAAGTTATTACCTCTATAACATATCGTTCGGTCCGTGGCTGAGCGGCGTCAACTGGTAATCTGACAGTTTAAGAGATCGATACTCGAACGATTGGAATTTAGAACAGAACTCTCACACTGAATTGTCTTTGTTGATTCAACACGAGTACATGGTCGAATCCGGTAGTTTGATACTGTTGAGAGGTGTAGAGGAATTCCATTTTAGTGTTTTGTCTTTGTTGGTGAGAATCTCGCTCAGGAACAAAAAAAATTCAAAAGCATAAAAAAATTACAAATGAGTAATGAGTAGGGTTTGTTTTTTGGAATTTTATTACTGATACCAAAAAATAAAATATTACCATTGTCATTTTTTGTTTTATGGAAATTTTGTATATTTTTAGGTGAACCTCGTTCCGAAACTAAAATAACATAATATACATGTAGCGTTCACATATATTATAGAAATTAATACAAAGAAGACTTAAAGCATGTTTGTCCTTTTAAGAATCTGAAAGTGAGAATGTCTTGAATGTTTGCTTCACTGCTTTTTGACGTCTTCACGCAGTTAACGCTTAATGGGCTTCAATTTTGACTTCCAGAAACGTGTATCGAATTACTTGGATGAATTGGAGTCTTGGTATGGTACGTTCTGTACCCTGGTGAAGATTCTTCACGGCCTGGTTCATACATTACCTGGTACACCTCTCGGCAGACAGGTACTTTGTAACTTGAGGCCACCCGATCGTGGTTGGCGTAGTTGTATTCTGGTGTAACTTTGAAATTAATCTGCTTTGTAGTTTTATCATTGAATTTTTTAATAACTGAACATTCTTAATTAAATGTGGCCACGTCGCAACACTGCTTCACTTTGGATCAGCAAGATTAGACGGCGTTTGTTGTGTTTAATAATTGGATAATAATAATAATAGTAGTAGTAGTAGTAAGTGAGGAGGGCCAGAAAGTGGTACAGCGCTCAGGCCAATTAATGCGGACCATTCCTCTAACTTTCCTATTATTACCAGCACCATCGGCAGTCGAACCCCCGACCTTAGTGTCTATACTGCTTTTACGGGGAAACGGTGTTACCCAGTGAGCTGCAGACACTGGCTTAATAGTTGGATGGATGACCGTCCTCCGCGTTCGAGTGATGTAGCGACCCGAGTCCCACGTGAAGTTTTAGGTTCCCCCCATCACGTGACCTTCGCCGTTACAAATGAGGTTGAACAACTCCAAATATTATCAGTAATTAAATTATTTAAAAAACATTGTTCCTTTTTAATTTATAATTATTTTTATTAATAATTTGAAGGTCCGAGAATTATTGTCATTGTGCCTCGGTCAGCAAGTTACAGAAACGGAAGAATTCAGAGAGCCTGGAAACTTTTCATTGAGTGCCAAAGAAGAATTGGCATCGAAAATACAAGAGCAATCGGAATCCTTAATGGTATTATTAAAATACTCGTTTATGGTTCATAATTTTGATTTTTCAAGAGATGAATTTATATTTAGACATAAATTTATATTTAATACTTAATTTTTCTCGTTATTTACTTTTGTTGTAAGATAATTATGATGATTTTAATGAAGTTGAATCTTCGTTTTAAATTGGGTTTTTCCATCATCATCATCATCATCCACTTAAATTTTAGAATGCGAGAAAAACGCTGAAAGTGAAGAACTTAGAGAGGATTGCTCAAATATTATGAAAGGCTTTCCAACATCGAAAACGAGCCGAAATTGAATGAAGAGAAAAACAAACCAAGTTCCCTCGTCATAGATTTAAAGCCTTCTGACAGGTTTTATCTGAGAGAGGTCGGGCTTTAAGGATTTTTGATGGTCACTGGTAGTAGAGATATAAAAGTAATGCAAAGACTAGTCATTAAGGACTGATACTGTTACTTCGGTGGTTCTTTCTATTTTAAAATTTTTAATATAACTTCATTAAATTAAGGCCATTTTAGTAGGTATAGGAATATTCTTTAACTATGATGGTTTATAGTTCGATTTAACTCTTAACTAAACATTCTACACGTTTGAATACCGGACCATCACGCGTTGAATTCCATTCAATATCAGCCACGAGACCCTCGCTTTTATGGTTTCAGTATGTATTTATTGATTTCTTTATTACTCGATCAAATCGGGTACTTCTTTAATGTTTATGAAGGAAATGTTTCCTCAGACATTTTAAGCATCATGAAAGTTAAAATTGGACTCAAGCTAGATATTTGGCGCATCGTTACGTGATATTAGGACCCTAAACTCGCTAATCTTATTATTATTATTACAATAATAATTGCTTTTATCCGTGTCAGATGCAGAAATTTTTTTACTTTTAAAGTAGGAAAGGATTCGCCCAGTGATATGAGAAGATGGGGAGCCTTCGAGATTACTGTCATTTTTGCGTACAAAACTATTTTAAAAGGGCGAAGGTGGTGTGTGGCATCGGCATTCTGGATTGACCAAGTTTTTGCTTTAAAAAATAAATACGAATTATTTTTGCATTAGTTACATCTTGTTTCCTCTGTCAGAAATAAATTTTGATATGACATTCCGTATAACGCGGGAAATAGAGTTTGGATAATGGCTGAGTTACTGTTATTACTTTTAACATTTTTGCTAGGTAGACGAGTAACGATTGAAATTGAGTGTAACGCTTAGAAGGGACGAGGGAAGAAACGTAGATCTCTACAAACTCTAAAAATTCTTAATATGAAACCTTTTTATCAGAAACTTTTAGGCAAACAGAAAATGAAAACTTCGAGAAATCCTTTTGAAGAATTACGGACTGAAATTCTAACATGTTTCGAACGCGCTTTTATTTCGCATTTGAAGCCCGTCAATACGAAAGCTTTTCATGAGGCTTTCTTCTTCGATTCGATCGCGAATGTCAAGTACCAGTTACTGGGATCAGTTCGAACCACCATCACGACTGGTTTGGCCAATCCGCATAAATATTTGCAGGTAGGAGAAATTTTACTCTAGAGTTTATCGTTATCTTTGGCACTAATACAAAAGTAGTGCCCCTAAATTAAATGTTTTGTTATGACTTCTTGTAAGAAGAACCAATGGCTGTTAGGTTACATTTAAGTTATTTCAGTAGTTTTTAAAACCTTTATCTTGGGTTGAGGCAGTGCGCTTGCTGCAAAGTGGATGACTCGAGCAACCTCTTAACCAGCTTACCCGACCTCAGTCTCTGCTACAAACTGCACTTGGAATGTGGAAGACTAATTAACCTTTACGACTGGATGCAAGCTTTCATCACTGTGATTGTGGAGACGATGATGACTCTTCAGTCAGTCTAAAGAAAAAGAAGACCGTGAATGAGACAATTCAGTATCCTTTTGGTTTATTTACGTCATTGACAAACTTCCGCGATAACAATTTACAAATGTGTGTGTGTGTGTGTGTGTGTGTGTGTGTGTATATATATATATATATAATATATATATATATTATATATATATATATATATATATATATACCTGTGACCACCTTGTCGTGGTGGGTGGGCTCCCATGTTGACCCAGTGGGCTGCGTCGGCGGGAGCTTAGCCCCGGAATGGTTACCCATGCCGGAACGCTACTGGGGAAACTGGCTAAGTGCCACTAAAGTCTTTGGCTCCCAGTACGGGTCTCCAGTGCTGTCCTCCGGAGGTGACGCCCTTAGGGCGTCACTGTGTTGGATGGTTGGGTGTCCGGGCCAGTGGGATTGGGGGACTGGGGTCTTTGCGCCGTTTGGGGGCAAACTTTCGCATCACGGGGCCCCGTTTTAAACCGACGGTGTTTCCCCTGGGGACGAGGTACCCCGCCCCTTGCGGTTGCGCTCGGCTTCCCTTCTCACCGGTAGGCAGTTTCTCGCGTCCCCTGGGTCCGTGTTTTATAAATTTAATAACGTATGAAAACTATTACTACTTGTCCTAGAACTCGGGTAGTGGGCAACCAGGCCCCCCGAGTCCTTTACCACTGGAAGACCACGTCTTGAGGAGGTCGCCTCTCTTCCAGCAGCGGGACACTTACACTCTCCTCTTCCGTTACCGACACCAGCCTGTACCTTGAACATCCCCTTGGACATACACCCTCTGGAGCAGGGTTCTCGCTCCTGCCCACCTCAGCCGCCTTCGGGCAAGTCAGGTTCCGCCCAAGACTTGCCTTCAAAACCCGGCTTCTTACTCTCCCCGTATGCCCCCCTCACCCGCCGTCGGCCCGCCTCCCCACGGAGAGAGCCCTGTGGCGGACGGAGAAGTCGGCATTCACGTCCATCCTATCGACCATTGGATATCCCAGTCCACTTCGATTCTACAGCCTCCCTATCCCTTCGAAGTATCCACAAATTCCTAGAGATCCGGCCTACCTCTGGGTCCCTCCTGACCAACTCTAAACGGACGTTTCAGGCGATCCGAGCCCGCAGAAACGAAAGCCCTATTCTCCCTCACTGAGGTCCTTGGATGTTCAGTGTCCGTCTCCACACACCCTCGCCTGAACCAGAGTCAGGGCACTATTTACACCACCCGCCTATTATCGATCACAGTGAACGAGCTCGTAGAGGACCTCGCGACTCAGGGTGTCACTAAGATCCATCGCTTCACATCCCGACAGGGAAGCACCCCCTCCCCCACCCGCGCCTACTTCTTACCTTCAATACCTTAGTCCCTCCCGACCGTATTGTATGGGGTATGGGAGACCGCACGTCATGCGAGTTTACTGTCCGCCCGTACATCCCAGACCCGACCCGCTGCTTTAAATGCAACAAGTTTGGACACGTTAGCTCAGTTTGTCGGCAGCCGCACCAACTGTGTTGGTTGCGGACAAATCGCTCACCTAGACAAGTGCCCCAACACACCCAAATGCTCCAGTTGTGAAGGCACACACCCCTCTTCATCCCTCGAATGCCTGTTCTTCAGGTTCGAGGAGGAGGTCCGAGGCCTGCAGGTAGCGGACTTCGTTATCCTCCGAGAGGCGCGAGACAGGGTGCGGAGTCGGGAGGTGAGGCTGGGGGTATCTTAAGCCGCTACCCTCGGCTCTGTCCTCTCGGCACGCCACTCTGACCTGCCGCTCAAACTCCTCTCGACCACTGCTCCCCATCCCTCCAAAAGGGAGTCCTCGTAGGACCCGACGACCTCCTGTCCCCCCACCATCCCTTCTCTTCACGCACCTTACCTGCCACAGTTTCCCCAGGAGTCTCGGACCAGGACACACCCAGGCCCCATCCACCTCGAACCCTTCCCTTCCGGCACTTTGCACCCACCCGAACCTAACGCCCGGAGCAAGCTGACGAGGCGGAGACGCAGGAGCGAGTCGCCAGACCCTCCAACCTTTCAACATGTCTCTCCCTCTTCCCCTAGATCTAAGAAGACGGCTCGGACCCTCACACGGCCCACTTCGCCTACGAGGATCATATCACCCCACCGCAGAAGTCCCACCAATCTACCCCCACAGACTTTGACAATAGTTGCCGAATTACATGACCCGTCCCCCACGATGAGATCCAATCTGGACAACATCCTCTCCCCCTAGGATCCAGTGGATACGGCTCTGGCGCAGCTACATGCTGTGCCCGAGGGGAGCTCGGCCGCGCCCATGAGTCTTATGGATCTGTCCTTGCCTCCTGGTGCCATTTTTTCCACCCCTCCACGAGAACACTGGTTCATCTCCTTCCACCCCGACAGTACCTGCCCCCAACATCCCTGGCCCCCTCCCTGTTAGCCACCCTGAGCACGTCCTCCCTCCCACCTGCCCGGTCCTTCTAGTACCCCCTTATCGCCATCCAGGGTCAGCCGTGAGACCCCAGACAGGCGGGGAAGTGCCACTTTGGAAAATAAAGTGCCCCCTCCTGGCCCGAACACAGAAGCCCACCAAGAAACCTTTCACCCTCTGAACCCACGACGTTCTCCTAGCTGCCGTGATCCACGCCTCCGGTCTCGCTCGGCCGACTCGACCCCGCAATCTCCGCGGAGGTCGACTGGCTGACCGATTCCTTCTCTGGTGAACGGCAGGTAGCCAGCCATGCTCCTGACCCATCCTTCGCTTTCACGAACCCCAGATCTCCCTTCACACTCCCAACCTCCTAGCACCTACACGTTTACCCATCCCCCATCATCAAATAATAATGGATCCTCCGAAAACTACAATAGTACACTGGAACTGCAGAGGAATATCCGCGAACTACGAAGGCCTTAGTTCCTTGATTGCCACTTCCGGTCCAGTGTGTGTCTGTCTCCAGGAGCTAATCCTGGGGACCAGGCCCATGCCCTGCCCTACTGGATATTCGTACATCACCACCCCGTCTCCTACCTGCACTCGAAGGGGGGCTGCCATTTTCATACACAACGCAGTCCCCTTCCACAATTTCTCTATCCGATCCCCGTTACAGGTGATTGCTACCGGGCTTTCCCTGGATAGACAGTACACCGTCTGTTCAGTATACCTCCATCCCCACACTCAAATCTCCCGCGATGACCTGGTGGAGGTTGTACAACTACTCCCCAGGCCCTTTCTATTACTGGGCGATTTCAATAGTCGCCACCCCTTGTGGGGAGAGGTACACTACACCTATATGGCCCCGACCCTGACTACTATCATGACCGAGCTCTCCTTCGAGTGCCTCAATGATAGCTCTCCTACATTCTACCATGCCACCACCTGCACCACTCCATCCTGTATAGACCTGTCCTTCGTTTCGACCGATGTCGTCCTAGATTTCACATGGCAAGTCCTCCAAGAGGACTGTGGAAGTGACCATTTCCCTGTTCAACTCACGCTCAATTGGCCCGACCAGACCGTTCGGGTACCGGAAAAGTGGATTACTGCCAAAGCTAATTGGTCCCGCATCCACAACGATACATATACAACCCTTATGACTGCCCACTTCCCACCCATCCTTCGAAGAGTGCATCGCATACTTCGAGTCAATCGTTGTAGCGGCTGCGTGCACTAACATCCCATGATCCTCTGCTTACCCCCGCACTAGACGGGTACCTTGGTGGACCCCAGAGTGCACGGAGCCCGTACGCGCCAAGAAGAAGGCTACTCCTCAACGTTTCTACCGTACGCGACTCCCCATCCATCGTACGGAGATGCAGCGGGCCAGGGCCATTGCCCGCCGTGCAATGAAGACAGCGTGCCGAGCTTCTTGGCGTGCCCTTGTATTCGGCGTCACCACCACCACACCTTCGGCTACCATCTGGAACAAGGTACCGGGTGTCGAGAGGCGACATGTCCCCTCCCGACCCCCGGTCCTCTGGACTAACGACGGACTCCTATACGAGCCCAAATCGGTGGCAAACCACCTAGCTTCTACCTTCGCCGCCGTTTCTTCCTCCGCCGTTAGTTCCCTCGTACCCGCCCCTAACAATAGCTCCTCTTCACCGTTCCTAGACAGCACCTCCAACCAGTTGTTCACCATGCATGAACTACAGGCGGCACTGGCCTCTCGACGATCCCCTTGTCCCGGCCTGGATGGTATCCCGTACAGCATGATCCAGCACATCACCCTACCTTACAAATTTTCCTACTAAAACTATGCAACCGCATATGGATAGAGGGCGCCTTCCCCTCCCGGTGGAGGGAGGCCCACGTAATCCCTACCCCCAAACCCGGCAAAGATTCCCTCGATCCCACAAACTACAGACCAATCGCACTAACGTGTTGTGCCTGCAAAATCTTCGAAAAAATGGTCGCTACGCGACTATCGTTCTTCCTTGAAAATAGTAATTCCTTCCCGGCTACCCAGTCCGGCTTCAGACAATTTCGCTCCACCATCTTCTCCTCTTTCTCAGCCGAGACATACAGAATACCTTCAACAGTGGACAGTTCGTCCTATCAATTTTTTTTTTTTTTACATCCAGAAGGCCTACGACACCACCCGTCGGACAATAATCCCTAGTCAGCTCCAAAATCTAGGTCTCGTCGGGGCCATGCCGACCTTCATCAGGGGCTTCCTTTCCTCCCGAACCTTTGAAGTTCGGGTGGGCTCAGTCCTCTCAGACACCTTCGTGCAGATACACGGGGTCCCACAGGGGAGCATCTTCAGTGTTCTATGCTTTTCCCTCGTCATGAACACAGTCTCAAAATGCCTTCCACCCACCATCCGTTCTTCCATCTACGCGGATGACCTTGCGATCTACTTTGCAGGGCGGGAGCCGTCTGTCGTTCAACGGCAAATTCAGCTCGCCATCTACCGGGTGGAAAAGTGGGCGACGTCGGTGGGGTTCCGTCTCTCCACCCCCAAGTCGAAGTGTATGCTCTTCGGCGGAAGAAGACCCGCAACCCTTCCTGTTCCCTCTGTCACGTTATACGGCAATCTTCTTGAGGTGATACCCTCCACGCGATTTCTGGGCGTGACTCTAGACCGACGGCTCAACTGGGTTCCCCATCTCAAACACCTGAAGCAATCCCTCCAACGTCCCCTCGCTCTCCTAGATCACCTGTTCCACACCACATGGGGCGCAGACCGACGCTCTCTTCTTCGCCTTTACACTTCCATGGTGCAGTCGAGGCTGGACTATGGCAGTGTAGTATACGGTTCAGCCTCCAACGCCTGCCTCCGTATCTTGGACCCGGTCCTTAATAGGGGCCTCCGCCTCGCCACCGGTGCCTTCCGCTCTTCCCCAGCCTCCAGCCTCCAAGTGGATTGCAATTACCTCCCTCTCGCCCTCCGACGGGGTCTACTCCTCATGAGGACATACCTTCGTGCACAGAGACTACCCTCTTCGCTTCTATGCGCGGCGATTTCTGAACTCCCACCCGAGGGACGGAGCTGGCACTTCGCTGAAGCGGTCCGCTCTTTCTTTGACCTTTCCAACATGCCCGCCCCCTCAGTTATCCCCATTTCATACAGCACTACCCCCCGTGGCAACGCACCCCTATCAAGTTTTACAGGGACCTGTGTGCCCTACCAAAGACTTCCACGATCGCTACGGTATACAGGTCACTCTTCCAAGAACACGCAACCCAACACCCGGACACCGTCGCCATTTATACAGATGATTCCCGCTCGGAGGCTGGTACGGCCGCCTCAGCGGTGATACTGGCCCAGCCGCTTTCTCGAGGCGTCAGCTTGCCCCGCAAGGCCTCCGTTTTCTCAGCAGAACTCTTCGCGATTATGGAGGTCCTCGACATTGTACGCACCCACTCTGCCAGTTCCGTCATTTATTCAGATTCCCAAAGCGCACTTCTCCCTAGAGAGATTTAACCCCCCTCACCCGCTCGTCTGTACCATCCAGCAAACCTTCCCCTTTTTAACAGCCTTCCGACACGAGACAATCGCCTTCTGCAGGGTCCCGGCACACGTCGGCATCCAGGGTAACGAGGAGGCGGACCGCACGGCAAAGACGGCCTGCCTACTGCCGGCCTCCCCCCAGCCCCTCCCTTTCTCCTACTTCTTCCCGACTCTCCGTTCCCACTTCCGCTCCATCTGGCAACGGGAATTGGACCAGGTCACACAAAACAAACTCCACAAAATCAAACCGCAATTAGGATGCTGGGCCTTCTCATTCCACCGGTCCCGCCATAAAGAAGTGATTCTAGCCCGTCTCTACCTAGGACACACACGCATTACTCATGGTCACTTTATGGCTAAATCGCCAGCCCCGCTTTGCCCAACCTACCATACCCCTATCTCTGTCGTACATCTGGTCGAATGCCCAAACCTGTCCGCTCTTCGTCGCGGGTGTTTCCCTCTATAATCCATACTCGCCGAAGGCCCCCATTTTTCAGCAGAAGCGATTTTCCTTTTCTTCACTCATTCCCATCTGCTTCATCGTGTCTAAGACCATACCCTTTCTACCCATTATCCAGCAACTGACCCTTACTCACCCACCCTAGTTTACTATCCCCAACTCAGTAACACCACCCATCCACTGCCTCGCCGAGATATGTACCACTTTCACTAGGTACGAATCGGTGGTAAATTAAAGAAAGGGAAAAACAAGAAATATATATATATATATATATATTAGTGATGTAGCGGATGTCATTTTTTTCACATCCGCGGATGCGGATGAGGATGTTTGAGCGGATGTCTACATTTTCGTTATTTTTTAGGATATATTCAAGATTTGTTGTGTTTAACGTATATAATAAGTTATTATATAGAGAGAGCTGTAGCTATAATGTAGTATAATTGATTAATTGTACAATAATTGCTGTACTTTTTCTCTGAACATATAAAATAATATCAAGCATCTAACTAATATAGAAATCAATTAGTGAATTCGTCTGCAAATAAATTCGTTATATTTTGTTGAGTTTCAGCGACAATTAGAAACCATAATTGTGTTACCAGGATGCGGGACGTGAACCCAACTCAAATGCACCCCACCGACCTCTTTCCCCAACCTCCACCCTTATAGAAAGAGATCTTTAATTAGCTTGATAACTATTTATATTAAGTTTAAAGTTTTATTAGGCATATTTATAAACGAGTAATTAAAATAAAGTAAACTAAGATGTTCATCGTTTAATGTTCAAACTTAATTATAGGAAGGTTATGCTTAAGGAACATTAATTTTTCTGCCTTTTCTGCTGCCAGTCTGTTTCTCTTTTCATCATATATTAATCCAGCACTGCTAAATAATCTCTCGCTTGGTACGTTTGTTGGAGGACAGGCTAAATGTTTCCTTGCAAGTTTACTCAAGTATGGATAGATATTCTGCGTATTTTTCCACCAACTAATAGGATTGTCACATGCAGCCAGGCGTTTTTCTTGGTGATAGCTCTCGATCATTTTTACTACATCTTTTGACATCGCGTAGGTCTCGTCATTGCTGCTTGACTCAAGAAACTGAGAGAGAGATTCTGTGATAGATTTGCTTGTTGAAGGTGTTGGTTCTGTCACTGAAACTTTTATTCTTTTGGTGGGTGGCGAAGCGACAGATTCAAGAGATTGAAGCTCTTCAACGGCTTTGCCAAGTGATGATTTAACTCTTTCTAATGTACTAGGTGAAAATAACTTAGCTTTGTAACGTGGATCTAAGTAGGTTGCAAGAGAGTAACTTCATACAAGAACAGCCTCTCGTCTTGTCGCTTGCATCACTTTTGCGCACAATGAACTAGTTCTATTAATATAGTAGAATTTGATAATTTCCGCTTATTACTGACATTTTATCTCAACGGTCCACATCCGCACGACATCCGCAGTCCAAAGTGCGGATGCGAGAAAATGTGCGGATGCTATGCGGATGTGACCTACATCACTAATATATATATATATATATATACACACCTCGGTGGTGTAGTGGTTAGCGTCGCTGACTACGAGTTCATCGGCCCTAGGTTCGAGACCCGGTGACGGCAGCCGGCGCGCAGCAAAACCCAGTTGTTCATCCTTCCACACAATAAAGAAAGTGGTTGGTAGATAAAGGGGTACCCTGGGTGGCTTAGTGGTTAAGACGCTGGGCTGCTAGTGGGGCGTGGTTCGGATTCCACGTTAAACTGTAGGTCTAAGGTGGAGTGAAAAGCTTGACCTTCGTCAGAATGAACAATTCGAGCTGAAGCAAAACCAAAGTTAACCCTGGTTTTGCTTCCGCCCGAATGGTGACTTCTCAAACTTTTTGCTCCACCAAGGAAGTATAAAATTACAATTCCTGAGCTCAGACTCAATCTTCCAACCTCTCAATTAACATCCCAGCGGTTTAACCACTAGGCTACCCGGGCAGGTATAATTATACTACTACTAATAATAATAATTTATATATATAACCTTTGGTTAGCTTCCGCCCGAATTGTTCATTCAGACGAAGGTCAAGCTTTTCACTCCACCTTAGACCTACAGTTTAACGTGAAATCCGAACCACGCTCCATCAGCAGCCCAGCGTCTTAACCACTAGGCCACCTAGGGTACCCATTTATCTACCAACCACTTTCTTTATTGTGTGGAAGGATCAACATCTGGGTTTTGCTGCGCGCCGGCTGCAGTCGGCTCTCGAACCCGGGGCCGATGGATTCGTAGTCAGCGACGGTAACCACTACACCACCGAGGCGCATATATATATATATATATTAGTGATGTAGGTCACATCCGCACATTTTCTCGCGTCCGCATCCGCACTTTGGACTGCGGATGTCGTGCGGATGTGGACCGTTGAGATAAAACGTCATTAATAAGCGGAAATTATCAAATTCTACTATATTAATAGAACTAGTTCATTGTGCGCAAAAGTGATGCAAGCGACAAGATGAGAGGCTCTTCTTGTATGAAGTTACTCCCTTGCAACCTACTTAGATCCACGTTACAAAGCTAAGTTATTTTCACCTAGTACATTAGAACGAGTTAAATCATCACTTGGCAAAGCAGTTGAAGAGCTTCAATCTCTTGAATCTGTCGCTTCGCCACCCACCAAAAGAATAAAAGTTTCAGTGACAGAACCAACACCTTCAACAAGCAAATCTATCACAGAATCTCTCTCTCAGTTTCTTGAGTCAAGCAGCAATGACGAGACCTACGCGATGTCAAAAGATGTAGTAAAAATGATCGAGAGCTATCACCAAGAAAAACGCCTGGCTGCATGTGACAATCCTATTAGTTGGTGGAAAAATACGCAGAATATCTATCCATACTTGAGTAAACTTGCAAGGAAACATTTAGCCTGTCCTCCAACAAACGTACCAAGCGAGAGATTATTTAGCAGTGCTGGATTAATATATGATGAAAAGAGAAACAGACTGGCAGCAGAAAAGGCAGAAAAATTAATGTTCCTTAAGCATAACCTTCCTATAATTAAGTTTGAACATTAAACGATGAACATCTTAGTTTACTTTATTTTAATTACTCATTTATAAATATGCCTAATAAAACTTTAAACTTAATATAAATAGTTATCAAGCTAATTAAAGATCTCTTTCTATAAGGGTGGAGGTTGGGGAAAGAGGTCGGTGGGGTGCATTTGAGTTGGGTTCACGTCCCGCATCCTGGTAACACAATTATGGTTTCTAATTGTCGCTGAAACTCAACAAAATATAACGAATTTATTTGCAGACGAATTCACTAATTGATTTCTATATTAGTTAGATGCTTGATATTTTTTATATGTTCAGAGAAAAGTACAGCAATTATTGTACAATTAATCAATTATACTACATTATAGCTACAGCTCTCTCTATATAATAACTTATTATATACGTTAAACACAACAAATCTCGAATATATCCTAAAAAATAACGAAAATGTAGACATCCGCATCCGCGGATGTTGAAATCAAACATCCTCATCCGCATCCGCGGATGTGAAAAAAATGACGTCCGCTACATCACTTATATATATATATATATATATATATATATATGGTGGACTGGGTATCCGCATCATTTTTAAAATCCGCATCCGCACTTCTGACTGCGGATATTACCTCTAATAAATTATGCAATTTATAATTAAATTAGCTTATAAAGTAGCTTATAAGGCCCAGTCATGCACATTTCATGTAAAGTATTAATTATTAATGAACAAACAAATATATATAAACCTCAAAATATAAATACCTGGTAACAGAAAATTGAATGAAACTTGTTTCATTGAATTTTCTGTGGCTGAAACTCTTGAGATAGTTATTTTATCATAATGAAAATATTAATTTTAATTCTTATGCATTGCCTGCCATAATAGTAATATCACGAAATTTGAAAAAATTGTCATATATTCATAATTCTATATTATATTGATAGATTAACTAAATATCCGCATCCGCGGATATTGAAATTAAAGATCCGCATCCGCATATGTTGAAAAACTGACATTATATATATATATATATATATATAAGTTGGGTATATAAATGAAGTTGGGGTGGCTCACTAAGTTGAAGGTGGTAGCTTCTAACAAGTCGCGAGGCATACTCGAACCCTACTAGTTTCCAGCTTCTCAGGAACTGATTTCTTCTATCTTTGTCTGAAGTGTTCAAATTAGCGTGATCGAGACTCATAAATGTGCCTTGGAATTCCGATTAAGGAGGTCATTGACCAATGTAGGTTAAGATGGTTTTAACCTCATTGGCCATCGGAATATCCTCTGGACCTTAGACTTCACAAAATTAGAACTCGTTGGTCCTGTTGGTGATGTCGCCACTGGACTTCCTTAGTTAACCTTAAGCGCGAGAGATCGATTATCTGGCGATGTATTACTCTGATATTTTCCTTAATATGCTTCTCAGAGCTAGATTCATCCAGTCTGTTTCGGAACTGCAGTTACTTGGATTCATTAAACCAACCAAAAGGAAAACTGACCATGTCCAACGCCTCACATGGGGCGGGTGCTGATATTTAAATTGCGTCTATACTTTTAAATTAATGTACAAGATAGGATTAATGATGATTACGCACATTTTGTGACCAAATTCCATTTTCTTTTTTAATAACTTTCCCTTTTGCGTTAATAAAATTTCAAATGTTTCGCGTTACGTTATCCTAAATCGCGTTCATGTTCGACGAGTTCACGTTGGTTTGATGGATTGTGAAGGACTTAACAGGATCGTTTCTCCTAAGCAAAGAATGAAAATGTAACTATTTATCCAAAGAGAAACGTCGAGGAGGAGATTGTATTTATTTAAGAAAACCAATGCGCAAATAGCTAAAGTTTGAACTAAACCGAAACGTACGCATATTTGGAGCTAACATGATCCTGTCATTTAACATCTTTAAAAGTTCCTTATAATAGGATGTACATTTACAACATAAACTCTTACTCAGAAAATTGAAGTAAATCTATGAGCTCAGAATGCAAAAAATATTTAAATCACATTTGCCAGCTACAGTATAATGAAAATATAAACGAGAATTTGAAAAGATTTATTAAAGGAATTGTTTTGTTGTTTAAAACTTAAAACTAAAAAAAGATACCCTAAATAATGGGTAAAACAAAAGAAGATTCGGTCTTGAGACTCGAAAAGTTAAAATGAAATTAAGCTATGAGCAACAGATTTTAAGAAGGCAATTTTATCACTTTCAAGAATACTTTTCGGCGAGTATTTCGATGCGCGAGTCGAGTGTTTCGTATTTTTTCTTTTTACTTGGCTCGTCTCCTCGTTGCAAATGGGAAATTTTAGTCTGCTTGTAAATGATGATTTCAATGCGGAATGAAATGCTTCAAGGGCATTATTAGTTCGGGGCAATTTTTTTTTTAACCTAACCTAACCTAACAAAAATTTCCAAGACCTAACCTAACCTAAACCTAACCTAATCTAACCGAATTTTCTGGACACCGTTTTAGTCCTTTCGGTATATGATGAACAAGGTGAGTAAAAGTGTTTTCAGAAAACTATATTTACCCCCGTTGCTTTTTGTTGATGATAAAAATTAAATTTAAAAAATAAAAAAATCGATTATGGCGGTTCAACGCGGGAGTTTGATTTGGGAATTCGGATTTAAAATGAGGAATGGCTCGCAATATGGTTCATATCCTGAAATTGCTCAGGAAAATGCCCGAGTAAGTCATTGGGCGAAATGTTGGAATATATGTCTTAAAAACAGTTGTGATTTATTCTAGAGGTGTTCTGAAGGAAATTTCAATTACAAGGGGGGGGGGGGGGGGGGGAGTCCTCGTACATTCGTGTGTAGCGCCAGATTTCGCGTAAAAAAAAAAATCATCTGATTGGTCAGCCTTTGGAAGAAATGAAACCTGATCCCAATTGGACAATTCATAATCTGTAACGCCATTATATATACAATGAATGAATTCAGGAAATTATAGGTGGCCTTAAAGTTTTTCATTATATTTTTAGCATTTTAATTTATGTTCTTT
The DNA here is from genome assembly GCA_023014485.1 of Bathynomus jamesi. Lineage (NCBI taxonomy): Eukaryota > Metazoa > Arthropoda > Malacostraca > Isopoda > Cirolanidae > Bathynomus > Bathynomus jamesi. Next base: position 1,934,349 of record JAJOZX010000052.1, on the reverse strand, counting down.
GAGCATTCTATAAGCGAAAATTATATAGGAGTAGATTATAATTTTTAATAAGTTTGTAGTTTGGATTTCATATTTGGGTCAAATATTAATTAAAGTTCAAGGTTTGAAGCGGCTTTTATTGCAATAATAAGACGTGGTGGTAAAGCAACAATTGTATAAATTTGGAAATAATAGTAAAACTTTTAACATATTCATTTACTGGTATCCGTGAATGGTTTCATTAAGACTCGTAATGACTTTATCATGAACTTCTGTTTCACTATGAAATAATTGGAGTAAGACTGTGTATAGAAGCTTATATATACATTGGCGTAGCCACGGAGTGAGGTTGGGGGACCCTAGAAGTATAACAAAATAGTAAACATTTATTCACGGTCCATTACGATGACGATCAATTACTTTTAAAGTAAGTTTGAATGACAACTAGAAACTATATAAATTCAGAGGTACGCATACTTGTACGCACTCGTTTTGCGCTTGATATTTACGGGGTAAATTTTGAAGACTACAGCTCAGTAAAGCCTAATACTTAAGGGCTAATTAATAAAATGGATAGTCCAAATTTCAATTATTTATGTTAAAACAAAAATTGTACAGCTATATTTTATCAATAATGTAAAGGGTTTCCCTACACCCTCCCCTTGAATTTTCCCATCACCCCTATTGGATTGTACTCGACCTCTAAGTATCCTTTACAGATGCTTATCTTATGAAACACAGCTGACTGAAGTGAAGCACCACCAGAAAATGGGGCTGCCATGTAATCGGGACAGAAAAGAGAATTTGAACACAAAATAGAGTATCATATGACGAATGAATGAAGAATTTTATTTCAATTTTTTTACCATCACTAGTGGCTCGACCTGATCTTTGTGTTATGTTAACAGGAATAAAAGGAGAAATTCATCTCTCGCTTCTCCCAGTAACAGCAGCTACAGTTGAATGTTCATTTTCGTCATTGATTAGAATTTTGTGTTCTAAAAGAAGTCGCCTTTTGCCTGATCATGTGAATGAACTAATGAAAATATCGATTGAAAGACTGAAAGTACCGGACACACGGAAGCCACCAAAGATGAACGCACTGCATTTGAGAAGTTTATTAACAGAGTTGCGCAAATTAAAAAGAAGCCTAGAAGGACGTAGAGTTAGTGCTTCACAGAAGCACCTTTAACTTGGGTGATTTTAAAATACGAGTTAAATCTAATAGAATGTCATTAAGCATTTTTCAGTGTTTACTCTGGTGCCATACAGCCTACCTTTGCCTTCACGGTCTCACCCCTCGGCCCTCAACCCTTGAAAACCGAGCAGCCCCTCTAATTTCAATTCCTGGTAAAAGCAATATATATATATATATATGAATAGAAACGACATAATATTAAGGAACGTTTCTGCACACGCGGAAGAGAAATAACGAATAAATGAAAAATGAGGCGAACCGCCCGGGAATCGAACCCAAGGCCTTCCAATTGCCGTTTCTATTCATTTATATACTGCGTGGTCATTGCAGTTAAATGCACATATTCACGATTTGCGAGGGTGCCCTCTCAGGGCATTGGTTTCTGCCCTATGTAGGAGAATTTCGATTTGTGAATGATTGAGGTCCGTGGTGTAATGGTAGCGCATCCAACGGCAATTGGAAGGCCTTGGGTTCGATTCCCGGGCGGTTCGCCTCATTTTTCATTTATTCGTTATTTCTCTTCCGCGTGTGCAGAAACGTTCCTTAATATTATGTCGTTTCTATTCATTTATATACTGCGTGGTCATTGCAGTTAAATGCATATATATATATATATATATATATATATATAATTTCATGAAAACATCAGAAACCAGAATTGACCTAGGATGGGACTAAATAAATTTGTTGGGTTTTTAAGAGCAACTTAAATGCTGAACCAAAGGCTACCAATATCAAGTCGGCCCACGCTCGTATTATAACATTTAAATAATTTCATACAAACGATTTGGAACAGAAAATTAAATTTCATCCCTGTGAAACCTTCACTTTTACTTTAAATTCACGAGCTACTTAAAATTTTAGTGCAGCTTCACTCAGTCTTTGAATGTGAAGTTAAAATTTTGATGGCTGTGGTATCTTTGTAAATTTATGGACTCGCTGACTTTTCCTTCATTTTACATAAAAGTAAGAAATTCTATAGAACCGTGGCCTGATTAAATATAGGTAGGCTGGCTGAACTGCAAAGTATTTTTTTTCCATGTATTCTAACGTATTTAGAACACATGAATATAAAAACAAACATATTTCTGCAAAACAAACAAAACATCTTATTGCGAATCATTCACAACCCATAGCCACTTAACATACAAGTACAATCTTAGGTATTATACACTGAACTTAATACAAAAATAAGGCCAACATAGCCCTTTAACCTAGTATACTAGCATACTGTTTGATTAATTATCTGAATTTTATGTACAGGGTCATTCAAAAGTCAGGTTACATAGGGCTTTTCTGTTTCTTTGCAGGTAAATGAGTTATGAGATGTTATCGAAGGAGGAGCGCATTGATGTGATATTCCTAGCTGGCTGCACAAGTGCATTGCCGTTAACGGTGACCATATCGAACATGTGATGTGACTATTCCCCTGTATCATTACATAATACAGTATTTCCCTATGTAACCTGACTTTTGAATCACCCTGTATATTGTTATTACATGAGACATCTTTTAACACTTATAACACTTATTGTAACACAACTTAATATGCATATATAATCTTTGCTACATTACAAAAATAATGTATTGTAAACCAGCAGTTGTCTGAACCAAGACTGCCATTGCCATATAGGTGAGAGGTACACAGTATCTGAAGACAGGACATTGTACAATAACACATTAGAACTGTTTTGGACCCGAGTAATGAAATTATATATATTCTTCCTGATTAACATTTGGCTGGTAGGTAGGTTACGCGTAGTAAACAAAACTGGCACTGCACCATTTTGGTTCCCTACATAGCGTACGAAAAATATTATAAGCAAGCAACAGGGAGTTTATTCATAGCAGTTTTTGTATAGTTCCACCACAGATGGGATGTATACAATGCAGTACAGTAAGTTCTAAAAAGAAGTTTTAACTGATTCTGAACACACCAAATTTCCTTACCAGCATGTTACCCTGTACATACAGCTTTTTACGTTGCCTCTCAAGATCGAGTTCATCTCGCAGCAAGTGATTAATTACATGACTCAAGTATTTACATGTCTTTGACAGGTATAGTCTGACCATTTATTTCAAAAGACCCACATGATACATGTTTCAGTAGATTACACCTAAAAATCAAAATACAGCTCTTTGCCCCATTATAGGTGATGTCATTTTCTATACCATATTGTTCACATACCTCTAATGGTACTCTCAGCCCATGGGGAGAGGGTGACAGAAGAACAAGGTCATCAGCATATATTAAATAATAAATTTTTTCCTTTCCAATGACACAGCCAGTACGTGCAGTTTTTAGTTCATTGGTAAGGTCATCCATGTATATACAGAAAAAAATAGGGTGATAATATACGTCCTTGCCTAACACCATTAGTTCCCTTAAAACCTGGTGATACAGTGCTTTTCCATCTTGCAAACATGGTCTGCTCTGTATACCAGAATGCAAGTATCCTAAGTATATATTTAGGTACCCCTCGACACAAGAGTTTTTTTTGAAAAGTTTGTGATGGTTTACTTTATCAAATGATTTTGATGCATCCAAAAAACAGGAATATACATTTGCTACTTGACATCTTGTACTTTAGGACGGCTTCCTTTAGCATATAAATACACATGTCGGTACCATGTTTCACTCTAAAGCCAAACTGATTGTCATAAGTCTGCAAGTAAGTACTTATCCTATTATAAATGACATATTCTAACCTTAGAAAGTATACTGACAAGTGCTATTGGCCTATAACTATTCTTATCACAGACACTAACCCTTATTTTTAACAACTGGCAACAATACAAGTGACAAAATGGACTGTGGCAAGTACCTACGTATCATACAGCTTGTGAAACACATTGCAAGCATAGGTATTACACGAGGGCTATAACACTTTAATGTTCTGCTTGTATGCCATCTAGGCCACAACTTTTGTTATCATTTAACTTATGAATAGCCTGCCAGATTTCTGAGTCATTAATTAGTAGCTCCTCAGAGCGTTCTACATTTAAGCATATATTTAGTCTATCTTCCCCGAGACAATTAAATAGGGTTTCATAATGATTTTTCCACAGTTCTGCAATGTTTTTTGTACTATGTACACCCTCTATTACATTTGGCAAGGTAAGATTACTATTGTTAATTTTATTAACCTCCTTCCAGGATTCGCTACTGGAAGTATTGCTATTGCTTAATTTTGTGGCTAGAGATTCTCTTCGAAGATTCTCTTAATTTTTCCTTATAAATCTAAGAGCACCCTTGAACCTAGCACGAGTTCTATTTTTCAGTTGGAAGAGTTCCCCCTGCCTAGGTTTCCCCATAGCAACCCATTCCACGAATACATTTTTTGCTACATCATACAAATCAGCACAGTATTTTGCCCACTCGATTGACATTTACTTTTCCCCATTTTTTAGTCTTAAAGCTACTTCCACTCGCAGTCTTAATGGCATGTTCAAGCTCACCGTAATAATTATTTAAGAGATCTATATGTTTTACATCATCACAGGAGGGATTCCTACAAACCAAAGTTCTGCAGGAATCCACACAAGCTTTAGTAGTGCATCATTCTGCATTGTATAGTAATCTACTTCAGACTAAGATTTGACCAATTAACCTTATAGTATTCAGCATTATCACAGTCATTGTCTAAGTCACGTGCTACCATACAATCAAGCCCGACTACAAATGGGATATGATCAGATTCAAATACATCATAAATTATGGACATGCTATTGATTATATTATAACCATTATGGGAGGCTATACAGTGGTCTAGCCACAAATGAGTCCGTTTTGTCCGTTTTCTCATTGTATCAGTTGCTCGGAGACACTAGCACCGGACCTCCTCCAGGCATCGCTAACATATGTAAATGAGTCATTAGGGAGTAGCAATTTACTGGCAAGTTTGTAGTCGCATACCTCACAGTAATTGATAAAAAGCTTAGCAAAATCCGAACCAGGTTTAGTGATATTGCTGTTAAAATCACCAACCACTACAACACATGAGTCCAGCTCCTCTTGAAGTATATTTAGTATATAACTAATTGTAGTAGTAAATAGTTGTATGTTAATTAGGTGCCTTGAGAATGACGTTTTGCAAGATTTTATTATTATTATAAAATATAACTTATGACTTGGTTAACCTCGATAGGCCCCAGTGGCTTCATGTTTTCCAAATGAAATGTAATATAAAAAAGTTAAAAATATTTATACTAAAACTTTATTTTCATGCTAAAAATATAAAATACTAATATATTTCGAAATGCAAATTTTTAGTATTGTATTTTTTCACACTACTAATCTTTGTTTGCCATCCAAAAATTCGTCTGTTCGGCCTCCCAGAGGAAACAAGAGAGAGGTTGATATTATATACGCATTTCTCTCACTTTTTGTTTTATTGTTTTGAAATTGGGAAAACCTCAGTTCTCAAAGTGAGATGAGTTGTAATAGCGGTGTATTGGTAATGACTGAAGTAAATAAAATGTCAGTAATAAAGTAACAGTGAGGTATGATAACAGAAACTAACATTAATTTATAAAAAACACTTGTGTGTCATGTTGTGTAGTGTTGTCTGAGTAGGAAAGTAGTGAAAATAGTATCAATAAATTATAACAGCTACCAAAACCAAGATGGCGGAAATTGGTGAAGCTCAAACAGATGATAAATTTGATAATAGCCATTCACCTTTGAATGGAAAAACGGATTCTTTTGATAGGATTGCCTCTGAAGAAGAGGTAAGTTTACTTCAACTTGGTATAAGTATCAATATAGTCTATAACTTTTGAAGGAGACCTCCTTAAATTCCTCAGTTTGGCTAGGCTACCTAAGTTTAATTTATTCTAGTTAGACTTTTGTAGGCTAAGTTAGGTCTTTACTAAGTGAGGTAGGTCTAAAGGTTTTCCTCTGTTAGTGTCAGATATTAAATACACCAACATTTGTCCTAGGGGATAATCTTAAGATGTCTACCAGAATTTCGAAAAAATAATTATGTGGCTGTAATGTACTGTACATAACAATATAACACTTTTCAAGAGCACTGTTTTTTGTGCAAATAGGTTGTTATTTGGTGGTTCGGTTTTTTTTTTAACTAATTATTAAAAGATTGGGGATTTTTGGTAATTATTCGTTTTAGTGCTCCCTCTCCTTTCTGAACCAAAACATATTTTTCTGGTGTTTTTTGGTGTGATTTGTTCAAATCTGAACTTCATTTTTTGGGAAATGAGCCATTTTTTAGAAATTTTAAATTGAAAATTTCTCAAGAATAGCTTATTTCCCAAAGAAACAAAGTTTGGATTTGAACAAAAAACACCAGAAGGTTATTATGTATTTTATCACACTCAGTCATTTTACATACCAAAATATTTTTCTAGTAGTATTTGATGTGATTTGTTCAAATATGACCTCCATTTCCGTCGGAAATGAGATCCAACAAAGTTATAGTACTTTGAAGTTTGGCTCATTTTCAAGGGAAATGGAAGTCAAAATCTAAGCAAAACATATCAAATATTACTAGAAAAATGTATTTTGGTATTAATTAACCTAACAACCTAACCTAACCTAACCGTGGCTAAACGAGCCTAGAGTATTACCTTATTATGGATTAGGTGGTGGATATTGACGAGAGCTTGTTTAGCCAGGGTTAGGCTAGGTTAGGTTAGGTTAGGTTAATTAATACCAAAATACATTTTCCTAGTAATATTTGATGTGTTTTGCTTAGATTTTGACTTCCATTTCCCTTGAAAATGAGCCAAACTTCAAAGCACTATAACTTTGTTGGATCTCATTTCCTGACGGAAATGGAGGTCATATTTGAACAAATCACATCAAATACTACTAGAAAAATGTATTTTGGTGTGTAAAATGACTGAGTGGGATAAAATACATAATTACCCATTAGAAAAATATGTTTTACGTAACAACTTAATTCTTTTGTAATAATATTAGTCAGCAAATTGTCTATAATTACACTCATGACCATACTGCAGACAAATAACACGAGTAGGTAAAACACTGTGACTGGTAAAGAAAACTTCAGCACCATCTTCTTTTTTATAAATATCTTATATTAATTGATAGTAATCCAAATCAACCTCCACAAACCATAGTAAAATGCAAATTGAAAAAGTATTTTGGAATGAGTATGCATTATGGGAGATTCAAAATGCACGTCTCTGATTGGTTGGATAAGGTCATATGAAACAAAAACCAGATTTAATTGGCTGATTTGACTTATGTTTCCTAATTTTGCTACGAGATGTCTCCCCATAAAACTGGAGAGGACAAAGAGCGGCAAAATTTTAACTGAGGAAAGAGTTAAATACTGGGTCAATGGCCTATAATAGCTGCTTATTGATGTCTAAATTTTTTTTTTCCTGTAAAAAATAATTATTACATTTCCTTGATTTTTATTAGTTTCCCTGAGGTTTCAAGGTGTCCTGAATATGAATTTGTATGTTAAATTGTTACCGTATAGAATGTCTCCTATCGAAAATGAAGGGAGCATTAAAACAAATATTAACTGGATTTTTTTACAAGAGTATATTACAGGCTTTTGAGGAATTTTGGAAATTTAGGTTATATATTAAAACTATTTTTCTGATTGTTTTTGATGTTGTTTGAATGAAATTAACCTTCGTTCAAACTGCATCAGAAACCATCAAAAAAATATAGGGTGGGGTAGGGTCAAATGGGGGTATTTTGGTACCCTACTTATGCAAGTGTGCAGGAAAACCTATGAGAGCTGGAATAGATTTTAATGGCTTATCATAACATTGTGGGTCATGGCTAAAGGGCCATGTAAAACATTTAGTGGTACAATAAAAATAAATTAGATTTCCAAAGTTCTAAAAAAAATTTTAAAAACTTTCTTAGGGTCAAATAGGAATAAGTCATTTTTGTTGTTTTCTCATTTTTTTGCAGTTTTTTCATGTTTTCCATACATTAAATCATAAATTTAAAAGAAAATGCATTATATTTAGTTCATTATGTACAAATATTTACAAAGTATTGTTGTTTCGCTAATATTTTTGCAGGCTCCATACATTGTAAAGTGCAGGAACACTGTAGAACCCTCTTTCATTGGTAAGGGTTGGTGTTAGGATAATCTTAACAAGGTCCTCTTTCGGATACTTATGTTAGTTATGTAGGTCATCTTTTGTTGGCCATTTCCAGTTGCCTCCTGCCATCTGCATACACTTCACTGATGATCTTAATTTTGCATGTAACTGCATTTATGGTTTGTTTATATTAACAGTAGAGCCACCCAGATGGGCTGAAAGGCCCCTAGTGTGCCCACTATAAAATTTTTACCATGTTGCCATGGCACTCTTGTTAAGTTTCCACTATGCTAGGGTATTGTTCTCCTTCATATCTGACTATCATGTAAGACTTTTGTTATGAAAAACTATAAGGGCTATGGGTTGATTGCCTGATAACCCTCATCGATAACCCTCATCCATTGGAAATTTCCAGCAGACTTCAGTGGAGAGTTAACGACAAAAGCCCTATATTTTTTCGTTAGAGAATTATGTATATGCAGGTCTTCAAAGGACCTCTTTGTTTATTTGCCTTCAGTATCTGCGCTGCCTAATGGTAAAGAAAGGAATTGCCTTACCTTATTATTTCGTCGGGCCTTGCTTATGTTTCGATGAAGGGCTGTGGTACGATGGAGCTACACAATGAGTTGACTCGATGTAACTAATATAGGCAGTCACTATTTAAACACCTGAAGGAATAGGCCTATCCTTCTTATAGTTATTAAGTATTATATCAAGAGGATTTCACTTAGAACTTAGGCTATAGGAAGACAAAGCACATCTTCCTTGCTTAAAGCATTGCTGTAACATAAGTAGCTCTGAGTGAACCGCTATGGCTATAATATAATCTTCGTATTTTTATTATCTGCTGATTTAGCAAAGGTTGTTGACTCTTCTCTCGATGTAATTTTCATGAGTCAGCAGTGGAAAAGTTTGAATACGAGATCATAAATTTGGTTTTCTTGTTGTCATGCAGGCCAGATGCCTACATATGGGTTGTATGTACGTATGGCAATCATTTCATTCCTAATAGGCTATGTTGCCAATCCTGAGGAAATCTTGTAGACATTTAATTCAATTAATTAATAATATTTAATTAAGATGTAAAGGTACCATATACGATACCATGTTAGCATGTATAGTTTTTCCATATACTCGGGGGAGGGGCTGGAGAAAAATTTGTTTTATAGATTAAATTTTTTGACAAACTGTGTAAAAACATATAAAATGGATTAAAAAGAATGAAGAAGGAATTTAGGAAGAGAGAGGTTACTCAAGACCTATTTAAATATAAAAGTTCAAGAGGCCAACTTCTCAAGTTTAGTTAGTTATGTCAATCAGTTTGACTCCCCTTAGGTATAGGAAATTTACGGAATTAAAGTAGTTATTAAGCATTTTAACTTTGCTCATTATTTGTGTAAATTTTATAAGTTACCAGTTTTTAAATGCTGGTTTACTAATGTTGCTTTGGAGTTTTGTCATGTTTTGTTTTGAAGTGGCTTCTACGTTGGTGAGTTAATTGAAATATACTGTATTTCCATGTGTTGTTTGGTTAAAAGAGTTTGTACTGTATTCAAACCTCCTACCACTTCAGACTAGTCAATACCCGTAGTTTTAGTAGAGTACGGTAAATGTTACTCCTCCAAAGGTAGATCTGGAGGGCTTGGGGCTTTGAATCCTGTACTGTTTTTGTGTTTGGCCCATGGTCGAGGGAGGCCATAAGACTGTTTTGCTTGGCCCATGGCCGAGGGAGGCCTTAAGGCTCTGTTTTGTTTGGCCCATGGCCGAGGGAGGCCTTAAGGCTCTGTTTTGTTTGGCCCATGGCAGAGGGAGGCCTTAAGGCTCTGTTTTGTTTGGCCCATGGCCGAGGGAGGCCATAAGGCTTTTGTTTGGCCCATGGCTGAGGGAGGCCATAAGGCTCTGTTTTGTTTGGCCCATGGCCGAGGGAGGCCATAAGGCTGTTGGTTAGGTTGTTGTTATTTTTGTTAAGACAAAAATAAAACAACTTAACCTAACCAATTGTCAAGGGCATTCAATTGACCTAACTGGGAATGGGTATCCCATAATGAATTCAGGACCTGGAAAGGTAAGTAGTAGCTACCCCTAACCTAACCTAGGCCTAGATAATGTCCCACTTGGACTGGGAGCTTCCACCACAAATAGCCATTCTAAAGCGACTGTTGAATTCAAATTTCAGCCGCAGGACCTGCGCAGGAGAATCACGTGACAATGGGGCACCCACTGATTGGCTAATGATAATAACATGACTTCATACATCACAGGATGAGATGGTTTGACTAGTGAATAATGGCACCAAAATTTAATAATTTTGAAAATAAATATTTTGATAAATAGGAATTTCTGCCAAAATTAGTATAGAATAAAGTAGCTATTGTTTTTTCACTCAATCTCGCTGTATAAATATCAATATCAAGTTTGGTGGGGGTGTGTTCTACCAAATCTTAACCCAGATTTGAATAAATCTCATCAAATACTACTAGAAAAATACATTTTGGTATGATTTTGCAAGAGATGACATTTCCTTAAGATTTACCATCATCAGTTTCTTGTTTACATTTCCAGCATCAGCCAGTAATTGTTTTTCCCAAGTCTAATGTTGGTAATTATGCAGTAAATGCCATGACCTGTATTTTTAGCAAGAAATATATTTTTCTTGTGTAATTTGATGTGCTTTATTCAAATTTGAGCTTAATTTGTTATGTAAATGTTGCAAAAGGGAACCTAACCTTTCAAATCTGAGTTTAATTTATTGTGCAAATGTTCCAAAATGGAACTTATCCTAACTTATACAATCAAATTGGCTGATGTAGTTTATTATGAAAATTTATATTTTAATCATATTTTTAAGAAATTTGCACAACAAATGAAGCTTAGGGCCAATTTAGCTTGACATGCTTTAGTAGTTTCTTGAACCCCAGCTTTGTTCAGATGGCATTCTTGACACTGTTGACTTTCAACAAGATGGAGCTCCATGTCACTGCAAACATCATTTGAGCATACCTTGATGAACTCTTACCATATTGCTGGACTAGATGTGGTGGAAACAGGCCCTGGGCAGCATGATCTCTGGATTTAACACCATTAGACTCCTTTGCGTGGAGTTTTATAAAGTCTGAGGTTTACAAAACAAGAGTTACAGGCCTGCAGGATCTGCAAATCTTCATTGTCATTGCAGTCACTAAAATAACCCCAGAGACACCTGAGAATGTGTTCTGCAATGCAGTGGACAGATTTGAGATTTGCAGAAACACTTGATGGTGCTCATGTCAAATCTTAGACCTAAGCTTGATAAATAAATATACGGTACATCTAATAATTATGCTACTCCATTTTTATTGTAAAATACAGTGCTATTGTTTCAGCAAAATAGATAGCCTAGGGACTTTTGACCATTCTATATTTTGGTTTGCATACAAAATATCTGGGCAGTCTGGTATTATGATAATAATAATAGTAATGTATTTGATGAGGGTAATTGCTCTTTCAATGGGTTGATGTATAGCTATTAATTTTTATTGATAACTTTGACCATACTGACTGCAGCAGTATTAGCAGTTCAAAGGACGAAAGATAGTCGGATAGTGTACATAAGCTTTTTAAATTTTAAGTAGCTGTAGTATATTATATTTAGGCCCGGATTTCAACAGAAATTAGAGTATTTATATGCATAGCCTATTATAACTTCAGCTTTGTAATTATATATCTAGGTATCATTTTTATTTGCAATACTAGAAAGTTAATATTAACAGGTGCCATGAAAATGCAAAAGGGGATTGATAAAGTAGTTGCTTGGCCAGATAGATGGGAGATGAAATTTAATGTAGAAAAGTGTAAAGTTATGCATGTTGGTCATGACAAACCAGAATTTGAGTATAACATGGATGGAAGTTGGATAAATAAAGAAAAAAAAAGGATATATATTTGGGTGTCATTGTGAATCATGATCTTAAACCTACAACTCATATTGAAATTAGAAATAAGGCTAATGCTAGATTGAACCTAATACAAAAACATATAGAATATAAATTGCCAGAAATTATAAGTAGGCTCTACACTTCATATGTGAGGCCTCTTCTTGAGTATGGCATTCAGTTCAGTAGTCCTTATTTAGAGCAAGACAAAGACAGACTAGAAAAAGTACAAAAGAGAGCCACAAGGATGATACCATGCCTTAGACACCTTAGTTACAAAGAGAGATTGGAGCACCTAAACATGTTTTCCCTAAAGCGAAGAAGGTTATGAGGTGATATGATAGAACAGATAGAAGTATATAAAATAATAAATGAGTTAGATAATATAGACTTCCACTCTCTTTTTACAAAGGATCACAATGATAGGACAAGAGGCCATAGCCTTAAGCTTTTTTAGCAAAGATGTAAATCACAGTTAGTACAACATAGTTTTTCAAATAGAATAGTAAAATTCTGGAATAGCTTAGATGAAGAAGTTGAGTTCCCATACTTTGGAGATTTTTAAGAATAAACTAGATAAATTGATGACTGAAAGAGGTATTTGGTAATGACATTTTGCTGGAACTGGTAATGGTGTGAAGAGGAGGTTTGTGAACCCTTTCCACATATATATAGTTTATTTTTATTTGGGTAAATTTCATCATCCACACAGTGATGGGATGTAGGGAGGCAGCATCTTGGGTTAGGGGATACTTTTCTGAATGGTGCCCCCCATAGCACTGTGATGTATGAAAGACTCATTATGTTCACTTGCCTCATAGACACCTTTAAATGGAGACCCTGAATGGGTGTACATTCACATACTCTATACAGTCTTTGCAGTCTCACCTGCTCCTTTTATCCTAAGTGTAGAGCTTGTATTATATTATTCAGGTTATAGCTATATAGATCCATGTAAAACTTCTTGTGATGAGATAACCATATGATGTCTACAATTAGTACAGTAGTGGTACCCTATTGATGAATGATCCACAAGATCTAAAGTTTTGAAGTTAATGTACAGCTTATAGATGTGTGACAATTTGCAATTTGCAGAGATCAATTGGATCTTAATTTTGCATGTAACTGTATTTATGGTTTGTTTATATTAACAGTGGAGCCACCCAGATGGGCCAAAGGGCCCCTAGTGTGCCCACTATAAAAAATTTTACCATGCTACCATGTAGAACTCCTTTATATATTTCATAATAATAGTATAAAGCTGGAATTATAATGTGTTGATGCAGTAAGTTAGTGTCACTAAGAACATATTCAAAACTAACATAGCTACTTTCATTTCTGTTCTATATGACTGGTTTAATATCCTCCCATTTATTTAAGAAATGTAGCTACCTAATTTGAGACTTGGACAGCTCTCGTAACTGTGCAATTTGATTAACAAAGTTTATCAAATTATTTGCAATAAAAAATGGCTTGTATGTTAAAATAAAATCTTTTAAATATTAAAGTGACTGTTTTTGTGGTAAGAAAAATCACCTGTTTCATGGTAAAATACTTGTGTAAACCTAAATTAAAAATTTAGCTAAATTTGAGGATTAGTGCAGTATTTTGGGTCATTCTGTATCATTTCAAACACCTCTGGGCATGACCATCCCTGATTTCCTTGAGATTTTTTTTTGTATGGAAGGCTATCTGAGATATGGCCAGAAAATAATTTTCAGAGCTACCCCTGGCCATGACTCCAGATTTGAAAAAATTTACTGGAGCACAGCTCTGAATTTACTTTTTTTCCCCTTACACCACTAGATAGGTTAATGATAGTAAACTCTTGAATTGACGACATACCAATTACAAATTGTTTTAGCTAAACATAATAATACAATAATGTACAGTTTATAACTCACCTTAAGTTTATTTATTCATTGCAGCAGCAATGTATTGATTTACACTTGCTTAAATGGGCTATGGAAATGTCAAATTTGTTGCTTTTTGCTTTATTAGATTTGGATGCAACACTTGAACTTGAAGGCATATTTTGACTCTTCTCTTTATTAACCACAACAGCTTGGTGAGTTTCTTTTGTTAGGCGCAAAATTGCATTCAATGTCTTCTGGATTTGGGAATTTTCAAATTCCTCTAAAGCAGTTTTGTTAGTCTGATGCGCAGATTCCTCACTTACCTTTTGTTTCTTAGGTGGAGGAGAAGCACTTTCTTCAGTCTGTGAAACATCTAGTGAAAAAGTTTCATTTTCTAGATTAGCAGTTGATGAAGTTGGTTCATTTTTCTGAGGTGTAGCACTAGCACATTTTGTGAACAAACTAAATGACTGCTTTGCCGTATCTCTTTGCTGCACTTCATCCTGGTATTTCTTTACTGCAATATCTAAGCTGTGGGCCCAAACTCTGGGACCTCTTGTATTGTAACAAATATTTTTTTTGGAATTAAAATGTTCCTCCCAGTTTTGCTTCTTTGAATATTTGTTCTTGCATTGACCACAAAAGTAACCCCTTTTAACACCCTCACTTTTCTCTCCAACTTCATCAATATTAGGATCCATTATTGATTATTGACTACCTGAAAAAATACAAAATAAGTAAAAGTTAGTAAATATAGTATGGTAAAAGTGAGTAAAAGTAAGTAAATATAGTACAATGAAAGTAAGTAAAAGTAAATGCTTTAAACTTAGTAAAAGTAAGGAAGAGTAAGTAAAAGTAAGTTTAAACTTAACTAAACTTTTCAATTCTAGAGTCATGGTGGATTACTTAAAACCGCACAAGTAATTATCTGGCCAATTTATCAAACCTGGCCGAGATCAATGGAACATAGTCCAATCCTGATAATTTTATATTAAAAAAATATACGTTTTAATAAAATTTTAATTATCAAAACATTGAAGCTTAACAAAAAATAAAAATAATTGTTAAATATGGAATTACCAACTAAACTTAAAATAACTAAATTTGTAATTTAAAAAAATTGGTTTGTACAAGAACGTATACGCAAAAAAATTGCATAACGTCTAGCGGATGAACAAAACCCAAACCCAAATTTACTTTTTCTCATGGTCAAATTTACTGGAGCAATGCTCCCAAGATCCCAGGAATCTGGAGTCATGCCCCTGGCACTCATGTTCTGGGGTCGCAAAATATTGGCACTCTAGCCTGAGTGCCATTTTTCAAATGCATGTATCTCAGGAACCAATAAAGATAGAAAAGTGGTTTTGGTGTCAAATTAAAGAAAAAAGAAAGCTCTATCACTTTTATTAAACAAAACATCCTCTAAAATTAAAAAGTTTGTAGATGACCTTGACATTTGACCTTTATAAAAAAAAAAAATGCCCATCTCTGATTTTTAAATAAAAATTCTTTTTGGATGCCATCCATTGTGGTTAACAACCTCTGAAAGCTCCATAACTGGCCAAGACATAATAAAAAAGTTACATCCATTCCAATGAGACCATTTTTGTCAAAAAATGTATCATGCTCCTGAGTGTCAATTTTCAGAAATCAATATCTCAGTCACTATTGAACTTAGAATGATGTTTTTAACATCATCTTGTAGATGTCATGAATATCTATCATCTTTACTCAGTAGAAATTCTTGTATAACCAAAAATAATAGTTATTAACTAATTATAGGAATTTAACCTCTAAAAATTGATTTCTTTTTTTTCAATTTTTAGAAAATATTTTTTCTTCTGGCTTGCAAATAAAATCTAGTCTGAATGTGATAATAAAAACCCACTCAAATAGACAGAGTTTATTTCCACAACAGTTTTGATGCCTGAAGAGGATGCCAGTGGGCATTGAAACTGTTGTGGAAATAAACTCTGTCTATTAGAGTGGGTTTTTATTATCACATTTTGACCTTCATGTAGAAAAAAAAGAAGTTTTTTGCATTTAAAATCTAGTCCATTTAATATTACATTATACCAAATCATTGTATACAACAGTTTAATTGAAGTTTTGGACCATAAATATTCAAATACTCACTACATACATTATGATGAATTCATTAAATGTTAGAAATAAATTTTATATATATGCAGTATTTTATTGATATGATAATTTAAGTCACCTGTCTAAATTTTGAAGTGTTCCTTGAGGGTATTTGCTGCTTTTCTTTGTTCCACATTTGTCAGAATGCAGGTTCTTCCAGTTTTTGTTGTTGGTTCCACCTTAGTTAAAATGGTCACATTGGCTCATTATTTGTATGTCTGGAGGTTGAGGGTAAACAAAAGATGGGTTAGGTCCATGTGGATGTAGAAAGCTCACTTCAACCTTTCCATCAGGTTGGCTTTCTGTATTTAAAATTACCACCAACCACCAATATCCATCATATACAACAGTTGCATAACTATTATATCCCTTGATGTTCAGCTCATCTCTTACTTCAAAAGATAAAGTTTCTATTCTTGAAATTGGTGAGGAAGAGTATTCTCTCATTTCTAGGGTGGTTTGAGAAATTGGCTTGAAGTAATGGAGTTTCTGAGTACCAGCAATTGTTTTACATTGTGAAAATCTCTCATCTAGAATTCTTTTCTCATCCTCATATTCTTTACATTTGTATATTGACACTTTATGTTTGGGATCATTTCATTTGCAAATTGGTAACACTGTAATGGGGTAAGAATATGGTCATCATATAGGTGCTGCAGACTTGCTTTGTAGGCTAATCGTTTTACAGTGCCTCCAAAACCATCACAAGGACATTTTCCATGGCTAGTAGTGAAAAAGTGCCATTTAGCCTCAATATTAAAATCTTTATGATGACAAATATTAATAAAATTTTTCCTATTTTTATACTGTCCAGCACATCATCAGAGAAATATATGATTTTGCTGGGATTGGTGATGTTCTCTTTGATGTAGTTTATTAAGTATTTTTGAAACAGGTGTACTACTACTGTGTCATGAACATTGCATTCTGAAATGATCACGAAACTTTTGCGTGCAATGTTATAGGGGTGTACTGGAACTTGGTTCTGGCTGGAATTCTGGCTGGAATTAGAGATTTAGTTCTCATTCTGGTTTTAGCTGGAACTAGTGTATTCTAGCTGGAATGGGGGGCTGGAATTATTTTCCATTTCACCTCTACCAGGAGAATCATCAGAGGGCTTTGACATACTGAAAGTTAATTCAGCATCTGGCTACCATTTTTTTTTTTTTTTTTTTTTTTTATTCAAACAGCAAAAACAATATATTCTATTTACAAAAATTGAGCTTCGTATTCTTTATAGGTCTGTACTAACATTAAAACACAGTAATAAAACTACAAATTAGTTGAAATTACTAAATTATAAAACAAAACTTCTCTCTCCAGTTCAGTATTCCTGGAAATTTGGGTATGTTATGGTGGAGAAATAAAAGCTGCTCACCATTTCTTGGCAACATGCAAGATCTTTTTTCCTCAAAGACATTTCCAGCCTCAGAAAACAAACGTTCAGAATAAACTGAGGAAGCAGGAGCTGCCAATAGGTTTCTCACAATAATACTTAAATGGGGATACTTCAATTTGGTCTCTCTCCATCATTTTAAGACCTCTTCCTCCTTAGCTAGCTTAGGAATTGTCTTCCCACTCCCAGACAAGAAACTTTCATTTTCTTTTTTGAAGTCATCATCTGTCAGTCCTGCACTACCTGTAACTTTTCTTTTCATTTTCACTTTCACTTTCACTTTCACTTAGTTCAGCCTCGTAGCAAGAAAGAAAATTTGCTGCAATCTCCACTCCCAAATTTGATGACTGATGTACCTGGCTTGCTACCTTAATTTTTCTGACAGGAGAGGAATGGCTAGATGATGATGATGATGATCCAGTTTCTGAACCACTATCCAATTCCATTTTATTTTCTTCTTCACTCACTCTCTTTTGACATTGAAGTACCTCCTTTATTTCAGATAGAACCCACCTTTTAGATAAAATTTTCAATTCCTCATTGGAGAAAAGAGTTAATTTATACCTTGGATCCACTGCAGTGTTTATAACATGTAGGCAACTCTTATATACATTGAATGAACCCTTGACTTGGCTATTGTTTATAAATCATTTTTCTATGACATTTTTAAACTCAGATTTTGAACTCGACTATCCTCTCCAGGCATAGTTAAAATGCCTAGTCATGAACATTTTATACATTGCAATAACCTAAATCCACATATTTAGTGCTTGAATATGTGGAATTATGGAAGATACCATCAATTTGGATTTGCTTATGGTCTCAGTTATCATATGAAAAGGTTGCAAGAGTCTTAATACTCTAACAGTTGCCAGTCATTTGCATTTAATATTGGGATGTTAGGGTGATCAGCTATATAAAATTGTAAATACCTTTTAAGGGTTTCTATTCTCTCAAACATCAAGTAAGTACTGTTCCATCTTGTTTGAACATCTTGGATTGGTAACAAGATTGTTTTAACAGGTATACTTCCTCGAATTATCCAACGTAGCAATTTTTACAGCAAGGTGACCTATATCAACAATAACCTAAAGTGTCTCTACCAACAGGAAGGAGTGCATTTTGGGAATTTTTGGAACAGTTTCTACGGCAGGAGAGACGTTCCTCAGAGATGGACTTCATCTTAATGACGTTCGAGCCAGGGTTGTGGAGTCGGTCCAAAATTTTCCGACTCCGACTCCACACATTGTAAAAATTCGACTCCGACTCCGACTCCACACATTGTAAAAAATCTAAAAATCCGACTCCGACTCCTCACATTTTAAATATACGACTCCGACTCCTCTAGTGTTTCACTCTATAATTATCATAATAATAAGACATTTCATCACCACCACATGAATCGTCAGGTTACTTTCTAGGATAAGGGAACATTCAAATATTAAGAAGGATGTTGACTTGTAGATATTATCATATTAAGGGATTTTTATTTTTTTCCAATATATATATATATATAAATGAAAAAGATTCTCTTAAACATAATTAAGGTCTAACCAGTAGTAGTCCTACTTAAAATTGAATAACCCTTAACCTAGTGGCTATAACCAGGGTTGTGGAGTCGGTCCAAAATTTTCCGACTCCGACTCCGACTCCGACTCCGACTCCGACTCCACACATTGTAAAAATTCGACTCCGACTCCGCCCTGAAACGTGCGACTCCACGACTCTGACTCCGACTCCACAACCCTGGTTCAAGCTGCGCGTTTAGGAAGACTATTTCATAATACTGTCTCTTCTTTCAGGCTGCTTTCACTCAAATGGTCCCAGTGTAATTTCCACAAATTTCCCCTGCGCTCGCAAAGGTGTCACAATTACAAACAATCTGAAGGTTCTATCCTTAAATGCTCGTAGCCTACAAAATAAAATAAAATAATTTTTTTTCTATAATTGTTTGTAAAGACTATGACTTAATTGCAATAAATGAATCATGGCTTAGCACTGAAACACGTGACTTTGTAGGGGAGTATCAAATTAGAGGTTATAGACTTTGTTAAAAACAGAATAGGTAGGCGAGGAGGTGGTGTTATGTTGTACAGTATATCAAAGATAATATTGCGAACATTATAGAAGTAAAACACACAATTCCAGAACCGATAGATTCGGCTATAGCAGAACTTAAATTGAATGATTTCAAACTTGTGGTTATATATAAGCCCCCTAATCAAACAGCTGATATGGACGAAGCATTATATCGTGAACTAAAGAGAATAATAGGTAGTGAGCAGGCTTTAGTTATGGGTGACTTTAATTGCGCCAATGTTAATTACGATACAATGCAGGGTGATGCGGAAGGTAATCATTTAGTTAATTTTCTCGAGGGTAGCTTTCTTATTCAAAAGGTTGGGGAACCTATGAGGTTGGACAGTATTTTAGATTTAGTAATAACTACGGATGATGGGCTAATCACTGATCTTCAAGTAATAGAACCGTTAAACAATAGCGATCACAATATGGTAGAGTTTGTCCTTTCAGTAAGTCACTCGAAACCAGCGAACTCTACTAAAATTCCTAACTTCCAGCATGCAGACTTTTGTAAATTTCGAAATGAATTGTCACACGTCAATTGGGAAAATGTAATGGGGAACTCCAACGCAAAACTAATGTGGGAATTGTTTGAAACAGTATTTAGGACTATAAATGAGGAGTGTGTACCATACAAAATTAAGCATGTGAGAGTAAACAACAAGCCCTTGTGGTTTACTTCTAGAGTAGGAGACATTATAAAGAGTAGAGATAGGGCTTATAAGCTACATAAGTGTGATGAAGACAATTTGTGGTTATAAAACAACTACATAGCTCTAAGGTGTGAAGCGAAAAGTATAATAAAAAAAGTCCAAGCATGAATTTCAAATCTCCATAGCTCGTGATGGTAAGAAAACCCCAAGCGATTCTTTCAATACATCTAATAGAAATCCAGTAAAAAGTGTCTTGAGGACATTGAAAAATGTTAACGGAGATCTAGTTTCTGAAAACAAGGAAATGGCTACCTTGCTAAACAAATTTTTTACGTCAGTTTTTACTATAGAAGATGTAATGAATATCCCTACAGTCATAGACATAATACCTTTTGATAATGGTAATATTTTGGATAATATTGTGGTTAGTGAAGGGGAGGTAATGCGCTATATTGATAGTGAAAATGCATAAATCACCGGGGCTGGATTCCATATATCCCATACAACTAAAAGAATTAAAAGATAGCATTGTTGTGCCGCTAACAAAGATTTTTAATGCGTCTATTTCTGAGGGTGCGTACCAGATAATTTCAAGTTAGCAAACGTAACACCTATCTTTAAGAAAGGCAATAAAGGTGCGGCTGGAAATTATAGGCCAATCATTTTAATGTCTGTTGTAGGTAAGCTACTGGAATCAATAATTAGGGATCGTATAGTCAAACATTTAGAATTGCATAACTTAGTTAGAAATATGCAGCACAGATTTAGGCGAAACAAATCTTGCTTAACTAATCTTATAGAATTTTTTCAAGGCGTGGTTGATGTAGTATATTTAGATTTTTAAAAAGCATTTGACACTGTACCGTACAAAAGACTGATTGAAAAAACTAAGGCTCATGTAATCAGGGGTGTAGTAATAAGTTGGATCTATAGAAGAGTGGTTCTGAGGTAGGAAACAGAGGGTGGTCGTTGATGGAGCGGAGTCGTGTTGGGCTAATGAAGCGAGTGGTGTTCCTCAGGGTTCTGTATTGGGCCCCTTGCTTTTTCTTACACGGTATATATTAACGATTTAGATGTCAGCCTAGTCAGTACAGTTTCGAAGTTTGCGGATGACACGAAGTTGGGCGGTAGGGTGATTAATGATGAAGATAGAGGTAAAGTCCAGGAAGATCTGAATAAAATTGTTGATTGGTCAGTCACATGGCAAATGAGATTTAACATTGATAAGTGCAAAATTTTACATATATGTTCGCATAACAGTAATTTTGCGTGTAGTATGTCAGGGAGAGAGTTAGTAAGCATAGAGCAGGAAAAAGATTTAGGAGTTATAGTCACTGGTGATTTAAAAGTAGCGAAACAAAGTACAGCAGCGGTCAATAAAGCGAACAAAGTATTAGGTTTTATAGCTCAAAATTTTGAGTACAAATCACGCGATATTATAGTTCCTCTTTATAAATCATTAGTTAGACCACATTTGGAGTACACGATCCAATTTTGGAATCCGCATATGCGAAAAGATATAGACAAACTCAAAAGGGTTCAAAGACAAGCAACTAAGATGATTCCGTCACTTAGTTTAAAGTCGTACAAGGATAGGCTTAAGGAGTTAAAATTGACTACACTCCAGACTAGGAGGCTAAGGGGTGATCTAATCCAGGTTTTCAAAATTATAAATGGGTTTGATAACGTAGATAGAGATAGCTTTTTCAAAATATCTCAATATAATAGGACTAGAAATAATGGGTGTAAGTTGACAAGTAGAAGGTTCGAGACAGCAGTTGCCAAAAACTTTTTTATGCATAGAAAAGTAAATAGTTGGAATAGCTTGCTGGTAGAAGTAATTAGTAGCATGTCTATAAACATGTTTAAAAATCGATTAGATGCATATGTTGATAGATTGGGTATACGGTAGTTTAAGTTAGTAAAATTAAGGCTTTGTGGTTCGGAACCCACGTAAAATTGTAGGTCCCCTCTGCCACCACAGAGGACATGCACAATACACAATTACGAATAGAGTTAGGTAGACCAGCCATGAGTGGATCCTAGGGTCTTTGTTGGTCTGAAACATTATAACTGTGAGTCTATTTCTTTTTGTATGTTTCAATTCATTGCAGCTCAAACTGGAATGATTGAAGCGAGTACAAATGTTTCTTGCTTTTTTTATCATGTCATTTAATGCCCACTGAGAGAATAAAGCATCCTTGATCACTAACTGCAGCTGATGAATGAAGCATGATATACTTGAAGAACCAGTGAAGTCCATTCCAAGCTGCATGTTATATGCTCCATTTTGAACAATTAAATGAACTCTCTCAGGAGAAATTTCCCACTTGCTAAACATGGATTGGAAGGATGCAGCAATGTTCAGCCCTGTATGCAAACCAGGGAAATGCTTGCATTGGAGAACACAATCAATTTTTTCGAACTCATCTGTTATCCAATGGGCTGTCAGGGAGATGAAAGACTCTTGAGAGTACTGATTGCTCCAAATATCTGTAGTAAAAGATAGATGATCTGCTGTGGAAACCTTATCTGATAATGCAGATCGCAATCTTTCATATGAGGTTGGTAACATCTTTTCAATGAAATATTTTCAGCTTGGAATGAGGTACTTTGGTTGCAAATGAGCAATCATCTTGATGAAACCTTGATCTTCAGTAACTGTAAATGACTGATTATCCATTGTGATGAAGTTCATTATTTTTGATGGATTTGTATTGACCTGGAATCATTTATATCCCAAATTTTTTTACCTGCAAAACTTTCCTCAATGGATATTTGTTTCATAGCTTCTATTTTACACTCCTTTGGGGTTACTGGTATGTCACCTGGACCCCCTCTCTTTTTCTGTGATTCTTCTTTGGCTTCATTATATTGTGACCTATGATAGTTATTCAAATGTTTGTGAAGTGGAGTGGTACTGAATGTTTTGGGTGTAGCACCACATTTCACTTTTTTATGGCATAGCCTGCACTCCGCATTTGTATCATTAACATCAAGTGTAATAAAAAATTTCCATACAAAGGAAAACTTTATAATTATTTAATTCTAATTAAGTATGGTAATTAAAAAAATACTGAAAATAAATTTGCCAAAAATTTGTCTGCAATACCTGTAAAAAAGTCATAAAATATAGCTAAATATTTAATAAAAATATTAATAATATAAAATAAAATTTTATATATATATATATATATGCCTATACTGGTATATATAAAAATAAAACATATGATAATCTCGCAATTTAGTTATGGAAAAAAAGTGAAACTGCCAAATTACAATATTTAGGGTATTTTATATCACTTAATTTTATTGCAATTAAAAATAATTATAACAAAATGTAAAATAAATTTTAATAAATTTTGTTTTTACAGTGGCTGAATTCCGGTTCTGGCCAGTTTCTGGTTTCAGCCGGAATTGAAAATCCTGGTTCCAGTACACCCCTACAATGTTATAGCTTGTTCCATCCATGTAATACATCATGAAGGGATGTATGGTAGCCATCAAATTATTCCAGTGAAAGCTTTGCACTTCATCTTGCATTACGAAGGAATAGTTTTCTGCAAAGTCACCAATGACTAAAATTTCACCTTGTTCAAGAGATTCCTTTAAGGTGTGATAGTGAGAAGATTGCATTTTAGCGATAAAATAATTAGTGATGGGATGATTAATCGGAATCAAGAATCGGAAGAATCGAGCATTTTTCAGGAATCGGAATCGAGAGAATTGTACCATGATTTCCGATTCTTAAAACGATTCTTTAACTTTTAATTGAACCAGTTTTGCAATGTAAACTTTAAAATTTAAATGAAAGAGGATAACAAATTTTATTTTTATTGTATTGTAGCTATACATTAAAACATGTATATCCATGATATGTAATCAAGAAGATTAAAATGAATTGTTACAACTTACAGTTGATTTTATTTTTAAACCAATCTATTATAATTTATATTACCATACTCATAATGTAAATAGTTAATCTTACCAGAGTAAAATATGACAATTTCCAGAAAAACAAGTATAGAATTATATTTAAAAATATTGAGAATCGGAATCGAGACTTTTTAGTGGTATCGGAATCGGAATTGGAATCGTTAAAAATTTTGGTATCGTCCCATCACTAAAAATAATGCCGTTGGTACAATTTCAATGTCAATGTGAAAGTTTCGATGAATTCGTCAACATTCAGTTGGATTGATTTGGGAGTTGAATGGTCAGTGGTTGTCCATTTCTTAAACTTGACAAAATGATCATCAAATACCTTTTGAATGATACATCTAATTTCTGTGAAATCTTCAGTTTTGGCAAGCACCTAGATGACAAGGTGCATTTGGTGGAGAACATTGGATCCAATTTATCCAATCCCTTGGATGATCAATTTTGTACCTGGTTTATCTTCAAATAATTTGTTGAATCTAGCCCCAACATTCATCAATTTCATATTCTGATGAATGGTACAAAAACACACACTGACTGTGTTCCTGCAGAACCTGCCAACACACGTTGTTTCGGTCGAAGTTCAGCAAATTTACTGAATCCTACTTTAGCAGCAGGACTCCTTTCTTTGAACAGTTGGTAAGCTTCTTTCAAGTTGCACCTGTAATTGTTTTTGGAAATGTTTCCATTTTCCATCAACAACTAAGCTTATGCAATCTTTCCTACCTGGCATAATTCTACTAACTTTTTCAGAAAGATAGAAAGAAATGATGTTGTCAGTCACATTCTGTTCTAATCTTTTCCTAAGCTTTGGGTTAGGGTCAGACATAATGCCCTCTTCTTCAAATACCTTTCTAGCCACAGATGCCATATATATAATTGTGTCAAATTTAGTGGCAATTTTTCACAGGCTCCAGCTACTTGGTAATACAGTGAGTATTTTGATTTTTTCACTCCTTAAAGATACTGATTTAAACTTCTCTTTAAGTTGATCCATGATTTCATCAAAATCATTTTCTTTTGATCAAACTGAACTTGTGCTTGGTTCTTCTAAACTAATAGGTGAGCCTTTTAAATGTTCAAATTTTGCTTTCACACTGGATGTTAATCTGCCAATCTTCTTTTGTGCATATGATTTTCTTGATTGCAGTTTGTCAACTTTTAGTTGGGATTCACCCACCACTCGCAATGATTCATTGAGAAGACTTGCTTCATGTTGTTTTGATTCAGCTGGTGATTCATCTGTGGACATGTCTATTTCAGATTGCAATGATGTAGGATCATTGTTAGTTGATGAGGTTTCAGGAGTCACCTTATTCTTCGCCATTTGCTCTAATTTCTCTCGGCATTGTTTGCAGAGTCTGTGGTCTTTGGAAGGATTTGTAGATGGTAGCTTTTTCAGAATTAAATTGGAGACAATACGTAGATCCTTCATTCTTCTACTTCCCTTGTAACATTCCAGTGGATCTGCACATTTCACGTTCAACTTTCAGCAATCAAGTTCATGACTGGCCTCCATTATGAGTCAATAAAATGAATATATATCAATAATTTAGTGCAGGCCTATGAATTTAATACTAAAATATACTACCAATTCCTAAAAAAATAGAAAAGAATATAATAGTAGTAATATAATATAATACATATAATATATACTGTAATATAATAGTAATATAATATAATGGCTCTGAAAAAATATAGATTATATGGTGCTGGTTAAGTATGCGGTCTACCATCTGAGTTTTGACAGAATATTTTCATTAAAACTAACGAAAATATCACGACTTAACCTAACCAATTATCAAGGGCGTACAGTTGATCTATTATTAATTATAACATTGTTTGTTTCTGGAATAGTATTTACTATTTACTAATAGATCAACTGTATGCCCTTGATAATTGGTTAGGTTAAGTCATGATATTTTCGCTAGTTTTAACGAAAATATTCTGTCAAAACTCAGATGGTAGACCGCATACTTAACCAGCACCGATTATATTTTTGGGTCATTCATACAAAAAAAAATTCAAGGAAATTGGTGATGGTCATGCCCAAAATGGTTAAAGAGTGTCTGATTTCACACGGAATGACGCGTTTATATCTTTAAAAAATGGGAAAAGCAGTTATTTTAAAGGCTGTTTGGTTGGTGAAGTAGCTCTAAAACCTTGGGAAATTTAACCATATGACATTCCCTTGACAAAAACTAAATAAATAAAGAAAGATCTTAATAAAACAAAATGATAGCTGCTTGGCCTACCTGTATCCAAGAATGTTTGGAAAAATAAAACACCAACGGTGCTACTAAAACTTTTATGAATTAATAAAGTTTTTTAAACTCAGTAACCCAGCCCTCAATTACCCTACCTTAATAAGATTTATAAAGTTTGAATGAAACTTTTTTGTCCACAAAAGCTTTAATTTGCTAAAACCTCTTTGTAGTAAAAATATTAAGTTTTGTACACACTTTGAATTTTCAATGGTGTACACATTTACTTTTTATAGTAGGTACTTGGTTTTTTTCCAAATTGTACTTACTAATAATTTAGTCATTACCGTATGCCAATCAAATTAATGAAAACCTGAACTAATCCTAACTCTGCTTGGGTAAAAGCAGTCTATTATCATGATCTCATTCTATAAAAATGTTTAATTTCCCTATAAAACAAAAATAATTTACAAATTAAAATTGCTGAGTTTTGCATCTTCTTTAAAGCAATTATTTGTCTGAATTTGTTGTATCACAGCATGTGGCTTTTATAATCATGAGGTATTGCAAGGCCCTAAGCCTTATCAGACATTACTAAAAAAAAACTTTGCAAAATGAGCCATCCCTGATAGGTTACAGTAAGCTATTTCATAACATTAATTTTGTGTGTGTGTGTGTGTCTTTTTTTTTTTTCTTCAGATTTTTATACAAGATACTTGTATTTGTTTCTTTTTCAGTTAAACAACATACGGAGTTTAATTCAGCTAACAAAAGAACACATTGATGACTTGAATTCTCGGTTTGCTGGCTTCCAACATCCACCATCATTATATTTAAAAGTAAGGAACTTTATTTTTGGCTCAATAATGCTGTGTTAAGATTTGTTTTAAATTATTCAACAGCTCTGTATTGTCTTTCTGCCATTCCAATTTCAGTCAATTAGTTTGTTAGAATTAAAATTTTGTTTTAACCAAACACAGCATTTGAATACTAAACTATTAATTTATTAACACTAAATTATGACTATGAATTATTTCTCAAATAATAAATTAAATCCTGACATATTATTGATTCCTGCTGATAGAAATTTTATGCTATCAGAGGGTTAAACTTGATTATAGTTAAACACCCTCTTTAGTTGGTAGTAATTGTCCTATTCTAAGAAAACAAAATAGACCATTACCTTAGTAGTTTTAATTGTAAACACTTTACCTTGATAACAGTTGAATATATAGAAGATTGATTACCTGTTTTCTGAAAAGGAAATGTTATACCTAGCTGCCTTATAACAACCTAATTTGAAATAGATGATTGAACTTGAAAAAGGAATGCAATTTAATTTACTATGAAACACTGATCAAACCTGAAGAGAAATTGGCAACACAGCTAGCTAAACAGATTTAAAACACAATCCTAATCCTATAGCCTCACTATTAGGGTGCCACTTATTTGGGGTGTTTTTCATTTTTTGGGAATTTCTATCAGGACGGGCGCATTTCTGGTGTCATTCCGTCTAAAAACATTGTGTGTAAAATATTTTTGAAATAAAATAATAATTAGAACTGCCTCAACGAGGTCAAAGTTTATACTTTTTGTCGAAAAGTACTCATGGCGTTCTGTTATCATGTCAGTTTTCGTTTCGATAGCTGCTGTAGTTTCTGAGTTGAAAAATGATAACAGACAGACAGACGGACGGTCAGAGTCGTTGGTTTAGTCTTCCGCACTGGTGTACAGAAGACTAAAATGAGGTATTATACAGGGTGTAACACGAGTTTATCCAAATATTGATACAGGCGAAAGAACATGTTATTCTAAGTAGAAAATGGGTTGGGACGAGTTTTGCCAACACTAACAGTGTTTCATTCTCTTTTTCAGTGAGTTCTGAAACGACGTGATGGCTTCAGCAACAAGATCTAAAACAGCAGTCTATCTCCTGGGGACCGTGGACCACAGCATCACAGGAAGCATGCTGCCTACGGGAAAGCAGGCGCTTAAGTACTTTTTCCACCTTCACCTTGACGTCAAGAAGCCGATCAAGGAAGCAGCCGCTGAGACAGTGACCGCAGTCAAGGAATTCTGGGAGCGGTCCCGTATTCCTACGCAGAAAGACCAACGCGCAAGGGACAAGGTTCTCCGAATGTACGAGAAGTGGCGGGCTCTGAACAAGAACTCGAAACGGTGCACTGTGACCCAAATCAGGAACGAGGCCGAGTTCCTCTCATCCCTTGACCGCCTCTTCGACATCGCACACGAACAGGCGATGTCGATGATCACAATCGAAGAGGACAGGGAGTTCCTGACGGGACAAAGGGCCGAGGTGCGGCGCGGCCGCATCTCCTCCACACGTGACATGACGCTGCACACTGAGGAGGAGCGTGCGAGGAGACAGGAAGCGGAAAGGAGCCGCCGGCAAGATGATGAAAGGGCGAACAGAGAGAGCCGAGAAGAACTCGTCGAACTGGCATCGAGCTCCAGCTCAGGTGCAAGCAGCCCGACTCGGTCACCGACACGGCGTCGTCGATCGAGGAGAGGAGGAAGAGCTCTCTCTCCCGGCCCGTCCACGTCGAATGCAGAAGCATCCTACGACCCCTTTACCACCCAAGCGATTCCGCGCGTCGAAAAAGATGATCACCCCTGATCTCTCCGCAGCGATGGATCGGACGAAACTTACCGACCGAGAAGGTTGTTTTTTTGCTGTCGGCGGCTGCGAGGAGCTTGGCCACGACCCTGAGGAGCTGGTCTTAACCCGAATCCTCCCGCCGCGACCGAGCAAAGTTCCGTGCTATGGCAGCAGCGGAAATGAAGGCAGCCTTCATCTTACTGTGCCACTGACCGTTCACTGGGACGGGAAAATCGTACCAGCGGCTGACGGAGGCCCTGCTGAAGATCGCCTTCCAGTTCTGGTGCTGGGGAGAACGGTCGACAAGCTTCTGGCTGTGCCCAGCCTCCCCGACGGCACCGGCCACCGCATGGCGGAAAGCCGTCCTCTGCCCTCGAGGATTGGGACATCAAGGGACGGATCTGTGCCCTCTCTTTTGACACCACCCGCCTCAAAACAGGACTCTCAGGAGGAGCTTGCTATATCATTGAGCAGGAAACTCGAGAAGACAGTGCTTCATTTGGCTTGGCCGCCACCACATCCACGAACTGTGTGTGCGAGAAGGCATTCACGGCGTGCCTCGTCCCTCTACTGTCCTGACATCCTCCTGTTCAAACGATTCGCCGCCCAGTGGGACTTCATCGATCAAACCAAAGCGGAAGCCCTTCGAGGATGGAACCATGCCGCAGCACCGAAAGGACGCCCGCGACGACCTGCTGATCGAATTCAGCCGCCTCCTCGACGGTCAACATCCACGTGATGACTACAGGGAACTTCTGGAGCTCTCTGTAATTGTGCTGGGCGGTCCGAACAAGCGGGGTGCCCGGTTCGCTCGTCCCGGCGCCTTCCATCGCGCGCGCTGGATGGCAAAAGTCATCTATGCCATCAAACTGTTCCTGTTCCGGGAACAGTTTCAGATGTCGTCAGGCGAAGCGGCTGGAATCCGGCGATTCACCATCTTCGCCGTGTCCATCTACGTGACGGCCTGGTACAAAGCGCCGCTCCCGGCAACGGCCCCAGCCGCCAAGGCGACGGCGACAGTCTTCGCCAGGCACCTATGGTACTTGAGCGAGCGCCTCGTCACCCTGGCCATCTTCGACGAGGGTATCGACTTGGCGACAAAGCGGGAGATGATTAAAGCGATGGAAGAAGAGGAAGGATCGGAGGATCCCCCGCGGCGTATCAATGTGGACCTGTCCACCGCCTCAATCGCCAACAATACATTGGCCAAGTTCACAACGACTACATCAAAGGAGTTCTTCAAGGTTCTGGACATCAGCACCGCCTTCCTGCTCAAGGATCCGGAGGAGTGGCGGACGGACCCAGCCTTCATCGCCGCATCCCGCCGAGTCCAGGCCCTTCAAGTTGTCAATGACTTCGCGGAGCGCGGGGTGGCGTTGATGCAGTCTTTCAACCTGGCCCTTACCAAGAGTGAAGACCAAAGGCAGTTCCTCTTACAAGTGGTCGAGAAGCACCGCTGTGACTTCCCAACCGCCCGCAAGTCCACCGTGACCTCTGCAAAGTAGGCAACAATGAGAGGGAGATGGGCGCCCATGATACCCCCCCCCCCCCCTTGAGGGGCTAATACTCGAGTTGAGGGGGACCTAGAGTTGAAAGTATGAAGTCCAGTTATATGTTTTAGGTCAAGATTAGTAGCTTGAACAAACTAGAAGTGATATTTTATTTGCTAGAGGCATAGAACATCATGATCTAAAATTTCTACTTTTCGAGAAAATATACAAACTTTGACCGTATTGAGGCAGTTCTAAATATTGTTTTATTTCAAAAATATTTTACACACGATATTTTTTGACAAAATGGAACCAGAAACGCGCCCGTCCCGATAAAAATTCAAACTTTCGAAAATAAGTGTCACCCTACTCACTATTCAGAGCTTTTGAACCAGTTAAACCATCCAACAACTTCACTCTCAAGTCTCTCTCTCTCACCAAAAAACCAGCAGATTTATTTCATGAAGCAGCTGGTACGGTTTATGGTTGTAGTGATTTGAAAATACGGAAGATATATCTGTACAAAACTTGAACCAACCATTTGTTAAATAATTAATGAAAGGATTGAATATAATGATGAGAAAAAATAAGTAAGGAGGAAAATAAATCTAATATTTTCATATTTGCAGCAGCCCAACCATTAGTGACAAGTGTTTCCCAAAAATAAAATGATAGTATTAAGTGATATTTTAAGGGATAATTTAATTAGGCTGTGCTCAATCCCATGCTGTCTTTTGTATCTATTAAATCCTATTTTTGACAGGAGATATTTGTTCTAGGTCTAATAAGTGATTTTGCTTCTATACATGATTGTGCCAGATGTACTTAACAATGATTGTGGATCAGTTTGGGTTAAATTATTTAACATTAAGTTCGGTGAATTTGGTATATCAGAATAAATCTTTCTATCTTGTTTTCTTGAGCTGTTTAGACTTGAAGGAAGTCAGAGTTTGATTTCCTACTGGGATTTTTTTTTTACAAGAATTCAAAGATGAGAAAGGAAATGTAACTAGTTCACGCTTAATATGCTATTAAGAGGGGGCTGAAAAGAGTACCCTAGGTATTGGGCAATCCTCTTGGTCACTTATGATATATCATCATCATATGCACTGTAGCAGTAACATTTTCACTTTCAGGAATACACAGAACTTACTGGCAAACTTCATTCCTTTGAAGCCAAGGAACAGGAGATACTCGATCTTCTGACTTCAAGAAGTTGCGAAGATGATCACCCTAACATTGGGGGAATTTTTTCTGAACAGGGGATGTTACCCCCAAACTCTCACACACAAAATATGTTCCCAACAAGTTCTGGATCATATGGGGAGGAACTTGGGCACGATTGTCACTCCAGCTTCACTTTGCATAACACGAGTGAGTGTAATAATCTTCCATTGAGTTCTTCACCATAAATGTTTGACTTTTAAGATTAGCTTCATTTTAAATAATTACCAACACATGCAACACCTACATAACATTTTCACTATATGTAAATTGTAAAGGGTATGATGAAATTCTTTACTGGTTTTGGAGGGTTTTTCTGTAGGTTTTGACAGATGACATCAATGTGGCAAGTTTTGATGTTAAACTCTGATGATCAGCTGAAAACTTACTTTATTTAAATCTATGCAAAAATCTGGGTGCAATTGTCAAACAATGAACTGAACTAGCTCTGTCCAATATTTGAAGATGCCAAAACCCAAATTCGAGAGAAGTGTTGGTTATAGTACTCAAAGTGGTGGTGCAAAGCATCAAGATAGAGAGTTGTTTGGTCTACTCGTTCATTCCTCTCAGAAGTCAGAATCGTGTTAAATTTATATTGGAAGCACAAGGAAAGAATATTGGTTATTACTGAGGTTTGTCAGGTATTTTTTTTTTATCTATTCTTTCCCACCTTATTTGCCTGAATACAGCTTTAAAATTAGCACTCCTGCGCACATTGCATGTTTGGCAACACTGTTAATGGTTTATATTTTCTCTCTAGGCCTAGTACTGCCCATTCCACCCTAATAAATAGGTTAATTTTTATCACATGCTTCGCAAACTAATTTTGTAATGGAAAATATAAGTAGGTGAAATTGCAATTTTATTTTTATTTGGGCTCTATTCATCAAAATATCAAGAGATATTGAAAATTTGCTTAGTAGATCCTCCATGGGAGCTAATGGGTTAAATTGATCAAACTATTTTTTCCTTTAATTCCTCAAAACCAGTAAAGAATTTTTGTTACACCCTTTATATATACATTTCCCAAATAACCTATTAACAAACCAAATGTTCCTTACATGATTCATTCACTCGCAATGTAGAATTTTTTTTCTGAAAAGTGAGAATTTTGTGGTCATCTTGTGTTAATTTAACTTTTTAATTAACTTTTTGTCTTATAAATAATTAATACTTCATATTATCGGATCTATTTTAATTTAAAAGTATTTAACTAGAACTTCTCATTCAGCTTCAAATGGGATTGGGACTGGGACTGGGTGTTACGGAGCCCCAAACAATGAGGAGCCTACTCGCTCCACCCCCCAATCCCCCCTCCGTTCTGTAGTGCGAGCTCACCTCCCCAACCAACAGAGAACCACAGTTCATGTCCAACCGGGTCGGACTCTCCGCCATGCTTTGTGTAAGGCTCTCTCCCTTCGCAAACTGTCGCCCGAAGTGTGCGTCGTCTATAAAGCACATCCCAGGGTAGGCCAGAAGAAATTATTTTGAATCCGAACTTTAACCATCTCGTTTTAGCAGTGTTTCTGTACAATATTTTCTTTAGACCCGTCATGTATTTATAGCGCCTTTTTGTTTCTTGTTTCAGTAACAGTATCGTCTTGAAGTGTAGAGATGCGCATTTTTTCTAAATTTCGTACAACCCCTGAATTTTCAAAGCATTTTCCCTGACTACCTTTTTTCTCTTTCAGATGAGACTTAGTTGGGACATGGACATTTCTCTACTCGAAGGAGATGAAATTGTCGTAGAAATTATGGAAAAGTTTCCCCTTACCACATCCATTTCACATAATTTTGTAAGATTTACTCGCATTTTATTAAGACACTTTTATTATATTCGCCGATTAAGTCTTTTGTAGGAATGGTTGAGCATATTTTTCCTTTTTTAATTATTTACTTGCGTATTTTCATTTTTCAGATTAGAAGAACGTTTTTCTCTCTAGCTTTCTGTGATAATTGTAGGCGTTTGTTGTTTCATGGGTTTTTGTGTCGCACTTGTGGGTACAGATTTCACCAAAGATGTTCCGTGGGTGTACCCACACTCTGCCAACAAGACCACCGAATTATTACTAGCAATCTTTACCAACAGTAAGTGTTGGAAATGTCTATTTTTTTTTGCCTCCAAAATTGAGTTTTGATTCGCGGAATGCTTATTGCAAATTTCTTTCATCCCGTTTCTGTACAGCCTTTTAGCTAACTCATATCAGAATCAAGCGGGAATCCTCGCTACCTCTAGTCTTCTCTGCGACAGTGGGGGGGGGTCTGGGCCTCCACAGTATCCCATGCGGCCCACTTACGCGGCCCAATACCACCCGCCTTACCAATCCGGCGTAGTTACCAGCGGTTCGTCATCGACGTCGTCGGGCTCACACACTAACCCAACTTTGGTCCCTCGCAACACCCCAACTCCACTCGCACCGAGAGACAGGTCATCGTCAGCCCCCAACGTGTGCTGTAACCTCGTTAACCCGTCAAATCCCCTCGAAGCCGCCTCCATTGCGGAATTGGCCAATCGAATTGTCGGGCGTGGGTTCAACCCAGCGAGTCCAGGTCAGTTGATGCGATGTTTTAGAATTGGCCACTTTCATTTTATGACGGCCATTGAACCAAACATTCCACCCTAATTTTCGCACTCTCTCTTTACTATTAAATCGTAGACAAATTTCATTTGTGAAACCGAGTGAACACTATTTATGTCTTATTATTATTATTATTATTCATTCTTTTGATAAACATGAACTATGATTGGATGGAGATTACTGGTTGACTCGTCGTAAGACTTCATAGTTCAAGTTGCAGATTTTTATTATACACTAAACGTTCCATAATGTATAAATATTTAAATATTGATGTTAAGTTCATATTTGATCTCTTTCTTATCGACTTTTTATTTTTAATTGTTTTAAAAGTGCTTTTTATAGGGTAACCTAAGTCATTTAAGAAATGCTGCTTTTGTAACAGGCACAGGATTTTACGTTTAAATGAAATTTTAAAAAAAAAATAGTGTGTTAATTCTACTTTTTTAATTGTTTACGCAAGTTCACCTTTTAAATAATATAAAGTCTTGCCCTGCATTGTTCAACTTTATTAAGACATGTAGCATGTTATATATATATATATATATATATATATATGTATATATGTATATATATATATATATATATATATATATATATATATATATATATATATATAAGGATATCAGTTGATAATAGGTAGGCCTTTTTATAAGTGCATTTTATATTAGTTAATTTTTACTGAATTAAATTTATTTTTCTTTTGTTTCTCTAATGATTTGTTTGCTTTATTTTTTGGCTGTGCATGTCTTTAAACTGTTGTCGCCTGCGCTCTTGGTTGGGTCTTGTTGTGCCAATGGGTCTCCTGCCGTTCTGTTCTCTTCGAATGCTGTGTCGGTGTTAACATGGAAACCAACCTAATAATGTGTTTGTCTAAAATCCATAATGTTTCTTACTACAACGCTGCTTGTGGGCTACGCGATGAATGCGTACGTATAATGGATTGAATGTAAATACAATACCATGTACACCCCGCGCGCGTACGTACGGACGTGATTACGTGATGCTTTTAACAGCGGATAGTTTGTCCGCAAACTTTGTCACAAATGGATTTAGGACACTAAGGGGCTCGCCTTACAGTCCCCCAATGTCAGCCTCCTACCTCACCCCTGGGTATTCATTATCAGGATATCCTGGACCCGGAGGGGTGCTGTGTCCCCAGCCCCCTTCCTCACCCACTAACTCGCAAGTCAGAAACTCGCAGGGCTCGCACTCCGCGCAAGCCTCGCCTACCAACACACTGAAGACAGTTCGACCCAGAGCGAGATCGGCTGATGAGTCTGTGTCGAGTAAAAAGGCGAGTATGAGGGTTTTTTTTTTTTTCGAATGAAACTCCCTTTCTGCAACCATCTTGATTATTTCATGCCAATTTTCTTTGCTAATTGCGAATTTATTATAAATTGATCCGTGTTTACGTAAGAATGGTAGACCCATTTTCATTCTTTGGGTAATGTAATTTTTGAGATTAGATTACTTTGAATTAAAAAACTTTGTCTAGATCTGAACTGTTAAGATATAATCGAGGACAATGGTTCTCAACTTAGGGGTTTATGAGCAATTTCTTCAGGGTTACTGGACATAACAGTACTAGAAATTATATTTTCTGTGAAAAATATTATGTATATAAAAAAATGTATATTTGTACTTGTTCATTTTTGTAATTAATTAAAAGTGGTGCAAAAAACTAAGTTTAAATTTTAATTATGCTGAAAGTACTTTTTCTTTGATTTATAAAGTTAAATTATTACGTTTTGAGTAGTGGTGTCGCGGACGTTGGAACGATTATGAAAATGGGTTCCGTGTATTAAAAGGATGAAAACCGCTGATCCAAAATGTTTAAAAATCCGTAATGCGTACATCATTTGTATTCGTATGAAATGCGTTGATGCTTGCAGATTGTGGCCATTATTCTCATTCGCCCAAGTTAGTTCGGGACTTTCCAACCAATTTATATCAGGTCATCCCATAAGTAATGTCGTTTTTTAGATCGGAATTTGAAGGACAAAAAAAAACTCGACAAACTTTTCAATCTAGTATATATTTTCCATCGGAATCAATGACACTCTGCCAACGTCCTACGAGCTTTTCAATGCCATGTTCCTAAAATTTAGGCGGTTTTGAGGCAAAAAACGTACAAAGACTGGTGTGCAGGTCATCTAAAGAAGTATGCTGTTTCTCGTCAAGATAGTTTTGCAGACTCCTGAAGAGATGATAATCTGAAGGCGCAAGGTCTGGAGGATGTGGGAGTTTTTCCCACCCAAGCTCCTCAGTTTTTGCGGAAGTGATCCGAGCGGCATGAGGACGTGCGTTGTCGTGGTGGAACACGATTCCTTTCCGATTAACCAAAGAAGGTCTCTTCTTTTAAGTGCAGTGTTCAATCGATCCAGTTGTTGACAGTAGACTTGAGCGGTGATTGTTTGGTTGTGTGGTAAGGTTTCAAAGTGTATTACACCACCTTTATCCCACCAAACACTAAGCAACACCTTCCGAGGGTGAAGATTGGTTTTGGCTGTGGTGTCGCTGGTTCTCCGGCACAAACCTATTGTCGACGGCGCTTAACATTCTGGTACAATATCCAATTTTCATCACCAGTCACTAAACGGTGCAAAAACGGATCTTGGAGTTCATGGGAATGAAGAGCTGTGCTAATGTTTACCCGCACCCCTCAGATTGTCGACCGACAATTCATGTGGCACCCATTTTCCTAACTTAGGCACTTTCCCGAGTTGTTGCAAATGTCGATGGATGGTGGACGGGGATGAATTGTTTCTGGACCAATTCTTCGACAATTGTTGAACAGTCTTCTTCAAGTGCAGCTAACAGTGGATCGATCATCATCAAACTCAGCAGGGCGTCCAGAGCGTGCTGCATCTGTCAAACAGCAGTCACCATTCCTAAAACTTTTGAAACCATCTTTGACATTTCCTCACATGCAGAATATCGTTGCCATAAACGTCCTGAATGTTTCGCGTTGCTTCAGTAGCACTATTCCCTTTTTTGAACTCGTAAAGCATTATATGCCTGATATGCTCTTCTGATACCGCCATGTTTATGAGGGGTTCACATAAAGCAAAACACACGTCTTCACTGGTCAATGTCTGTAAAGTATGTAGCAAAATACGGTAGATCTCCTCTTACACCCGCCGCAAAATGACTTTGGACCATCTACCATTTTGGAGGAAAAGCACAAATATCATTATAAAAAAAAATATATTTAAAAACTTAGTTACATCAATATGAAGTCATGGCTCCTTTGTTCTTGAGGACCCCCTGGAGCCGTTTGGGCACGGAATCACTGAGCTTCCTGAAGTAGTCCAATGTCATCTCCTTGCACCACACCTTTATCAGCTCCGTCTTGAGGTTCGCGAGGTTAGGAGTCTTCTTCTCTGCCATGATCTTCATGTAATGCCAACAGTTCTCGATGGGGTTGAGATCGGGGCTATTGCCAGGCCACTCTAACACCTTAATCTTCCGCTCATT
This sequence comes from Bathynomus jamesi, assembly GCA_023014485.1. NCBI lineage: Eukaryota > Metazoa > Arthropoda > Malacostraca > Isopoda > Cirolanidae > Bathynomus > Bathynomus jamesi. The sequence goes on along the minus strand of JAJOZX010000052.1, from coordinate 1,896,546 downwards.
AAGCCACTTCGTCACCTTCTTGGCCTTGTGACAGGGGGCACTGTCGTGCATAAAAACCTCTGCCGTGAATGGCGAAGTGGTTCAACAAATGGTCGTTAAGAACGTCAGTATAACGGTCACCGTTCATCATCACATTCTTGGGAAGGAAGTACAGACCCCCATTCCCCTTCTCACCAGAAAAACACCCCCACACCATCACTGACTCAGTCGGTACCGTGTAGGCCGGGTGGTACCTTGGCAGATCGAATCTGGAACATGCTTTCATCTGAAAATATCACCTTCCTCCACTGTGCCGATGTCCAATGAACGTATTTCTTTGCAAAGGCAACACGCTGCTTCTTCATGCGGTCGGTGATAAGTGGCTTCTTGGCGGCGGTACGGCATGGTAACCCCAAGTCCTTCTGCAGCCGGTGCTGGATCGTTCGAACAGACATGGCTTCCAGCAGCTTGGGATGGTTCTTTTTCAATTGAGACGCTGTAAGTCGAGGGTTCTTCAACACTTCTCTCTTTATGAGGTTATCCGTGGCCTTAGACGTCTTCCTTCGCCTTCCACCACCGAAATTGTGCTTCGGTACGACGTTGGGTGGTAGGCCTCTAGCCGCCGCCACCAGCTTCATGATGGTTGACTTCGCCCGACCAGTACGCTCGCATATCGTCTTTATCGGGACGTTTTCTTGCCTCCACGCAAGAATACGGGCCTTCTCCTCAACAGAACAATACTTCCCAGGCATGTCCACTGCACTTTAAGAAAAATAAAGAACACAAACGACTGCACACAAAAATCCAAGAATTCTGGACGCGGTACGGCAAAAACACAACACCCCCATGTCACTTCTATCTAAACACTGACGAGTTTTGCCTCTGCGGTAGCATAAAGGGAACGACTAACAACATGCCAGATACTTCCAGACAAAATATTTTACTCGGTAGCGTGAGAAATGCAAATCGATTTCAGACCGCTTTCTCAGCGGAATATCGCACGAAGGTCCGAAGTCTTTTTGCAGCGGGTTGTAAGATATAACCTTCGGAAAATTTATGCTTAAACCGAGTAGGACTAGTTTAAACTTAATCTATCGTAAAAAACGACATTACTTATGGGATGACCTGATAGATGATACATGATGATGATAATAATATCCACAATAAAGATTAATCACTCCATTAAGTTTAGATAAATGAAGTGTTGGGAAACAGTGCATGACTGCCATGGAGTAATGTATAAGTAATTCAGTCTCTAAATGTAGTTTAAGATTATGTATATCTTTAAAATCTGTCCATTTTGCGCTGAACATTTGTTTCAATCTTACGTAGGTGAGACAGCAATCTTCGAAGGATACAGTGGAAGATTGGGAGATAAGTGTGAAGGAGATTTTAATTGGTCCCAGGATTGGTTCTGGGTCATTTGGTACTGTGCACAGGGGACATTGGCACGGCCCTGTTGCTGTGAAAACGTTGAATGTTAGGGACCCGACTCCCGCGCAATACTCAGCATTCAAAAATGAAGTATCCGTTCTCAAGAAGACAAGGTAAATGCTTACTTTTTGGAATTATTTTATAAACATTGCATTTAGTTGAACTTTTGAGAGTTTATTGTTACGTTTCAAATGTAATTTTAAATCTTAATAACTTTGTCCTCCAGCTTCATTTTATTGGGATGTTATCTACCCAGTACCCATTAACCCTAGTGTGAAAAAACTATATAGGGCTATGGGTTGATTGCCTGATACTCTCATCCGTTGGAAATTTCCAGCAGCTTACAGTGGAGAGTTAACGACAAAAGCCCTACGTTTTTTCGTTAGAGAGTTATGTATGTGTAGGTCTTCAAAGGACCTCTTTGTTTAATTGCCTTCGGTATTTGCGCTGCCTAATGGTAAAGAAAGGAATTGCCTTACCTTATTATTTCGTTGAGCCTCGCTTCTGTTCGTAGGGCGCGACGATGTTTTTCGATGTAGGGCCACGGTACGATGGAGTTAGACAAAGAGTCGCTTTGATGTAATTAATATAGGCAGTCACTACATTTAAATACCTGAAGGAATAGGCCTATCCTTTTTATAGTTAAGTTTTATATTAAGAGGATTTCACTCAGAACTTATAGGAAGATAAAGTACATCTTCCTTGTTTAAAGCATCGCTGTAACATAAGCAAGCTCCGAGCGAGCCGCTATAATGTAATCTTTTATTATTTGCTGATTTTTCAAAGTTCGTTGACTCTTCTCTCGAAGTAATTTTCACGAGTCAGCAGTGGAAAATTTTGAACACGAAGTAATAAACACGAAGTAATAAATTTGGTTTTCTTGTTATGCAGGCCTGATGCCTACATATGGGTTCTATGTATGTATGGCAATTATTTTCATTCCCAATAGGCTATGTCGCCAATCCCGAGGCAATTTTGTAGATATTTAATTCAACTAAATAATTTATATTTAATTAAGAAGTAAAGGTACCACATACGATATCATGTAAGCGTGTATAGTTTTTCCATACCTAGAATGCATAACCTGGGCCTCTGCTTGGCTCATGCATTGATGTAAAATTAAAGGGGCATGCATTCTAGGGTTAATAAATTTTAAGACACCAATTCGGTTTTTAAAAATTAAATGTGTATATTTCTTATCTTTGAAACTTAAAAATTGAATGTTGTTGCCGTTTCTTTTCTACAATTACTTCATACGTTATCGTAAAGATTATTTTATAAATAAAGCCTCCGATTTAGAGCTAATTATTGTTGGCAGACACGTGAACATCCTCTTGTTTATGGGAGTGTTGAAGACTCCTCAGTTAGCCATTGTGACTCAGTGGTGCGAGGGTTCGAGTCTCTACAAGCATCTTCATGTCCAAGAGACAAAATTCGACTTCATGATTCTGATTGATATTGCTAGGCAGACCTCCCAAGGGATGGAGTAAGTCGCACTTTCTCTAGTTCTTTAAAATATTATCGATACACGTTCACGGGTTCCGTCATCTCCTATAGATGAACTTTGTCTTGTGAACTTAATTTATTTATCGTAATTTTAAACGCATTGAAACTATAGGGTGTCCATAAATGATTACCCTGATTAAAGCATGCTATAAGTTTTAAATAAACACACTTATTCAAACACAGTTTTAATCATAAGTAGATAAACATACAAAGTTTTGATACATAGTTAACGAACTTAATAAGGTTCCACATGTGCACGCCACACATTTTCCAACATTTGTGGGTTAACTGTTGCAATTGCATCCGTAATGCGTTCTCGCAATGTCCTGATATCTGGAACAACTTTTGCATAAACCAAATCTTTAACATGACCCCAGAGGAAGAAATCCAGCGGGGTAATGTCTGGTGATCTTGGGGGCCATGGGATTGGCCCGTCCCTGCCAATCCATCGATTTGGAAATGTTGCGTCGAGAGTTTCACGAACAACATGCGCCCAATGACGGGGTGCCCCATCTTGTTGGAAGATGACAGTTGGCTACCTGTCCTGCAGCTGGGGGATGGCGTAATTGGTGAGCATATCCAGGTACACAGTTGCGGAAACTGTTCTCAGCGAAGAAGAAAGGACCAATTATCTGGTCATGCATTAGTCCACACCAGACACTGATCTTCGGACTGCCCCGAATATGCTCCCTTACGGTACGTGGGTTTTCCGATCCCCAAATAGGCACATTGTGTCTGTTGACTCTACCACTGAACAGCTACTACAGCGCTCCTAGCGGCGAATGCGGTAGACGAAACACACCAGCACAGAAACTCTATGCGTGTACGAGATCACCTGTAAAAAAAAACGGATGTAAGATTCGTCATTAAAACATGAGAGCATACTGTTTTCAGGGTAAACATTTATGGACACCCTGTACATTGAAAACTTATGGTACGTTACGCCCTTTAAAAAAGTAACGCGCTTAACGCCAGTAACCTAAGAATTCGTAACATTAAGCTTTGGATGGTATTGTAAATCAACTATGACTGATAATGGAATGACTTTCTTGCTTTACTTAGTAGACTCCTATAATCTATATTTGAAACTTATAATTTGCAGCTACCTACATGCCAAGAATATAATTCACAGAGACCTGAAGTCTAATAATATATTCTTACACGATGATAACACAGTCAAAATTGGAGATTTCGGCTTAGCCACTGTCAAGGTAATGTCGAGTGCAATCTTGAGATGATTATACAATAATGCGATTGTCTATATATTAAGAAAGAAGGTAAAGAATTTCATAAAGCGGAAACTAGTTGTTGGTCTCTAATCATCGTGTGACTTCTAGGGTGGTCGTTGGGCTCAAGAGAACTGCGGGGGAAGGCAGATTACCCAGCCCTCAGGGTCGATTCTTTGGATGGCTCCCGAAGTTATCCGGATGCAAGATGACAATCCTTACACTTTCCAAAGTGACGTTTACGCCTTTGGAATAGTCCTCTACGAATTGTTCTCAGGACAACTTCCGTATTCTGAGATAAACAACAAAGACCAGGTAATGACGACGTAAAATAGGCTTCGTCATTTAAGTTTCACACGTTCAAAGAAAATTCCACTTTTTTAATTTATGGTCCCCAAACTTTTAATCCAGCGAAAGTTTTTAGTAGACTATATAAGTGTGGTGGTCTGATTTCATGATGATTCATAAGTTTCCTGAAGAAATGAGCTTTTATTGTTTGCTTCCTTTCCGCAGATTCTTTTCATGGTAGGTCGAGGTTTCCTTAAACCGAACATGTCCAACCTCAGATCAGAAACCCCGAACCCTGTCCGGAGGTTGATGAATGACTGCATCAAATTCAGCAGGGATGAAAGACCCTTGTTCCAGCAGGTAAGTCCTATTCTGGCATAGTTTTGTTCTTAGAATATCGATTAAACAAAGAACATCTTGGTGTCTTGAGACGTCAAAGGTTTTAATCATTTTCTTTTTTTTTGGCGGGGTTTGTAAGCTACTCTCATGGCGGGGTTTGTAAGCTACTCTCATTAGTCTGGCTGGGAATATTGGACAGGGTTTTGAATTATATATATATATATATATATATATATATATAATATATATATATTATATATATAATGCAAACCACAAGGAAAAAGAAAAATGATTCCAAGCTTTTCGTGTATTCAGAAGTACACCTCGTCAGGGAATGACGTGTTTAATTGTGAAATTCATCTTTATATATATATATATATATATATATATATATATATATATATATATATATATATATATATAAGCAAATTGCTTAAAGAACAATTTAACTGTGTTTAGCACCCCAAGGTCAGAGATGAAAGTAGAAAACCCTGACGAATTTTTCGACATTGATACAAATCAGCCAAGGACAAATTCTGGCACAAACCTATTAATGGACTTAGAGTTCTCGGAAGGAGATGTAATTAAGGCTTTATCACAGATGCGAGACAATTCGGCACCAGGGCCAGACACGTGGAGTGCCACGTTTCTGAAGAAATGTAAAGAGTATTGCCAAACCGCTATACTTACTATAGAGGAAATCACTCTACACAGGACAAATTCTACTTCCATTAAAGAACGCGAACATTGCCCCCTTATTTAAAGGTAGTAACAGAACAATGCCCAAGAATTATCGGCCGGTAGCTCTCACCTCCCACATTATAAAGTGCTTTGAACCTATAATTAGAGGCAAAACTACCTCCTACCTACAAGAAAATAACTTGACCAACCCAAATCAACATGGTTTCAGGGCTGGAAGATCATGCCTATCACAGCTATTAGACCACCAGAAGAAAATATTGGAAACATTGTGTCGAGGACAAAACATAGATGTAATATATACAGACTTTGCTAAAGCCTTCGATAAATGTGACCATGGAATTATAGCTTACAAACTTAAGAATGCAGAAATTACTGGAGAGCTAGGAAGATGAATATTTAATTTCCGAAGTCTCGGAAGTAGAGAGCTGTCCAACAAGGGACAGTACTAACTACCTTGCTGTTCATAATGATTGCAGATATCAGTGACAGTATTGTATCATGTTTTGCAGATGACACAAAGATATGCAAGGAAATATTGAACGAAGGTGACAGAAAAATTACAAAACGACATTGAAACATTATTCCAGTGGGCAGAAGACAACAGTATGAAGTTCAACGAAGAAAAATTCCGACTTCTAAGATATGGTAATAACAAGGAGCTACAGAATAAAGGGTACAAAACTGCAAGCCAAACAGATAACACCAAATCCACAAGTCCGAGATCTTGGAGTAATAATGTCGTCGGATGCAGAGTTCAGAGAGCACTATAACATCAAAATTATGGCTAGAAAAATAATGGGAATCATCTAGAGGAACTTCCGCAGCAGAAAAGCAAACATCATGTTCAGATTATGGAAGAGTCTAGTCCTACCAATAATTGAGTACTGCTCAGTACTCGCAAGCCCATACAGAAACGAGACATTGCGAACATTGAAGCTATACAAAGGACTTTTACGTCTAAGATAGAGTAAACAGAAGGTGAAGACTACTGGTCTCGACTATAATCCCTGAAACTCTACTCTGGAAAGAAGGCGTGAGCGGTACACAATAATATACATATGGAAAATACTTGATGGCTTAGTCCCTAACCTTAGAAATGAAATAGAAACAAACTGGAATGAGAGAAGAGGCAGATTTTGTACTGTCCCAGCTGCGGTGGGACAAGGGGCCATGAAAACTAGGATGGAAGATACCCTCAGAATACGAGGCCCAAAGCTTTTCAATCCCCGACCGAAAGAGGTGAGGAATCTCCAGCACACCAACCTGAATAACTTCAAGAACCAGCTGGACAGATTCCTGTGCAAAGTCCCTGACCAACCATGCGTGGCTGGCTTACGAGGGCAGGAGAAGATCAGACAGCAATTCCCTCCTTCACCAAATCCCGCAAATGAGGCGGGATGCTGCAGAGAGGGGTCGACCGCAGGTCGATCCTGAACCGTCGTTCGAACTCGCATAAAGTAAAGTAGATATGTATATTTTTTAATACATTGTAATCTATCATTGCAATACTTGAAAAATTTCAGAAATTGATAAATGGAGTTGTTTTATCTCCTTCGCAATAGTTAAAGCCATATGACAGAGGGGACCTACAGCTTTACGTGAGATCCGAGCCACGGTTTGCTACACGTATCTAATCTAGACGCGGAGGACGGTCTCCTATCCAGCTAACTCTCCAGACCTAAAGTCGCTTAACTTCGCTGATCGATGGGAAGCAGTGCTACGACACTGGCCACGATGTAGCCCTCAAAAATTGATACCCTGATGAATGAAAGACTATTATAATTTCATTTGTAAGGAGCGAGTGAGCGAGAGCATTTTTACTAATCTGAATTTAAAACTGACAAAGTTTTAAATTTTGCATCTCGAAACTGTCGGAGATTTAGCGGCGAAGTTTGTGTATCAATTTTCACACGCGCCACGGTGGTGTAGTGGTTAACGTCGCTGATTACGAATCCATTGGCCCCGGGATCGAGACTCAGTAACGGCAGGCGGCGGCGGCGGCGGCGCGCAGTGAAACCCAGCCGTTCATACTTCTATACAGTAAAGAAATTGGTTGGTAGATAAATGGGTACCTTGGGTAACCTAGTGGTCAAAACGCTGGGCTGCTGGTGCGGCGTGGTTCGGATTCCACGTTAAACTAAGTCTAAGGTGGAGTGACAAGCTCGACCCTCGTCAGAATGAACAATTCGGGCGGAAGCAAAACCGAGGTTACTCCATTTTTGTACAGTAATATTAAAACACAAAGGCATGGCAACCATTCGAGAAACGGAATTAAAATTGCCAACATTCTACCCTTCTGTCAACCAGCAAGAAGTGTTTGGAAAAATGTAAAACTGGTTTTTAAAGTTTTAAGTAAATGATTGATTTAAATTCGTCTTCATTTTAGTCATATTATCTCGAGTGTTATCTCGCTTGATACCCGTTTAATGGTTTTCCCTTAGTATTAATTCAAACTTCGCGTGACCTTTCATCGAAGTATTTCTTTAATACAATACCTAGACCTCTCTTCATTATAACTACTACTACTACTACTATTACCACATCATTTTCTAGATCTTGGCGAACCTAGAATCCCTGGTAAGGTCCCTGCCCAAGATTCACCGCTCTAAGAGCGAGCCCATCCTGGCTCGCTCTCACTTGAATACGGACGACATTATGTATATGTGTTCCTCCCCCAAAACCCCTATTATGAATTCGGGGGCTGGGTCTTTCCTTTACCCCGCCACGGGACATATTTAATTTACTTTATAGCATGTTATGTATGAACAAAGCGGCAATATGTAATTTTATATAAGTTTTAGTACTGATAACTATATTATTATTATTATTATTATTATTATTATTATTACTTTTGAATATATAATATTAATTCTAATTAAGTAACACTATTTTTACATATAGAAATACACTATATATATATGTATATTTTCTTTTCTGGGAAAACTAATGTTAAATTTAAATTAATTTTTATTTTTGTTAACTATAAATAAAAAATCATTTATTATTTTTAATGTTTTTAAATATTTAATATTTTATATATTTTTTATTTAAATTCTAGAATATATATATATATATATATATAATATATTATAATATATATATAAATTGTCCTATTCATACCAAAGAATCTTAGTGTGTGTATATGTATATATATATGTAATATATGTGTATATATATATATATTATATATATATATATATAATATATATATTATATATATATATATATATAAAATGTTTTTATAAGTTTTTCATTTGAACAATTCATTCAAAAATAAAAATCCAAAATTCTATACATAGAGACTAATTGATACATGATCTCATTCTAAGTTATTTTTCATATTAAATAGTGTGGTTCAGGTGATCCTAAAGGGTTTCGCTATCAAATTGTAAACACCTCGATTACATACCTACGAAAATGCCTTCTCCCAACTTTTGGAATTATTCGTCTGTAAAGAAAATAAAATTATGAATGGTAGAAAAATATTTTGGGGTCACCTTTATATATATATATATAATATAATATATATAATATAATCATATTAACGTTTCATATTTTATCTTTAATATAAATTATGTAATTGTATTTTTTATTATTGGCATTGCGAACGAAGATTAGAAAGGGAATCATTTAATTGTCATCATAAAAAATTCATTAATTTCATCCCTTTATTATTATTATTATATATGTAATCATCAGCTTGCGGATGTAAGATATTATAAATTCTAACAGTTTCATTATCCTGTCAATTGGTCGCAGTTTTTCATGTGTGTGGAATAAGTTGTTTTGTCTGAAACACTATCTCTGAATATGGTCACACTGCCGCAGTTTATACATAGATTAACTAAAAACAATTTCTTATCCGTTGGGTGGGCGCAACGCTTGAACTCTGAACTGAAAATGCACGGACCAATTACTCCGTCGTATATAAAGGGATCACCACCGGGAATAAGGTACTAAGAGTATATCAACTTCGGGGCGTTAGTAGTATATTTCGTCGCGAGGTTGGGAGTATACGTCTCGCGGTACTCTCGGAAGAAATTCCTGCCCCAATATTGTAAACAAAAGTTGCCATATAAAGCAATCTGAATCGTAATTAAGAGTAAAGAAAATATAACCTTGAACGTATATGCGCGCCAAATGAATGTTCCAGCAGTTACATTCATTAATAAGCCGAACATTTGCGTAATATGGATTTAAATCCATTATATGGCTTTAGTATCTCATCGTGTAATGTTACGGAATGCTATTCGGGGAAATAACTCAAAAGTGATGCGTTCATAAAAACGAATTGAACAGATTTGTAGTAATTCACCGGAAAGGTATGTTATGCAAATTAGTTTAGTCGGATTGCCCCCCCCCCCCCTAATGTCCTCGGAAGAATGCTTATTAATGTTAGGTTCATATTTCACACGAAGTTTAGTTTAGTTTTAATGAAGTCTGTAGATCGAAGCGAACAAATGGTGTTGACGTTCTAATACGAAGCCAGTTATGTATAGTTTACAAGATGGTAAGTAGCATTTAAAGTAATATATCTATATATTATCATGAAAGGAATGTGAACATTATTCACTACACGAAATAGACGTTCTACGATAATAAGTGATTAAGGGTTGCTCAGCCTCAACATTCTAGGTCATAATGACGTAGAGGGATTCGAACCAACGACCTAACCATGACGAGTCGATTGCTCTAAATATCAAGCTATCGTGGCGCGTAAATATTTTGACAACTGTAAATATAATGCTGAGGTTTGATATAACAATTTGTATAACTTAACATACGGCGTTGATTTCCAGATTATTGTTGTGAGCGATTACCACCAAGAGAAGATCTCGGAAAGAATAAGAATAATTGGAATGCACGAAACTGATGTGATAGTGGCTTATATTGCAGAGCAGTTGGTATTACAATGAAAAACAGAAGATGGATTTGAGGGTGGGAGGAAGAAAACATTAAAGGATGTTGGAGTTGGCTGGGAAAAAATCTGTTCACTAAGAAAGATGTCATTAAAGACATTACACCTAAATGCGTCAGCAAGGACAGACTTCTTCAAGAAAGTATTCATTATAGAATTCTCTCTACCAAAAACAAACTTTCCAAGTTGTATTGGCAAGGAAGTAGCAGTTGAAGAGCTGGTGAAGCACTGCTATTCTGAAGGCAGATTTCTGGAGCAGAGTGGTATTTGCAGATAAGAAAACGTTCTCGTCTAATTGTCATGCGTGCCTTCAGTGTTGGTGGTTAAACAGCACCCTAAAGAACAGGAAACTTCGTTACTGTTGCTAACAGTAGGCATGTTTCGGCAAACATACAGAGGGTTGCCAAAAGTAAATGTACACCCTCGGTTTTTCCAGATTTTTATTTGATAATAAAAGTCACGATAATAGATTTATTGAATCAATATATTTAGTGTTGTTGCTTTCTCGTTTGCATTATGTAAAGCTAATGCACATTCTGGCATTACATGTATGTTCTTGAGGACAATCATCATGGTGTCTATTTACTTTTGTGAAACCTCTGTATGGGGATGAATAAGTTACTTTGGGATTCGAGATATCGCAAATATTGAAGGACGGTTTGATACTGAATATCGTTGAGAAATATTAGAGGAGGTAATGCTCCCAGCTTTTTGTACTCTGATCTTCCCGTATCCAGAGTGAATCGTACTTATGCACGACCGCATCCCTATTCGTACTGCCAGAAGAACTAGGCAATTCTTTGCTGAGCATCTTGTCTCTAGATCTAGAAGATATAATATGAATATATATATATATATCTATCTATCTCTAAAACAGGATTTCCGGGAACTTGCTTACATACCTAGGATGGGAAACTGAATCGAACTGAAAAAAATTCTGACGACTGAAATTGAAAAAACAGTCGAAATCTGAATTCGAATAGATTAAAAATAATAGTTTTGAGGAGCATTTGGATTGCAAAAAAATATAAATAACTTGAATTATTCCTTTTTTCGCGACTTAACATTTGTATGGATTTAAAATATCCATTTATCCTTTAATTCGATGTAGAAAATAACGCAACTGAAAGTACTAGAGACAATGGTTTTAAAAATTAAAGAAAAAGAATTAGGGAGGAAAATTTTTATCCCATATCAAAATACAATACTTTTCAATAATGACTGCTCCTTTCGTTGACCTAAGTTTAATCACTTGTAATGATGATAATAGCTATACTATCTATATCTACATAAGTAAGATAATCCGTGGGAATGACCAAACTTCAACTCGAATGTTAATCCTATGGAATGGTTTGACAATAAAACCGACATTAATAGACGGGAGTTTATTTCCATAACAGTTTCGATGCCCGCTGGCGGCATCTTCGGGTGGATATAGAAAAACGAATGAACAAAGGTGATCAAGGAAACAATCCACGAAAGGTAAGGACCATTCTAGAAGGCCAGAAACCATTAAGAAATTCACACCAAGGTTCGATTCCGTTCACCCGACACCGGAAGGGATTTTTTTACCAAGAATCTCATTAAAGGGTCCAGCTTATAATTACCTAAGCACAAATTAAAATTATCTTCTTGTCAAGAAGATAATTTGTGCAGAGGTACTTATAAGATGGACCCTTTAATGAGATTCTTGGTCAAAAAATCCTTTCTGGTGTCGGATGAACGGGATTTAACCCTGGTGTGAATTTCTTGTTCGCTCTAATTTTAACATGAGAGTTTACAATGTATTTGTATATAGTAAACAGAGGTGAATTTAATTCTTATTCCCCTTTCTAATACTATTATTTATGTATTTTTTATCCATGTCGTGTGCTTTAAAATTTAAAAAGTGTACAAATTAATACGAGGGCCACTCAATATATCCCCCCCCCGTAAGTTCCAGAAATTTTGTACACAAGTAATTACATACCTTTTTTACAAGTTTTTATTTTTCCACAGTCTCCATTTTTTTCTACGGCTTTCCTCCACCTCGAAACAAGGGCCTTTATTCCTTGCTGGTAAAAGTCCGGTGGGTTCCGCTGGAGCCACCTCTTAACCTCCTCAACACCCTCATCGTCACTGAAACTTTCTTCCACGAATAGCATCCTTCATTGGCCCAAACAAATGGAAGTCTGAAGGTGCCAGATACGGGCTGTATGGAGGGTGGGGTAACAGTCGAGCGCATTTTTGTGATGGTCTCTTGTTTGCAAACTGTTGTGTGGTCTTTCGTTATCGTGCAAAAGAAGGACGTCTTCCAGTTTTTTCTCGGATCGAACTCGCTTTACACGTCTCGAGTCTCTGTAGGGTAGCAATATATGCCTCCGAGTTGATTGTTTGTCCTTCATAATGTCCACCAGAATCACCCCTTTCATGTCCTAGAAGATAGTGCCATAACCTTTCCTGCAGAGCAGGGTTTCGGAGCCGGTAAAAAAACTTCTGGCTCCGACTCCGGCTCCGGAGCAGAAATTTTTTACAGTCTGGCTCCGGCTCTTTTATAGTAAATTCTGTTAATTATAAAATAAATATCTAGATTTATATAACTAATTGTCCAATTTAAAATATTGCACAAAAATATTTTATTATTAAATCACTTTAATACTCAAAATTTAAATTTCTTATGATTTTAAATTAGGCAAATATAATGATAGAATGAAGTTATTTAAATAACTAAAGGAAAATGATGAAAACTAAATGATATTAAATATTTATTAACAATGGTAGCTTATATAAATTAGAGAAACTTGCCTCCTAATTACAGTAGTTCAAAGTTCAAACTTAAGAATTCTCGTATGGAAAATAGTAACAATCAAACTTTCTGAGATATATGCATCTTTTTTTAAGTGTTGAAACTTGAAAGCTTCATGAAAGCCAACTTGGCTTGAAAAAGAGCTGAATATTTCAAAAGATTCAGTTTTTAAATTTTTTATAGGTTATATTATTTACTTAAAAAGAGATTTTCTTTTAGTCAAAAAGTTTTGTAATTTAATTAACAAAAGCAATTCGACTAAAAGTCAAAAGTTCAAACTACTAATACATATTATAAAAGAAAATTTACAAAATCATTTACCCTACGCTTATAAAATCAATACTACTCCTTGGATTAACAAATGAAAACTAATGCAAATTTTTTTTTATTCTAGCTAAGGTATAATCAAACTAATTTTAAACATAAAATCAAGATATTCTTCTTGTAAATCTGTTTCCTTAAAATAATTGAAAATGAAAATTACTAAGTTTATTTATAATTTTTTTTTTTAAAACAAGATGGCCTCAATTATATTTTTTTTAAGTGTAACCTTAAATCAGACTTTATCTTTAAAGTTCAAACTACATATTAAAAAGTTTGCAAATTCAATGATACATTTACAGTATCATAAATCATAATACTCCTTGTATTAAAAAATGAAAGCAAAATAATAACTTTTGCAGAAATTTTTACTAATGTAGCTAAGGTAGGAAACTAATTTTTAAACATAAAATCAAGATATTCTCCTTGTAAATCTGTTTCCATAAAAAAAATTATGAATTAAAATTATTTATCTAAGTTTACTTATAAACATTTGTCCTTAAAAATAACATAGCCTCAACAATATCTTCTTTCATACGTGCCCTTAAATCAGATTTTAAAATTTTCAGTGCTGAAAATAGCCATTCAACACTGACTTGTGTTGAAGGCATAGCTACTAGAAGATTTGCAACATCTCTTATAACTTTAGGATACCTTTCTATTACTTGTTCAAAAGACAGTTTTGACGAACGGTCAAATTTTTCAATCTCAGGAAAAGATTCCTCAACTTGCAATTTGAGGGTACACATTGGACTGAGAGGTGGTATTAGTTCACTTTCTAAACGAGGACGTTTTGATTTCTTACCATGTTGAATATCATAATTTTTCAAATATCATAATTTTTTCAAAATCAACTCGCTGACATCGGAAGTGGTGGAAGGAGATGATGAATTTGATGATGATGCAATAATCTCGGTTCCACATTCCTCTCTTAATAGAGAGACTTTATTTGAAAGGTCTAGGTTACTTTTCATTCTGATTGCTATATTGCATAGGGCATCCTTGGCTTTAACTACCTGTTCAGATGTTAATAAGCATCTATATCTAGGATCTATATAAACAGCAGCAAGCAATACTTCATTATCAAGTAAAATATTTTCTCTCCTTTCCATGGAACTTTTAATGTCATCAGCTATGGTGCCTTCTATCTTGGAAAGAAAATACATCAAAGATTTCCACTCTCTCAAAAATTGACCGGGAGTCAAATCTTCACTTTGAATTTTTTTTTGTTACTATATATGGCTGGTACAGTACTCTCTCCAATCTTCTTGCTTGTTCCCACATTATTTCTGAAAGATTCACATTTGAATTTGCCATGTCCAAGAGTACAGGTTTTAATTCTAATAAGCGCTCTATCATTAAATAAGTGCTGCCCATCGAGTAGGTTGATCTAAAATAGCAACCTTGCCTGCACGTCTTTTAATTATTTCTTCCACTTTTGGGTTTCTTGCTGCTACTACAACCTGTCTCAACTTACCTATGAGAGAGGTAGCATGTTTATCTCTCAATCCATCGCAAATAGCAAGTTGCAAGGTATGTGCACCACAACGCATGTGGTTGATTCTGGAGAAGTGTGAAATTTCAAATACAATACTGTCAATTTCTTCTACACAAGATGCCACTTCCTGAGTGTCTGTTGAATCATCATTATGTTCACCAAATGTTTGTATATCATCTTCTGAAGTTGCCTCTTGATTATCATTCAACTTCTCAACAGTTTTAATCATATTTGATGCATTATCACTGACAATGCAGAGCACAAATTCTTTCGGTATGCCGTACTCTTCCAGAGTTCTCATAATTAGATCATGCAGATAGTCACTAGTTTGCTGAGCATGTGTATCTTTTACTGCTATAGTGCGGGTGAGGATTTTATTATCATCATCAATAAATCGGACATTGATGGCAAAATAATGTGTCCGTATTCGTGTGCAACCATCAACTTTTAAATATATGAAGCGCCCTTTTAATTGCTCTTTGAGAGCAAATTTTTCTTCTTTTGATTTTTCTATCACTAAATGACGGATATTGTCTTTATCTAAACTAATCTTGAATTTCTGAGCCATTTCTTCTAGTAGACTGCGCATAGCTGGCTTTTCAAACATAGATAGAGGCATAGAATCTTTAACAACTAACTCAATTATGCTATTTTTAAAATTATCTGTAGTCATTGAGATAGTGACTTTTTGAGACATCAAAAATTTAGTAATGTTTTGCTGGTTTGCTTAGTTTTTGAACTGGCAGAAGTACTGGGTCTTGAAAGCTCAAGCATTTGCTTCTTTTCTTCCATCATTTTTGATATTTCAGGATGTAATCGACTCGAGTGTCTTTTCAAATTATATGCTCTTGAGGAGACATCAGGCTTTTTGCTTTGAGGCTTGGTAATTTTAGTTCCACACGTTGAAATATTTCCCGAAGCATCAGAAACTTCACAAATACAAACATAGTGTTTCTTATCTGAACTTTCAGTAAAATACTTGAATATATCAGACTTCTTTATTGAATCTCTATCCATTATGAAGGGTCATAGACTGATAATTATAATTAAAGAATCAAGTACAAATTACAAAGAATCTGAAAAAAAAGAAATTTAGCAATACAAGATAATTGACCTAAAAATAAAAATAGTTCAATCCAAGTCAGAAGGACCAACCTTACTAGGTATGTACCTAGTTAGTACCTACCTACCTAAGGTCTCCACCGCCATAAAAAAAATTTTACCTATATAATTAAGTGTTAAGACAAATCTTCCCAAATATTTAATGGTTAAAAAATGGAAATTTGCAGATTATTCCTGCAACTCCCACACCTCCATAAAATCCAAGAATCCTATGGTACCATTTTTCGTAATATATTACAAGAATTATAACTTGCAACTAAACCTATATTTAACAAATAACAATTTAGGTAGCAATATATCACCCGGAGCCAGACCATGGAGCCGTATTTTCAAGGTTTCTGGCTCCGGCTCCGGCTCCAGGTAAGCAAAATTCACTGGCTCCACCGACTCCGGCTCCGGCTCCGGCTCCGACCCCCGCTCCGAAACCCTGCTGCAGAGGGAGCCATTTTAAACTTTTTCTTGCGTGGGGAGTCTGCGTGATGACACTCCATGGATTGGTTTTGTTTCAGGTTCAAAGTGGTGTACCCAAGTCTCATCTCCAGTCACAACTCGTGAAAGGAAGTCATCCCCCTTCTGTCTCCTATCGGCCCTAGTAAAACATTTCGAATTGAAAGTTTGTTAAATAAAACTTTGGGAAAGAAATGAAGCAAATAAGTAAAAAAAAAAAAATGTTTCGTGCTGATTCAGTTGGCTGTAGATGTTTACATGTTTAATTATACAAAAGTAAGCGTAGTTACTAAAGCAAATTCTCTTTGAAAAACAGAAATCGAATGCAAATACAAAATTAAATCGATTTGTCAATGTGGTACCCTTCAAAATATAATATAAATGGTATGTAAAAATTCTTAAAGAACTGGACTCGAAATTTAAATTGAATCGAACTGAAAAATATAAAACTTGAATCGAAAAAAAAAAAAACTGAAATCATAACTGAAATTGATATTTTTGCAAATTTAAACTAAAATTGAAAACTGGACTTAAAAATTTATCAGTTTCCCATCCCTGTTACCTACCAAACCAACTTAAGGTTTTCTTGCGCAGTCTGTAGAGTCAACATCCTGTTGTGCCAACGACCCGAATTTGCTAAATTCGGGATCCTGCACGCACTTCTCGGAATTTACGGAAACTACTACTGTACTTGACCTTTCTCTCTCCACTCTTGCTGTCTACAATTTTTTGTACAGTATTTTTTTATGATAAATTGTATTAAGCAGGCGTTTGAAGATTTTTTAAAGCCCGCATAGACTAAATTTTTTAATTTTAAAACTTTTATAAGCAGAAGCTTGCCTACTTTTTTGTTTTTCGTGATTATTCCAATTGGGCCAATTTTTCTGCCGCTCAGTGTAGATCATGATCATTAACATTTCCCCTTCTGCTCGCAGTTACTCGATCTGTATAATATAATTTGGACCACGTGTTTTTCCCCCCAAGCCTAACAAAGATCATCTCGACCCTGCCAATTGTAGACTAACTTCCCTTACGCGCGTTCCAAGTAAGAAAATAGTTAACAGGCGACTCATTTTTGTGCCACCGCAGACAGGATTCCGACAAGTTTACCATAAATAACCTTATTCAACTTTAAACACTAATTCGTACCGCCCTTTTGAAATAGTAGTTTTATTAGCAGTCGTCTTTGACCTAGAGAAGATACACGATACTATTTGGCGCCATGACGTCCTTGCTGAATTTATCGACACGAGCTAAGTGGCAGGTTTCTCTATTTCCTTTGATTTGAAAAGTGTTCAGTTAAAAAAAACCCAGTGATCACGGCACTGTCTCATTCTACATCTCAACTTGGTGTTCTTCCAGAGGTGTCTTAAGTTGCGAATGTTTCGCGGTTACGATTAACTATTACAAAATTCCTCCTTCCGCGTGTCTTGTCTACCTGACCGATGTACATGTCAAGGGTTCTGTGCGTCGCTCTCTACCCGGGAAGGACATGCTGGTGGCTCCGCCTCCAGCCCTGGCTTGGTGTTCTAGAGAATTGTTTTTCTGGGGTCTCCATCTCGTGTACCCTATGCATCGATGATTAATTATTTATTGATGTTCTCCCCGACCGATTTTATTGGAGAGTCGATTGCAGAATAGCGTGTAGCGTCATGAGCGATCTGGAGGCACATTTCAGGTTTTGTACAATCAACCTTACTGATTTCGGAAAAGAAATAAAAAAATTTCTGCAACAAGCAGACCTTTTTCACGTAAAAAATAAAAAATTCTTGTTAATTACAGTTGGCAACACTGACTGACATGGTACTTCTGGCAGCTTTCTAATTATTCTCAGTGAGTCATCCCCTGGAATTTCTTAGTTCTACACTAGCTCGCTTGAGAGAAGTTTTTTTCTGTGGATCGGGTGTTCAAAAGCCCCAAGGTTCTAACGAAAGGTGCGTTTTGTGATATACATTATACACATTTCTGTTTTGTTGTGTTTTACAAGTTTGTTATATGTCTTAGGGTGTATATATATACCTATGGATATTTATATACATAATACATATGTGTGTGCAGTATATTTTTATATATATATATGAAAATGAAAAGGTTCATTGGCAGACTATAGTCCATATGACAAATATTATTAATACAATGACAGTTCATATACTAAGGATAGAAATATATACAATTGATTAGAATTAATACTGCACTGTCGAAGTTAAGTGGAGCTAGACAGACAGACGTTTTCGTACCAAGAAGTCCATAGCTTAGGCCTTAGAGGATAAATGGCAGGACTCATGGGCTTGGATGATCGGGTTGGTTGATTTTTTAATTCTTTGCATTAGACTGTGTTGAGCACGTCTTGTTACCTCCGGGAAGCTCGGGACATTGCGGGTAGCAAACATTTGCGAAGCTGAGCATCTCGGGGGTAATTTATGTAAGAGTCTAAAAGACCTGTTGTACAGCAAATTTAGGGTTCTGCCAGAACCTTTTTTATAATTCACCCAGAGTTGCTGTCCGTATATATTACTGCAGAAAGTACGAAAGAGTGTCTTTAGCTTCACTTGTACATAAACGAAAGTTCCTTATGGTCATATTCGCTTTAGCACACAGGCTTCGAGATTGTTTTCTTATATCCGAATCATCACTCAAGGAGCTGGTAATAGTTTCACCCAAATACTTACTCTTGTACTAACTCAATTACTTCACCATTCATTTTAAACCTTATATCAGCTGGCTGATTACAGCTTCTAGGATGAAATTGCATAACCTTAGTTTTTGTAACATTAAAAAGAATATGTTTCTGCGAATACACTTCGCAGACATTTAGAAGCCGATCCAGACATATATATATATATACAGGGTGTCCCATAAGTCCGGCATCATAGGAGAAATTCATATTTTTCTCTTTCTACAAACATAATTCATATGCTCGGGATGCCAATTTCCCATCCACCATTCTGTTCAGTGACGAGGCTGTTTATGGAAATGGTGAGGTAAATCGACAGAACACCCGCTACTGGTCTCAAAACAACCCTCACTGGTATACCTCTTCAAAGAAACAAGGTGCATCTCGGGTGATGGTATGGTGTGGCATTTGGAAGGATCGCATCATAGGCCCCCCTCTTTTTCGACGAACATGTCACTGGAGGCACCTACCTACGTATGCTCAAGGAAGAAGCATTTCCCAGTGTCTTGAACGAAGGAAATTTCCCAACACGGTTCCAGCAAGACGGCGCTCCTGCACATTACAGCACCCAAGTAAGGAATACCTGTACCAACAATTCCCTGGTCATTGGATAGGACGTCGAGGGCCTGGGGAATGGCCACCTGGAAGCCCGGATCTCACGCCACTAGATTTTTATCTCGGGGGCCACTTGAAAGCGCTGGTATACGCAGAGAAAATTAGGTGTGTTGAACATTTGCGGCAGCGCATTACTGGGGGCATATAACACCATTACTCATGACATCATTCACCGTGTGCTTGCTGACTGGGTATCACGTCTGAATTTGTGTATTGAAAACAATGGTGGACACATTGAGCACGTTCTGTAAATAAGTTTTTGTTTTGCCTTTTTTTTTTTATTATTTTTCCTATGATGCCGGACTTATGGGACACCCTGTATATATTGGTAAACTTATTGTTTACCAATAAACCAAGCCATATATATTTTTTATTTATACGTTTGTGTTTTTATTTCAGTGTTCCTGTGTGATACTTGTTGAGTTTTGCTGGTACAATGAGCACGCAAAGAACACGGGGATCTGCCAGCCACATTGTCTTTGGTTCTCCACTATCAGAGCTTCCTCCGTCTGGACTTCGAACCCGTATACAAGTTGCAAGGCATTTCCTCTTCGTGAAGGAGAACAAGTACACCAGCAACAGGGAGATTCTTCCGGAGGTATGCCAAACACTCATTGACCTTTGGAATCGTGCTAACATTCCATCACAGCCAATCAAGAATGTGAAGACCAAGCTGCTCCGATTGATGGAAAAAGGCTCACAAGCATCGAAACAAGGCAAGCAGGCCACAAAAACAAGAAGTTCGAGGAAGGCCTGAATCAATTGTTTGACATAGATGTCTGCCAATGCGATGATCTGTCTGCATGCCACTGTGAAAAAGAAATGAAAGTTCCACGACGAGAGCATGCCTTTCTGATCGACCAGAGAACCACGCGGATCATGCAGATCAGTCGGGTGGATACGAATCACTCAGATGATGGAGAGAAGGAAGTCAAGAGAGGATCGGATGCAAGAAAGACAAGAAGAAGAGAATAGAAGAAAAACGGAACGGTATGAGGTAGCATCCTCTGCAGATGTGGTCGACTCAGCTCAAGCTGAGTGGTGATGAGTGGATGGGTGATAGTGCCCAGGAGGACAGGAACATCACACCGACTCCCACTGTTGCTTTGGAAGCTGACCGGTATGGTGTATCGAACAGGGCTGCTGCAGCTATCAGCACTGCAATATTGGTTGACTATGGCATCATTAGTTCTGATGATCAGATAAACGTAATTGACCACCACAAAGTATGGAGAGCACTGCAGAAGGTACGGAGGGATCTGAAGGAAGCAGTAACTTACCACGATGTGGAAGTCACTGCTTTATTTTTTGATGGGCGGAAAGACGTGAACACTTGTCAAAGGAAAAAAAGGAGAACAAATGGTACAGCACAAAGAAAGTTGAGGACCACTATGTGCTGGTCGGAGAGCCTGGAACCTTCTATCTAAGCCAACTGGCACTGGCACTGGCATGCGGATGGACTTCAAAATGCGATTGAAGAAAAGGGTATTGCAGACAAGATAATTGCAGTGGGAGCCGACAGCACAGCCACACACACAGGGCACAGAAGTGGAGCAATACACCTGCTAGAGTGCCGCCTGGGTCGCCCTTTGCACTGGTTCATCTGTAGTCTGCATTTAAATGAACTCATCGGCCCAACAGAATCTGCAACTCAATGGAAAGGACCAATTGGCAAAGCTTTGGCCACATGTGAAAGTTTGCCACTTTCCTCTAGAGGAATTCAATGTATTGCTGATGGCCACTCTCTCCCGGATGTTGACCTTACTGAATGGAGTCGTGACCAAGCCTACCTCTACAGAATGATGAAAGCGATAAGGACTGGTGTCATTAATGAAGATCATCTACGAGAGAAGCCTGGACCAATCTCCCATGCAAGATGGGTTACAACTGCGAGCTGAATTTGTCGACTATATGTAGCGATGGCGCAGCCAAGTGATGAACTGTATTCATTCACACAGTTTGTAGTGTGCCACTATGGACCCATGTGGTTTAGCATCAAGTGCCATCCAAGGTGCACAGATGGCCCAAAACATTTCTTGGAGCAAATCAAGCTGCTACGATTACTGCCACCAGCTAGCAAGACTGTCACATGGCCTGTGATCCAAAGAAATGCATATTGGGCTCACCCTGAAAATGTTCTACTGGCAATGCTTGCAGATGCAGATCAAGCAAGCCGGAAATTGGCCATCGATATAATCAAGACCATTCGACGAGCTCCCAAACCTGCTCAACAGCAAGTCAGAGAATTTCGGCCACCAAAGATCAAACAAAATGCTCAGAATTTGAAAGATTTACTTCCACCAGTGGAGTGCACAATGGAACCACCACTCACGAAGCAGTTCTCTGTCGAACAACTCGATAAGATCACTGAAGAGCTCCTTATTGTCCGGATACCATGTCACTCCCAAGGTGTAGAACGCTGTGTTAGGATGGTAACTGAAGCGTCTGGGGCAGTGTATGGAAAGGATTCAAGAGATGGTTACATTAGAGCAGTACTTAAATCCTGTGACTTTATGCCGTCATTCAAAACTAAACAAGATTTTAATGTATCGCTTACTAAATAAAACTATCTAGTCTACCTACAGTGTATATGTTTATTCCAAAAATAAATTTTTCTATTTTTCCTGAAAAACAGTACATTGTAAGGGGTCAAATGATAGCTCAAACCCAAGGAAAGCGTGTCCAAGTTATGGGTAACTAGCAATTTTCACGATTTTTACATGCGAAAAAGGAGGTGTTGCACTTGTCACAAAACTTTTTTTTTCATTTTTGAATTTAGGGAGGTCAATTGTACAAAACCTGAAATGTGCCTCTTGATCCGTTACACTTTGCCCAATGACGGTCACGCTACACGCTATTGCAGAAAGCCATTAATGCCATTTCTCATTGGGCGGATAAACATGGATAATTGGATATCGGTTCTCTGCCGGCAAGACATGAAGCCTTGTTGCTCCGCTTATTCTTCAACTTGGGAATATCCTAGTTCGATTTGTTTCGGAGAATAAATACTTAGTATTTATCTTTGATGAACGTCTTACTTGGATTCCTGATTTAAAATTTTTGCATAAATTCTTTTGATAGCCGGACCTTCTTCACTTCTCACAAACTACTTGGGGGAGCTGATCACAAGACGTTCCTCCGCCTCTACCACCAGTACCTCATTTTGAGTACTTATGTACGGGACTAGTGTGCTCTTTTGCTTCTCCAACTGCGTTCCGGATGTTAGATCCTATACACCACTCTACTTTGCAATTGTGCACACGAACGTTTCGTACATCGCCGGGGTTACCCTCACTCCTCCCTTCGTGACACTGCTGCTTCGAACGTGGTACCGAGTTCGAGTACTACCGGCTTCCCTGTCGTGAACAGTCTTGACAATAACTTGAACGTCTCATCCTTCGTCTACTCTATCTGGAACCTTCCGTCTGGCCGGCGGTGCATAATCACTGCATGCTACTAAATAATTTGAACTGCTCCCGGTGAATGTAGCCCCCTTGACAGCTGATTTAAGTCACATTGTTGCTCCACACTCCTCGGTAAATGTAAAAGCATCACCCCTTCGTTGGTTCTTCGATCGATGTTCTAAGAACACCGGTCTACTACCACTCCTTCGCTATGTTGTTTTACATAAACCAAACGCGTTAAAATATCTTCCCCGACGAACCTCAGTCGCATAACGTACATCCTCGTCGCTTTCTCGTGTTAGGCAGAAATCTCGGGACAAAACGGCGCTTCATTCCGCAGTCCTTGAACCTGGCAAACGCTTCATATCCATCGTGAGGAAATGAAACACGCACTCCTTTCTCGTTTAATTTACATATAAACATTTCGTTTACAAAAGTATGAAAAAAAAAATAAAAAGTCGTTGATTGACCTACCAAAAACTTAATCCAAGGTTTAAGTTTCTCATTGAGGAGCTTGAAAAGGTAACTGAAGATGCCTGTAGTAGCGGATAACTCGCTGTACCCTTCCATTATTATTATTAAATGCTTCCTGGATTAGAAATGCCCTAGAGAATTTCATATAACTTTTCCCATAACTTGCATTCCAGTCTTTTAATACTTTTGACTATTTGAGCATTAAATATGGCAGTACATCATTTTAATTCATTAAGTACATATAAATAGTCTGTTGTACAATTTAAAAATAAATTAGCCATTTGGAAATTCTATTATCATCTATAGTCTATACAAAGCGGTTTTAAATAACAAATGCTACGTGTCCTTATAACGTTAATGGTCTTTTACAAAATGAATCTAAGACGACTACACGGAGTTTAAAATCAATGGGATTTGAAGATATTGTCAGAGATAAAAATTTGGCAAAAAACGGTTATTATTCGCGTATTCACAATTCAATTTCATTACGAAATGTAATCACTAATTTACGTTGTACACAAAAATAACAAAAGGTAAAATAGTATAAAATCTCTAAAATTCTCGTTCCTTTATCGTCTGGTCGATGATGATGATGATGATGATATAATAATGGATGAGGATGATGATGATAATATATTTAAGAGTAATTCCTTTAAAATAATATCACAGTCATAATAATTAAGCAATAATTAGGAGGTTGTACTGTCAGTACCGAATGGAGGTACCCATAAAATTCCTACACTTCCATCGCCTCAACAGAAGAGAAAGGAAAGAGACTTCCTCTTTCGCTAAACGAAGGACGAAAAGCCCGGAAGTGGGGCGCGTGACCCCGCCATGTTATTCATAATAATGTGTCCACCATTCAAACTCATGACGGCGCTTCCCTCCGCTTCTGAATCGGTGTAGGTAGAGTAATTTTTGAACGGTTTTTGACGACGCCACGACTGACGGAGCGCGTCGTTCACGTTCGCGTAGTGGCTGACGAAGGAGCTGTTCGGCGCCTCCGAACGACTTCCGGTTTCATCTTCATTGTCATCGTCAGCCCCGCTTTCGCTTCCCTGAAACGTCACAACTTAAGTACCAAAAACTAAAACGATTTAAATTCCAACTAGAGAAGGTGGACTAAAAATTGTCTAAATCAGTTGGTTCCCGGGCGAGGAAATACAGAAAGGCAATTGAAAATCTGATGTAATGACAATTCACTACATTCTTTTAACTCTTCCATCTCCTGCGGTAAGTGTTCGCATCTCTCTTAGCCACATCATCTACCCAACTACTACTACTACTACTCACCTGCGAATCCGTGGATGAGATGTCAGTCGGTTTCTCAGTAACGTCGCTCGAATCGTCATCGTCGTCGTCGGGGTTCTCGTCGTAGCCTTTGACGGTGTCGTCATCGGAGTAAGTGACTGACGCAGGGGCGGGCCGGGGAGGAGTTTTGGCTGAGACGATAGCCGTGGCTCCTCCGAGGGAGCGGCGCCCCAAGGTGCTCCTGCTTAGCGTACCACGTTTGCTTATTGCTCCCCGTTGGGTCATGTCGAAAGAGGAGAATGCAGTGTCGTCAGTTCCCACGGATTCCTCCAAGGTCTTATTGGCAGCCTCTTCTGTAGGAGGAAGAAATAAATCGGAAGCGAAAAGGCTACATAAAATGAGGTAGGGATACAACTACGGTTTTGTTTGTTTTAATGAAATCTTAACATTCTTTGAAATACGGACTGGGATTAGCTGGTTATCATATGTATAAAAACCAAGAGTGAAAAGTTGAAGTCAGATTGTAGAATGACAACAGGGTATCTATTATCTGACTTGAATAACAGATTTCAATAAGGTGTGTATATACAGCATTTTAATATGGTATCTCATCAGGTCTTAAGTGGGTATAAATAGGTCCTCTATAGCATACAGATAAAATTTCAATGGGGTATAAACAGGCCAACAGGATATTAAAAAAAAAAAAAAAAAAAATAAATTAACAGGACGTGAATAAGGGTACCCTCCCAATCTCTTCGTGAGAGTACTCCTAAAAATTTGAGATCGGGGGACATACTCGGTGAGAAGCGCTATGGTGAAATATTCCATTAATAGGCTCAAGTACTGCGGCAACCCCAAAACTAGCATGGAACAACAAAATGGTTCATTATTTAAAACAATGGCCGGGCCTTCACCATTACCGCTTAAGAATTAAAACGCCCGTAAACCTCATTAATTTGCCAGCTACATATAACTATTTACATATATATATATGTACATCTCGGCAAGAATAAAAAATACCGACTATAAGCACCGGTTATTTACTTATTAGACAAAGCGATGTTAGGCTTATAAAGCACTTCAACCTAATCATTCACAACAACTAACAAGGCTTGAATTTTGGGGGAAAATAACTTACGTGATTTTAAAAGTTGATTAATTACACCTGAGGAAAGATTTAATCACCTATTAATAAGTTACGTACTGCCTATTTCAATAACAATGATATTATCAAGACCTATGTCTAATATTAAACAGTGAATGGGGTCTAAAAGAAATTATGACCAACAGGTTTATTCCCGTACATAATGATACTGAATGATGCAGTTCATAGGTCCACTAAAGGGGCGAAAATCTAATTTAAAAGCACTCGCAAATACCATCACTAAAGTAGACCTATGAAATAAACTTTATAAACAAATAAAAAAGATTATAAATATACAAGGGGTGTAACAGAATATATTTGCTGGTTTGGGGGTATTTGGATAAATGATATCACTGCAGCAATTTCTTTGAGTTAAATTCGGACGAAATCCGCGCGAAAATCCGCATGCAAATTTCAAACAACGAACTGCAATATCCGAAGAGACTCAGACCGCTATTCAAGAGAAACGTCGGTCAGACTGCTCAGAGATTTTGCAAAAAAGCATCGAGATTGATGAAGATTTGTTTGGTCGACTCGTCCGTTCCTCTCAAAATCGTGTTAAATTGGTGTTGGAAGCACAAGGAAAGAATATTGCTCGTTATTGGTCTTAATCCCCGACAACTGGTAAAGAATTTTGTTACACACCATATATATATATATATTATATATATATATTCTACCAAGCAACACGAAGCGCAACAAATATGTGCACTCCGGGCTGTAGCGTTTGGGCTAGAGAGAGAAAGAGAGCGCCTTTTATTTCTACATTAGGAAAGGTTAATTGAATTCTCTCAGAGATTTATACAGTAATGAAGTCTTAAAGATTTAGCGAAATCGAAAAGGTACGTTTCGACAAAAATAAAACTAGCAAATTTTGGAGCAAACGCTACAGCACTATCCACTCAGATGTACAACAGACACTTCTTTTTGAGAAAGTAGGACATACGTTTGTATTTGTACGTCTTGCTCTTGACACAGAGAGCGGCGATGACTATGATGATGATGACAACGGAGATGGCAGCCAGAGATACCATGAACCACGTCCTGTGGTAGAAGGGCTGCTGTTGCAGGTATCCGTATTCCATGAACACCTTCGTCGGGGTCACAATCTGAGAGTACGAGATTGTCAACGTAAAAAACGGTTACGTTTTATAAAAAAAAAAATTTAATATCCGCTCTCCTCAAACTACAAATCAGTCCTTTTTACTTAAAAAAATAAGGCATTTTTAAGGTAAACGTCACCAACGGTAATATACCTTACGTGGAAGTGGCTTCATCATCAATTTATTTCTAGGTCATCATCTTAACACTTTCCGGTCCAACGGGTCAATATGGACCCATGATAGTGTATTGCGCATAAATCTTATAATTTTGCCCAATGACTCCATTTAGACCTGTGTCACTCAAAGCCCTCCGAAGAAGTGGCTAAGCGACAAAAGTAAAAACGCCAGAAAATGCAGTTAAAGATGTACGAAATTTGAAAGTGCAAACTTTTGAAGATATTTTGATACGTCGGGTTGGCAGCCCTGAAAAGCGTTCTGTGGCTTATCCGTTCTCCATACAGCTTTTTTTTTTTTTTGGTGAACGAGGCAGTGTTGATCTGACAGCAATAACATGAGCGCGACACAAATTATTATTATTATTACACTAGGCAACAAAGATTTTGTTACAGAAGACCAAATAGGTGCTCCTAGCTAATTTCGGTATGCTGATTTCAAATATATAATTAGATTTTTTCTATCACGTCTAGATTTTGTGTAAAATGCAAATCACTTTTAGTAAAATTTTCTACCACGTCCAGATTTTGGTTTTAATCGGCTTAATGCCAGTAATATGAAACTTGCTTTTCAAGGTTAAAGCAATTTTTTTTGCCAACTATATACAAATTCGAACAATTTTGATAAATAAAATTTATCCCGAGTTGGCAACACTGATTCAAGAGCATAGTAACGGGCAACGGCCCAACGGTCAGTCGCTACGTGACAGTCAAGCAGAACGGTTGTTGAAGCTCTCTGCTGATGAGCAAGTGACAGGTTGTGGTGACTTGTGTGTTTTTATAGCATTTGTTTTGTACTTATTTTATTTATTTGTCGGGTTCGAAATCCCAGCTGAGCCGTGAACGGCCAAATTCTAAAGGGCAAGTTCTACCTAAAGCCCAAGTTAAGCTAAATTAAAACTTACGGATTTGAGATCCTATTAGGTCCTACCTCAGGGTAACCTCAGGGTTGCTGACTCGATGCGGGCCTACCTTAGACCTTAATTACATGAACTTAAAGTAAACAAAAGGGTACTATTTGTGGTCTTCTTTCTGAACCTTGCAACAACAACGCAACCTGGACTATTGCACGATGCAACAATCATGTATCTAAACAACCAAACTGAATTGCAAGAGAGCTCTCTATCAGACCACACCTTTACGTACGACCTTCCACAAACGAGTAGAAAAGACGCGCAGCGTCCCAAAATGATGCCAACAGTGTGACCAAACAATGATGCCACAAGAGCTCAAAAATGCTAGCTCTAAATTAAGTTAATTTTTCACTAACCTTACAATTATGAGATGGATATATATACACCTTAACTTAATATATATACAAGCAATGCTGCATCAATCAGCTTAGTCATCGTATCGCCTTGGGACAACAATGGTTCTTCCTCTTCTAGATTTTCTAACAGTACTACGGTGTATTTCTTTTTATTTTGCACATCGTAATAATTACTTTCTACGTTTTTTCAGATATTGTATGGTAATTCAAAATGGCATCAAATAGACGTGCTTGTGTAAATCACCCAGACAACTTCTGCTTTGTCTGTGGACAATATACACCTAAGCCACAACGTAGAAACATAACAACAAAGATTAAACTTGCCTACAAGTGTTATTTTGACTAAGTTAGGAGACCAACAGAGGGACTGGGCACCACATATTTGCTGTGCACAGTGCAATGCAATGTTAATAGCTTGGATGAATGGTAAAAGAAAAGCTATGCCGTTCTCAGTCACCATGGTTTGGCGTGAGCCGAAAAATCACTTCAATGATTGTTATTTTTGTTTGACAAAGATTGCTGGTTTCACAAAGAAAAACAAATCAAAGATCACGTACCCAAACTGCGAATCAGCAATGAAACCAGTACCACATGATGAAACAAATCCACCACCAGTTCCACCAGCAACGATAACAGACAGCAGTTCATCTGAAGATTCTGCTAGTGATATAGAAACAGGGAAAGATGGCATATATGTTCCAGATGCAAATATTTCCCCACATTTGTTAAGTCAAGCGGAGTTAAATGACTTAGTGCGCGATTTGGAATTACCAAAAGAAAAGGCAGAGTTGCTTGGTTCAAGACTTCAAGAATTTAATCTTCTCCAACCAAACACCAAAGTTTCCCATTTCCGCCATCGCCATTTGCAGTTTTCATCATTTTACTTACAGGAAGAAAACGTTTGTTTCTGCCACGATATCAGTGGTCTGATGCAAGGGATTGGCTGTCGCTATGATCCAAAAGAATGGAGACTGTTCATTGACTATAGTAAAGCTAGCCTTAAAGCTGTATTACTGCACAACGGCAATGAAAAACCTTCAATACCTGTAGCACATGCCACTGGCCTTAATGAGACTTATGAATCGATGAAACTGCTGCTAAGACTCATCAAATATAAGGACCACACATGGAATATTTGTGGCGACCTTAAAGTTGTATCATTACTTCTTGGGTTACAGTTGGGCTACACAAAGCATATGTGCTTTTTGTGTCTATGGAACAGCAGAGATGACAAGAACCACTACAAAAAACATGATTGGCCATCTAGAACTGAACATCATGTTGGTAAATACAATGTGAAACACCCAGCACTTATTGACCCTCAGAAAGTACATCTTCCACCACTTCACATTAAACTTGGCCTTATGAAAAATTTCGTGAAGGGTATGGATCATCAAGGTAGTGGTTTCCAATATTTAAAGGATAAATTCAAAGGAATATTGACAGATGCTAAGCTAGAAGCTGGAGTTTTCACTGGACCACAGATCCGCAGTCATCCACGACTCATCGTTTCCATCTAACCTAAATGAGAATGAACTAGGAGCATGGACATCTTTCGTTGAAGTTGTCAAAAATTTTCTTGGAAACCACAAAGCTGAAAACCACCGTAAACTCGTAGAAAACATGCTTAAATCTTATGAAATAATGGGATGCAGAATGTCTTTGAAAATTCATTTTTTACATTCTCATCTTGACTTCTTCCCGGCCAACCTTGGGGCTGTAAGTGACGAGCATGGTGAGCGCTTCCACCAACAGATCTCAGTTATGGAAAACGGATACCAAGGTAATTTCAACCCAAATATGATGGGAGATTATTGTTGGTTCCTGCAGAAGGAGAGCTCGTCATCCTACAAGCGACAAAGGAAGAGGACACACCAAAGTTTCACTTAAGAACAGGAATTTGCCTTGCAGTAGTAACAACAAAATACTAACGCGCTTTGGGTGGATGGTTGGGCGCAGGGGTGGTAACTCCGCCAGCGGAATTCCGCTGTCTGTCTTAAGCCAGAATAAAGGAGGAAAGACATCCCTGTTCACTAATTATTTAAGTATGCTTAACATAAAACGTGGCACGGAAAAGTAGCTTAGACGGCTTTCGTAATAGAAGCGGGTGAGAAAAAAAATGAAAAATAGGGGTTTTCAGTTACACAAAATCTGGACGTGATAGAGAAATTTTGATATCAGATCTGAAATCAGCATCAGCGCTTTAGTAGGAATCAGTAGTTCACGTGTCTGTAACAAAAAAAAAGTTGAAATTTGTTGCCTAGTGTTATTATTCTCCAAGGTAAGTCCACACAATTTTATGGTTTCAGAAATCAATGTTGTAAAAAGGATACGTAATTTTATGATTGCAAAAATAAATATTGAAAGAAGAGTCCATTTAGAATTAAGGCATATTAATTATGGTGAATTTATCACCACACCCTAAAAAGTTTTATTTAATTTTGTACAGAAGCACCATATTTTTACACTTTCTCACATACTCAGTTTTGTATCGCGACACGCCCAATTTTAAAAAACTAATAACTCTAACCTAACCATTAATTAATTATATCCCCCTTCTTCAAAATAAAAGATAGCAAATGTCGGGATACGAACGGTCGTGTCACGACGGGCTGCGTGTATCCTCAAGATCGTAGCAATTCCGTAGGTCACACACACACACACACATTTGGCAACCCCTACAAAACCCCGACATTTTTTCGCATATTCGAAACCTAACATAGCGTAGCGTAATTTTAATTATAATATCCTTTTTTTCAATAAAAAGATCGCATTTATAAAGATAAACCACCGGGACACTGCTAATATCGTGATACGCACGTTCGTGTCGCGATGGGCTGTGTGTGTATCCTCAAGATTGTCGCGATTCCGTAGGGACAAGAAAATACGGGCGCGAGCGCATCTCCGCATAAGCGGACCCGACTCTAAGTCCATACATATAAAAAAAATCAACCAAACCTAATTTAACGTAACCTCAGTGCTATTGAACCGAAGAGGTCATTAAGTCATTAAATAGTCACGTAATCTATATCTAGTCTAACCTAGCCAAACCGTAACTAATCTAACCTAATCAGGGCCAACATTCTTCTTCTGACAATAAAAAATTTCTAGACTTTTTATTAATTCTTTGATGTTCCGAGGTACCAAAGTATTATTACCTACAAAAAAATTACCCCACTACTTCTGTTAATCATCATCACACACCCGACCCCAGCTGTCTACGCGCGCGCGCGCATGCACTATTCTTCCTGCCTGACTCACCTCTTGGTCCGCGAGTGATGGGTAAGATATTCCATATTTGTTATGGGCAATCAGCCGGAAGGTATACGTGGTGGAAGGAAGGAGATTCTGGAAGGACACAGTGTACTCCTCCAGAGGACCCGTTTCGCTCTTCATAAGAACAGTCCAAGAGTCACCGTCTGCGAGAACCATATGTTTAATTTGGACGTGGAACGACGGCAGTGATCCATCTTAAGTGTGTTGCAAAGTCGTGGCATTTTTTTCAGGATTCATGATTTTTGGCAGATCCCTCCGAGCAGTGTTAAAAAAAAAAAAAAAATTGCAGTTTCGCTTATCCACTTCGAGTTAATGGGATTCTACACATCATCGAGATCGATTTTAGAATTACTGAGCCGACATCTGACGTTGTGAACGACATCAGCAAATAAATGCAGCGCTTGCGGTACGATATTTAACTTTCTCGGACACCATGAAAACTCTCGAGGCTGCGATATGCCGTAATGATAAAAAATATGAATACTATGTTGCGAGTAACAAACCGGATTTTTCCCAGTTCTCTTTCTGGACAAATCATGCTAAATTTGCGTTTCCTTTGTGAAAAATATTGTAGCTGTTTAAAAATGTGATAAAAAATATCCTAAAGAAAACGCCACGAATTATGAAACACACCTTACAATGAATTATCACTAGCAGATGGCCTACTTTTTTAACGTGCAACTGATAATTATTCTTACGTTACCCTTCCGTTAGGAAAATTCATCCTAATTCGCATTTTATCTTTTTTGTTAATAAATTCATATCTGTCGAGAAAGATTCGCACGGTGCTTATTTCATTTGTCAGCCACAACCCAACTGGGTGCAAGAATAATTATGCGAGAGAAAATAAGAGCAAAGAACACCATTTCATTCGTACAGCATCAGTCAAGTTCGAGCGAGAAAGCGTCAATGGCCTATAATTGTTGAAGGAAAAAGAAAAATATACACACTGTAGGCCGGGTCAAAAATGGGAAATTTTTTATTTCTTAAAAAGTACACTATGCGAGGTTTTTTTTATCACTAACAAAATATTTAAAAAAAATCAAGCATGTGCTACCCCACTACCCCTGTCACATGCCCCTCCTCCCTTTTTTACCTTCATATTTGCGTATGTTTAATGTTGTTATATGTTACATAAGTTGTTTGTTTAACGCTTGATAATTTTGTTTCAGATAAATAGAAATAATTTGCATTAATTATAATTTGAATTATCATAAATTATAAGTTACATATAATTTGATTTTACTTCTGAATATAAACTATGACAACTAGAAGCAAGTCCTCAAATGCAGCCTTTGGATATCCTACGGAATTCCCAGCAGCCATGACTCCTTCAAAAGCAGATGTTGTGAGACACTAACTTTTTGTGCGCCGTCGTGAACCTAAATCAAAAGGATCAGCAACTGCTAATGATTGTTTACAGGGTTGTTGTAAAAGATATTGAAGACATTTGGATGAAATTTTCTTTTCATACGATTAACACCAAAGGTATCTATCTTAAAGTCAGTCGACCAATAGAAGAAGCCTCAAAATTGAACAAGGTGCCGTTACATCGAAGAAATGAAAGTTTTGCCTTAAAAGTAGCTCAGTATGATTAAATGTTTGATATATCTTCTTATGAATGCTATGATAAGGGAATTGATAAGAAATCTTGCAGGTGTAAGGATAAAATACCAATGGCAGAATGGGAGTCTTTTGTGGGTCAAAAACAAAGAAAAAATCAGTTAGGACCAATTGATCGCATAGCTAGTTCAACAAAGAACTAAAAGCACAAGAAGAAATGACTGAAGCCACCAATGTTTTACCATCGGAATTTATAAAAAATACCGAAGAAAACAGAGTCAGGATGTAGATTGAGGCCGATTTAGAATTGACTGAGAATATTCAGAACAGGCACTCTATAAAAACCTAGCATTAACGGCAGATCGTTATCATGTAAGTTGTAGAGCTGCAGCTGTAATAGTTAATGCAGCTTTAAAAGATATGGGGATCCTTAACCATACCAACATGCTTGACAAAGAAATTAGAAAGAGAAAGAAATCGCATGGGTGAAACAAATACTTTTAGGTCTTAAATCTGAAGATGGAGTACCTTGGATTTGATGGAAGGAAAGATAACACATTAACTAAAAGTGGAAAGATGAAAGAAGAACATTATGTTATTGTGAAAGAACCTGGAAGCATCTATGTAGACCATGTCACACCAGATAATGGAAGTGCTCGCTGCACAGCAGAAGAGTTGATAACTATTATTACAGACTCGAACAGAACAGATACTATCAAAGCTTTACTGTGTGATGGTACTCTGTAAATACAGGAAAAATTGGTGGAGCCATGAAACTGGTTGAAATTTATCTTAACAGAGGAGCTAAGCAGTAATCAAAGATATCTCTATGATGTGTGTCTGGCAGTGGAAACTGGAGACACTTCTCAAGATCTGTCCACTCGATCCCCAGGTACCCTTCACCATGCTCGCTGGCTAACTCTAGCCAACAGGGTCCTTCGATTATATATCTCAACGACAAATCCTGATAAAAACCTTCAAGATATATATATATATATATATATATATATATATATATATACACTACAGGGTGTCCCGTAAGTCTGGACCCATAGGGATTTATAATATATTTTTTTATTATGTTGCAGGTAAACCATGTCACTGACTAGAGGAGAGAGTTCAAGTTATTTTGCTGGTCGGGACCCGCAGTCACAGGGAAGTGGCCGAAGAATTCAACAATATGCATCCAGACCGCGCACCAATCACACACAGATGTGTTGGCAAGTTGATAGCCAAATTTAAGGAAACTGGATCCGTAGCTGACAAGCCTCGCAGAGGACCTTCAAGGACTGTTACGGAAGACGAAACCAGTACCAATGTGTTGGCTAGCTTCGCTGTCAGTCCCAAGAAGTCACTTCGACGCATGTCCAGCGAAACTGGGACTATTTTGTAATTTTATTAATTTTGCCCTATGGGTCCAGACTTACGGGACACCCTGTACATATATGATCAAAAGTATTCGGACACCCCGGAAAATCCGCATTTCTGCAAATATCACCTTCGCCGAAAGGTATGCTGGGAAAAAGCGTGGCGAAACTATAATGCTGAGGTGTTCTGTTAAGTTATCAGTAACTGTTGTGAAGCCATGCCGCGCGGACGTGAACTCTCCGAGTTCCAACGTGGACTCGTCATCGGATGTTATTTAAGTAACGTTTCTATACGAAACATTGCAGCCAAACAGGATATACCAAAGTCGACTGTAGCGGATGTTATCATGAGATGGAAGCACGACGGTGCAACTAACGCGAAAAAACGTTCCGGACGACCACGCAAACTGACGGAACGTGATAGAAGAAGTCTGGTACGACATGTCAAGAAGTCCCGCACGTCCTCTGCCGCTTCCATCGCTGAGGAGGTAGGAAGAGCATCCGGTACCTCCGTTAGTACTGTAACTATCCGCAGAGAGATGCACAGACTCGGTTATTATGGTAGAGCAGCTGTACACAAGCCACTGATTACAAAAGTTAATGCCACGCGTCGTTTGGCCTGGTGTGTCTCCCGTCGTTCCTGGACCGTGGAGGACTGGAAAACTGTTCTTTGGAGCGACGAGTCGCGGTATTCACTTTTCCAGTCTGATGGGCGTGTTTGGGTGTGGCGACAGCCCGGAGAACGGCTTCTTCCTGACTGTGTACGTCCAACGGTGAAGTTCGGTGGAGGGTCCATCATGGTATGGGGTTGTTTTTCCTGCTAGGGCTCGGCCCGTTGGTTGTTATACCCACTACCATGAACGCTGACGTTTATCTCGACGTTCTGGACAATTCGGCCCTCCCTACACTGTGGCAATACTACGGAGATGGCCATTGTTTGTTTCAACAGGATCGAGCTCCCTGCTATACTGCAAGGCGTGTGCAGGACTGGTTTCGTGAAAATAAGGTGGATTTGTTAGACTGGCCTGCTCAGAGCCCCGATCTCAACCCAATCGAGCACATGTGGGACGAACTGGAGCGACGGATACGAAACCGCACACCACGCCCGGCTTCACTTGCATCTCTTGCATCAGCTCTGCAAGAGGAATGGCGAGCCATTCCTGCACAGACTTACCGAAAACTGGTGGAAAGTATGCCTCGACGTGTTGACGCTGTAATAAAAGCAAAGGGTGGACCTACTGGTTACTAAATGCCATAATAAAACCATTTTTCCCAAAACCATGCGGTGTCCGAATACTTTTGATCATATAGTGTATATAGTCAAAATTATTATGCAGTTCTATGCTCCAGGGTGGTTTTGGATAAAATCTCATCCTAATGCAACTGATGGTACATATAACTTTTGACATTTAATGTGCTTGCTTCGAAATTTAGATGAACATAGATCAATCATAGAACCAGTATTAAAGAATAACGCCTACTTTGCCCACCCAGAAAATATTCTCATATCAATAGTAACTGACAAGAGACTAGAAATTAGGGAGCAAGCTATTCGGAAAATCATCCTTTCAAGAACAGGATTTTCAGGTACCAGAAACTTTGAGTTGCCTCGAACCCTCAATTTCCAATCTACTGACTACACCGAGATAATCAATTAGCAAAAAGAGATCATTACTACTCCACCGCTGCTAAACAATTTTAGCGCCGATGAGCTACTACAGGCTCTATGTAAGCCACTTCTTTTCCATGCCACAGTCGAAGTGTGGAAAGGGCAGTGAACCTAGCAACAAAGGCATGTCAGGAAAGAATAGGATATGACAACCGTCAAAAGTTTATCTTAAACTCATTAGAATCAAGGCGAAAACTGTTCAAGTTTGAATGGAAGGCCCAATGGAAAGAGTAAGAAGCATATGAAATAAAATTTCCTAATGATATTGAGAATTTCTTCCTTTTTGATGTGATAAGGAACAATGAAAAAGTGAAATTGAATTTTAGCACATTTATTATGCCTCTAATTTTTTCTTCTGAATATATTGTTGTACTTAATTAATTTTCCTAATACTGTACATTATTAAATAAAATATTATACGTTAATAAAGATTTATGTCATCAAAACACCTGAATGTAGATTAAGTCTCGTATAAATGGAATATTCTTCAATATAGGTCAAAAAGTGAAAAATTGTGCCAGGGGTAGGAGGCTTTAAACAGCGAAAATAATTTACGAGGGGGTTCCTGCGTTCCATTCAAACCACTCACAATATGTACCTTTTCAATATAAAATTTCGACCCGGCCTAATACACAGTTACCGATTTCCCTTTAATGCAGAGCACCACTTCAGTTTAATGAAATTTAATGATGTCCTTGTCATTGAGAATCTGAACAGAACTACATCTGTAATAAGCGCAGTAACTAACCATTCCCCGTCCCAAACTTAGGTTTAATTTTAGTTTTGGCATTTTTAATCGTTGAAAATTTATCTGAAGTAGTAGTAGTAGTAGTAGTAGTATAGTATTATTTCCATATTTAAAAATTTAATAAGAGCGAACACAACACACACACTCGTACAAATTTTTTAAACTGAAAATATTTTTTTTGGTCAGAGGGTGCTGCACAATAGTAACGTAGTATTGTATGAAATTTTGACTGAAAATGCCGAGCATTAACACACTAAGTATTAGGACTAACCACCCTATCTCCGACTCCCAAAGAAAGCGGGCAACGCCTGTAGCGTTCCGAGTGTATAAAAAGCAAAAGCAGTCTCCGCTTCACAGTTCCACAAACGAAACGAGGAATTAACGTTGGGCGATACAAAAGCACTATATTAGTGTTAACAGTAGTCAGAATTTCACAACTTCCGTAGTAGTTACCGACTGAGATTTATTTTAACAAATAACTTTGGAGGAAGTTTATACAAGTTTAAAAGTCAGTCGAAAAGGGACTATGAAGCCATACATAATTTAAAAATAAACCCGCCGAGTGATGGCTTCTTCCAACAACGTGTATTCATCAAACATTAGCTATAAAGTATCAGATTACTGAAACTGCGCTTTGAAACTTGGAAGGGCGACTAGTACGAGGCAAAGACTACGATTATCATGACTGAGAGGAGTTAAATTTGCGATAACCATAAGTCTCAAAGATTAAAAGCTTCATTATTACTCAAAATTGCGGCAAATACAATAAAAAAAGGAAAGAAAAGAAAAGCAGTTGATTAAGAATGATTCCAGCAAGGTCTGAGCGATTAAGATAAAGCAATTGGCATTAGTAACGGGGGAAAAAAAATTGTCAGTTGTTAGTGTGACTAATGGTCTGGCCTAAGATTGTGCGTAAGATTTAAGAATCCTACTTACACCTCTGCCATTCCTTAGGCGCTGTCGTAGATCAACAAACCAAAATGAAAAAAAGAATAAAATAATAAGCTTTAACCCATAACAACAATAATAATAATAATAAAATGATCACTAATAATTCTAATATAAAAATTAACGTACCATTGGTTTGAATACTGAACGAGTTACAGTTGCGGAAATAAGTTCGCATACAAAATTTCTAAAAGGCAAAAATTACCAACTGGCAATATTGGATTTTTTATTAATAACATTTAAGAAAAAACCGAATTATCATCAATTAGTAATTTTTTAAGACTTAGAAATTAAAGTTTTGGGCGAATTTTCTTCCAGAAGTGTACCTGACGTCCCAGAATACCCGACAATGGAACACAATAAAATATTTGCAACGATGACCTTTCCAGCCCATATACTTCAAATTAAGCTAAGATTAGTTAACCTCTAAACCAAATTGTTCGGCAAGGTTAATGTTCACCCAACCACAACCAATCTAAACTTGATCAAACATGCTGAAGTACAAGTTTTAGTCATTTAGTCACGTTTTTAGCTACAGAGTCCATTTTCGGTTGTTGCTCAGAATGTTAGAAAACGTCTACACTTTTTAGCCTTGGACCCCACTTAATTTTAGTCTAAGGCTGACGTGCATCAAGTCAATCTACATTCAACTAAAAGAGTCACAGTGGGTATTACGAAGAAAAAGGTATAAATAGCAAGTTCCACTTTACTGAACCCACCCACATTATTATATAAATAAATTAGTTAACAGGACTTAGAACTAGTTTTAGTTTAACTAGCAGCAGTTTCCTACCTTTTTTCTTCGCCTCGATGTAGTATCCGAGTAGTTGGGCATTACCAGGATGGCTGTTCCGCCAATGTAATGTTACACTGGAAACAGTTTGGCTCAGACGTACGTCTTTCGGTCTAGCCGGAGACCCCGGCTGGGGGCCTGTTGTTACATTCGCCTTCATCTAGCAAAGAAAAAGGCTACGTAAGGGAAAACAAACGAAACAAGAATTTCTTCGCGACCCGAAACAGATGTTGCCGGGGAAGAAAAAAAAAAAAAAAAAAAAAGTCGGGTGTCGTTTCGACTTCAATTTTGCTATCGTTAATCAATGTACCTCGCATCGCTACTACTAAATACGTTCCAACTCTACCATGTTTTATACTCCAACTGTTGGTTGGGGGATAACTATGAGGTAAACGCTTTCATTATTTCTCCCAATTTCAAAAGAAATTTAAGAGGGAAGATTTTTAAGCTTTTCGTTTTACAATTTTTAAAATGCGAAAATGATCGACCTGGTCAATCAGGATGCCCGTGTGAATGGATGTGTACGCTTTACTTTCTACTTTTTCTCCTCTTCACTCCCTTCTCTATCTTACATCCGGGTTGTTATCCGCCTTCTCACCCCAATTCGCTGGGAAATGGGATCTTTTTTTAAATATATGTATGTGTAATATTGCGTATGTATGTACGTAAAATGACTCAATCAATGTGAAAACCGTTTAAGCAACATGACAATTTTGCGGTACTTTATACTAAATATAATATAAAGGTTAATTAAAAGATACGTGAATATTTATCCCCGAATTAAATCGCATATAGCTGTACACTTCGCACCTCTGGTCCGTATCCGATGGTCTCCGCCTTGACACTGAATTTGTAAGTGACCTCCTCCTTCAGAGACTGCACCAGCAAGTACGTCGTTGTAACTTTCTGCTTCACTTGTTTGCTGAAGTCTAAGTACATAAAAACAAACATTACATATACAGTACGTACAAATGTACAGTAGAAATTAAATGATGGGTGGGAACGATCATTTAATCTTTTCTGTGCTAATCGATGCAATAACACGGGCCAACAATGGTTTTGGGGGTTTGGCTAATTACGCGTGTCCTGTAGTAATTAATGAATGCCGAGTTCAAAAATTTATCTTTTTCTCCATCACCCACAGATTTTTCGCAAAACGTCATATTGTTTTTTTCAGTTTCGGAATGAAATACACAAAAATGATATCGCATTGTTCATCATGACAAAGCTGGAAACCACTCGTTACCCATATTTCTAGTACAATCTGTCACATTTGTATTGTATTACATTAATAATCCTCTATTTTCTTCACATTAATTGAGCTTTGTCCATTTTTTGATCAAGTTGTTATTTGGATATATGAAATACATTGTACAGAGTAAGGAAAAACGTATTTTCCATTTGCTTTTCTCCCATACGTGATAGAAGACAATGGAAGTCACTTTTGAAATCAGTGTAGCAAACTTAGGGAAGATCACATATTAGAACATAAACCCCATTCTACAAGTTTCAATTTTCAGGCCTGTGTGTAATTAAACTACTGCACTAAACAAAACTATTAATTACGAGTACCCGAGTGAAATAAGTCATTATACGTCAGACAAGGCTACAATTGCTAATTTTATTGCTCTCTTATTGGTCATTAATTTTTAAAACAATAATTGCGCATTCACGACAAGTAAAATCCACAAATATTCTCACGTAAAATTGGGTCAAAGACCTTACATTCCCGAGGTACGACTCACTTTCATCCGGTCTGGCTGTCTCATAGGTGACGAGATAACCCATTATCTTCCCGTTGGGTTTGGTTGGTGGGTTCCACACCACCTTCAGGCTGTTCATGGTAATGTCAGTGAAGCTGAGATTAGCCACTGGCCCGGGTAGACTCTGTTCGGTCCTCACGAGCACCGGGGTCGACCGAGGTCCTTCTCCGGCGGGGTTGAAGCACAATAGCGTTACAATGTACTCAGTGTACATGTTCAAGTACAAAAGTTCAAAAGAGGTGGTCTTGGGCCCCACCACCTCTACCTCCTCCAAGGGTAGATTTGAACTCCTCTTAGGAGAAGGCAAAGTTGGGGTGGTGCTTCTCCGGTAGAAGATCTTGTATCCCAATAGTTCTCCATTCCTCTCCCGCTCAGCAGGAGGCTGTAAATCAATCATAATTATTAAGAACCGCGACATTCTCCG
Organism: Bathynomus jamesi; assembly: GCA_023014485.1. Taxonomy (NCBI): domain Eukaryota; kingdom Metazoa; phylum Arthropoda; class Malacostraca; order Isopoda; family Cirolanidae; genus Bathynomus; species Bathynomus jamesi. The sequence goes on along the minus strand of JAJOZX010000052.1, from coordinate 1,855,322 downwards.
ACGTCGGAAATTCTGAATTACGTCAAATTCTAAAATATTAAACGTACCTCCCACTCTATTTTAATTTCAGTCGGGGACAGGGGAGTAGCCCTCACATTGCGGGGGGTTCCCGTTGGCACAGCCTCCCCAACATAGACGGTGTGAGGTGAGGAAGGGGGCGATTCCCCCTGCATATTAAAGGATGTAACAACAATCTCGTAATTGGTATCTCTCTGAAGAAAAATAAAAAAGGAACATTTCAAAAAATATTTCACTCTAAAAAAAATTCGGAAAATTAAAATAAGACTTAAAAATACGTTACTTAACATATCAATTTAATGGTTTTATGCGGTAAAGTAAATGGCAAGATACTCCTAACCTCACGATCATTAATTTGCCCAAACATGAAATGCGGTAATCGCGGATTTAAACCAATTAAAACCCGACAAAAGTGGATTAAAGTCTCCCGGCATTTCCTATATAATAATAATAATCTTTATACATCAAACCGAGGATCCTAATCCCAAAAGTAATCAATTCAAAAATCCAGCAGATCATGTTTCAACCACGAAACAAACGCCAAAACCAATACGCACAACGGAGCTCTAAACTATCAAGTGCTGGGAGCAAGCCTAAACACTGAAGATACCACCACGAAATGACTATCATTACATAGAACCGTTCTTCCTTTCATATTAGTAAAGAGGGCGCGGAACATCAAAGACAAGCACGAGCCTCTTCAATAACTCAAATTAAAGATGTCATTCCCATTTCATACCACGCCCAACAATGGGAAAGCCGAGAGAGAATTTCAAAGGCGGCATTTTCAAGTTGGTCTATTTCCATTTTACACAATTCTCATTTACGGCTTTCCCACTTTGGTCTAGGTTAGATTAGGCTACGATAGGTTAGGTTAAATTGTTAGGTTAGGAAATATTAGCCATTCAAATCAAGAAACTCTTCAAGTGTGGATTTTTCACTTTGTACATTTTCATTTGCGGACTGCGAATGGGAACGAGAATAACATTGAGTGGGAATGGGAACGGGAATGATATTAAGTTGGTAGTAACCAAATTAAATACTCTGGTTAAGCCAAAGTATCTATTTATTTGGCAAGAGTGTGTCGTATTGGTTGGCGGATGGCGTGTCTACCAATGAGTCTCTCCACTAGAGTCTACCTTTTGGTGACCTCCTTGTGCTTTTTTTTTAAACGAATGACTCACCCGCAGATCATTCAGAACGACGTCTCGTTCCAACACATCCGACAGTTCTTCGCTTTGCGCGTTGAACGTAGTCAGCATGTCCGTAATCTGCCGATATTTAATGCGATACCCCCCCGTTTTGGGGTCCCCACTCCAAGCATCAGGGAAGAGAGGAGTCCACTTCACACGAACGCTCGTACGGGTAATTGGAATCACCTTCGAAAGTAAATAATTGTCCAACGGTTCAAATACTATTCTTTAAATTTCGCTCTTCAAAAAAAAATTTTACCTAATTACACTGGTCAACAAATTTTAAGGAATTTTTGTATCTTTAATGAAAGTAGCCGATTCTTATGTATTTTTGCATGCTGAATTTGAAAATGATAGTGAAATTGTTTAATTAGTTCGCGTTTTTAAGATATCATGGTAATTATTGTGTAAGTACTGGTAAAAATTTATCCCACAACATATATGTATTTTAAGGAGCACACACTTCAATGTCGTTTCCTCTTGGCCTGTCTCTTGTACTCTGACTGTGTAGTGTCTCTTATTACTGACCAGCAGAAATCAGCCAGCATAGATGAATTCCACTTGCCCTGGTAACGTTTCTCAAGAGCTGAAATCTGCTGATGAAAACGTTCCCCATGTTCGTCACTTCACCAAGGTTTGCCGGGAAAAAGTCGAAATGGGAATGGAGGAAATGAATTTTTAGAGACATGTTACATCCCATTCTTTGGTACGCCTTCAACATATTATCCACCAATTCATCTGCATTTGGAGCTCTGTTGTTTCCAAGGAAATTTTGCGACACTGACTTGAACGAGACCCAAGCTTCTTTTTCTGCGCCCTCCAAAAGTGTCTCGAAATGTTCATCTTTCATCAGATTTCGTATATGAGGACCAACAAATATGCCTTCCTTGATTTTTGCCTCACTGAGTCGAGGGAACTTCTGGAAAAGATACTTAAATGCCTTTCCATCCTTATTGAGTGCCTTCACAAAATTTTTCATAAGCCCTAACTTAATATGTAACGGTGGTAGAAGTATTTTGCTTGGCTCTACTAATGGCTCGCACGAAACGTTTTTCACACCTGGCACTAAACGTTCTCTTAGAGGCCATTCCTTCCTTTCATAATGCTGTGACCTAGCACGGCTGTCCCACTCGCAAAGGAAGCAGCAGTACTTCGTGTAACCCTGCTGGAGACCAAGTAACATGCCGACCACTTTCAAATCACCACATATGCTCCATTTGTGAGCGTTGTAGTTTATGTGGTGAAGCAGATATTGCATATTTTCATGTCTCCTTCATGTGGACAGAATATCCAATTGGAATGGCAGCTTTTTCGTTTTTGTTATGAAGTAGTACAGCCTTAAGGCTTAGCTTAGAGGCATCAATGAACAACCTCCATTCGTCATCTCTGTATGTATGTTATATTTAGAGCATTCATTAAACCAACAACATCTGTACACACCACGAAGTCACCATGTTTGATGAAGAAAGTCTCCAACGTGGATTGCCTAGTGCGGTACATGGATATTTGGACATCATCATGAAGAAGATGCCACTGTTGAAGGCGTGAGGCGAGCAATTCTGCCTTAGACTTCGGTAAGTCCAAATCTCTGATGAGGGCATTCAGTTCGTGTTGGGTGATTTTATGCGGTTCTGTAGACAGTTCACTGGGCACAAAGTCGGTATCTTGTGATGTTGTGGGATGTGCAATGTCTTCATCTGTACTCGTTACAGGATGCTCTTCGTCATCCAAATCGAGGGTGTCTGAGGAGGTAGGAGGATTGGGCACAGGTCGAATGGCGGATGGAACATTAGGATACTTGAGGGTCCATTTTTTCTTCTTACTAATTCCACGTAATGGCGGAACCATGCAGAATAAACAGTCATCCACGTGGTTACTTTGTTCCCTCCACACGACGGGGATGCCGAAGCCCATTGACCTCGGTTTCCCATTGTACCACTCAAGTAATGTAGTTGCACATGTAATGCAGCATATATGCGGCGCCCACGTTTTGTCCTGATCTCCTAATTTGCACTTAAAATAAAGGTGGTACGCTTTCTTGATGGCAGGTGTTAACGTCTTCTTTTGCGACTTTAATGTTACTTTGCCGCAAATATAGCAAAAGTTATTTGAGTCATTAACGCATTTACGTGGCATTTTGCTTATAACGTCAATGAGAAACTGATCGCAAGATTACGCTTTAACACGCACTACACTCTATATGTCATGAACTAACCACAGGTGCAAATTACGAGGAAACACTACAAAAGCACTATGTCAAAATGTGAAATAACGTGTCACCACAACAAGCGTCACTCTAGAACTGAGCTAAAGGGATTTACGATGTACTCAAGATGGCGCCAGACAACGAGGTTGCCAAACGAGCACATTCTACAGTGTTGGCATATGTTATGCTTCAATGATATATTCATTTCAATTGGGAAATAATGAAAACAGGGCACCCGTGTATCTTCTAAACGCGAACCAATCATGCAAAATGAAGGTCATTTTCGGATTCAGCGACGTCGAATTACTAAAGAAATGATGGTTTCATCGAAGATACATTTTGGCTGTTGATTAGTGATTTAAACTTCCTTTAAAGCAGTATTAAGTAGGTCACAGGAATGAATTTGTATCGTTAAGTTCTTTTTAACATTTAAATACTAAAGAAGAAAAAAAAGGAATCTGACAGTCTTTAAACATTTTATTCTTACGTGCCATTACGGAAATTCAGTCAGTCTTGCTCAAATACCTTTCCTACAAATTAGTTTTAATTACTACCTTGATGTCGGTGGGAGCATTCGTAGGTGCAGCCGGCTTCGTCCTGGCACTCTGGCTCTCTTCGCTCCATCCGCTGGCACCGATGTCATTGGTTGCCTGAATACGAAATTTATAAGGGGTAAAGGGTTTGAGCGCCGTAACAGTGTGACTGGTGGCGGAATAATCAATCCGTTCAGGAACATCATACCACTCGCCGTCGTCCTCTGAATACTGCACCGAATAATACCTGACGAAGGATGAAAACTTACTTTTAAGGAATAGTAATTTCATTAAGCGACTAAGGCCTCTTTAATTTGACCTATGTACAGTCTGTTAAAAAAAAAAGTCCACCACTGAACTATCTGAACCAACTGTACGTTAAAGCCCATTTATTTAATTGGGAAAATATCAGTGTAGGCCTAAAGAGGCCTACACAGAAGACTCAATTTTACTTCAATCTCTGGCACGAAATCTACACAAAACAACCAATATTTGACCACAAAATCTCACCTGATAGGCGCAAATCCGTCCCTGCCCGGGCTCCACGTGAAGAGAATCGACCTTGATGTGATTTGAGAGGTAGAAATCATTGGCCGTGATGGGGGAGCGGGTAGTTCCCTATTGTTGGTGGTATAGACGGGGGCCCTCAGGGCGCGGCCCCAACCCAACCGAGTTCGAGCCCTCACCAGAAACAAATAGTTACTCTCTGGTTTCAAATCTTCGGCTCTGGAATATTTCTTAAATTAACCTCTATTCTCATTTATAAACAGTTTCCCTCTTTTCTTACGACCATGAAACAATCCGTACATCATAACCATATATGTGAGCCGCATACTATTTAACTTACCATGAAGAAACCAAATACAGGGTGTACATAAAGTCAGGATCTATTTTTGTGAAGCACTTGGAAATTATATGGAATTCAATCATAAAATGATAGTGGTAACATTTATTAAATAATTAAGAGCAGGATTCGACGTGACGCCCATCAGTATCCCTGCACAGCTCAAATCGTTCCGCAGCATTTCTAAACACATTCTGGAGCATTTGCGGGGTTATGTTATCTGCAGCAGTTCGTATACGTGTACGTAAGTTTTCAAGACTCGTAATCTTCGTCTGATAGACGTGCGATTTGATAAAGCCCCATGCAAAGAAATCTAAAGGGGTTAAATCTGGTGATCTCGCTGGCCAAGGTCTGTTGCTTCCGCGTCCGACCCAGCGATTTGGAAAACGTCCATTTAGATAATCCTGAACAATTTTGGCATAGTGACAAGGAGCACCATCATGTTGATAGACGACGGTACTAACAATCCTATCCCCAATCAGCTGAGGTTCAAGAATTGCTGCAACATGTCCAGATAAATAAGCCCCGCAACTGTAGCTTCAGCAAAGAAAAAAGGACCATAAACCTTAGATTTTGTTAAACCCATCCAGACATTAACTTTAGGAGTCTCTTTCCCAATTTTGGACGAAATCATTCGGTCTTTCATTGCCCAAATTCGACAGTTATGGCGATTTACTTTTCCACACGTATGGAAAGTGGCTTCATCACTAAAGAGAATGTTGTCCATTAAATTATCACTCCAGATTTGTTCTACGAGATCAGCACACAGCACTTCGTCGAGGGAAATCTTCCTCATGTAAAACCTGCAAATGATAGCTTTTCTTCTGCAAATTAACTTTCAGAATTTTGTGCACAGATGACGTCGGAAGGCCGAGTCTGTGTGATGCAGCACGAACGGACGTACGTGGCTCCTCAGTGATAATTCCGCGTACTGCATTCACGGTAAGATCTGACATACACGGTCGTCCTGATCTTGCTTCATCATTTACAGATCCCGTTCGTTTAAATTTGTTCACCAATTTTCGTATTGTCTTGTCTATTGGCCCCGGCTTATGAAAAATCTTCTAAACTTCTCTCTGTCATTGTATTTCTTTCCTTCGATTCGCCAAATTACTATTGCCACACGCTCTTCTGTATTCATTCTAAGGGCTTCTGAAAAGAAAAATAGAAAAAAATAATTATTTCACAAAAATATATCCTGACTTTATGTACACCCTGTATAAGAATTTTTTATTACAAACCATAAAATTCAAATTTAGAAAACAATCTAATACATATTTTTAATACCATAAACCCTTAATACCTTCAATTGAGGACGTTGTTCGTCTCTATTTCTTTCTTTAACTTAATTTAAAATCTGGACATGTTGAAACAATGGGAGATGACAATTGTGAAAAAAAGTGTACAAAAGTGTTTGCGAAGGTAGGAGAAGAGGAAGGCCAAGAGGAGGGGTGGACATTGGACATGGTGAAGGAGTGTGTGAGGAAGCGCGGACTTGATCTGGGTGATGCGTGGAAAGTGGCTGCGAGTAGGTCGGAATGGAGGAAGTTTGTTAGAAGTCCCGTACCTAAGTTCGGGACTCTCTTATTTTTTGACAAGGCCGGAAGCGTAAGCACGCAAGGCGTATGAAGCACCGCAGGCATGGAATTTTGACATGCGCACACGTGGAACGCTGGTCCATCAGGACGCCTGTATGAATGGATGTGTAGTGACTTATTTGTGTACGCTTTAGTTTCTACCTTTTCTCCTCTATTTAACATCTGGGTTATTTCTGCCTTCTCACCCCAATTCGTTGGAAAAGGAGATTTTTTTTTTATAATGCATGCATGTATTTAAAATCTTCATTTATTTCATTTTTGTCTAATCGTTTTCACTTCGTTCGTTCGTTCATTTCCCATAACTGTGCGTTAAATTTTTAAATGTTCAAACAACCTGTTGAAAGGCTCCACTACCTCTGACCACCACTATAAACTGTACCTATAAGTGCGACCATTGGGCCCAAATTCAATGGTATGGTTATGGTTGTGGTCGTCGGTCAGGTAGTAGGTGACATCATAGGCGGTGATGATCCCATTGGGATCTTGCGGTTCGTCCCAAATTACTCGGGCGTAGGTAAAGGACACATCCGGGAAGCTCACGTCGCTCGGGGGCCCAGGCACTATCACAGAGGGAAGGGGGGGAGGGTAACAAACCAACATTGAATCCAAAAGCGCCTTAAGTTAATATTCTTATGTCATTTAAAAGATGGGACCATTTCAAATCACAAAACTGTTAATATACGAAACAATTAACCCTAATTAAATTAGTAGTCTCTGCTCACCATCTTCGAGTGTCTGCACTAATAGAAGGGGTGTTGATAAGGCCCCGTCCCCGAGTCTAGTGAAGGCTCCCACTTGAACCGTGTACTGGTAAAATTTCTTCAAGTGGGTGAGAGTGGTGGCGAAAGTTGCATTGTTCTCGATCACCTTTTCTTCAGGCTTCAAGTGACGTCCTGGGTCGAATTTTAGTAATAAGAATAATCATTAATATTTACAGCCAATTAATGTTACAAAAAAAAAATCTTGAATTCAAGGCCCAAGTATGAATAATTTTTGTTCTGACACGCGAGGGTCTGGCTGACATAAATGTTTCAAAAGGTTCAGAAAGAGATACCTTTAATACTCAATACAAAAATCCTCACCTGCATAAACCACTTTGTACCCTTCCAAGATTCCATTCTGCTCCAACTGTGGTACAGTACCCCACTCGACCACAATTGTGGTGGAAGAAGTTGCTGTGGCACTCACATTGCTCGGACCGGCACTGGGAACTGCAACGGAACAACTTCGACTAAGTAATTAAAAGCTAAAAGCAAACCCAACCAAAATATCAATTTAAACAACCAATTAACTGCAACCAAAACTAAAAATATGAACCAAAGTTAAAAATTGTAATACATGTCTGCCATAAAGCTAAAAAGGATGGACCTGTGGCATGCGTCGATAAGGTATCTATGCCACTGCCCACTAACCTGACTCTCTCGTCCTTTCTACAGCGACTGGAGTGTCCTCCGATGCACCAACGTCGTTTACGGCCGACATCTTCACTTCATACGCCGTGAATTCTTCTAGGTTCTCCAACTGGTACGAGTTGGCGGTCACGTCGCTCACGAAGCTCTCACTGAAGGGGCAATTACAGGCCACAGCATGGTACTTAATTTTGTAGCCTCGCGGAGCGCCGTACCACTCGTGTTGCTGTAAGGGCTGAAGAGGGGTAAAGTAGCAGTGAAACCAAGATCTCCTGAATAAAAAGCAACGAATATGTCCGTGGAGGGGATTCAGGGCCCTTACCCCATTCTCCAACCGGAACGCAAGCTACTCTTGATTATAATAATAATGATGTTTGTGGTTGTTTAACCTCCTTCGTAAAGGAAACCGTCACGTGATGGAGGGTACCTACGGGTTTACGTGGGGTCCGAACCACGTAAAGGTCGCTGCATCATCTGGCAGCAGAGGACGGCCACCCATCCACCCAACTACTGAACAGGACCAACGTCGCTTAACTTTACTAATCTAACGAGAAGCGGCGACACTTCACGCATGAAAACAATTCTGGAATATATCTAAATACACGGCTTTCTTAAACACAAACTAGGTTCACATCTGTGTTTAGGTCGAAGGTTCCTACGCTTCGCCTCTACTAATTCACAAAGGCAAAATTGGGCAAATAGACGGTTCGCCTTGAAGGAAGAGTAAGCCAACATCAACATCCACGTATTTAACTTTGCCAACCCTGCCTGAATTCTGGACTCATGATGGCAAAGTGATTACCAAAAATCCAATTTAAAAAAAGAAAAAAATCCTGCCACACAAAATTGCCACCACTTTTTAAAAATACTTAATTTTATGAACTCATTTAGACTTTCAAATCTGTGAAAGCATGTTGGTGTCAAATGCCAAGTGCTGCCATCCCTCCCTTAATATACAGTTGGCACTACCAACTAAGACAATACTGAAATACATGTACTGAGGAATAATGGGATTTCATGTCCCTTCACAGGATATTTTTTTTTTTTTTTTTTTTGTATTGGGGCGTTTACCGCCACTTCCCGCTATATGGTAGCGGATATCATGGCGAGGCGGAATACGAGAAAGAGAAACGGAGACGGAGAAAAGGCACTAGAAAAGGGAGAACAGCGGACTACAGGTGAGAAGTCACCTAAAGCTCAGATAGGATGCGAGATTGGGAGAGGAAGAGGAAAAGACGGTCAAGCGAGAAGAGAGGGCTCTCAGCGAGCATAAGGCGTAAACGTTCGGGGAGGGGGAAATCAGAAAGGAACGGGAAGGCGCGACGACGTACTGACGACAGGGTGGGGCATTCCACAAGGATGTGAGAGACGGTGAGGGGCGACTGGCAGGAGGCGCAACGAGGAGCCTCCTGCCGGAACATAAGATAGCCGTGCGTGAGGCGCGTATGGCCGATGCGAAGCCGCGCAAGGACGACCTCTTTGTGTCTGGAGCGGTGGAAAGAGGACACCCAATATGACAGACGGGGGCGGATGGACCAGAGTTTATTTCCGGTGGCATCGTCCCAGGACTGTTGCCACATGCGGTCGTAAAAGGAACGAAAGACCTGCACATAGTCTGAGAAGGGGAGGGGGGGGGGAGGGGAGGGGGCGGGGGAGGGGGCGGGGAGGCAGCGAGGCGGCGGACCGGGCTATGCGGTCCGCCGCCTCATTACCGGAAACACCAACATGGGCAGGAACCCAGCAGAAGGTGACCCGGATCCGGTGTGCAGGACATGGTACTCCTGTTGAATAAGGCGTACGAGGGGGTCCGGGGAATCATAGCGCTCGAGCGCCTGAAGGGCGCTCAGCGAGTCCGAAAAAATGGTACAGGAGGACCGCGAACAACCCGATACCAGACGGAGGGCTTCCAGAAGGGCAAAGAGCTCCGCGGAAAAGATGGAGGCCTGAACCGGCAGGGGGATACCCCGGGAGGTAGGTGACAATGACGGAGAGAAGACGGCGGCCGCGACACCTGCAGGGGAGCGCGAGCCGTCGGTGTAGACGGGAACGTCGTCCGAATGGACGGGAAGATGGGCCAGAAAAGAAGACCGGAGGACGGCAGGAGGAGACTCCTTACGCAGGCCACGGAGCGCCTGGCAACGGCAGATAGGGGTGGTCCGCCAGGGGGGCGACAGATCGAAGGAGAACGGCAGAATAGAGGGTGGGGGGATCCCCAGGGACGAGAAAATCTCGGCCAGAGAGGCAGCGAAATGCCACGTGTCAGGCCGGGGTAGCGCCTGGGAGATCGCGGAGAAGAGTAGGGACATCGGAAGGCGGCAGATGCGAAGGTAACACTTCGCCATGAGAAGGCCCCGGCGAAGGGGCAGGGGGGGGTGTCCACAGTCCACCTGAAGACTAGCGACAGGGGACGAGCGGAAGGCACCCGACGCCAGGCGAAGGCCATGGTGGAGAAGAGGATCCAGCCTACGGAGTGCCGGAGAGGAGGCGGAGCTGTAGACCACACAGCCGTAGTCGACACGGGATTGCACCAGGGAGGTGTACAGGCGCAGCAGAGTACGCCTGTCCGCCCCCCAGGTCGTGTGGGACAGATGACCCAAAAGGGAGAGGGTGCGGCGAGATGTTTGCCGCAACCGCCTAAGGTGTGGAACCCAACCGAAAAATCCGTCGAGGGTCATACCCAGGAATCTAACGGATGGGACGAGGGGAAGAGGAGTGCCGGCAAGGGTAAGGGCGAAGGTATGCGACAGACGGAGGCGCCGAGGACGGAAAAGCATACTGGAAGACTTAGAGGGTGAGAAAGCATAGCCAACCGAGGACGCCCAGCGAACCACCGCGTTGATGGCTAGCTGGAGCCGACGTTCAGCCAAAGACGGGAGGCGGCCAGAGCAATAGATAGCCAGGTCATCGGCATAGAGGGAGCTACGAACGGATGTAGGCAGGACCGTAGCGACTGTGTTCATCACGAGTGAGAAACACAAGACGCTAAGGACACTACCCTGAGGGACACCCTCCTCCAACGGAAAGCGGTCAGAGAGGGCAGAACCGATGCGGACGCGGAAAGAACGGGCGGACAAGAAGTTATAAATAAAGGAAGGGAGAAAGCCTACGAAACCCAGGGAGCGTAAGCAGTCGAACACCGCGCTCCGCCGGGTAGTATCGTAGGCCTTCTGGAGGTCGAAAAAGACGGCGAGTACAAATTGACGCCGGGAGAAAGCCTCCTGCACGTCATGGCTAAGGAGGAGGGGGTCAGTGGTAGACCGGAAGCGCCGGAAACCAGCCTGGGTAGCAGGGTACTGGTCACTCGCCTCCAAGGTAAAGGACAGCCGCGAGGCGACCATCGCCTCCATCACCTTGCAGGCACAGCATGTTAGGGAAATGGGGCGATAGTTCGACGGGAGTGAGGGGTCTTTATCGGGCTTCGGGATGGGGATGACGATGGACTCACGCCATCGGTCCGGAAATGAACCCTCCAACCAAATCCGGTTATAGAGGTCCAGTAGAAAGCTGAGAGCAGAGGGGTGGAGGTGCCGTAACAAGTCAGGGGCGGAGGGCCTCCCGAAGCTCTGTCATGTGGAAGAGGTGATTATAGGGGTCATCCCTATGAGGTGGAAATTCCGGTGGGTCGCGGCGGGAGTGGGGGGAATCGGAACTGGAGATGGCTGCGAAGTGCGCCGCGAGTGCGTTCGCGACGGCCTCCGGATCGGACACGAACTCGTCGTCCCCGACCCGAAGCACCGGGGGTCGAGGGGGGACACGGGTCCCCTCAAAGCTACGCACCTTGCGCCAAACAGTCGAGGGGGCGGTCGAGGAGGAGATCCCGGACACGTAACTCCGCCAGGAGGTACGCCGGGCTAGTTTCAAGACCCGACGGGCCACTGCCTTCAGGCGCTGAAACGCCATCTTATGCTCCGGCTGGCGGGTCCGGTAGAAGCGACGGCCAGCACGGCGCCGCTCCTGAACGGCACGGGAGCACTCTGGGGTCCACCATGGGACGCTGCGCGGCCTGGGGGAGCCTGAGGTACGGGGGATGCAACTGGTGGCAGCCGAGAGGATCTTGCTTTCGAGAAAGGCGAGGGCCTCACTAACGGAGGGAAAGGCAGGAATGGACGGCGAGATCGCCGTGCACCTCGTGTATGAGGCCCATTTCGCTCGGGCGGCCACAGAGGTGGGGGGGAGGACGGGTTGGGGTAAGACACACAGGGAAATGGTCACTGCCGGAAGAATCCGGCAGGACCTCCCAGGTGAACTCCGTCACGATATCGAGGGAAACCAGGGAAAGATCAATACAGGTGAAACTGTCATGGGCCGAGTGGAGGCAGGTTGGGGAGCCATCGTTCAGAAAGGTGAACTCTAGCTCGTCCATAAGGGAGAGAAGGGTCCCGGAGAGAAAGGTGGAGCAAACGTCCCCCCAGGCCGGGTCCCGACTGTTGAAGTCCCCGAGAAGCAGGAAAGGGCGGGGAAGCTGCAGAATTAGGTCACGGAGAGAATCGGGTGGAGGGCGTACGTTAGGGGAGAGGTAAAGAGAGCAGACCGTGAGCTGACGCCACAAAGAAAGGCGCACGGCCACAGCTTGCAAGACAGTACGGAGCGGGAGGGGGCGGAAAGGGACGGAGCGGTGCACGAAGACCGCGGAGCCCCCCCTACCCGCCCCATCGAGAGGCGGGGAAGGGAGCCCGCAGTAGCCGGACACTCGAGGGAGGGAACGGGAGCCCAGTATCGTCTCCTGAAGGCAGAAACACGCCGGACACCTGGAGGCCAGGAGAGAAGAGAGACTCTCGAGGCCTACCAGGAGCCCGCGGATGTTCCACTGCAGGAGCGAAGTATATGGAGGGGTAGGAAAGTCTGCGAAACGGATGGTTATGGGGTGGGTGGGCCGATCGGGCGGCCCGAGATTAACAAGGGGATTGGAAAGCCCCGGGGCCCAACGGGGGACGCCGAACGTGGGCGAAGGCGAGGGTCACCCCGACGGGGGGGCGATGTGGAAACTGACGCCGGCAAATCCTCCTGAAGAGGAGTCACCCGGACGCCCGGGGGAGAGCGATGCAGAGAAGGGGATGTGAGGGGTATCCAGAAGGCCCCTCCCTTCACCGGAGGTGCAGGGGAGGCTGGACTACAAGGGGGAGTGGAAAAGGATACCTCACCCGGATGCATAGGCAGGTCAAGGAGAGAGGTGGGGTAGGTCACGCGCGGGGGCGTGCTCATCCCACCCACGCCGACCAGGCGGGCGAGTTCCCCCTCCAGTGGGTCCATCGACCGAACCGGTGAGGGATGTATCTCCGCCCCCACCACGAGGGTCGTCGGGGACCCCAGGGGGGAGCGTCCATAACGGTTGCGCAGCGGGGACGGTGAGGACACCGGGATGGTAGGGCGAAGGGGGCGTTTGTGTCTGGGAGAGGAAGGTGATGCGAGGCCTATGGCCTCGAACCTTTCGGGGTCACTATTGGCGCGGCGCTTGCGGCCCGTTCCCCTCCGTCGTGCGGCCCGCATGGGCGACGGCGGGTCACGGTCCGGAATGGGGGTGGCCGAAAGCGCCGGTGGAGAGGGCGTAGAAGGGGCAGGGGGGGTTGCCGACGAAGCATCGGCGTTCGCGGAGGGAGCACGTGGGGACGCGCTGGTAGTACAGGGAGCCGCGGCGGGAGTCCGCTGGGCGGCAGAGGATAGACAGGGAGTAGCGGACACGGTGGGTGGAGGCGCGTCGGGAACCGCCGGTGAGGACGGGGTCTGGGCCGGCGGCGGCCGGGGACGGAGAGCCTCGGCGTACGAGGTACCACGCCGGGCCTCGCGGCCACGCAACCGGTCCCGCGCCTCCCGAGCGCTGAGAAATTCTGATGAACAGAGGGCCCGAACCTCCCTCTCAAAGAGGAAGGACGGGCAAGAGCGGGATGAAGCAGGGTGCGGTCCATGACAGTTGGTGCAGGAAGGCGGAGCAGTACAGGGCAAGGGGTGGGGAGGGCCGCCGCAGCGGACACACAACGGGGCCGGCTGACGGCAGGAACTGCTCACGTGGCCAAACCTATTGCACTGAAAACAGCGCGTAGGATCTGGCACGTATGGCCGAACCGAGAATTCGCATGCTCGTCTCTCACCAAAGCCCCAGAATACCGAAACGGGGGGCACCAGTGAGTCAAAAGTAAGGAGAAGGCGAGGAGAAGGGACGGCTGGGGATCGCGATCTGTCGGGAAAACGGTATATTCTCACCACACCCTGGGAGGCGAGGTCAGTCTGGAGGTCCTCCACCGGGATGGGTAGAAGACGAGCAGCGTAGATCGTGCCCTGGCACTGATTGAGGCGGGGGTGGGGAGTCACCGTGATCCCGCAGCCCAGGACATCGGGGATAGCGAGCAGAGAGGAGGTTTCGGCAGAGGAACGCGACCTTATCAAAATGGAGCCATCCCTCTGAGGCCGAAGGTCAAAACGCGCCGTCCCCGTCTTCCCATGGATCGCTCGAAAGAGGCGTTCGTGGTTAGTGGGGAGGGGCTTGGAGGAGGAGGGGCGGAGGACGAGGAACTTGTCCATCGTCCTAAGGCCGAGTGAAGCCGTCTGGCCAAACACCACCGGAACTTCGAGGGGGCGGGAAGACGAGAAAGGCGGACGGCGACGTCGGGTCCCACGTCCCCCAGGGGCCGAGGGGGCCGGGGGCGATGAGGCCCGACCGGAGTGGGAGGCGACCGGGGCCGCGGGCCTCCCACCTGAGGGCGAAAAAGCAGGTGGGTCCCTATCGGGACGTGGAATATGGGGGGATCCAGGGGTCGGGGGGTCCACTGCAGGTCCATCCGCTACTGGCGGGGGTCGGGCAGCGGCGCCACGAGCCTGGGGAAGAGAGGGAGAGGAGGTGTCGGCAAGAAGAGCAGACGGGGTGGGCGAGGGCTGCCGACTGCCCTTACCAGACCCACGGTCCAAAGAGGTAGTCAGAGGGAGGTCATATGCACAAGCCGGGTCGTCAACGAGGTCCTTAGATTTGTAAATGTTTCCATACAAAAAATTTTTGTTGTTTCGCGCCCGGGGCCGCGGGGAACCGATTACCCGGGGCCCAAGGGGACCAAGCGCACGCCGGCGGGGGATGGGTGCCTCGTCCCATGCGGGTACCCCCGTTTCAAAAGGGGCCCTTGCAGCATCGAGAGTTCTCCCCCGCCGGCAGCAAAGACCAAGGCCCCCCAGGGTCCCAGGCCCGGGCACCCTACCAGCCAACTTAGTCCGGCCCCGGCCATGGGAGCGAGACCCCCAGCGACAGCCCCGGCAGCCCACGGGGCGCGCGAAGTGAAAAGAGAAAGCAGAAAAAAACAGAGGGGGCAAGGAAGAGGGGAAAGAGGGGAAGACAGGAAAGAGGGGGCTGTAGATAGCAGGGTATGTTGAAAGTCTACTTCGCAACCGGGCGGGGGACCCGGCAGGGCCCCCAGCCGCGGCTGACCCCCCTCGCCACATGGAGGCAGGAGCCCGCGGGCGATCCACCCCAGAAAGACCGCCCGCGGGGAGGGGGTCACAGGATATAAGGGATTTTAAATTCATAAATACAGTATAAACTTACAACCCATCTGACTCGAATTTCCGTGGGTGACACGGCCCTCAGAGTCATATTGGAAGGAGAGTGCGAGGGTTCGGCCTGCAGGGTCTGGAAACTGGGTGAGGATAGAGAGGGCTTCGATTCCCCCGCTACGTTGACAGCCACCAAACGGAGGGAATACTTGGCATAAGGAACAAGGTTCTCTACTGTCAGGGTACTGGCCAAGGGCGCTGACGTCTCATACACCACCTCCCAATTAGAACTACGGGAAAGACGTGCCTGCAGAGTAAAGGTTCGGTCAGGGTGTTGTGGGTAATGTAGGAATATCAGAGTGGTTATGATAAAGTCAAATGTAACAGTGTACACTTAGTGTAGTTATGGTACAACATTCACGAGTATATTAAATATCGGAGGAGTCTTTAATTCTAATTCTTAAAATTATGACAATTGTCTGAAACCAATAATCTTGGGCGGTAAACCAATAATACCTCTACAGCTGACTAATACTAAAACTTTAATCAATAAATGCAACCTTTAATAACAGACCCCATGCAGATTTTTCCCCACTAAAAGGGTAAAAGTAAACCCCTAAAAGCCTACCCCCCACCCTATTAACTTTACCTGGACCTTCCACATGTCAATAGAAGCATTGCCATCAAAACCTGGAGTGAACTGCAACACAACCGAAAATGGCTGAATGTTTGACACAGCCAAGCGAGTTGGAGGGTCAGGTATAACGGGTTCAACCGATGATTGGATGGTCGCTGTAGCCGGTTTGCCTGGTCCAACCGATGTCCACGCATACACTTGAAAGGTGTAGAAGGTTGTGGCCTATGGTTAAAATAAAATAAAATAGATTAGATGAAAAATAATTCAATAACTCTTTTTAAGTTCTTTAATGACTTTTCATCTATCCAATCTGTCCCTCAATCGAAAGCAACAGAAAGCGTAACCGAAAAACAACTCGCCGTCAAATTATTAATGCTGATGCGGGTGACATCGGCTGTGAGGTTATACACTGTGGGGTTGTGCTGGTAGTCATCAGAGTTTTCCTTCTGGTAGGAAAGGGTGTAACCCTTTAGTATACCATTCTGGTTGTCTGGTGGGGACCACAACACTCTCACGTGGCGGTCGCTTATGTCTTCGAATCTCAGGTTCGTAACTTCGTCAGGCACTGAAATGGGAAGAATTTACGGTCCTTATTCATGGTAAAAAAAAAAATTCAACACACGCACACAAACGCTACACTACCTACCGTCTTCCATTGTTTTGACTACTACAGGGTCGGAGCGCTTGCCATCACCTGGGTGTGTGAAACACAGAACAGTGATGAAGTACCGGGTAAATTTGGCCAACTCGGTAATATTGGTGCTCTCTTCGGCATCTGGGTAGGGACTGGGAGCCACCTTCACTGTTACTGGGGGAGCAGTAGCGTTGTGGGGATGCTCTGGTGAAAGAAGTAGGGTTACATACACGCGCTTAAGTTGTTAATTTACGCGTTCATTCTCGCAAGAACACTATATTCACGAACTTTTAAGCGTAGAAAAAAAGGCCCTAAACTAAATCAAGCCCTTCCTCGAGCTCCTGGGAACTCGCCTCTCCATGCCTGGACCTTATACCCCTGGTTGATTCCATTGATCATCCAGGGTTGTGGGGGCTTCCAGTGGACACTAAGATCCGTGGATGACGCCACTTCCACCTTGACATCTCTAGGCGGCGCCAAGGGTATTCCTTCTTTCGTCTTCACCCTGATCCCGGGAGAGTAAACCCCAACCCCTTTCACGTTGTAGGCGGCTACCTGGATCTCGTAATCCTTCCACGTTATCAGACCAGTAATTAAGTAATTGTGCCGAGTCTGAAGAAGAATTAAATGGATAAGAATTCTATATCAATCTCACCATTTTTTATCTCCCGTTTAAAAAGAAAAAATGATCATATCCGCACTAATAAAATTAAAATTCAACCGCTATTGGTTCATTCCATTAAATATTTCCGAAGATAAAGTTAACGTACGAAGAAGGTACGTCATATATAACTTATGGTTTAAAACTGTTGATAATTTCGTAACACAAAGTTCAAAGGTGGCCTAAGGGTTTCGAAGGACTGGGTTTAAAGAGGGCATATGATGAAAATATATTTCACTCGCATTCGGTCTATTTGAAAAACAAAGCTGAATAAATACATGAAAAAAAAAACGGTGATTGTACATTCCATTTTGTGGAAAGCCGAAAGGTTGCCTTCATTTTTTATTTCAGTATTAATAAATAAAAATTATCGAAATTTTTGTTGCACTCCATAAAGTTGGATCCAAAGCGGGAGAAAAGCTGGTTTAAAAATACCCACAGTCAATGTCTTAAATAGTGAATGAGGTGGAGTTGAGTATCAGTGGTGACGGATACAGAAAGGGAGTCTCGTGGTGCTCAAATGCAAATAGTGTATAATCTGTGGTGACAATACCTCTTTAGTAGTGATGTTGCTGTAGTACCACTGGGAGTCCTTGTAACCCCAAAGGCGGTACCGTACAACGTACCCCTTGAGGACTCCATTAACATCCTTCTCAAGGGGTGCTTCCCATTGGATCATTATCTCAGAGTTCGAGCGCGGGGAACCCACGAGTCCTTGCGGGGGTCCAGAGGGGGCTGAACGGGGTAATTAAATTAACTTAAGTGAAATTTATTTATTACATACAAGTTGATTATTATTATGTCACACTTTCAAAAATTAATAAAAAATCAAGGGATTAATTTCCGTTCCTGGAACTCGGCACCATTAGTGTAGAAACAAGAGTTCTTCAAGGAGGTTTTTTTTAAGGTACATTCTACGCTCAAATTGTCCTTTTCTTTTGCAAAATTAGGTGATGAATCCGAACAGTGCAATTTCTTATAACGACCTCCAGAATTTCGGTAGAGATTGAGCGGGTTTCCCGTTCAATCACTGCTTTTAAAGCTTCCAGTGTCCTGAAATTTCCACAGGAATTCACGTCATGTGACAGAGGACGTTGTTGTTGTTGTTGTTGTTGTTGTTAGGGTTTCAATTCCATTGAGTCATAGCGCAGTGAAAACTGGCCGGAATGATCACTGTCGATGGAGAAGTTACGCGTTAACGAGTAATTAAAGGATCCAATCGGAATGCTGGAGAAACGGTAAGAATCTCGAGACGAAAGAAACCACGCTGATCAACAGCGAAGTACTCGCAGCGCGCGTCAAAATACTTAAAACATACGAGGTAATGACGAACGGTGAAAGGACCGAAGCATTTATCGCATACCGGTGGGAGAAAGCCCCAGCGGCGGTTCAGAAGGTAAGAGGAAGGCCACACGAAGGCTGCGCGCTTAATTTGCTAGTGTACTCCATGCACCAAATACGCGCACTCCGATAACTCCACGCGAGTCTCCATGGTTTCGAATCAGAGGCCCTCTTAGCCGCGAGGTCCGCCGACTCATTCCCCCTCCATTCGCGCATGCACCAGCAGAAGTGAGCCTACTTGCGTTTGGAGTGAAGGAGGGTTAACCATAGGCGGATGCTCAGGGCAATAGTGGGATTCAAGTAGAGACTGACCATGGTCACGATTGTACATTGGGAATCAGCGTGAAGAATAGAGTGACAGCCCGTTGGAGATGGCTATCAGGCCAAAAGTCTCGCGCAACGAGTCTAAAACAACTTTCGCAGTACAAGTTCTTGAGCCGTCCCGCTGAACACTAAAATCTGTCCATATCTATCTTGGGCCATAATAAACGGAGCGAACTGTTCTTGAAGGACGAACCAGTTTTTTTTTACCGTTTCTGAAGGATGCCGGGGATAAACACACTGATTCGTCGTTGCGTCAGTAAAGATAAGCCGTAGATCGCGCTCTAGAGGACGTGATAAAAAATTACGTTGTCGGATTCATCACGTAATTTCGTGAAGGAAAAGGACGCTTCAGGTTGCGCGGTTGCGAAACAAAATCTCCCTTCCATAATAGTGCCAAGCGAATTCATCCGCTCATTTTTAATTAATTTTTAAAGGTGTGGCACAATTCAAGAATCAACTAAATAAAATCTATTAATCTCGCGAGTTAATAAATGTACTTTACGCTAATTCTTTATTCTGTCAATACGAATAAGTGAAAAAACTAAAATTTTAAATTTAATCCTCCATAAACTCTACCGCGTAAATGAAAAAAAAAAAGAGTCCCTATTAGAGTAATACCTTCCTGAGGGAGAACAAGAATTTCAGAAGGTTCCGACGGCGGGCCTTCTCCGACGTTATTCACTGCTGCCACTTTGAACTGATACCCCGTGGAGGGTCTCAGGTCGGTCACGAGAGCGGAGGTGGCACTGGCACTCACGTTCGACAAGGCCACTTCCCAATTCAAACCCAAGTCAGCCTCGATACCTAATAATAATAATAATAATAATAATAATAATAATAATAATAATAATAATTTATCGAAATACAATTATATGAATACATTATAATTTAATTGGGCCGTACCAGTAGGTGGGACTTCTCTTTTGAAGACGATGAATTTGGTAATGGGACTGTTTCCATCAAAGTTTTTTGTCCAAGAAACTTCGGCACTTTTAGGCACTGTGCTCTCCCTCTCCGCAACCACTAACTTGGGAGGATAGGGAAGGTCCATTACCTCCAGGTGGGCAGACCTGGTATCGTTACCTCCTGGAGAAATCACCTGCGAAAAAGTTGTAATAATTACTTTTGTCGTTACTCGTTTGTCCTAATACTAATAATGTAATTAATATGTAGAGTATATAACCACGTTAACCTCGTTCAAGTTCCGTGTGTTGGTCTCTCTTCACACGAAGGTCAAGCTGGTGGCCCCGCCTCTAAGCCTGGCTTGGTGGAGGGAGCGAGTTGCTCTCTTGCTCTCTCCACCGCACATAGCCAGGTACACCCGGCTCATCTGGTACCGTCCTGAGCCAGGCATCTAGTCTTCTCTTGAAGACTTCAACTTTGACCCCTGTAACGTTTCTGAGGTCCTTTGGAAGCTGGTTAAAAAGTCTTGGCCCCCTGACAACCAACATATATATATATACTGGTCAAAAAAAGAAACGCAATTTTTGAGATTTATTAATAAACATGAGGACTCAGTATATAGTAAATGATTCTTTAACATAACAAACAGTCAATAACGCGTATGGCCACCCCTAGCCACAATGCAGGCTTGGAGTCTGGCCCTCATCGACCTCAACAGTCTCTGCAGGAAAGCAACAGGGATGGCCCTCCACTCTTCAATAATTGCATTGGTCAGTTCCCTGATGTTCTGCGGCTGATGCTGACGTCTGCGAACTCGCCGTTCAAGTTCATCCCATGCGTGCTCTATCGGTGACATGTCTGGGCTGAAGGCTGGCCATGGTAAGGTCTGCACCTGTTGTCCCTGCAAGTACGCCTGCACTATCCTGGCTGCATGAGGTCTGGCATTGTCCTGTTGCAGGAGCACCAATTCTGGATGTTGCCTCATAAATGGAAGAACATGTGGGTGAAGAATCTCATCCCTGTAGCGCTGGGCAGTCAGAGCGCCATCAACAACCAGGTGTCTCTCTGGCTGTCTGACGAGCATTCCGCTGCCGATGACGCAGGTGCTGCAGTACAATGTGGCGATCCTGGCGTTGGGTCGTCACACGAGGTCGCCCACGTCTTGGCAGGTCCTGAACACTTCCTGTGGCATTGTACCGTCTAACAAGCCTAGAGATTGTGCTGGGATGCACATGCATTCGTTGTGCAACTTGGACAGCAGACATGCCTGCATCCAACATGCCCAAGGCACGACCTCTGTTGACCTCTGAGAGTCGTGGCATGCCTCAATCGCGGGAAAAAGTTTGGTTTTCTCAACGGGCAGTGTGTATTCTGTGAAGTCAAAGAAAAAATGCATGCCTTCATAAAGTATACATTCAATTTAATCTCTGTTTATTGTTTGTAACAAAATGGCGTCTTAGCCGGGATTAGTCATGTTTAAAACATGCACTAAGTGGCTTTAAAAGATTTGAACAAACATTTAACCATAATCTTGAAACTGTGATAATACACTAACAACTTAAATTTTACACCATATGCAAGCTAATTGCGTTTCTTTTTTGACCAGTATATATATATATATATATATATATATATATATATATATATATATATATATATATATATATATATCAGGTCATCCCATAAGTAATGTTTTTTACGATAGATTAAGTTTAAACTAGTCCTACTCGGTTTAAGCATAAATTTTCCGAAGGTTATATCTAAGAGGAGATCTATCGTGTTTCGCTACATACTTTACAGACCTTGACCAGTGAAGACGTGTGTTTTGCTTTATGTGAACCCCTCATAAACATGGCGGTATCAGAAGAGCATATCAGGCATATAATGCTTCACGAGTTCAAAAAAGGGAATAGTGCTACTGAAGCAACGCGAAACATTCAAGACGTTTATGGCAACGATATTCTGCATGTGAGGAAATGTCAAAGATGGTTTCAAAAGTTTAAGAATGGTGACTGCTGTTTGACAGATGCAGCACGCTCTGGACGCCCTGCTGAGTTTGATGATGACCTGCTGTTAGCCGCACTTGAAGAAGACTGTTCAACAACTGTCGAAGAATTGGCCCAGAAACTCAATTCATCCCCGTCCACCATCCATCGACATTTGCAACAACTCGGGAAAGTGCCTAAGTTAGGAAAATGGGTGCCACATGAATTGTCGGTCGACAATCTGAGAGTGCTGGTAAACATTAGCACAGCTCTTCATTCCCGTGAACTCCAAGATCCGTTTTTGCACCGTTTAGTGACTGGTGATGAAAAGTGGATACTGTACCAGAATGTTAAGCGCCGTCGACAGTGGGATTGTGCCGGAGAACCAGCGACACCACAGCCAAAACCAAATCTTTACCCTCGGAAGGTGTTGCTTAGTGTTTGGTGGGATAAAGGTGGTGTAATACACTTTGAAACCTTACCACACAACCAAACAATCACCACTGAAGTCTACTGTCAACAACTGGATCGATTGAACACTGCACTAAAAGAAGAGATCTCCTTTGGTTAATCGGAAAGGAATCGTGTTCTACCACGACAACGCACGTCCTCATACCGCTCGGATCACTTCTGCAAAAATTGAGGAGCTTGGGTGGGAAAAACTTCCACATCTTCCAGACCTTGCGCCTTCAGATTATCATCTCTTCAGGAGTCTGCAAAACTATCCTGACGAGAAACAGTATACTTCTTTAGATGACCTGCACGCCAGTTTTTGTACGTTTTTTGCCTCAAAACCGCCTAATTTTTATAAACATGGCATTAAAAAGCTTGTAGGACGTTGGCAGAGTATCATTGATTCCGATGGAAAATATATACTAGATTAAAAAGTTTGTCGTTTTTTTTTTGTCCTTCAAATTCCGATCTAAAAAACGACATTACTTATGGGATGACCTGATTATATTATATATATTTTTTTTTTTTTTTTTAAGTTCGGGAAGAACCGATTCGCCTCTATTTAAAAGGGCATATCTCAGCGGAAAAACAAAGAAAAAGTGAAAGGAAAGACAGAGGAAAAAGAAAGGGTGGAGGGGACAGTCGAAGTGGAAAAAGACCAAGGATGACAAGGACTGCAGGGTCGAGCCCCATCATCCTTGGGTGCTAGGGCCGGGAGGGCGCACGTGAAACCTCCAGGAACAAGCACGTACAAACGAGCACAAAGAGCACTCAAGAGCACGAGCTTAGAACCCCCTTGCGGAGATATATATATATATATATATATATATACACACACACACACACACACACACACACACACACACACACACACACACACACACACCGGTGTCCGAGAATTATCTGTACAATTTTTGGCTGTTATTAAAAGTCAACCATGAAGTGTAGAAGTTCCAGTGTTGTTCCATTTTAGAGAGAATCTCATTAAGTTTTTTCTGATACCAAGTTTTGACAAGTTTTTTAGAAATTCCAGTGTGTCCGAACATTATCTGTACAATTTCATCTTTTAATTAAATTCTTGATAACACACGTAAAATTCTTAAACAAGATTATTAGAATCTGTATTTTCAAGTTTCTTTTATTAAAGTAACATTGTTACAAACATTCGATATGTGCACCATTAGTGATTCGCAAAACATCCAATCGATACTCCAAATGTTGCCATGTACGCTGCAGCATATCCACACCAATTCGCTCAATAGCAGCTGTGATTCTTGCTTTTAAATCATCAATGTCTGTCACCCGCGTACATTTCTGAAAAACTTGTCAAAACGTGGTATCAGAAAAAAACTTAATGAGATTCTCTGTAAAATGGGACAACACTGGAATTTCTACACTTCATGGTTGACTTTTAATAACAGCCAAAAATTGTACAGATAATTCTCGGACACCCTGTGTGGTGTGTGTGTGTGATATATATATATATATATATATATATATATATATATATATATATATATATATAGGAATGAACTCAGAATGGTTCCCTGAGTTTTTTATGATACACACAGACCGTGCATGGAACAAGGAACTCTTCTGGGATAATTAAATCCACTATAGTCCGAATAAGTAATGGTAAATGACAATACCATAGTTTTTCTTTTTCATGATGCTAGCCCGACGTGGGCAACGGGTCTCTCGCAAAGAGGTCCCATTCAATCCGACGTGAATGCAACGACTTTTACTTATATAGAGGTTCTAAATGTAGTGGGACTAGGCTTGCTTTAAACCCTAGATCCATGTCCCAAAGCTGGATCCTGTCTGCTTTGCAGATAGCTGGTGAGGGAAGCTATATTTATGGGACCTCTTTGCCAGAGACCCGTTGCCCACGTCGGGCTAGCATCATGAAAAAGAAAAACTATGGTATTTGTCATTTACCATTACTTATTCGGACTATAGTGGATTTAATTTTCCCAGAAGAGTTCCTTGTTCCATGCACGGTCTGTGTGTATCATATATATATATATATATAGCGCCCCACCCGTGAAATTACCACTTTATGAAATGGTCAACGAACTACCTAGTGCCTAGCTTATGAAATATGCAACCGACCTGCCCAACGCATGAGCTGGACAAGCATATTATGAATAAAAACAACGTTAATTATGGAAATTATGCATTTATTTATGCAGTAAAACCTTTATCATTCGAAATTTGCCTTCTTTCAACTAGTTTTGAGAGATTCCGAAAAAAAAATTTAATTCGCCATCTGTGCCAAATTACACACAGATTTGGCTCCGAAGCAATTGACTACTTACACTTCTGATTTTGATCTAAGTCGTATCACCCCAGATTTGCCTACAACCGGTTTTTCGTCTGATAGCGATAGTAAGTCAACAACACTCGCTTGTGTAGTGTAAATACAGTACACTGTACATGTATACACTATACAGTGAATATGTGAACACTACATGTGCAGTAGTGTAATTTATGTATTGTACTATACTAACGAGCCAATGCATCACTTCAAAACTACTGCCGATCACTGTAAAACTTCCCTTGGATGATGCCCTTTGATGGTGAATACGCTTTTTTATATCTTTTTTATTTACAGAAATTTAAAAAATGTATTGCTCAATTCGGCAAGGTTAGAGCCCCTATTGTGTCCAAATATAGGTTTTACCGGATCAAAATCATAAAACAATACCTATTACTAGTAATACCATAAGATCAGCAAAACTAATATAATATAGGTTAGGTCTTGGTAACCTTAGTAAACTTGGTTTAGCTTCCGCCCGAATTGTTCATTCTGACGAAGGTCAAGCTTGTTGACCCACCTTAGATCTACGGTTTAACGTGGAATACGAACCACGACCCATCCTGGGTAGTCAAAAATTACTAAATCCTCGCTCGGACTCTATCTCACGACCTCCTAGATCAACAGCCCAGCTTCCTAACCACTAAGCTACCCAGGGTACCCATTTATCCGCAACTTTGTTGTAGATTTTTTGTATGGAAGGATGAACAGCTGCCATCACCGGAAATCGAAACCAGAGCCTGTGGATTTGTAGTCAGCGATGCTAACCACTACACTAAGGTCTGGTTAGGTAAGATGTCGAATCAGAAAATGGGGCAAAACAAACCTAGCCTAAAACCTCAACAATATATATCTTACTACGTGACAGTATTCAAAGAGGTGTGATCACAATTCACAAGTGTTAACTTACCAGAAAGTGGGGCGGGTTTCTGTGAATGTTAACCGAGCATCTGTGGTTTATAATTAAGTGTCAAACTGTTGTTTCTGAACGAGATTTTAATTTTCCTACATACTGTTGCAATGTTCATGAACTTGGCCAATTTTACAAATGGGGCGTAATAAAAAAATTATATATATAAATAAAAGACTCATTGAAAAAACTAAGGCTCATGGAATCAGGGGTGTAGTAATAAATTGGATAGAAGAGTGGTTGCGAGGTAGGAAACAGAGGGTAGTCGTTGATGGAGCGGAGTCGTGTTGGGCTAATGTAGCGAGTGGCGTTCCTCAGGGTTCTGTATTGGGCCCCTCGCTTTTTCTTATATATATATTATCGATTTAGATGTCGGCCTAGTCAGTACAGCTTCAAAGTTTGCGGATGACACGAAGCTGGGTGGTAGGGCGATTAATGACGAAGATAGAGGTAAAATCCAGGAAGATCTGAATAAAATCGTAGATTGGTCAGTCACATGGCAAATGAGATTTAACGTCAATAAGTGCAAAATTTTACATATAGGTTCGCGTAATGGTAATTTTGCGTATAGTATTTCAGGGAAGGAGTTAACAAGCGTAGAGCAGGAAAAAGATTTAGGAGTTATAGTCACTGGTGATTTAAAAGTAGCGAAACAAAGTACAGCAGCGGTCAAAAACGAACAAAATGTTAGGTTTTATAGCTCGGAATTTTGAGTACAAATCGCGCGATATTATAGTTCCTCTTTATAAATCATTAGTTAGACCCCATTTGGAGTACGCGATCCAATTTTGGAATCCGCATATGCGAAAAGATATAGACAAACTTGAAAGAGTTCAAAGACGAGCAACTAAGATGATTCCGTCGCTTAGGTCAAAGTCGTACGAGGATAGGCTTGAGGAGTTAAAATTGACTACACTCGAGACTAGAAGGCTAAGGGGTGATCTAATCCAGGTTTTCAAATTTATGAATGGGTTCGATAACGTAGATAGAGATAGCTTTTTCGAAATATCTCAATATAATAGGACTAGAAATAACGGGTGTAAGTTGACAAGTAGAAGGTTCGAGACAGCAGTTGCCAAAAACTTTTTTACGCATAGAATAGTATATAGCTGGAATAGTTTGCCGGTAGAAGTAATTAGTAGCACGTCTATAAACATGTTTAAAAATCAATTAGATGCATATGTTGATAGATTAGGTATAGTTTAAGGTAGTAAAATTAAGGCTTTGTGGTTCGGAACCCACGTAAAATTGTAGGTCCCCTCCGCCGCCACGGAGGACATGCACAACACACAGTTAGGTAGACCAGCCATGAGTGGATCCTAGGGTCTTTGTTGGTCTGAAACATTATAACATATATATATCTATATGGGTGACCCTTATTTTTCGGAATTGCAAATTTCACCGTCTCACCCCCTCAATATATTCCATTTGACAAAAAAAAAAAAAAATGTGCAAAATCTCGAGTAATTATGAATATTCTTATTGGTCCCGCACAAGGACTCAAATTTATTTAATTATTGAAACATAAATACACGAATTTTTTATTAGCGTTCCATAATAAGGGCAAATAACAGCAGTTAAAGCACAGCATAAACTAAAATAGACACTGACTACTGATTAATTAGAAACTGAATTGAACTAAACATTTCAGGACTGAAAGCATAGTAAATTTGGCCTATAAGCTATATTTTGGGCCTCTCTGCGAGTAACCCGGTGCCCACGTTGGGCTTTCCATCATGAAAAAGGAAAAAAACTGTAGTATTTGTCATTTATCATTACTTATTCGAACTATAGTGGATGTAATTTCCCAGAAGAGTTCCTTGTTCCACGGTCTGTGTTTAACATATAAGTTTCTCAGGGGGACCATTCTGAGTTTATATACA
The DNA here is from genome assembly GCA_023014485.1 of Bathynomus jamesi. NCBI lineage: Eukaryota > Metazoa > Arthropoda > Malacostraca > Isopoda > Cirolanidae > Bathynomus > Bathynomus jamesi. The sequence goes on along the minus strand of JAJOZX010000052.1, from coordinate 1,828,000 downwards.
TCCATACATACGGCCGCACACGTACACAATTGGGGAACAATCGGAGAAAAAAATTTGTTCACCATTTTTAATAGAAACGATAACAACCTGTAAATGATTTCCCTCGGTTTGTAATGCTTCTTAATACTAGTGCATGGCTGCGATTCTTACCTCGCAGCTGTAGGTGCCAGCATCCGTAGCTCGCACTTGCTCTATGACCAATGTGCCGTCCTTCCAAACGCTGATTTGAGGGGACGTGGCATCCACCTTGGTACCATCGTGGTACCAATTTACTCGTACCTCGACCGATGGGGCGCTGGAGTATTTGCAATGTAGCGTGGCTACGTGCCCCAGTACCACACTGGTATCTACCGGAGGTGCTGTGATCTTTGTTTTTACTGGGAATAATAATAATAACCAAAATTAAATAATATAGTCATCAAAACTTCAGATATTTTATTTATGTATTTATATATAACATTCACCTAAGACTCGAAGCCACGCTGTCCCTTCCACTCGACCGGCCTCGTTCGCCCTCACACACGTGTACTGCCCAGCCACTTCCCGTCTTACTCCTTTGAAAAGGAGGTCGCCCTCCGCCGTCATTTCCAGTCCAGGCCTCAATTCCAGGACTTCCTCTGCAAAGGATTACGTTCATTAACATGAAGGAACTTTTGGAAGACCGACGGCTTTCTTTATTAAGCGAAATAAAAAATCCGAAATAATCGTTTTCACACTCGGGTCTATTTACATTTATTCTAGTTTTATTTAATAATTCGTCTTTCCCGCGGAGAGTTCCCACTCTCAACATAAAAGGACAACGCGAAACTTTTCCAGCATCTTTATTAAAAGAATTTTATCACGCCCATTCTTATTAGTCTAAACTGCACAGGGGCAATGTTGTGAAAGCGCGAGAGAGGGCGGCAAATCTAAATTTATTCGTGTCAACGATCACGTCCAATAAAAGTCGGCTTTTCAAGACGCACGGCGAGTTATTATTAGGCAAAGGCGTTAAACGTTAACCATTACTTTAAGGGGATCATCAGTGTTACACGTTCATCTATCATTTATTTAGTAATGCGGATGCAATTTAACCCCTCCTGCCCGACTACGTTCTCGCGACTACCGCCAACGCCTCATTATTTGAGGTGCGTACGTACCTCATCGTGTGATGATGGAGTTAAACTTATCAAATACACAATTTCAACTTCCCCAATAAGAATGACCGATTTAAATTATTACGATAATCCATTGTACAGTGAGAAATCACAAATTGAAAAACACCTTTACCTTATGCAAGCTTCGTAAGTTAGGGTAGTTCCTGGGATTATCAGAATTATTATTAATAATAATTCCACTTCAAAGTATTGAAAAAATTATTAACGTTTTGCAGCAGGTATCCCCCCAAAAATTAATGTTATGAAACACTAAAGAAAAAAAAAGGCAAATTCCTAATATTGAATCACGGATGCATCCTTCGTATGATGATGTCCCAGAATATTTACTACACTAAATCAAGTACTTAAAACGCTAAAAAGTAAACTCTACTTTACCGTTGAAAAACCACGTGACGGTGGGTTTCGGAGCCCCTGTAGCTCTACAGGATATGCTAGCAGTCGCCTGACCGTCAACGGCAGTTTGGTTGGTTGGCATTACTGTCATTACGGGGGCAGTGGCTGTAAAAGGCAGAGAACTAATTTAAAAGAACAGGAATGGTATGAATAAATTTGGCGAAATATTTCAATTTTTGATGCGTTACTTTTTGTGTGGAGGGAAAGACTCCGCGTCAAATAAAATTCACAATTTGTGCTCGGGTAAAGCCACCCTATGCCAATGAATACTTCTACATAATATGTACACGTTATAGCGATTACAAATATATTCTTAAGTTACTATTAATTATCAGGATTAAGACGTCTGATCTACTAAGTAGATTAAGTCAGGTTGTTAGGTTTTTAGTATCGACGTTAAGATCTTATCTAATTAATAATTAAATTTACTTTTTACGTACGTACAGTTGGGGGAGAGGGGGTGAATTCACTGGGGAAAAAATACTAAGTAAGTTTGTGGGCTTGTCCGAAAGTTTATTTTATTCGGTAATCTTTTTTTCGTAAATTACGTATCTGCATATCTAACTCTCCAATAATAATGTTACTGCGTATTTAAGCGGTGTATAGTACTGAAATTACTAACTGCTACAGTAGCCGGTATTCATTACTACAGTACTGATTATAAAGTAACACACGCTTCATAAAACTGCTAGACATTAATAAAACAAGTGAATTAAAAAGTATTAAAAAATGGTTATTGTGACGAGGTACGTGACAAACGGTGAATAATACAAATGTTACTATAATTTATTTAAAAGGACTAAAAGAAAGAAGACGCAAGATCACGAGTACAATAGAAATTGTTCAAACACAAATAAAACAATTACCTGAAAAATCCTCAATTACAAGAACCTCGGGTTGGCAAAAGTAAACAAAGCATTAGTAGGCCTAATCCCAACCATTAAAACGAAGCCTATTAAAAAATGAAGCCTCTCGCAAAGCATTCCATTTAAAATTAACGCATAAAATTGTGTTGCACTAACAAAATTTCAACCGTTATGACGCCGTCTGTGAGCGTCACACAAAAAAAAAAAAAAAATTCAAATAAAAGGGGGAAAATACCACCAGAGGTTAAGCCCCTTCACCACTCTAATATCCAAGCCATGCCATGCGCCTAACTCTAAGTTAGTATTAAAGCCTTACAGAATGGGTTAGTAGTGATCCTGGGGCGTACCCCCCTCAAGCCATCCCTCACCACCCTCGCTCGGACTTCGTCAGATGCCTCCCGGGGATTTCTCTTTCCTGAAGGGGGAAGGGGTCTGGATTAAGAGCTACTTGACTGACTGCAGCCCAACACCAATGTCATCAACTGAACCATCGTTTCATTAAATGATTCCAGATTATAGCGCGCGCACGCACACATACATACATATACTTTCCAACCATTTTAAGGTGTTTAAGGGCGGGACTTTTGAACGATGTTTGAAGTGTCAATTGAGAAAGATTGTAAAAAGGACAAAAACATTTTTAAAAAAAACTCAAATTCTTTATAAAACAATTTTGAAAAAACTTTCTAAAGATGAATCCGAAAGGGTAGTTCAGTGGACGTTTCTCGCCGGTCATCTTATGGACATTCTTAAAGGAGTCCAAAGTGCCAATGTAATGGAAACTTTTTAAGGTCTTTTTGAAGGGCAATTTAAAAAGATAATTAAACTGGCACCGCAATTAACAATTTTGGGGATGACTTTAAAAGACATTTTATGGGTTCTGAAATTTCCGAAGGACAAACTAAAAGAATATTTTAACAGGAAAATTCAACTTCTTTCCGAAGGAACTTTCAAGAATATTATGATGGATGCGTTCTGAAGGGTAATTTTTATGGTTATTTTAAAAAGGAATTTTGAACACTCGTCTATCATTTGAAAGTTGAAACGACAAACGAGTTTGAAAGTTTGTGAAAAAGAAAATAAGAATTTATAATAAAAAGCATCTTTGATCCGTGATTAGTGTTTTTTGGAATAGGATTGAACGCAATAGAATAAAACCAAGTGTTCGAATTTACCTTATCTGCGAAAGCATTTAGGGAAACTTTAGAATGTATAATGCATATTTAACGAGGTTATTTAGATGAAGTTATTATTTACTCTTAATTCAACACTTAAAATGCCAAGCTATTTAATATCCTAAACTCAGTTTCCATTTTTAACAAACCAACAAACCATAATCCGTTAATTATAACCTTAAGTACTACAAAAGTTTAATTTTAAATGTAAACTTTATTAATTTATTAACTTCAATTCATAATGTAAACCAGTGCTAATGCAGAAACAAACAATTTGTAATGCTAAGTGGACTTATTCGCTCGCCATTAAACTACAGGATGTAAATGCTATGTACAATCGGAGTTCCAGCAGTCGGGCTACATTGAGCCACACCTACATTATTGACCAGTGTATCCCGATTACTGGAATCGATGGTACGTATATAGAGGGAGAAAACTCTATAAAAGATTGAAATCAGTTTTAAAATCTAAAGACGTTTAATTTCTACGGGAAAATTAGGTCCAAATACCAATACCCTAGTCCCTTACATAACAACGACCCTACCACGCCCAAACATCTCGCTCTCCTCACGCAAGACGGAAGTGGTTAAACAACCCCATCATTATATTTTTCATCAAACGGGACCATTTGCATCCTTCCCTCGCCCAGTACTTTTGACCCATTAGGCAGTTTAGTCTTTACCCCGTACCCAACTACCCATACTTACTCTTAACTCTCAACCAGGTATAAGTGGACATCTCTCCAATGGGATTGGAGGCGAGGCACTGCAGGGTGCCAGTGTCATCAAGAGCAATGGAAGCGATTGAGAGTGTGCCATTAGAATTAATGGAGTACCTGCAATGTAACCAAGGAGTCAATGGCAAAATCAATATTTTTTTACGTGAAAAGGTGGTTGGCAGCACAAAAAAAAGTTGAGAAACATCGCTCTTGGGCCAAACATTAATTAATATAAAATCTTTTAGAATTTTCACTCGCATCATAGATATTTTTCACATATTTTTCTCTGATTTTGTAAAATTTAGAAGTTATTTTATTGGCTATATACTCTTACTTACCTACATTTTTCGCTTGAAATATAAAAAGCTGAAAAAATTTCTGAAGCCTATGCTGTAAGCCCATAGGTCTAAGTTTAATTGAAAGTATTTTATATTTCAAATATATGTTTTACAAGTTTTTACAATACATACACTACTTTATTGAAACTATATATTTTCTATGTAAACGGATTTTCAAAAAAAAAAAACTTTTGCCACACACACACACAGAGTGTGTGTGTGTGTGTTATATATATAAGCACACCGGACAAAAAATTAGTCACCCCTCTCAGAATGTACCTAATAACGTGTGACGGCGCCTCTGGCCTTGATAACCGCACGAATCCGGCGAGGCAGAGACTCTACGAGGTTGTGCATGTACTGAACATCGATTTGCTGCCACTCGTTCATCAGCCGGTCCCGAAGTTCCGCCAGAGTCCGTGGGTGTCTATTCCTGCGCTTCACTTTCTGTTTCCAGCCTGAACAACACCTTCGACGCATTCAGGATTAAAGGCTTCATTGGACCTGCGATGTATTCGTCGCCTCCCATCATTGGAGAACAAACAAAAACGGGACTCATCGGACCAAATTACAAGTTTCCAATCTGCCGCAGTCCAGTTTTTGTGCCTCTGAGCCCATTTATAACGTGCCAATTTGTGACTTGCTGTTAACAGCGGCCTCTTCCGTGGTACCCTGCTCCAGATGTCCATCGCATGCAGTTCTCGTCGCAATGTCCGTTCGGAAATTGGTCGCTGGAGAACCTCATTGGTTTCTTGGAGCAATTGTTCTCTGGTTTGAAAACGATTTGCAGTTACTAGACGAGAAACATGGCGGCGGTCACTATTGTCGAGAATTGTTTTCCGGCCACAGTTACGCCGTCGATTTTCAGTTGATTGCGAACTACACCACTCTTTGTAAACTCGCTGGACAGTACGCGTTGACACACCAACAAATTGGGCTACTTCAGACATTTTGTGTCCGTGGGCTCTACCAAACACGATGGCTCCTTTTTGCCACTGAGTAACGTCTGCCTCACGACCCATTTTGCAGACTATATCCAACACACACTTTGTTCTTCACCACCTCACGAAACAGATCTGATCCTGTGTGCTACGTCACCGCTACTTGTCACTTACCAATGCTACATCAGCGCCCTCTGTGTGACCTTGAACTTCCTACTATCGGTGCTATTAGGGGTGACTAATTTTTTGTCCGGTGTGCTTATATATATATATATATATATATATATTTCCATTATGAGCATATCACACATGAGCTTAAATTTGAAATTACATTAAACAACATTTAATTCTGAATTTATATTTCACATTCAAACACAATTCAATTCTAACCTTGAGTCTTCAGTCTTTTGGACATCAACGCCATTCCAAAACCATCGGATAACTGGTTCGGGCGAACCTGTTGCCAGGCAAGGCAGGGAAAGGCCCTTGGCCAAATCTGCTTCAGTTTCTTCAGGCAAAAGCTTTCTCATGAAGGGTGGAGCTACAAATGAACGAACAATTAATGGACATTTTTAACTATTATCTTTAATCTGAATGTGAAATGCGCACGAAGACCCAATTAGAACTCAAGGGCCACAAACCCTTCTGAAATTTACCTTGAACTGTGACACGTGCCAGCCCAACAAGAGGGTCATCTAAGGCGCTTTTGAGGCGGACCTGGCACTTGTACCTTCCCGAATGACTGGGGCTTACGTCCAAGAGACTGAGGGTCCTGTTCCAGGGTCCGTTGAAGAAGTATTTGACACCCGCACGCTCAATAGGGTCTTCACCCTTAAACCAAAGGGTCTCCAACTGGTACAACGGTCTAGGAGATTCAGAGTCAACATCAGTAAGATCATTAATGATCCTTATGAAAATAACGGATGATGGCAACAGCAGTAACCACTCCTGATCAACCCAACGCGTGGATCAAAATTACAAATAATGGTTCTCCTAATGGCAGTGAATAAACTTATTATCTATCTATAATAAAAATAAAAGGACGTGTGTGTGTGTGTGTGTGTGTGTGTGTGTGTGTGTGTGTGTGTGTGTGTGTGTGTGTGTTCCAGCCATAACTCCAAAACGGAAGCAGTTACAAACATGAAACTTCACAAACACATTGATTAGGTCCCCAGGTTGTGCACCTGGGTGTTAATAAATTAAATAATTAATTTTAAAAAATTAAATGACGTCATCAACAGCATTATATATACATATATATATCGAAACCTATGGTAAAATCATATGGTTAGGTCATCTGTACGCCCATGACGATTGGTTAGGTTAAGACGTGATATTTTCACGACAACCTAACCAATCGTCAAGGGCGTACAATTAACCTAACCGGGCGCATGTGTGTATATATATATATATATATATATATATACACACACCGGGTGTCCCATTCGAACTGAAACAATTTTGAAACCTTATAATTTTTTATTGAATGACGCAAACAATGTAATATTCACACAGTAGATAGTCAATGTCAAAGTTTCATATGATATATGTGAATTATAACATTTAGATACATTAGAGTTCTTTATTGTATGCATTCAATATGTGCACCATTTGTAGCACGGACCAGGTCGCAACGGTACTCAATTTCCCTCCACACGTTGCCTAGCATCTCAGGGGTTACAGAGTCCACCGCTTCTGTGATGCGCTCTTTCAGTTGAACGAGGAATCTGCAGTTCGACACTGGCACGACGAATGGACTTTCTCGGGCTACTACCAAAGGCGCCGCGTATTCGTTCAACGTCGTCTTCTGATCTTGTTCGCCCTCTAGAGTGTTCCTTTAGAACACTGCCAGTCTCCTCAAATTTCTTGGTCCATGCATATAGGTCTCTTCTGGTGGGTGGTTCCTCGTGAAAGGTTGTACGGAATCGCCGTTGCACCAGAGTAGGGGATTTCAACTCAGCCATCCATAACACACATTTCACTTTTTCTTGTGTGGGTAAACAAACATAATTCAATCTGAAACAAACAAAAAAAAACAATATGACAAAAACTTATGCATATGGTGTAGTAACTGGCAAAGTTTCAACATTCTCACATTAATACTTTAAAAATTATAGTTTCAAAGTTGTTTCATTTAGAATGGGACACCCGGTGTGGTGTGTGTGTGTGTGTGTGTGTGTGTGTGTGGTGTGTGTGTGTGATGAGAAATCATCACGCGGAACCTTTGTAAGGTAAGGTACATATATATATATATATATATATAATATATATATATATATATATATATATATATATTTTTTTTTTTTTTGTATTGGGGCGTTTACCGCCACTTCCCGCTATATGGTAGCGGATATCATGGCGAGGCGGAATACGAGAAAGAGAGACGGAGACGGAGAAAAGGCACTAGAAAAGGGAGAACAGCGGACTACAGGTGAGAAGTCACCTAAAGCTCAGATAGGATGCGAGATTGGGAGAGGAAGAGGAAAAGACGGTCAACATATATATATATAGGGTGAACCAAATGTAGGTGGACAGTAAATGATAACGTTTATTTTGAGAATACATATTTAATTTTTTTGTATACTATAATACAAAATAAAATTTAAATAAATTTAGTTATAATATTTAATATAATAAAACACAAACACCGTAGTTATAATGAACACCATAGTTATAATATAATATAACACAAACCGTATTCAACCTACTGTCCACCTACTTTTGGTTCACCGTGTATATATACACACACATATATATATATATATATAGCGTTCAACATCCACTCCGGCAACGCCGGGTCGCTCCGCTAGTAAAAAATAAAAGACAAATTAGACCCACTGATGAAAATGAGTTTGTATACAATGTATATATGACATTTAGGGTGTTACTGCTTCTCACCCCATCCTTAGTTTATACTAATGCTGCTACCATCACCACTTTTTATTCACAATAAATACTTTAAACCTAAAGCCATAACACGTTCCTTCGTATTTAGGGCACTATTTCCCCCCACCCTCAACAACTGAAGTGCGTGCGTGTGCCGCTCCTATAATCCCTTCCCACACCTGGCATTAGCGATGCACTGAAGCTGGCTGATGCTAGTTCCTTTCAAGATAGTAACGTTGGTTGGAGCGACGACGAACGTGGGGGCTATTTCTTCCTCCGGATTCTCCTCTTCCACCACTACTCGTATGCCCGGGGTCACAATTTCCTGCCCGAGTTGAGTGTTCGTTATCCTGGCACTGCAAAATACGAGGAAAAGTTCCTCCGATTTACGACAAAATTGAAGCATTCAATTATCGTCAGTCGGTGTTATTTTCACTCGAAGAACTGAAATATGTCGATGCAAGAAATACTCATTAGGTTAAATGAGGCCCTCCGAGGAAGAAGTGGCTAATAGACAAAAGTAAAAAACGTCAGGAAACGCAGTTAAACGTTGTACCGATTTGAAAGTAACAACTTTTGAAGATATTTCATCGAAATATCTTCTAAAGTTCAAAAGTTATTCCACTTTCAAATTGGTACAACGTTCAACTGAGTTTTCTGACGTTTTTTTACTTTTGTCACTTAGCCACTTCTTTCTAGGAGGGCCTCAAATGATAAATGCCAAAGAGAGACTCAATTATTAGATATCCAAGTACACATTCTGATCAACTTTTACTCTAAGGAACATCACAAGAGTTTACTCGCCTCTCTCTCTCTCTCTTTCTAGAGAGATACACATTAACTAATATCTAGTGGGACATTTTCTTTGAAAAGAAAACTCTCTATGGATTTTACCGTTCTCAGATTAAACGAAAGGTTAAACCACAACATTTCATAGGCAGTTAGTTGATACACATGACTAATTACCATATAAAATATTTATCAGCTCAAATTATACAAAGGAATTACTAGTAAAAATATGATAAATTAAATAAGTAATACGATATATACTATAAGATAAATATAAGAGCTCAGTAAAGTCTAAAGCTTAAGGCCAAATTACAAACTAAATGGGCCAGCTTCACAATTACTTGTGTCATTGTAAAATCAATGTATTTACTTTATCATTAATAAAGGTTATTATTCAATATTCAAGATTTTACATGTTATTACTACAGATACGATGCAATTTCAGAACGAGGAATTGACAGTAAATGACTTGTCAGCATTCATTTATTAATTTATTGCCTATTTATTATTTAAGTAGAGAGTTGGTTTGGTTTGCTCTGCACCTCATATAGCCAGGTAAACCCGGCTCAACTGGGGTTCTTCCGAGCCAGGCGTCTAATCTTCTTTTGAAGATGTCCACCACAATACCACTAGTGTTCCTTAGTTCCTTGGGCAGCTAGTTAAACAGTCTTGGTCCTCTCACAACAAAACTATTTTCCTTCAGGGTTGAGGATGTTGAGAAGTTGAGATTGTAAACAAAAGAGTACAAACAAGTTTGGGCTAAATTCACTCGTTCAAATTTTCAACAGCTGCACTCAGATGTTCTAAATACACAAATCACATGAAAGAAAAATCCTTCTTTATTACTACGACACCACTCTGACAAACCTGAACAGTAAATGTGTTTGGCATTTTCTCGCAACACCTAGTTCCAGAACTGGTAATACTAGAAAATAATGATCATCTAGCGGAGTCTTTTTAAAGCAATACACGATGTGATGTTGCCATGATCACATACCTGTAAGTTTGCGCGTCCTTCTCTCCGGCATCAAGGATGATGAGGGCGTTGCTAGGGTCCGTGATGACGTAATGGATATCGTAGAGGAGGTCGGCGTTCTCCGAGTGCCACATCACAGAGGGATGCGGGTAAGATATAAGAGGGGGTAGAGGGAGAATAAGGTCATCCCCAGACCTCACTTTCATGGTTATCACTTCGTCGGTCTCGTTACCCGATTCCACCCAGCTCATATCTGCAATTCCAGTTCGTTCACAAAAGATCACCATTGATCATCATCAATCCCTTAAAATTACATCTTTCCCTGTTCTCCACAGTTTCCGTATATATATATATATACACACACGTGTGTGCGCGTATATACAACACGCAAGGAAAATGAAAAGCTATTCCAAGCGTTTTCCTATCTTACAAGTTTCCTTGAGAGGTCTTTCATGAGATGGAAGCGCTCAGAATTGTTTTTTATTTTCATTGCGGGTTCTATCACATCTACCAAACTTTATGGAAAATTGTGTATATATATATATATATATATATATATATATATAGTTACGGGTTAACAGCCTTTCATTCAATGGTTCCAAGCCAAATTTATCCTCCTCTTTTATATTTAAAAAATTGGATAATGAGAAATGGAGAATAATTTTGTTCATACGTTTCCGCCTGCTGTAATATGATTACAGTAGAGAGCTTCGTGATTTGTAAATTGTTTACGGATATCTCTCTCTCTCTCTCTCTCTCTCTCCTCAGTGTCGTCTCTCTTCAAATCTTTCACGAATGAATCGCGTAACGAGGAAGGGATCGTCATTTTTACCACATATTTTACGCATTTATTACTCCGCAATATGAATCCGACACACTGACTCGAGGCATACGGAAAAGGTCGGGTCTTTTACAAACGCGCCTCAGAGAGAATAATAATTAATATTCACAATTGCTACACACGCACAATTTCAACAGCGAGTCACGTCTTAAACCCGCGTGCCAATGGTTATCTCACGGGTCATACTTAGCTCCTGTTTATGGACCCATATGAAACCAAAGAATGGAGTTGATCTAAACCCCCTTCGACTTTCAATAAGTAACCAAAATGATTAACTTCAAACTATTTCAAATTATTTTATTAGTGTTGTAACCAAAAAGAAAAAAAATATCCATCGAAGAAAAACGGTGTTACCAACTAGTAATTTTTCACGCATTTCATAAATTTTATATTTATACGCGTACGTCTTCCGGAACTGTATACAAATAAAGGGACTATTTTACTAGCGATTCCATTAATTAAAGACTATTAATATACGGTTTCCAATGGGCAGAGGTCGTTGAAATGCGCACCACACGATTTTTCAATGATAGGTAACCCATCAACCAATCTCCATGAAAGTTTGCCTCACTCGTGAAGAGTAAGTACAAACTCAGTTGCGTTCACGCGTGTGTATTCCAAAATATAAGAATATAAGCTTCCAGAATACGAGTTCTTTGGACGGGAGTGGAATCGCGTTTCCAATCGGAATTGAGTTCGACAATTTATTACGTTGGATTAGGGTTCGGAAATTGGTAAGAGGCATTAAAAAATATTTCAATATTTAACACCGGCCAATGGATCTAACCTAAATTGTCAATGGCTACCGAGTATGTGGTACCAATAGATGTACCCACAAATAATACGCAATGATACGATTATGGCGAATTTCGCCGTTTTTTGTCTCTTCCGAGTAGGATCAAAATATCACGTCAATGGCAAAACCAAATTGTATAATACTGCGTTTTCTGGCATTTTTTTTTTACTTTTGTCGCTTTACCTCGCATCATGGCCTGACCATAAGTAAATAAATTTCGATTGAAAGGGATTCGAATTCGGAGTGGGACCGATATGGAGCAATACAAAATGATGTTCGACAAATCAAAAATCAAATTGAAACGAAATAAGAAATTAGCCATTATTTTTGCGTCGGAACTGCATGGAATCTGAATAAAGTTTATGTCTGATCAAAGATTGAACTAGAATCGAGATTTATTTCAAAGTGATGAAAATCATTCAAGTGACGATTTGTAGAAAACAAGGTCAGAATATAGGCCTACCTCGTACATTTATCTTCTGACCAGCTCCAAAACACTACTGGGATACGATGGAATGAAGAATCAATGGTTTCATTACCGGATGTACATTTATGAACACAATATATTATTATTATTTATAATAATAATAATAATTTTATTCTTCAGACTGAATAACTTTGTGGACTACTTCAAATAAAACAAAATATCCAAGACGAAGCTGGATAAAAAAATATATAAAATTAATCCCATTGAATTAACATTGCCACACGATGTCAAAAACCTATTAACCATTCCTGATTGTCTTACACGCTACTTTGAGAGCGATCCTCGGCGACAGGACTGTTCCGGCGGAGTTCTTGGCTAAGCATCGGTAATCACCGGCGTCACCGAGAGATATGTTGACCATCTTCAAGAAGTGCTCACTGCTGAAGTTGCCTAAGGGCTCCCAGTCCTTCAACCACCGATATACAGGCTGCGGGTGACCTGTAAACGTTACACAACTCTTAACTTTGACGCGAGTTAGTAGGCCTATGAATTTCAGGGTAAAAGAAGACTTCCTAATGGAAGCAGCGTGGGTATCTCTCGACTTTTAACTTTGAAAAATGCAAATCTGGTCTGGAAATTTTTACCTGTTGACTCACTCATTCCAAATGCAGCTACAAAATAGGCCTTTGAAGCCGAACACTCCTACAGAAAAATGCGCAAGACGCAATCTAGTAGGCCTCGGACCCAAGTATAGTTTTCTGCTTAAAATACCGGGTCATATAAACCTATATACAACTAGCTATGTAGGTCTTAAATCCTAAATTGGCATAGGCATAGGTCTAAGGCAAGAAATTTACGAAGCTGGCTCGCAAACATTACAGGGTAAAAAAGTTTTTAATGCAACAAAAAGTGCAGTGAAACCCCGATTAAGCTATCACATATGTTTATAGGCTTTACACGTTTACATGTTTCTGACAAATGACAAATTCAATCAAATGTACATTATTACAATACCATAACATTTAACAGACCTGCATTTTCGTCTGCAAAGTGTAGGTGGAAATGGTGTCAAAGGTTAAATAAAAACAAGTATATATGCCTAATTACAGCTGAGATATATCCTATTCACCCACAGGCCAAAAAAATGTGTACAATTGAAATATTGGTTAGCAAGTTCAATGGTGCAACTCAAATTTCTGTTAGTAGTGTACGAAAAGAAAAAATTATAGTTAATAATTAAAAATGTTAAAAGGTCTCTAAAGCCATCACAAGATGAACTTACAAATAATAATAATAATAATAAATAATAAATTATTATTATTTTTTCGATAAAAATATTACTACTAGCTACTACAATTTACAATATTTTTTTACAGAATATATTCATTTATTTCCACCCGAGTAGCATGGCCGTTAAGCTTTTGGCTTTATTAATAATAACTAATAAGGCTTTACTGATAAGCAGACTACCGTACGCTAAATTCACTATCAACCCGATTACCAAACAAAAATGAAAAAGAACGCAAGCCTTAGGTGCAAACAATGGAAACTGGTTCCCACTTCAGCAGTTCTGGAAGAACCGCCTCAGTCTAACTGGCCGTTGTTAGTCATATTTGTTAACGTAGCGACTTCCCTATAAATCAGCCATCTTCATAGATCGTGTAGCTACACCAAGTTCCGGGTCGATCAGTTCAGCGGTTGTGGTGATCTTAAAATTTTTGCGAAATACTAAAATAATAATAATAATAATAATCTGACAACCACAATGGGGTTTCCAACGAGGAAGTGAATAACCGTAATATAAAGATTTTAACATAACTCGTAGAAAAACTGCACCCAGCTGTTTCTATTCAAGAAATGGCATGAAAGAGCGCAATGGACCCAACTGTGACAAATGACAGAGACACTAGAAGGGGTGATATTGCAACGACATCCCGACCTGTATTTCAAATACAACTTCAAACGCATTGGAAAACCAAACGAAGCAAAACTTTTACTCAACAAGAAAACGTCTCTCGGTGATAGAAGTTGAATCAGGGCAAAAACGAAAGAGAAATAAACAAATGTGACGGGCCCAGAACGATCCCGACGAAGGCAACAAACTGGTAAACGCGTAAACAAACTCGAAACAAACTAAAATAGCACGAATGAATTCTGAAGAAATAAAAATTAAAAACATTCGCGCATCTTTTGGCGAAGAGGAGGAGAACAAAAAAAAAAGTTTTGTAAACCAGTTTTGAGTTTAAGGCAAAAATAGAAAGTGAATGAAATAATTAATATAAATAGTATTGTCCCTGAAAGGACAAGAACTACGAACAGCCTACATGTACGATACCCCACCATCAAATGAACGAAATGTTTCATTGAACAAACCATACCCTACATTCTTTTCTGAACTACTAGCGGACAACTAGCGGACACATCGTATCGTGACGATACATAACGTGCATGAAGTTTCATCAATTTATGTTGAGCGGTTCAGAAGTTATAGCGCGAACATAAAAGTTGACGAACGGTCAAGTACCATCTAGTATGGCCATCCTCCAAATTTATTATTTGGTCAAGGACATACAAAAAAAGTTTATGGCAAAGCCACCATCACAGCTATTACGTAGAAAAGCATTTGACAGTATTGATGTGGATCCCTTAGCTTATATCCTTAAAAAAAATTTTTTTTTTTTAATAAATCAATGCTTTCATTTACGAAGGTGAAAACTGAGTCAATTTCCAAGAACTACCTCGCACTTTATAGGTTTTGAAGGAAAACGTTAACGTTGGTCTGTCTATTGTTTACGCGAGAAGGATCTATACTCGTACATCCTAATCCACCATGTAGGCTCAGAGCTGAAAGGACTCGCCTATCTCAACTATCAAATCAAGAAAAGATAAGATTTTAGAATCACTAGCCTATGCCAAAATTAAAATGTACAGATTTTGCTAACGCCTTCCATATCATCATGGAGTAATTGTACGCAAGACCTTACGATAAATGGGTACTGGTACTACATTAATGGAAAAGATTATCACGGGGTTTTCGAGTCACAATTAGTTTAAGTCCAAAATTCCGAGTTCTTAGTCCTGTTCTTCTCTATTCCTAATGATGACTTGCTACTGACGAAAATATAAAAATCAAAGAAAAAAAATGCAATAGGAAAGGGCGCCTTCAGTATAAATACCTCTGAATAAACTAATTAAGGCACTCTCTCAGCATTCGTGACAAAATTATTTAAGGAGCTATTCAACAAAACTGAAAGGAGCCAAGGCTATTCTGAGAAATTTCTAAGCTAGTCTTCAAATGTATGTTATAATAAAGCGTGAGCCCGGTCCCTGGCCGACCAGTCGTAGGATAAGAGAAAAAAAAGGCTTGAACACTGAAGAAGCATTCTAGAGTGATCCTGATAGTTAGTTCCAAAACGAACAGAATAAAACATTAATGATGTTTCTGGTTCTTTAATCTCCTCCGTAATATCTAACGTCTTTTCCTGGGATCCCAACCACTAACCAAGGAAGATCCAGAGAATACCCTTAATCCCTGAAATCTAAAATCTGAGCCGAGGTTCGAGCCCAGGACTTTCACAATAACAGCCCGGTATTTACTACTAGGCTATTCTAACTACCAAGGAGTGGAATCAGTGAAATTAGAAAATCAACAGAGTACGAGGATCAAGGACTAAGAACGGTCAACAGGGCCGGTCTATTGCGTGTAGTGTTTCCTAAAGGCCTACGTAACGTATTAGGCCTATCCGGTACCAGACCTAGACTATACGAAGGGTAAGACTACATAGTTGAATATAGTGTTAGTAAGTACCAAGAGTCTACAGTAGCCTGAAGTGTCTGATGTAGATGATGTCCCTCTACATAGTCCTCTTTAGCTCAGTTCAAACGATATTTTCAACCTTTAGAGCCCAACTAGGGCCTACGTAAAACACAAATAGCATAAACTTACAAAAAGGAAAACCTAAAGACAGGTGGCCTACTTACCTATCGCTTGACATTGTAGAATTTTCGTATGTTTTTCGTTGACTACTGATTCTGAGCCGGTAGGCTCGGATAAAAACCTTGGTGCACGTATCGAATCTGAAATAAATAATCCTTATTAAATAGTTTTAGTAAAATATTTAGTGGCGCAGTTTACAAAACTGCTTTATAAGGCTTCAGAGATCGTTGTACGAGGTGTAAACTTGGATAAATTGAACCAATCCTAGATCCAAGCCTATTCCAGGTACGGGTGAATGGTCCTATATTGTAATTAACTTTCTCACTTATATACCATAATTGATAACAATTCTACACGTAATCCTACATCCTAATCCTAAACGTATAATTGAAGCAAAGCTTACAGCTGCGTCTTAAGCCTACAAAAACTTAAGGAAGCCCTATATCACTTGTATACCGAAATGTTTTTTTATTTATAAACCCAAATTACAGCGATTCTAAACCTCATTCCAACACTAAATAATAATAATAATAATAATAATAATAATAATAATAAAATAACGAGAATTACTAATAACCAATCGGAAAGAAATTTTGGTTGTCATGGTTACCGAATTAAACAAATTTCAAACCTCTAGCCCTCCGCCTACAGCTTATGTAGGCCCTATGTACTTAACGTCGTTTTATTTTTTGTTGAACGCGTTTGTAGGCCTATGCCCAAATATAGGCCTCAAAGCCTAAATTCAAATTATTATTGAGTCTAAAACCCGCTTCACTGCCAACATTTAAGCGTAGATGGGCAATAGGCTTCAATTCCATTTGAAACTACGTCACAATAAGTTAATGCAGTATTAGGGCCTATTGGCACCGGCGTCACTAGGTTATTATAATATCAATTACAAACGTATAGAAAAGATAAAACAACAATTTATCAAATGAAAAACAGATAATCGAAAGGATCAGTAAAATATTCGAAAAATAAGAATGATCATATTTCAGTAAGACGACGTTTGTCATTTTGGGGAACGCGAATAACGAGACCAGAGCCAAAGGAATTAAAACTTTAATCTTTTGAGCCTCACCATAAACTCGAGACAAATAGCCTACCAAGATATTTACGGGATCTTTTAAACTATTTCCCCCCCAGCTTCAAAGAGGGGGGACATAGTTTAAAAGGTCAATATTAGCAGGGAGAGAATTTAACAGGTTTTACTTCTCTTATTTACAAAATAGAATTTTTAAGATATGTAGGCCTATATAAGATCCATATCTTGAAAATTATATTATATTCTATCATATTTCCGGTTTATAGAGAACCATTATTTACATAGGATAAAATTTGAATGCCCGGTTAGGTCAACTGTACAGTACACCCTTGACGATTGGTTAGGTTTAATCGTGATATTTTCGTTAGTTTTAACAAAAATATCACGACTAAACCTAACCAATCGGCAAGGGCGTACAGTTGACCTAACCGGGCATTCAATGAACTTAACCGGGTAAATCCTACACACGAACGTTCAGGACAAAATAAATAAATAAAAATACTTCCAGGCCTTAATAGCCTATGTCTATCCTAAGATCCACGTCTTGTATAGCTGTCGTCTACGCATAGGGCCTCCATAAGTTCTATGTACAATAGTTATAAACCGTTTTTTTTAGGACTGACTAGCAGTACCAGTGACGTCATATTTGCATGTTCATGTTTAACAAACATTTGACATCGCGTCATTAGTAGGGAGGAAAAAAATTTCCTTTTACACGAAGTGTCGCGCGGACTCGTACCATAAACCCAAGGATATTTTGGAAGTAACACGATCACATAAAAACAATACAATGATACGCGCTTCACGTAAATTTAATGTTTCAAATGGTAAAATATCAATATCGGTGGTGCATTGAACAGCAGTGCGAACCGGTCTGGTCTATTCATCGTAACATTTCAGAAAGACTGAGATAGCTACATTATCACTTATTTATCAACCGAAACGTAAGTGAAACTTTTCGGATCACCCGAAGATCAGGGCCCCCAGCGTTCTTTAGTTAGCTTTATAAGGCTAACTAACGAAAATATCACGACCTGACCTAACCAATCGTCAAGGACGTAACAGTTGAGCTAACGATTGGTTAGGTTAGGTCGTGATATTTTCGTTGGTTAGCCTTATAAGGTTAACTAAAGAAGGCTGGGGGCCCCGATGTTCGGGTGATCCAACTTTTCAGTTCAGTATTAATTTTCGACTAATGGGTATTATTTTCAGAATTCTTATATTCTGGAAAATTTACGCACTCTTTTTAAAAAATTTTAAAAAATATATATTTCTTCTTTCTCGCTGATTTTCTTCTTAGACTCAAATTTAGTACATGAAATGGATACTAGTTGAACTACTATTTATACTTTCAGTAATGACAGTACTAGAAATAGGCTAGAAGTTCTAGAATAACTCAGCCGGTAAGAAAAACAGTAGGTAATTCTCGGTGGTGTAATGTTAATTACCAAGATGTACTTATCCTAAAACGTAACTAGGCTAGTATAGAAAATTTACTCGAAAGTGAAATGCTTTTCCCCTTTGATCACTTCATCGCAATTAAGTCGTAACACTAAAATACTGCGTAAAGTAACGTATTGGACTCCAAGAAAGCTCGTACAAATAAATTTCTTCTTTAATTAATTAAATCGGAGCTTATTAAGCGTCATTCGCAGTTTTTTAAAAGAAATTATAAAAACAAGACGAGTGACAAGCGTCTTGTACAGATTCATTATTCAAAGTGGCAATTATTTTAACAAATAGGTTTATTTTTATTTTATTTATAAATGCATCTACAGATAAATTATACAAGAAAATCACTACGTATTTCACTAGTTACCCAACAATAAAAAAATAAATATTCTAAAAAGGCTAATCGGCTGAACAAAGTTTTTACAAAGTATATATATACTGTATATATATATACAGTATATATACATATATATATATACACCGGGTGATTACAAATGATCTTCCCGATTTTTTAAACATTATGAAAAAACAAACCTATAGAAAAAAGCGATATATACAAATAAAGAACTAAAAAATATTTTTTTTACAGAACAAGCAGAGCCTTCGGCTCACTGCCCTACGGGCACTGCTTGTGCTTCGCAAACTCGCCTACGGCGAGGGTACCTTCGGTGCCTGGGTTACCCTTTGGAGGGGAGATTCTCCCTTTCCCCCAAAACCCCCTCACCCCCTTCTTGCATAACCCCTCCCCCATTACCCCCACCCCCAGGGGGAAGGGGCTGGCACTTTGCAACAATTGATCAACATTGCAAATGTACTCGAACATTTTGCGGTCATACTACTTTGGGAACTCAATAGTGTGACACACATACTATCACTGATATCGTTTTCAACTGAAATGTATCCTTTTATAACCGGACGATGTGCAACTTTTTTTTTTTGTTCACTTTTTCATGTTTTTTTTATTGGTTGTAGATGTACTGAAGTTCAATACGTGCTCTTTTTGTGGCTCTGCAGACATCAAAGCGTTATTCTTCCGTTTCCGTCCATACATTTCGTAGCAAATAATACTGAACTTTTCTGCCTCGCGTATCCTTTCCTTCAGATGTTCCAAAGTTGTTGCCATATTATACAGTGATGGGCAGTATCTAGATACATGTATCGCCGATACGTATCGATCGATACTTTTGTATCGGTATCGCTTTAGCTACTTGACAAAAGTATCGATTTATCGGTATCGCTAAGGTCAATTTTCTTAAATGTATCGAAAAAAATCGATACTTCGATACATCAATAAGAATTTTTAAATATTTAAATAAATGTTATAATATGACACTACTGAGTTATATTTATGAATATACATAAATAATATTATTATTAAATATTTATTTAATGACAGTACTATTCTACTGGTCACATCACACAGTACGGCGCAACGTTTAAACACGTTTGTACTTGTGTTACTAAAGCGTTAATCCGATAACAGTTAATTAACGAAGTTAACTTTTTTTAACGGAAGTTAATTTCCATTTATCGTTATCGGACCAGTTAACTTCCGATAACTCGATATTTAGTCTGTTAAAGTCCGTTAACACGTTAATTGAGAGGAGTCATTCACGGAAGATCACCGCTCCGCGAATGAATTCAAACCGCCATAACTTCAGTCTGCCAATTCCGTCCTCTGCCGCAGTGGAACGGCTCTTCTCTCTCGGCAAGGACATCCTGAGGCCCAAGAGGTCAAGACTGGCAGTTGGGCCTAACTTTGAGAAGTTGGTCTTTCTGAAGGGCAACCAGCACATTGTGTCATAGTCTTTAATAAATGTGCCTAAAATTTAATTTTACCTTTCAGTTCCCGCCATAATAATTCTCTGGTAAATTAAAATTTAGTTAATGGTTAGTGGTTACAAGGGTTTCAAAACATGTAATCAGTACATTTTTTATTTAAAATAAAAAAAAAAGTTAAGCAAAAAAGTTGCAAAACTTGATAAAAATAGTTAAATACCTATTTATTGTTGGATTTTGCATAAATAAACATTTTCTATGGGTTTTAAAGCTTTTTTCCTTGATTTTTTTAAATGTTAGTAAAGAAATAGTTATCGTTAACGGATTATCGTTAACTTCCGTTAACTTTGTAGTAAAATTATCGGATTATCGTTATCGGAGTTAACTTTTTGGTTAACGGTGCCCACCACTAGTTATTGAGATTAATTAACCATAATATAGAAACGCTCAATAATGGCAATACTGGCATCGTCTTCAAATCCTCTGTTCAAGTTAAAGTGGATGACAATAAAAGGCAAATTTAATACTAACATTGTCAAAAAGAGGGTTCAAGAAATGTTGGTTAATGATGTTAAGAGCCTCAGCGAGCAGACCCCCCAGCAACAACTAAGTGATGCTGCATCTGACGGAAGTGCAGATGATTTCTTCTGTTATGAGTCTGCTTCCACTAATGTCTCTGCAACCCAAGATTCCACTGAGATGGAAGTTTTACAGTATCTGGATGACGGAAGTCATTCTCTCCAATCTCTGAGGCAGTACCCAGGGTCTTCCTGAAGTATAACACACCACTACCATCCTCTGCTCCTGTAGAACGGTTGTTTAGTTTGGCTGGTCACATTCACGCTCCAAAAAGGAATAGACTGTCTGACGAGATGTTTAGCCAGCTGATATTTTTGAAGGGTAATAGTAATTACTTTTAATTGTTAGTGTAATATTTTCAGTCATTCATGTATCCTACAAAATTAAAACATAATTTTATTAAATAAAGCAATTGTTTTTATTTACATCTATAAAACCCATTAAAATGTCGTTGATTTTACTTACAGTGCGTACAAATTACTAGTATAAACAATAATATCTAATACCTACATATTAAATGAATAATTATAAAAATGTACCGGCGATGCATGTATCGGTAGAGACATCTAGAAAGTATCGGCGTATCGGTATCGCCTAAGACGTTCTTCATGTATCGATGCCCATCACTGGCTATATAAACAAATAATGATTAGCTTCGTAGGTAAAATCTCGGATTTGGAAACCATCTGATCTGGCAACCCTACCGACGTCCGATCCAATGATCAGACAATTCCTCATTCAGGAATGTTGTAACCTCATTGTGGAAATGGGGTGGCGCACGATTCTGCTGAAACCACACGTCAGTTTTGTCCTCTAGCAGCATATGAAGGTAAATGATACCGTTAATCGTTTGTTCAACAAAGAAGAATGGACCGTACACTTTCTTAGCCGTACGAACACAAAACACGTTAACTTTCTTTCGGGCTATCTCTGACGCGTTCACTATTCCAAATAAAAATTCCTTTTCTCGCTTTTCGCTGTAGCTTTGTTAGTTTTTCATAAATGTTTAAAATCGGGAAGATCATTCGTAATCACCCGGTATACATATATATATGTTACGGAGAATCTGCGTAACTAGGGATTTCATAAAATCCCTAAAATTTTCAGGGACTTCGTGTAAGGTTAAGTCGTGATATTTTCGTTAGTTTTAACGAAAATATCACGACTTCATCTCGCATGAAATCCCTGAACATTTTAGGGATTTCATGAAATCCCTAGTTACGCAGATTCCCCCTAAGATATATATATATATTATAAAATTTAAAAAATGTTTAAATCAATCTGCCCTGATTAAAACCCACTGAGAATCCTGTTACTATAAATAGGTAATTATTGCTTCTATCAAGTATAAATAAATTAAGTGCTTATGAACGGTCGAAAAACAAATTGACTAAAAAATCTCGCTCGCTTTCTGCGAGAGATGGTCCGAGCGAGTATTTGCGCTTCTCCCGTCCTATTCAGCTCTCTCTCAACTTCTCAATCCACAAACTGATCATCACTGGTTAATAATTAAAAAGGATCTAAACTTTCAGTCGGCGCGACAAAGGCGGGGACCACATAGTAAATCTTTTATAAGATAGAAATCTTTTATAACTTGAAGAGCCTAATCATTTTCATTAATCAATAAAGTAACAAATATCATCAACTGTTGCAACTCTTACAAATCACCAACCCACACATACCACTATCGCCTACTCAACATGGATTCAGACCTCACCACTCAACCACGACATTACTCACTAACCTCACGCAGCATCATGGATGGCATCAACTCCAGACGACCAGCTCAACGTACACTATTAGCAACAATAGACATTAATAAAGCATTTGATGCTATCCCACGCGTCCCTTTCATAAACAAAATACTCTCACAAACATGCACAATAACACCAAAAGGTGGCTGAGCAACTAACTATCAGGAAAATACTCGTGTCACATTTCATAGCAAGTCATCCAAAATCAAGCTTTTTCCAAACGGGGTCCCTCGAGGCTTTGTTCTCTCACGAACACTGTTCAACTTATACATGCATGACATTCCGACACCCATAGATAACGAGCTTACCTTATTATCATATACAGATGACATCACTAACATCCACCCACAACAACATCGACACCGCTACAAATAACCTACAAACATACATAAACAGTATACAAGACTGGCTCACACACAATAGACTCAAAGTAGCGCCCACAAAATCAGCCATCACCTTGCTTACAAGCAACACAAAAGAACACCAGATAACTCCACAGCTTACACTAAACAACAACATTCCACACACTCACAGGACCAAAATACTTGGGGTCACATACAACACATCATTATCTTTTGCAAACCACATTCAGGACATTAAAAACAAATGTACGTCAAGACTTAACACGCTTAGGGTACTAACAGGCACAAACTTTGGACACCAGCAGGAAACAACATCACTCATATACAAACAATATATTCGCTCAGCTATGGACTATGCTATGCTAGCCCATTTGATTCTGCTCCTATGGAGGAGAATTACGAGTACTGACTTCGTATTATTACAGAATGCACTCAAACAACACCAATAGAACACCTGCACACAGAAACAAAAATACTGAAAGTTACGGAACATTTAGACAGACATGAGGGGAACACAATTCATGGCAGCAGCGACAACTAACCCGCAACACCCTTGCCACTACATGTACAATCACGCACCGACACCTCGCACCATTAAGGTAACACCAGAGACATGATAACCAAATACTGCATTCCATACCACGCCCCACAGACATCACACAGTACAGAAAACACGTACACACACACACACCTAAACGACAAAGCACTGACACGACTCGGTCCGAATGCGGTCCTAGGTGCGAAGCCGCCACCCATTAACAGGTCAGAGATCAGCCTGAGCAGATCGAGTTAACTTAGCACGATTCCGATGGGACATCACCCCAACTTACATATAAATACAGACTAGACAACTCCACAGACGACACCTGCCACCTGTGCCAGGACGCACCACAAACAAGTTGAAACAACTGAACACATTATGACAGACTATCACTCTAGCACAACATAGAACAGAACACATCACTAGTGCGCTGAACCTCTGGTCCACTCCGGAGAGGGCGATCGGTTACCTGCGTGCCACCGGCTTGCTCGATCAGGGTGGGCTGATCGGCTGAACAACAACCACATAGTAAAGATAATTAATCATTATTGATTATTAGATTATTATTTATCTTATTTATTACTGGAGTGATGCGATAGAAATATTGTTCGTAGTCGCTTCCGGCCGACGGTATCTTCGAGAATTTTTATAGCATCACCCCGACGCGAAGTGGACACGTACTGAATAACTTTAAAACATTTATTTCTAACAAAGATTTGGCGATTCAAAAACCAGTCTCTTCTCGAAATTGATTACAAAATATGAAATGCTCAAATCAATATACAATTTAATTAATGGTGAATTTTAAATATTTATTAGGGTTTCGTTAAACAAACTTAATTATTTTTAAAATACTAAAAGTTTAAAATTTTACTCATTTTAATTTGTATTCTTTTATCTATGATTTTTTGGGGGTGTTTTTAATTTCTTTCGTAAGGTCGTGTGACGGAGGGAACCTACAGCTTTATGCGAGATCTAACTATGGGTCGGTACATCATTTGAACGCGGAGGTCAATCACCGGTCCAACTACTACTACTACTACGCAGACCCACCGTTGCTCATCTTCGTTAATCTACGTGAAGAGGTGTTGCGACATGGTCCTTTTATCTATCTACTCTAGTTTTACATTTAAAATATTTCTTTATCAGTCTGAAGAAGCGTAGGAACGAAACGGTTTCAGTCAGAAGGCCAGTGTAGGATCGCACGCATGGCGACTAGTGGTCCGGTCTACGTAACCCCCATAATGAAAATAACAATAATAATAATTACAATAAACGACAATTTCCAGAAAAACGAACTTGTACTTTTATCGTAATAGGCCACGCCGGTTTTCTCGAATTAATAAAACTTCAGTTGAAAGATATATCAAAGCCTACCTATATCTATTCAGACAACACTAACAAATTTTCATATGCATTTGTTAAACCGAGAAAAAGCCCGTGGGTCTATAAACTTACAGAATACCACAACCATCAAATATTGAGCTTCACATCCGAAGCCAGAGAGCAAATTTGTGAATCTGCCTTCAAAATCTAAGTGGCTCACGAGCTTAAGGTAAATGCTATAACCTTAAGAGGTTTAAAATTGTTTAAAAAATTTTCTATGAAATTACTTACGTTATAAATAATGCGAGCGTCGACCGACTAAATACTGGTGGACTTTGGATATACCATTATAATGACAATGATAATAATAATGATAATTATCATAATAATACAGAAGGTATTTGGAAGGTAATAAACCAAAATTTTCGACCCAAACAGCGTTGAACCGCATTTGTGCTTCGGGCCAAGTTCTGATTTAAGAAAAATTACTTCCTAATATAACTGATCAAATGTTTTACTAATAAAAAGGAAAAAATTGGACCCACTCCGTTAAGAAGGAAAAAACCAGGTTCGTTCCAAACTGCTCACATTTCTGGAGACGGAAGGAAACCTTCGGCTAAGAATCGTAAAATCGTGTGCGTAAATGTAACTTTTATCCGCATCCGAACGGTTACAACAGCTACGTCCAAAACTGCCAGCGGTCAAGTTTGGACTTGAGTCTCTCTCGTCATTAAATGAAGCGAGAGAGAGAAGAGAGAGAGAGGCTCTCAATAAATATTTATTGCATCAATTATAACGGAATGCATAAACACTTAAATTTATCCACCGATGACGCATGCGCAGAGACGACGACTCCTTCGAGCAAAAGGCTCGAACAGAACGAGATAAATGGCTCCAGATTTCCAACACTTAAATTATTAATTTTATTCGCTTTAAGTTTCAGATTCGAGATGATAAATGATACTTATAATAATTTTGAATTATCATCATTATTATTACTATTATTATTTACGGGCGTGATACTCGTATGGGCGTGCGCGAGGTTAGAAAGGGAAAGTAATGGGTTCAATGCGGGTCCGCTCAAAGTATACTTTGTACCACGCAACCAACCACTGGCAGTTTTCCTCAAATACAACTTTCTCGTTGTCTTTTTTCTGTAAAGAAGACTTTTGGAATTGTTCAAATATAAACCAATCAAGAGACTGTAAAATGACCCATGCCAAGGGATAAATCATAAGATAATCTCGGATAAAGTTCACAGAATTCTCAATGGAGCTGCCGCTGAATCCCTCCGACGAACACTTCTAAATCTTCATACAAAAACAAAAAGCTTACCAGGAAAATGAAAATACATTCACGGCAAAAAGAAAAAAAAGCTTCTAAAAACCATGCAAGATTAAATAACTAATTCAAACTGGTATTTCCTTTAATTTAAGTAATTAATTCATAAGCCATAAAAAAAAAATAATTCACTCGCCTTCAGGACTTAAATACACACGTAAAAAAGAAAATCCAATTATACGTGTCACTGCACTATGAATAGGTAAATACAATACGGGGGGTGCCAAAAGATACGCGTATCTAAATAAAAACTAACTCCCATAAATATATAAGGCCTACTGGCATAGCAACCGAAGAGGCCTTATTTTAAAACAGTTTCTTTTTTCGAGTGGTGTACGGGACGTTTAAGCGGACTTTAATGTCTTTTTCGTTTAAACACGAGTAATCATGACCATCCGGGAAACGCCAGGAGGAGACGAAAGAGCGTGAAAAACTCTTTCTAGAGTAAAATTACTTCAAGAATTTAAACGGTTAAATTCGCCTGCGAAGTCTTGGATTAGTGGTTCACCCCCCTTTTTGGATGCAGAGGTGAACTCGTCTGGGATTACGCAGAGCTGGGCAATAAATACATTGAATGTATTTAAATACTAAATACATGGGAGAAATGTATTTAAATACTAAATACATTTTACAAATGTATTTAGATACTAAATACAAAATACATAAATTGTATTTAAATACATTTGTAAATACATTTTAAATACATACAAATTTTAACATATGCATTCACTAATTCATGAGTAACAACAATATAAAATGCTTGATAAAGGATAAAGAAATAGTACAATCTAATTTCCGATTATATATTTCACTTTTTAGAACAAAACAAAAACAAAAGAACTTAGAACTTACGATGTTCAACCAGTGACATATTATACTCATTATATCATTGCAAAATGAGTAACAATTAATGAGTAGATGAGACATAAACGTAAACATAAACATAAGGCACCTTACGAATTCTCTTTTATTTCACGGTTGCTGCGGATCAAAACCAATCTTTCAAAAGTTTTGTCTGAAAGAGTTTCTTTTGGGAGTCAAAGTGATTCCCGCGAATGAGAATATTCGCTCTACCGGTGCCGAAGATGGTAATGTCGTGTTATAGCGGAGGAACAGTCTTTTTATGAGAGGATGTTTTCCCAAACTGTTGAAACATGAACCATGCTGTACTACACTGTCGACGCGTCGTACTGTGCTAGTACAGAACGTGTATTAAACCAGTAAAAGTATTTGCATTTTCATATTTTTAGTATTTAAATACTCATTAAAGTATTTAAATACTATATTTAAATACATGAAAACAATGTATTTATAAATACAGTTCTAAATACACAAATGTATTTAAATACTGCACAGCTCTGGGATTACGTCTGATCGACTTGACATTCTATTAAGTATACTGTGGATTGGGTTGGGTTAGCATAGGTTGTTAGTTTTTTAGTGTCGATGCTATGGTGTTGTCTGTCCGATGGGTCAACTATATAGGTCCAACTCGTCGATGCACGTTCGCGGTCACATGCTTTAGTCTCTCTTCCGTTATGTTCGCGACGCATGTGGAGATGATGATGATGATGATGATGAGCGTAAAAACGTCCTTCCAATTCTTTACGTAAAGTCTTTTCTTAAGGTACCCCAGAGAAGGAAATAGCTAGATGAAGAGGGAGAGGCCACGGATCTCACCATGAGTCGATCGCCGAAAAATTTCCGCCGCATTTCCATTATGGTCGCCGGTGCGCGGTGTGTGAATCGTGACACTTGGCACTATCTTCTTGGGATATAGCATTCCTCTCGTCAATCTCGAGGTCAATTAGTGGATGACGTCTTTGTACCACTCAGTTTATTGTCTCCGTCAAGAAAAAAGTCAGATCACCGTTTATCATAAACATTATTATTATTATTCGACGAAAGAGCGTTTCCCATTTTTTCAACATCATTCTTCGTGATTATTTACTTAAAATGAAATCGATATCAAAATTTGGTGAAATGTCTTGTACACCAATTGAAAGAGGAAACTTCGTTCTTTAAAGGAGGTTTAGTCGGTTGCTATAGGTTTAATATTCTAGGAACATCTTGTATCAACAGCACGAACCTAATCAAGATCGGACCTTTTCCAGTTTGTGTACCGTTTTTCATATAATTTATTTTTGCTTCTTTTCAGATAAAAAATGAGTGATAATATCAATCTCAAAGGTCCTCAAGATCAACTCGGGGCCTATCACAAACGCGGGCGCACGCTTCAACTTCATGCCTTCAGAAATACAAATTATGTCTGGCCTATTCCTATAATTATTAACGAAGGTAGGCTTAGTAACCGAGAAAACTAAAGTCTGAATACGGTTGTATCATACCAACAAGTTATATCGGATTCTATAGCCCTACACAGCGTTAATACTAACACGCACACGAGTACCTACCATCTCTGTTCGGCGAAACGCGCAGTACCTGTAAGCACCACACGTCTACACAAGGTCTTCTTATCCCTCCGGAAATAACCAAGAAGAAATCCGATACCGAAGGGGAAACTTAAGACATCCCCTATAAACAGCCCCATACACATACATAGGGCCTACATACTTCCCTGAAAGGAAAATAGGCTCTCCCCACCCCTAATTTAGTACTTATTTTTAAAAAAGATGACATCACAGTCAATCTGGGCAAAGTCCGTTAAAAAGGCTCCACATTATAAATTAGACGCACGGTATACCGGTATTGGTCAAGCTTTGACAAGGCCCATGGCGAGAGTGGAAGGCCTATCACGGGGCCTACCTTTCGAAAAAGCAGAGTAAAGTGGAAAATAAATGAATGACACGTTGCAAATTTCCAATTTCATTTCGCTGAAAACTACAATCGATTCACACTCAGAAATGACGTATTTCCTTTGAAAAGCAATTACAATACCAACTTGCAAGGAACTAAAACCCGAATGTAGTCCAGTCTTAAAATATGGTGAAATAGGGCATCTGTAATGGCTCCTGCCAATTTGAATAGATGGGCTACGGCCCCTTTTATTAATAGCAGATTGGGAGTCATCACTCGGGCATTTACTTATTAATGCCCGCAAACAATTAGCTGGTAATGTGCGTCCGATGCGATACTTTTTCACTTAGGACGATCCTGCGTTAAGAGAAAAACAAATCTACAAATAAAACAAAGACAAGCCACTCCTGATTGGTCTACTCTATACATGAGGAGTAGCTTTAAGCAGTGATACTATAGACCTTTCAAACTTAAGTACACCTCAGCATCGGCTTTCGTGTGTAGAGTTCGTTACACGTGAAAACGGAGTAGGGCTTAAAGTAACTACTGTAGAGCATCAATTACTCAGTAAGAGATTTTTCTGTGCTTGAAACTCCCACTGGTGAAAGGCTCTGAGGTGGAATAAGGAGAAGGGGGATACGGGCATTTATTTATATGGGGAATGGAGGCTGGAGTCATGCGATATATGTACTGATAACGCGTGAACTTTCGTATTTGGGCCCCGACTAAGCAACAGCTTTCAACTTCCATGAGCCTCCCTAGGACCAAAAAACTTAGTATAAATGCCTCCTTCAGTGAGTTTAAATTCGAAATGGGTGGAGAGAGACTGGGCACAACAAATTGAACTCTGACCATCGGTTTGGTATTGCTTGTCAAAGGAACCAGAACACTCTTTCTCTGGATAAAAAAAAAAAAAAAAAAAAAAAAAAACCTTTTCTCTGGTCATCATTATTACTTTTATTTATTAGTCTCTGGAATGGGTTGAAAATAAACCTTGGAACTCTACACACACACACACACACACACACACACACACATTATTCTTGGTAGCCTATACTACTTCGAACCTCGAAGACCTAAGTAATATCAATACAAGCAACTACATAATTTATCCCATATTTATCATTACTGCCACGAAACTAGATTGGAATTTTAACTTCCTTACGATCTTGAAAATAAATATTCGCCTCAGGCCCAATCTGGAAAGGTGACATCCCAAGACAGGTATGGTACGATAAGTATTCAATTGATACACGGAGTCTGTGCCCGGACTAATAAAATTTACACCACTTATCAGTTCCTTCTTAAGCCTATTTCCAAAACGTATCTAAAATTTAATTTTATAACGGTATTTACCACAACATAACTATCAAAATACGTAAATACTCTAGCTAATAATAAGAAAGGAAAGTCGTATAATTATTTATTTTTTTAACTAATTTGGCAATTGACCTTTTCAGAGTTGCCAGTTATATCCAGACTATTTCTTTCATTGCGGGAAAAGAAGTCTTAAGGGTCATATTTAAAATATTTTACTAACAACCAAAATGGTTCTTAATAACTTCAAAACAAAAAACTTCTATAAACTGCAGAAATTAAAAACTGAACTAAAACCATTCTGAAAATTAAAAACTTTAAAATAAAACTAAAATGTTAAATTCCAATTTTCTCTTTTCAAATTCTTACAAGAATGACAAAAAAAGAGGAAGTAGCTGTAACAAAGAAAAGTCATTCATTTTATTAGTTTTTAAATGCTTTGACGAAGATAGTAATTATCGTGACTCCTAATAAACGCAACACATGAAAAATGTCACCCACCGAATCCAGACCAACTTGTACATAAATATAAATGAAGCCATAGGCCTAAATATAGAATTATGACGTCACATTTATAAATTAAAATAAAAACGGTCATGCGAGGCCTATGCCATGCAGTGACGTTTCAATCAAGAGGAATTAGATGTCAACTCGAGAATTTATCTTTGGAATGAATAATCCAAATAGCTCCACCTTATCCCAGTGGTAAAACCCACAAATTAAATAATCACCACAAAAATTTGCATTTAAAGATGATGGCCACCGGTTACTGGTTTTGTACGCCGATGATGAATTTTGTGTCCAATGCATCACATAAAGCCCGTAGTATTTCGTATAGGCCTCGTATATAACCCTATTCACGAATTTTCAGTCTATTTTCCACGTAACAACATTAACTTAACCGTGCCTACTGCCCAATAAACTAACGGCTCGTAAGGAATAAACTCCCTTCTGTACATTTACCATAGATCGTACGTAGGTTGAGTGTGTATACTTATTTTCAATGCGCATGATCAGTAGTGTCTGGTACCTGCAACGCGAAATATGGAATGTTACACCCACATTTAATCAACAATTAATTCTCTCACGAGAGAATTAAATTTAAAAAGGAATATACTGCCATATTTTCACAACATTCATTTCAGGGCCAATACTAACTTGATCAACGCCAAACTGTATCGACACTAAAAAAAAGCTAATAACCTAACAAGCTTACCCACAGTAATTTATCGATTAAACGTCATGCACGGGCATGCATGCATATATATATATATATATATATATATATATATATATATATATATATATATCATACACAAGTGATTATTACATAGAACATATTACCAGTTTCAACGTGTACAAAGCCTGACAATCATCTATATACACACAACTCAACTTCCTCAACGCCCTCCAGGGTCAGAGTTTAGCGAGTAGTAGTTATGTAGGCCCCCAAGGGAAGCCAAATAGGCCTCGGGCAAGATGCTAACCAAACAAGGGCTTACAAGAAATGTCTTTGTCTAATACCAGTGGAAGAATTTGAAATAGTAAATGTAGTTCACGTTTCTCCATTTAGAAGCGTTCTAAGAACTGAATACAAAATGCGGTAAGAACCCGGGCATATTAACTAAAACAATTTTGCAGGCCTATTCACTTTTTCTAATGGGCCTAGGCTTTGTATCTTTATATAGGATCAGCAATCATTAAATTTTAAGTTCAAGAGACTTATGACCACCTAGACCATGGCCTCTTATTTTAAGTTCAAACCACAATAATAAATGTATGGCGTGACAAATATATTAGTAGGCCCCCTACGCCCTACTCTAATAGGCCAAACTCTTTCCACTGTTCATATTCCTGGATGGTCACTATTCACACTCCCGTGATTTTTCACAAAACAGAAAACATCAATGAGATAATTTAATTAAAAAAATTTATTTGGATTCAATGAGCATTATACAGGGTGTGTATAAAGTAACGCAATTGAAGAGAAAAATCGGATTTTAACTGGTTTAAACTAGTTCCAAATTTGTTTTTAACTTGTAAAAACATTTTCAAGATCTCTTATAAACTTGACTATCGAATATACAGTTGTTATAAAGTAAATGTAATAAATATTACTTGTCCATGTTCACTTGCGTTAGTATAATTCAAATCGGATTTGTCTCTTCACTTGCGTTACTTTATACACACCCGGTGTGTGTTTATTATATATATATATATATATATATATATATATATATATATATATATGCGCCTCGGTGGTGTAGTAGTTAGCGTCGCTGACTATGAAACCATCGGCCCCGGAATCGAGACCTGATGACGGCAGGCGGGGGCAGCAAAACTCAGCTGTTCATCCTTCCACACAAAGAAATTGGTTGGTAGATAAATGGGTAGCCTAGTGATTAAGACGCTGGGCTGCTGGTGGGGCGTGGCTCGGATTCCACGTTAAACTGTAGGTCTAAGTGGAATGACAAACTTATCTTTCGTCAGAATGAACAATTCTGGCGGAAGCAAATCAAAGTTATATATATGGGATGAATTTCACAATTAAACATGCGAAATAAATAAATGCTGCAAACCCACAAGGAAAAGAAAAAAAAATTATTTGAAGGCCTTTCGTGTATTCAACAGTATACCTCGTTTGGGAATGACGAGGTGTGCTGTTGAATACACGAAAGACCTTGGAATTATTTTTTCCCTTTTCCTTGTGGGTTTGCATCATATATATATATCGCGCGAGCTTCAGCCAAACCATTTCAAATCTGGAAAGTGTACAATTACCAGCACTCCATAGGGCTGGAGCCCACATATTAAAATGGGATGCCTTGGGGCGGGTCACTCGCGCGCCCCGCCTCCTAGGCCCCATACCACATCGGGAGGCAATGGAAGCGAGATTAAGTTATTTAGGGCCCTTACAAACCGTTTCAAATAGGAGTCCTACAACTAGAACGGAATAAAAAAAAAATACGAGTATTTCCTCCACATTTCTCTTTATAATCACTCGCAAAATATAAATAAAAAATATAACCTTGCCAAGAACTCCCCTCGAAGGAAGACATTTCTAAGTGCGACAGATGATGTATCCCGCAATCTGTTGCGACATTTATTCGTCACGTTAAAAACTCCGTATAAATGTTCCACAAAATATTTTATCTTCATATTTTGGCCATGACTATTTCAAAACAATAAAAATGAGGTTTAATAAATACTTTATGGTTCTTTTGTATTTGAAATAATATATATATTATATATATATATATATATATATATATATATACTTTTAAGTGTTACAAAAACAAAAAATATTCGGGATGTGTGTAAAAATTATAAAGGATTTTATATTAATTAATGTTAAGCCGTCATCTAGGCCCTGGATGACGGACCACCAATTAATTTTCTCTGCGGTCCTCATAGGCGTTTCTGTCCGGCTATAGCATTGGTCAAAAATTTTATTTGAGCTCAAATGTGTTCGTTTGGGTCATGTGGAAAACGCATCCTTTAATTTCTATATTAATAAAAATTACATTTGGTTAGCTGAATGAACTCTCGGGTAGATTTATAGAGCTGAAACAACTTTGCGCAGTCGAAAGGTACAGTTTGTTCCAAACAAAACTACGCAAAACGAACGCATTTTGGCGCAAAATTTCCGTACCTCTACCAAAGTAGAGCCCGCGATTCGCGTCGCGGTCGCTGCAGTGTGCGGGGCTCCAATTTTGTCAATGTAAAGTCACGCGACTCGAGAGTTGTGCTTGCGACCCGTGCGCGGCCGGCGTTAAAGTACTTTAAATCCTATTGTATAATCGGAACATGGGTTTATTCCCGAAGCGGCGATCCGTCTATTGGTGACCGCTGTCCTACAATGTAAATTTTAAACAGTTTACAACAGTGTTTCTAAAGCTATCGGTCCGCTATTATCAATAACGATTATTATGTTTTCTTTATGTTTTAACTCTTTGTGTATTATGTCTATGTAAAGTTATGTAAAGTTGTGCGCGCGCGTGTGTACGTGTGCTAATTATTATCATTGTTTTGATTGTGACTTGCCAATACTATAATGTATATTTTTCTTACAGCCGAATTCTTATAGCCGAATTTTGCCAGTCCCTCTTGTGCGGAAGTTTAAGAACCACTGATTTACAATACTAAACAATTATTACAACAGACTCATTTTAATACTACCTATAGCGAACTACAGTATATTCAAATAAGATTTTCTGGAGTTAAAAGCGGGACATTCTTGAATAATGAATAGAATTACATCTAACAGCCTACCGGTATAAAATAGGTTGTAACAAAACTGTACTTACTGAATGCACAAAAATAACCTCCTTACCTTTTATTATCGTACTTTTCACATGTATTTCCTTTAAGGCAGCAAAAGTTCCATAAAGTCATACTACTTACAGGTACTGTAGTACAGTAATTTTGATAAAGCGGGACATTTAAGTTAATCATCTCCCAAAGCGGGACAGTTCCGCGTCCCCTAAATTTTCTAGGGGACAGCGGGACAGTCCCGCCGAAATCGGGACACCTGGTGAGCTTAGTCGTATATAACTAGTCATTTTTAGTTAATACAGTATGGTAATACTTTCATGAAACTATAATACGGTATATGAAGCGCTAGTTATTAGTAAATTTGACCCATTGTAACTTAGTTTGATTTATATAGTATTAAAATGAGTCAATTGGCCGTCATAACGGTTTAGTACTGCGAAGCATTTTAAAATTGGCGGTTTAATTTTATCCGTTTTTGCGCATGCGCTCTTTTATAATTTATTTAATTAACATTAATTTGCTCAAAATAATATTCTCCAAATCTTGGAGTAGAAGTATTATTTTAAATTCATTTAAACTCCACATTGTTAACAAAAGTAAACAGTTTAATCCTGTTAATTATTATGCAAAAGTTTATTGAATTTATATATAAAGTTTATATACGAGTTTCGACTCGTTTCAAATGATTAAAATTCACTAGACGTTTTTTGTAGTGTAGAAAATACGTAATATATTCAATCCTCTTCTACATTTTTAATAATTAAGAGCTATATTAAAAATTCCAACCATACCATCATATGTTATTAAAAAAAACTTTTATGAGAGGAGGTGGTGCCAAGGGCGAATGCCCGCAAAAACGACCCCTACAAGAAGAGCCAAAATTAAGATCCAACGTTTTCAAGGAATGTTGCCACTTCATGGGAATTTTCACAAATTTGTGGGAAAAATAGGGTTATGTTGGTGGTGTCGTGGGATGCCATTCAGACTCAAAAATTTGTGGAATTTTGTAGGAATTTTCAGGCATTAGAGCAGATATTCCTATTTTATGTAAATAATAGGTACTTAAATAAGGTACAGAGAAAGAGAAACACGTTCCATTCTGGCCGGTCACGGATGTGACTACTACGTGTCTACGCAGTACTTTCCCCGTGGCCCGTGCACGCGCGGCTCATTCGTCCACTACCGCGACACACCACGTTAATCGTATCTCGTCCTCTTTCCAGTGTTTTCATAATGAGTGTCGAAAAGAAGACGGCTTATTATCAGAGGTATCGCGCAGTTTGGGAGAATGACCCACCATTCAAAGGTATGTAAACATACGGAGATGAATACTATTAGACTCTCGCATAAATCTGCAATTTATGTAGAACGGTTTACTTACGTCAAAGAGCGTTGTAAGATTTGTTGGTGATCTAATCGATGAAGCGCGGTTACGTCTCCCAGATAATATTAAAACCTCGCTCGCTTCCAAATATCAATCCATATTTAAAGATATAGATGAACTGGGGAAAGTGGAATGCTTTGAGTCTTTAACAACAGTGACCACAATCACGCTTGAATACAATCTCTTTCTGGGATGAAGTTAATGACGAGAAAAATTCTGTTGGAGAACAGTCATTTCCAAATTTATCTTCCTTAGCATTAGCTTTACTTTCTCTCCCATTTTCAACGAATATTTTCCCAAATGAATGTAATGCACTCCAAACTGAGAAATCGCTTTAATGTTCGGTCAGTGGAAGCTATTCTTCAAATTCGCTATGGACTAAAACTAGAATAAAAAACGCGCGTGAATTTCGCACTAACTGATGAAATGCTGAAGAACTTTGCAGCCGAAGATCCTCCAACGAATGACGAAGTACCAGCGGACGTCGACGAATTAGTGTCATTTGAAATGGAGGTTTAAAGAGACGAGAGAATTCATCCCTTCCAACTTTCTATACAATGGAGAATATCTGCCAAAAGCAGGATTATTATTATTTCTCGCTGTCATACTAGGGGCACTCAATATAGCTCGAACCTCCCCTCCTTGTATAAAACCGTTTTTAAACACCCTTGTATAAAACCGATGGTTAACGCAGTTTCGAAAATGGCGTCTGACAGTGATGTGCGTCGTAAACAGAGAGCTGTTATCGAGTTCTTAACCGCAGAGAAGGACACAGTTGGAAATATTCACAAACGTCTACGGAGATGCTGCTGTTGATCGAAGGCTGAGTTATTTTATTTTCGAAGCACAGTTGAACGCTGGTCTAAACGTGAGAGATCATCGGGGAGGAGAGCCAGCCTCGATAATGAGCCACGCAGCGGTCCCCCGGCATCGGCTGTGACATCTCACACTGTGCAACGTGCTAACAGCATCATTCGATCAAATCGGCGCGTCACATACAAG
Source organism: Bathynomus jamesi (assembly GCA_023014485.1). NCBI lineage: Eukaryota > Metazoa > Arthropoda > Malacostraca > Isopoda > Cirolanidae > Bathynomus > Bathynomus jamesi. Next base: position 1,790,846 of record JAJOZX010000052.1, on the reverse strand, counting down.
GAGCCATCACTGGAGCTAAGAATTAGTGAAGGAAGTGTGAATACGATAATTCAGCAACTGGGATACTCAAAAGTGTGTTCACGGTTTGTTCCTCGCCAACTGACAAAATCACAAAGCCCAAAGAAAAGAAATTGCTTCAAAGTCGTTGGTTCGATACGAGACAAAAGGGGATGACTTCCTTTCACGAATTGTGACTGGGGATGAGACTTGGGTACACCACTTTGAACCTGAAATAAAACGCAATCCATGGAGTGGCATCACGCACTCCCCACGCAAGAAAAAGTTCAAAATAGCTCCCTCTGCAGGAAAGGTCATGGCCACCATCTTCTGGGACATGAAAGGGGTGATTCTGGTGGACATTATGGAGATGACAATCAATCAACTTTAGTTAATCACTACGCAAAGATAAGTCACTTAAACAGAAACAACAACCAGAAACACGCAGACAGACAAACAGCCAGACAAGAAAACCTACAGACTCGACACGACCATTAACACCCTTCAATACAGACCAGACCACCACCATCATCATCAAAACATTAAGAATTCGAAGGCTACTGGACCAGACAACATATCTAATATACACCTTAAACACTTGGCCCCCACAGGGAATACTAGCTCTCACAAATATCAGCACATATTCATACCAACACTATTATTCCTGACATATGGAAACAAGGTAAAATTATTACACTACTCAAACCAAACAAAAATCCAACAGAACCAGCTTCCAATAGACCCATTATTTTACTATGCACACCTTCCAAAGTAACAGAAAGACTAATCTTACAAATCACCAACCCACACATACCACTGTCGCCTACTCAACATGGATTCAGACCTCACCACTCATCCACGACATTATTCACTAACCTCACACAGCACATCATGGATGGCATCAACTCCAGACGACCAGCTCAACGTACACTATTAGCAACAATAGACATTAGTAAAGCATTTGATGTTATCCCACGCTTCCCTTTCATAAACAAAATACTCAACACAAACATGCACAATAACACCAAAAGGTGGCTGAGCAACTATCTTTCAGGAAGATACTCGCACGTCACATTTAATGGCAAGTCATCCAAAAACAAGCTTTTTCCGAACGGAGTACCTCAAGGCTCTGTTCTCTCACCAACACTGTTCAACTTATACATGCATGACATTCCGACACCCACAGATGACAATCTTACTTTATTATCATATGCAAATGACATCACTCTAACATCCACCCACAACATCGACACCGCTACAAATAACCTACAAACATACATAAACAGTATACAAAACTGACCCACACACGATAAACACAAAGTAGCGCCCACAAAATCAACCATCACCTTGCTCACAAGCAACACAAAAGAACACCAGATAACTCCACAGCTTACACTAAACGCCACCAACATTCCACACACTCACAGGACCAAAATACTTTGTGTCACATACACCACCACATCTTTTGCAAACCACATTCAGGACATTAAAAACAAATGTACGTCAAACTTAACACGCTTAGGGTACTAACAGGCACAAACTTTGGACACCAGCAGGAAACAACATCACTCATATACAAACAATATATTCGCTCAGTTATGGACTACGCTAGCCCATGCTGGGCACCCATTATCTCAAACACACATAAACACCTTACAGACAATACAAAACAACGCACTTCGTATCATTACAGGATGCACTCAACACCAATAGAACACCTGCACACAAAAACAAAAATACTCAAAGTTACGGAACATTTAGACACGAGGAGGAACACAATTCATGGCAGCAGCGACAACTAATTAGCCCACAACACCCTTGCCACTACATGTACAATCATGCACCGACACCTCGCACCATTAAGGTAACACCAGAGACATTATAACCAAATACTCCATTCCATACCACGCTCCCACAGACATCTCGCAGTACAGAAAACACACACACACACACACACACACCTAACCCACAAAGCACTGACACAACTCGGTCCGAATGCGGTCCTAGGTGCGAAGCCGCCACCCATTAACAGGTCAGAGATCAGCCTGAGCAGATCGGATCGAGTTAACTTAGCACGATTCCGATGTGGACATCACCCCAACTTACAGACATATAAACGCAGACTAAACTCCACAGACGACACCTGCCACCTGTGCCAGGACACACCACAAACAACTGAACACGTTATGACAGACTGTACCACTCTAGCACAACATAAAACACAACACATCACTAGTGCGCTGAACCTCTGGTCCACTCCGGAGAGGGCGATCGGTACCTGCGTGCCGCGCCGGCTTGCTTGATCAGGGTGGGCTGATCGGCTGAACAACAACAACAACAACAACTCAGAGGCATATTGCTACCCTACAGACTCGAGACGTATAAGGCGAGTTCGACCGGAAAGAAAACTGGAAGAAGCCCTTCTTTTGCACGATAACCTAAGACCACACAACAGTTTGCAAACAAGAGAGGTCATCACAAAAATGCGCTTGACTGTGTTACCCCACCCTCCATACAGCCCGGATCTGGCACCTTCAGACTTCCATTTGTTTGGGCTAATGAAGGACGCTATTCGTGGACGAAAGTTTCAGTGACGATGAGGTTGTTGAGGAGGTTAAGGGTAGTGATGTACCGGAGGGCCGAAGTCTCCGGCTCAATAATTTTCTTCCGGCCAGAGACTACAGCTTAATGCCAAACTCTGAACTTTACATTTATATTCACCCATATATATATATATATATATATATATATATATATATTATATACAGGGCGTCCCAAAAAAATGTATACACACTTTAAATAATTATAAAGGCAGTGTTTATTAAAATACATTTCATTTGCAAAATGTAATAGAATCTACAGACATTATTTAATTGTTTTGTCAACGCCTGTTTTCAAACTGACGTCCGTTCTGGTCCAGGCACTGCTGATAACGCGAAGCAATGGAATCGCAAACATCACGAAACATTTCGTTTGGTATTTGTGTGCATTCTCGTTCAATGGCTGCTCTCAATTCAGCGACTGTTGCAGGTTTTATAGCGTAGACTTTGTCTTTTAAGTATCCCCATAAAAAAAGTCTAGTGGTGTGAGGTCTGGTGAACGCGGAGGGTATTCTACGAAACCCCTTCGTGCAATCCACATCCACATCGTGCCAAGTACCACTCGCAATACTCCACTCTTCGGTCCGGATCATCTTCATTAATAGCATGGACTAATCTTGGAATGTAACTTTTCCATTGACAGCGCTTCAAAATGCGTTGGACAGACGATTCTGAAATTCCTACCTCACGACTCGCTTGCCGCACAAATTTTCTTGGACTTTGGTGATATGTTTCCAGTACTCTTTCTTGCTTTGTGGGGCTTGTCGATGTCCGTGGTCTTCCGGAACGCTTCTTGTGGACATTCTGAACAGTTCCATCGGCTTCAAACTATCTCTAATTCGAGTGATGGTAAGTCGCGTTGGTGGATCTGTTTGAAACTCCCTCCTAAACTGTCTTTGCACTTCAACTGCGTTTTCACACTTCCAGTAGCATTTTAGAATGAATTTCCTTTGTTCAAAGCTTAGTCTGACTGCCATTATTAATTCTAATGGGTTTAACTTGGAAAGAAAGAAACATCAATTGAGCTATCAGCTGTTAAAGTGTGTATACATTTTTTTGGGACGCCCTGTATATATATATATATATATATATATATATATATATATATATATATATATATATCTAAAGTAGCTAAATAGGGGCCTAACTCCTAAGTATTGTTTTATATCTTTTCTGTATGCAATAGTAATAGCTATAATTTCCTGTATTACAAATCAACATTTTTTTTTAATCCCTCAAATTATATAAAAAGTATTTTTTTAAAAAGTATAATATGCAACTATACATCTTAGCTTCACAATAGCAGCATAGCTAAAATTACAACAGTAAATAACAGTATGATAACCTCAGCGGATGATAATGTATGGTAGTAGTGCCTTTAGGTGTAGATTAAAGTTTATTAAAGTTACTCCTGCAAAGAAAGAAATCAATTTTCTTTCCTTTAGACATAGAAAATGGTGCTTGTGGCACATGTGACACGGGCCTAAGTCATTCTCTGAGTTAAGTGACGGGTGATAAAATACAGTACCGGTGTCGCGTACTGAACTGTCCTCTGAGCACATCTGCGCATGCGCGAAATCTAGCGGACAGTTCAGAATATAGCACTCATGATTTGAAGTGACCTCTGGTTTGAACCGTCCGATAAGCATGTCATGTATAAATAGTAATTGAACTGCGTTTATTAATCAATTATGGAATTCAATTTGTAATATAAAAAATAACCTAGCTCTTCAGCACCATTAACTTCAGCATCTGTGAAAAAAGGAAAATATGTTCAACCTACACTTTATGAGTTGACAAAGAAAAAAAAACTTGGGATATTAATGACAAAAGCACCACCAAAATTCATTACAAGATTGGTGAAGTTATTGCTATGGATAATCAACCCTTTGCATTTGTTGAAGATGTTCGATTCAAAAGATTAATGAACCACTAGCCCCACAATACAGCATTCCATCAAGAAGGTACTTTTCAGAAATCATTCCAAGCATTTATAGTAAGGTAAAAAGCAAAATTGTACATCAACTCGGTGAAATTAATGCATTATCTCTGACTTCAGATATTTGGACTTTCTCATATAACAATGAGAGTTTTATTAGCATATCAGAACATTGGATTAACAAGGATTTTGAAAAAGTGTGCAACACTACAAATAAGCAGTTTCAAAGATTCCCATACAGCTGAACATATATCGAGCAAAATGGAGGAAATGCTTAGATATTGGGAAATAGAAAAAGATCATATTCACGTTATCCTCACAGATAATGCAGCAAACATAGTAAAGGGTATGAGAACCGCAGGAGTGATCAATGAGCCTTGTTTTATTCATACCCTGCAGCTAGTCATACATGATAGCATATTTGCCCAAAGAGCAGTCAAAGATATAATCTATATAGCCAGAAAAATTGTTGGACATTTTAGTCGGTCATCACTAGCCACAGCAAAATTAAATGAAATTCAAAAATCTCAGAACCTACCAATACACAAGCTTATACAAGATGTAGAAACAAGGTGGAATTCATCATATTATATGCTACAGAGACTTTTAGAACAGAAAACATCAATAATAATTTATGCTTCAGAGTCAAAAAACAACCTTCATATATTGAATGCAACTCAATGGAACTTTATAGAAAATATAATTCGTCTGTTACAACCATTTGAAGAGTTGACAAAAAAAGCTAGTTTCGATGATGCTGATTTATCTTTTGTAATACCTACAGTGAATGCCTTGCAAAAATATTCATAAAAAAATTGGAAGGATTGTGGTGTTAAAACCATGAAAGAAGAATTTTTGAATTCAGTTAGAGAACGTTTTGGCTCAATCAAAGAAAAGAAGCCTTATGTACTGTCAACCAGGGCCGGATTAACCAATAGGCTGAAGTAAGCTATAGCCTACCAGGCCACTTTTTCGAAACACATCCTGCACATGCCAGCTAAAAAACGAAAAGGTGTTTGAAACACCTTTTCGGAAGTGTTTTATTCACAATGGGCAATCCGTTACCCTTTTATGTTTTATATAATCTTTTGAATCAAAGTATATCCAAAGGTTGTCTCGCATGTACAGACTACAATAGTAAATTTGTTCGTTTCATTGTCTTTTCTTGAACAATACTATGTTGTGAACAAGTGTTGTAGCTGCCAATACTGAATGTACATACCATAGGTTATTTTGTAGAATTATCAGGTCATCCCATAAGTAATGTCGTTTTTTAGATCGGAATTTGAAGGACAAAAAAAACTCAACTGAAACTTTTTAATCTACCGTAGTATATATTTTCCATCGGAATCAATGACACTCTGTGAACGTCCTACAAGCTTTTCAATGCCATGTTTATAAAATTCAGGCGGTTTTGAGGCAAAAAACATACAAAGACTGGTGTGCAGGTTATCTAAAGAAGTATACTGTTTCTCGTCAAGATAGTTTTGCAGACTCCTGAAGAGATGATAATCTGAAGGCGCAAGGTCTGGAGAATATGGAGGATGTGGAAGTTTTTCCCACCCAAGCTCCTCAATTTTTGCAGAAGTGATCCGAGCGGTATGAGGACGTGCGTTGTCGTGGTGGAACACGATTCCTTTCCGATTAACCAAAGAAGGTCTCTCTTCTTTTAATGCAGTGTTCAATCGATCCAGTTGTTGACAGTAGACTTGAGCGGTGATTGTTTGGTTGTGTGATAAGGTTTCAAAGTGTATTACACCACCTTTATCCCACCAAACACTAAGCAACACCTTCCGAGGGTGAAGATTTGGTTTTGGCTGTGGTGTCGCTGGTTCTCCGGTACAAACCCACTGTCGACGGCGCTTAACATTCTGGTACAGTATCCACTTTTCATCACCAGTCACTAAACGGTGCAAAAACGGATCTTGGAGTTCACGGGAATGAAGAGCTGTGCTAATGTTTACCCGCACCCTCAGATTGTCGACCGACAATTCATGTGGCACCCATTTTCCTAACTTAGGCACTTTCCCGAGTTGTTGCAAATGTCGATGGATGGTGGACGGGGATGAATTGAGTTTCTGGGCCAATTCTTCGACAGTTGTTGAACAGTCTTCTTCAAGTGCGGCTAACAGCGGGTCTTCATCAAACTCAGCAGGGCGTCCAGAGCGTGCTGCATCTGTCGAACAGCAGTCACCATTCCTAAACTTTTGAAACCATCTTTGACATTTCCTCACATGCAGAATATCGTTGCCATAAACGTCCTGAATGTTTCGCGTTGCTTCAGTAGCACTATTCCCTTTTTTGAACTCGTAAAGCATTATATGCCTGATATGCTCTTCTGATACCGCCATGTTTATGAGAGGTTCACAAAGCAAAACACACGTCTTCACTGGTCAAGGTCTGTAAAGTATGTAGCGAAACACGATAGATAGATCTCTTAGATATAACCTTCGGAAAATTTATGCTTAAACCGAGTAGGACTAGTTTAAACTTAATCTATCGTAAAAAACGACATTACTTATGGGATGACCTGATACTAAACCTGAGTGTCTAGGCAGATGTTAACGTGAGCCTAGACGTGACAGGCCACTTTTACGATTAGCCAACCAGGTGTTGCTTAGTGTTTGGTGGGATAAAGGTGGTGTAATACACTTTGAAACCTTATCACACAACCAAACAATCACCGCTCAAGTCTACTGTCAACAACTGGATCGATTGAACACTGCATTAAAAGAAGAGAGACCTTCTTTGGTTAATCGGAAAGGAATCGTGTTCCACCACGACAACGCACGTCCTCATACCGCTCGGATCACTTCTGCAAAAATTGAGGAGCTTGGGTGGGAAAAACTTCCACATCCTCCAGACCTTGCGCCTTCAGATTATCATCTCTTCAGGAGTCTGCAAAACTATCTTGACGAGAAACAGTATACTTCTTTAGATAACCTTACTCTCTGGCGACATTAAGACTAATCCAGGCCCCACTACAACTTACACATGTCACCATACACAAAGACATAGACACAATAGCACCATGAGACACATACAGAAGTATAATATTAACATATTACAGTACAACGTAGATGGCCTCACAAACAAATTCATGCAGCTTAGGGAATTCGTACACAAACAAAACATTCACATAGCACTTATACAAGAAACAAAACAAACGCACACACAAAACACCCACCATCCCTGACTTCACGGCGATCCGTCAAGATCGTACTGGGGGTAACGGATGTGGACTCATCACTTACATACGTAAAAGCATTAGCTACACTGATGCTACCCAAAACATTACAAACACAATCCAAGCAGATAACACGATAGAAATACAGGCAGTTAACATTAAAACACGCGCAAAACACAACACCACACTAATCAACATTTACATCCCACCAGATAGTTCACCTCAGGTGCCAGCCAATTACAATCCACAGTTACACAATCTTGCCTCTCTCACTAATGTCATCTTAGGAGGAGACTTCAACGCCAAAGACACTAGTTGGTACCTGCACAACCAAAACAACACCAGAGGCGCCAACATAGCCACACAACTAAACAGCCTCTTCATTCTTAACAATACAGAAGAACATACACACATACCACATCAAGCAGGATACTCAAACTCCTCCCCAGACATAACGTTCTGTTCCCCCTCACTAGCAACACATACACAATGGAGAACAGAAAAACAACTGTCATCAGACCACCTGCCCATCATCATTACAACACATTCTACACTCTGCCCCAACAGCCTTAGGCACACTTACAGAAATTACAAGAAAGCTGATTGGGAACAGTTCAAAATACAGACTGAGGAACAATTCACCACATTAAACAGCACACCCATCATAAACATCGATACACCACTCAAGACATTTAATCAGATTATCAATAATGCAAACAAATACATACCCAAGGGCAACATTAGGAAATACAACCCAAATTACACTAGAGAAATAGCCCACCTCATAAGGCAACGTAACAACCTCAAACATAACACACAAACACCACACACAGAAGCCATAAAGCAGCAGATACAACAGCTCAACACAGAAATAAACAACAAACTCAAAGAAAAACAAACAGAAACATTCAGGGAATTCATAACAACACTAAACCACTCCACAGATACATACAGGCTATACAAGACTATAAACAGCATTACCCACTCTAACAGCGGCATTCACACCTCACACGCGGCTATCTGTCGCAGCCAAAATAATATCCCAACATACACACAACAAGCTAACATTCTAGTTAATCACTACGCAAAGATAAGTCACTTAAACAGAGGCAACAACCAGAAACACGCAGACAAACAAACAGCCAGACACAAGAAAACCTACAGACTCGACACGACCATTACACCCTTCAATACAGACCAGACCACCAAGATCATCAAAAACATTAAAAATTCGAAGGCTACTGGACCAGACAACATATCTAACAAACACCTTAAACACTTGGGCCCACAAGGAATACTAGCTCTCACAAATATCAGCACATATTCATACCAACACTGTATTATTCCTGACATGGAAACAAGGTAAAATTATTACACTACTCAAACCAAACAAAAATCCAACAGAACCAGCTTCCTATAGACCCATTACTTTACTATGCACACCTTCCAAAGTAACAGAAAGACTAATCTTACAAATCACCAACCCACACATACCACTATCGCCTACTCAACATGGATTCAGACCTCACCACTCAACCACGACATTACTCACTAACCTGACGCAGCACATCATGGATGGCATCAACTCTAGAAGACCAGCAGAACGTACACTATTAGCAACAATAGACATTAGTAAAGCATTTGATGCTATCCCACGCTTCCCTCTCAAAAACAAAATACTCACACAAACATGCACAATAACACAAAAGGTGGCTGAGCAACTATCTCTCAGGAGATACTCATGTCACATTTAATGGCAAGTCATCCAAAAAACAAGCTTTTTCCGAACGGGGTCCCTCAAGGCTCTGTTTCTCACCAACACTCTTCAACTTATACATGCATAACATTCCAACACCCATAGATAACAAGCTTACCTTATCATTCATATGCAGATGATATCACTCTAACATCCACCCACAACAACATCGACACGCTAAAATAACCTACAAACTACATAAACAGTATACAAGACTGGCTCACACACAATAGATCAAAGTAGCGCCCACAAAATCAAACCACACCTTGCTTACAAGCAACACAAAAGAAAACACCAGGTAATTCCACAACTTACACTAAACAACATCAACATTCCACACACTCACAGAACCAAAATACTAGGTGTCAAATACAACACATCATTATCTTTTGCAAACCACATTCAACATTAAAAACAAATGTACGTTCAAGACTGTAACACGCTTAGGGTACTAACAGGCACAAACTTTGGACACCAGCAGGAAACATCACTCATCTACAAACAATATATTCGCTCAGTTATGGACTATGCTAGCCCATGCTGGGCACCCTTATCTCAAACACACACATAAACACCTTACAAACAATACAAAACAACGCACTTCGTATCATTACAGGATGCACTCAAACAACACCAATAGAACACCTGCACACAGAAACAAAAATACTAAAAGTTAGGGAACATTTAGACATGAGGGGAACACAATTCATGGCAGCAGCGACAACTAACCCACAACACCCTTGCCACTACATGTACAATCATGCACCAACACCTCGCACCATTAAGGTAACACCAGAGAGACATTATAACCAAATACTCCATTCCATACCACGCCCCACAGACATCACACAGTACAGAAAACACATACACACACACCTAACCCACAAAGCACTGACACGACTCGGTCCGAATGCGGTCCTAGGTGCGAAGCCGCCGCCCATTAACAGGTCAGAGATCAGCCTGAGCAGATCGGATCGAGTTAACTTAGCACGATTCCGATGTGGACATCACCCCAACTTATGGACATATAAACACAGACTAGACAACTCCACAGACGACACCTGCCACCTGTGCCAAGACACACCACAAACAATTGAACACATTATGACGGACTGTACCGCTCTAGCACAACAACGAACACAACACAACATCACGAGTGCGCTGAACCTCTGGTCCACTCCGGAGAGGGCGATCGGTTACCTGCGTGCCGCCGGCTTGCTCGATCAGGGTGGGCTGATCGGCTAAACAACAACAACAACAACAACTAGGGCTTAATCCGACCCTGCTGGCAACAGTTTTGAATCCCCAATACAAATTAGTTCCTTTTGATAGTATTGACCATAACAAAATAAAGTTCTTGCTCAAAGAAGAATTGAAGTCATTAATAAGATCACAAGAAACTGGCACTGCTACTTCTAGTTCAGATTCTGATAGAGGCGAGTCAGATGACCAGCATTCTCAATCAAATATAGAATCTGTAACCTCAGATATTCAAAGAGACTCATTCCTCCTTCTGGGAGTGCTTTGATGAAATGTTGCAAGATAAATCTTCATCAGAAGATAATCAGGAGTTAGAAATAACAGGAGAAACTACAGATGTAGCTAGGCAGAGTGATGCTAAATTACCAGCATGTGAGCAAAAAATATCCAGGTCAGGCAGGTCTGGTCTGAAAAGAAGCAGTAGTAGTTTGAAAAGAAAAAATCTTTAAAATAAAATAGAAATTGATATGGATAAATATTTTGCCACTCCACTCATGGAAAGATCATCAAAATCTACAGGCACCACTGAAAAAACAACTGATACAAATGATCCTGTTATGGTGGAAAGAAAATCTTTACCTGAACTCCCATTTGCCTGAACTTTCAAGAAAATATTTGTCTCCTGCACCTTCAAGTGTATTTAGTGAGAGAATGTTCAGCCAGGCAGGAAATATTTACACAGATAAAAGGAATCGGCTCTCTCCAGAACATGCTGACCAACTCCTGTTTCTTCACCAGAATTTAAAAATATTAAATTTTGAATATTAGTAGTTAGTACCATAATCATTGTGTAATTTCTTAAATTTCAAATATTTAATTTATCATTTATTAATATACACGTAATCCTGGGTCTGAAGTAGGCCCTATATATCAAATTTATTTGATATATAGTGCCCTCTTTATTTCATTCCATTTGCAAGAACATTTTTATTTTATAATTAGCCTCCCAGGATTGTAAAATGATACTATTATATTAGGAATTATCAAGGGACTATTTTGATTTTCCATTTTTTTCTACCTGTCTGGAATTGTGTGCTAAATATTTCCTTAATAAATTCATTAGTGTTAAATGTTTTTTATTATGATACAATATTTCCAAGTCTCTCATTACACTAGTCAGGTTAAAGGTAATTGCTTGGCATACGAATGATCTGAAAAGCATTTAATAAAACTTCGATCAATGCAAATCTCCAGCTCGAGGGCCGGAATTTAAAGTAAGCTCCGGCCGGAGCCGGAGGTCTCCTAAAAGGTCGGAACCCCTGCCCGGCCGGAACCGGAGCTCCGGTGCACCACTAGTTAAGAGGTGACTCCAGCGGACTTTTACCAGCAAGGAATAAAGGCCTTTGTTTCGAGGTGGAGGAAAGCCGTAGAAAAGGATGGACTGTGGAAAAATAAAAACTTGTATAAAAGTTACACAACTACTTGTGTACAAAATTTCTGAACTTACAAGGGGAAAAAAAAAAGGCGAGGCAAAATATATTGAGTGACCCTCGTAAGAGAAAATTACGTGGAATTTTTGTGGAAGATGGCTGAGAATTTGTGGGAAAAACTTGGTAGGTGACGTGGAAATTTAATTCTTGAGAAGTGGCAACAGTTTTCAAGATGCCTGGACACTGCGTTTGAAAGATTGGAGGTTATAGACAAGAGGAAGATTGTTCCAGAGTTGACCGGTTGAGTAGATGAAAGATTGGAATCAAGTAAGGTACTTTATAAATGTAATAATTATGTCAAAAGAAAAATAATAGAATGTGTGTGTATAGAAAAAGTAGATAATTTTAATTTGTGCGAAAGTACTTATAAGTTAGACCCTTTAATGAGATTCTTGGTCAAAAAATCCCTTACGGAGTCGTGGGAACGTGTTCGAACCTAAGTGTGAATTTCTTAAATGTCTCTGGATTGGAATGTTTCCTTACTCGCCTTTAGTAAATGTAATAATGGAAGTAATAAATGTGGAAATAAATATAAATGCAACAGATGTAATAATAAAGGTAATATTATAAATTTAATTTAGGGTAAAGGTAATAATAAATGTTAAAAAATGTAAATGTAATAATAAATGCAGTAATTATGTCAAAATATTAGAATCTGTATGTATAGAACAAGAAGATAGTTTTAATTTGTGGGAATGTACTTACAGTGCCCGCGAAAAGTATCCGATCACCCTTGAAATTTGTATTTTTTACATAAAAAACAATGTTTAAATGTATACTAACCTTATATTAGTATTTTGTCATCTGTCCTTTGGTTTGGATGACTTGTTCTAGACGTTTTGGCATGGATTTAATCAAGTTTTGACAAACTTCCACTGATATTTCCTTGCACCATACCTTTTTGATGGCCTCTTGTAATTTTTCGACTGAGCCAGTGTCGTGGCATTCAACCTTATTTTTTATTATTAGCCACAGATTTTCTATCGGATTGAGATCTGGACTATTACCAGGCCAATCCAAAATTTCAAATTTATTGTCAGTAATCCATTTTGTCACTATTTTGGCCATGTGACATGGTGCACCATCATGCATGTATGTTTTTGTCCTTTGGATTGCCATTGCCATTGGAAGTTTATCCTGTAGCATTGCTAAATACCGTGCACCATTCATAGTTGTGTTCTTCGGAAGAAAATATAAGTTTTCACGCCCATAGTAACCGAAACAACCCCAAACCATCACACTTGGAGGGTGTTTCATTGTCTTTAGGGTGTATTTAGGGTCCATCCTATTTGAGCCAATAGGCCGGCGAACCTTTTTTGGACAACTTCTGAATGTCAAAAATGTCGACTCATCGCTAAATAAAACCTTCTTCCAGTCATCAACAGTCCAATGAATGTATTTTTTACAAAATGCGACACGTTTTTTACGCATTTTTTCATTAATGAACGGTTTCTTAGCAGCATGGCGAGATGGTAATCCGAGTTCTTTTTGGAGCCGCTCCTGGATAGTTCGTTCAGAAACACCAGATAACAAATTATTCATATTAAATTTTATTTCTTTCGCAGTTATTGTTGGGTTTTTCAATACTAAACGTTTCATAAGTTTGTCTGTTCGCGAATTTGTTTTTCTCGGTCTGCCAGATCGTTTTTTAGGGACTGGCGTGGTTAGGCCACCATTGTTCTTAGCCCGTGAAACCCATAAATTAACGGTACTTTGGGATATGTTTAATTCCTTAGCTATCTGTCTCTGTGATTTCCCACATGCATGCAAAGCAACAATAACACCTCGACAATCACTCTTAAGTTGTTTTTTAGCACACATTATATATAAATTTTATTTACACCACTTTCTGTAAAAAAAAAAAAAATCAAGAAATTTACACAAACAGTGAAATCTGACAAATTTGAGACACAGCCACCCGCAACGAAGGCTACCAGAACACTAATTTGAGAATGCGTTGGATAGCTCTCATATCAGCGAGCAACCTCAAAGTTACCAGATGTCGCTAGAACAAATAGAAAGTGAATTACGTGTCTCTGAATATCAAGGGAAAATATTGTATTTTCTTGAGTGATCGGATACTTTTCGCGGGCACTGTATAAGCGGACCCTGTAATAAAATGCCCTTCCAGTGTCGGGAGAACGGTATCTAACCTAGGTGCGAATTTCTCAATGGTCTCTGGATTGTTTCCCAATCGGCTTTTTTCATTCATTTTTCGGTTTGTAAGTTCTGTATAATAAACAATAATGTAATAACCAATGTAATAATAAATTTATAATTTCTGTAATAAATAATTATGCAATATTAAATGTAATAAATTTAATAATAAATGTAATAATTATGTAAAAAAATATAATAGAATCTGTATGTTTAGAACAGGAAGATAGTTTTAAATTTGCGCGAATGTACTTAATGAAAAATGCCCTTCCGGTGTCGGGAGAATGGGATCTAACCTAGGTGCGAATTTCTTAACGGTCGGTCCCTGGACTGTTTTTCCCTCTTGTTTTGGTTCATTCGTGTTTCTGTATCCACCCGAGGAGGATGCCAGTGGGCGTCGAAACTGTCGTGGAAATAAACTCTGTCTATTAGAGTGGGTTTTTATTTTCATATTAAAAATACTTATTAAACCTCGCGTTAGAGAGTTGGACAGAAAAGGAATGAGTGTGTCGAAAGTCTGGTACTGCGTGCTGTCGTTAGAGGAGGAGGAGGAACGCAGATATTGACCAGAAGAGCAGTGTCCGTTATAATAGCGACAGTCGAGAGAGAGCGAGATTGAAGACAGTCAGAAAGAGACGGGGAATTGACGAGACGAAAAGCCTTTGATCCCACCCGGTCAAGTAGAGCCGCGTGGGTTGAGCCACCCGACACACGAGAAGTGTACTCCACACGGGGGACGGACATGACCCCCGTAGAGAGAGAGTAATTGAGTGGGGGTGAAGAAACTGCGTAGCCAGTATAGCACACCTAACCTCTTAAAAGCCGTTTTGGAGAGAGAGTATAAGTGATGATGTTTCCAAGAAAGATCACGAGAAAAGGAAGGACTGAGTTGCGTATTGTTTTAGATAAAAGGATAGTCGTGTGGAAGATTGTGACATTACTTAATGATAGTTTAATTTATAACGTGTTAATAACGTAACAAATTACTGTTAATTATCATCAATTCGAATTATGACTACGGGATAAAACCAGAAGATTTTGCGCATTATTTGACAACTAATAAAATACCACGTTCAAAGTTATTTAATTAAATCACATTTTAATATAACCCTAATATTTTCTCCCTAACTATTATTGTAAATCACTCGAATATTTTAGCGGGATAATGTCAGTGCAATGTAATAATGATGGGGTTGGTTAATCGCCTTCGCAACATCTGATGCCATACGACGGAGGGGGACCTACAATTTTACGCGAGATCCGAACCACGGGTCGCTACATTATCTGGACGCGGAGGATAGTCTCCCATCCAACTACTCTCCAGACCCAACGTCGCTTAACCTCGCTGATTGACGGGAAGAGGTGGTGATTACGACACTGGCAACGACGTGGCCCAAATAGTGTCTGTGACGGGGTCTATAATTC
This sequence comes from Bathynomus jamesi, assembly GCA_023014485.1. Lineage (NCBI taxonomy): Eukaryota > Metazoa > Arthropoda > Malacostraca > Isopoda > Cirolanidae > Bathynomus > Bathynomus jamesi. The sequence continues at coordinate 1,775,095 of JAJOZX010000052.1, read as the reverse complement.
TTTATATCCGTTCACTCCTTCGTACATGGGAACAATGTTTACTTATTTCAAGATTTGTTATTTCTCCATTGTCAATTGATTACCTCGACAGTAAATATAAACTGGTTCCCATTTCAGGAATTTACGATAGTTTTTAATCAATGAATGCCACGTTCCATCGGTAGAGACGTGCCACCGAATATAATGTCGTTCGTTCCAATAGCGCGTTCTATTTCTATATTTTCCGCAGTAAAATCAATATCTATTATTCTCATTTTAATCCTAGTTCGAAGTAAAAGTTCCTCTCCTACATCATTTTAGTCGTTTTTGCGCTGCGTCGTAGCCAATTTCGTAACACCGCTTCCCGTTGATCGGCAATGGGTTGTTGTAGTAGTATGGGAGAACCATCCGCCGCGTCCAAAGTATGTAACGACCCGTAGTAGTTCGGATTCCACGTAAAAACTCCCTCTGTCGTACGACTTTAGATGTTGCGAAGAACATTAAACAACCCCATCACTACATTTACTCGTTTTTGGGACACTGTCAACTTATTCATATATTGTAACTCTTAAAATATGTTATCTTGTTAGTAAATATATTTCCTTTCAATGATTAAATACGGTCCGTTGGTTTCTCGTTTTTCTTCATGTACAGGAAATGCTTTTATCTTATAATTAATCTGAGAGCCCAGTAAAACCTAAAGCTTAAGGGCCATAATGAGTAGAAATAAAAAAATATATTCTATAAACTGTTATGTAATATTTTTAGAAATAAAGATATTATTATTATTACTCCGTAAAGTTATAGGAACGTTATATTTTCCCTAAACGCTTTTACGTTATAACCACCGTCTCCATTCTCTGTTTGTCTATTAATCTATTAGAACTCGTAATGTCGACAAACATCATCATATTCATTTGATCAAGTTCTAAGTGTCGTTGCTTTTGCGCTCATTTACTTTCGTAAATACTTCAGTTTGTTTTAAGGAACTTATTTTCAATTAATTCTCTCGCAAAAATTACAGCATCTCTTTGATGTCCCAATTTATGGTATACCAGTCTGTGGCGTTAAGAGTTCAAAATGAAGAGCTAAATTTTACTAAACTCGTTCAATATTTTTTATGATGTCATTTGATTTAGTAGTCGCGTGGATGGTTGTTATTTGAGTCAATGTTACGGTCAAATATGATACCAAGAGGAAATTTTTTTTACATCTTCAATTCAGCTACTATTCCTCGTGAATAATAATACTAGGCCCAAACACTCATTTCTTCTGGTATTATTTGTTATCGTGTCCGTTTCAATAAACTCATCTTTAAGAGACGGAAGTATTCTCGCGTTTGCGTTTCTTTTGTCTTCATTAATATATTGCCCATTTCTACCTTCTTCAATCGAAATATAAAACTAAAGTTTAGAGAAATAACTTTGGCCCGCAATAACGCGTTCTGGCCAACAGTATTGGGCCAAGCTATGCCTAGAAACAAAAATAAGCTTTGGATTTTGTAGGTTTTTGAAATCTAAACTTACCGTCAATGGGAGTAAATAAATAAAAATTTGCAGTCCCTTAAAACCTATCTTCAAACTTTGCGGCTGCAATACCCTACCTGCAATTATGGTTCACCCGTATAGCTCTAAACAGAGTCTGCGTGAACTATGAAAATGACTAGTCCTACAAAGCAATACAAACAAAACCCCCAAAGAAAATTAAAAATGAACTAGGGCTACCCACTCCTTGCTTACATTTAATACTAGTAATTTATGACGCAAAATGGAGATGTAAATCGTAATCTACGCCTATAAAATAACACTTTGCCATCTTCTTTCGCAATTCAAATAGATTCTAAAAAGATTCATGGCCAAAAGGCGAGGAAAAAACCCGCTTGTCTCATTCACATTGCGATTAAAACTGTTCCGGTACATTACGCGCATCCTATAAGAGTGCTAGCGATTCAACGTCTTTATTCAGAAGCAAGTTTGATCTTCGCGTTCAAACAATAGATGGCAACACGATGATAAAACATACGCGACTGCGACCACTTTATGGCAGTACCTATAATTTGACGGCGACCTCAAAGTAATACGCGAACTCGTTACTGGGGGAAAAACTTCAATTTGTGCAACCAAATGCAAACATCCAAAGAGGGGATCTAGTACTTCAACGGACCCATACTTTACGCGTAGTCTTAGGCTGCAATAGAATGGACCTTAAAATTTTGAACTGAACCCGAACCTACGCTAAGCTAAAACAGACTGAACCGAAAATCCGGTTAAATTTATGAACTACTACCTATGCGACCTATACATTAAAAAAATTAATTACACTAGGTCTAGGTGGGTATAAAGCGTCTATAATTACTGTTCCTGCGTTCATCAAAAGTACGGTATCGTATTTCGGATGAGTACAGGCACTCCTAAGTGCCTTTGCCCAACAGGCTCTTTACGAGGAAGTTAAATCAATAACTAATATAGGCCCTACTCCATTGGACCTATTTCAATACGACTGTCGTTTCTGACGCGAGATATCCCTCCATCATCTGAAGTAGTGGAGGTATGGGGGGAAGGGGTAGTCGGATTCCTTTAAGTGGGGTGTGAAGTGCCTTCTACATTAAGAGCCACAGTGCCACTTCCAGCTTTCTCAATCAGAGTCCGTGCCAAAAATCAATTTAGTCAATAAGATAAGCTTTAACTTATTTACATTACTAATTTGCACTTCAGGCGGTTCCAATTGGGAAAATTAAAAGTTTAGATTTTAAATATTAATTAATACAGGGGATCCAAAACCCTAAATTAAATAATAGGGCCATAGCAACCGGATAGCCGAAGCATTATTGTGAAGTGGGAAATCTTTTCCGTATCACACTGATTCAAATCAGGCGCAAAGAATGGTGCATTATAACAACACGTTCACATTATTTAACCGGTTCATAAAAACTGGTTAAAAGCAGATGTTTCAGTAACCATAAAATGTGCGACTCTTTTACGAGAGGCTTCACAGGGGCCCATCATCGACATGCCAACGACCAAGTGTTCCCCGACAAAAAAGCCCGCATTAAATTTAAAAATATAACCGATCAATAGTATAAGCCGAATCCCCACAACTAATAAAGGGGTCAATGCATCATATAATTAATTCCATTTTATCGACGCTCTTGATTTAAGGAACTGTAAAATATCTAGTTACGTTTCCATGGAAATGGCACTCTAATAAGCGATATCATTATGTCAGGCACGCGTTCGTTATTCATCTCGTGATTTTTTTTTTTTTTTTTTTTTTTCCAATGAAGCCACCTTCCGATTATGACTAAGTGGCCTAAGTTGATGGTGGTGGGCCCAACATAGTGAAGTAGTAAAAGGAAAAATACTAGACCTACACACAATGCACCGCAGTCTTTTAGTTGGGTTCAACCTATTTGGCACAATACAAGCCTAACACCTAACTTAAAGCCATTAAACAGACTCTAGTAGTTAGCAGAGATTAAAATTTCGCGCTAAAGAATCAAATTTGAGTCAAACTTCTACTGGTAGGCCCATTGGGCTACCCTTCACCCAAACTAAGTCCTCGAAATACAAAACTCCAAACACCAAATTATCACAACTTAAACTTAATTTCACCTAACCTAACTTCCTAAGCCTAACCTGAACCTTATTTTTTTTTTCTCTTTTCGGTTTTCCTTAATCCCTTCATCCTTCCTTATCCCCTTCCTCATTTTTGGCCCACCTTGCCTTATAAATGGCCATCTCTCTTTCTTTCCCTCGCACCTGACGAAGGCCTCGGAAGTTTGTGCTTCTGAGAAATCCATTTCTATCATGGTTTCATTTCCCTAACAGCTTAATTTCGTAACCTGAACTCGAGACCTAATCCTACATTATCATATCAAATAAAATTAAATTTCAATGGCAATCTTTCGACAAATATTTCAAGTCCTGTAAATAAAATGATAGGTCTATATATGTATTAATACAAAAAAAAGAAAAAAAAGACACGGAGCTAGGTTAGTTAGGCCGATGAAGGCCTACCAAACTTAGTTTTAATGGAAATGCGATGCAAGTTTCCAAATTAAACAAGACAGATTTGAGACGTGTGTCGAAACTTTCACAGCCAATTCGTCTTTATTTGATTTTTGTTTGCTTGTTTTCGCACTTTGATGAACATTCCAACGTTTTCTTATCAACGAATAAGATCTGAACGTCACTTATTTCACCGACATTTCACATTCGTTCAAATTAATTGTCGTTTCAAGGGAAGATGGTGGAATGGGCTCAGTTTTACTTTATTTCTAAAATTGGTCAACGTGTTTTCGTAAGACGGGCGCATGCTATAGTGTCGTACAGTGTATGTGTATGTACGGTTGCGAAAGAAAACTGTTCGCCGTTTTTCTTCTTCTTACGCGCTGTACGCGATAGAAAATCCATTTACGTAGAAAATAAATATATAATTTCAATATATTATTGGTTATAAGGAAGGAATATTCTGTATGTAACTATAGTTTAAATTAAATATACATAACGGATTTTTAGTTAAGAACGAGCCCGCAGCATATGCAGTCACTCTTGTTACCAGAACGTATAGGTTTTATTGTTATTCAAAACTAAATATTTTAGTAACTAATCACTGAAATGATACACATTTTGGGTTCCTTTCCCGACAACTAAATGACATCCATATGTAAACATGTAAAACATTTATAGAAACGAGGCATTGTAGTACAATTTATATTATTTCTGGTGGATTAAGGTACCATCCGTCGTTAAAGGGTTAAACTTATAGACCTACAACAACAGCTGTTCTCAAACTTGGCACAGGAGAGGTTAACAAGGGGTAGGTAACAAGAAAACATTACAAAGTAAAACATTTTCTAATTTGCACGAAAATACAGTTACAAATTCAGCAAGACTGTTGCCATTCGATTACACACAAACATAACTAAGTTCTGAAGTGTATACATCGAAGTTTATATAAGTAGAAAGTTTAACTTCACTTCTCAAAAGCTGAGACTTCAAGTTTGAGGGAGGATTTAGAGTACGTATGCAAAGGTTATCACATACACGTATCAGTGCACAACGGCTAATCCAGCGCTCAAACCAACATGAATGAAATTCACCCAAAGTGGTGTCACGTGACTGCATAATCGGTGACTTGAGTGAATTATCTTAACATGATACAGACATGAACCGATACATGGCCACCTTGATCACCTTAAACATTTGGATTTTTATCTATGATGTACGATATGTTAAAATACTCGTTTATCGTGACAAACCCAGTGATCAGTCAGAACTTCGCCAAAGCAGAGGTTATTGGATTCATTAAAGTAGTACACCTTCCTAATGCTCTAATGGAGTTATGGCATCGAATGCGCACTGTAGCGACGAATGATGGTCATCACGTGGAAGTGTTCTAAAACTAACAGTTTGGAAGTGTAATTAACCATATATATTGTATATGCCTCAGGGCATAATCCTAGGTCCCTCGCTATTTTTATCATATAAAATAATAATTGATCTCCCGCGTTCTTCCGATATTCTCAATTTTATAATGTTTGCACCAGTTGTGAATTAACTACCTAAACTTTCTAAATTCAAATAAAACAAACTTTATGACTTTTTAGTAACAAAAGTAGTTTTGACACCTTGACAACCTGAATGTTAGAAAACTTGTACAATAATGTAATGTAATTGTTAGGCATCGTGTTAGACGAGATTTTACGATGGAAGGGCCATACAAATTATATAAGAGTATCTAAAGAGTTCTAGGAGTGTTGGTGTAGTGTTTAAACTCTGATTTATAGTTCCTAAACAGGTTTTATTAACTTCTTATACTTCCGTTCTTCCTTATATGATGTACCGCAATCCCCCGTACGAAAATACTGCTGATAACGTATTAGAAGCATTTTGTTGTTCAAAAGCGAGCTGTGAGGATATTATCTGATGCACATTTCCTCGGATCATATAAATGCCTTCCTTAAAGAGTTAAAATTATTAAAGATCAGACAATGAAATTGGCACATTTTATTTTTAACTATAACTGTACGAGTAAAATAATTAATTTGGAGGGGATACATAAATATTTCTAACTTTTGATATTTCGTAAATCGTACCGTTGTAGTACAATTAGGTATTAAATTCTGGTACTTGGCTCTGTGTTTTTTTTCTTGTCTAATTGTTGTACTTACTATTAAGTACACAAAATTTCATAACCATTAAACTGAATATTTAATGTAGGCTATACTGCTAACAGAATTAGTCTCTCACGTCAACTACAAGCTCATCCGTCTCCTCAAAAATTACCTTCGTACATGACTATAAACCTTGTTACCTTATACTGTCGTAACACTGCTTCCCGTTGATCAGCGAAGTTAAGCGACATTGGGTCTGGGTAGTAGTTGGATAGGAGACCGTCCTCCGTGTCCAGATTATGTAGCGACCCGTGGTTCGGATCCCACGTAAAGCTGTAAGTCCCCTCCGTCATATGACCTTAGATGTTGCGAAGGAGGTTAAACAACCCCACTCATTATGTTACCTTATACGTGATCATAATCGCGTGTGTGTGTGTGTGTGTGTGTAACTACGAAGTTTGTTTAATATAGTAATTATTAATCATAATATTTATACTACCAAATCGTAACTACTCGTGTACGAAATGTTTTATCTAATACTTAATCTGAGACCCAGTAAAGCCTAGTGATGTGAGTCGTTTTTTATTGTGTCGTTTTTTTGTCGTTTTTTTTTGTTTAAAACGAAGGTAGTCTGTTTTTTTTGTTTTTTTTTGTTTTTTATTGTTTTAAACTTATTCCATATTTTTTTTCCTTTAATCTAATAAGTATATTAGTATTACCTATAATTTACTATACTACCATGCTTATACGGTTATACCTAGTATATATACTATATAGTCATCTTTTAGAAAAATTGAATCACGCAAAAAGTATATAATAGAAGGAAAAACAAACCCTCATTTTTTATATGTATATATATTTTTTAACTAGAACATAAAACATTCTTCCTCGTTTCAAACAATATACATAATTGTGATTGGCAAGAGTACCAGTATATATATTCCAGATAGAAAAGGAAAATATTCACCTTTTTTTGAACCTTTTTGTTAACCTACATTTCCATGGAAGAATCATCACTAGATTGGGTAGAGCATATATGCTAGTTTCAATATCACAGGTACTGGTATAATATCCATAATACTGGTATAAAACAATAGATATAATTGTGATTGGCAAGAATACCAGTGTATATATATATATTATATATATATATATTATATATATATATATATATATATATATATATTCCAAATAGAAAAATAAAAAAAATATAAATATTCATCTCTTTCTTTAACCTTTGTGTTAACCTAATGCTGTTTAACTTTCATTATCTGATTCTATTTCCATTGAAGAATCATTATCACTAGATTGATTAAAGCAATAGTTTTCAATATCACAGGTACTGGTATTTATTGCAGATTTGGATGTTGACGAAGCCAATGTAGCACCATGTTTTACTTCACTTTCTTGGAATTTTGCATTTTGGGATATAAATACTAGCTTTGCTGCTCTGTCTGTGCTTAATTGGTTTCTTTTGGCTGTATGGATATTACTGTATGTGCTAAATGATCTCGGAGGTAATGAAAGGGCGAAATAGAGGTGTATGAGTTTGTGTAGGTATATATGTGAGTATGCATGCGTATGTATCTGGAATTCTGGATGTATGCATGTGTATGGGGTATACAATAGATATAAATGTGTATATAAGTATTTATGTATATATTGGTATATATGTATATGGGTGTGGGTGTATGTGTATGTATATATATATGGATGGTCTCGTGGGGGGGGGGGGGGGGGGGGGGGAATATGTCATCGCGGGTCTAAAGGATAGTTAAGTGGAGATTCAAAATCCGAGGCATGGATGGGAGAGTCCTGGGAAGGTTGGACAATGGGCAGCTCCCAGCCAGTGTTCTCGCAATTTAATGGATCTCAAGATACAAGACTTTTCAGTGCAAGAAAGAGGCCAGTTTTTTCTGTAAATAGGCTGAAAAGGACATTCTATACTGGTACCATATGGCCTATTTTATTATTTATTTATTTATTTTTAATATATATCATTGCAAAAGTATACCTTATAATTAAATTGGCAATATCTATATTAATTATTAAAAAAAAACAAAAAAAACAAAAAAAAACAAAAAAAACGACAAAAAACCCAAAAAAAACAACAAAAAACAGTTTTTTTACATCACTAGTAAAGCCCCAGGCTTAAGGGCACACAACTCGGATAGAAATAAACAAATATGTTCTGTAAATAAAATTATTGAAATAATGTAACTTGTAGTAGTATTGTAATATCTATTTTTACCAATGAAGAATTTATTGTTTATTTTAATAAGAAAAATATTACGCATTATATTTTCACCATTATTTCTCGCACACCATTCACCAGTAACAATTATTATCCTAAGATAGGAACAAAAATAAATTATTATTTTTTGTATTATTTGAGCACTTTGGTTTATAAATAAAATTACTTTTGAGCTGCATAAAAAAAAACCAACAGGTTTTTGGTGGGTACATAATTAAAAAGAAAAACGTTAATACACGCGCTTCAATGTATATATATATATATATACAGTAAACCCTCGTCCAACGCGGGGGTTAGGTTCCTCGAGAACTGCGCGTTAGGTAAATCCGCGTTGGACAAACTTAATACCTTATCGCTTTTGAATAAATGGGAACATGTGAACGCGGCCGCGTGAAGTCTCCCATTAATACTTTGATATGTATATTTTTTATTCACACGCAAATGAATTTCCCTACCTATATTGTATATGAAATGAGAACATAATAAAATCAAACAATGATATTTACATATGATAAAAATATATTAAATGAAAATAGCACGTATCTTTTCTTCACGCTTTCGGATGGTGCGTATGGTAGACTCATTCACGTGATACTCGCGGCCAAGTGATGTTATGCTCATACCACCACGCAACTTATCTAGAATCTTTATTTTTTCGGCTAATGTCATAACCTTACGACTTTTCTTCTCTTTACTATCACTCGCAGATGCTTTACGTTTTGGTGGCATATTGCTGTCTAGGTGTAATGGCGAAACAACGGCAAAATACGACAAAAACAATCCAACACAACTTCACTGAACTTAACGCGGTAGCCGGACTGAGACAAAGGGTGATGCGGGAGTGTTGGAAAAAACACTAGAGCGCGCATTGGCACCCGTACAGTACTACTACTACTGTATTAGAGCGTGTTTGGCTGGCGGACCGTGTATAATCAAATTTTCCGCTTTCGGTAAATAATTGTTCGCATTTACTTTTCCGTGTACAAGCAAATTAGTGCTGGACAAACACGCGTTGGACGAGGGATTACTATATATATATATATATATATATATATCTTTGGTTAGCTTCCGCCCGAATTGTTCATTCTAACGAAAGTCAAGCTTTTCACTCCACCTTAGACCCACAGTTTAACGTGGAATCCGAACCACGCCCCACCAGCAGCCCAGCGTCTTAACCACTCGGCCACCCAGGGTACCCATTTATCTACCAACCACTTTCTTTGTGTGGAAAGATGAACAGCTGGGTTTTGCTGCGCGCCGGCTGCCGTCACCAGGTCTCGAACCCGGGGCCGATGAATTCGTAGTCAGCTGAAAACTAATTTTATTTAAAATTTAAACTTAAAGCTGGCGGCACATAGGATCGACTTGCGACTCGAGTCGTCAGTAGCGAGTCGCAAGACGATCCTGCGCGCGGCCGGCCAAAAAGCGATCAAATAATTGAAAAACTCATCTTCGTATCATTTTAACCTTTTCGTTCAATTTTTTTTAACCAACAAGCAGAGCCTTCGGCTCACTGCCCTACGGGCACTGCTTGCGCTTCGCAAACTCGCCTACGGGCGAGGGCACCTTCGGTGCCTGGGTTACCCCTTTGGGAGGGAGGTCATTCTCCCTCCCCCAAAATCCCCTCACCCCCTTTATGCAACTTGGGGGTCCTAACCCCCTCCCCCGTTACCCCCAGGGGGGAAGGGGGCTGGCACCTTGCAACAATTGATCAACATTGCGGGGTGCCTGCGTCGCCCTAATTACTGGCGAGTCAATTATTCGATCAATAAAACTATAGAAAAGAACGCAACCATGAAACTTCTGGATAATGTGCAACTCCCCCCCCCCACACACACACTTTTTTCAAGTATTTTTTTTATTGGTATAGGATAGGACAAAATCTAAGATTTATTATTAAAAACCAAATTATTTCGGTAACTGGTCACTTAAATTATACACATTTTGGGTTCCTTTTCTAACAATGGGGAACGTTACGTTAGGTAGGAGACGGAGTGCCGTAACTGCCGTTACTATCCTCCTCAGCCGATCTTTTTTTGTATCTCATTCTCATCTAGCGTGTGAGCAGTGCAGCATGGTCTTCTCCCTCTTCTCTTCAATACACGCACATGCATTTTACACACAAAAAAGGCATCGTGAGCCTTGAAAAGCCTTTCAGTTCTCTCATTCTTATATAGGGAGGGGCCATTTTTGCGGGCGCTCGCCCTTGGCCCTCCTTCCTGCATGAAAAAAAAATTATTGGCTATACACTTATTTTTTTTTTTTATCTGAAACCTAAAAAGGTGGAATTAATTATTCGGCCCATGCTGCACGTAATCAAAGTTTATGTACCTCCCCTAAAAGAAAATCTATTTATATATTTAAATTATAGGCCTACATAAAGAATATTCAAGATTTTTTTGTTTTTGTTTTTACAACCAGCTCAGTGGTGGCGAACCTTTCTTGCTGGCGGGTCATTTTTGTTACTTTTTATTTTTAAAAACACGAAAATGGATCACAATAATTTATTTACTTACTATTTTTAGTGAGAAACTTCTTGTTGGATTTTAGCTGTAACAAGCGGTAGCTCGCTATCGCCCTCCAGGCAGGTAGCAGTATATGTCACAGCTAGCTGTATATGTATATTGGTTAGGGTGCATTAAACGCCCCATGATTTTCAAAAAGTTGTTGGATTTTAATGTCTATTCCCTCAAATGTTATACTTGTTGGTAGAAGTAAGTATGCAAAACATAAATCAAATCGGAGGTGGTCCTGGGTGGCCACCGACCACTTTTATATATTTAGTAGTGATGCACCGAATATTCGGCAAATATTCGGTATTACTTATAATACTAATATACAAATATTCGGTATTACTATACTTACATTGATTGAAAGTTGAAAATGTATAAAACACAACGCCAATGTCACTACTCCAACTTTGCTCGTTTCCGCAAATTTGGCCTCGCTTTGCGGTCACATTCAACCACTTGAAGAAGATTTTGGAAGTGGTCTTCTCCTCTTGCAGCTGAGACAAAATCAGTTGTGAGCTTTACTGCTCTCTCCGCAGGGTCATTCACAACATTTAACCCATCCACAATGGACTTGGCTGCCTTGAAGTGGTCATTGTTCTGCCAATTGTCAACATCCTCTGTTAGGAAGGGCATATCCAGGTGAAGAAGGTTCACTGTAAACCACGAGTCCTCGTTCACAAGATCAGCCAGGGTTGTCGCTTCTGTAATTTTTGAAATGACGGTTTGCCATATCCAGAACCGTAGCGGTGTTTTGGAGTGCTTGGCATTTCATCTGGTTGTATGGCCAGTAACACATCTGCAAGGGCACGACGCTCCTTTTGAGGTACTGCATTGCTGAACAGTGCCAAAACAACCAGTTCTGGGTTAAATACCACAAATGTCTATCAAAGGCTTTCACAGCGCTGACTGAAATGATTGAGTTGACAGCTTTATAGTTGAGCAGAGTCTTGTATAAGCACAAATCAAACCATGGGGCATTTGAAGCAGACTGACATATGAGCCACCAATCACAATAAATATAAACAACAAAACAACAAACTCCTTCAGTTTTTCCTGTTGATGTTGTGTTGTTACAGTTCCTCGAGGTAGTACAGAAATTTGCTCTTCAAGTAGGCATATTTTGATGGAATAAAGAACTTTGACATCCACCTTGCTTTATGCATGGCCCCAGGTCTGTGGAGTGTTCCTTGTTTTGTGACATCATCATCGAGGACTACCTGGCAGAGTTGTGCCATTTCCTTGTAGTCTTCCCTACAGTATGAAGCGCTTGTGCGGATTGTGCTTAAAACCTTGTTTTTGCAGGATAAAGCAGTTGTTGTGCATCGTCATTGTACATTGAAATGTCAATTTTGGTTAAACTTTCATCCTTTGCATGCGATATGCGTTCCCAATTCTTCTGGAATCTTTGGAACAAAGATGCTTCTGGAGACTTTGATGTCTCAATTTTGAGAGCGTCAAACACATGATCCAGGATTACCTCTCCAACATGATGGCGACATGCACACCACAGAAGAGCACGGTCCAGTTTTGATTGAATGGTAACACAGGCAGCTGTAACGTGTCCAGTGTTTGATGCTGTTGTGTCAAAACATAAGTTGACAACTGACTGTTTGCACTTCCATGAATGTAGAAACGTGTAAGTGTGCTCGGCAATGATGTCACCTGATGACATATCACTTCCACGAGGATATCTAGCCACTCCCAGTAGCTTTACATCAGTGGCATTCCCAACCAACACTGGCAATCTTTCTTCCTTGCCATTCTTGTTTGTGAGCGTATGCATCTGCTTGCCATCCCAGTGAAGTGTTGCAGCTGTTGGGGCGATCCAATTTTCTCGAATATCTTTGGCGATAGCACTTGTTATTGATCGTCGAGCCTTATCAGCAGTTGAATACGACTTGGCCACACGACGTGGATCACCTCCTGCCTCTTGAATTACAGCTTCGGTGAGCACAGCCTGTTGAACAGGAGTTATGTTTAGTCGAGTAGCAACAGACACGACTGAAGGCCTTTTCAGAATATCATGAGGAATAAAGGCAGACGTACCTGCATATGTTGATCTGTGGTGACTACGCTTCCTTTGAAGCTCTGGAATCGCCTCATCTTCAGTTTCTTCCAAGCTATCTGCAGAGGCACTATCATCAGAGCATACAGAACTTTTCATCTCTTGTACACTGGATGATTCATGACGTTCTCGTCTTGAAGCTTCCGCTAAGATGCGTTTTTCTTTTCTACGATCTTTATCAGCTTTCTTCTTGTCAACACTACCAAATGAGGCTACTCTGTCAGATTTCATTGACTCTAAAAATGCTCTATCTTCCTCATTCTTAATGTTTGTCATTGCATCTTTTGTCCATACACCAAAGGTCTTATCAAGACGTTTCATTCATGGATTGCAACTTAGCCAAAGTGTTTGGAGATTCTCTGCGAGAAACAGGTATTTGACGCAATTTGTTATTGTCATTAAGAAGGTCAAGTATTAGTTGCAGCATTGATGGTCTGAAGCATAGGAATATTTGCTTTAGTGTAGAATGTTTTCAGCTGGATAAGGACTATGCTGGCAGATTTCCATTTGAGTGGCTGTGTTTGTTTGCCTTCACATATTTCTTTCTGGATGTGCCACATCACGCATCGAAGAACCTGCCGGCAAGTTGGGAGGCGGACTCCTGTCAATGTACCATCTCCTTCTGTAAGAGCATTGCCAAGACCAAAAATGGCACTTGCTAATCTGGTCTTCTTAGCTTCCATTGTTACAGCTTCCATTGTTTCTGAAAGACAATAAAGGATATTATTAGACTATAAGTGAAGTTTCGTTTATGGTACATGTTTTATGTAAATCACCCCTTCAGGGTGCATCAAACGCCCTTAGGTTCTTGGATTTTAATGTCTATTCTCTCAAATGTTATGTAAATCACCCCTTAGCAACTCTATATTAAAAGAAACAATGTAAGTAGTCAACTGGTTGGTAAATAAAAAAAATAGATATTTTTACATAACGTGGCCCCCGAAAATTGCCGCGAAAATATAAAAGTGACCGGTGGCCCCCCAGGACCACCTCCGATTTAATTAATGTTTGGCATACACACTTCTAGCAACAAGTGTAACATTTGAGAGAATAGACATTAAAATCCAAGAACCTAAGGGCGTTTGATGCACCCTAATATTGGTACTTACCTTATAGAAAAGAACGCAGCAATGGAAATCTTAAGCTTCATGTCCGAACCCATTGTATCAAGATTTGTGAAGCTTAAGGTTTTCATGGCTGCGTTCTTTTGACCGAAAACTATCGATTCCTCAGTAATTGGGGGGCCTGCAAATAGCTCGTGCTCGGCCGCGGAGTGACCTAGGACCGGGAAACTTGACAGAGCACATCGGCAGCTCATGGGCTATCAGTTGGTGGTGGTTGCAGAATTTTCCGATGTGCCGTTTAGTCTGTGCACGGTTCCGAAGAAAGCGGACACACACACACCACACACATATTTCAGCTCAATAGTATATAGGATGTTTTGATCCGAGGTTTTTGTTCAGTCGTCTTTAGTCTCGCACACGCGGCACTCATATCTGTGCCAAGGCGATTCCTTTGGGTAGATTTGACGAAATTCATGGAAAACGACTTCACACGAATAAGATGAACCAAACATTGTTAGCAGAGCTAATGCTAGATTTTTCATTGATGCAAAAGAATTTGGTAGAAATTCCATTCTGCAAGAATAAGATTCTCTTTCTATTGATTGTTGTTCTCTGGTTACATTCAAAATTGACGACTCCAATTCCTTTTCTCGTAACTTCAGATTAAGATCAATAAATTTAGTCTTCCATACTGCACTTTCTTGAAAGTCAACTAATTCCATTTCTAAATTACCAATGTCAAGCCAATGAAAAGCTGATAACTGAAGATCTTCAAATTGAATAGAATGGGGGAATTGGATGAATTGAGTTGTCATACATACACACACGTTTTTAAACGTATACTTACGTTTAAAAACATTTCGATGTGTATCAGCTGTTTATTTCGGTGGGAGAATAAAATAATTTTAAAACTAAGGCAGAAAACAAAAAAATTAGTCATATTTTATTTAAATAAGAGTTCGTGGGTCACTAAAAATTGCCTCGTGGATCAGTACTTGACCCCCGGGTCACAGTGGTTCGCCATCACTGAGTCCTAGCTATTGGGCCTAACAAACTATTTATTTAAATAACAATTTTAATGTATTTCCCATTGGGCAGAAAACTTTCGGACACCCTGTTTATTTTCTATGTACACGGTTTTTCTATTACAGAGGAAAAAATTAAAACCCATTTTATTTTAGTGTAGTGGTTAGCATAGCTGACTACGAATGCACCAGTTCCAGTTTCGATTCCCGGCGAGGGGAGGGGGCAATCATCCAGCTGTTTATCCTTCCATACAAAAAAAAAGGTTGGTACTTTGTAGCTAAATGGGTACCCCTGAGTAACCTTGTGGTTAAGACACTGGGCTGTTGCTCGGGAGGTCATGAGATCGAGTCCGGGTGAAGACCTTGTAATTTGACTTCCACGTTAAGTTGTAGGTCTAAGGCGAGGCAACAAGCTTGACCTTCGTCAAAGTAAACAATTCGGGCGGAAGCAAAACTATGGGTCTAATTTTTTTACGGTAAAATAAAAAATATATACATGGCCGCAGGCAGCCCTATACGTTGTACTGCAGCCCGTAGCCAAAATGGGCTTCAGATCACAGCACAAAATGTGCCACATACCCATTAAAAAAAATGTCAATGATCTAAAATGTACATTTTTTGAACAGTCCTAATTGAATCTTGACTGAAAAAAAACCACTCCATACCTAATGTATGGAGGGGTTGGGTCCATACAAAAATATGGCTACTGGCTGAGAAAAAAGGGTCAATCCCAGAATAGGCACCTGATGTACCTCAATCCCAGATGAAGCACCTGCGTTCAACCTCAATCCCAGAATAGGCACCTTGCAAGGAATTAAATAAAAAAAACTAACCAAAAAAGCAGAAGATATAGCAAAAGATTAGGTTAGAGTTGATTTTTTCAAATATTGATAAAAACAATGAAATTATATCTCTAAAAACTGTTTATATTTTTTTCTCCTCAATCCCAGATTAAGCACCTGTGTTTCGCCTCAATCCCAGATTAAGCACCTAAAAATGATTTCAGGTGCCTATTCTGGGATTGATCCAGAAAAAAAAAGTGGAATTTTATAGCGTACACGGCACGCGTAAGTGCGACTTGCCGTACCTGCAACCCTCATTTTGTTGAAAATCTATTAACCTGAATTAACGTTATAATAAAATCTGCCTTCGTTAAAATGTCCACCTCTCTTCCCTCGATGTTCGATTCATCAACAAAGAATTCTTAAAATTACTTCATTCGTATTATCGTATACCCGATGTAGTGGTGTTGGATAGTCTTTGAATTCCGTGTATTTTTGTCGTTTGTTCCGGTAAGAGGTGTACCTATTATCTAAAGACAAAACGAAGCTTTCAGGATGCAACAAGAAGCGGACACACTAGAGCGGGAGGGAAGCCCGATTCACCGTCAACTTTTGAATTTTATTTCTCGTAAGAAATGACGGGTACACAAAGGAATTTATACCAAAAAAATTTTTTGTGAAAGTCCTTAAAAAGAAGAGGGACAACTTTAAGTGTGGCAACGGAGGTTATTTTTAATTTACCGAGTAAATGCTGCGAAATTATCTCTTAAACAATAGAAGGTGGGAAGGGTAAATAAAGCTAACCCAACTCGTTTCGTAACATTCGAAGGTTTGGGGAATGCATTCTGTCGTTCGAGGAAAGTTCAGGGATGGGCACATCATAAACAGTGGTATCTTATCGAGTACGTAGACTTTCGTGAATGTAACTTTCAACTGCTACTTCGAGTATTAAGGTGACCTAGTCCCGACCGCCACGTTTAGGAGGAAAATTTTCCGCGTCAAAATGGTCTTTCAGAGATCTAATTCACTGGAAAAGTTCACGATGTGAATGGGAAGAACCAAACGAGTGACGAAGCGAAACTTCAGTTACAGTCAATGCCTGGTACGCGAGATGGCGCAGCGTCTACCATTACGTGACCTGCCGAATCTAATATAACCAACCTACAAATGAATAATGACCCAACCAATCATTAACTAGTAAACCAACGCCAGTTTCGTGCGTGTGAATAAAATGAACCGTACATTACGTGCGCATAATGTGATGTTCGCGAGTACCATTATTAATCTAATTTTTATACAAGTTTATCATGCGAGTACAATCCATATTTCAGGAATGCACGGATATACTTACGCCCAAATTCCGCTATCCTCAATCATCAGAATGAACAATTCGGGCAGTAGCAAACCTAAGGTTTACACACACACCTTCATTACCATGATTTAGCTTCCGCCCGAATTGTTCATTCTGACGAAAATCAAGCTTGTCACCACCTTAGACCTACAGTTTAACGTGGAATCCGAACCATGCCCCACCAGCAGCCCAGTGTCTTAACCAATAGGCTATCCAGGGTACCCAGTTATCTACCAACCAATTTCTTTATTGTGTGGAAGAATGAACAGCTGGGTTTTGCTGCGCGCCGCCTGCCGTCACCGAGTCTCGATCCGGGGCCGATGGATTCGTAGTCAGCGACGCTAACCAATACAATATATATAATAATATATATATATATATATATATATATAACTATTCCGAGCGCTTTGGTCTCTTACAAACCCTTCTTTTGGAGTCGGACCCTATTGTTAAGTTGTTTATTTTCTTCAGATTTTCATTATTCCTTGAGAAAGTCTTGAGAGACGAAAGCGCTCGGAATAGTTTTTCATTTATTTCATTATCATACTTAATAATAAAGTTCACGCAAAAAATGTGAAGGTAACCAAGTATTCCGCGCGCGCGGACACACACAATTATTATTTTATATATATATTTATATATATATATATATATTTATATATTATATATATATATATATATATTTTATATATTTATATATTATATATATATTATATACAGTATATATACACACACTACTTCGAAATATTTCTCCCCACACTTCTGATTTAATAAATATAGCTACCTTTCGTAATAAAACAAATAGGCCATCCCGCAAGTAGGCTTGACCTGGTTCTACCTTAAGCTGAACCCTTCCCAAACAGCGTTCATGGAAGTGGAACAAATGAGGTTCACCGGACTTACACCACCACTAATTCACTTCCCATAATGACCCAACTTCCGTATCAAATAGCTGCAGCTTCCGGTCTCCTGTAGCACCGAAAACCGGATGTAAATAGCTTCTAAAATTATTCACACAAAGAGAATTTTTTTTTTCTCCGTTATTATCGTGTGATAGTTTGGATGATACCGTATTGTGACATCATTATAATAACGAAGTCCTTAAATGAAGCGCCAATTATCTCCGTTTTTACCACCTAATAATAGGACGCGATAAGAAAACATTTTATTGTTATTTTCAATCTGTATTTTGTCTCTCTCTTTTCAGTTAATGAAAGCCGTCCTTTCCACAACAATAGCAATTGCATTAAAACCATTACTTCAGGTTTCGTCTTAACGCTTCATACGACTTATACTGTTTTAAATAAATAAGTCACAGGGCCCACACCTCATACACTACGGGCTCCCTACCACCAATTTATCAACACAATTCGCCAATACATACTTTAACAAAGCTCTGTGAATACAGTGTTATATATATATACAGGGTGGTGCAAAAGTCTGGACCCATAGGCGGTTTATATGGAAAAAAAGTGTGGCCTGCAGGAAGTTTATTATGAAATGAAATTTAATTAACCATACACCAGTGACTAAATTATGTTAAATTTAACGTTCTAGTTCAGAATTTACAATAAGTGTTCGAATTGATGTCCATCTTCTTCCAAACACTTTTCTACTCGGTTGACACAAGACCTTTGCACATTTGTAAGCATAGTGATATTCGTTCTTATGGCTTCAATTTCTGTTGTGATGTTATCCTTTAGCGCTTGTATTGTTCTTGATTTGTTAACGTAAACCACTGATTATAAAAACCGAAAGATATTTTTTATATAGTAAATTGCCTATGGGTCCAGACTTTTGCACCACCCTGTATATATACTATTTGAATCAACATGAATCACCATGAATGAACTTTGGGTTTTCATTACTTCTCGTATAAAGTTTGACATTGCAGAAATCAACTGAAATGAGCAACATATTGGAGATAAATTTTTGCTTTAATGATAGATCGATTTGTTTGTTTCATTTTTTAGGAAAATCAGTGGATTAAATGGTCAATTAAATGGAGCGTATTATACTTTGTAACCTTGTTAGGCTTCAGCTATAAAAAAAAAAAAAAAAAATATCCCAAAAAAGTCACACTGAGAAACGTCATACTAAATTCATCGTTGTTAAAACGAAATAGTTTTTCTCTCATCTTAAAAATACCAATTAGGGATGCTGCATCAAATTAAACGGAGAACGAGTGAACGAATTCAAGAGTTTAAATTTCGTGTCCCATTATATGAGGCCCTCCTAGGAAGAAGTAGATAAGCGACAAAAGTTTAAAAAAACGCCAGAAAACGCAGTAAAAATGTTTACCAATTTGAAAGTGAAAAATAACTTGAATTTTGAAGATATTTCGAAATATCGTCAAAAATTAAAAAATTAAGTCATTTTCAAATGCTGTACAACGTTTTCTGGCGTTTTTTACTCGTGTTGCTTAGCCACTTCTTCCTAGGACGGGTCTCATCTATTATATATTTTCGCCTTTCTGTCTATGCAAGCGCAAACCGTTTGACCTAGAGCTACCAAATTTAGCACGGGAACCTCTTATGGGATGAAGAATGTCAACACAGAGTCGGTCAGCCTGTCTGTTTGTATTACGGGCGGCAATGTGAAAATCAAGATTTTCATGACTGTTCTTTTCTATACTTTTATTGACCAAATAATTGAACCGACAGTAATTGGGAGTTCAATTATTTGGTCAGGAGGGTTTTGGGAATATCTGATCAGATTCAGAAATCTTGACACAATGTGAAGCTCAAAATTTTCACGGCTGCGTTCTTTTCTGTAGTTTAGCCTGTGTCTGAAATTTATCCCGGGCAGTAATGGTGGAACGGTGGGGGTGGGGGTAAGTGGGAGAGAAGGGTGGGGTAAGTGGGAGAGAAGGATGGGGTAATGGGGAGGGGTGAGGGTAATGGGGAGGGGGTTAGCCCCCTAGTTGCATAAAGAGGGGTGAGGGGTTTTGGGGGCATTCAGTTGACCTAACCGGGCATTCAATTAACCAGGGCAACGCCGGGTACTTCACCTAGTCTATTACCGTATTTCCCGGCGTATAACGCGCACCCTAATTTTGAAGAGAAAATTTAGGAAAATAAAAATTTAGGAAAAAATATACCTCCTACTTCACTTCACATGTACAATTTTAACGAGTTAATTTTAACGCAGGGTGATTTTTGGAGTATTTTGGGGGAAAAAAAAAAGTGCGCGTTATACGCCGGGAAATACGGTATATATTTTCGCCTTTGTCTGTCCTTTATGCAAGCGCAAACCGTTTGACCTAGAGCTACCAAATTTGGCACGGGAACCTCTTATGGGATGAGGAATGTCAACACAGAGTCGGTCAGCCTGTCTTTGTGAAATTTATCCCGGGCAGTAATGCCCCCAAGTTGCATAAAGGGGGGTGAGGGGGTTTTGGGGGCATTCAGTTGACAACCGGGCATTCAATTAACCCGGGCAACGCCGGGTACCTCACCTAGTATTATATATAACGTCATTAAAATAGTATACAGTAATTTGTGTTAAAAGCAATACATTGATAAAGAATTTCAGATTATGTACAAATGAAACTAGTCAATTGTTTTTCGTGCCTTTCAGCAAATTTACACTATTATCGACAAAGCTTCGGAAGGACACTAAATTTACTTTATCTGGTTTACAAAATAGACCCGTCAAAATCCTAAGTTACCTCCGAAATATTCGGCTAACCAAATGTTTGGCGGGTGCATTTATTTAGTTTTTCATTAGCTAAATACGCGTCCCCGTGCAATATAACCGAGTGATTTATACAGGGTGTAAAGAAAGTTTGTTCTCATAGGGAAATAAGATACAACGGAATTGAGGTCCGGTGCTAGTGTCTCCGAGCAACTGATACAATGAGAAACGGATCGTGGAACAGTAAGAATCGCCACAATTATCGTTACTGAAGCGACGAAAATCCGCACTGGGTTGAAGATGCATATTCGCGGATTGATCCCAGGATTACAGTGTGGGCAGGAACCATCATAGGACCATACTTTTTTGATGAAACCACGAGGGGGGATTCTTACTTGAACAACATTCTGGAGGAAATTTTGCAAAAGTACATTGGCGAAATGTCTTTGGATGTTAGACGAAAGTTCTGGTTTCAGCAAGATGGTGCACCTCCGCATTTCGCTCGTTCAGGGAGACAATCAATGGTTAGATTTTCGTGGCAGATTGATTGGACGCCGAGGTTGTGTGGATTGGCTGTCCCGAAGCCCCACTTTGACTCCACTTGACTCCTCGTGGAACCACTTAAAGTCCGTTGTTTATGAGTAAAGACCTCGAACGATCCAGCAGTTAAAAGAAAAAATTAGAGATCAGTGTAACAGAATTTGTGCGTAAACACTTCAAAACGTAACCAACAGCTTACAAAGACGAGTAGAAATGTCAGCGGCTACATGGAATGCAATTTGAGCATGTACTGAATTAATTGGTAAGTTGATTGTATTGTTTGTAATGTATAGGTTAAAACTATTTTCTCGTTCAATTCGTTATACCTTATTTCCCTATGAGAACGAACTTTTGTTATATATATATATATATATATATATATACCGGGTGTCCCATTTGAAATGAAAACTTTGAAACTATAATTTTTAAAGTACATATTAATGTGAGAATGTTGAAACTTTGCCAGTTACTACACCATATGCATAAGTTTTTGTCAATGTTTTTTGTTTGTTTCAGATTAAATTATGTTTACCCCACAAGAAAAAGCAAAATGTGTGTTATGGATGGCTGAGTTGAAGTCCCCTACTCCGGTGCAACGGCGATTCCATACAACCTTTCACAAGAAACCACCCACCAGAAGAGACCTGTATGCATGGACCAAGAAATTTGAGGAGACTGGCAGTGTTCTAAAGGAACACTCTGGAGGGCGAACAAGATCGGAAGGTGATGAACGAATACGCAGCGTCTTTGGTAGTAGCCCGAGAAAGTCCATCCGTCGTGCCAGTGTCGAACTACAGATTCCTCGTTCAACTGTGCGTAGAGTCGTGCGCAAGCGGCTGCAGCTCTATCCATATAAGCTTCAAATTGTTCAGCATATAATACGTGAAGATCTTAACAAAAAAGGAACATTATGCTATGCACATTGTATCTAAATGTTATAATTCACATATATCATATGAGAATAAAAACCCACTCTAATAGACAGAGTTTATTTCCACGACAGTTTCGACGCCCACTGGCATCCTCCTCGGTGGATACAGTGGGCGTCGAAACTGTCGTGGAAATAAACTCTGTCTATTAGAGTGGGTTTTTATTCTCATATTTTGACCTTCACGTAAAAAGTGAAGTTTTTTGCATTCACATATATCATATGAAATTTTATGACATTGACTATACACCGTGTAACAAAAAAAAAAATTTTTTTGTTTCTGGGCAATAACCTTTATTTTCCGATTCATTATGCTTCAAATCACTGGAAAAAAGCTGTCAGTGATTTTAAACTTCGGGTTTGTTGTCAGTACATCGATTTTGTTGAAATAAGAATATTATTATTTTTTAACCCTATATGGACATCTGCGACAGATCTGTAAACGCTTCAAAATTTACTATATATTTACAGAAACAAGTACATTTTAACTTAAATGACGATATCGTCAAATTTGTAACGGTTCAAGGAGTTTATATCACGAATTGGCAACTCCTACTGCAGAAAACCGAGCTTTAATGAAAAAAATAAGTTAGTGCGTCAGTAGAAGTAAAAGTGTATGGTTACGCAGTTCGTTTTTTATTTTTTATCACTTTATTTGATTAAAGGTAAGTTGAATAATTTTTTATTGCTCAATATATGTTGTTAGAGTGGCTGAAGTAATATAAAACAATTCTGATAAACTGAGCACTAAAATATTTTATTGAAACGTAACAATATTGATGGCTCTGACATCCATGCCTTCTTTGCCACGTGGTATAAGGTTGTGCCCAATTTGTATTATATATTTTACATTATATATATTATTATATATATTATATATATATATTATTTATATATATATATTACATTAAAAATCACATATTTATGTTCAAAGTACTCTAAATGAATGTTTAATATAGGTAAAAAAATGTTAAGACAAAAATAAGAATTATGTCCATATACTGTAGGGTTAAATTAATCCATTATTTTTACTTTTTCAGACGTGTGACGTGTGACGAAGTTACTGTTATGGCTGCTCGTGGTTGCAAATACCCAGCGGATTCCTTCTGCTACGTGTGCGGAGAGTTCTTCGCAAAGGCGGCTAAAAAACTGCTTGGACAGTTGCACCCGTGCAAAGGAAGCCTATCATGCCTACTTCGGAATGCCAGTCGGTGACCAAGACAAACGCTGGGCACCACATGTCATCTGTGACTACTGCCGCCGCACTCTTGAAGGTTGGTTTAGAGGAGAGAAGAGGGCAATGCGTTTCGCTATCCCCCGTGTCTGGCGTGAGCCCTCAGACCATCTCACGGACTGCTATTTCTGTATGGTGGACCCAACAAAACGAAGAAAGGGGAAGAATGCGCCTCCCATTGAGTACCCTGACATTCCGTCATCTATTGCACCTGTTCCCCATAACGCGACGGACCTACCTTGCCACAGCCTCCCTTGAGAGATCAATCTTGTCCAGCAGAAGAAGCAAGCTATGATGATTCCGAGGAGGAGCAAGGTGCGTCATCTGCTGCGCGCCGTCGACGCCGGGTGGCCGGTGAAAGGTGCCCCTACTACCCCAACCAAGAGGACATCAACGACCTCATCAGGGAAATGTCCTTGACAAAGTCCAACGCCGAGCTGCTCATTTCCAGACTGAAGCAGTGGGACTTACTGGACGACAGCGTTCGAATTACTTCCCAGAGGAAGCGGCATCGCGGCTTTTCAGTGTTCTTCACTCTTAGAGATGGGTTGTGCTACTGCCATGACATCAGAGGACTCTTCGACGCTGTGGGCATTCCCTGCAACACCTCTGACTGGCGGCTCTTCATCGACAGTTCATCTAAAAGCCTCAAGGCTGTTTTACTGCACAACACAAATCAGTGGCCCTCGATTCCTCTGGCTCATTCAGTGCACATGAAAGAAGAGTACCAGAACGTCAAAATCCTGCTGAGTGCACTGAAGTACGACCAATTCAGCTGGGAGGTCATTGGCGATTTCAAGATGGTGGCCTTCTTGATGGGGCTTCAGGGAGGCTTCACCAAGTTCCCTTGCTATCTGTGCCTCTGGGATAGCCGAAATACAGCCCTTCACTACGAGAAGAGGAACTGGCCCCTCAGGACCGGCTATGAGGTTGGGGCCCATAACGTGAAGCAAGAGCCGCTGGTGGAGCCAACGAAAGTGCTGATGCCACCTCTGCACATCAAATTGGGCATCATTAAGCAGTTTGTTAAACAGCTGGATCCAGAGGGTGAGGCCTTGAAGCACATCTAGGAGCTGTTCCCGAAGTTGTCGGAGGCGAAGATCAAAGCAGGAGTATTTGTGGGCCCTCAGGTGAAGCGACTTATTGACTCCGACAGCTTTCCTGAGAAGCTGTCTGAGGTTGAGCGGGCAGCTTGGACAAGCTTCGTTTCTCTAGTCAAAGGTTTCCTCGGAAACCACAAGGCAGAGAACTACAGGGAAATCGTTGACGAACTTGTGGACACGTACCGGAGCATGGGCCGCCGGATGTCGCTGAAACTGCACGTACTACACGCCCACCTTGATGAGTTCAAAGAAAACATGGGAGACTACTCAGAAGAACAAGGTGAAAGATTTCACCAGGATGTCAGCTCTTTCGAGGAACGCTACAAGGGACAGTACAATGAAAGTATGATGGGGGACTATATCTGGAACCTTTTGCGTGAGAGTGAACTGAAATACAATCGTCAATCTCGTAGACAAACTTCTTTTTGATTAAACTATAACGCTAGAATTTTTGTATCAATTCTGTATCAATTCTCCGTAGCAATACTCTTTATCAACGCTCTGTATCACTGTCTGTGTATTAACATATTATAATACATAATTATTCCCTACTCGTTTCCTTCTTTTTATTTTCATTTCTAAAGACGGGGCCTGGAGAACTTCATTTTTCATCATTGATTTATCATAATAATCGTGTTAACATCAATTAAAATTATACTTAACAGGATTCATTTGATTTAAAAGCAGATAGTGTGAAAAACCCTTAAATTAATAAGCAAAAATGGCAAAAAATCAATAAATCGATCTCATGAACTCAGAACCGAAGTCTGAACTTGGTGACTGCTCATTTTTACTTATTTATGCCCTAAAAAATCAGAAAATAATAGTTTTAATTCATGGACAAATTTTGTGTTATACGGTGAGCTATTTACTGTATGAATATTACATTGTTTGCATCATTCAATAAAAAACTATAAAGTTTCAAAGTTGTTTCATTTCGAATGGGACACCCGGTGTATATATATATATATATATATATATTATATATATATATATATTATACTTTAACTGCAAAGAACACAGTATAATTAACGTAAAGAACGACGCTTGTATAGGAGAACATTCCGCGCAAGATGAGGAGGGAGAACGAACAAATGAAAAAATGAGGTAACCACCCGGGAATCGAACCCAGGATCTTCCGATTGCCGGTCAGATATGATAACCACTACACCATGGTCCTCACTCGATCAGAAGTCGTAATTCTCCTACATACGCGCAGAAACCAATGCCCCGAGGGGGGCACCTCCCGCATCTTATATACATTTTAACTGCAAAGAACACGCAGTATAATTAACGTAAAGAACGACGCTTGTATAGGATGAATTTCGAAAGCGAACGAAATCAAGACGAGCATTGAAGTGGTGTGGGAGCAATTCCGGGCCCATTGCTGACGTCTAGCATGTAAGCCACTTTCCATAAGTCTCCTTCTAACGGTTCGCTCCGATACACTAATGTCTCGAGACCTCTCCAGCTCATTGCGGACGTTTGTGGCAGTCAAGCGACGATCTCGCACAACACCCAAGATGATGAAACGATCGTCACGGGCAGATGTGCAGCGCGATCTTCCAGATCCCGGTCTTAGGGTGTACTCTCCTCTCTCCACATAACGTTGGTAGACACGTCGAACCGTTGTTCTTGGAATTCATAGGCATCGGCGACGTAACGCTGGCGCCGACCATCTTCAATTCGGGCAACGACTCTTGCGACATTCACGGCACTCAAATCATTGTAAATGTCCAATTCTGAAACCCAAAAGAATTAGAAGTCTATCTGTTACTAAACGCATATGCCTACTCCGACTAGTGGAAGAAAAAAGTGTCACTAGCATTCTAAGAGCAACTGAATGTCAGACTGTCGAATTCTTAAAAGTCGAAAATTCGTTACAGCTAGTGTGTTCGCAGCTGACGTTGTTTTGTCTCGTTATTTGGTTGCTTCATAGACTATTTTCGAATTTTAGAAAAATTATAAACAGAAGCTTGCTTTTCGCGATATTCCAAGTGGGCCGATTTTTCTGCCGCTGTGTATATATGTGTGTGTGTGTGTGTGTGTGTGTGTGTGTGTGTGGAAATGACGCTTGTTTAGAAGAGTATCCGGCACAAGGAGAAAACGAGCAATGAAAAAATGACACCTCCCGGGAATCGAACCCGGGATCATCCAATTGCCGGTCGGATATGATAACCACTACACTAAGGTCCTCGATTAATCAAAACTCTTAATTCTCCTACATACGAGCGGAATCGAATGCCCTTTTGAGGGGGTACGTTCGAGGACCTTGGTGTAGTGGTTATCATATCCGACCGGCAATTGGATGATCCCGGGTTCGATTCCCCGGGAGGTGTCTCATTTTTCATTGCTCGTTTTCTCTCCTTTTCTTGTGCGGACACACTTCTTTAGAAACAAGCGTCGTTCTTTACATTAATTATACCGTGTCATTTGCAGTTAATATATATATATATATTTATTTGTACAATCAAAGTAAAAAACTAACTGGTAGAAAATAATTTCCATGATAGTTTAATAAATTAGTGGTGGTGCCAAGTGACTAAAGCCAAACCAGAAGTGACACACTACAGCATTTTAACGAACATACATCCACCCGACCACCATCTCCACCTTGTATTCCCGCCCATTAAGCACCCTTACAACGCCTCCATCTGGCAGCTGGCTCACTAAATAGAGGCATTATGACGCTTCCATCTAAATTAAATGTCTCGTATGGCACTCGGGTACTTGGGAGACACTAAGCTCAACAAAGGCGTAATCCACCTCACAAAAGTACTATTTGTCTAAACAGCTCGTATAGGCCTATCACATTTGCTACGTACGTTTTATGCAACTTGTTTTCACTGAATGCCAGGAAGGCCTATTAAATACTATTAGACCTTAAAGCCAGAGATCCACTACCGGTACCCGGGGCATGGTAAAGGACTAAAAAACATTTGATCCTCATGTTTAGGAGCCGCTCCAATTTAGTCTTAGGAAGTTAGTTCTAAAATAATAGAAGCGCTTCAGGCGACCTTACAGGACCCCGCCAACTTGGTAGGCTATGAAAATTGTTAAGGAGAGCCACATTAATAAAGAATATGCCTTACTCTCTTTTCCACCTTTATTTTTAAGGACAAAAAATAACACTGTTCCAATCCTCGTTCCCCAGTATATTACCTCAAACTCCTCCACCCAAGTGGGTTTCCTCCTCTGAGTAGTGTCGTCGTGCTCGCTGGTGGTGCCTTATCTGCATCAGCTAAGAACACTATTTTTAATTGGTGGGTCCATAAGAAAACCCTACAAAGAAAGTCTTTTAAGATACGGGCGAGCCTACAAGGTAAACGACTAGCTTATTTAAATAGGTCAAATAGATATAGGATTTATCGTATTGTGAAATAGGCCTACATTTTATCCTATTTCATTTTAGGCAAGTAATTGTTGTGCTAACATTAAATGGACATCACAAACCAAGCCTACCATATATCGAATTAGGGCACCAATTCTGAAAGCCTACGGCTATCTTAAGTAGGACTGATCTTTGCCCCAATCCTAACAATTAGTATTTATCATAAAGCAGGCCCAAGCCACTGGTGACAACACTACTTAACCCCTAATTGTGACTAGCTTGCGATTCAATTAGCTCTAATAAGATGTTTCATGACACCACCGCATTCCACTGGCTTTGAATTAAGACTAATTAAGTGAAGCTGTCAATAGGCCAATCTTTTTCCCATTGCCTACGCCCTCTTCCTCTTTCATTACAAATGCTACGCCCACCGTTTGTTTTTGTCAACTTCAAACAAGTACAGAAAATTAGGCTAGGTACTTCCCCCTCAGACCTCCAATTTATTTATGGTTTATGCTAACTGAATACAGCATTCTATTTAACTTACCCTAAAAATTATGGATCAAAATACCTAAATGGGGGGTACAAGTTAGCTTTCAGCCTAACCGCCACAAAAATTATTAAGTGTTAACTCAAATCTCCTGTAATAATAAAGAATTTCAGTTCATTTGTCCTAAATCCAGTTTTAAACATGTATCCTACAGTTAGTTTATTACATACAAACCTACATTACTAACTATATACAGGGTGTCCGAGAATTATCTGTACAATTTTTGGCTGTTATTAAAAGTCAACCATGAAGTGTAGAAATTCCAGTGTTGTCCCATTTTACAGAGAATCTCATTAAGTTTTTTCTGATACCAAGTTTTGACAAGTTTTTTAGAAATTCCAGTGTGTCCGAACATTATCTGTACAATTTCATCTTTTAATAAAATTCTTGATCACACACGTAAAATTCTTAAACAAGATTATTTAGAATCTGTATTTTCAAAAGTTTCTTTTATTAAAGTAACGTTGTTACAAACATTCGATATGTGCACCATTAGTGATTCGCAAAACATCCAATCGATACTCCAAATGTTGCCATGTACGCTGCAGCATATCCATCAATTCGCTCAATAGCAGCTGTATTCTTGCTTTTAAATCATCAATGTCTGTCACCCGCGTACATTTCTAAAAAACTTGTCAAAACGTGGTATCAGAAAAAACTTAATGAGATTCTCTGTAAAATGGGACAACACTGGAATTTCTACACTTCATGGTTGACTTTTAATAACAGCCAAAAATTGTACAGATAATTCTCGGACACCCTTATATATATATATATATATGGGTGAGCTTCCGCCCGAATTGTTCATTCTGACGAAAGTCAAGCTTTTCACTCCACCTTAGACCTACAGTTTAACGTGGAATCCGAACCACGCCCCACCAGCAGCCCAGCGTCTTAACCACTCGGCCACCCAGGGTACCC
Source organism: Bathynomus jamesi (assembly GCA_023014485.1). Lineage (NCBI taxonomy): Eukaryota > Metazoa > Arthropoda > Malacostraca > Isopoda > Cirolanidae > Bathynomus > Bathynomus jamesi. Next base: position 1,745,704 of record JAJOZX010000052.1, on the reverse strand, counting down.
ATCTACCAACCACTCAAATCTCCTGTACTAATAAAGAATTTCAGTTCATTTGTCCTAAATCCAGTTTTAAACATGTATCCTACAGTTAGTTTATTACATACAAACCTACATTAAAATATTCCTTTAAAAATAAGTCTTAAGTGAAAGTGTGTTTTGGCCTACATGTTACAAATGATGTAGATCTAAACTACGTACATCCAGATCTAAATGTTTAACTGAACAAATCGAAGGTTTATGTTTAACCCTCACATCTGATACACATTCCAGTTCTCAAAGCATGCGTTACTTTCCCCTCTTTTAAGGGCCTATTAATTTAATCCTTTTGGCAGCCTGTCTTGCGCGCAAAAAAGCTTCAAAATGCGAGTTTAGTGAAGCCTTTCATCCTCCCTCACACGAGCAAAATCAATTCTAAAATGTCCCCTCGCGTGACTTTGAAATAAGATATCGCAAGCCTCCGAGTAACATTTACAAGTGCTTAACAAGCTCGTAAAATAAAATGTAGGCCGTAAATACATTAAGTAGACCACTTAAAACCGACTGCATTGAAACTGAAAGAAATCGCCTTTGAAGTCCTCGTTTTAAAATAGGCTTTCTAGTTTAGAATATTTGTAGGTACTTTCCTGTTATCCCGGACCCCAGGATATCCTTGCTTTTACGGTCCTAAATTCCAACTAATAATGTAGAACCAAATAAATAAATAAATAAAAAATAAATATATACAGTATATATATACTATATGATTGGTTAGGTTAAGTTGTAATATTTTCGTTAGTTTTAACAAGAATATCACGACTAAACCTAACCAATTGTGATTGGCAAGTGTTAAAAAAAGTCTGGGGTCCGGGATAACAGGAAAGTACCTATTTGTATTCAAGTTCCTGTAAGATCTTCAAGGGAATTGAACAATGTGTAAGAAAGTAAAATTGAAGATTTGTAGACCTATCTAGCTTGTAAGACCACTCCAGTTCTCTTCCCCTACTATTCATCCGTCAAAAATACCAAGAGGAAAAAAAATATTACAGAACTCCTATCGCCGATATGGGAAGAAACAATGTAGACTAAGAAGTGTTTTAGTAAAACATTCTCGGTCACACATTTAAGTCCATTCAGGATCGCCTCGCGTGACGATGACATCCACAACTGAGACCATAACAATCCATAATTAATAACATGTTATGGATCCAAAGGGCTTCACGTAAAAAAGACCAATTTTAAACAAGAATACCAACTTTTAATTAAGACAGATCTGCTGCTCCTGCATGGAGTATTCAAAGGGCGCGACCGATAATCCTGCTGCCTATGCTTAAGCTATGTAGGCCTAGACCTAGCCAAATTCACCTTTCAATCTCAACTACCTACCGAAGACTTACCGTGAACTACTCCCAAGCCTACAGTTATCGAAAAATGAACTATTTTTAAAATCAACCGTTTAAGTTGGGGTCCTAGCGTTGGGGTATTCCCCTCTTTCCGTTTTTTTTTTTTTAATTTCATTTTAACGGCTTAGGGTGATGAGAAGGATCAACAAGATGAGCAGCTACTAAAACTCTCCCTTCAACCCCGAACCTCCTCCCTCCCTACCCGATGACAGCATTCTTACGGGTAATGACTTATAAAAACAATGTCGACGTCGGACGAAAGTAATTCTACCATAAAGCTTTTGAGAAGCCAATAGCAACAGGCAAAGGTTGTGTGTACTGGGTTCCCATGCGAGTAGTCACTCAAGTTAGCGACTATTGTAGACAAATAAAAGAGCTTCTCAAATTTAGCTAACTAAATCGAAGTGTAACGTTTCGGCAGATATACAAAGAGTGATAAGGCCTACGCCCAACTCTCGGCCTATTTTAACAAGTTTTGTCAAGATAACTGAAGTGGAGTCTCCTTACAGTATTCCCGTTTATACCCTCATTATTATTAAATATATATGGATAACCTACAACTTTAGCCAAGGGCACTGTAACCAGTCTTAAAGGGAATGTGGCTTCTATCTAGGCTGACTTAACGAATGAGGACCTATTTCGTTTTTATTTTAAAATTATTTTAAAATTTAAACTAAAACATTTTAAAAGAATGTTTTAAGAGTTTTTACTGAATAATTAAAAGAAAACTAATCCGACAACACAAGATCATATTTAACATGCAAAGAGTATCGGATGACAAAGCTTCTACAATTTACAAAATTGGGTGAGTGAAGGGCGCCAAGGATTTACATTTTACATTATTTCCTCGTACTGTTATCGTAACTCTTATGAAGAATAAAAAAAAATGGTTTGCAACTCTGAATACTTCTTTTTTTAGATCAATATTCGTGCATACTTCTTCCAATATTATTAAATATTTTGTTTTTTAACCATTTCGATTACGCCAAAGTTTTAGATTCACGTAATAAAATACCCACGAATACCCTCACCTTCACACTGCAAACGACACAATCTATATTAAATAGAATTATGGGGGTGATTTCAGTTGATTTTACTGACACCCTAAAGCTTTGTCTCTCAGCAAATCTCGAATGAACGTGATAAGGTTTTAATAAAAAAAAAATGTAAACCAAATTTTACGATTAAACTCGTGTCCTTCGTCTGATGCTTAGGGAATGTTTAGACGTAGAAGGTCTTTGGTTTACCAATTTTCCAAAGACATTTTACGTCTGAAATTTTGTAGGTTCCTCTTGTGGAACTTCATTCTACGGATCTACGCTAAAGACACGACAGTCACTCAATTTCAAAGGAAGACCTTCAAAATCGTGTCTCTTGGGCTTTCGTCATCATTCATCCCACCGCTTCCCGTTGATCAGCGAAGTTAAGCGACATTGGGTCTGGGTAGTAGTTGGATGGGAGACCGTCCTCCGTGTCCAGATTATGTAGCGACTCGTGGTTCGGATCCCACGTAAAGCTGTAGGTCCCCTCCGTCATATGACCTTAGATGTTGCGAAGGAGGTTAAAGAACCACAATCATTAAATCATCATCATTCATCCTTTTTTGATTCCTTTCTCCGATATTTCATTTTCCACACGGAAAGCCCTAATGGAGAAGATTAAGGTGGAGCATCACCTCTGTAATACAATCCACCCACGAGACTGCGTTGTAATGGCACCGCCCTCTGGCCCTGTTTTCGGCGGTGCCGATCCTATGCCCTGCTGGGTATTCTCCCCAAATGACGTCTTTACTGAAAGAATATCTTCTGCAGTAATACCCAACTACGGGTTGCAGCGGCAGTTGCCTCAGTCTCTCTCTGAGGAAGGCCCTGATGATGTTACTCCGGGGCATTGCCTTTTCAGCGGCGCCCCTTCAACAGCAATTATTTTGCTAATGTTAGCGTTTTGTCGTGATAATCACGAAGCCTCATTGTGTGATAAGTATAAGCCCTGTGCTTGCCACTTCAATCGGGCTGGGAGACTGGATTATCTATTATTTATCGGATAAAACTAAGTAGACCTCGGCTTCATTCGATTTCTTATTCCTTACAATATCAAAGGACGAAAGCCTTTGTTAACCGGTCATCAAATTGAGAGAGAATCAGTAGAATAGAAACATAAAACATAGATGGAGCTCTGCTGCCATTAAATGACACCCGAGAAGTCAAACAACCGATAACACAAAGTCCCTTCAGTCCCTGTACTCACCATTACAGAGAAAATTCTAAATAACTGGAGTTTGAAGCTTTTAAAGGAGTAGCCTAAGTCGTAACCGTCTTTTATTGGCAGCGGTGAAATTCCAGAGAGCAGACGCAGTTTGGAGATATATTACCAAATTGTTATGAACTATTAAATTAGATTAGGTTAATAATTAGGGCCTATAGACCGACTCTGAACTGCGTCTGGCAACTGGAATTTTACCGACAGCTTGCAATTATTACGCTGGACTTAACTTTCTGTAACTTTCTATACGTATCAACAAAATAAAGATTTGACGCTTTCAATATAAAAATATCCCTACCATACTTGTAGGCTAGTTAGTAATAGTACTAGCTACTCTATAACAAATAAGCCCTGTATCCCTACATCTATTCCAGAACCCCAAATTTGTGGTTGGAAATCTCCAGGGATGATTAACTAACAAACGCTTATGAGGCTATTAACGGTCTGCCTACCTTTAGCATAATTTGGAGAACCCAGGAATAAAATAATTAGAATTATCCGTTGACCGGAGAGGAAATCGTAAAGCATGTTTGTACGGTGACGCCGCATTCTCACAAACAGAAGCGGAGCAGTCACAATTTCAGTTGGCCGATATCACACAGCTAGATCTCTCATAATAAAACGTATTTGAGAGACGCCTCGTAACGAGTCATACTAATATATTTCTTTCGTAATAAAGAATTCATAATTTAAAGTCACATTTTTAAAATAATTTGTCACTGAAAACTGCGATGCCTTGAAGTCGCCAGCCTTTTGCCTGCTTATGAATCCTACAAACGGACCTAACTTAACTCCGTATATTTACTGGAATTAATATTTATATAGCTTATTTGCACAATATTTACTATACGCACTCGAAGCCTCACTTAAAAGAAAATCGAGCTTACAATGCGTGAGTACAGAATATAATGTATTTTGTTCAGAAAAAAACCAGGTATGTCAGTTTTCTTATTAATTCAAGCAACGACACTACCACTAACAAGTCGCATGAATACTAAATTTTTTTTATGAGAACCAAGAAGGAACATTATGAAAAGGGAAAATACTATTTGGCAACTTAAAATTTCATCAATTATTGTTAATGAAAGTTAAATAACAGTTTTAATCCAATCTCTAAATATGAATAGTTGACTATTAATTAGATGAATTATGTATTAATTGATGGATTGAAAATACACAAATGCATTTATTTTAATTTAAGTAACTTTCAAACAATATTTAAAAACTGATATTTTATCATACGTTTGGCAGGGAAAAGTATATTCACCTGGCCTTTTTTTCCCATCCATTTATAGTACTTTAAACGTACTTCAAATTTGTGTATACACGCGATATATCATCCTGGAGAACTTATCAGTTAATAATGGCTGAGTTCATTAAGTTTCAAATCAGAAAAACGCATATTAATAAGTCCAAATTACAAATTGTAAGTTATTATTTACACAAACTTCGTGGTGGAACTTTATGAAAATGTTTATTGATAGGCCAATATTAGTCTATAGGACAAAATATTAATAATACAAACGCGCAATAGAATACAATGAAAATTCAAATACTAATTAATAAAAAATAGGGAGCTATTGAAGAATAAGGACCCCAGCCTCCTTTAGTTAGGATTATAAAGCTAACTAACGAAAATATCACGACCTAACCTAACCAATCGTTAGGTTAACTTTACGCCCTTGACGATTGGTTAGGTTAGGTCATGATATTTTCGTTAGTTAGCCTTATAAAGCTAACTAAATAAGGCTGGGGTCCCTATTCTTCAATAGCTCCAAAAACAGTAATGTCTGGAGTTAAATGGAGCTATAGACGAACGTTTTCATGCCATGAATTCCATAGTTTTGAAGATATATGGCAGGACTGATGAATAGCTTGGGTAATCCGATTGGTTGATTTTTTAATTCTTTGCATTGTACTGTATTAATCAAGCATGTCTTCTTAACTCCGGGAAGCGAGACATTGTGGTAAGCAAACATTTGCGAAGCTGAGCATCTCGAGAATAATTTATGTATGAGTCTGAAAGATTGGAGCAAGTGTAGTTTACGTCCCCTGTGGTGCCTAGTGTAGTTTACGTTCCCCTACATTATCCGAGTGTGGTTTGCGTTCTCCAACTTTGTCCGCGTATACCTACTCAAATAAAACGTTAAAACTAACGAACATATTACGACTTAACCAATCGTCAATTATTATATATATAGTATATATACATATATATATATATATATGCTGCAAACCCACAAGGAAAAAGAAAAACGATTCCAAGGCCTTTCGTGTATTCAAAGCTACACCTCCCATATATATATATATATATATATACGGGGCTCCAATAAACCTTAGCCCCCCCCCCCGTCCATGGCCTAAACCATCAGAGGTACAGTAAAACTAAACATACCTTACAAAAGAGAATTTAATCCTGCATTTAATGTGAAACAATTAAAACTTGGTGTTCCCGCCATTGGCTTCCAAGACAGCCTGAATTCGCTTTGGGTAGCTTGCCAAAAGTGACGTGAATAGATCTTGATCGTTACGCAAATTTGCTAAAACAGTTTCAATGTGTTGCGTCATTGTATCCTTCGAAAATCGATTTGCTGCAGGTTCTTGAAACGAGAGACATTCAACCTTGTCCTTTATAACTGACGTTCAGGTCAGGAGAATTTCCTGGCCATTCTTCATTTCCAAAGAAATCGATCTCATGGTTCCGCAACAACTGTCGAGTGGCTAATGCCTTAAAGCAAGGGACCTTATCGTGCAGAAGTGTGACCTGATCGACATCCATAACATTGTTTGGGTTTCTTAGAAAAGGAATGACATGCTGGGATAGAATAATATCACGAAAATACTGTCCATCCCAACTCTGACCATTTGACTTCAGCACCCACATGAGCTTCTTTGCAGTGAACAAAACAAACACACCAACACAGTCTGGACTTTTTAATAATTCGCGATAATGTTCATTGCCATCGATTTCATCCGGTGTTGTGGCCCACACTCGATCATTTTGGTAGTTAGGCCGACGTGTTACGTAAACAAAAAATTCATCGGAGACAGCTAAATGCGTGAAATCATCCACATCCCAATCTTCAAGATAATGGGCAAACCACATTCTGTCATCGATGTTAAGTTGAGTTTTTCTTGGCTTTGGAAGTTCATGCCAAGGCTTTAAACCTTGCCTATGACGGTACAGTCGAATGATCTCACCACTAACGATCTTTCCTCTCAACACTTCGATCTCTCTAGAAAGTTTAGCACAGCTGTTTTTCCGCTTACGCGTAACGCTTTCAATGATGTCCTTTGTTTCCTGAGAGAGTGGCAAATTTGGGCGCCCAGATTTGGTTGTATCCATTTCACATTCATCCAAAGTTTTATTCCAATTTCTTTTGACGAAGTCCTCACTTCTTCGCAACTTTTTGGCAACCCATGAACCCATGAACGTGTTATAAAGGTGGCTCCAGCATCACGAGCTTCCCGAAATGTTATTGCTCGTATGCGATCTATCACACGTTGCCTCTCCGAATCACCAATTAATTGAGAAGCCATTATATTATCACTTTATCAGCTAGAGTAATTTTAATACCTGCAATAAATAAAGAATTTTATATATTTTTATAATCACTAAAACTATTTCGATATAAGTAAACATGTAAGCTGCAAATGGGGGGGGGGCTAAGGTTTTTTTGGAACCCCTTATATATTGACGATTGGTTACGTTAAGTCGTAATATGTTCGTTAGTTTTAACGTTTTATTTGATAAGATTCATTTAAAAAATGTCTTCTAAAGATCCTAGTGTAGTTTACGTTCCCCAACTTTGACCTAGTGTAGTTTGTGTCCCCTTTTGCATCAGGGGGACGTAAACTACACTTGCTCCGAAAGATCTGTTGTATAGGCGAGCAAATTTAGGGTTCTGCCAGAACCTTTTTTTATAATTCACACAGAGTGCAGTGCAGAAGGTATGAAACTACGAGAGTCTCTTTAGCTTCACTCGTACAGAACAGGAAGTTCCTTATAGTCATATTCGCTTTAGTACAGAGGCTTCGATATTGTTTTCTTATATCTGAATCATCATTCAAGGAGTTGGTGATAATTTGATCCAAACTCTTAAATTTTTGTACTTCTTCTATTACTTCACCTCTCATTTTGAAACTAATATCAGCCGACTGATTAGAGCTTATATATATATAATATATATATATATATATATAATATATATATATATATATATATATATATATATATATATATATATAGATTATATATATATAATATATTATATATATATATATATAAGGCGAGAGAAAGAGAAACTATTACCACACTTCCAAATACATAAACCATCCTTCGATAATGAATTTTAAATATAATGAACTATTGTAAGATTTTGTCCACTTGCAGCTATTATGTCATATATTTACGTGACACTATATATATATACATTTCAACTGCAAACAACACACAGTATAATTAACGTAAAGAACGACGCTTGTATAGAAGAACATTCCGCGCAAGATGAGGAGGGAGAACGAATAAATGAAAAAATGAGGTAACCATCCGGGAATCGAACCCGGGATCTTCCTCATCTAGCGCGGAATGTTCTTCTATACAAGCGTCGTTCTTTACGTTAATTATACTGTGTGTTGTTTGCAGTTGAAATGTATATATGTGCGGCATGCGAGGGGTGCCCCTCGGAGCATTGGTTTCTGCGCGTATGTAGGAGAATTACGACTTCTGATCGACTGAGGCCCATGGTGTAGTGGTCATCATATCTGACCGGCAATCGGAAGATCCCGGGTTCGATTCCCGGGTGGTTGCCTCATTTTTCATTTATTCGTTCTCCTTCCTCATCTTGCGCGGAATGTTCTTCTATACAAGCGTCGTTCTTTACGTTATATATATATATATATATATATATATATAAGGAATGACTGAATGGCATTATTTTGGAAATGGTGATAATTTCTCAGTTTAATAATTTTAAAGCACATTATTATTATTATTATTATTAAGAAGATAATCCTACAACTAATTTTAGGTGTCGTACACACGTAAATTTAGTATTGCACTTTTATATCAAGTAGAACACACACAAAAATGGATAACCTCTCGCTGAAACAAATTGCATTTATTTTTTTTACTTTAATCATGAAAATAATCCCACGTTATTCCTCTGTTTTAATATAACATCAATTTTAGCAAAATTACCATAATTTATCGCATAATTCCAATAATTCCAGTTTCATGGTGCAGTCTGATTTACACCACTGTTCAAGCGATATAATTGCATGCGATGATACAAAGAAAAGAACTCTATGCGATTTAATTCGTGACTAATTATACTATATTTCATCATAGGATGAATATACTTAGCGGTATATATATATACAGGGTGATCAAAGAGTCGATGTGCACCTATATTACTCTGAGAGACAAAAGTGCATACATACAAGAAGTTAGATATTTTGATAAAAAATTATACGATATCATGCAATTTGTGTTTCTGTAATATTGCACGATATCGTATCATTTTTTATTAAAATATCTAACTTCTTGTATGTATGCACTTTTGTATATATATATATATATATATATATATATATATATATATATATATATATATATATATATATATATATTATATATATATATATATATATATATATAACAGGTGCGGCAAAAATAACGCCCTTTTTAGTTATTCTCTTTTATTGAAGGAAATAAATCAATTACAGCATTTTAAGAGAAATAATAAGGTTTTTAAGAAAAATACAGCATTTTAGAAAAATAATAAGTACTTTCTCAGTAAAAACTAAAAAATAACAAAATGATACAATATAAAACTAAAAAATTATACTGTATAAAACTATAAAGATACAATTATTAAAAGGGCGTTACTTTTGCCGCACCGTGTGTGTGTGTATATATATATATATATATATATAATATATATATATAATTTTTATCCTGATTTCTTTAGCTGTTATTTTTCATTATTTACATCGTGAAACAAATCCAATGATCCAAATTCTTATAAATGTTCTATTTATGTATTATTTTTATGATAGAAATCCTGTTAATACACAAACATTTTTTTATAAAACTGTATATTAGTGTATAAGTGATCGTATGAGAATTGTTATATAAAGACACAGGCCTCTGCTATGTGATGAAAAGGGATATTAACAGAAAGGAAGAACATCACATATACTTTTGTCATATACAGGGTGGGCCGTAAGTTTCCATACATAGGAAAAATAAACATTTTTTTATGGACAACCATTTTTATTTATATAATATGCTCTACATGGTTGCCATTGTTTTGAAAACACATTTCAATACGTGTTCCCCACTGTTGATGAACACGCATTAGCACAGTTGACGTTATGCTTGTAATGGCGTTGGTGATACGTTCCTTTAGATGATTTATGTCTCGTATCTTTTCCTGATACACCATGGCCTTCAAGTGCCCCCAAAGATAGAAATCAAGGGGGGTGAGATCTGGGGATCTGGGAGGCCACTCCACAGGACCACGCCGACCAATCCAAGCATCCGGAAACTGCTGATCCAAATACCGACGCACGTGAAGACCATAATTTAAATTTTCCTATGTATGGAAACTTACGGCCCACCCTGTATAATAAATGCGGTCTATAAAAAATCGCACTATATGTTTTATTTAAATTATGTTGGGAAGTTTTTCACATATAAATTCCTAAAAGCCAAATCATTATTTTTACAAACTTTCGAGTTTTATTTTTTATTTATTTATGTCGCTTAGGCTAGGCTAATAATTAGGTTAGACCGTTAGAGTATCATCGAATTTACAATCCAAGATGGCGCATCCTACAGTATATACAATAGTTCAATGTGTGTTTATTATGAAGCGTTATTTCCATACAAAGAGCTCTGTGCAACGTATAATTTTAAAAAACAATTTGGACCTTGGGAAGCCCCTGTGTAACAGATCTGGAGAAGAGGTTAACGAAGGTACTAGAGATGTGAAAGAATTTGAAAAGTCGTGCTGGTTAAAAGAATGCGCCATCATGTATGTAAATTCAATGATAGCGTAACTACATGGAAACAAGAAAAAAAATAAAAAATTACGTGAAGATATGTCGTTGAAATTCATGTGAAATATTGTTACGCTCTCTCTCTCTCTCTCTCTCTCCACACTGCTCCTTTTATAATTATTCCATCAATTTTCACAATATCGCTAACTTCGTCAGCAGAGATACTTCCCTTGATCCTTGATGATTATATACCGACTTCCACGTTTGAGGATGTTAATGAGACCCTACTTGAACTGCTTTTGGCCACGTCTCCTTACAAACATTGATGGAATAATTAGAAAAGGTGAGTATTGTAACAGGTTGAGCAGACATGCCCTGGTCAATGTTACAAATTTAATTTGTAACATACAATATTATTATTTCTATATAAAAACACAGTTCCTGAAAATATTTCTTTCTTCGCTCAATATAATTCTTATTAGGAGTAACATTTCCATTAAATTCGAAGGTGTCTTTAGACTTATGACCAGTACTGTGTGTATATAAAATGTTATTACTTCATCATTTAGGTACAGTTTAAAAGCAAAGCCTTCAAAAAATTATTTGAGAAAGGATGAGGGCGGAATGTGTCGAGGAAGAAAAATGTAAAAAAATGAGGAACGTGTTTTCGGAACGCGTGTGTCTCGCCGACCCTCCTTAAAAAAGTGTGAAATTTGATTATGGCACCACCACAATGTATCACACACTAATTTCCGTTATGTCCGCAACATCTGCGCCCAGTTTGAAAGCAACTCATTCAAAGATGTCGAAAGTGCTGACTTGAAAGGTGCGGGTGGAATCCACGATGTAATCGATGCAGAGTCTAGACTCTAGGCCAGTGATAGGCAACCTAGGCTAGCGAGTGGGCCGCATGAGTGGCTTTCCTTCATCTCAGTGGGCCACAAAATTAAAAATGTGCATGTGCGCTGAACATGGTCCCACGAATATGCTTAAATACATTTAATACAGCCCGAAAATTTCATAAAGAGTTAGAGAAAATTACGAAATTTTGTTAAATCAAACAAAATTATCAGTAGATTATGGAAATATTAACATAAATTCAAAATTTTTCATTCATGTGGACAATGGTTAGTAAAATGTCTCGGGCCGCATGCGGCCCAAGGCAGGTTGCCCACCCCTGCTCTAGACTCTAGACAAGAACATAAGCGAGGTCCCTTCATATTAGACGGGTGGGGGTATCCTGCGTGTATGGATATTAAAAAGAGTTATATGCAAAAACTTTCTACAAGTGTAATTGTATTACTACAGAACAATCAATACAGAATTCGTTAAAGACAGAAAATTCTGACGTCCTTTTAAATATGAAGGTAAAAATAATATTTTAGTTAATTTTTTTTTAAATAATAATATTAATGATAATGATGATAATCTTTACTATCAGGAGACAAATCCCATAAAAAGTATAATTATCATGATTACAATTAATAGGTGTCTCTCCATATATTGATCACTATAATAATATCGATGCATTTATATCACTTAAGACTAGAAATATCCATACAATAAGATGCTCAACTCACGAAAATGTATTTATAAGCAAAGGTGGGCACCCGGGCCTCAAAAAGGACCGACGGTCCCGGTCCCGGTCCTTGCCTCAAACTGGACCGACGGTCCCGGTCACGGTCCTTTCTGAAGATAGGACCTAGGAACGACTCGGTCCTTATATATAATATAAGTGAAAAATTTGATTAAAATGAAAAATGAAATTAAAGACACCGGAAATCTTTAATTTTATTAACGTAAATTATAATTAATACAATACATAAATGATGAAAAAAAGTTATTAAGTTAAATGCTTGAGTTTCCCTTCAAGAAGACTAGCATTTCAAGACTAGCATCTTTTTTAGAACTTCAAATAATCACTAAACACTAAAATCACTAAAAAAGACCGTCCGGAATTGCTTAAAAATAGACCATCGCTCCTCATTTCGGTCCTCACTGAGAAAAGGACCGACTTTCCCGCTCACGGTCCTTAAAAAGGACCGAGTTCCTGGAATTCGGTCCTTTTGGAACTCGGTCCTGCCCACCTTTGTTTATAAGTAATAATAATAATAATAATAATTGCCCCTCCTTTTCGTTCTCCTGTTTTAGATTTGTTGACGTTTCGTTCATTTACATCTTCAGAGTGGCATTCTTAAATGATTCGCCTTGGAGCGAAACGACACCAATATATGCTAAAATTTTCTCATACCCGCAATCTTTTGTTTAATGTAACACGTGCCACAACTACCGTAGAAAAGAGATTCTGGGCATATTTGAGAAGCCTTCAGCGTATACGGGTGTCGTTTAGCCCGAAGGATAAATCATTAACGATGACACTGAAAATATTCAAAGTAAATGAAGAATTAAAGGTTGATTGTTCGTATTTCGGTTTGGGGCCAAGAATTGAGAATATTACAATTTTAAACCTTCCTTTTATTCATATCTTTAGTTGATTTCTGCGTAATGTTGACGTGAAGTTACCGATAACTATCATAAAGTTTTATACAAACATTTCCAATCCAATCTAATTAGAAGCGGAATTATAATTTAACCAACCTAACCAAATTCAGTCCACCCATTGTGATCGAACTGGTCACTATTTTGCCCACGATATTTAACCTCTTGCCAAAGTAAATCAAATTAAAATGTTTTACATCAAATTCGATGACAAATTACATTTCAAAAGTTACATCAGGTCGAAAATATTTAAATTTCTTTACGGATGATTTAAACTAAAAAAAGAAAAAAAATTAATTTGAAAATCACTAAAATAATACTTATATATATATATATACACACACACACACACGTGTGTATGTATGTAGCATGTATACAGTATATATATATATATGTATATGCATAGTTCTGTATCTTTTTTTCTTTCTTTAATTTACCGCCGATTTGTACCTAGTGAAAGTGGTACATATCTCGGCGAGGCAGTGGGTGGGTGGTGTTACTGAGTTGGGGATAGTAGACTAAGGGGGTGAGTAAGGTTCAGTTGCTGGATAGTGGGTAGGAGGGGTATGGTCTTAGACACGATGAAGCAGATGGGAATGAGCGAAGAAAAGGAAAATCGCTTCTGCTGAAAAATGGGGGCCTTCGGCGAATATGGATTGTAGACGCTCGGGTATAGGAATTTTGGACAAGAGAGGGAAACGCCTGCGACGAAGAGCGGACAGGTTTGGGCATTCGACCAGGAGATGTACGATAGTGATAGGGGTGTGGCAGGTAGGACAGAGCGGGGCTGGCGATTTAGCCATAAGGTGACCATGAGTAATGCTTGTGTGTCCTAGGCGGAGAGGGGCTAGAATCACTTCTTTATGGCGGAACCGGTGGAATGAGGAGGCCCAGTATCCTAATTGCGGTTTGATCTTGTGGAGTTTGTTTTGTGTTGCCTGGTCCCATTCCCGTTGCCAGATGGAGCGGAAGTGGGAGTGGAGAGTCGGGAAGAAGTCGGAGAAAGGGAGGGGCCGGGGGGAGGCCGGCAGTAAGCAGACCGTCTTTGCCGTGCGGTCTGCTTCCTCGTTACCCTCCTGAATGCTGACATGTGCCGGGACCCAGCAGAAGGCGATTGTCTTGTGTCGGAAGGCTGTTAAAAAGTGGAAGGTTTGCTGGATGGTACAGACGAGCGGGTGAGGGGGGTTAAATCTCTCTAGGGAGAGAAGTGCGCTTTGGGAATCTGAATAAATGACGAAGGAGCTGGCAGAGTGGGTGCGCACAATGTCGAAGGCCTCCATAATCGCGAAGAGTTCTGCCGAGAAAACTGAGGCCTCGCGGGGCAGGTTGACGCCTCGAGAAAGCGGCTGAGCCAGTATCACCGCTGAGGCGGCCGTACCAGCCTCCGAGCGGGAACCACCATCTGTATAAATGAGGACTGCGTCTGGGTGTTGGGTTGCGTGTTCTCGGAAGAGTGACCTGTATACCGTAGCGATCGTGGTAGTCTTTGGTACGGCACACAGGTCCCTGTAAAACTTGATAGGGGTGAGGAGCCAGGGGGGTAGATGCTGTATGAAATGGGGATAACTGAGGGGGTGGGCATGTTGGAAAGGTCAAGGAAAGAGCGAACCGCTTCAGTGAAGTGCCAGCTCCGTCCCTCGGGTGGGAGTTCAGAAATCGCCGCGCATAGAAGCGAAGAGGGTAGTTTCTGTGCACGGAGGTATGTCCTCATGAGGAGCAGACCCCGTTCGAGGGCAAGAGGGAGGTAATTGCAATCCACTTGGAGGTTGGAGGCGAGGGAAGAGCGGAAGGCACCGGTGACGAGGCGGAGGCCCCTATTAAGGACCGGGTCCAAGATACAGAGGCAGGCGTTGAAGGCTGAACCGTATACTACACTGCCATAGTCCAGCTTCGACTGCACTATAGAAGTGTAAAGGCGAAGGAGAGAGCGTCGGTCTGCGCCCCATGTGGTGTGGGAGAGGTGATCTACGTAGGAGAGTGAGGGGACGTTGGAAGGATTGCTTCAGGTGCTTGAGATGGGGAACCCAGTTGAACCGTCGGTCTAGAGTCACGCACAGAAATCGAGTGGAGGGTACCACTTCAAGAGGATTGCCGTATAACGTGACAAAGGGAACCCGGAAGGGTTGCGGGTCTTTTCTGCTGAAGAGTATACACTTAGACTTGGGGGTGAAGAGGCGGAACCCCACCGACGTCGCCCACCTTTCCACTTGATAGATGGCGAGCTGAATTTGCCGTTGAACGATGGACGGCTCCCGCCCTGCGAAGTAGATCGCAAGGTCATCAGCGTAGATGGAGGAACGGATGGTGGGTGGAAGGCATTTTAAGACTGTGTTCATGACGATGGAAAAGCATAGAACACTGAAGATGCTTCCCTGTGGGACCCCGTCCTCCTGCACGAAGGTGTCTGAGAGGACTGAGCTCACCCAAATTTTAAAGGTTCGGGAGAAAAGGAAGCCCCTGATGAAGGTCGGCATGGCTCGGACGAGACTTAGATTTTGGAGCTGACTAAGAATTATTGCCCGACGGGTGGTGTCGTAGGCCTTCTGGATGTCAAAAAAAATTGATAGGACGAACTGTCCACTGTCGAAGGCATTCTGTATGTCTCGGCTGAGGAGCAGGAGGGGATCAGTGGTAGAGCGAAATTGTCTGAAGCCGGACTGGGTAACCGGGGAGGAATTACTATTTTCAAGGAAGAACGATAGTCGCGTAGCGACCATTTTTCCGAAGATTTTGCAGGCACAACACGTTCGGGCGATTGGTCTGTAGTTTGTGGGATCGAGGGGATCTTTGCCGGGTTTGGGGATAGGGATTACGTGGGCCTCACTCCACCGGGAGGGGAAGGCGCCCTCTATCCATATGCGGTTGTATAGGTCTAGTAGGAAAATTTGTAAGGTAGGGTGCATGTGCTCGATCATGCTGTACGGGATAAAGTCCGGGCCGGGAGAAGGGGATCGTCGAGAGGCCAGTGCCGCCTGTAGTTCACGCATGGTGAACAACCGGTTGTAGGAACAGTGAAGAGGAGCTATTGTTAGGGCGGGTACGAGGGAACTAACGGCGGCGAATGTAGAAGCTAGAGGTTTGCCACCGATTTGGGCTCGTATAGGAGTCCGTCGTTAGTCCGGAGGACCGGGGGTCGGGAGGAGACATGTCGCCTCTCGACACCTCGTACCTTCTTCCAGATGGTAGCCGAAGGTGTGGTGGTGATGACGCCGGATACAAAGGCACGCCAAGGAGCTCGGCGTGCTGTCTTCACTGTACGGCGGGCGATGACCCTGGCCCGCTGCATCTCCGTGCGATGGATGGGGAGTCGTGTACGGTAGAAGCGTCGAGTAGCCTTCTTCTTGGCGCGTACGGCCTCCGTGCACTCTGGAGTCCATCAAAGTACCCGTCCGGTGCGGGGGGTAGGCGGAGGATCGTGGGATGTTAGTGCATGCAGCCGCTACAACGATTGATTCGAAGTATGCGATGCACTCGTCGGAGGATGGGAAGTAGGCAATCTTAAGGGTTGTATATGTATCGTCGTGGAAGCGGGACCAATTAACTTTGGCAGTAATCCATTTCTCCGGTACCCGAACGGTCTGGTCAGGCCAATTGAACGTGAGTTGAACAGGGAAATGGTCACTTCCATAGTCCTCTTGGAGGATTTGCCATTTAAATCTAGGAGGGCAGGTCGAAACGAAGGACAGGTCTATACAGGATGGAGTGCAGGTGGTGGCATGATAGAATGTAGGAGAGCCATCATTGAGGCACTCGAAGGAGAGCTCGGTCATGAAAGTAATCAGGGTCGGGGCCATATAAGTAGAGTGTGTGTCTCCCCACAAAGGGTGGCGACTATTGAAATCGCCCAGTAATAGAAAGGGCCTGGGGAGTTGTTGTACCATCTCCACCATGTCATCGCGGGAGACTTGAGTGTGGGGGGGGGAGGTATATTGAACAGACGGTGTACTGTCTATTCAAGGAGAGCCGGGTAGCAATCACCTGTAACGGGGATCGGATAGAGAGATTGTGGAAGGGGACTGCGTGATGCATGAAAATGGCAGCCCCCCTTCGAGTGCAGGTAGGGGACGAGGTGATGATGTAGGGATATCCAGTAGGGCAGGGCATGGGCCTGGTCCCCAGGATTAGCTCCTGGAGACAGACACACATCGGACGGGATGCGGCAATCAAGGAATTAAGGCCTTCGTAGTTCGCGAATATTCCTCTGCAGTTCCAGTGTTCTATTGTAGTTTTGGGTCAGGAGCATGACTGGCTGTCTGCCGTTCACCAGAGAAGGAATCAGTCGGCCCGACCTCCGCGGAGATTGCGGGGTCGAGTCGGCCACGCGAGACCGGAGGCGTGGATCACGGCAGCTAGGAGAACGTCGTGGGCTCAAAGGGTGAGAAGTTTCTTGGTGGGCTTCTGTGTCCGGGCCAGGAGGGGGCGCTTTATTTTCCAAAGTGGCACCTTCCCGCCTGTCTGGGGTCTCACGGCTGATCCTGGGTGGCGATAAGGGGTACCAGAAGGACAGGGCAGGTGGGATGGAGGACGTGCTCAGGATGGCTAACAGGGAGGGGGTCAAGGATGTTGTGGGGCAGGTACTGTAGGGGTGGAAGGAGATGAACCAGAGTGTTCTCGTGGAGGGGTGGAAAAAATGGCACTAGGAGGCAAGGGCAGATCCATGAGACTCATGGGCGCGGCCGAGCTCCCTTCGGCCACATCATGTAGCTGCGCCAGAGCCGTATCCACTGGATCCTCGGGGGAGAGGATGTTGTCCAGATTGGATCTCGTCGTTGGGGGCGGGTCATGTAATTCGGCAACTATTATCAGAGTCTGTGGGGGTAGATTGGTGGGACTTCTGCGGTAGGGTGATATGGTCCTCGTAGACGAAGTGGGCGGTGTGAGGGTCCGAGCCGTCTTCTTAGATCTAGGGGAAGAGGGAGAGACATGTTGAAAGGCCGGAGGGTCTGGTGACTCACTCCGGCGTCTCCGCCTCGTCGGCTTGCTCCGAGCGTTAGGTTCGGGTGTGTGCAGAGTGCTGGGAGGGCAGGGTTCAAGGTGGATGGGGCCTGGGTGTCCTGGTCCCAGACTCCTGGGGAATCTGTGGCAGGTGAGGTGCGTGAAGAGAAGGGATGGTGGGGGGACATGAGGTCGTCGGGTCCTACGAGGACTCCCTTTTGGAGGGATGGGAAGCAGTGGTCGAGGGGAGTTTGAGCGGCAGGCCAGGGCGGCGTGCCGAGAGTACAGAGCCGAGGGCAGCGGCGTAAGGTACCCCCGGCCTCACCTCCCGACTCCGCACCCTGTCTCGCGCCTCTCGGAAGCTAACGAAGTCCGCTACCTGCAGGCCTCGGACCTCCTTCTCAAACCTGAAGAAGAGGCATTCGCGGAATGAAGAAGGTTGTGCGCCTTCACAATTGGAGCATTTGGGTGTGTTGGGGCACTTGTCTGGGTGAGCAATTTGTCCGCAACGAACACACAGTTGGTGCGGCTGCCGGCATACTGAGCTAACGTGTCCAGACTTGTTGCATTTAAAGCGGACAGTAAACTCGCATGACGTGCGGTCTCCCATACCCCATACAATACGGTCGGGAGGGACTAAGGTATTGAAGGTAAGAAGTAGGCGTGGGGTGGGGGAGGGGGTGCCTCCCTGTCGGGATGTGAAACGATTGATCTTAGTGACACCTTGGTGTGCGAGGTCCTCCAAGAGCTCGTTCACTATGATCGATAATAGGCGGGTGGCGTAAATAGTGCCCTGACTCTGGTTCAAGCGAGGGTGTGAGGAGACGGACACCGAGCATCCAAGGACCTCAGTGAGGGAGAGTAGGGCTTTCGTTTCTGCGTCTGAGCGTGATTTTATGAGAAGGGAGCCATCCCTCTGTGGTCGCACATCATAGCGGCTGGAGTTGCTGTGGGCATGGATCGCCTGAAACGTCCGTTCAGAGTTGGTCGGGAGGGACCCAGAGGTAGGCCGGATCACTAGGAATTTGTGGATACTTGGAAGGGATAGAGAGGCTGTAGAATCGAAGCGGACTGGGATATCCAATGGTTGATAGGATGGACGTGAATGCCGACTTCCTCGTCTGCCGCGGGGCTCTCTCCGTGGGGAGGCGGGCCGACGGCGGGTGAGGGGGGCATACGGATAGAGTAAGAAGCCGGGTTTTGAAGGCAAGTCTTGGGCGGAACCTGACTTGCCCGAAGGCGGCTGAGGTGGGCAGGAGCGAGAACCCTGCTCCAGAGGGTGTATGTCCAAGGGGATGTTCAAGGTACAGGCTGGGTCGGTAACGGAAGAGGAGAGTGCAGGTGCTGCTAGAGGAGGGGCGACCTCCTCAAGACGTGGTCTTCCAGTGGTAGAGGACTTGGGGGGCCTGGTTGCCCACCACCCGAGTTCTAGGACAAGAAGTAATAGTTTCCATACGTTATTAATTTTGTAGAACACGGACCCACGGGACGCGAGAAACTGCCTACCAGTGAGAAAGGGAGGCCGAGCGCAAACCGCAGGGGGCGGGGTACCTCGTTCCCAGGGGACACACCGTCGGTTTAAAAACAGGGCCGCGTGATGCGAAAGTTTGCCCCAAACGGCGCAAAGACCCCAGCCCCCCAATCCCACCGGCCCGGACACCCAACCATCCAACACAGTGACGCCCTAAGGGCGTCACCTCCGCAGGACAGCACTGGAGACCCGTACTGGGAGCCAAAGACGTTAGTGGCACAGCCCGTCTCCCCAGTAGCCTGTTCGGCATGGGTGACCCTTCCGGGGGCTAAGCCCCCGCCGACGTAGCCCACTGGGTCAACACGGGAGCCCACCCACCACGATAAGGTGGCCACAGGTAGGGGGATTCTGTGTATATATATATATATATATATTGATATTTTGCCACTTGTAAGTGTAATTAAAAGAATAATCGTAGTCATTTCCAATAAAAAATGACATAGGCCAAGAGTAAGTTTCCCTTATATTACACCGTTTCTCCTTTTCATTTTGTATCTGTTTCTCAGAGACACGAGCATCGGACCTCCTCCTATGTAATATTCCGAATCTATTGTTTAATATTTCTTTATTTCTGTTATTTCTAAGATTATTTTTCATTTGTAATTATAGAAATTAATCGAATGAAAATTTTAGTCTTAATATTAATGTATGGAAACTGATGTTTATACTTTTGATTTATTTTTTCTCTTTATTTTCTGTTTTAAATTTTGAAATGAACGTGAAAAAGCAATCGTACTTCTCAACCCCTTAATGGCGTAAGAATACGTGGATTAGATTACTCCCCAGTAAATATTCCGCAAAACTATAAATCTCTATATTTTATGTACGAAGGAGGGGCCAAGGACGAGCACCCGCAAAAATGACCACTTCATAAACTTTAAAAAGATTGTGTTGTATGCAAGATGAATGTATGTGTAGTAGGTTGGAGTGAAAATTTTTGTTTTTTAAATTTCAAAATGTTTGGGGGTCGGGAAAGTTGCGTATTTATTTGAAACGTACTGTGTGAAATTTTTGTAATCGTACGGCTATAATTAAATTGTGCACACTGAATTCAAAGTTTTTAAAAATTGGCAAAATTACTAAAATTTCGCGTTTTTTAAAATTAAATTACAAAATTACAAAAATTTCACACAGTACGTGTCCAAAAAAACTTAAAATAAAAATGGCGGAATTTTAGTAATTTTGCCAATTTTTAAAAACTTTGAGTTCCGTGTGCACAATTTAAATATAGCCGTACGATTACAAAAATTTCACGCAGTACGTTTCACATAAATACGCAACTTTTCCGACCCCCAAAAGCATTTTGAAATTCAAAATAAATTTTTTACACTCCACCCTAAATGTGTAGTGAGGAATAGCGAGAGAAGCGTGTGTTTGAGAGCATGCTGGACTCCTCACAGGGTAGCTGAGACACGGTAAAAGATTAGCTAAGGAGGACAGTGACGGGAGAAATGGGAGTTCCAGCACTCTCCGTCTCCTGCTTAACGTCCCCCCCCCCGCGAGTACTTCCCTGGTCAACTCTGCAATGTACTCCTTAAAAATAATAAATATTATATACCTTATGTACTGAATTATATTTTAGAATAAAAACTGGTTTGTTTTGCTTGTTAAAAAGTGTTTTGATTAACTGTGAGATTACTTCCATTTTGCTTTGGAGGCCTTTTAGTTAATTACTCCTTTATGAACGGGATTATGAATGTATTTGAACTTTATTATTTCGTAGTGGGTTAAGTACTATTAAATGGTCGACTCGTAGTGAACCATGAATGTTTGGCAATAGGAACCGGTATATTTACTTATTTACTCATACGTTCGTGTAAAACTCCTTAAATATTCAATTTGCCGACCATGATTTTTTTTTCTTTTAATATATTTCAACTACTCGATGGAAATATAGATGCGTTACGATATCTCTTTTGAAAAAGGTTTTGCCATTTTGTTCTTATCACAGATTTTGGTTATTTGTATTTTCAGAATCGTTCGAGGAGTCGGGGAGGAAAAAAGATTTCCTTTTGGCTCATATTCCTTCCTATTACTCGAAAACGTTTGCACTGAAGAATTTTAAGAATTTTCCTCAAATGTTGCTCTATACGCTTCATACTCCAATCAGTAATAGCCGCGAGTCGTAGTTTGCGTGCATTGCCTTCCAAATTCGTGAAGAATACATTCGCATCATATAATAAATGAGTTTATGCTTTGCTGAGCTTCGTGGCCAACACTCGCGTCTTCTACAAACAGTAATTTATATCGACTGACATTTCACGTGGTTTTTGATTCTTTACTTTTAATTCTATTTCTTTCTTTTTTTTAAAATGTTTTCCTCCTTTTTATCGTCGTCAGGTTGGTTTTTTTTTTAATAATTTTTACGCGTCTTTGGTTCAATGTTTCATTTTTATTTGTGTTTCCGGTTTTCGCTTTCATTTTTCTCGTTTGTTTTCTCTCTTTTTTATTTTCCATTTTCTCTCTTTTCTAAATTTTATTCAGTGCCAACCATAGTAAACAATCAAGTTTATTGACTGCGTATTCATTATATATATATATATATATATATATTTTATGTAGAAGGGAGAGGGAGAGGCCAAGAGCGAATGCCCGCAAAACCTCCCTCCCCCATATAAAAAGAAAAGAAGAAAGCCAAAACACAAAAAATGTTACTCTTAATAATTTGTTTTTTTAATTTGAAAAGATTGTTTAGTGTGTAAAATACATGTACGTGTCTTGAGGAACATTATATATATATATATATATATATATATATATATATAGAGAGAGAGAGAGAGAGAGAGAGAGAGAGAGAGATTAAATGAAAGTTACGTAGAAAAATTACAGAACGACATTGAAACATAGTTCAGGTGGATGGAAGACAACAGTATGAATTTCAAGGAAGAAAAATTCCAATTGATACGATATGGTAACGAGAAGAAGCTAGAGAATAAAAGGTACATACGACTACGAGACAGACAGATAACACCAAACCCACGAGTCAGGAATCATGGAAAAAAATATCATCGGCTGCAGAATTCAGAGAACATTAAAGCTATATAAACCACTAGAAAAATAATGGGATTTATTTTGAGAAGCTTCCAAACCAGAAAAACAAACCTCATGCTAAGATTACAGGAAAATTTTGTCGTACAAATAACTAACTAATGCTCAGTACTCGCAAGCCCATACAAAAAAAGAAACATTTCACACATACTGAAGAAATCCTACAAAGGACTACTGGTCTCAACTACAATCCTTCAAATTTTATTCCCTGGAAAGAAGACGTAAATGATACACAGTAATATACATACGGAAAATACTGTGGTGGTGTGTCCCCTAAACTTTGTAAATGAAGTGGAGACACACTGGAATGAGAGAAGAGAGATTCTGTGCTGTCCTAGCTCCGATGGGACAGGGAGCCACGAAAACGAGGATGGAAAATACCCTCAGAATACGAGACGCAAAACTCTTCAACGCGCTGCCGAAAGAACTGGGGAACCTCCGGCACACTAGCCTGAATAATTTCAAGAACCAGCTGGACAGGTTCTCGTGCAAAGTCCCTAATCAGTCATACGTAGATAGTTACGGCAGGAGGAGAGTGGAAACCAACTCTCTCTTCTATCAAATCCAGGAAATGATGCGGAATGCTGCAAAAGTGTCGACCGCAGATTGATCCAGAACCATTGTTCGAAGATATTACACACACACACACACACATACACACACACACACACACCAATTTTACAAAATTATATAGAACTGTATATCTAATATTCTATATATAACTTAAATGTATGACTTGACTGCTAACACTGAAAATGTAACAGGGATTGAGAATATAATCAAAGTATGGAAAGAACACTATAGTGAGTTATTTAATTCTTTTAATATTAATTGTGATGCTACATATAATCTATATATAAGAGTTAGTGTAAATGAGACTAAACAGGCCTTAAAGGGTTTAGACTGTAACGAATCATGAATCATGTGGCGTTGATGGTATTGTTGCTGAACATCTGAAATATAGTGATGATAGAATAGTGCCTTTGTTAGCTATAAGCTTAACAGGGTTATTGGTACAAAGTGTTTTGTCAGATACAATGTTATCACTTATCAGTCTATTGGTGGTCTGGTTATGGGCACTAGTTTATTAAGTTCCTAATTTGTCCGTAGGCTTACTTTAATTAGATAAGTAAATGTTTTAGGGTCACTAATTAAATGTCATTAATCAAAGAAAGGAAGGACTTTGTGTTTTTTTCTTTACTTAACAAAGCAGCAAATCAATGCTTACAGTGAATAACAGTACAATGTTTTAAATTGAATGTGTAATAAAATATGTATGAATTGTTGAGATTAAAATTATTTACAAAGAAGGACAAATGCAAAGTAAATAAATGGTATTAAATGCGATGATAAACGCAATAAAATACGGTAAATAATAAATCAGTAATAAAAGCGTTATGTTAAAGTTACACAAAATGCAAAATCGGTATGCAACACGCTGATAAAGTACTTTATACAACCTATCGGTTAATTAAGCTAAGAGTTTGTACGCTGATATAGGCTGTATAGCGTAAGGACCTAATACAATACTGTAGGACTGCTATAGGCTAAGTGAGTTAGGTCTATGTAGATAATATAAACACTGTGTTTAGGTATGCAAGGCTGTAGGGGCGCAAGAGCCTTTAGGCAAGAGACGTTTCTGCAACGGAGCATGAAGGCCGATTGCCTTCAAACTTCAACAGTTAAAGTCTCGAGGCACGAAAAGCTGTTAAAACTTTCTAAGGTCTCTCACAATCTTAAAGAGGTTGACCTCTAGGGTCAAACTTCGGTGAAGACTTTCGTAGACGAATCAAAGACGTTCTTTGCGATATTTCTGACGCAGCTGCAGGTGCGAAAGAACTTTTGTCAACTTTGTCAACTTTTGTCAACTTTTGTCAACGTTCCTTCAAAAAGGAAAAAAACTTCGACGACAAAACAAAGAGGTCTTGCCAAAGAACTAACGCGGGTGTCTTAAGCAAATATCTACTGACATGTAGAAGTACTGTATTTTATGATAAACTCCAGACGTCAACTCTAGATTAGCACTATGGTGTGTCTCTATAAGTTGTATTAATACCAGTAATAAAAGATAAGGAAGGTAAAATCAATAATAAGGATAACTATAAGCCAATTGCCTTGGCCAGTATTATGTTTAAAATATTTGAATGTACAGTATACTAATTAATAGACTTGAATGTTGGTCATAACCAATTTCATTTCAAAAAGAAGCATGATACTGACATTTATATATGGGTGATTTTTTTTAAGCATCTGACACCTTGAAAGGTTTGTATTTTTTTATTAACTGTACATTCTCTACACATGGGGATTAGTTCCCTAGTGCAAAAGATGCTCTGTGTGATGTCCTCTCAGCTCATTAACTCTTTGAACACGAACAACAAAATTGTGCACTACTCTGAATTTTTTAAACATCTGACACTTTAAAAGGTTTGTATTTTTTTTATTAACTGAAATAAAAACATGAAATATCTTTCTAAAAATTTGTACGATATTACAGTCTTTTATTTGGGGAGTTATTTAAAAGCTAGAGTGTTTAAACAGAATCCACACACAACAGAAGAATTGAAAACATCAATTGAAATTCCTTGGATTTCAACAGATACACTGTCCAGAGTATTCGAAAATTTTGTTGTTCGTGTGCAAAGAGTTAATGAGTTGAGAGGACATCATACAGAACATGTTTTACACTAAGAAACTAATTTCCCATGTTTTACTAACTTGTAAATCGTAATGTACCTGGTTACTGAAATATTTTATAAATCTTAAATCTGGGAGCATTGGTGGGTGTAGGCAATTGTATGTTCATTATTTATAGTGCTTCGTTGGCCTATGTAGCACTATTCCAGACAACTATCTCTTAACCTTCTATGGACCACTTGTATAATGTTTGTGCCTGTTGAGTCTGAAATAAAGATGTATAATTTGAAGAAATTACATGTCGCATATAATAATATTTTTAAGAGTTTATTAAGGACTCCAAGATTTGTAAATGGTGCTCCTTCTAGTGTCAGTATGCTGTTTGTAGTCAATAAGGTACCTAACTGTGCCAGTGCCATTCGCAATTTTGTATTTAGATTTATCACTAAGATTGGTGAGTCAGTCAATAAGATAATAGAAGCCATGGTTAGTGGACCCGGTCTCCGATATATTTTATAAATCTGAAATATAGAAGCAGTGGCGTAGGCAATTGTATGTTCATTATACACAGTGATTCACTGGCTTACTTAGTCAGTGCTCCAGACAACTATCTCTTAATCTTCTATGGACCTGTAGTGACTATTGAAGTGGCAGAGACGTTTTCAAATACCTGAGCAATGTTCCATCAACACAAACACGATGAAAATGACGTCACACAAGCACGACTAAGATGACGTCACAGTGCGGGAATATTTTTAAGACAGCACACATCGACTTCGTTACAAGGACTTCAGGACGCGGCTTGAACTCTCCCTCCGAAAACTCAGTGACATTAGAGCTATCGCCATGTAAACACCATTTGTGCAAGCCCCACTTGGGCCTCGTGTCATTCACCTAACTTTATATAAAGACTAATCATTACCTCGCGCGTTATTAATGTCAAGCCATTATTATATTGAAAGCATTATTTCAAGTTTACACATTATTTCAACTGTAAACTATCAACATATTCTGCCTCATTCATAAATCATTTATTTGTGTAATAAAGGAAGAAAACTCTCACTACAAACTGGGGACGCCCGGAGTAACCGGACATTATTTTTTCACAGTGATCTTTGTGTTTAGCTTTTACTGACCATTTAATTTTCTGCAACCATATCAAATAACTTTTATTTAAATAGGTACTCATAAATCCAAAGTGAAATTAACCTGCCTACTTGCAACAACACTGACTTTCATTTCGTGCGGTACGTTATTAATTAATACCTTACTCTCCCGCGGTCAATTGCGCGGCACAACTACTGAATCTTTCGGATTCAAGATGGCATCCCCATGAGTCCCACTGCCCTCCAGACGGCAGGGGCGCGGCGACCGTCGGAGAAGCCACCACTGGCATTGGGTCCTGCCCCACTTTCACACGGATCGTGGAGGGACTCGCGGAACTCACCACCGGACATCTTAGGACAACACGCACCCTCATCCCCCGGCGCTGCAGTAAGTTCCAACTCGCTTTAAACGGCGCATTGTTTCGTGAACACCTTGTCCAAATATATTCAACGGTCCTTTTTCGGCCGCTGTACGGTAAATAACTTGGCAGGAACCCTGACGACACGCCCCATTGCACCAGCGAACTCTTCCTCAAGCACGACGTGTGTTTTTCTCCCCACTCTACGGGAAGGCCTAAAAAGAAAGCATTCTCCAACAAGCTCGCACTCACACACACATCCACGCAACAAAAGGGTGTACTGCAAAGCACAGACACTCCTCAGGCACAGGGTTGGCGATCCCCTGTCTTCTTCAACTGTCTCTTTGCATCATTCCGTGGATCTACTACTCCTGATTGTGTCCTTGAACGACCCTTTTTCTTTCCCTTCGGCTGGAGCGAATTCATCGAGAACTGGAACTGCCATGCGACGAGTTTTGGGCACCGCATACGAAAGCAATACAGTTCCCCCTGCTCCCTCTCGTCTCCTCCTTTTCTCCCCCACTCGCTCCGCATTCCTACCGTACCCCAACCCCATCCTCCTACGGACCCCCACACCCCAATACAGCAGCATTTCCTCTGCCCATCTCTCCGCTCCGAGACGACCCTTCACCCCCTCTTGCGTCAGTTAATCCGACGACATACCAGGCCCGGCATCAAAACTCGGAGTGGCCTTATCAGTTTTCAGTACGGAAATGTATTTCTTCTTAGTATCGTTCCTGTGCAGTCTCTGAGAGGGGACTACTTGTAGAGGGCAGACAAAGAAATAGACAAAGAAATTCCTTCTTCAACGCCGTGCGTAGACACCTTAGAATCACTTGGAAGCGAAAGACATACGTGGTGTTCAAGGAAACAGAAACAAAGGGGACGCTTGTAGGCGTCTCAAAAATGCCCGCGAAAGTTAGCGTCTTACGAACCTATAAAAGGAAGAGTCCACTGAAACTCGTCCTCACTCCTCACCTAGCTCGTTCAAGCAAATGAATTATTTTCTTCTACTACTTCTTTCACCACCTTTCTCTAAAAAAAAAAAAAAAAAAATGGTGTCAATAATCCAGCAGGGTTGAAAGCACCTTAAACAGAAAAAAACAAAAACACTCCTCACCTGGTTGGCTCTTCTGACACAGGTAGGGACTACCAGAGTGAACACAACGGAGGAACAGAGCGAGCCCACATTTGCAGGCACAGTAAATCCTCGATATAACGGAGGAGCGATTTAGCGGAAGGATTTTTCTCCGTTATTGAGTGATCAATTTAGCGAACTAGTTCGTTAAATCAGAATAGTGCTCCGTAAAAAGGAGGGACGGACGCGCACGTGTTTTCGTGTGTTCGTGTTTTGTTTACATGTGGCCAGTCTGTACCCTGTCGCCTCGCCGCTGTGTTGCATTGCTGCTCACTGTGTTTGTACCTGTGTTTGTGCTTAACTGTGCTTTTATTATCATGCCGAAAGTATCTCAGAGAACAAGTGGTGGTGAGAAGGTGAAAAGAGTGCGTTTAACTATTGCGCAGAAGTTAGAGATAACTGAAAAGCTTGAGAAAGGAGCGTCAGTGGCTGCTGTGATGGCAGAGGATAACATTAGAAAAACACAAGCTTACCAAATGAAAGGTGATAAGCAGCACCTTAAGAGCTATAGGCTGCAGCATGAGACGGGTGCTAGTGGTAGTGACAAAAATAAGGCTCTCGAAAAAAAGTCATTAAAGAAGCCATCACATCAAGACCTGGACGATGCCATGTACAACTGGTACAAAGAGCAAAGGGCTCAAGGGCTGCCGGTCCGAGTTCCATAGCTCCAGTTAGCTGGATTAAGGTTTTCAGAAAAATTAAATATTGAAAATTTTCATGCTAGCACTGGCTGGGTGACTAGGTTTTGTGCCCTGCACAATTTCACAGACCGTAAGATTGTCGGCGAAAGATGCCGTGCTGATACCGCCAGTGTTGCTCCCTTCGTAGAAGAGATGAAGGTGCTGAGGATAGAAACGAATCTGCAGGACTTCCAAATCTACAATGGTGATGAGACGGGCCTCTTTTGGAAGGCATTGCGGAGCAACACGCGGGCAGCGAGAGCAGAGGCAAGTATCCCCGGGCACAAAATGAGCAAGAGTCGTGTGTCTGTCCTGCTGTGTGCCAATGCCGATGGTTATTGGAACTGCGAAGAGGCCAATGGCATTACGCCCCTTCATAAAGAGTCTCCCTGTGTCCTATGAGGGTAACAAGAAAGCTTGGTTCACGAGGGAGATTACCAAGCACTGGTTCGACAACTGCTTTGTCCCAGCTGTCCGGTCTTTCCAGGTGAAGGAAAAGGGAGTGAATTATAGAGAAGTTAAGGCCCTGTTGCTCTTGGACAATGCTCCTGCGCATCCTTCTGCTGATATGGTGTGCTCCAGTGATGGGAAGATAAGGGTCAAGTATTTGCCGCCGAACACCACTTCACTAATCCAACCTATGGACCATGGGGTAATCAACGCTTTCAAAAGGCATTACCGTCGGCTCATGCTTGATGATCTTCTTGTTGTAGAGCTTCCCCCGGCAGAAGACGTGCCAGATACAAGAGGAGAAAGAAGTCTGTAGGCCTACAAGAACTACAACTTTTATGATGTAGTGCACAATGTAAAAAAAGCATGGGATACGGTGAGTGTTCGAACCCTGGTCCATGGCTGGAATGCCTTGTTTGGCCACAACCATCAAACCCAGCTGCGAGAGAAGACAGCAGACTTCGAGGGATTGACGGTAGAGGAAAGCAGAACGGTCTTCCGCAATGCTGGAGAGGACGATGTACAGCAAGAGGACATCGAGGAGTGGCTGGAGATTGATGGTGGAGACTCCGGGTACCACATCCAATCTGAAGATGAGATTGTTGCAGAAGTTTCTTTGGTCTCAAATCCCTTAGAAACAAGCTTGGAAGAAGAGACATCTACAACTCCATCGATGAAGCTGTTTGAGGTGCGAAATAATCTTGATGCTGTAGTGTTTACTTTATTTAATTATTATATTTACTTATTTATTTAACTTTATACTCTTTATTCCATTTCACTTCTATCATTATTCATTCTCTGAACACAGAGCTGGGCAATAAATACATTGAATGTATTTAAATACTAAATACATGGGAGAAATGTATTTAAATACTAAATACTAAATACATTTTACGAATGTATTTAGATACTAAATACAAAATACATCAATTGTATTTAAATACATTTGTAAATACATTTTAAATACATACAAATTTTAACATATGCATTCACTAATTCATGAGTAACAACAATATAAAATGAGTAGATGAGACATAAACGTAAACATAAGACGTAAACATAAACATAAGGCACCTTACGAATTCTCTTTTATTTCACGGTTGCTGCGGATCAAAACCAATCTTTCAAAAGTTTTGTCTGAAAGAGTTTCTTTTGGGAGTCAAAGTGATTCCCGCGAATGAGAATATTCGCTCTACCGGTGCCGAAGATGGTAATGTCGTGTTATAGCGGAGGAACAGTCTTTTTATGAGAGGATGTTTTCCCAAACTGTTGATGGTCCGATCGGAATCTTGTAGAAATGCCAATACATTCATGTCTGCAGATGGTGCAATAGAGGACCTCGAAGACGAAGAGTTGTACTGTGCTAGTACAGAACGTGTATTAAACCAGTAAAAGTATTTACATTTTTATATTTTGAGTATTTAAATACATTGTATTTAAATACTCATTAAAGTATTTAAATACTATATTTAAATACATGAAAAACAATGTATTTATAAATACAGTTCTAAATACACAAATGTATTTAAATACTGCCCAGCTCTGTCTGAACACTCGTTTTCACCATACCATATAGATGCGTTATAATGCGTGGTAGCGTGAACCGATGAAAACCGTTAGACGAGCAAAGGGGGAAGGGGGGTTAATTAACACTCTATTTACACTTTTTATACTTTATTTAATTACCGAAATGACTTTTAATAAATGGGGGGACGCGAATGGGAATTTATTATAATATTTTAGTCGGAGAGTAATACGAAAGAATATTTCTACTTTAAAACCAACCACATTGTCACATACAGTAAACACCCTACCCAGCCCACGCTGTCCGAATGACTGGAGGGTATTTTTAGAAACCCAGCCTTCGCGGGCCGACTCCTTGTGTTGCTCATTCGTATTTAATAATTTTAATAAACAAACCATCATTTATCTTAATTTTTACATATTAAATATTATTATCTTCTTCATTAATCAAACATTATTAAAATTCTTAATTAGACATTACTATACTCAACCATAATTTATTGTAATTATCATACATCCATTAAATATTATTATATTCTTTTAATTTGTACTCCCAACTCGTATTTTATAAGTTTAATATATTTGAACATTAATTTATAAACAAACATTAAGTTCTTAATTAAACATTACTATAATGCGCTCCTCAACTTCCTGATCACCACCAAATCAGGGTCGTCAAGAAACAACAAGCCATGTGTGCCCCGATCGAGACGAAGATTGATGATTTCTTCAAGCCTCCTGCCCCTCAAAGACGAAGATCTGACAGCCATTCTTCTCTTGATGTTCCACTACCCTCAACATCATGATTGTCATCAACCCCTTCATCTTCACCAGCTCCAACCCTCAGCTTTTCTTGCAGTGCTTCCACTACCCCAGAGCCATTCATCCCAGAGGTACCTGCCGTGTTTCTGGAGGGTGATGTTGAGACAGAGTAATTCACCCCCTCAAGCCTAGCACAGGTTTGGGGGTCATACCTGTGTCAGGCCACCTACAACAAATACCATAACCCCCAAATTTTAAGGTAAGCCATGTCTACTTTTTTTTTGTCTAGGGAATTCTTCCTAAGCACTATGCATAATTTTTTTCAATGCCTGAAATTTTGTACAATTTAAGGAAATTTTCGATTTAAGGGAATGGGGTGGCTGGAATTAGTTCGTTAAATCGAGGATTTACTGTACGCCAGTCAACAATATTAGACAAATTGAGAGACTAAAAAGTATAGGAAAGACTGGAAAGTGTACCCTAAGCAGAATTTGGAAAAGCTGCAGTGACAGGATCACGAGCACCGGCACTCATACAAATTCAAAACGTTTGTAGCCAAGAGCCCTCTGGAGTTCCCTTTTAAACTCACTTAAAGTAGATGACATTACCACACTCTCAGGCAAAGAATTCCACAGCTCCACACACCTAATGCTAAAGAAACGCCTCCTGTACTCAATGGAAGAAAATCTGTGCGCGAGTTTTAAACCATGGCCCCGAGTGCCCACTTGCGGAGTAAGAACAAAGAAGGTATCCAAAATAATCTGATTGTTGATATGAAAAAGCTTCCAACACTTTATCATGTCTGCTCTCAGCAGTCTCCCCCTTACTGAGAATACATCCAGTCTACTAAGCCGAGTGGCATAGTCAAGGTCTTCCATACCATCTATGCAATTGGTCCACCTACGCTGTACTGCTCACTCCTCGCTTGCCATTTGCTCGTCTTGGTCGTCACGCCTCACTCTCAGCACTTCGTCAATAGAACCACTCGTCAAGCTACCTGCTCTCCGGCCTTAGCCGTAGAGCGGCCTGCTGTTCCTTCAAGGCTTCAGTCGGGTCTACACGAAGTCTATCATCAAGTAAGGCTCTCTACCAACTCTCACTCCGCTCGTTACGTCTCCTCGTGATTTTTACTCTCACCACATAGCGCCATTAACGACCTCAGTTACAAGTCACACTTCAACCATTCAAGAAACGAAGCATCACTTGAGGCGCCTCTACAATTCCTTCCTGCAAGAAAGAACATAACTGCTGTAGGCGTCTCGTTGGCCTCTTCACAACAGTCCCTACCGGCTCTCAGCACATCTTCCTTTCACCTAGGGCCTACAGTCTACAAAGTCAACCTTCAAGTATCTTTTCCATCTCCAGAGGTATCTATCATTTCGGTAAGCTTACCCTTCGCTTTCGTGTTAAGCAATTCTTGCGAAGCCTACAGTGTATTCGACGTTTCATTTCGGCTAGGCTATACCCAAAAGGTGTACGCAAGCAACCGAAAAATAACTCTCATTAAAACCGCAGTAGGCCTAGTTCAAGTGTCGTACCAATATTGTAGTTTTGTATCACCCTGTTATGGTGATCACTGGTATAATTTACTTATCGTGCATCCTACTGTTTATGTGCTCTTTTATGCATTTTATTCTTGACGGCCTAATTTATTTACTGTACCTAATGTACGTGCATTAATTCTGTTATCAATAGGTTTCATTATTTATTTCTGGGTTCACTCGGCATATCATTAGCCTACCTGAATTAGTGTTTATCATCATTGTAATTACTTAACAATTGGTCTGTATAACCCTTTCTTATTGCTAATACTCAGTCATATTTAGCATAGTACAAATGCCGTTATATAATTGTTAATCATCATAAATACCTGGATTGAAATGTTAATCGCTGTGAACAAATAACTGATTTATTTTCTTAATTAAACACAAAACAACAAGGTAATTTCTCTAACCTTACTAATATTGTTTGCTTGGGGTGTAAGCCCAAGCTGGTGACCTCAAATTATTCAATAATTATAGTAAGCCTACTTTCTTAGCCACATTAAACCGGTGATTTGTAGGCCACTATAAATTGGTGACTCCAGCCTTATCATTAACAATCAATCATTACACTAGTCAACACTCATTTTATTGCCAATCATATTAGAGTGATTTTGGGGTAACTTTGTGGTGCTGATTCCGAATATGACATCGGTTTTGCTAGATTGGCTCTAATTTATGAGATAATTGGTACCCCATTGAAACACGTAAAAATGCAAAAAATTTAATGTTCAGGCGGAGCCTACTTACAAATCGCATTGAAATTGTCTCAAATCATGCAAAAGTAAACACATGAAATACATAATGGCATTTTATTCGGTATAATAACAGATAAACACAGTAAGCTGATTCGCATAATTACAATTAATGTAGAGTAAATCTCTGTTTGTACGATTCTCTTTTATGTGGGTTATCAGGACAATCACGTTGGAGGTTCCAGCAATAGTCTGCCATCATGTGTCTGTCCCATCTGCCTTGATACCTTTCCTCCATCACCTTGATATCTTGATGAAACCTCTCCCCTTGTTCCTCGCTAAAATCACCAAGATTATCCGGAAATCTGTGTAAGTGGCTATGGAGAAAGTATACTTTTATGCTCATATTAGTACCCAACTTTTCAAAGTTTGTGAGCATGTTTTGCACCAGTTCTTCATAATTGTCTGCTTTGTGGTTACCCAAGAAGTTCTTGACAACTGAGACATAACTGCACCAGGCAGAAGCTTCAACACCATTCATAAATTTTGTGAAATTAGAATCCTTGATAAGTGTACGGATTTGAGGGCCATCAAAGATTCCAGCTTTTAGTTTTTCCATACTTAGTCCAGGGAACGATCTACAAATGTATTTGAAGCAGACTTTGACAGACTGAGGTCCCGTATCAGATCATTGAGTTCGTCTTGGGAGAACTGCTGAGGTGTTGAAATGCTTCCTTCATAGTCACTTCCACTACTACCACCTAAGTCCTGAATTTCTTCAAATTCTGACAACGGAAGGTCGGGCAGTGTGGTAAACACTGGTATGGGAACGTCTTCGCTGTGTGACACAGGTCGCCTTGCTGATTCCAAATTGGGATAATCCCACTTGAGTTTCTTGTATCGATTGAAACCTTTCACATTAACCACACTGTCAACTGACTACTGGTTGGGTGGCCGATGACTTATATACAGAGGGGGAATATTCTAGAATGATCGCGGAGTAAACACTAAGAATATTCGCGTGTCTCACCATCTAGAATGTTCCGGTAGTTTCCCATATGCACGTGTTATGGTTACGTTTTCTATTAATTGAGGGTATTCATTATCTCAAGAACTAGAGCCAAATCGGAAAAACTACTTTCATTTTGGAATTCAGCAACCCCAAAATACCCTAAATTCGTACGAATTTCCTTGGCAACGAAACAAAAATTTTGTTTGTTGAGCTGTGTTATCAATCAATCCATTCTCATTATTAGAGTGCTAACTTTACGCTATAAACCGGTAACATTAAAGTGGTTAAGATTAGGCTACTACAGACCTCTTGTATAATGTTTGTACCTTTTGAGTCTGAAATAAAGTGTTTGTTTGTGTCGAATAGTTCGCGTTATTCCATTATTTATTGTAGGTTGGAAGCACTATAGTAATATCTAAACTCGTCGAATGATTTATTTTGAGGTAACGCAGGTGGAACTAGATTATTTGAAGTTCATACATTTTTTTCACTCAAGAAAATAAAGAGAAATGTATTGTAGGCTTACTTTTTTGTCATCAGTGATACTCAGAGCCGCCGAGAGGGCGAGGAAACCGTGTTATAGCCCCGGGGCCCAGAAAGAGGGGTGATAAAATCTAAAAATATTAAAGCATATCAACAGTTAGTTGATCCACTAGTATCTACATATCTTCTACGTATTGTAAACAACACGTAGAAGTGGAAAGTTATCCTTTGCTCTGCTCCGTTTTTACAAATTACTAAAGGATTATAGTATTAATAATTATCAAGCCCAAAAATCTTTTTTCCTGCAAGTTGGTAACGAGTGAGGTGTTGAAAATTTTTTCCAGGGCTGTAGTTGAGATTGATCCTGCATTTTGGAATTGTTTTTTGACTGGTATAAGATCACTCTGGTGTTACCTGTACTTGTTTGTACGGGCCTAGCTTAGCTTATTCTGATAGCCTAGCCTAACCACAAGGTAAGACTCCCACTTGACCTAACTTGAGTAACTATTTTGATATAACTTGATAGTATCAAAATTGGTGTCAACAAAATTTTTAAGCCTACGACCTAACTTAGGAACATAGCCTACCCTACAAAAATGGGTTTTGACAGTGACTGTAGAGTTTGTAAAAAGGAAGTTAAGAGTAAAGATAGAGCTATTGCATGTGATAGCTGTGATGACTGGTATCACGTAAGCTGCAAAGGCCTTACAAATGATATATATAAAGGTATAAATGCTGCTTCTAAGCTTAATGTCAACTTGATGTGGTTTTGTGACGAGTGTAGTACTGTAATAAAAAATTTTAATAAGTCCAGAGGGTCTATTAGTGAGGGAGAGGCCAGACCAACGGTTAATATGAGTTTTATTCCACTCAGAATATCAAAAGCAAATATAATTATAAAATATTAAAGCATAATTTTCTCATCATTTTCATATAAGTCACTATGCTCGCAGATGCGTACTTAACAAATTATGTACATTTGAATATTATGACATTTTTGCATTTTTTTTCCCGCCCTTCCAATATTTTGATTGGTGACATCATGAGAACATGATATATTGACGTCATGAGAACATGATATATGAGCTAGATTTTTTAAGTTCTTAGGCCTTTTAAGTTGCTAGTCTACTTTTGTTAGTTTTTGATAGATGTTTGTGGCGATGACATGTGAACGGTGCGATTATTATTTTGAGGATTTAATATACTCTAGGCTAGGTTAGCCAGGATTAGGCTAGTTTAGCCAGGGTTAGGTTAGGTTAGGTTAATTAATACCAAAATATATTTTCCTAGTAATATTTGATGTGTTTTGCTTAGATTTTGACTTCCATTTCCCTTGAAAATGAGCCAAACTTCAAAGTACTATAACTTTGTTGGATCTCATTTCCGACGGAAATGGAGGTCATATTTGAACAAATCACATCAAATACTACTAGAAAAATATATTTTGGTGTGTAAAATGACTGAGTGACTTAAAATACATAATTACCAGACCAACTTATAGAGATACTGCAGTTGAGCCTAAATCTAGTGAAGTAGCAGTTCAAGTAAACTTAAATGTCCCTATACCTCATAGTGAGCCTAGGTCTAGATATCCTCAGACAATTCCTGAAAATGATGAGTGGACTAAACCTAGGAAAACCTAGAAAGCTAGAATTCAAGAGCCAAGGAAAAGTATCCTTATAGAACTAACCAATCAGTTTCATACTTTCTCGCTGGTCCAGGATCAAGATGAGAAAGCTGAAGAAAGTAGGCCTATAAAACAAAATGCTAGCAATAATAATCCAGACTCGTATAAACCTAGGCACTCTAAAGCTATAGGTGTGCTTGAACCAGCATCCATTATAGGTGACTCTCAAGTGAGGGGCCTAGGATCTAAATTACCTAGAGGTAGCATAGCTTACTGTTATCCAGGTGCAGGGATAAATAGAATTAGTAATAAAATTATAGAAAAAGGATCTGGTATTGACCTAACTGTACCAAAGAATATGGTTATACATGTAGGTGGAAATGATATAAAGGGTAAGCACTCCGAAGAAATCATGGAGTCATATAAACAGCTATTAACAAAGTTAAAGGAACGGAGACCTAACCTTAAAACATCTATCACAGGTATAATTCCCAGGATACATGAGAATAATAAGTGGTACTCACAAGTATTATATATAAATAGTAGGCTTAAGACACTATGTCAGAGCATGGAAATTACATATATCGAACTGTGGAATAAATTTAAAAAAAAAAAAAAAAAAAGAGTTCTTTAACAGAGATGGAATTCACCTTAATAGTAAAGGAACTGATTTACTATCAAAGATTGTATCATATAATTGACTAAAAACTAAAGGAATAGGCCAAATTAGTACAAAACCAATACTCTTTATAACAATAAACTAATAAAAAATATAATAAAAACTCAAAAGAAAAAGGTCAACAAAGAAAGTAAAAGAGATGCAAATAATATACCATCACAGAACAAGAACCAGACTAAATTACAAGCAAAATATTCCAAGGGTTCTTTGTCATTTTTCTATGTAAATGCAAGAAGTATCCGAGATAAAATAAATGAATTCAAGGCATACATAGGTATTGAAAATCCTGATGTTATGATTGTTACTGAAACTTGGACAAAATTTAGTACGATACCAAATAGTCTATTTAGTGAAAGAGATAATACCATTACTTATGAAATTGATGGCTATGAACTTTTTTATGAACGTAAATATTCAGAGGGTGGTGGAGTATTTATTTATGCCAAGACAAATCTGAATCCAGTTGAAGTTACCTCTGTTAAAGAGGAAATAGTTGAATCTGTATGGATAGATATTGGGCATAAAAATGCCAGGAAAATCAGGATAGGGGGTATTTATAGACCACCTGAGGGATGTTCAGTTGGAGGAATCCCCAAAAGTAGAGAAGAAAATAAGTATGTAGAAAATCAACTTATTGATGAAATAAATAAAGCAATGACAAGCAATATTATTATTGTTGGAGATTTCAATTATAGGCATTGTAGTAATGCTTAGTTAAGAATATAAATTTCTGTTTTGTTTAATTAAGATAATGTTTAATGTAAATCATTTACTAATAATTATGAGATTACGAGAAAGCATGTTTGTTAGATTGTAAATTGTTTAAAATGGGTAAAGTTGGTAGTCCTGGACAGAGGAACCCAAAGGAGCTGGCCTACCCA
Source organism: Bathynomus jamesi (assembly GCA_023014485.1). Classification (NCBI taxonomy): domain Eukaryota; kingdom Metazoa; phylum Arthropoda; class Malacostraca; order Isopoda; family Cirolanidae; genus Bathynomus; species Bathynomus jamesi. The sequence goes on along the minus strand of JAJOZX010000052.1, from coordinate 1,707,474 downwards.
TAATAGCCAGTCTTGAGGCAGACGCGATCCCGTAAGATTTAGAGCCATGTGATCTTAGTCAAATTGTTTTGTGTTTCTCTCCGACCTAAATTATTATAATAGAATTTCATACTCGCATACCCCTAACTTAACTAAACCATTTTCGGATTTAATAAAACGTTCATAAGTGTTAATAAAGAGTATTAATATCCCCCCCTTTGTTTTGTAACGGTTTCAGTCTAGGCGCGCTACCATGATATTTATACGACAAAAGAGTGTTAGAGAAACAAAGTGATAAATGAAAGCAAAGAGCCGATAGAGAATAAATAGAGATATAGTAAAGTAGAAAGAAGAGTAAATAATGAGAAGAAAGTAAATTAATAAAGGCGAACACTATATCTGGTGGCAGCGGTGGTCTTACATCATATTTTGTGAGGCTTACCCACGTGATTTAGTATTTCGATTAAAATTCTTAAAACCCGGTATAATAACCAATAGCGTTAATGAATATTTTATTTCGATTATTAAAATATCTAAATGCAAAGTTTACCCCGTTTGCAGGCAAATTTCGATTTTCATGCCTTAAAATTTCATTGTAAATAAAATTTAAAAATGGCGCTCGCCTTCGACATCCTTATAGCGTCCCTGACAAACTTCGCGCCTAAGAATTTAATTTGTTTTCCCTTTGTCCCATTTTGCATCGTCCAGTTCCGTTGCTTTTCGTTTGTCCGACTCAATATTGCGAGTCATTATTACGTTAAATTTCGTTCATTTGGTTGGAGAGGGCATAGTTTTGAAAATTATCGTGCTGCCTGAAGACTCAATTTTTTTTTTTTTTTTCCACTGTATGCTTCAGCTTACCTTTTTATTTTTGTTTAAAATTTTGAAATTAGTAGTAATTGTGATATAATAAGATTAATATAGAAAAAATTTGTACGTAAGTAAAATTGTTAGTTTAAATACAGTGATACACATTTTATATGGTCCTTTCAAAATGTTTTAGCGAAAATTTGTGAAAATTTCATGAAGAGAAATTTTCTGGGTTTCATTAGCAGATTTTTGATTATATTTCGATTGCCTGTATATAATAATAGGATTATTTTGTTTATATAGATTTACGGGCTTTTTTGCTTCGCGCTATATAGGTTAAGTTACAGTTAATTGACAGTCGAAAGGTAATCTTAAACATATTAAATTTGTCAGATTATAAGTCGCCGTATAGGATTGTGTTAAATTTCAAAATAAGTAGAATTCGTTTAACTGAAATAGAGAAATTGTGTTGTGAAATTTTTATAAGTTTTTTTTTGGATTTTTTATATACTCATTAATTATATACTTAATTATTAACTTACTTACGTATTTATTAGTTATATATATAATTACATATATTTATATACTCATAAACTTTGGTAGGTAAGCTGATTATTTTTTTTCTCCTCTCTCTTCTTTCGTTCATTTCACGACAATTCCGACATATTTGGTAAAATGGCTATTGTATTGTAAAGGGATTTCTTGTAGGCCTATCGTAAAATATTGTTCGGAGATTAACCGTTATTACGGTATGTCTATTGAGTAGTAAATTCTTAGTTATTTAACAAAATTTTAATTGGTTTAACATAAATAAGCATAGGATTTTTCTTTAATAAGCACAAATGTTATGCATAAAATTCTAAATTGTTCTTTCCGCGCATAACATTGAATTTATTAAATATAGGCCTAAAAGTGCAGCAGTAAATTTTATTTTTATTTTGACGGCCAATGTGAGTTACGGTACACATATTTTACTAAATCTGGATATTATAATTTTTTTGAATTACAGAAATTTGTGTAGAAATTTTCTTTACGTTTTATAAATTCATTCAATAATCAATTTTATTGGTACAGGTAGGCCGATTTTTATTTTTCTTTCCAGTTCAATGACAATGGTAAAATTTTTAGTTCAAATTTAGATTGTATTCTAAAAAGGATGTTTTAATTTGATATTTTAATTTGGATTAGAAATGAAAAATGTCTTTTTTTTAGTTCGAGCGTTTGCATGGAAAATATTACGAAATTATGTTAGGATATAATGCAAGTTCATTCGGTTAGGGATATTTGTATAGAGGTTCGCTTACAAACAAAGCGACCGCTCTTAATTATGCAATGTGTTTTTTGTTTACAGTGGATTGCGTGTATTTTGAGTGCATATGATCTATTCTTATTTAGTATAACTATGCAAATTTGTAGTTTCACTTGGAAACGATAAATTACTGAGATTTTTGTGATTTGCAAACCATACTGGGGTTTCTGTTGAAGGAGAGAGTTGTATCTCAGATGTAATTTGCTAATTGCGAGTTCAATTCGTATGAAATTTGACGTTTCAAGTTGGAATTACTGTATTAAAATAATTTTTGGTAGTAATATTTAAATTTTTTTTACTTTTTAATAACTGTTTAGAAAATTATTATTGTTTAAACCTTCAGTCGGAGTTAACTAATGCATTTGAAACATTGACTCAAGTGTACACTCGGAAATGGAGCCTTATAGATAGCCAGTAACGTTTTTGTGGCGTCTTTGTGTGCTCCTCCTCAAAGCAAGAGGGTTCATGATTGTCAGAGAATGGATGACATGAAGTTTCTGGGGTTCATTTTTGTCTTTTGTATTTAGAGGTATTGAGGTGATTTCTGACGATAGTTTGAACAATAATAATTCTTAAATTATACTAACAGTTACTATGTATGGGCGCTTTTATATTTATACTGTACAATTTTGTTTAGCGTTTTATGACTTTTTTTATCTTCTCTGCTGTAACTGCCATAAGTGACCTTATTGGTAGCTAGATTTGATTAAATTTTTGCGAAATTTTGAGATGTGTAATTTTTTCTTTCCGTGAATTTGGCCAGAGCAAATGTGTAGTTAGTATTTCGAAGTGAACTGTCGAGAAAATTCGATAAATTAAAAATGAAATGATAAGCAGTACAGAAACGTTTCGAATAAACTTTTTTTTTCAAAATTGCAAAGGCTCGGTTTGGGAGTCAACCAAGTTGAATCCGAGTTCCATCAAGTGAGTTTAGTCGACCGGATAGGTGATCGATCACCAATGAGAGAGAGAGAAGAGAAACCAAATGGCGCATGGACTTGGCGCAGGATGGTTTCGGAAGAGAAGAGACAGAAGAAGGAACCGAATGCGCATGGACTTGGCGCAGGACAGTTTCGGAAGAGAAGAGAAATTTACGTGTGCAGGGTCTTGGCACACGAAAGTTTCGATCGAAGATGGTCTACTGGTATTTTTCGGGCAGTAGCTGGTCACGCTGCTCGAATGCTTCGCTAAATATGTGTCACAGCGCGCGGTAGACAAGCCACGAGCTTGAACGGGTGCCTACGACTGTACTGTCCATACAGACATACAGTAGGTTCGTTGGGAAACGGCCTACGGCGGAGTCATCGTTTGATTGTTGCCAGTAGAAGAGTCTTTCAGCTGGACGTAGGAAGAGCAGCGTTCACCGACAAAAGTGGAGATGAGACAAGGCGAGTTTCTTCATCGACTTCTAGAATTGCAAATTCTGTCCAATTCCAGTGCGTGGTCCCGCTTTCAGATATCTCCCCCCCCCCCTTGATCCTTTTAGAATTGGACGTGTCTTGTTTTTTTTTTTCGCCATTGGAGAGAGAGCGGACCATTATAGCGTGCTGCCCTGTTGCATATTGATTGATGCAATCCCTTGCATTCTAGCGAAGTGAGCAGGAGAGCTGCGATTGAAAATTGAAATCCATTGTCAGCGTGCGGAGTGTCATCTCAACAACGTCCAGCTAATTGATGTACTGATTATGATGTAATGAAATTATAAGTGAAAAGGGTGCGATTATTGCCCATATTTGTTGTGTTTTCGTGAAGTAGTATGTGCGCTCTTTTCTTATTTTTTCTGTTGCCCTGATAGTACTGTATAACTATACAAATAACTGTTTCAAATGTAAAGCGATCGTTGATGAGAAATCGCGGGAATAGATTGTGAACTTGAGATTTGTGTGGCCACTGTAAGAAAATTTTCCATTATTTTTTTGGCATGTATAGATTAGTTACAGGTTGTAATTTAATTATTAGAGTGAAATGTTATTTTATGCAAATGTGAAAATTATAAAGTTTTCAGTTTTTATAATATGATACAATATATGTATGGGAATTGTCATTCTATTATTTCTTGTCTATTTCTAAACTTTGAATTTGTTAAAGAAAAAAAAAAAAAAAATTGCAAAATATATAAATTTGTTGAATAAAATTATGAAATTTGTTAAACGATATTAATAAGTTTTCTAATGAAAAACTTATTTTCAAGGGGGTGATGCGAGTGTAGTAATGCTTAGTTAAGAATATAAATTTCTGTTTTGTTTAATTAAGATAATGTTTAATGTAAATCATTTACTAATAATTATGAGATTACGAGAAAGCATGTTTGTTAGATTGTAAATTGTTTAAAATGGGTAAAGTTGGTAGTCCTGGACAGAGGAACCCAAAGGAGCCGGCCTACCCATAATAGCCAGTCTTGAGGCGGACGTAATACGCGTAAGATTTAGAGCCATGTGATCTTAAAGTCAAATTGTTTTGTGTTCCTCCGACCTAAATTATTATAATAGAATTTCATACTCGCATACCCCTAACTTAACTAAACCATTTTCGGATTTAATAAAACATTCATAAGTGTTAATAAAGAGTATTAATATCCCCCCTTTGTTTTGTAACGGTTTCAGTCTAGGCGTGCTACCATGATATTTATACGATACGGCAAAAGAGTGTAGAGAAACAAAGTGATAAATGAAAGCAAAGAGCTGATAGAGAATAAATAGAGATATAGTAAAGTAGAAAGAAGAGTAAATAATGAGAAGAAAGTAAATTAATAAAGGCGAACACTACAGCATATAGACTGGGAAATATTACAAACACCAGAAAGTAATGAGAGATTCTTAGACTGTATAATTGAGAATGGTTTAACCCAGTTAGTAAAGGAGCCAACCAGGGCCGATGCCATTCTAGATTTAATTCTAACAAATAATCCAGATACCTTCCAGGATATCTCGGTTTCAGAAACACTAGGTTCAGGTGATCATTGTATCCTTCGGTTTAATATTGTTTGTAATTCAAGACCTAGTGAAAATAAAGTAGAAGTTCCAGATTTTAAAAGAGGAAATATAAATGGACTAGTAAATGATCTGTGTCTAATAAATTGGACATATTCTACAGCCTGAACAGACAGTAACTAGTATGTGGGAAAAATTTAAAAGTATAATGAACATACAAAGGAAGCATATCCCACAGTGTAAAATCACAACTGGAAAAAATAAAAAACAACCTTAGATAAACTGCAATGTAAAAAGAGCAATCAGAGAAAAAACAAAAGCATTTCATAAATTCAGAAGAACTAAAAATGGCACAGACTCCGAAATATATAAAAGTAAAAGAAGCATTTGCAAGAAAGTAATCAGAGATAGCAAATGTGACCTGGAAAAAAGCCTAGCCAAGAATTCAAAAAACAATCCTAAGAAGTTTTTCAGTCACTTCAATTTGAAAAGTAGAGTGAAAAAGAAAATTGGCCCCTTCCATATAGATGATAAAACTATAGATGATGATCTTGAAATAACTGAAGAACTAAACAAATACTTCTCATCAGTATTCACAAATGAAAATTTAAATAATATTCCTGATCTTATACTACCAGGACAAGATAGAGAAATAAATGAATTAAGGGTAACAAAACTAGATATCTTAAAAGCAATAGATAAATTAAAAATGGAAAAATCTCCAGGGCCAGATGAAATGCATCCAATAGTCATAAAAGCTGCCAAAAAGAATATAGCACAGGCACTAGAACTGAAATTCCAGAGGATTGGAAGAAAGAAAATGTGGCTCCAATCTTTAAAAAAGGAAATAGAAACTTGGCAAAAAACTACAGACCCATCAGCCTCACCTCCATTATTTGCAAATTACTCGAAAGTATCATTAGAGGTAAAGTTACTGAGTTCCTTGAGGAGTGCAACCTTATAAATGATAGCCAGCATGGCTTTTGAAGTGGAAGGTCCTGTCTAACCAACTTGATTGAATTTTATGATGGAGTCCTATTGCATTTGGACAATAAAGAGCCAGTAGATATAGTATACTTAGATTTTGCAAAGGCATTTGATACTGTTCCTCATGCAAGATTGTTGGTAAAAGTTAGAGCCCATGGTAAGAGGTCATATAGCTGATTGGATAGAAGAATGGCTGAGAAATAGAAAACAGAGTTCATCTAAATGGAAATAAGTCTACTTGGAGACCCGTATTGAGCGGAGTCCCACAGGGGTCTGTTCTGGGACCTCTGCTTTTTGTTGTCTATATAAATGATCTAGAGAAGGGCCTATCATGTAAAACCTCAAAATTTGCTGATGATACAAAATTAGGCCATAATGTTAAGTCAGTAGCAGGAGCAATGACAATACAAAAAGACTTAGACAGAGTAACAGCCTGGGCAGATAAGTGGGAGATGAAATTTAATGTTGATAAGTGCAAGGTTATGCATATTGGGCCAAAAAATCCAGAATTTGAATACAATATGAATGGAATTTGGATTAAAAATGATGATAAAGAGAAAGACTTGGGTGTCACTATGACAAATGAACTCAAACCCTCAAATCACTGTATGGTAATCAGAAATAAAGCAAACAAGAATGATCCCATCTCTAAGACAATTGACATATAAGGAGAGACTGGCGTATCTAAGCATGTTCTCATTAAAAAGGAGGAGGTTAAGGGGTGATATGATAGAGGTGTATAAAATGATAAAAGGGTTGGATAAGATAGATTTTGAGTCTCTCTTCATTAAAGATCACAATCAGACTAGAGGTCATAGTCTGACAGAAGAAGTGGTGACTTCAGATACACTTGATTCTTTCAAAAGAAGGTTGGATAGTTTGATGTCTGCAAGGGACATCTGGTGATGGTGTTTAAGCCCATTTTTATTGCATGAATGGTACTAGTTTATTTCATATATATTATGTGCATTTGGGTGATAGATCCCACAGCTCAACACAGGTGTTGTGGGATATAGGGAGGCAGCATCTTGGGTTAGGGGATACTCTCTGTCCTTACACACCCTATTTAGAGATTCCTCTGCCGAGCGGTGCCCCCCATAGTACTGTGAGGTATTGAAAAACTCATGATCTTCACTTGCCCCACAAACACCTTTAAATGGGAGACCCAAAATGGGTGCACACACATTTCTACATTACTGTACAGTCTTTATAGCCACACCGACACTTTTCCTCAAGTATATATATTGTAATGTATATGGATGTAAATTGTGACTTGGTCCGCATTTGATATGGACCGTGACTTATTTTTGGTTGGCATGGTACTGGTATTGATGGGTACCATAATGAAATTGACTGGATCTTTGGATCTGATATATTTGCATGTCAGTTATAAATAGATATAGTGTGTAACATATTTGTGGATAGTAGCCTATTATGACTTTGATCCTCTGGATCCAGAGATTCTATCTTTAGTTTTAAATTGATAATTAATTAGTTTTAAATTGATACTTAATTAGTTTTGTAAAAATTGGTTATTGCCAATGTACAGGCAGTTTTTACATAGTGGAGCCACCTTGATGGGCCGAAGTGGCCCCTAGTGTGCCCACTATAAAAATTTCTTATGTTATGTTCTAGTGTCAGAGATAGGCCCACATCGAGTCAGCAACCCTGAGGTAGGACCTAATAGGATCTCCAAGTCTGTACGTTTTTAGTCAAACATAACTAAACTTAACCAAAGTGTGATCAGTGGTTTCCTAAAGTGCTAGTGATATCCCATTTTGGTAAATTTATAGTATTACACCTGTCTCCCTTTGGAGGTGAAATTTATGTTTTTCCTATGGTTTTTGATGTGTTTTGAACGAATCTGACCCTCAAAGCCGTCGGAAATGACTCGTTTTTGAGATACCCCCCTTCCCCCCACTGGCAATCGAAAATGAGTCATTTCCGACGGTTTTGAAGGTCAGATTCGTTCAAAACATCAAAAACCATAGGAAAAACAAATTTCATCTTCAAAATTGACCTATCCTAACCTAAATCACTTAGTCTTGTAGGCAGCCCAGGAATCACTATAAATCACAGAGCCAGGCCTAATGTACTTCTGAATGAGTGGAATGAGTGTTCCATTCCGGTACAAAAGTAATTCAAATTCAAAATGGATGGAGCGCAGTGATTGGGCAGACATGTAATGAACACACAAACAAACGTACGAATACACAAATGAACATACAAACACACTAGATACACACCAAAAAAATGTTTATATCTTGAAAATGAAGCATTTGCGAAAAAAATGCTATAGAAGAAAAGTGTCTTAGAATTAAAAAATCTACCTAATGAATATATAATAATTGCTGGACGTTAGACGGGTGTAATACTATAATAATACCCCCATTTTTAGAAAATGGTGCATGACACTGATTGTAAGATTTGTAAAGTAGAAGTGACAAACAAGGATAGAGCAGTAGCTTGTGATAAATGTGATGACTGGTACCATGCCAGTTGTATTAAGTTGCCCAATGATATCTATAAAGGCCTGGATAAGAACATAAGAAATTTTTATAGTGGGCACACTATGGGCCACTTCGGCCCATCGAGGTGGCTCCACTATGTAAAAACTGCATGTACATTGGCAACAACCAATTTTTACAAAACTAATTAATTATCAATTTAAAACTACCGTAATTAATTATCAATACAAAAAAAAATTTCACTTTTTCTATATGAAAGTCACAATATGATAATAAAAACCCACTCTAATAGGCAGAGTTTATTTCCACAACAGTTTTGATGCCCACTGGCATCCTCTTTGGGTAGGTACAGAGAAACGAATGTATCCACCTGAAGAGGATGCCAGTGGGCATCAAAACTGTTGTGGAAATAAACTCTGTCTATTAGAGTGGGTTTTTATTATCATAATTATCAATTTAAAACTAAAGATAGAATCTCTGGATCCAGAGGATCAAAGTCATAATAGGCTACTATTCACAAATATGTTGCACTCTATATCTATTTATAACTGACATGCAAATATATCAGATCCAAAGAATCCAGTCAATTTCATTATGGCACCCATCAATACCAGTACCTTGCCAATAAATCACAGTCCATATCAATTGCGGACCAAGTCACAATTACAACCATATACATTACAATATATATACTTAGGAGGAAAAGTGTAGGTGTGGCTATAAAGACTGTACAGTAGGGTGGATCGATTTTACATTTTTTTCGACTTCCATATTCTAATAGAGACAAAAACTTGCGCATGCATAAGAAAATAGCCTCTGCAAAATCTTAGCTCAATAGGTAATCATCTTCTGCCCCCGGCAGAGCGATGAAAATCATATTTTAGTAGTCAAAAATGTATTTTAAACCCTAGCCTAGAGTCATAAAATTTTGCGTGTGTGTTATTTCATGCCTAAGCAACGATATAAATGCTATGGGAAATATATAAATGCATTATTTAAGACAAAGAGCCGATCTGAAAATATGTGTATTATACATATTTTCAGATCGGCTCTTTGTCTTAAATAATGCATTTATATATTTCCCATAGCATTTATATCGTTGCTTAGGCATGAAATAACACACACGCAAAATTTTATGACTAGGCTAGGGTTTAAAATATGTTTTGACTACTAAAATATGATTTTCATTGCTCTGCTGGGGGCAGAAGATGATTACCTATTAAGCTAAGATTTTGCAGAGGCTATTTTCTCATGCATACGCAAGTTTTTGTCTATTAGAATATGGAAATCGAAAAAAATGTAAAATCGATCCACCCTACTGTACAGTAATGTAGAAATGTGTGTGCACCCATTTTGGGCTTCCTATTTAAAGGTGTTTGTCGGGCAAGTGCAGATCATGAGTTTTTCAATACCTCACAGTAGTATGGGGGCCACCACTCCGCAGAGGAATCTCTTTAAATGGGGTGTGTAAGGACAGAGAGTATCCCCTAACCCAAGATGCTGCCTCCCTATATCCCACAACACTTGTGTTGAGCCATGGGATCTATCACCTAAATGCACATAATATATATGAAATAAACTAGTACCATTCATGCAATAAAAATGGGCTTAAACACTATCACCAGATGTCTCTTGCAGACATCAAACTACCAACCTTCTTTTGAAAGAATCAAGTGTATCTGATGTCACCACTTCTGTCAGACTGTTCTAAAACTTAACATAGTTTTACAAACAGAGTAATTTTCTTAAATTTGTTCTACATCTTCGCTTAAATAATTTCATACTATGACTTCTAGTCTGGTTATTGTGATCTTTAATGAAAAGAGACTTAAAAGGGTTGGATAAGATAGATTTTATCATTTTATACACCTCTTATCATATCACCCCTTAACCTCCTCTTTTTAATGAGAACATATTTAGATATGCCAGTTTTTCCTTATAATATATGTCAATTGTCTTAGAGATGGGATCATTCTTGTTGCTCATTTCTATACTTTTTCCAGTTTTTCAATATCTTGTATCAAATAGGGACTATTAAATTGAATACAGTATTCAAGGAGGGGTCTCACATATGAGATTGAGTCTAGCATTTGTTTTATTTCTGATTACCATAGTGATTTGAGGTTTTAAGTTCATTAGTCACAGTGACACCCAAGTCTTTCTCTTTATCATCATTTTTAATCCAAATTCCATTCATATTGTATTCAAATTCTGGATTTTTTGGCCCAATATGCATAACCTTGCACTTATCAACATTAAATTTCATCTCCCACTTATCTGCCCAGGCTGTTACTCTGTCTAAGTCTCTTTGTATCAGAGTTCATCTAAATGGAAATAAGTCTACTTGGAGACCCATATTGAGTGGAGTCCCACAGGGGTCTGTGCTGGGACCTCTGCTTTTTGTTGTCTATATAAGTGATCTAGAGAAGGGCCTATCATGTAAAACCTCAAAATTTGCTGATGATACAAAATTAGGCCATAATCTTAAGTCAGTAGCAGGAGCAATGACAATATATACTTAGGAGGTAAAGTGAAGGTGTGGCTGTAAAGACTATACAGTAATGTAGAAATGTGTGTGCACCCATTTTGGGTCTCCCATTTAAAGGTGTTTATGGGGCAAGTGAAGATCATGAGTTTTTAAATACCTCACAGTACTATGGGGGGCACTGCTCGGCAGAGAAATCTCTCTAAATCAGGTGTGTAAGAACAGAGAGTATCCCCTAACCCAAGATGCTGCCTCCCTATATCCCCACAACACTTGTAAAACTATGTTTTCTTAAATTTGTTCTACATCTTGGCTTAAATAATTTCATACTATAACCTCTAGTCTGGTTATGATTTTTAATGAAAAGAGAATCAAAATCTGTCTTATCCAACCCTTAATTTTACTACCTTAAACTATACCCAATCCATCAACATATGTGTGTGATTGATTTTTAAACATGTGTATAGACCTGCTACTAATTACTTCTACCAGCAAACTATTCCAGCTATTTACTATCCCATGTGTAAAAAAGTTTTTGGCAATACTCCAAATGGGGTCTAACTAATGATTTATAAAGAGGAACTATAATATCGCGCAATTTGTACTAAAAATTCTGAGCTATAAAACCTAACACTTTGTTCGCTTTATTGACCACTGCTTTACTTTGTTTCGCTACTTTTAAATCACCAGTGACTATAACTCTCAAATCTTTTTCCTGCTCTATGCTTATCAACTCTTTCCCTGACATACTATATGCAAAATTACCATTATGTGAACCTATATGTAAAATTTTGCTTATTGACGTTAAATCTCATTTGCCATGTGACTGACCAATCAACAATTTTATTCAGATCATTCTGGATTTTACCTCTATCTTTGTCATTAATTGCCCTACCACCCAGCTTCGTGTCATCTGCAAACTTTGAAACTGTACTGACTAGGCCGACATCTAAATTGTTAATATATATAGGAAAAAGCAAGGGGCCCAATACAGAACCCTGAGGAATGTCACTTGCTACATTAGCCCAACAGGACTCCACTCTATCAATGACCACCCTCTGTTTCCTACCTCGCAACCACTCTTCTATCCTATTTATTACTACACCCCTGATTCCATGAGCCTTACTTTTCTCAATGAGTCTTTTGTGCAATATGGTGTCAAACGCTTTTTGAAAATCTAAATACACTACATCAACCACCTGATGACTATCGTAAACATCAACCACGCTTTGAAAAAATTCTAAAAGATTAGTTAAGCAAGATTTGTTTCACCTAAAACTGTGCTGTGTATTTCTAACTAAGTTGTGCACTTGTAAGTGTTCGACTATACGATCTCTAATTATTGATTCCAGTAGCTTACCTATAACAGACGTTAAACTGATTGGCCTATAATTTCCCACTGCACCTTTATTGCCTTTCTTAAAGATAGGTGTTACGTTTGCTAACTTGAAATTATCTGGTACGCACCCCTCAGAAATAGACACATTAAAAGTCTTTGTTAGCAGCACAATAATGCTATCTTTTAATTTTTTTAGTTGTTTGGGATATATGGAATCTGGTCCTGCTGATTTACGTGTTTTCATTTTATCAATATAGCGCATTACCTCCACTTCACTAACCACAATATTATCCAAAATATTACCATTATCAAAAGGTATTATGTCTATGACCATAGGGATATTCGTTACATCTTCTATAGTAAAAACTGACATAAAGAATTCATTTAGCAAAGTAGCCATTTCCTTGTTTTCAGAAACTAGATCTCCATTAACATTTTTCAATGGCCCCAAGACACTTTTTACTGGATTTCTATTGTTGACATATTGAAAGAATTGCTTGGGGTTTTCTTTACTAGCATGAGCTATGGAGATTTCATTCACGCTGGGACTTTTTTATTACACTTTTTGCTTCATGCCTTAAAGATATGTAGTTGTTTCATACCCACAAATTGTCTTTATCACACTTATGTAGCCTATAAGCCCTATCTCTACTCTTTATAATGTCTCCTACTCTAGAAGTAAACCACAAGGGCTTGTTATTTACTTTTCACGCTTAATTTTGTGTGGTACACATTCCTCATTTATATTCCTAAATACTGTTTCAAACGATTCCCACATTAGTTTTGCGTTGGAGTTCCCCATTACATTTTCCCAATTGATGCATGGCAATTTATTTCAAAATTTACAGAAGTCTGTATGCTGGAAATTGGGAATTTTAGTCGAGTTAGCTAGTTTCAAGTGACACTGAGAGGACAAATGGATAAACTTTACCATATTGTGATCGCTATTGCTTAATGGTTCTATTACTTGAAGATCAGTAATTAGCCTATTATCTGTAGTTATTACTAAATCTAAAATACTGTCTAACCTTGTATGTTCCCCAACCTTTTGAATAAGAAAGCTATCCTCGAGAAAATTAACTAAATGATTACCTTCCGCGTCTGTATTGTATCGTAATTCACATTGGCACAATTAAAGTCACCCATAACTAAAGCCTGCTCACTACCGATTAGTCTCTTTAGTTCACAACATAACGTCTTGTCCATATCAGCTGTTTGATTAGGGGGCCTATATATAACCAACAAGAAGTTTGAAATCATTCAATTTAAGTTCTGCTATAGTCAAATCTTTTGGTTCTGGAATTGTGTGCTTTACTTCTATAACATTTGCAATATTATCTTTGATATACAACATAACACCACCTCCTTGCCTACCTATTTTGTTTTTAACAAAGTCTATAACCTCTAATTTGATACTACCCTACAAAGTCATGTGTTTCAATGCTAAGCCAAAATTCATTTATTGCAATTAATCTTAGTCTTTACAAGCAATTAAAGAAGAAAATTCATTTTATTTTATTTCGTAAGCTACTAGTATTTAAGGATAGAACCTTCAAATTGTTTGTAATTGTGATACCTTCGCGAGTGCAGGGGAAATTTGTGGAATTTATGCTGGGACAGTTTGAGTTACGGCAGCCTGAAAAGAAGAGACAGTATTATGAAAGTCATCCTAAACGCGCAGCTCCACCATCATTAAGATGAAGTCCCTCCTGCCATAGAAACTTCCAAAAATTCGCAAAATGCCCTCCCTGTTGGCAAAGAGACTTTAGGTTATTGTTAATATAGGTCGCCTTGCTGTAGAAATTGTTACGATGGATAATTCGAGGAAGTATACCTGTTAAAACAATCTTTAGTTTTTCCTTTTAATCGCTCTAGTAAGTCCCTGTACCCAGCCAGCAGTTCTTCCGATCTAGAACTTAAAACGTTATTAGTACCGACATGAATAACGTACGTTCTATCCTCAGCAGTACCATCTGTAAAATGGTCAACACTATTAGTTATATCCTCCACCCTTGTACCAGGGTAGCAGTAACGATGCCTATGACAAGGGTTTCTCCCACAGAATTCCTCAAGCTTCCCTCGTACAGTGGAATCACCAATGAGTCATATTTCTGGTTCATCAACATCTTTGAAACCTAAAACAGAAAACTTATTGTTTGTTATTACTGGTAGACAAGTCTTAGGTTTTCTCAATGGTGCTCCATTATGCACTCGAATGAAGGGTTGGGAACTAGGGGAAGAGAGAGAGCTATTAGTACTATTTATATTATTAGTAGAAACTGAGGCAGGAGGGGTCGTAACTGGAGTCTCAAGGGATTCTAATTTTGCTGTCAGAAGCATCACATTTTCTTCAAGCCTCACTCTGGCCTCCCTCTCACGTTCTAACTTGTTCCTCAGGACTTCCATGCTTGAGCACCACCTGCAAACTAACTGCTCATTATTATTAGCCATTGTAAACGTGTAAGCAGCAAATTTCCCTTCACAGTGACTGCAAGTACTTGATGAGGGTGCCATGCTTTTAATTAGTTAAAAAAACAAACAAAAAAAATAAAATGAGCATTTGGAAATTTAGTAAATTACAATGTAGGTCTACCGCATACTTATTGTCATCACCTGCCCAAACCTGCAAAAATGTTCTTGAAACGCAGAAACAGGTTCTTGTAACACAAATTTATACTAAATGAATATATAATTAAGCTACTGATGAAAAGTCTGTAAAAGAAAGAGTAGTCATACCCTGCCTAACGTCGGTAATTGGTTCCAAGGACCCCGACGTAAGTCAAAAAGTGATGTAAAGCGAACAGAGGTGTCTAAGTCTACCGAAAACTGATTGTGAACACTGTAAAACACTCCGACGATGGTAGTGATTAGATACAACTATAAATAAATACTTTATGGTTGTTTTCAATACTATAGATAATAAATATGAAAATGAAAAGTAAAAATAGCCTATTGTACATAAAAAAAAAGTATAAAGAGCAACAAGGGAAAATCGCCTAAGTATACCTGTACTGAAAGACCATGTAAACACCAAATGTAAAACACAGTGAACGCCTATAAATAAACTCCTAACATCGGTAATTGGTTCCAAGGACGTAAGTCGAAAAATGATGTAAAGTGACGTAAAGTCGAGTAAAACGACGTAGTGTGAACAAAATCTTGCTCTTGAAAACCGACGTAAAGTCGAATTCAACGTAAAGTGAACCGACGTAAAGCGGGGTATGACTGTATTAATAATACTTATCTGATCGTGATTCGACTGACTTTTTTCCTTTTTTCCCACGGTGTGTGACCACACTCTACCTGATCTCCCGAAGGAAGGGAAAATGAACCTTATTTTCTGATAGATTTGAAAAACAAACGAAGTAAAATGAACCTTATGACTCCTTGTTTTCTGATAGATTTGAAAAACAAACAAGGCAAGCCACGTGCACTAGCCTTGGATTAATCAATTAATATAGTACTGAATAAAGTCAATAAATGAAATATATTCGTTAATGAATGATTAGTAACATGAAGTAATTTAGTTAAGAATGCACCAAACACTTTTTTTTTTTTAAAGACACCTCAATGAAAACCACTTATTCAATTGATAACACTGGACACTCGATAAAACATCTGTTCACAAGGAAAGACTGATATACATATATATATATATATATAATATATATATATATATATATATATATTATATATTATATGGTATAATAAAGAGCTACAGAAAAAAGGGTACAAAACTCCGCAAGCCAAACAGATAACACCAAAATCACAAGTCAGGGATCTTGGAGTAATAATGTCGTCGGATGCAGAATTCAGAGAGCACTATAAAATCAAAATCACAATGGCTAGAAAAATAATGGGAATCATCTGGAGGGCTTCCGCAGCAGGAAAGCAACATCATGCTCAAATTATGGAAGAGTCTAGTCCTACCAATAATTGAGTATTGCTCAGTACTCACAAGCCCACACAGAAAAAGAGACACTGCGAGCATTGAAGCTATACAAAGGACTTTTACGTCTAAGATAGAGGAAATGGAAGGTGAAGACTACTGGTCTCGACTATAATCCCTGGAACTCTACTCTCTTGAAAGAAGGCGAGAGTGGTACACAATAATATACATATGGAACATACTTGAGGGCTCTGTCCCTAACCTCAGAAATGAAATAGAAACAAACTGGAATGAGAGAAGAGGCAGATTTTGTACGGTCCCAGCTGCGGTGGGACAAGGAGCCATGAAAACGAGGATGGAAAATACCCTCAGAATACGGGGCCCAAAGCTCTTCAATGTCCTTCCAAAAGAAGTGAGGAATCTCCAGCACACCAACCTGAATAACTTCAAGAACCAGCTGGACAGATTCTTGTGCAAAGTCCCTGACCAGCCATGTGTGGCTGGCTACGAGGGCAGGAGGCGATCAGAGAGCAATTCCCTCCTTCACCAAGTCCCGCAAATGAGGTGGGATGCTGCAGAGGGGTTGACCGCAGGTCGATCCTGAACCGTCGTTCAAACTCAACAAAAGTAAGTAAATATATATATATATATATGTTAAACACAGACCGTGCATGGAACAAGGAACTCTTCTGGGAAAATTAAATCCACTATAGTCCGGATAAGTAATGGTAAATGACAAATACCATAGTTTTTTCTTTTTCATGATTTTAGCCCGACGTGGGCAACGGGTCTCTCGCAAAGAGATCCCATAAATATAGCTTCCCTCACCAGCTATCTGCAAAGCAGACAGGATCCAGCTTTGGGACATGGATCTAGGGTTTAAAGCAAGCCTAGATCCTTACATTCAGAACTCTATATAAGTAAAAGACTCGTTGCATTCACGTCGTGTTGAATAAATCAAGAAAAAGGGGGTAACTATTGTATTTTTAGCCAAAAAAAACCAAACTTAAACCTCAACCGGGACATTGAGCATCCACTTTTCAAGCACGAAACACGTCCGTTTAGTATACACAAACTCAGAATGGTTCCCTGAGAACATTATATGTTAAACACAGACCGTGCATGGAACAAGGAACTCTTCTGGGAAAATTAAATCCACTATAGTCCGGAGACCCGTTGCCACGTCGGGCTAAAATCATGAAAAAGAAAAAACTATGGTATTTGTCATTACCATTACTTATCCGGACTATAGTGGATTTAATTTTCCCAGAAGAGTTCCTTGTTCCATGCACGGTCTGTGTTTAACATATAATGTTCTCAGGGAACCATTCTGAGTTTGTGTATACTAAACGGACGTGTTTCGTGCCTTGAAAAGTGGACGCTCAATGTCCCGGTTGAGGTTTAAGTTTTGTTTTTTTTGGCTAAAAATACAATAGTTACCCCTTTTTCTTTGATTTATTCAACACGACGTGAATGCAACGAGTCTTTACTTATATAGAGGTTCTGAATGTAAGGATCTAGGCTTGCTTTAAACCCTAGATCCATGTCCCAAAGCTGGATCCTGTCTGCTTTGCAGATACCTGGTGAGGGAAGCTATATTTATGGGATCTCTTTGCGAGAGACCCGTTGCCCACGTCGGGCTAAAATCATGAAAAGAAAAAACTATGGTATTTGTCATTTACCATTACTTATCCGGACTATAGTGGATTTAATTTTCCCAGAAGAGTTCCTTGTTCCATGCACGGTCTGTGTTTAACATATAATGTTCTCAGGGAACCATTCTGAGTTTGTGTATATATATATATATATATATATATATATATATTTAGAGGAGGGGTGACAAGCTTGACCTTTGTGAAATGAGGAATCCATGCAGAACCTTGGTAAGGTACACACACACACACACACACACACACACACACACACACAGTAAGCAGTGTTGTGCCCATTACTTCATAAAAGTAACAGTGTTACCATTACAGTTAATTCTGAAAAAGGGTAACAGCATTGCAATGGGAGATGTTGGATGCTTCCATTGCATGCTCTCTCACAACAAACAGTTGACAAGAGCACAAATGTAATCGTATGGATGTCTGCTCTCGTCTTTTGGCGTGGTATCATAACACTGCCCAACAAAAAAAAAGATTTTTTGCTGTGATTTAATTCTAAGACCTGTTTCTGGATAATATTGATGCTGATTTCAAAAATCACCTTAGATTTTGTCCATCATATCAGGTTTTTGTGCAATGCAATATGCCTATTTTGGGTGATCCATGAAGGGCTTATCAAAATTGATGATTTTTGAGACATGTTAACAGCTGTTTTGCTATTAAAGTTTTATCTGTTGAATACGCAAATCTGTGCATTAAATCTAAAGGTCATGTACAACATATTAAAATCTTGGGTATCTGTGATTTCTCCAGGTGTGAGCGTGACGTCATGATCTGAGAGAGATTTCCCATTGGCGGAGTGAGAGCAGCTGGTTCCACTAGTGATGTTACTTGTAAACTTTCAGCAGTTGGGTTGCAACATGAGCATTAAAGTTCACTATCTCAACAGTCATCTGGATAAATTTCCAGAAAATCTTGATGTTAGTGAAGAGCAAGGTGAAAGGTTCCACCAAGATATCAAAGTGATGGAAGAATGATACCAAGGAAGATGGGATACCCATATGATGGCTGACTACTGCTGGAGCCTGCAGAGAGATTGTCTTGACATCTCTCATTCTAGGAAGTCCTATAAGAGAAAATTTATCAGCACTGAAAAGTAAGAAAACAAGAAAAAGAATGTTAAGAAAACTGGTCCCGTGCTTGCTTTAATATGGATTCATTTTTTGCTTATTTGAACACTTTTAATCACTTTGTATCAATATTACCATTGTATATTAAAGTTCACTCCTTACACAATATTTTACTTTTCGATGCTGATTCTGAGTATGTAAAAACTTATTTTTTGAAAAGAAAAAAATTGGGCTTAACCCTGCCAAAATACGATATCTCCAAAATATCCATATTTGATTGCTCGAAAACCTGACGTGATAGGCAAAAACTAAGGTGATTTTTTTAAATCAGCACACCAAAGTTACCTAAAAACAGGTGTTAGAATTAAATCAGCAAAATTGGTGTTGGGCAGTGAAATGAAGGTGAAAATGTTTTGGAGCATATTATCACTGAGATGAAACCTGGATCCATCACTATGAACCAGAAAGCAAATGACAGAGCATATAATGGAAGCATCCAACATCTGTTGCAAGGAAGTTCAAAACGTAGCCATCAGCAGGTAAAGTTACGCTAACACTGTTTTGGGATACATGAGGCCCTATCCTTGAACATTATCTACAGTGTGGAACTACAGTAACAAGTGCATCGTATTCTGACATACTTTGGAATGAGTTAAAGCAAGCAATTCACACAAAATGGAGAGGGAGATTGTTGGAAGGTGTTGTTCTGCTACACGACAATATGTGCCCTCATACTGCTGCACAGACTAGAAAATGCCTTCAAGAGCTTAAATTTGAAGTTCTTGACCATACAGCCTACATTCCAGACCTGGCACCTTTGGATTTTTACCTGTTTAGACCACCAAAAGATGCTTTTGGAGGTCAACAATTCCAAGGTGATGATGACCTGAAGGAGGTGGTGCATGACTGGCTATGCACACAGCCAAAAACATTCTTTTGTGATGGCATTAGGAAGCTTGTAGATCGCTGGAATAAGTGTATTGAGAAACAGGAAGACTATGTTGAGAAGTGATGTGTTTATAATCTATCAGATGTGAAAATAAAATTGTGAAAATAAAAAGTGTGGATACTTATTGAATTACCCTCATATAATATCGAATGACCATGTATGGTAGCTTTTAGGCCTTTGGCCAAGGGCTAAGGTTAGTTTAATGTAGGGCCAAACATTCCCTAATTTTATGGTGTGGTACAGTAGGCTAGTTGTAGTATATATAGCACAATATACCCCTAGGCATATATAGTTTAAACACAAATACCAAATGAAAGTTAATTTACTATTTTGGAAGATCTCAAATGTTAATTTAACTTAAATTTGAAAACTGTGAAAGGATTGAATGTAGATAGATAGAATGATAGAGTTGAGGTTTCCTTTAAAATTTGAATAGAAAGCCAGTGTAGGCTTAATCTATTCACCTTTAGACCTATTATGTCTAATTTTAATGATTGTTTTCCAGAATGTCAGAAGTGGATTTAACCCTTTTTGATATACCTTGGCAAGATGTTATTTTTGATAAGATCATTCCATATCTTTCTTTGCGGGATATCTGTGCATTGAGGGCTGCATCTATGATTTCTAAAGCTCTTATTAATGAATATATGAAGAATTGTCATATTTTGGATGTATCGCATACACAGATAACAGAATATTCATTTAGTGCAGTGAGTATCAAAGTCAATGTTGGTTTTAAGTTTAAAAATGTGACATTTCTTCTTTGTTAGTGACCATTAAATTGATTAAACTTACCATATCACTATTTTTCATTGAAAGTATGCTACATGCAGGGCCTTTGTTTATTTTCAGAAAAATTACTTGAGTAATCCAGTTAAACAGAATATATTTAAAAAATTGCTGTTGATAAATCCAGTTGCTAGCCAAATTTTCAAATAGCTTGAAGACAAATTCTATTTAATAGGACAACATTGTACGGTAGTTGTATGGTATGTGTTATGTAGTTCTAGCTACTCTGTTTACTCTAGATGCTGAACAACCAAAGATTAGGCAAGTAGTAAAACTTCAAACTGGGAAATTTGGATTGGATTTCTACCCAGACATCAGTCACTTGTTCTTCAAGTTTTTGTTTTGCTTCTCAGATGAGTGAGGCAGAGGAAAAAGGTTATTGTAGATAACTGTAACCAAATCTTAAATGATGGAGTAGCAAAATTATAAAGAAACTTGTTAAATGAGTATTAGTATTAAGTTGTATTTACTATTAGTTCCATGAATAGTAAATAATAGTTTCCATATGCTTTTGAATACTTTACATTTCTTTCTGTTAAGTAAAATAGGTACATAAAAATAGCACTAGGTTACCATTAATAATAATAATTTTCTGTGTGCAGTTAACATCTTCATGTAGAAATTTGAAATCTCTAACTGTATCTGGTTGTCGGAAACTTCGAGGTGATGGTTTGATAGAATTGTTCCAAAGAAACAAAGAACTACAGTCTTTGAATGTCAGCCACTGCCCTCTTTTGACAAATGCTGTCTTACAAGTAGGTTTTAAATATCTTCCGTGAAGCTGGAGTTCTCTTGATTATTGTAGGGAGTAGATTATTCCATTTAGAAAGGTAATTTTTACAAATTATTTGAGTCCTCACTCAGAAAGATTGGTATATGGGGTTCCTGGAAAGATTTAAGCTACTCTATTGTCCAAGTCAGTTTGTTCTTAATGATCAAAAATTGTTAAACTCTAGTACTGAGACTACATTTCTCTTAAACAAAAAAATTTACAATAATTTGACACTTGTCAAACTGAAATATGTTCTTATGGGTGTTTGAATTTTTAATAATTATTGCAATATAAAACAAATTTCGTGATTTTTATTAATAAACAAAATGTTTATCATGTGTATCTTGAATTAAATGTTGATAAAATTGTAGCTACTGTAACAAAATTTCTTGGTGTAATGCTAGACAAGAAATTGCAGTGGAATGATCATGTAAATTATATATAAAAAAAGATCTGAAGGAGCATTGTTATAATTAAATTTAGACCTGTAATCCCTAAACAAGTTTTATTAGCTCTATCATACCCTTGTTTTTTCTGTATATTATATTACATTTCATTGAGGTTATCCAAGTTATGAGCGATATTTTATTATAATAATAAAAACTTGAAAAACGTCAATCTCAAGTTGGCTAATTAACTTACAACTATGATAGTTATATAAAGTACTGTACCCCTGTAAAGGGGGGGGGATTCCACTAACAACACTTTTAAACAGTTTCATTGTCATCCAAAAATGAGCAATAAGGTGCTTTATTTCCATGGTCATTCAAGTGAATTCTTGAAAGAGCTAAAACTATTTTCTTTGTCCAAAAGTTGACTTGGAAGTCGCATTCTTTCACTAACATTGTCAGATTTGTGGATGAAAAGAACATGGCAATTTAAGTTTGTGACATCAAATGTAAACGAAACTCAGGCTCACTCTTGGCAAGGCTTAGCTATTTGTCTGGATGCTCAACACAGGTCAGCAAGGTCCTAACTTCAGGTTTCTATTAAGAACCAGCCCACAATAAGGTTGAATAAGGCCTAGGTTTGAGCTGGCAACAGAAATGCTAACCTAGGCCAATGTAGGACCAAAATTGCAATGATTGAAGGTCACTTTACTGAATACTTATAAATGGATAAATTTAATCTAGCATAGCCTTCTAACATCAATAAATATATTTTCTTATATGGGCCTAAATAGTGCAATGATTTCTTGAAATACCTTTGATTCTTCATGCAAGAAATTGTTTGTTTACAAAAAGGTAGTTTTCTCTAGTCACCTCTGGAGCTGGCTTGGCAAAACTCAAGTCAAGTCTAGTTTTTGATGAAAAGAACGCAGCAACTTGAGGTGACTTTGTCAGTTGGACAAAAAAAAAACTTAAAATAAAAAATGTGATTTTAGTAACTTGTTGCTTACATTACACACACTTTTTATTCCTTTTCCAACACTAAACCAAACCTAAATAAACATGTTTGTAGAAGCATTTGTACAAAAGTTGCATTTTTAGTATGAGATATACTATTATTTCTGGTGGGATATTAGTCTTGCTGGTACTGAAAGGGTTAAGAAGCCTGATATCTTTCTGGACATAAATGCTTCTCAGTGGTGTAGTGGTTAGTGTGTCGCTGACTACGAATCCATCGGCCCCGGTGACAGCAGCTGGCGCGCAGCAAAACCCAGCTGTTCATCCTTCCACACAATAAAGAAAGTGGTTGGTAGATAAATGGGTACCCTAGGTGGCCTAGTGGTTAAGACGCTGGGCTGTTGGAGGGGCATGGTTTGGATTCCACGTTAAACTGTAGGTCTAAGGTGGAGTGAAAAGCTTGACCTTTGTCAGAATGAACAATTCAGGCGGAAGCTAACCAAAGGTTATCCAATGATTCATTCTAATGAAGTATTATTAATGAAAAAGACAAGAAAGTTTGGAGTGATTTGATTTGGAGACTTTAGTGGTATTATATATAATTGGATTATTTTGTCCTTCAGTCTTTCGCCATTCATTGTTTAAACCTTCGAAGAGTGTACTTAGGACATTCGCCTTGGCTAGATGTTGGAGGGCTGCAAGTAATTATGTTGCACTTGGTAAGTGGTTGGTCATATTAAATAGTGTTTTTAGATTAAGATGCAGGCATAGTGTTGTTTGGGAAAGGACTTTGATTTTGATTTCATACAATACCTTTACAGTCTCCAGTGACATTAAAGGTTTCATCTAACAACTTTTAATAACACTGATGTGTCTTAAACTACACCTTCCATTACCTGTTAAGAGGAATCTCGTAGCGAGATGAAATATTATGAAACTAAATAGTCATCTTATGAGCTCTTTAATAAAGAATGTGAATCTTCTATTGAGTTATTTCAGTGGTTTGGTTATGGCACTTTCCCCAAACTGTGAGGCAAGATATGTTGAACAGGGACGCAAGAAGATTACATACCTTTTTGAGTAGTTAAAAAATGCCTTACAGTTTGGTAACAGTGCTGCAATAAATATTTCTAGTGTTTTGTGCATTCAACCTTTCAATGTTCTGTGCGATGATTCCTCATTTCACGAAGGTCAAGCTTGTTGCCCCTCCTCTCGAGACTCGGTACTGGCTCGAGGTTTGTCAGCACCCTTAAGACTTTTTACCATTTTAATAATTTTTTCATGATGACTAGGAATAAAGAATCTCGCCACAACAATAAGACATAAAATAGACACTACTCAACAATTTGACTTCATGTCAGATGATTTTTATATTTTGGATTCCTTTTTTATTCATTAAATATTTTTTCTCCATTTTTTGACACCTCCCAGCATTTTGCCCAGTGCAACCGCCTGGTTAGCCAGGGTCTTGAGCAAGTCCTGTCTAGAGTTGGCCTGATGAAGTAGAGTTGGTTTCTTGTGCTCTCCACCTCACATACTGTAGCCAGGTACACCCGGGTCATCTGGAATTGTTCTGAGCCAGGTGTCTAGTCTTTCGAAGATGTCCACCACTACACCACTCGTGTTCCTTAGTTCCTTGGGCAGCTGGTTGAACAGTCTTGGTCCTCTCACAACAAAACTATTTTCCTTCAGGGTTGAGGATGTTCCCTGTCTAGCCTTTAAT
The DNA here is from genome assembly GCA_023014485.1 of Bathynomus jamesi. Classification (NCBI taxonomy): domain Eukaryota; kingdom Metazoa; phylum Arthropoda; class Malacostraca; order Isopoda; family Cirolanidae; genus Bathynomus; species Bathynomus jamesi. The sequence goes on along the minus strand of JAJOZX010000052.1, from coordinate 1,682,959 downwards.
TTGTGAACACGATGCATTCCTCCTTTTCTACTTTCTACTGTTCTTTAGAGGATTATAGGGTTCAAAATAAGATTAGGGGCTAGTTCCTCCTATTTTAAAAGTGTAAATAATGGTGTACCTCTCCTTTTCTTTCTAGGAATGTTTAATTCACATAACCTTTCTCAGTGGTTTAGTTCTTTGTATCCATTGCTTTCAGCTGTGAAGCTTCTCTGAATCATTTCTAGTTGACTATTGTGTTCTTTTTATATGGAGATGTTAAGACTGAGCACTATTCCAACTTGGGTATGATCACTGTTTTCAATAGAGGAATCATTATATTCCTATCGCTTCTTTTAAAGGTCCTCAGTATCAGTGATATAGGACTTGTCCTTTTTTTTTTTTTTCTAGTCTCGATGGTGTCAACTACATCACTGATGTTCCTTGAGTGCAACGAACACTTATCTTGTTTCAAGTAGGCAGTTAACTGATGAAAAATGTCACAAAATTTGAATTTGTGAATAAATTGAGTAAATTTTGCAATTGTCACTCGATAACCTCTTTAGAATCTTTATTCCAGAATGTGAAATACAGAGCTTAGGAATTAGGCATTGCACAATATTGAATACATGCAAAAATTGCATATGGTCTCCGTTTCAGTTTCGGTCTCAAAACCTTTTTTCTGGTTTCAGTCTCAGCCATGATGGTGTTGACTACATCACTGCTCAGTATCTGCCCAGTTATTCTTTCTGCTCTGTTTACTGTTATCTTATTTTGTTTCAAATTTCGCTTCATCAGTCATTAACAACACCTAAATCTTTTGCTTTAGAACTTCTCTGAATTTCCTGTCCATTTAGGGTATAGTATTCCATGGATTTTAGGTTCTCCCTTCTTCCGTACCTTAATAGCTGAAACTTTTCAGTGGTAAACTTCGTTTCCTTCAGACCAATTGTAGATTCTGTTCATGTCTGTTTGTAGAGATCATAATCCTCTGGGTTTCTTAGTTTTCTAATTTTAGTGTCATTGGCAAAGGATGTTACTGTGCTGTCACTGATAACTTCCTCATCTATATCAGTTAGCATGATTATGAAAAGTAATGGAGCTAATACTGTTCCTTGTGGTACTGAGCTAAGGACCTCTGACTCTGATGAAGATATTCCTTGAACTGTAACGACTTGCTGCCGCTCACTAAGGAAATTATATACCTATTTTCCTACTTTTCTCATTATTTCCATATATTTCAGTTTATGTGCTATGATTCCATAGTCATGTCGAATGCCTTGGCAAAGTGTGTATGTTACATCATAGTTTTCGTTACTCTCAAGCGCATCAATAATGTTGTTATAGTGTTCCATTAGTTGTGATAGGCATGATCATCTTGACCAGAATCCATGTTGGTTATCATTTAATTTTTTTTCGATTTTCCAAAAAGTCAGATTTTTTTCTCTAACTATTCGTTCAGATATTTTCAAAGATTATTTAGGTATATGCAAAAATTTAGGAAACACGCATACCAGAGTACATTAATAAATAGAACATTTTCAATGCTACCTCACGCTGATTATGGGTACCAGTAAATTGCATTCTTGCAGTTGAAATAAGGGGGATGTGAAGGACTGACTTCAGTTTGAAGGGGGCGTTGGATAAAAAGGTTTGTGAAACACGCTGGGTTAAGGGCCTCTAAAAGATTGGGGAGTTGCAGAGTTGAGAGTAAGATTAGGGACTAGTTTCTCCATTATTTTCCAAGTGTAAATAATGACTTATCTCTCTCTTCTCCTTTCCAGTGAATATAGGTTTAATTCGCGTAACCTTTCCCAGTAATTTAGTTCTTTGCACCCATTGATCTTGGCTGTGAAGCTTGTCTGAATCCCTTCTAGGGTGTGTATATATATATATATACGAGGGTCACTCAATATATCCTCCTCAACAACCTCATCATCACTGAAACTTTCTTCCATGAATAGCATCCTTCATTGGCCCAAACAAGTGGAAGTCTGAAGTTGCTAGATCCGGGCTGTATAGTGTATGGAGGGTGGTGGCCTCTCTTGTTTGTAAACTGTTGTGTGGTCTTGCGTTATCATGCAAAAGAAGGATGTCTTCCAGTTTTCTCTCCGGTCAAACGCGCTTTATACGTCTCTGGAGTCTCTGTAGGGTAGCAGTATATGCCCTCAAGTTGATTGTTTGTCCTTTCTTCATAATGTCCACCAGAATCACCCCTTTCATGTCCCAGAAGATGGTGGCCATAACCTTTCCTGCAGAGGGAGCCACTTTGAACTTTTTCTTGCGTGGGGAGTCTGCATGATGCCACTCCATGGATTGCATTTTGTTTCAGGTTCAAAGTGGTGTACCCAGTCTCATCCCCATTCCAGTTCGTGAAAGGAAGTCATCCCCTTCTGTCTCATATCGAACCAACGACTCTGAAGCAATTTCTTTTCTTTGGGCTTTGTGATCTTCAGTCAGTTGGCGAGGAACAAACCGTGAACACACTTTTGAGTAGCCCAGTTGCTGAATTATCGTATTCACACTTCCTTCACTAATTCTTAGCTCCAGTGATGGCTCCTTGTATGTGACGCGCCGATTTGATCGAATAATGCTGTTAGCACGTTGCACAGTGTGAGATGTCACAGCCGATGCCGGGCGACCTCTGCGTGGCTCATCATCGAGGCTGGCTCTGCCCCCCTCCGATGATTTCACACGTTTAAACCAGCGTCCAACTGTGCTTCGATCAACAACAGCATCTCCGTAAACGTTTTGTAGACGTTTGTGAATATTTCCAACTGTTTCTTTCTCTGTGGTAAAGAACTCGATAACAGCTCTGTTTACGACGTACATCACTGTCAGACGCCATTTTCGAAAATGCGTTAACCATCGGTTTTATACAAGGGCGTTTAAAAGCGGTGTTATACAAGAAGGGGAGGTTCAAACTGGAAAAATCCGGTTATGTGAAGCGCAGAAAGTTCAAACTTATGGCCCAAAAGACATTTCAGCCCCATGGCCTATCATTTAGCTAAGAAAAAAGGGTGGGGCAAAATATATTGAGTGCCCCTTATATATATATATAATTTGGGGGCCGACCGATAGTATTCCCAAAGTATCGATACCGATAGAGTAAAGTATCGGCTGATACCGATATCTGTCCCAAAATATCAAAATAGGATTCAAAGAATGTAATTCGACGCATGTACTGTAATTCAAAACATATATTTGAAGAAATGGAATTCACAAAATAAAAGTCCAGTAATGGAAACAATATGTAATTAAAAAATTGTAATTCAAAAAGTGTAACTCAATCTAACATTTCACTCAGTAATCAAAATTGAGGAACTTCAGATTTTTGGAGAGGATGATTTGTTCCTCAGCGTTGATTGGGGTGATGATGGCTCGTTTCGCATTGATAACATCTCCAGCAGTTGAGAAAAGCCGTTCGGAGTCAACTGATCCGGAGGGGCAGCTCATGCACTTCTCAGTAACTTTGGCAATCTCTGGGAAATCAGCAGAATGTTCTCGCCAGAAAATGAATGGATCCCTATCCCCAGCGATCCGAGAATTAGTAGCAGACACCGCAGACGCACAAATTGCAGGTCACCTGTTTTCCATCAGTGCTTGAAACAGTGAAGGACTTCCACACAATGCTTGGCATTGTCACTCTCACTAAAGCAAAAGCGAATAAATTTATACAAGTAGTTAATAAATTTTAAAAAAATTATTAAACACTATTAGACTGATTCACAACTTGCGAACTGAGGAAATGATGCCGTGATGGTTACGGGCTCGCTTTATATAGAGCGCTGAGTCGTTGAAATTTCTAGAAACGTCGGGATAAATCGCGAACACACGCGTAACTTCTCGAGCAGCCGGGAAGTTTCTATTTGGAAAACGCCCATTTTTTTTTTTCATTTTGAAACAAAAACTATCGGTATCGGTAGCTACTAACCATTGGTATCGATACCGATACAACCACCGGTCGGTGCCTAATATATATCATACACCCCTGGAGTTTAGTGAATTGAAATCTCCAAGAGCGTATGATATTGTGTTCCTGGATCTAGAAGACCGTTTCGATGTCTGATATTCCCGCAATCTCACAGAGCACTTCGTGGATCCTGTAGACCTCTTATCACCAGTTCCCAAAAGTCGAACAGTGAAACATGTCGGCGGTTATTGATTTAATTAATTTTGGGCAGGATGGTTATTAATCAGTTATAGTAAATGAATTTTCTTTTTCACAGAGTTAATAATATGAATATTTCTTCAATAAAAGTTTATAAGTACAGTAATAGTTGATCCTTAATTGTAAGATATTTAAATAAGCTGGGGACCTCTCTAAGACACCCTTGTCCGTTTTGAGCCTCCAAGCCTCCAAGCCTCCAAGCTTCAAAGCAAAGCTATTCTTAACGAGGTAGAATACATCTCTCCACCCCGGAGACCCGTCTCCTCAGAATCTACCGTAAGGGCGTTGAGCCCCTTCTTATATAGTCAAAGGAACGGAACCTGCCTACGCCACCACGCAAGCGGTTGACGTCACCTGGGAACTCTGGATAAACGAGCGTCTCACAATCCATGTGTTTCCCAGGGGCAATCAAAGAAACCGTCCACGTCACTGGCGTCCGAGTTCCGTTCGGAAGGAAATGAGTCATACACTAGCGTGTGAATTATTAAATGAATGAAATTATGTAAAAATAATGGTGTCATCGGGGTGCGGCTTTACTTCGATGATAAATCAAAATATAACATGTACACAGGGTTCTGTATTGGGTCCATTGCTTTTTCTTGTATATATTAACGATGTCGGCGTAGTCAGTACAGTTTCAAAGTTTGCGGATGAGACGAAGTTGGGTGGTAGGGTGATAAATGACAAAGATGGAGGTAAAATCCAGGAAGATCTGAATAAAATTGTTGATTGGTCGGTCACGTGTCAAATGAGATTTAACGTCGAGAAGTGCAAAATTTTACATATCGGTTCGCGTAACGGTAATTTTGTGTATAGTATGTCAGAGAAGGAGTTGGCAAGCGTAGATCAGGAAAAGGATTTAGGAGTTAGTCACTGGTGATTTGAAAGTAGCGAAACATAGTACAGCAGCGGTCAATAAGGTGAACAAAGTGCTAGGTTTTATAGCCTGGAATTTTTAGTACAAATCCACGATATAATAATTCCTCTCTATAAATCATTAGTTAGACCATTTGGAATACACGATCTAATTTTGGAATCCGTATATGTACAAGGATATAGACAAAATCGAAAGAGTTTAAAAGACGGTCAACTAAGATGATTCCGTCGCTGAGGTCGAAGTCGTACGAGGATATGTTTGAGTTAAAACTGACTACAATCGAGACTAAGGAGTGATCTATTCCAGGTTTTTAAAATTATGAATGGGTTCGATAACGTAAATAGAGAGAGCTTTTTCGAAATAGCACAATATACTGTAGTAGAACTAGAAATAACTAGTGTAAACTGACTAGTAGAAGGTTTGAGACAGCAGTTGCCAAAAGCTTTTTTATGCGTAAAAGAGTAAATAGCTGGAATAGTTTGCCAGTAGAAGTAATTAGTAGCACGTCTATAAATATGTTTAAAAATCGGTTAGATGCATATGTTGATAGATTGGGTATAGTTTTAAGGTAGTAAAATTAAGGTTTTTGTAGTTCGGAACCCATGTAAAATTGTAGGTCTCCGCCGCCACCACCACGGATGACATGCGCAATACACAATTACAAACACGGTTAGGTAGACCAACCATGAGTGGACCCTAGAGTCTTTGTTGGTCTGCACGCACGCACGCACCTTCTAGGCTGTACAAGATAAGTATGAACGTGTGACGAAACCTGTTTTGGCTTCATACCAAAAATCACGTACTCGACTGAGTCCTGTTTCCTAACTTTATAATCTATCTATTAAACGTAACAATTTTTTTTTTTTTTTTTCAATTAAATATTCTAAGATTTTATTACTTCGTATTTACGAGTATTAATGACCTTGGAAATGCTTCGTGCACCCCCCGGTTTGACAACCCTGGTCTAGATCGACCATCATTATAAGAAAGGTAATCCGTAATCAGTTTGAAGGTTGAAGCGAACTGTTGGAGTTTACGTCGTCGTCGTAAATATTTTTCTACCATTCCACTTCTTGTATTTTCTGAAAGGTTTTGTATCGCGTAATTACTACGTTAATTATTTTAGAAATCGAAGATGACTAATTTGTTTTTTTTTGTGCGCGCGCGAGCGCTCAAGAATAACTTCACTACGTACATTTAAAAAAATATATTAACATTAATAAAGTAGAAATTATATGAATTCGGAAATCGAACGCGACGTTTTTTTTTATAACGGGTGCGGCAAAAATAACGCCCTTTTTAGTTTATTCTCTTTTATTGAAGGAAATAAATCAATTACAGCATTTTAAGAGAAATAATAAGGTTTTTAAGAAAAATACAACATTTTAAGAAAAATAATAAGTACTTTCTCAGTAAAAACTAAAAAATAACAAAATGATACAATATAAAACTAAAAAATTATACTGTATAAAACTATAGAGATACAATTATTAAAAGGGCGTTACTTTTGCCGCACCCGATATATAGGATTCTGTCCGTAAGCCGTAGGGACTTTTAACAAATTTTTTAACTGGTTCTCATTTTGAAAATGACATTAACTTCCCGTTTGATTTTCAATTTAAATAAATCTAAATTTGAAAAAGTGAAAACTTCATTATTAAAAGTTTGTCAGATTCAAAAATAAAAATTCAGTTAATTAAATTTCAAAGTAAAAACGAGAAGTAAAAAAAAATAGTTTAGAATGAAACTGTAAAAATTCTGGAGTCAGAATTGACTTAAAAAAAAAAAAAAAGATTCTTTCGTCTCTCGTGTTCGTGGAATTCCATTACGGAAACTTTTCTTTCTACTTTTATTCGTTGCAAAACTTGATTAATTAAAATAGGAAGTAGGCCGAATGGCTATATTTTAATTTCAATAAAAATAGTGTTAATTACGTTTCTAAATATGAAATGACTGTGAATGAGTCTGTATCAGCGTCCGTCTGATTAATTACACAGGTCAACAAAAAAAATATTTTTTTTCGTTGCCAAGGAAATTCGTACGAATTTAGGGTATTTTGGGGTTGCTGAATTCCAAAATGAAAGTAGTTTTTCCGATTTGGCTCTAGTTCTTGAGATAATGAATACCCTCAATTAATAGGAAACGTAACCATAACGCGTGCATATGGGAAACTACCGGAACATTCTAGATGGTGAGACCGAATAAAATGCCATTATGTATTTCATGTGTTTACTTTTGTAAGATTTGAGACAATTTCAATGCGATTTGTAAGTAGGCTCCGCCTGAACATTAAATTTTTTGCATTTTTACGTGTTTCATTGGGGTACCAATTATCTCATAAATTAGAGCCAATCTAGCAAAACCGATGTCATATTCGGAATCAGCACCACAAAGTTACCCCAAAATCACTCTAATATGATTGGCAATAAAATGAGTGTTGACCAGTGTTATTATTATTACACTTTGATTATATTCCGTGATTTTTAACCTTTTCCAAAACTCGGTTCTTTTTATTCTCAATTATTTCAGGAAAAAATAGAATGTCTTGACATCAGCAAATGTTGGGATGTGGATAGCGAAACGTTGTGTCAGATTTTGTCAGAGTACCCCAATTTAAAGGAACTAAACGTTTCTCACGTTGAAACTGTGGACGAAAATGTTCTCTGTTGGTTAGCCAAAAAATGTAGACGCATCAGAAAACTGAATTTGAATAACTGTTGGAAGATCACTGAAAAAGGATTAAAAAATGTAGGTGTATTTCTTTTATTTTTAGTGAAAATTTTAAGATTTTAGTGAGTAGAGGACTGAAATTGAGGATTAAATGCTCGTTTAAATGGGAGACTGAACGTTTACCTAGAGTGTCGAAGATAGAAAGTCACGCTGATTACACTAGGCAACAAATTTCAACTTTTTTTTGGTTACAGACACGTGAACTACTGATTCCTACTAAAGCGCTGATGCTGATTTCAGATCTGATATCAAAATTTCTCTATCACGTCCAGATTTTGTGTAACCGAAAACCCCTATTTTTCATTTTTTTTCTCACCCGCTTCTATTACGAAAGCCGTCTAAGCTACTTTTCCGTGCCACGTTTTATGTTAAGCATACTTAAATAATTAGTGAACAGGGATGTCTTTCCTCCTTTATTCTGGCTTAAGACAGATAGCGGAATTCCACTGGCGGAGTTACCACCCCTGCGCCCAACCATCCACCCAAAGCGCGTTAGTATTTTGTTGTTACTACTGAAAGGCAAATTCCTGTTCTTAAGTGAAGCTTTGGTGTGTCCTCTTCCTTTGTCGCTTGTAGGATGACGAGCTCTCCTTCTGCAGGAACCAACAATAATCTCCATCATATTTGGGTTGAAATTACCTTGGTATCTGTTTTCCATAACTGAGATCTGTTGGTGGAAGCGTCACCATGCTCGTCACTTACAGCCCCAAGGTTGGCCGGGAAGAAGTCAAGATGAGAATGTAAAAAATGAATTTTCAAAGACATTCTGCATCCCATTATTTCATAAGATTTAAGCATGTTTTCTACGAGTTTACGGTGGTTTTCAGCTTTGTGGTTTCCAAGAAAATTTTTGACAACTTCAACGAAAGATGTCCATGCTCCTAGTTCATTCTCATTTAGGTTAGATGGAAACGATGAGTCGTGGATGACACTGCGGATCTGTGGTCCAGTGAAAACTCCAGCTTCTAGCTTAGCATCTGTCAATATTCCTTTGAATTTATCCTTTAAATATTGGAAACCACTACCTTGATGATCCATACCCTTCACGAAATTTTTCATAAGGCCAAGTTTAATGTGAAGTGGTGGAAGATGTACTTTCTCAGGGTCAATAAGTGCTGGGTGTTTCACATTGTATTTACCAACAACATGTTCAGTTCTAGATGGCCAATCATGTTTTTTGTAGTGGTTCTTGTCATCTCTGCTGTTCCATAGACACAAAAAGCACATATGCTTTGTGTAGCCCAACTGTAACCCAAGAAGTAATGATACAACTTTAAGGTCGCCACAAATATTCCATGTGTGGTCCTTATATTTGATGAGTCTTAGCAGCAGTTTCATCGATTCATAAGTCTCATTAAGGCCAGTGCATGTGCTACAGGTATTGAAGGTTTTTCATTGCCGTTGTGCAGTAATACAGCTTTAAGGCTAGCTTTACTAGAGTCAATGAACAGTCTCCATTCTTTTGGATCATAGCGACAGCCAATCCCTTGCATCAGACCACTGATATCGTGGCAGAAACAAACGTTTTCTTCCTGTAAGTAAAATGATGAAAACTGCAAATGGCGATGGTGAAATGGGAAACTTTGGTGTTTGGTTGGAGAAGATTAAATTCTTGAAGTCTTGAACCAAGCAACTCTGCCTTTTCTTTTGGTAATTCCAAATCGCGCACTAAGTCATTTAACTCCGCTTGACTTAACAAATGTGGGGAAATATTTGCATCTGGAACATATATGCCATCTTTCCCTGTTTCTATATCACTAGCAGAATCTTCAGATGAACTGCTGTCTGTTATCGTTGCTGGTGGAACTGGTGGTGGATTTGTTTCATCATGTGGTACTGGTTTCATTGCTGATTCGCAGTTTGGGTACGTGATCTTTGATTTGTTTTTCTTTGTGAAACCAGCAATCTTTGTCAAACAAAAATAACAATCATTGAAGTGATTTTTCGGCTCACGCCAAACCATGGGGACTGAGAACAGCATAGCTTTTCTTTTACCATTCATCCAAGCTATTAACATTGCATTGCACTGTGCACAGCAAATATGTGGTGCCCAGTCCCTCTGTTGGTCTCCTAACTTACAGTCAAAATAACACTTGTAGGCAAGTTTAATCTTTGTTGTTATGTTTCTACGTTGTGGCTTAGGTGTATATTTTCCACAGACAAAGCAGAAGTTGTTGGGTGATTTACACAAGCACGTCTATTTGATGCCATTTTGAATTACCATGCAATATCTGAAAAAACGTAGAAAGTAATTATTACGATGTGCAAAATAAAAAGAAATACACACCGTAGTACAAAACAAATGCTATAAAAACACACAAGTCACCACAACCTGTCACTTGCTCATCAGCAGAGAGCTTCAACAACCGTTCTGCTTGACTGTCACGTAGCGACTGACCGTTGGGCCGTTGCCCGTTACTATGCTCTTGACTCAGTGTTGCCAACTCGGGATAAATTTTATTTATCAAAATTGTTCGAATTTGTATATAGTTGGCAAAAAAAATTGCTTTAACCTTGAAAAGCAAGTTTCATATTACTGGCATTAAGCCGATTAAAACCAAAATCTGGACGTGGTAGAAAATTTTACTAAAAGTGATTTGCATTTTACACAAAATCTAGACGTGATAGAAAAAATCTAATTATAGATTTGAAATCAGCATACCGAAATTAGCTAGGAGCACCTATTTGGTCTTCTGTAACAAAATCTTTGTTGCCTAGTGTTATCCATGATTAAAATTTTCTGTACGAAAGTGGTAAAATACATTTTGAAAAACCGTGTTAGTTTTAAGAGGGTATTTACTAAGAACAGTCTGCGCATTTTCAAATTAAAACTATCTTTGTAGAAATATTTTTGTTCCGCCCTTTGCAATCGATATGAGTTATAGTACAAACGCTTCCCTTTGCCGTCAGTATTTCAATTTTTTATGGTAATGTTAAGATATGTTATCAGAAAACGAGAGTCTGAGCGAGTAAATGTGTTTGGGTCTACGGTATTAAGCCATAATAATTATTTTATCTCGGCCTGTAGAAAACCCGTTTCTATTTTACATAAGACTTGACTAGAGTGAAAATCAGCAAACTAATCCATTCTTGCACATAGCAACTGGTCAACGAACAAAAAAATAATTTTCTACGAAGATTTAAATTATTTTAGAAGAAATGTGTGTGAACGGTGTGTATATATATTATCACATCGGTTTGAAATATTCATTAGTCCAGAAATCGACCATTTTGGACATTTCGTACCGTGTTGAGGCAGGCCCTAGCTTTTTCTTATCCATTGACACTGGGGTTCCCACCAATTAAAAATTTTCGCCTCTCAAATTCGCAGGTATTGGAATGGTGCCCTCTTTTGAAGAGTTTAGAGGTCAAATTCTGTCCAAAGATCTCCGAAGCCTTTTTGGCTTCCATCTCGAAAAAAGGAATAAATGTTCACACAAAGTTGGTCAGAAGAAGCTTCCACTTCGCGCTAAACGTCCAAATTTAATAGTTATATTTATTATAAACGTCCAAATTTAGTACAATTATATTTATTATAAATTTAGGTGTACCTAAACAATTTCTCTTAATGTTGGGGAAGAGAGAGTTTCGTAAAACCTTTTTAATTTCTTTTCTACACAACTCGGTTATGAAAATAATACAAATATTAAGAAGATTTCCTATTATAAAAATTCCATCTCCCGTTCTATTCCTACAAATTTGAGTTGCTCCGTCGGACCATATCTGAAAAAGAAACTTCACTTCAGACAATACACGAGTACCAAAACTTCTCGAAAGATAAAAAGACAGCTACATGAAAATATTGAAGGTAAAATTTAAGTTTTTATTTTTATAAAAATACAACTATTTATTTACAGAAACCTTTTTCATAGTATATTATATGTTACGGCCATTTTGCAAAATGGCAGAACTTCAGTTAAGAGATTCAATACAGTTCAATTGAAATTATTGAATACTCGGTTAGGTCAACTGTCCGCCCTTGACGATTGGTTAGGTTAAGGTGTAATATTTTCGTTAAACAACGAAAATCACTCCTTAACCCTCTAACGCCAACTGGGTCGAATACGTACCGTTTCAAATACACGCATTTAGACTTAACCCTACAAAAACGTTCGGCGTTAAAGGGTTAACCTAACCAATCGTCAAGGGCGGACAGTTGACTTAACCGGCCATTCACTGTCCAGTTCAATATGAAGTTCTGCCGTTTCGAAAAACTGCCGACAGCTTTACCAGTCGTTTTGCAAGGTGGCCTGGCATTTAATGCCATTATGCAAAAAGGCCGTAACATATATATATATATATGGGATGAATTTCACATTTAAACACGTAAAATGAATGATGCAAACCCACACGGGAAAAAAAAAAAAAAAAAATTATTCCGAGGCCTTTCGTGAGCAGTACATGTGGTGTACTTGTGGGTTTGCATGATATATATATGGCAACATACACTCGCTTCCAAATCATGATGATGCTCACTTGGTGTCATTAAAGAGAGAAAATTTAAATTTCTTCGTTAATTACATGCGTTTGACAACTCGTCATTCGTAACTTTACTCAAAAAATCTCCCCAATCTTTCTCTAAATGGATCCTTTCACTAACTTTTAGATCCCGAAATAAGTTCCTATTACTGTACAATCACTATGAAGTTATGTATAATTCAGACTATTTGAGTTTCCCTTTATTAACCTTTGGCCAACATTCCAACTTCAAATATTAGAAAAATTTAAATACTGTACTTTTTGGTAAACTATTTATAATTAACAGTTTCAAAAAGATATTCTTCGAAACTGCATTTTTACTATCCTTTCAATGTAATTCACACAGTTCGAATGAGAGACTACTACTTTTTTTTACCTTGTTATACTTATATCTATGTTAATGTTTTCGCCCACTTTACTCTTGACCGTCCTAACAACGAATCCCACTTCAAATGAAAGACAAGTAATAATGAAGTGGGGGTAAGAAAGTCAATTTTGATCTTCGTAAAATTTTCAACATGAAGCTCTACATCAATAACACTTTCATTAAATACAAAAATTAAGTGATTCAAAATTCATTTACTATATTTAATATTGACCCGCAAACACTACTACGACCTAAGTTTAAAAAATCTGAGCTAAAAAATGGTTAAATTGCAGAAATGTGTAATCTTCAATTTTTAAAATTGGCACGGTGGTAACTACGTGTTGCACGATCTTTCAGAAAATGCAAACCCTTGAATAGCAGCAGTTCAAATATTTAGTATTACTCGTGAAAATGTTACGACAATGACGACGACGTACAAACGGAACACAGTTCGCCTCTACCATAAATATAAAACCGCTTCCCTTACCTATAGTCGAAGAAAAGTTCTTCCCCGGACTGAATGGATCTTTTGGCGAATATTCCGATTCTGTGGTCACCGTTTACCATCATCACCTTAGCGTAACAATTTGGGTTGATGGAGTGGTTCGCAAATCGGATTTTATTTCCCTTTCGCGTTGCGTCCACCACAAAATCTGTTTGGCGGAAGTAAGGATTAGTGCGGGGGAGGGGAAATAAGTGTTTTGTGGTGGGGGGGGGAGTCAAGTGGGTTTTGAAACTTGTAATCGGTTAATTTTATGAACACAACATATAACATCCGGAACTCCTAATTCCTTAACCAGCGGCCGTAGCTTAGTATAACAGTTTCTCTATAAACGAAGCGAAGACACTGAGGTCGGAGGTTCGACTCCCAATGGTGCCGGTGATAATAATCCGGGAGTTAAGGTAAAAACCGTATGGGTTGGCCTTAGTAGTGTGCTCGTTGTTTTAAGTAACTATGTAATGCTACTTGGCTCCGAATAATATGTAGCTTTATGCAAGAAGGAATAATGTGTACTAACGCAATTAAAGTAACAATTAACCGTGTTTGATGACCACACATTGAACTCCAAACAAAATGAGCACCCAAAAATAAATAAATTTTAGTATAATCGAAAAAGCTGGTAAGATTCCTCACGAAGGAGTATCATGCGTCTTGGAATGGAGGTACTGAAGTTTGTGTGATGACGAGGGGAACTTCAGTTAGTTCCCCTTACAATTACCACCAATGTGGGATAACATCTTGCTGGATCCGAACCACTACCCGACGAAAAAAGACCCAGAGAAGCAGCATGATCGCAGAAATTTCAAGTCTGAGCCGAGACTCGAACTCGGAACTTTCGGATTAACGTCCTCTCGCTCTACCACTAAGCTACCTTGGCGGGTCACGTACTACATGCGAGAGGTCTTCATTTTTGCAGAATGTGGTAAAGATCCATACAAACGGGTCCAACTGGGTTCATGTCAAGTCTTTGAAGTGCCGCAGCACTTTTTCTTTTTTTTTAAGCGTGGATTTGAAGGTTAGGGATATAATCATGTGGCAGAACATGGGCAAAATCTTTTTTCAAGAATGGTTATGTATTTAACAGAATTAAGATATATCTCCTTCAGTACGAGGCGAATCTTTGCAGCAACCAAAGCTGCTGCTCATACCATTGTACCAAGACTAACATGCTGAACTGTGGGCTTCTAAACAGGATTCCTAGAAAAATTGATTAACTCTTCTCCATTCATTTGACGTGAACTAACTACAACTTGAAGGAACTGGAACATTCCTACAAGACGTTATAGGTTTGTGCATCATCAGCTAGGCTTAACCCCCTCCTCATCACACTATCAACAGTGGGTTAAGCAGGGGTTTTCGCCTACCTACGTGTCCGCCGTGTGGTCTTCCTCGTGAAAGACTAAAAATTTCTGCGATATCTATAATCTCTCAACGTGGATTGAGCGTCATCTACATTCTACGGCACAAGCTCTCGCTGTTCGTTTTCTATCAGTGATGGCCATCCTGGTTAATGGCTTGACTCCTTTTACTTGTCTGACGGAAATTAACGGTGATATTATAAAGTGTGCCATTTATAATCCCAAATTGTTTGGCTATTTATCTCGCACTCTAATTAGTGCAGTAGCTTAGACCCTGATTTTTGAAGTAAGTGGACATTCTGGACAAAAGCACCAAACTTGGCTCAAATGTTGTTCAGGACCTTAGCTACCAATTTTTCCCCGGAACCAAGACGCACAACCCTATCTTGGAAATCCAAGATGGCTGCCAGCTAGAAATCAAACTCTTGTGAGGAGTAATTGTAAATAAATAGTCCCTAAACCTACATATTTCAATGCCAGGATTGCTATAAAATAATCAGAATTACCCTTAAATGTTTATTTAATGTAAAATATTTAATAATATAACTATATAATATGTGCTTTTCTGTTTTGCAGGTGATTTGTGAACATGGATTGGAGCAAATGCATGGTTTGTCAAGAGAGCAAAGGTGACTCTCTTAAATGTCCACTCAATGCTGTAAGTGGTAAAAAAACTGAAGCATATGCAACATTTATGGAGAATGTCAACATTCAAGAATCTTGGAAGACTACCAGTTCCTCTTCTTTTCAATGAAGAGGTGACTGTTGAAGATCTGGTTCAGAATAAAGCTGTGTGGCACAAGTCATGCCATGTTAAATTTAGTAAAGAAAAGCTTGAAAGGGCTACAAAAATAGAGAAAGGGCGGATGAAGGTGAAACCAGTTCATCTACGGGGAAGCGGGTTCAGCGGCATCCTATGGACAAAGCAACTTGTGTGTTTTGTCAACAAACACATGGGCATCTTCACGAATTCAGTACATTTGGCGCTGACGTCAATTTACGAATGATGGCTACAGAACTGTGACAGAACTAATGTCTAGAATAGGAGGTGGTGATCTCATGGCCATTGAAGCCAAGTATCATCTGCAATGCTTGACATTTTATTGGAACCGTTACCGCTCACTTTTGAGACAAAAACGGAGCAAGGAAGAAGGCTATGAAGAAAACTTGATGAAAGCAAAGGCAATAGTTGAGGTCGTTAATCATGTAGAAAATTGCGTGGAAGAAGGAATCTTTCAAATGAAGTTTTCTGTGCTATTTGATCTGTATCAAAAAAGACTTCGGGACTTAGGTATTAATAAGGAAATGAACAGAGGACGATTCAGAGAGAAGATTCTGGAGTATTTCCCATATGCCCAGGAAGTGAGTGATGGCAAGAACAAAATCTTAGTTTTTCAGCAGGGAATTCATGAAATGCTCAGAGAGACAAATAGACAGAATTTGAAGGAGATACTATGATTCTTGCAAAAGCTGCTAGAATCATACGCAAGGAAATCGTCAACTTTACTGGATTCAAGTTTGCAGGTGCCTTTCCATCTGGTTGTCAACAGGAATCGGTACCTACAACCTTGAAAACCCTTATATCTATGATCACAAATGGTGCTGACGTGAAGGACCAAACACCAGAAGACTCCCCTGCAACTCTCACTGTCTCGCAACTTATCCTTTTTAATTTTAGGAACAAGCATACATCATCATCTAAGGTTCGCCATTCTTTGGAAAGAGAACCACCATTGCCTCTGTATCTTGGTCTGAAAATTCATACTGAAATTCGGTCAAAATCATTAATTACACAACTATATGAATTGGGTCGCAGTGTGAGTTATGACCGAATTCTTCAAGTCGAAAGCCAACTTGCAACAGCAGTGTGCCAGAACTTCAAGACCAAAGGAGTGATTGTACCAGCTCAGTTTCGTCATGGACCATTTATTGTTGCGGCACTTGACAATCTGGATTACAACCCATCTAGTACAACTGCCGTTGGATCATTTCATGGTACAGGGATTAGTCTGTTTCAGTTCCCAACTGTGTCAAACTGTGGAACCAAACAAGGTGATCTTGTGCTACCTTCTCTAGGTTCAAAGGACTTGGAGTTACTCATGTCCTACTCAATTGTACCAGCTGTTGCAATGGACAAAACCAAGGTAGAAGTCCTGAAGTTGTCTAATGTGTCTGACCCTATTGAGGGACACTACCATGAAGCATGTTTCCAGGAAAAGGAGTGGATGAAAGAAGCGTTCAGGATCTTGGAGAAAGACACGAAATCCATTTGCAGATGTTGACGCCGAAACTCCCCACTTCAAGCTTCTTGAACGGTACACAGTTGTCCTCTATGACAACACCAGTGACATTGAACATGTAGATGAGGCAAGAAAGGTCATGTTCTGTCAGAAGGGAAAAGCTATGGAGACTATCCCACCAACTCAGGATGCTCTTCTCCAACACACCAGGAGGGTCACATACCAGGGAGGAATATAGTCAACCTGTGAGAGAAGTGAACAGAATCTTCCAACTCCTGAAGGATGGGGATGGACCTTTAGCGGAGTCCCCCAGTCATGGACACCAGTTTGGACCACAAGACCAGTAGCATCTAAAGCTTGCAGCGAATTGGTCAAATGCGGCTGCAAGAGCAAGAGTGGATGTGGCACCAGGTGTGCTTGCAAGAAGGCCAGGTGGAAGTGTACAGAACTGTGTAGTTTAACATATAGCGTCGAGCGGGGTGAGTTGGGACAGTTCGGGACAGGGGGTGAGTTGGGACAGTAGGCATTGCAATGCTAAATGCCAAGATATTTCCATTTTATGGTGCCCATTTAATAGCCCTGCCCTTACTCTACAAATGTTGTTAATACAAGTTTTCTATAGAACCACGAATAATGCATGAAAATTGTGCAAATATGAAAGGGTAGCATTTTGACCTTTGTAGAATTTCATTTTTTAAAATGCACATATTTTGCCAATTTTCCTCTCCCACATTCAGTTATAGAGCTAAAGGTCTACTTTTGGTGAGTGAAATCTTCAATTGTTATAGTTTCGTTGATTTTTCTTAAACATGGTTTTTGTGTTAAAATATTCACGATTTTCACTGTATATGTTGTACGAAGTGTGATTTCTGCAGTAAACATACTTCTGATCAGCTTAAAAGTTGTTTTATTGATCTGATCATGCCAAAAAACATAGTTTGATGCCAAACATGCCAAGGGAATTCTCTATTGAAACTTATCAGAAATTCCATTTTGTCTATGGCCGCCATCTTGAAATCCAATATGGCGGCCAAGTAATGGTCTCCGAAGGTGGTTCCGGGGATATTTTTAATTGTTGGTCCAAAATATACAAGTAGGGAAAGTTTGGTGCTTTTGTCCGGATTGTCCACTTCAACTTGTTTAGCTGCCCTACTAAATTATTCAGTCATAACAAGAACACCAACTCTAGTTTTAACGGCCTACAACCTCTTAGGCGTACGACACGAACTGTTTGTCGGTGCATCTAAGCACACACAGTCGCACATCCTACACTTCAAATCGGCTCTTCCGATAATTCTTCTTGGCGCTTATTTCATTTAGCAGGATTTTGCATGAAACTGCTAAAAATTCATAAATCAAATAAAATAATCCAGAAAGAAGACTATCTTAAAACCCCTTTTTCATTTTTCAACAAGTTAAGAACTGCTCAAATATGCATAAACTACTAAAAATATGAATTTAAAAAAGAAAATGGTAGTTGCACGTTATGTCACACCTTGCTCTTGGTAATAAATCCTTTACGAAATTCCCAAGGAACATACACTTGTCAAAAAGTAACGCCACATAACATACTAAACCCCAATTTTCCACCAAGAGGAAGATGGTGGTAAGAGTCGAACCTGGGACCTTCATGTCCGAGTCTAATCCCTAACCAACGAATCACGGAGCTGTCACCTATACAAACGAGTTCTAAAGTGTGACGAATGACAGTGGTATCACCAAATATAATGTAGTTTGAATTACTCGGCTAACAACGAGACATGTATTATACTGTATGTGAGGAACAATACCCGAGACAACATATCCTCTTACCATTATTGAGGTTGAAGAGAAATGAACACATGTACTTGTCGTAGACTTTTCCTCTTCTGTCTGCTTCGTCCTGCGAAATGATTTCTCCGCAGTATTCTGAAATGAATTCATTTTTCTGCGCAGAATCCTTGAGATAAATTCCCCAACCAGCCACATCGGATGGAGCCATCAAAAGGTGTTTGTCTTTTGGAATAAAAAATAACCATTAAGCAACCGACCGAAACGTCCGCATATGGGTCTTTTGCGTCTTTTCAGAAGCTGAAACGACGATAAGTAGAGTCATCTCTTATTTCATCTTCAGTGCAAAGGCGTAAATCCGCATGAAATCAAGTACACTACATTCCTATACTAGTATTTCCCATTTAGCTATTACTCTCTACATGGTGATGGGCTGAACACAGCCTTAATTCATTTTAACATTACAATGGTGAAGCGAGAACAGCATTTTGTATTATTAAGAGAATTTGAGGTTAGTTTTACAACAGTTTCTAAAAGCAAATCTCATTTACAAATGTTAATGAAGTACGGTATGGCATGAAATTCTTAAAGGGATACGTAAATACGATTAGTGTGTAAAATCCTTACGCTTTAAAGGAAGTAATTTAAAAAAAACGGATACTAATATCTGATCTAATATTTTATCGAAACCAGACTTCTCTGTTTATTATTCACAGTGATATCTACATTGTCTCAATAAGCGCCATGTTTGTTACTGTAGACAATTTTAACGAGCACAGAACACTTCCAACAATTTGATCTTACCCAGTATCAAATGAATCTTATGACAATTTCCAAAAGAACAAGAAATCAAAACTTACGTAATCCCCTTTGAACGGAGACGTTTTTGCATGTGATTTTATGGATGTAGAATTCATTGGCGCCGCAGGTGGTGCAAAGGTCTGGATCACACTCTCTGACCGCAAGAAAACAAGGGCACTGCTTCGTATTGCAGGAGGCCTTACAACGACAACCAGGGAATCTATTCTGGCCTGCAACAGAAAATGAGGGTTAAAATAAAGAGAAAGATTATCCCAACATGAAAGACCTTTAAATTCTTGTAATAAATTCTAATACAAATGCCAATTCATCTTACAATTTTCAGTTTTTTCCAGGTTGCTAACTTTATAGCCACTGTACTAAGATGTCTATATCTATCTATATTTGGTATAGCTGCGAAGCATTTCTGTTCATTTTGTCCATATTCAATCCTAAACCAAAGCAAATCAATTCAGCAGCAATATTCATGGTTCGTTATAAAGAATACGCAGTTTTACTCTATGGTGTCATAGAGCTCCGCTAATGATTTCATAAATATGAATGCTACTTTCCGTTTAAATAAATTTTTTTTTAATAAAATGACTGCAGAAAGAAAATTATTTTTAAGCACAATCTTAATAAACAGTCAGACTTTTCATACATGTTCAGGTCCAATAAATCAACTAAAATGAAGGCTTAATGTGCTTCTACATGGTGTCCCATAAGTCCGGCATCATAGGAAAAATAATAAAAAAAAGGCAAAACAAAATCTTTTATTTACAGAACGTGCTCAATATGTCTACCATTGTTTTCAATACACAAATTCAGACGTGATACCCAGTCAGCAAGCACACGGCGAATGATGTCAGGAGTAATGGTGTTACATGCCCCAATAATGCGCTGCCGCAAATGTTCAACACTCCTAATTTTCTCTGCGTATACCAGCGCTTTCAAGTGGCCCCAGAGATAAAAATCTAGTGGCGTGAGATCCGGGCTTCTAGCTGGCCATTCCACAGGCCCTCGACGTCCTATCCAATGATCAGGGAATTGTTGGTACGGGTATTCCCTTACTTGGGTGCTGTAATGTGCAGGAGCGCCGTCTTGCTGGAACTATGTTGGGAAATTTCCTTCTTCGTTCAAGACACTGGGAAATGCTTCTTCCTTGAGCATACGTAGGTAGGTGCCTCCAGTGACATGTTCATCGAAAAAGAGGGGGCCTATGATGCGATCCTTCCAAATGCCACACCATACCATCACCCGAGATATACCTTGTTCCTTTGAAGAGGTATACCAGTGAGGGTTGTTTTGAGACCAGTAGCGGATGTTCTGTCGATTTACCTCACCATTTCCATAAAAACAGCCTTGTCACTGAACAGAACGGTGGACGGGAAATTGGCATCCCGAGCATATTGTTCCGTAGCCCATTCACAAAATTCCATCCGCCGGTCGGGATCATCTTCGCTTAATTTCTGTAGGATCTGAAGTTTATATGGATGCCATTTGTGAGCCTGATGGATGCTACTTTTCGACACTCCTGTCTCGGCGGACAATCGCCGAAGAGACTTATTGGGACTTCTGTTAAAATGAGCCAGGATAGCAGTCGCTGTATCATCGTCAGTGGACCTCCTTGAAGGTCCACTGCGTGGTTTATCTTCTATGGATCCTATTTCCTTAAACTTTGCAACAAGTCTGCTAACACAACTCTGTGTTATTGGCTCGCGGTCTGGATGCAGTCTGTTAAATTCAGCAGTGGCCTCTCTTTGACTCCGATTTCCTATGAGTAGAATTATCTGGATTCGTTCTTCCTTGCTCTCAGACATTACGGCCTGTAGAAAGAGAAAAATATGAATTATGGTTTGTAGAAATCGAAAAATATGAATTTCTCCTATGATGCCGGACTTATGGGACACCCTGTAGTTTTAACTCTTTTATGACAGGAAATTTCAGGCGCTACGCTCACTACCAGAGATAAGAATAGGTCTCAATGAATGAATTAATAATTATCGCGTGAATGCATTTTTTTTGTAATGCTTTCAAGAGAATAAGTTTCGTTTTCTGAACCAAGTGATTTTATAAAACTTTCCAGTTGGTTGTTCTTAAGGTGTATACATGTCGAAAAAGACGCATAAGAATAAAGAAAACTTACAGTCCTGGTTACAGTTGCAATACTTTTCGCAGAAGTTCTGCGTCATGATACAGCCACAGTTTTGGTCACATGGTTGGTTGGGATGGTCGCAGGGAGTGTAGTTGTATACGTGGTTGTTGGAAGAATCTTTCTTCAGCTGAAGCATTAACGGAGCAATTAGAATTAGGGGAGAAGTACCCAAGTGATCCATGACACATTATTTATGCCTCTATTACAAACTTAATTTGATTAATTCTAAATTAGCACAAATGCAGTCTTATAAGTGCTATAAAATAATGACACTTATGAAACTGCATTTTTGCATGCGCGTTTGGAAATGGTTGGTAACTTCGGATTCGGGCCAGGATTTATATTATGCTACCTACGGTTGTAATAACATGCAGATTAGAGGAAACAAGAACAATATAACTTTTCATTACTTTCCGAGAGAGTGAAAGTCGTGTAAAGGATGGTAAGTGTAAATAGTAAGCTTAAGTTGTAGGCTAATGTATATTCATTTTAGTATGGTAGCTCATGAATGAAATAAGCTAACTTGGTAATTATGCACCTCGGTGGTGTGGTTAGCGTCGCTGACTACGAATCCATCGGCCCCGGGTTCGAGACCCGACAACAGCCGGCGCGCAGCAAAACCCAGCTGTTCATCCTTCCACACAATAAAGAAAGTAGTTGGAAGATAAATGGGTACCCTAGGTGGCCTAGTGGTTAAGACGCTGTGCTGCTGATGGGGCGTGGTTCGGATTCCACGTTAAACTGTAGGTCTAAGGTGGAGTGAAAAGCTTGATCTTCGTCAGAATGAACAATTCGGGCGGAAGCTAACCAAAGGTTAATTACAGTGTGTTTCTAAGTCGCGCAACCCAATGCATATACGAGGAGTGATCAAAAAGTATCGATAATTTTATTGCTACGGACAAATGAACGCAAATAAAAATTAACTGTTTACATATGCGAGTCTTCCTGCCCTCTGGCGTCTGCAGTCTGAAGCAAAATCTGCTACCATGAGTCAGTAGTTGGTTGGAGCGCTTAAAAGGAGGGTGTGTTTTTGCAGTACGTATAAATCTCTGAAATGGAACAACGCGCGTTCGGAGACGAACGAAATGATTAAAACAGCTTTTGGAAATGATACTCTCAGTGTAGCTAACGTTTACAAATGGAGAAACATTTGCTCGTACCAGAAATCGAATTTGTTGGACATTTTCATCCGTACGAGAAGTGGAAGGGCGGCCACTGCGTTCCTTGTCTTCAAGTGATGTTTCTCCATTTTTAAACGTTAGCTACACAGAGCATCATTTCCAAAAGCTGTTTTAATCATTTCGTTCGTCTCCGAACGCGCGTTGTTCCATTTCAGAAATTTATACGTACTGCAAAAACACACCCTCCTTTTAAGCGCTCCAACCAACTACTGACTCATGGTAGCAGATTTTGCTTCAGACTGCAGACGCCAGAGGGCAGGAAGGCTCACATATGTAAACGGTTATTTCTTATTTGCATTCATTTCTCCGGAGCAATAAAATTATCGATACTTTTTGATCACTCCTCGTATTATATACTATACATTGGGTTGCGCCACTCTGTTCATTATGAACACTTCAGTCCATTTCAGTTCCCTATAAAATACTACTGACGCCTCATCCCTTCGACATAAAGAACAGTAGAAGTACTTTGAAGGTATGAACTACCTTTCATCAGTCTATGTTATGGGCCTGCTTCTAAGGATGGTTAAGTTGCAAAAGGAGCAAACCTGGATTTTTCTGCAGTGCATAGACCAAAGGCGATGTTTCTTCTTCTTTTTCCTGGGAGGAGTGTTGTCCTTTAAGACGGTATCCACCGGAAGTTCAGTGGCTTCCTTTAGGGCGAAATAATACACCTGCGAGAGAACGCAGCAAGTTACAATTATTAATTTCGATGATCGGACTATTTTGTGCATACGAAGTCTATGGCCTCACACACTCACCACAAAATATTTAGCTACGTGACATTAAAAACATTTATGCATGAGATAAATTGGAAAATTAAATGTGAATTGTAGCTCCACAAATTACTGGATTATTCCATACACAATTTTCATTCAAATATCGTACAAAAACCTGAACGTAGCACTTGTAATTTCTACATTGATATACAAACGGAAAACGCTCACTCTGTCATTCTCAAAAGAACACGAGACAAAAAAGCGTGACAGCTCACTTGCTGGCAACTCTTTGTGACGATGGTTTGGGCAATGGCACAGTAATTATTCAGGAATACTTTGTGAAGGACCCTGAAGAGCGACGCCTCAGAGCCCAGCCATTCATCCAGATGCCTGTAGTCCTTCGCTTTCGCACTCAATTCCGACTGGAGACTGCTGTTTGAGGTTTCTTTGGTGTAAACATGTTTGCTCCCTTTGTTCCCTTCCCCCTCAGATGCGGTGGATGGTGGAGGAATAATGCGGTTATGGTTAGGTTTGGTAGAACCATTGGTATTGGACTGATGGGAAAGGGCGTTGGCAGAACCACCAGTAGTGTTGTGTGCTGCCGAGGGCGGACCAACTGCATTACCAGTACCCATGGAAAGGGTATCCGAAATGGGTGTAGTTGAAGGTGGTCCAGTCAAGGAAGAGTCGGAGCAACTCATTTTTCCTTTGAAATCGAAGTCTGAAGCAGAAACGGAGAAAATGGCTTAAAATGATAATAAAGGGGAGCTTTTCATTCCAAACACTTCACTGAAATTGCCTACAGGAATTTCAAGAATCAATATTCAACAAGACTCACTAATATGGCCCAGTTTCATCTTAAAAGTTTAATTTCTCTCCAAAGAAATAATTAAACATGTAAAGTTAAATCAATGACAAAAGTAATCAGACAGACATTACCATACATCATTTATATCAGGGCTTCCCAACCTTTATCGTGTGCGACCCCGAAAATCAGAAAAACGATTCCAAGGCCTTTCGTGTATTCAGAGCTACACCTCGTCAGGGAATGAAGAGAGAAGGCAAGATGCCCATAAATATATACAACGTAGCGGAAACAAAAGCAATTAGCACATACTTAACAAGAGTTAATGAGCCAAAAGGAATTTTAACAAGATATTGTCAATTTTATACATTCCCGCACTGTTATTGAAATTGTTTTTAAAATGAATAAATGCACATTCTAAAATATTTCTATTATATCTCTGTTTTCAACAAGCGCTTTAGAACTATCCCACTTGATGCTATGATTACATCTATACATATAGTTAAACAAAGCATTGGAATTATTAGCTGTTCTACACGCATATTTATGCTGTTTTACCCTAATATCTAAGGTTTTACCCGTTTGGCCTATTATACTGAGTTATATTGTGTACATCCAATCGAAATACACACAACCAACAACATTTTCCGGGCTATTCTTTATTAGGCGTGATTTAACAGTATTATTATACTTAAAGACTACATTGATGCCAATTGCTTTAAGTAAAGTCGGAAGATATTGAAAATTAACATGGTAAGGTAGGCTAAGGATATTTTTACGCTCAAATTCCTTCACAGTTACATTATTATAATACCTATTCTTGGCTTTCCTAAGACAGTTATCTAAAAATGAAATAGGATAACATAATTTAGTACCAATATTCATGATATTGCATAACTCGGAATCTAAAAATTCAGGATTGACAACTCTCAATGCTTTAAGAAACATAGCAGAGAAAATAGAGGATTTAATCGAGGGATGAGAAATATTAAATAACTAAAAAATAACTATAATGGGCTTTCGCAGCAGTTTCTTAGTATCAATCCGTCACTACCATATTTGTACGGCTTAGTAAAAACACACAAAGTTAATAATCCCATGAGGCCTATTGTTAGCTCAGTAGGCTTCGTAACCTATAAGCTATCTAAATGGTTAGTTAGTTTATTAACGCCGTTAGTTGGTTCTATTTCTAAGTCACATATTGTAAATAGCATGGATCTTATTGACAAACTGAAGTTTCCTAAATGACCCTAATTTCAAATTGGTAAGCTTTGATGTATGCTCGTTATTCACAAAAGTCTCTGTTGATGACCTACTTGATTTTTTTAAAAGATAAGATCTCTGAATATTCTTTCCCTGTTCAACACAACACTCTTATTGAGTTAATTAAGCTTTGTGTCAAAGATTAAATTTCAGTTTGAAAATAAGTTTTATGCTATGTCGTTTGGATTGGCGATGGGAAATCCCTTTTCACCTGTACTAGCTAATTTATACATTGTATATGGAATTTTTTGAAAGTAGAATTTTGCTTTCGATTGTTAATTTTAACCTGGTTTGGTACAGGTATATAGATGATATTTTATGCCTTTGGCCTAATAATTTGGATGTTGACTTATTTCTTGGTAGGCTCAACAATTTAGTCCCATCTACTAAGTTCACAGTTGAAAAAGAAAATGATGGAAGCCTATCTTTTCTGGATCTAAAAATTTGGAGATGCTCTAATCAGTTCAAATTTGAAGTCTATCGCAAGCCTACTAATAATAACTCTTCTGTGCATTTTTATTCTGACCATAATCCCTCGATTAAATCCTCTATTTTCTCTGCTATGTTTCTTAGAGCATTGAGAGTTGTCAGTCCTGAATTTTTAGATTCCGAGTTATGCAATATCATGAATATTGATACTAAATTATGTTATCCTATTTCATTTTTAGATAACTGTCTTAGGAAAGCCAAGAATAGGTATTATAATAATGTAACTGTAAAGGAATTCGAGCGTAAAAATATCCTTAGCCTACCTTACCATGTTAATTTTCAATATCTTCCGACTTTACTTAAAGCAATTGGCATCAATGTACGGGGCTCCAATAAACCTTAGCCCCTCCGTCCATGGCCTAAACCAGTGCTGTCCAACTTCTATAAAGCGCGGCCAAGATGTTGCCTATAATCATACACTGTTGGTTAATACGACTTAGGAACCCGCTGAATGTTGTTCTCCCTACTAGAAATGACAAAATAGGGAAGAAAATTCAGAAATGAAATTTGGCAAAATTCCATTCCGCGGACCGCAAGTTGGACAGCGCTGGCCTAAACCATTAGAGGTACAGTAAAACTAAACATACCTTACAAAAGAGAATTTAATCCTGCATTTAATGAGAAACAATTAAAACTTAGTGTTCCCGCCATTGGCTTCTAAGACAGCCTGAATTCGCTTTGGGTAGCTTGCCAAAAGTGACGTGAATAGATCTTGATCGTTACGCAAATTTGCTAAAACAGTTTCAATGTGTTGCGTCATTGTATCCTTCGAAAATCGATCTGCTGCAGGTTCTTGAAACGACACACATTCAACCTTGTTCTTTATAACTGATCCAATGTGTTCACAGACGTTCAGGTCAGGAGAATTTCCTGGCCATTCTTCATTTCCAAAGAAATCCATCTCATG
Organism: Bathynomus jamesi; assembly: GCA_023014485.1. NCBI lineage: Eukaryota > Metazoa > Arthropoda > Malacostraca > Isopoda > Cirolanidae > Bathynomus > Bathynomus jamesi. The sequence continues at coordinate 1,656,172 of JAJOZX010000052.1, read as the reverse complement.
GTTCCGCAACAACTGTTAAGTGGCTAATGCCTTAAAGCAGGGGGCCTTATCGTGCAGAAGTGTGACCTGATCGACATCCATAACATTGTTTGGGTTTCTTAGGGATAGAATAATATCACGAAAATACTGTCCATCCCAACTCTGACCATTTGGCTTCAGCACCCACATCAGCTTCTTTGCAGTGGACAAAACAAAAACACCAACACAGTCTGGACTTTTTAATAATTCGCGATAATGTTCATTGTCATCGATTTCATCTGGTGTTGTGGCCCACACTCGATCATTTTGTTAGTTAGGCCGACGTGTTACGTAAACAAAAAATTCATCGGAGACAGCTAAATGCATGAAATCATCCACATCCCAATCTTCAAGATAATGGGCAAACCACATTCTGTCATCGATGTTAAGTTGAGTTTTTTTTGGCTTTGGAAATTCATGCCAAGGCTTTAAACCTTGCCTATGACGGTACAGTCGAATGATCTCACCACTAACGATCTTTGCTCTCAACACTTCGATCTCTCTAGAAAGTTTAGCACAGCTGTTTTTCCGCTTACGCGTACCGCTTTCAATGATGTCCTTTGTTTCCTGAGAGAGTGGCAAAATTTGGGCGCCCAGATTTGGTTGTATGCATTTCACATTCATCCAAAGTTTTATTCCAATTTCTTTTGACGAAGTCCTCATTTCTTCGCAACTTTTTGGCAACCCATAAACGTGTTATAAAGGTGGCTCCAGCATCACGAGCTTCCCGAAATGTTATTGCTCGTATGCGATCTATCACACGTTGCCTCTCCGAATCACCAATTAATTGAGAAGCCATTATACAGGGTGTTCGGAAAGTCACTGTGCACTTATATAATCGAGATCGTCCACTCACGCTTGATGACCTGAAAACTGCAATAACTGCGTACATAAAAGGTCCATTTCAAAAGAAGAACTGACAAAGGTGTTTCAAAATAAAATAAGACGGGTCCAGGCCTGTATTGCTGTTAAAGGACATCACTTTCAACACCTTTTATAAGTTCTGATGGTCCCATCCATAACCTCTATCATATATGCAATGTTATACTATTGTATGCTATTAAATAAATATAAGTGCACAGTGACTTTCCGAACACCCTGTATTATCACTTTATCAGCTAGAGTAATTTTAATACCTGCAATAAATAAAAAAATGTATATAGTTTTATAATCACTAAAAACTATTTCGATATAAGTAAACATGTAAGCTGCAAATGGGGGGGGTTCCAGATTTACCGCCGATTCGTACCTAAAGAGGTGGTACATATCTCGGCGAGGCAGTGAGTGGGTGATGTTACTGTGCTGGGGGTGGTAGACCAGGGGAATGAGTAAGGGTCAGTCAATGGATAGTAGGTAGGAGGGGTACGGTTTCAGATGCGATGGAGCAGATGGGAGTGAGTAGGGAAGAGGAGAACCGCTTCCGCTGAAAAGTGGGGGCCGTCGGCAAGTATGGATCGTAGGCAGTTGGGTATGGGGTTTTCGGCCGAGAGAGGGAAACACCTGCGATGGAGAGCGGACAGCTTTGAGCATTCCACCAGGAGGTGTAAGACAGTGATAGGGGTATGGCAGGTAGGGCAAAGCGGGGCTGGCGAGTTCGCCATAAGGTGTCCGTGGGTGATGCGGGTGTGACCTATGCGGAGACGGGCTAGGATTACTTCTTTAAGTGGACTATTGTGGTTTTCGGGGGATCCATTAGTTGATGAAGGGGGATGGGTAAAGGTGTAGGCGCTAGGAGGTTGGAGTGTGAAGGGAGATCTGGAGTTCGCGAAATTGAAGGCTGGGTCGGGAACATGGCTGGCTATCTACCGTTCACCAGGGAAGGAATCGGTCGGCCTGTCGAACCCCGCGGAGGTTGCGGGTTGAGTCGGCCGAGCGAGACCGGAAGCGTGGATCACGGCAGACAGAGGAACATCGTGGGCTGAGCGGGTCAGAAATACCTTGACGGGCTTCTATGGTCGGGCCAGGGGGGGGGGGCACGTTAACCCCTAAAGCGGCGCTACCCTGCCTGTCCGGGGTCTCACAGCGGACCCTAGGCGGTGACAGGGGGTACCAAAAAGACCGGGCGGGAGGGAGGGAGGACGTACTCAGGGTAGTTGATACGGAGGGGGGCGGGGATGTTGGGGGGGGGTAGGTACTATTGGGGTGGAAAGAGGTGAATCAGAGTGGTCTCGTGGAGGGGTGGAGAATATGGCACCAAGAGGCAAGGGCAGATCCATGAGACTCGTGGGCGTGGGCGCGGCCGAGCTTCCATCGGTCACACCGTGCAGCCGCGCCAGAGCCGCATCCACTGGATCCACAGGGCTGAGTCTCGTCGTACGGGGCGGGTCGTGGATTTCGGCCACTATTGTCAGAGTCTGTGGGGGTAGAGCGGTGGGACTTCTGCGATGGGAAGAGATGGACATAGTAGACGTGGTGGGCGGTGTAAGGGTCCGAGCCGTCTTCTTGGTCCTAGGGGAAGAGGGAGAGAGACGTTGGAAGGCCGGAGGGTCTGGCGACACGCTCCGGCGTCTCCGCCTCGACGGCTTGCTCCGGGCGGCAGATTCGGGCGTGTACAGGGAGTACTGGGAAGGCAGGGTTTGAGGTGGCTGGGACCCGGGTGCCCTGGTCCAAGACTCCTGGGGGATTCGTGGCAGGTGAGGTGCGGGAAGAAGAGGAACGGTGGGGGGACAGGGGACCGTCGGGTCCTGCGAGGAGTTGCATTGTGGGGAACAGGGGGCAGTGGCTGGGGGGGGTTTCGGCGGCAGGCCAGGGCGGCGTGCCGAGATGACAGAGCCGAGAGCAGCGGCATAGGACACCCCCGGCCTCACCTCCCGACTCCGCACCCTGTCTCGTGCCTCACGGGGGCTAAGGAAGTCCGACACTTGTAGGCCGCGGACCTCCTTCTCGAACTTGTAGAAAAGGCATTCGCGGGATGAAGAGGGGTGTGCGCCTTCACAGTTGGAGCATTTGGGTGTATTGGTAGGCCGGGCTGAAACTATAATTTTTGTTTGATTTTAATTCATCAGAGTGACTAACAGTTGGCTTTTGATATAAAAATAAGATTCCTAAAAAAAATAATTGGTGGCCACCAACGTGTGTCCGGCCACCCCCGTTTTTGTAAAAACATCTAATGCCGCACTAGCAAAATCAGGAAAATGGCAATATCTCTTCTTCTGAACATGCTAGAGAGATGGTTTGCATACCAAACGATGCAGAATTTGATTTAGAACAAATTATTAAGAGTGGTATTTTTTCATAAAACGTTTAGTTTTTGAGTTATTTTAGAAAAACTAATTTTTTGGGCCCATAGACCCCCTTTCAACTGAATGTCAACACAATAAAACATTCTCAAGCTGCAAATTGACATGTATTAGTGGTTTTCAATCAGCAATCAAAATCAATCAAAATCAGCCATTTTAAATTCATTGAAAATGCTTTTTGACATTCCAAAACGCCAAACATTAAATTATACAATTAACAAATTGTCATTTTGTCATATTTTAGCATGATAAATAATAAGCTAGAACTTAAAATACTTTTTAGACACAAAATCTTTCATTAATTTAAGTGATCTAATTTTGTTTCTAATAAGACCATCTCTACCCTCATGACCTACAACAGCCAAGGATGCTTCAGTGACAAGCTTGATGTGCCTTTCAACATTCTGATTGTGGCACTCGTGATCCAGTTTCAATGCGGTATTAATGATATCACGCAGTTCATCATTACTGAATTCTTTTAATACAGGTGGAACAGTTTCCCACTGGGACATAGCAGACAGCTTGTGGTATGCAGAAGCTTTGAAATTGATGATTGGCTTTCTAAAGACCCTAACATTCTCATCTATAGCAGGATGTTCATCAGTACCACCTTCATGATCCTCTTCATTCTCATCATCACTTTCATTTATTCCACCTGCCAAATCATTGCTACTACCAGATTCATCATCATAATTCTCTATAACTCCCCTCAGACACAGAACTTTATTGACAGCACACCTCACCTCTTCATCATCTTCATCAGCCAGCATTCCAACTAAAATATTTTCACCATGAGCAAAATAGCTGTTATTGTTTAATACGTCATAACAAATTTCTCTAATTTTCCTGTCAGGGAATTTATTTACTCTGGATCATATTGAATAGGTTACTTGACCCATCACTTAGCCTCTTCTTAGCCTTGATATTGAACCAACTGTGAAAGTATACTTTGATGATGAATTCTACTATGATTTTGAGGTTCTTACTGGGTCTTTTTTGTGAAACATAAAAGCGAAGAATTCTACAGGCTAAGGTGAGCCATCGAGTGATTTAGCAGGCCAACTTCTAAGAGTGCAAGGTCTTCATCCACTTCACCAGTAATAATTGCCCAGCAGATGCAGTATCCAAAGTATTGGTCTGTTGATAAATTATTGACCACCTCATTTGGTAGAAGCACAAATGCAGGATAAGGTATAGATTTGAAGTCCACAACATTCCATTCTGACACATCCCCATTGAGCTGAGAATCAATAGGGCCAGAAAATTTGTCTAGACTTTTTGTTGTCCCATCTAAAGTTATGAAGATGTGTCTAAGTGGCAATTCATTTAGATGCAGAAGACAAATATCCCACTGAAGAGGTTGCCCTAAAAACATTTCCAAATATCTGATTGACCCATGCATATGTCCTGTGTTAGTATTTGTCCCATCTGCTTTAACTAAGTTTAATTTGGCCTCAAGTTCTGTCCCTTTAATGATCTTATAAATGCCATGAGCAATGTCAATGCCTTTGCCACTCTCTGGGGTAAAATGGTCGAGGTAGAAATCATCTGAAAAAAAAAATAATTAATTTTACAATTAAATAAAAATGAAAAAGGAAGGAATAAAGTTAACTGGACAGTTGTCACTTAAAAAGAATTTTTTTAAGTAATTGAAATATTACAGTCGGCTCTGTATGGCATTTACTGATATTGGATAAACATTATATGTGACCCACAATTTATGCAATTCCTCAGAAGTAGCTCTCAGTACAGCATCTGTTTTATAGTCTCTGAAACACAAACACCTTTCAATAACTTGCTTCAACGTAGGCAATTTCCCTAAAGGAAACTGTTCTGCTGGCATAAAACGTACATCACCAAGTACTTTAGCAACTGTTTTCCTTGTAGAAGTCATACTTTATATTGCAAATGTTGAATTCAATGACAAATTGCAGTTGGAAACTTATAACAAAGGCACCTGAAAAAAAAACACGTTTTCAATTTATTACGTTTAAAAAAAGTTCATGAAGCAGCCCCACCCTCTATTCTTTAATCAAGCATAATGGATGCAAGATATAACAAGGAAAAGTCATATGTGATCACTATGTCGATGTCAACATCCTTTTAGGGCAATGTTAGTAATCAAAAAGCCAAATCATGCTTATTTTAGAATTTCTTTTGTCACTAAGGTCTGTCGAAAGGGGGTCTATGGGCCCCAAAAATTAGTTTTTCTAAAATAACTCAAAAACTAAAGGTTTTATGAAAAAATACCACTCTTAATAATTTGTTCTAAATCAAATTCTGCATCTTTTGGTATGCAAACCATCTCTCTAGCTTGTTCAGAAGAAGAGATATTGCCATTTTCCTGATTTTGCTAGTGCGGCATTAGATGTTTTTACAAAAACGGGGGTGGCCGGACACACATTGGTGGCCACCAATTATTTTTTTCAGGAATCTTATTTTTATATCAAAAGCCAACTGTTAATGACTCTGATTAATTCTATCTTGAGTTTCAGCCCGGCCTAGTGTATTGGGGCACCTGTCAGGGTGAGCAAGTCGTCCACAGTGCACACACAATTGATGCGGCTGTCGACAAACGGAGCTGACGTGTCCGAATTTATTGCATTTGAAGCAACGGGTCGGGTCTGGGACGTATGGGCGGATAGAAAACTCGCATGAGGCGCGGTCTCCCATACCCCATACAATACGGCCAGGGGGGATTAGTGTGTTAAAAGTAAGGAGCAGACGTGGGGTGGGGGAGGGGGTGCCTCCCTGTCGGGATGTGAAACGATAGATCTTAGTAACTCCTTGGGGTGCGAGGTCCTCCAGGAGCTCGTTCACTGCGACCGACAGTAGGCGGGTGGCGTAAATAGTGCCCTGACTCTGGTTCAGGCGAGGGTGTGGGGAAACGGACACCGAGCATCCAAGGACCTCAGTGATGGAGAGTAGGGCTTTCGTGTCTGCGGCTGAGCGTGATTTTACGAGGAGGTGCTGTGGGTTCGGATCGCCTGGAACGTCCGTTCAGTTGTTCGGGAGGGACCCAGATGTAGGCCGAATCACCAGGAATTTGTGGATACTTGGAAGGGAGAGGGAGGCTGTAGAGTCGAAATGTACTGGGATATTCAACGGTCGGTAGGACGGCCGTGAATGCCGGCTCCCCCGTCCGCCGCGAGGCTCTCTCCGCGGGGAGGTGGGCTGACGGCGGGTGAGGGGGGGCATATGGGGAGAGCAAGAAGCCGGGTTGTGGGGGCAAGTCCTCGGTGGAACTTGACTTGCCCGAAGGTGGCTGAAGTGGGCTGGGGCGAGACCCCTGCTCCAGAGAGTGTAGGTCCAAGGGCGTAGTCGAGGGACTGACTGGGGTCGGCAACGGAAAAGGAGTGCAAGCGTTCCGCTTCCACAGGGGGGTCAACCCCATTAGGTTACGGTCTTCCAGTGGTAAAGGACTCGAGGGCCTGGTTGCCCACCACCCGAGTGTTGAGAGAAGTAGTAGTCCGGGAATGAGAAGCAGTAGTCGTAAGCCGGGGGAGAAGTGTCCATAGCAAAACAAAAAAGAACTTCATCCCCGCGCGCATCCAGCCACCACCGACTCCAACAAGGGAAAGGCGAAGTGTGGGCACACTTGGTCCCACCGCCGATAGATGTCACGCAGGGGAGATACACCCGCACCCAGTCCCTGTGCCTGAAAGGCGGCCACTCTCATCCAACGCGCGGTGAAAAGTGGCAGGGACAGGGTTTGGGTTTGGTTGGAAAGCGACAAGGGTGCAGGGCAACCGCCTCCCACACCCAAGGGCCAAGGAAAGGGTAAAATCAAGGTCCAAAGAACAACGCCAAAAAAACAGGGAGAAGCCAGAAAGAATGGGTTAAAGGAGAAAGAAAGAAAAAGAAGCAGGAGATCAGCCGGGTTCCCAAACGGGTCCAATGGTCCACGAGGGCAGAGAAAGCCCTTACACCGAAGAAAGGTGTATTCCCACATTCGCCACAGAGGGACGCGCCCTATAGCTCCGGACAAAACAAAAGGGGGGGGGGGGTGTCTAAGGTTTTTTGGAACCCTTTAGTATTTAAGTATAATAATACCGTTAAATCACGACTAATAAAGAATAGCCCGGAAAATGTTGTTGGTTGTGTATTCGATTGGATGTACACAATGTAACTCAGTATATATAGGCCAAACGGGTAAAACGTTAGAAATTAGGGTAAAACAGCATAAATATGCGTGCAGAACAGCTAATAATTACAATGCTTTGTTTAACCATATGTATAGATGTAATCATAGCATCAAGTGGGATAGTTCTAAAGCGCTTGTTGAAAACAGAGATATAAAGTCAGGATCTATTTTTGTGAAGCACTTGGAAATTATATGGAATTCAATCATAAAATGATAGTGGTAACATTTATTAAATAATTAAGAGTAGGATTCGACGTGACGCCCATCAGTATCCCTGCACAGCTCAAATCGTTCCGCAGCATTTCTAAACACATTCTGGAGCATTTGCGGGGTTATGTTATCTGCAGCAGTTCGTATACGTGTACGTAAGTTTTCAAGACTCGTAATCTTCGTCTGATAGACGTGCGATTTGATAAAGCCCCATGCAAAGAAATCTAAAGGGGCTAAATCTGGTGATCTCGCTGGCCAAGGTCTGTTGCTTCCGCGTCCGATCCAGCGATTTGGAAAACGTCCATTTAGATAATCCTGAACAATTTTGGCATAGTGACAAGGAGCACCATCATGACAAGGAGCACCATCATGTTGATAGACGACGGTACTAACAATCCTATCCCCAATCAGCTGAGGTTCAAGGAATTGCTGCAACATGTCCAGATAAATAAGCCCCGTAACTGTAGCTTCAGCGAAGAAAAAAGGACCATAAACCTTAGATTTTGTTAAACCCATCCAGACATTAACTTTAGGCGAGTCTCTCTCCCAATTTTGGACGAAATCATTCCGTCTTTCATCTGCCCAAATTCGACAGTTATGGCGATTTACTTTTCCACACGTAAGGAAACTTGGAAAGTGGCTTCATCGCTAAAGAGAATGTTGTCCATTAAATTATCACTTCAGATTTGTTCTACGAGATCAGCACACACAGCACTTCGTCGAGGGAAATCTTCCTCATGTAAATCATGTAAAACCTGCAAATGATAGCTTTTCTTCTGCAAATTAACTTTCAGAATTTTGTGCACAGATGACGTCGGGAGGCCGAGTCTGTGTGATGCAGCACGAACGGACGTACGTGGCTCCTCAGTGATAATTCCGCGTACTGCATTCACGGTAAGATCTGACATACACGGTCGTCCTGATCTTGCTTCATCATTTACAGATCCCGTTCGTTTAAATTTGTTCACCAATTTTCGTATTGTCTTGTCTATTGGCCCCGGCTTATGAAATCTCCTTCTAAACTTCTCTCTGATGTCATTGTATTTCTTTCCCTCGATTCGCCAAATTACTATTGCCACACGCTCTTCTGTATTCACTCTAAGGGCTTCTGAAAAGAAAAATAGAAAAAAATAATTATTTCACAAAAATAGATCCTGACTTTATGTACACCCTGTATTTTAAAATGTGTATTTATTCATTTTAAAAACAATTTCAATAACAGTGCGGGAATGTATAAAATTGACACTATCTTGTTAAAATTCCTTTTGCCTCTCATTAACACTTGTTAAGTATGTGCTAATTGCTTTGGTTTCCGCTACGTTGTATATATTTATGGGCATCTTGCCTTCTCTCTTCATTCCCTGGCGAGGTGTAGCTCTGAATACACGAAAGGCCTTGGAATCGTTTTTCTTTTTCCTTGTGGGTTTGCAGCATTCATTCATTTCACGTGTTTAATTGTGAAATTCACCCTATATATATATTATCATATCAGTTCGCGACCCCAAACGTTTGGAAGCCCTGATTTATATGAAACTACGAGACTTCACTGATGAAGTGCACTCTCTTTTTTTTGTACCATTACTTACTTAATTGTAATAAAAGACTGGATTGTTTAACCTCGCAACATCTAGTCATATAACCGAGGCGACCTACAACTTTACGCGAGATCCGAATCACGGGTCGCTACATAATCTGGACGCGGAGGACGGTCTCCAATCCAACTACTATCCAGACCCAATGTCGCTTAACTTCGCTGATCGATAGGAAGCGGTGTTACGACACTGGCCACGACGTAGCCCATTTTAACAGCAACAACACTACCAATTTACTTTGTCCTTTCGAATCCGTCTTCTTAGTGGAAGATCGGATGCTGTCGTTGCTGTCTTCTGAACTCGCATCGTTCCCTGAATCGACAGAAGCGTGTTTGCGAACCTTCCTCAATCGGCTCTCCGTCGACTCATTTTCTTCCTTCGACTTCTCTCCACTATTCGCGACCCCGTTGGCGGCATTGCCATTCATCAGGTGTTCTTTTGCCTCGGGCTTAAAAAAAAAAAGTCAACGTTTCATACAGAAGTTGTGTGTTTTAAACGTGCCAAAATGAAAAATAATTCTACAAAGGGATTTCTTCTCTCCATTTTTTTAAAACTTTTTCATAACTATCTGAAACTGTATAAATTTTTATAGCTTAAATTTTTATATCTAGTGTTTACATTTTTTTTACACATGTTTACCTACTGTAAATACAAAAAAACACGATGAACATCTGATAAAAGTATGAAAGAGCCAAAGAAAGAGCTTGGAACAGATCTTTAAAGATCTAAATAAACTTAATAATTACCAAATGCATGTAACATAAGTCTGAACAGGGCATTTTTAAGGACCTCAATTCTGGACTCTTCCTCTTGTTGCCATGAGGACGGGGATGAGATGTTGCCAAACCTAAGAAACAGTTTGAAACAGTTTGAAGGCTTTAAAAAAGTGTTCTATTAATCTGGTTGAAAAATTCCCCAGAAACTAAATCCAAAGTAATTTCATGGTGACTTTTTTTCTTTTTACGTTATTTTATGGGAGGTAATTGTGCGACTTCAGCATTTCCATAAAATTATTTATTTTTAAGGCATTTTCCCTCCTATTTCAAGTGCAAAATGTATTACCAAATGAAACTTGCTTCAAAGAAGTAAAGAAATAACTTTTTGATAACGGAAAATGTTTGTAAATTCATAATTATCAGTTTTCAAGAAAGCATTATGCTCAAATACTGTACGGTGCTGCAATACAGTATGCTGTAAGGATTTTGCACAGTACTCCCTCTTCACATCGATGTCGAGCTCTTAGCCTAACCTCTATAAAATCTAGAATAACCTAGTCACGAATTTCAAGCTTTAAAAACATTGATAAGAAGTCACCAGTGAAGTTCCTTTGGAATAAGCGTATGACACAACGGTTGTGGTGGGACATCGACCTCCACAGCCATGTGCAATCCAGCCCTGATGGGATGAAGTGGGATGAACCAAACAACAAACGATATGGACAAGACTGTGAACAACTTATCCATAACGTGACAAGTTTAGCTTAACTATGAAAACCCTCCCTTTAAAGCCGCATATTTCTTGTATTATCATTTTCGTTATTTCCCTTCTGATTTTATTCCCAAGTGCGGAAAAAGTGTGTGTGTGTGTGTGTGTGTGTGTGTGTGTGCGTGTGTGTGTCAAAATCAAGAGAGAAACAACTTTGAAGTAAATGTAAGAATGTGATTCAGTGAAGTCTTTCATCATTGAAGATTCTCATTTAAATCCATTTCCTCAAATTTTCATTCATTCCAAGGTGAGAATAATTTTTAAAATAAATGAGACTGATACTTAAAGGAAGAATGCAAACATCCCACCAGAAAAGATATGATCAGCTTGAACAGTGTGGCAAGAAAATAATTGTGTGTACAATTACGCAATAAGCGCTTAAGACTACTTAGTATTTGTGTGTGTGTGTGTGTGTGTGTGTGTGTGTGTGTGTGTGTGTACACCCGAGAATATAAAACACAGACCTTTAAAATAGTTCTAGAGAAATAAGTTGATCCTAAAAGAGTATAAAAGTGTGTGACATTAACAGATGAACAAGTGTTAGTAATGAAGTTTGTGACCAAGGCTTATTATAAACCACTGCAATAAATGGTAAATTGGACTCGGGGGATATTTTAGGTTGTCAAAAATGCGAACAATTAATTATTATTATTAAATATTAGGCTAAAGACAACAGGTTAATAAATGCACAATGACTAACAATGATTAAAGGAGTGAATAAAAGAGACCATTACATTTAAATGATAAAAATTCAATAATAATAAACTTTAAAACCGGAACAAATTTCAATAAATGATTAAAACACTGAAAATGAATTAAATATTTTTGTATAAATGAAAATGTAACTGTGGGGGTGTCAATGGACTGATTCATGATCTTCATGAGTGATTTCATGATCACTGTGGATGACTATGATCATTATGGACTGATTTCATGATAGTGACATCATGATCAGGAGGGCGTGGCTTACCTTGTCCCTCAGTGCTGCTTTTGGTGGCTGCGAAAAGATCATTTTCAGTAAAAAGAAAGATTGCTTAAACAAATCTTTTTTGGTTTTTAAATAAAATTATTCATTAAAACTATTATTAAAACATAAAAAAACATTAAATATTAAATAAATTATTAAATTTCTATTTTTCAGTCCTTCATCAAAAGTTTTTCTTAATTTTCTAAAAGCCAATTGGGTAAAAGTGTGAGTGTCCGTGGTGTCTTTAAGAGAAGATAATGTCAAGAAGAAAGTGGTCAATTTTGAATATAAAAACAATGATCTGCAAAGGCTTCTTTTGCCAACTTACACCTAAAATAAATAAAAATTAACATTAAAATGTGTATATATATATATATATATGCAGGGTATAACAGAATTCGCATACCATAGGGTTAAGTAATATTTCATTTTCAGATAGGGTTGGAAAATTAACGTAAGACGAAAGTGTTCATATAATTTTGATAATTAAATAAAACGTAACAGTTGAACCTATGTGATGCTCTCGTTAATTTCCTAGCCATATCTGCGCATGAAATATTAACTCTATGGTGCGCGAATTCTGTTACACCCTGCATATACTGTATACATACATATATATATTTATATATATATACACACACATACTTAAACTACTATATCTGATGGTAAGTATTATAAAACTCCTATTAACTAGGTGTAAAATATTCCAACATTTCCCTTATATTATGTTATGAAAGAAAGCCTCTATTGTTTATATGGAAGCCGCTCTGGAGACATTGCTGTTTCCAGACTTAACAACTTTTTCAAAAACTTAAATTAAAACTAACATATTTAGTATTCCGCGTTGCACTTTTCGGCTATAAAATATTCTCTATTTTGTAAAGATCAAAAAGGTTCCCAAACCTTTGAGTCGCATTTTTTCGTACTGAAATATCGTGCGACACGCGAGATTTTATTAAACAGTAAAAACAGGTAAAATCTGAAACGGTGACAAAGTATGATGACCACGTCTAACTCTGAAGTACTTAAAAGTAAAAGCGGAAAAGCCAGTTTCATTAGCAGATTCTGAAACACAAATGCAATATATAAGGTACTTTTGTCACAAATTAAAATATACTTTCTTAAAGGATTAGCTATTTAACACCCCGAGTCTTTGACAAATTCCACAAACTGGCTGAACTCCAAATGGAAAAAAAATGTCTTTAGTTTAACTTCCACCACCCGGACGTTAGGAATTGTGTTTTAGTCCTCCGACTGCTGTTGGAGACCAAGCAAAATTAACTAATTTTAATCAAGTGGATGGCAAAAGGTCAGAGTGCGGTAAACACCCACAAAAATTTAATCAAGGTCTTTACATAGTTATGCTTTCATTAGAACTGAAGATGAAAGGCAATAGATTAAGAGAGAAACATATGAAGCGCGTTTCAGTGTATCTAAAGTGAAGGAATCAAATCTACGCAACTCGTCATCTACAACCTAAACTGATTCAATTCAATTAGAAACCCCTTTTTAATAAAAGCCAGCCAGTTTTTACGAGCGAGAAATGAGCCGAAATGGACGAAATACCACAGACTACTTCGGTTAGCTCCGCAAGCCGAGAGAGATTAGAAAAGGGGCGACAACAATCGGGTATTTCAATGTACCTACATACAAGTTACAGACTGACGAGTGTAACTTACGGTGCAGGAAACAGTCGTACTTGAAACACCTCCTGCAAAAAAGCGTGTGAAACGAGTGCATCGTCTGCTCATCGGACACACTCTCCGCCATGGGTCCATCGATGTTCGGGGTACATTCAGGGGGCAAGGCGGTAGGGTCTGTCAGCTCTATGTACCTTAAAAACAATACATGTACAGCTCATTAATCCATTTAATGTGGTTTATTAATGTAAATAAGGTTACGATAAACGTATAAACACAAACAAGAACGAATCTGCAACCTTTATCAACATAATCTTTTAAAATGAACATATGGTAAGAATGTCATCAGTAAAGCTTCCCGCTTTGGACCATAATTAGAAAAGGCTCTTTTAAATATTAAGTTTCTTATTACGCACACTCAACGTGCGACATTAAAGACATGGAAATCTCTTCATTTCGAAACTGCAACGGGCTCTACATTAAAATTTCTTTGAATAATAAGGTGCATTAATATTGACACATACTTTATGCTCACGCAATAAATGTTGTTGTTGACGACGACAACGACGACGACGTGCACGATGATGGTGCCAATCAGAAACCACACCGGTAAAAGAATAGAGCATCTAATGTTAATCAACTTACTTCTCTTTCAATTCCTCCGGCATGCCTTTATCAGGGAAAAGAGCGGCGATTGCTTGGAAAATGCAAAAGTCTGGGAAGTCTTTTTTGTCTCCATTTACCAAAGAGGTCAAAGCCTATTTAGAAGGGGTAACGGAAGTAGAAAGATTTATTTAGAATAACTCAAATTGAAGCAACATCACTTAAAACATATTTCCAAATACGCACGATACAATTGTTAAAATAATTTTCCTAATTAAGTGTTCTTATGTGAGCCTCCTCTTTTAATTTTTCTGATGAATTATCACCAGTTCAGAATTCAACAATTACATTATCAAAACTGAACCTTCAACTACAGTAATTTACCCTTATTTCCAACCTACTAAAATTATACAAACATGATAACCAAAACGATGGAAAGAGAGAAGACATTCAAGTCGGAAACTAGCAAAGGTTCGTTCAAGCGTGGCTAACTTTATTTATTTATTTATTTATTTATTTATTTATTTATTTATTTATTTATTGTGTGTGTGTGTGTGTGTGTGTGTTCTGAATGGCGTGATTGGTAGAAGTGTTCGAGTCCTACTAGCCTCCTAGTTTTCCTCTTTAATGCCTTTTCCATCTTAATTAAGGTTATTGCACCTAATAATATTTAACAAGTCGTTAGCTACTCCTTGCAACTACCATAACGACTCTTTTGTCTCGTTTGCTAATTATCATCATCTTGATAAATGCGCAGTTTATATAACTTCAAATGCAATGAGGACATCTGAAAGAACGCTTAATAAAGAACTTTTTCTGAAACGTTCGTTCGTAATTCAGTACATATTCTTACATTATGAACTGGTGATGCACCAAAAATCTAAAAACAAAATGAATTATATATACAGGGGTTGCACAAAATAATTGAAACACTCGCATTTTCGATGCACTTTCTGGTATCATTAATGGCATTATGTACTTTATTAAATTAATATGTAACTGCGTATAATACTGAGAACATCTTCTATTTTAATATGTTCATATTGGTTTTCATGTTCTTTTAAAATAAATAAAAATATGACACTTTGAAAAAAATGTTACCGATTGTGAAAGGGACATGATAGGAGCGGAGCCCGTTTGGTTGGTGTCTCAATATTAAAAGTCGCGTGATTGTCCCTGCACCTTGAGGAACAGTCCCATAGTTATGAATACATGGAAAGAAATTTAAAAAACTACACCACATAAGCGCAGAATTGTTCCCATTATTCTTCCCAACTCCAAATTCATTAAAACTTCGATACTGGTTGGTGTTAAAATAGGTTTTACTCTAGTTTCCATAACAGTTATGACTGACACTGGTCTTTGCGGACTATTGTTAAATTTTTAATAAAAAAGTTTTGATGCAACAGTCTTTGATTGATTCTTCACAGCTCATAATTATCATACAAGGTTCTTCTGTCGCATTCTGTCAGTGTTGCTTTACGCTCACTATATTCCTTATTTGATGTTCTTTTTTTTATTATTTTTGCATGTATTCATAACCTTGAGGACTGTTCCTCGAGATACAGGAGCAATTAGTATGTGAGCCCAAACAGGCTCTTACTATCATGCCCCTTTCACAGGCAGTAACATCTTTTCCAAGCGCTATATTTTTATTTATTTTAAAAGAACATGAAAAACCAATATGAACACATTAAAGTAGATGATGTTCTCAATATTATATGCAGTTACATATTAATTTAATAAAGTACATAACACCATTAATGATAGCAGAAAAAACAGCACCAAAAATGCGAGTGTTTCCATTATTCTGTCCAACCGCTACACACACACACACTGCAAAGAACGACGCTTTTTAGAAGAGTCCGCACAAGAGAGGAGAGGAGAAAATGAGCAATGAAAAATGAGGCACCTCCCAGGAATTGAACCCGAGATCATCCAATTGCTGGTCAGATATGCTAACCATTGCACCAAGAGCCCCCACTTCTCAAAACTCGTAATTCTCCACATACCTGCGAGTGGAATCAAATGCCTTATATATATATATATATATATATATATATATATATATATATATATATATATATATATATATATATATATATATATATAATAAAATTAAGAAAAAAGTCTTAATGACCTATTTTTGTAATTTTTATGAGTGACGTAGATACAGATGCTTATTTTAAATGTTTTAATTTTTTTTTTCAATTTAATGCATTACCAAAGCAAAACAAATCTATTTTAATGTACAGGGTGTCCATAAATGTTTACCCTGAAAACAGTATGCTCATGTTTTAATGACGAATCTTACATCCGTTTTCTTTTTACAGGTGATCTCGTACAGGCATAGAGTTTCTGTGCTGGTGTGTTTCGTCTACCACATTCGCCACTAGGAGCGCTGTAGTAGCTGTTCAGTTAAGATGGCGTCTGTGACAGAGAAGGCACAATATGTTGTGTGGCTTGCAGAAACAAAATCTCCTGTCAGTGTTCAGCGAAGGTTCAGAACAAAGCTTGGAAAGAATCCACCTGATGTGAAGTTAATTAAGTCGTGGATGAAAAAATTCTTGGAAACTGGAAACGTGGAAAAGGGAGAGCAGTGGTAGACCATCAGTTTCCGATGGGACGGTGGAAAACATTCAAACTGCTTTCACATGGTCACCAAGGAAATCGGTGAGACAAGCTTCATGCCAACTAAAGATACCGGTCTATGGTGCACAAGGTGTTACACAAACGTTTGAAGTTACACGCCTACAAGGTGCAAATTGTTCAAGAACTAAAGCCTGATGACTGTCCAAAACGTGAACAATTCGCTATTGACATTTTGAACAGCATTGACGAGGATAATGACTTCTTGTTACGTGTCTGCTTTTCAGACGAGGCTAAGTTTCATCTTAGTGGTAGAGTCAATAGACACAATGTGCGAATTTGGGGATCGGAAAACCCACGTGCCGTAAGGGAGCATATTCGGGGCAGTCCGAAGATCAATGTCTGGTGTGGACTAATGCATGACCAGATAATTGGTCCTTTCTTCTTCGCTGAGAACACTGTTTCCGCAACTGTGTACTTGGATATGTTCACCAATTACGCCATCCCCCAGCTGCAGGACAGGCAGCCAACTGTCATCTTCCAACAAGATGGGGCACCCCCTCATTGGGCGCATGTTGCTCGTGAAACTCTCGACGCAACATTTCCAAATCGATGGATTGGCAGGGACGGGCCAATCCCATGGCCCCCAAGATCACCAGACATTACCCCGCTGGATTTCTTTCTCTGGGTTCATATTAAAGATTTGGTTTATGCAACAGTTGTTCCAGATATCAGGACATTGCGAGAACGCATTACGGATGCAATTGCAACAGTTAACCCACAAATGTTGTATCAAAACTTTGTATGTTTATCTACTTATGATTAAAACTGTGTTTGAATACGAGTGTTTATTTAAAAGTCATAGCATGCTTTAATTAGGGTAATCATTTATGGACACCCTGTAGTTCATTACCAATTCAATTGAGGGAAACCTACATTCAGCGTTGCGCTAATTTATTTTAGTTACTTTTTGTTAAAATTTAAAATTTACTATTTTTAAAGACCAGAAATGATTTTCAGAAATAAAAAACTTGAAAACATCTCTTGAGAAGTAAATAAATTAGTACAAAATTAATGAACTTTCACAACCAATCATCAACGTATATCTTTTAATAGAGGAATACTGTACCTCAAAATTCGTCGTTAACCTTTTACTACCTATAGTTTCGCAATCCGTCGTCCATATTCGCAGATTCGTCGTTTTTTGAAAAAATGTGAAAAAAAAAAACGATCGAAATTGACGAAATTCAACTGTGGTTTACGACGAATTTCGAGGTATTCCTGTACTTGAACTCTTAAAGTCACTTATTTTGTGATGAAAACTGAACAGCGAGAAGGAAATACTTTGAATGCAATAAAAATTCTTTCAATTACCTTCAACCGAGACTGTTAATCATTTCAGATGTCCTCATTTCATTTGAAGTGAGATAAACTGCGCATTTATAAAGTTAATAATAATAATTAGCAAACGAGACAGAGTCATTATGGTAGTTGCAAGGAGTAGCTAACGACTTGTTAAATATTATTAGGCGCAATAACCTAACCTTAATTAAGATTGAAAAGGCAATAAAAAGGAAAACTAGGAGCTAGTAGGACTCGAACGCTTCTATTGATCTCTCTCTCTCTCACCACACCACACACAATGGTGCAATCATCAGGTATATAAATATATTTCTTTGACTTTCATGAATTAACGAAAGCATCAAAGTTTAAATACTTTTAATAAGCAAATAGATTCAAAGTGGTCAATTAATATCCACTCTGCATCATCTGGATTCTGAAACCATGCTACGAACTCTCCCACAAAATGACGAATGTTCCCTCATTTTCTTTCTTACCTCTTGACTATCATCATCTCGCTTTCCTCCCTCCTCTTTTAGCTCCTCCCCTTCGCCTCCTTCCTCCTTCAGCTCCTCCCCTTCTTCCTTTGGCGCCTCCCCCTCCTCTCCTTCCTCCTTAGACTGACAGCTCTCCCTCCGAGGCATCACTCTCCTCTCATTGCTCTTCCCACTCTCTTTCTCCTTCAACTTCGCATCCTTAATCTGACCGCCAAAATTTATAAAATTAATTGATGAAATGACAAAATTATTGATTACTAATTTGCATTTTCAGTTGACGCCTCACCTGATATTGGACCAACGTATCCACCAACTCCACAAAGATTTCATCATCAATGAAGCCAGTTTCTTGGTCTCCATGAACCTTCCCATCGTAGTTCCTGATCAGTTCCTCAATAAATTTCCCATCTTGGTCCAGCACTTCATCTCCCATGTATGGAATGTTGTGCAACACTGTCTCATCCTCTACCTAAAGTGAAAGATACAAAGAACCGTTGATTTATAGTATTATGGACAGCTCCAGAGATTATTTCCACAAATGCAGCTGGGGAATTAATTCTTCAGGTTCATCATCTACTTGATAAACCTCACTCGTTTTGGCATTTCCTTAATGGAAATTTTGCAAATAATCCTCGATACTTTCATTAAACTTAACCCTCATTTTCTGGCTATCACGGTATCAAACTGGTATGAGGTGAAGGATTAAAGTACCATACTTAAAAATTATGCTTGATTAATATATTTTTACCATAAAGTTTTGTTGGAGTGGAGCCCATGTGTACATTGTAGGAATGGGGTTAACAGCATTTATGGTCTTAATTGGAATGCTGTAGCTCTCTCCTGTACTGCATAGTGTGTGAGTACGCCTTAGCACTGCCTGATGGGATGGTGCTTCTGTTGAACAAACCCACACAGGACTAACTCCAATCACACTCTGATCTTCAGTTTCAAGCAACTCTGAAGTTATTAAAATAATGATTTTAATTATGGACAAATTAGCTTTAAAAGTATAATAGGCCTCTACATTTGATAAGTTAAAGGCCTATCATATCCATTTTAATGAGTTAAGAACTTACTCACTCATATCAATCAATCCATGCAAAGTTAGAAGGTGGAACAAATGTAGTACCATTTAATTCCAAGTTGATGTTAATATATTGTAGGCTATTATGTGACATTCACAAAGCACAACACATCAAAATTAGTGAAAATGTGTTCTCCATTGTTTGATCAAGCATACTTACCAGAATTTGCATGTGCAAACAGTTATCATGTATGCAAATCAAACATTTAATTCAGTAAAATAAATATCCTATGAGTAAGGACTTTTGTTATACCTTCTATAGCATTCTCAGCAAAAAATGTGATGCATTCTAGCAATCTGATTGGTTGATGGCTGTGGCAGATATATGGCCTGTGTGCCAAATTTAGAAAACAATTGGGACTAAGGGGTTGTACCAAAAGTAAGGAACACCAAAGAGAGAGAATTTTTCTGTAGTTCACTTTAACTTTTGGTTGGTGAACAAATACATTAATAAAAGTAGACTTAAACAAATAACTTCATCAAATTTTTCCTTCCCATGAAAGTGGAGTATGAGAGGGAAAGCTTTGACACCATGAAACCAGAGGGCTAAACATTACCTAAAATTCCTGAATTAAATTCAGTATTAATTTAAAATCTTCAGAAAGTAACTACTCTAACACTATGAACAGACTTGCAGGGATGGTATTTGAAGTTAATTTCTATACCTATACCAACTAAACTTTCCAAATGCACGCACTTTTCATGCATTAATTTAAAATAAAACAAAGTATTTGAGATAAACCAAATTCTTAAGAAGCAAAATGATGAGTGAAAGACCACATAGAAAGGACAACTCTATCAATTGGTTTTATGTTTAGATTGTTGTTTGTGGTTGTTTTTAAACTATGGTTTTTATATTGTGGTTGTTTAACTACTCATGGTCACACTAATTTCTAAACCTATAGCTACCTTGTACAAAATTTATTTCTATACCTAATACTGATATACCATTCTTGCTACAGTAAACAAAAGGTCAACTTAAGGACACTTCCTAGCATTTGTGTTTTTGTATATAGTAAGCACTGTAAAATTAATATGGAGGGGAATTTAGTTTAACTCTTTTAATGAGAGTTACAGGGCTGCAAATAATGTCTATTAATTAAAAAAATAAAGAGAACAAACAATTTAAATTACAAAATTAAAAAGAGAATGGCATATGCACACCCTTATGTAATGTAACTGTTAAAAATGAAAACAAGACAAAACAATGTTGGAACCAAATCAATGCCCCTGCCTATATTTTTTACCTTACCCTTCAATATAAGAACCTGATTCTTGCTTGTGAAGTATCTTGAGACAATACATATGTAGATGAAGTGTCATCAATTCACAAACTCATTCAAAAGTTATGGCATGGACCTCCATTTGACCTTTGATGCAAGAACCTGATTCTTGTTCATGACACATCATCTTATGATGATCCCTGTATGTATGGTTTCACCAATTTATGTTTTGTTCAAAAGTTATGTCATGAACACAAAAAGCTCCCTTTGACTTTTATTTCTGATGCAGGGACCTGATTCTTGCTCATGACATCATTTTGTGATGATACATGTGTGTGTGAAGTTTCATCAATTTATGTTCAGTGGTTCAAAAGTTAGACATGGACACAGAAGTGTAATGAACAGATGGATGGTCAAGCACAGTCCAGTATGGTCCTTCCAAATTTACTTGGTTTGGAACATGAAAAGTATGAAATTAGGCTCATATGTACTGAAATTGGCCTATATAAAATGTGCTTCATAACA
This sequence comes from Bathynomus jamesi, assembly GCA_023014485.1. Lineage (NCBI taxonomy): Eukaryota > Metazoa > Arthropoda > Malacostraca > Isopoda > Cirolanidae > Bathynomus > Bathynomus jamesi. The sequence continues at coordinate 1,635,015 of JAJOZX010000052.1, read as the reverse complement.
ATTTTTCAGTTTCATTTCCAACAAAATGTACTTTAATTTAGCATACTGTAAATTTTCCAAAAAATGTTTTGGTCATAATGGCACATCAACATTGTCATACACTATCAGAACAGCAAACCCCAAACATAAACTGCCAATATCTTTTCAACAAAATGTACATACATCCATTCCCACTCTTTAGACCAGTGGTTCTTAACCTTTTTACTACCATGCCCCCCTTCAATCAAAATAACATTCTCAATAACTTCTCAATATTAGCCCATGCTCTCGTTAAGAGAATAACAAATACAATTAGAGAAATTCCTGTTCCTAGGGGGCGCGCCCCCCTGGTTAAGAACCACTGCTTTAGACCATAAAGTATTCCAAAAAGTAAGCTCATATAAACTAAAATTGTCTTACCACATTCTACATTGACTACCATATTATTATTACTAAAAACTGTAAAAGAAGTAAACAAAATTTTAAAAAATAATCAAACACTGTTAAACAAAATATAAACAGTAGGGTGTATCATGCTCAGGTCAAATATTGAAAAACTTGGAATTTCAAGATTGGCAGTATGTATTCCTATGTAAAATTGAATTTTAAGAGGGGTTCATCTTCTGCAACTTTTGCGAAAAATCACATTTAAGTGTTCAAAATCGCACTTTTTTGTTGAAAATGGGATTTTTGGCCAATTTCAGACTTGGTAGCCTCAAATGACCTCCATATGTTCCATATTGTTCACATACACCCTTAAGCATTTCTAGGGGCAGGCTTGGACCCATTTAAGATCAGCCAAAGTGGTTCATAACCCCTAAAATAACCAAAATCACCCAAAATGGCCCAAAATTAAGGAACTGTATGATTTTTAGTCTCCAATACACCATATTTTGTGGCTGTTCTTTTCATCAGGCAGAATCTTTTTGTTCTTTCTTGGTCTTACATTTTCTTTATTTTTGAAACACCTCCACCAATTTTTATTTATTTTCTTTTTGGCATCACTGAGTGTGATGGCAGCTGCCCCCACCTTTCCGCAAGCTGCTGTGACATTCAACCTTTTTTTTTGCAATTGCAATTCTTCTTTAATATTTGTATAAGTCCTCCCTCCACCCCCAGCTTGTAATAATATGCTGGTCAACTGAATGTTTTGAGATTTTTTCTTCTGAAAGCATCTTCATTTGTCTAGCAGGTCTCGTAGAGATCTAAAACATATTCATAATGTCTTGCTTTGACTTGAAAACTGGCAACAATTCTGTGATTGATCCTTGCACGAACAAAACCATCTCTTCTCTCTTGCCCATACACTGCATGAGCTGCAGCTGAAACTTCCTGGACTGCTCTTTCACAGCTTTGAGTGTGAACTGAGAAGTTCTCAACTTCAACTGGAGACTTGAGAAGCTCTTCAACTTCTCTTGACATCTTACAAGTGAAGAGTGGCTCATACAGTTTCTCCTTATCTCAATTAATCAGAGTAATTGGAGAAGTGGCATCAAAATTCATTTAGGGTTTCTACGAGTTCTCAGACTCATGTCTCCATACTCAGACTTACCTCTGATCATCTTGATTATCTCAATCCTCCATGCCCTCTCCTCCTCATCCTCACTGCACAGGAGAGAGGCAATGAGGTTCTCACTGTGAGCATGATATGCTCCACGAACTATCACACGAGTAATTATGTTCCTGACTTCAGAGGTCTGGCTTCTCAGCAGTCCCAGAGTGATCACAATATGGTGAGGTCCATACCTCATGTGGTGCTTCACCTTGATCTCAAAATACATTTTGAAGTAGAAGTCCAGGCAGAACTTCAGCAGCACCTCCAGCTTCTTCAACACCTCCCCCTTCAGACCATGCTGCCTCATCAACAGAGCCTCACCTGTAGTCAGCCAGTGTGACTGATTCAGTGGGCCACACTTCAGACCAGCAACTTCCTTGCTCAAATCTCTTGTCTTGAGAGCTTTAATCAGTAGGTAGCAGTTCTTCTGGTCAGTGCTAAGGTTCTGTACAATGTCTTCTGGCAGTTCAATTATATCTTCTTCTCCTGGCAGAGCCTTGAAGCTAAAGTTGACAGGTATGTCATTGATCTTCTCCAAAAGTTTTCCTATTGGGCCACTGAACCCAGACTTGTGCATGTAGGGACCATCAAACTTGATGATCATGTGTCTGAGGCTGAGTTCATTAATATGCAACTGGCATATCAGTCAGTGACACTTGTGACCTGCTTGTTAGCAGTCTCTCCAAGTGAGTGATGGCTCCTCCATCAGGTCCTGTGTTTGTGGAGTCACCACCAAGGACCACAATAGTATCTTTAGCACCATGAGCACTAATCCACTCAAACAGAGCCTGAGCTATCTTCAGTGCAGGTTTCTCATTTCCTTCAGGTTCTTCTGGTGTACAATGGAAGAGATACTTTCCCTCAGGTTCCCAGGTAACACTATAGTGCTTTTCAGTTGTAATATCAGGATGGAAGAGGCCAGTTTCTTCATTGTACCTCATGATCTTTGTCTTCTTATCTTGTTTTTCATCAAAGAAAATTCCCTTGATCTCCTCTCCCTCTGTCCTTTTCTCCAGGGCTTCCACTGAGGCACCTATTATAGACTCCTTGCCCCTCCACATCTTCATCCTGTCAACAGCTAAATATGCCTTATCAGCAGATAGATGGCCAGCTTTGATGAGATCTTGCAAAAAACCAGTTGCAATGGCTACTGCAAGAGTGTTTGCCACCTTGAACCTGACTGCAGCCGCAGCAGTGCTTGAGATATCCATGTAGTTCCTCCTGGCAGAGGTGGAGACTTTGCCAGTGTTGACACTGGAGCTTGTGCCTGGTACAGTACTGGAAAAATCTGTGTCAGCTGTAGGAGCTGCTCTGCCTGGAAGTCACCTCATCTTCACCACCACCACCATCATCAGCTCTAAGCAGTAACTCCTTTTCTTCTTCCTCTTTTCTGTTTCTCTTCTCAGCTGCCTTCTGTTCTTCCTCCTTCCTCTTAGCAGCCTTCACCTGCTTCACTGTTTCCTTCACATCAACAGATACCATCCAGAAGCCAGAAACTTCTGAGGTTTTGATCATCTGGTAATGGAGCCACTCTAGCTCTAGCTTTGGAATCTTCTGAGGCAGAGGACAGTCACAGTTGACATGAACTCTAGCAGCACAGCCAGAGCAGCTGGATGCTTCAGTTCCACAGAGAGTGATATCATGTCTGCAGATTGTTATGTCAAACAATGTATCAAGTTCAGATATTCTCTTCTCTCTCTTTGCAGCCTTCACTCTGCCATTCACAAGGTCAATCATTTCATTCCACCTGACAAGAATCTTCCTGGCAATGGATCTCTCTTGAATGATCACAGGAGGAGTGAACTTGGCATTGCTTTTGTGCCACTGTGCAGGTACCAGTGATGCCAAGTCCTTAGCCAAATCTTGCAGAGGGTACTGAGCTCTCTTCATATCATCCAGAAGCAGCTTCTCTTCCTGGAGGAGGATTCCTCTCTGAAACACAGCTCTCCAGGTTGGAACTTCTGTGGGAAATAACTGCTTGCCTGGACCCACCAGATCACTCAGCTTTGAACCATAACTTTTTCTGGTCTTTCATCCTTGTTTAGCCATGGTGGCTACACAATCTTCACCAAGCTTTGTATCTGAAACAGAAAATTATCACAGTGAAACTCTAGTAGCCTATAACAGCTGTTACAATGGTTTTGTTTGGTAAGAAACTGGTCTGTTACATTTGTACTACAGTGTATGTCCTGCACAGCTGTTCTGTACATAACCAGAAAACAAAAAAGTGGAAATTTGAACACTTAAATGTTATTTTTAGCAAAAGTTCAAGAAAACAAACCCCTCCTAAAATTTAATTTTACATAGGAATACATATTGCCAATCTTGAAATTCGCGCTTCAATGAGCATGATACACCCTAAAAAACAGTCACATGTGAATAGGTATATGTTGAAGTGATGCAACCTCAGGTCCTTGGACTGGCCCAGAATCCAAATAAGCTTACTGAGTTAGCTAAGTCACAAACTGTATCAGAAATAATGTTATTTGAGCATTACTCATATTATATATTAAACCAAACAAATAGTATAGTGTGGCTAAAATTCAGTTTATACTTGCAAAAATTGAAAAATAATGGTTTGAACTGGACCGTCTCTTCTGAAGCCTTGTCCAGATTGGTTGAGTTGCATCATTAATAGGCTGGCTATACAATTTTCTCTTTAAATTTTTTTATTACTTAGCTAGACAAATTTTTAATAAATTTCATACTCAATGAAACTTTTCTATATGTAAAATTAAAGTTTTAATCTAAAAAATAATTCTGGTTAATATTTGTTTTAACATCTCTTTCATTTTTGATAGAAAGAGTTAATTTTCTGCTATTTTCAACCAAAACAAGAATACTTTATTCTATACTAATTCTGGCAGAAATTCCTATTTATCAAGATATTTATTTTCAAAATTATTAAATTTTGGTGCCATTATTCACTAGTCAAACCATCTCGTCCCATGACATACATAGTCATGTTATTATCATTAGCCAATCAGTGGCTGCCCCATTGTCACACGATTCTCCCATGCAGGTCCAGTGGCTGAAATTTGAATTCAACAGTTGCTTTAGAATGGCTGTCTGTGGTGGAAGCTCCCACTCCAAGTGGGACATCATCTAGGCCTAGGTTAGGTTAGGGGTACTGTACTACTTACCTTTCTGGGTCCCAAATTCATTATGGGGTACCCATGCCCAGTTAGGTCAACTGTATACCCAGTTAGGTCAACTGTATACCCTTGACAATTGGTTAGGTTAAATTGTGTTATTTTTGTTAGTTTTAACTGTACACTCTTGATGATTGGTTAGGTTACTTTTGCCCTGAATATTACTGATGAAAATCGTTTTTTTTGGTGTATTTCATGCCAAAAACATATTTTTCTGGCGTATTTGTGTGTATTTTCTTGAAATCTGACCTTCATTTTCTAGTAAAAATCATCATTTTTTTGTCCTTTTGGAGGATATATTAGATCGTCAGTTCCTCAAAAATGGGGATTTTCTCAAGGAAATGAAGGTCAGATTTGAACAAAATACACCAGAAAAATATGTTTTTGTGTCAAAAAATGTTGGGGCAGTTAAAACGAATCTTTACCATAATTCTGCATTGCTTAAGTTCAAAAGGATGTTTGATACAACATAAAATTTAAATCTCTCTCTAAAAGGGATATGGACTGCATTATACTTATAAACTAAGAACTACAGAAATCGATCTTGATCTTGAATTGGGGAGAAAATTTGGAAAAACTGATTTTGAAATATTGCAGACTATGTTGGCATATATTCAAAATGAAATTCCTTTCAAATGATGGAACCTAGAACTAGCTAAGCAGAAATAATCCTTATGTACATTTATTTGACAAGCTTTTATTTGTGGGAAATTAAAGTAATAAAGGTATCTTTAATAGTGTAATTATTAATATAGGTTCACCTAATAAAATAATAGTGTACTTTCAATTCTTGCAGCACAAGCTACAACTGTAGATACTGCAACATAAAAATGACAAAATGAAAAAAGTGGGTGTGACAAAGGTGGAAAAGTTAGCACCACCAGCCAGCAATGAAACATACATCATTAATTGATAAAATACATTTTATAGACCCACCAAAATGGGTGAGCAAGAACTAGAAAATGAGAATACAGCTACATAAGTAGTGCATATAAATTGATTAGTAAATAGGTTTTAGATGTGGGATAGACCAGTATTCTACTTTCAATACATTACTTTGCTAGAAACTTTTTAAAAATTCATTTTTGAAAGGTGGAAAAAAAAAAAAGCATAAAAATGTTTACAATAAGATCTCTGAAAATTAAATTCTACACAAAATTACCAATTAAAGTCTAAATATTTTCCTATGTATTAGTTATTTAAGGATAAAGATTAAAAGAATTCTAAATCTGACCATTTAGTTCCTTCCTGTTAATATTCCAGGCTTCCTTGATTTCATCAGCTCTCTTGAACCTCTTTAAGGATCGGAGTCGTGTGTATTCCTGCTTTACTCGTTTCTTCCATTCCGCAGAAACCTTCACTTTAGAATTCATCTTTTTCCCCTCCAGTTTCCCAATCTGTGCGTAATCAATGTACATACAGTACTGTCTGTAAGACCTATTCAGAAGGTTATTTTAAATGTACTGGGCTTTTTGTACAGATATTTCACTCATCACTTTGATAGATCTAGTCTATCTTATCATTTTAAATTTCAGATCTAAGATAAAAGAATATAAAGTTATCATTAACAGGCATTCTAAAGATATAATTACCAACTATAGTTTATTTTCAGACAAGGATAACTTGGAATTATGTATCTCTAAACAGGACCACAGTGTGCCTTAAGTTCAAAAGCTGCGTATAAATATCCAGACACTAATAAACAGTACTATAAGATCAGTATAATATTACTTATTACTAGGGCGGTCAAAAGTCAATAAAGTCAAATTGTTTCCTATGGGGCACTTTTCGCTGAAACGACTGAAAATGCAATAAAAACACCTGTAGGGGGTATATTACCAAAGTTAATAGGTCAACCAAAAGTCAACTTTTACCTGTTAGGTCAAAAAATAGCAATGAGGTGAATAAAGTCAATTTTTTGGAATAAATAATTAATATAACTAAAAATTGGCATCTTTTTGGTTAACTGGCAACTTCGCTGCTGAAGGAATGAAGATGAAGGAATCATTGTTTAGAAGGCTAAAGAGATTGTTGCTAATGAAAAACTGCCAAAGCAACTAATGTCAATCAAAATGAATTATAGTTTGATTGCTAGCTTAGTGACTAGGATGGAAGCATCTGATTGCACCATTAGAGAGGCATATGAAACCATTTCTTCATCAACCTTGGCGAAGATATGTGTTCAGTCAAATAATACATTGAAACAAGACTCAAGACAAATGGTATTTGTGAAATAATTAACCTCAGTAGACCTGAAATCTCACCAACAGTTTATGGTCAGCTTTTGCAATGTCAACCAACAACTGCCGCTGTAGAGAGATCTTTCTCCATGCTTAATAAATTATTAAGTAAGGATCGCAATTTTTTGCCAGAAAATGTCGGCAAATACTTTATAATTTACCACAATCGGTCAACTGATGTAGAAGAGCAAGAATAAGTAATTAAAGTATCGTTTTTATTATTGAAAGTAAAGGCAACTTTATAAGTCAATATTTTCAATTCGTAAGGTCAACTTTCTTAATTTTTTCGGTCAACTTTTGACTGCCCTACTTATTACCAATAACTATTATTACTCTCGTTAATGGGCTACATCATGGCCATTTTCATAACACTACTTCCTAATGATCAATGAAGTTAAGCAACATTGGGTCTGGAGAGTAGTTGGATGGGAGACTAACCTCCGCATCCAAATTATGTAGCACCCATGATTCAGATCTCACATAAAGCTACAAGTCACTGCTATCATATGACATTAGATGTTTTAAAGGAGGTTAAATAACCCTATAATTTTTTCTTACTCTTGTTAATAAATCACTGGACAACAAATTAGAACTTTTGGAGCTATTGAAGAATAGGGACCCAGCCTTCTTTAGTTAGGCTTATAAGGCTAACTAACGAAAATATCACGACCTAACCTAACCAATTGTTAGGTTAACTGTATGCCCTTGATGACTGATTAGGTTAGGTCATGATATTTTTGTTAGTAGCCTTATAAAGCTAACTAAAGAAGGCTGGGGTCCCTATTCTTCAATAGCTCCGAACTTTTTTCCTGTTCAGGTAAAATAGGGTGATGAATTCTGATAGATTTTTGCATGTAGAATACAAATATGGAAGTAAAATGTTTCCATCACCCACAGTTTTTGAACAAATTGAATTTGAATTTTGCTTCAAAAACAGGAATATGTAGTATAATTGGCAGCATTAGAAATACACTTTTCAGGAGGTATTGGGGCCAAAGATGGTACTGTGGCACTAAAAATGGCTAAAATAGCAGTTAGATGGATTACACTTAATGGGGAGACCAGTGGCTTACCAGCAAATAGGGGTACAACTACAGTGCCCGCGAAAAGTATCCGATCACTCAAGAAAATACAATATTTTCCCTTAATATTCAGAGACACGTAATTCACTTTCTATTTGTTCTAGCGACATCTGGTAACTTTGAGGTTGCTCGCTGATATGAGAGCTATCCAACGCATTCTCAAATTAGTGTTTGGTAGCCTTCGTTGCGGGTGGCTGTGTCTCAAATTTGTCAGATTTCACTGTTTGTGTAAATTTCTTGATATTTTTTTTTTTTTACAGAAAGTGGTGTAAATAAAATTTATATATAATGTGTGCTAAAAACAACTTAAGAGTGATTGTCGAGGTGCTATTGTTGCTTTGCATGCATGTGGGAAATCACAGAGACAGATAGCTAAGGAATTAAACATATCCCAAAGTACCGTTAATTTATGGGTTTCACGGGCTAAGAACAATGGTGGCCTAACCACGCCAGTCCCTAAAAAACGATCTGGCAGACCGAGAAAAACAAATTCGCGAACAGACAAACTTATGAAACGTTTAGTATTGAAAAACCCAACAATAACTGCGAAAGAAATAAAATTTAATATGAATAATTTGTTATCTGGTGTTTCTGAACGAACTATCCAGGAGCGGCTCCAAAAGAACTCGGATTACCATCTCGCCATGCTGCTAAGAAACCGTTCATTAATGAAAAAATGCGTAAAAAACGTGTCGCATTTTGTAAAAAAATTCATTGGACTGTTGATGACTGGAAGAAGGTTTTATTTAGCGATGAATCGACATTTTTGACATTCAGAAGTTGTCCAAAAAAGGTTCGCCAGCCTATTGGCTCAAATAGGATGGACCCTAAATACACCCTAAAGACAATGAAACACCCTCCAAGTGTGATGGTTTGGGGTTGTTTCGGTTACTATGGGCGTGGAAACTTATATTTTCTTCCGAAGAACACAACTATGAATGGTGCACGGTATTTAGCAATGCTACAGGATAAACTTCTAATGGCAATGGCAATCCAAAGGACAAAAACATACATGCATGATGGTGCACCATGTCACAGGGCCAAAATAGTGACAAAATGGATTACTGACAATAAATTTGATATTTTGGATTGGCCTGGTAATAGTCCAGATCTCAATCCGATAGAAAATCTGTGGCTAATAATAAAAAATAAGGTTGAATGCCACAACACTGGCTCAGTCGAAAAATTACAAGAGCCATCAAAAAGGTATGGTGCAAGGAAATATCAGTGGAAGTTTGTCAAAACTTGATTAAATCCATGCCAAAACGTCTAGAACAAGTCATCCAAACCAAAGGACAGATGACAAAATACTAATATAAGGTTAGTATACATTTAAACATTGTTTTTTATGTAAAAAATACAAATTTCAAGGGTGATCGGATACTTTTCGCGGGCACTGTACAAACACTGGAATGGGAATGGTCATGCAAGATTATATATATAACTATGGGTGATGGAAAAATTTAATTATTTTTTTTAAATAAGCACTAAAAAGTCAGTAAGGAACACCCAATACTACTAGAGGAACAGAATCTTTATTGCTGAAATATAATTAGTTATTAAATGATAAAGCAATAATAAAGAAAAAAAAATAGTAGTAAAATTACAGCAGTCAAATGAAAATGAAAATTAAACAGTTAAAATCAAACTTGAGTGAGGAAAACAAATGTATTCTCTTTAGAATTAATAATAATAATAAAAATAAAAATAACAGTAATGAGGGTAACAATAATAGTACGGTAGTGTAGTAGTGGTGGTGGTGGTGATAAAAGTGAAAAAAATTAAATGATACTAGCAGTAACAAAGGTAGGAAAACTAAATTAGATTATAAAGAGGTACACTGGAGAAGTATTGAAACTGTAACTATAGAATAAAGGAAAAATATAAGGTATCCAAGGTTTTCCAAGTTTTATTCTGGGTTTGTTCTTTGGGGAGGTTATTCCACCTTGAGGCACAGTCTTCTATAAATTTTATTACGAGTTAAAAAATATTTCCATTGCGAGTCTACAAATATATAAATTTAAGTATTATTCTTAAATAAATACTGGACTATATATGGATGGTTTGTGATTGCGGATGCTTGTGGTTTTTGGTCCAATTTATTTAGGTCATTATTTTGAACTCTAAAAATATTCACTGATGCGACTTAAATTTTATGAGTAGGTACTTTCAACATTTTTTTATATTTCAAATAAAAAATATAGATAAGTATATATCCAATAAAATGCTTGCTAAATGTTAAAAAACAAAATACCCAACCTGTATATTAAAATTATAAAAAATGCTAAATTAACCCTTCAGTGCCCAGTGTCACCTTTTAAGTCTGAATAAAACTGGCAAAGTAACATTGGACACTACTTTCATGCCGTGTCACTTCGCTAATTTTGTTCTGGCTAATGCCAGATGATTTTAATCAGACTCAGAACTCATTAACCAAAAGAACAATCTCATAACCTAGTGTAACCTAACCCGCGTATAAAGTCACCCTGATTAGCCTGAAGTATGAAAAGGGTGGATCACTAAAATCTGGCATTCCCCAAAACTTAATATTAACCACATTTTTTCCAAGCATATTAGTCGGAGTCTCTTCAATATCACGAGTGAGAATTTTTTGGCCAAGTAGGTTCATATTTTCCAATTGAAATGTATGATCTATTCATTAGCCAGCACTGAACATACAGTCGGCCATTGGAGAGGCCTATGCTCTCTCCTAAACCCCACAACCTATACGAGTGCATTAGCCCCTAACTCAGTATTAATACAATTAATTAAACTGAGACAATTGATGGAATGGGATTGGACGCTAAGCCGCTTATTAAAAATAACAAATCTAGTTTTATTGTAAGAAAAGTAAATGCTCCAACCATTTAACCAATTTTGCAAATGACCCAAGGTACTTTGCAGGTGTTGTTTTGGTCGTTGCTGTTCGAGCAAATATCAATACATCCGTTCTGCAGGAAATATTCACTATTTTGCAAGCTTCAACATTAAGCTTGCGATAGAGTACTGTACCTCCATATCTAGGTGATACTTTTAAAAAAATATTTGACTAAAAGGCATAATTAATGAGTAAATCATTAAAATTGACAATCCATTCATAAGAATAGAGAAAATATAATAAAAATTTACAAAATCATTTGTGTCTTTCACGAGCTCTCAATCTCGTAGTGATAATAAAACTCAGGCCTATCGAGGTTATTCCAAGTCAGACAAATTGTCTAAAGCTATATTTTGTGATAAAATTTCAAGTCAGCTAATTGTCCTTAAATAGAGACTACCCTTAAACTATTTACAAAGCTTATAATCTCTAACCCAACATTCTGAATGCATTTTACATTTACTCCTTAGATAATTATTCACCTCATCAGATTCTCATTGTTGAGTCAAATTCACAAACTACTATGGCTTAAATTACAAATTACCCATTAATCGTCTCTCGTTTAACTTTCCGAGGCCCGAGAGCTGAATAAAATATTTAAAATATTCAACCCTTTATCGCCCCTCGATCTTTGAACATTTCCTCCAGTACATTCACACTTCACAAGGTCCTGAATGTATTGCAAGTTATAAGTGAGTCTACAACTTATGTAAAAAGTATGCGTACGATGTATTAACTTCGCCCACTCTGCATCTACACTCATACACTTCCTATCAGGGACTTAACAGGCTTAACTGCACCCATGGGTTGTTTACCATGTTCCACTCTGCTTTCAGCTTCCAATGTGCTTATGCCATTATATAGGTAGTCTAGCAAAATAGTACCGGATTTAAAGTGCAAATATATTTTCCTACTCTGATATCAACTCTTTAAAGAAATGAAACGAGACTTGGACAATTCATAATCATTAACCTAACGTTCCGAATACACAGTATATATATATATATATATATATTTTTTTTAAGTTCGGGAAGAACGATTCGCCTCTATTTAAAAGGGCATATCTCGGCGGAAAAACAAAGAAAAAGTGAGAGGAAAGACAGAGGAAAAAGAAAGGGTGGAGGGGACAGTTGAAGTGGAAAAAGACCAAGGATGACAAAGACTGCAGGGTCGAGCCCCATCATCCTTGGGTACTAGGGCCGGGAGGGCGCACGTGAAACCTCCAGGAACAAGCACGTACAAACGAGCACAAAGAGCACTCAAGAGCACGAGCTTAGAACCCCCTTGCGGGGATATATATATATATATATATATCATCCAGTGGCGGATCTACTATGAAACTAATGAAGCTTAAGCTTCAGGTCCCCTAATCCAGGAGGGGCTCTGAAGCAACTTTTTTTTTTAATGAGTGAATTTTTCAACAAAATCGATGGTTTTTTTAAGTGTTTGTTATTAAAATAAGGCTATTTTAGTGATAGAATCATAAGCCAATGGGTTGAAGTACTTAATACTGACCTTAGAATATGCTCTAATACCCATTTCATATGGCCTCAAAATGCCCCTGTAATTGGTCAAATTTCAAAATTTTATCGGGGGCTTGCAGCGCCCGAACCCCCAGCTGTATGGGCTCGCTGAGCTCGCCAGAATCTATTCATAGTCTACATTTTGGCAGCTGGATCCTCGAATCCTTCGTTGGTGCAGTACAGCAATTTTAATCAAAATCTGAGATGTAGTGGTTAAATTTTTAAAAAATTTGTGGTGATTTGCCATAGAACAACCCCATTGAAGAAGATAACAGCGGTTACCCAGACCTCGTTGTTGGTGGGAAGGGGCTCACTGTATGGCCCATTTTCAAGGACACCACCCCACCACCCCGTTCTCCGCCATTTGGGCCTCGAGGTCCTTGCAAGGGCAGCAAGGCCCTTTGAACCTTGTTGGATGTTGCCCTATTGTTGCTGGTTGCGAAGGGGCCCCCATAACAGTTCAAGCTTCAGGGTCCCAAAAATGTAGGTCCGCCACTGATATCATCTGCACTATGCCTGAGTGGCACAAAGCGATATAAGAAAGCTAAGGCAACAGAGGGAACCGGTGTCCATTGGGCCATTAGGGAGCTTCTTCAAACCAACGTGTAGCACGGTCGATACAGCAAATGTGCTAGTTTCAAACGGTCCATAGAGGCAGTTTAGTGCTTGTCATTGGGCTTCTGCACTACGAAGAATTTCTCATGTCGCTCGAGGACACGCGGAGGTCCTTAGTAAGGAGCCTCAAAGGGGCCGTTCAAAAATTACGTAACGCTATATTCGCTAAAACTTGACACCCCAGATCTCCCAGGAACGTTTTGTAACGCTAGACCAGACACCCCCTAAGATGTTATGTAACACTTCCCCCCAAATGGTCGTCCAACACGATTAACTCGAATCCAAACGTGAGTAGAATTACGAAAATCTGGGATAGAAGATATCTATATTGTCTGAGTGGAGTGAAGTTTGCCTTCTGATAAGTGGAGGAAATGAATTTCGGTCATTCGTTTGGTAAGTTCACTGATGAAACTTTGGCCAGAGCGAGAAGTAGCTGAACTTCTGTCAACGGAGGGTTTGGGCATAAATTCAATAGAGAGAAAAACCAGTCATTCCCGACGACGAGCGATGATGACAGTCTTGAGAGTGCGATGGCAACGCTCGATCATTCCATTTGATTGCCGGTGGTAAGCTGTGGTCCGAAGGCGCTGTGAAAGTTCCTGAAAGAGTTCGGCTTCAAATTGGGTCCCTCGGTAAGGCAACAGAGGAAGCCGAAGTGTCCACTAAGGGAGCTTCAATCCAACGTGTAGCTCGGTCGATATACGTGAACAAGTATCGGTAGGGTGAAGGATAACTTTGGCCAGGGAGAATACAAGGTGGGAGAGACAAAACAATGTCGACGTGCACAGCTTCAAAACGTGAAGAAGGTAAATTCAAAGGAGTAATGGGAAATTTTGTATAGCGATGAAGTTTTGCCAATTGACACAAGACATTCTTTGGGCTATTTGCGGACAGCACGATCCATATCCAGCCAGAAGTAGTGGGATTTCACCATACGTAAAGTGGGCAATGATGCCTGGGTGCGAGGTATTACGGAGTTGTTGAAAAATGGCTTTACGACAGGGAGTCGGTACAAAAGGAGTTGGATACGGAATGGAAGTATCATAGAAAAGCTGTTTATCATTGGGGAAGAGATAGAACTTCAAACGGCTGGAAAAAGACTGGGTTTCGGGATCTTCCTTCTGATGACCAGCAATAAAGGATAAGTCAACGGTGTGGATGGTGACTGCGTTGGCGATTCTGAAGAGGCAGTCTGCCTTCAGTGACAAATAAGTCACTACTACCGCATACTGCAGTCAACGGAGAACCAAGGCAGATTGGCAACAGCGCTACTGGACTGTCATTACGGAATACGTTGCTGATGTACAATACATCCACGGCGCAGGAAGCATAGTAGCAGACTGCCTTTCCAATTGCGGAAATGATTAACGATTAAAAAAATTATCTATTTTCTCAAATTATATTAGTTATCCTTCTATATATTGCCATTTTAAATATATTTATATTTTTTATAGGTTTTTGTAAACTTTAAAGATGTAAAACTATAACAATAATTAATTGTAATATTTTTTGGATCGATAGAATTAAAACTAATTCTTATCGAATCTCTTTTACTTTTCTTTTCGAGTTTGTAGTTAGTGGAGTCATCGCATCATAAGAAATTTTTATAGTGGGCACACTAGGGGCCACTTCGGCCCATCGAGGTGGCTCCACTATGTAAAAACTGCCTGTACATTGGCAATAACCAATTTTTACAAAACTAATTAAGTATCAATTTAAAACTAAAGATAGAATCTCTGGATCCAGAGGATCAAAGTCATAATAGGCACTATCCACAAATATGTTACACACTATATCTATTTATAACTGACATGCAAATATATCAGATCCAAAGAATCCAGTCAATTTCATTATGGTACCCATCAATACCAGTACAATGCCAACCAAAAATAAGTCACGGTCCATATCAATTGCGGACCAAGTCACAATTTACATCCATATACATTACAATATATATACTTAAGAGGAAAAGTGTAGGTGTGGCTGTAAAGACTGTACAGTAATGTAGAAATGTGTGTGCACCCATTTTGGGTCTCCCATTTAAAGGTGTTTGTGGGGCAAGTGAAGATCATGAGTTTTTCAATACCTCAGTACTATGGGGGGCACCGCTCGGCAGAGGAATCTCTTTAAATAGGGTATGTAAAGAGAGAGAGTATCCCCTAACCCAAGATGCTGCCTCCTTATATCCCACAACACCTGTGTTGAGCTGTGGGATCTATCACCCAAATGCACATAATATATATGAAATAAACTAGTACCATTCATGCAATAAAAATGGGCTTAAACACCATCACCAGATGTCCTTTGCAGACATCAAACTATCCAACCTTCTTTTGAAAGAATCAAGCGTATCTGAAGTCACCACTTCTTCTGTCAGACTGTTCCAAAACTTAATTACTCTGTTTGTAAAACTGTTTTCCTTAATATGAGAATAAAAACCCACTCTAATAGACAGAGTTTATTTCCGACAGTTTCGACGCCCAGTGGGCGTCGAAACTGTCGTGGAAATAAACTCTGTCTATTAGAGTGGGTTTTTATTCTCATATTTTGACCTTCACGTAAAAAAGTGAAGTTTTTTGCATCTGTTTTCTTAAATTTGTTCTACGTCTTGGCTTAAATAATTTCATACTATGACCTCTAGTCTGATTATTGTGATCTTTAATGAAAAGAGACTCAAAATCTATCTTATCCAACCCTTTTATCATTTTATACACCTCTATCATATCACCCCTTAACCTCCTCCTTTTTAATGAGAACATGCTTAGATACGCCAGTCTTTCCTTATATGTCAATTGTCTTAGAGATGGGATCATTCTTGTTGCTCGTTTCTGTACTTTTTCTAGTTTTTCAATATCTTGTATCAAATAGGGACTATTAAATTGAATGCAGTATTCGAGGAGGAGTCTCACATATGAAATGTATAGTTGCTTTATAATATTGGGTGATTTGTATTCAATGTGTGTCTGCATGAGATTGAGTAGCATTTGCTTTATTTCTGATTACCATACAGTGATTTGAGGGTTTAAGTTCATTTGTCACAGTGACACCCAAGTCTTTCTCTTTATCATCATTTTTAATCCAAATTCCATTCATATTGTATTCAAATTCTGGATTTTTTGGCCCAATATGCATAACCTTGCACTTATCAACATTAAATTTCATCTCCCACTTATCTGCCCAGGCTGTTACTCTGTCTAAGTCTTTTTGTATTGTTGCAAAGGCGTCGTACTGAAGACCGGGTGTTTTCTTGTTTGTCGCCTCATAAATGGAAAACTCTTTGGACAACTGATTTTGGTGTTTATTCTGAATTTTTTCCCTTTCTTTTCGGCAATGGACTGTCTGATTTCAACTTCAAGAATACTCGAGAGGTCTCCCATCTCAAAATCTGGAATCAATAGATTTAAAGTTGAAGTTATACTTGGCTGATTGATACCCATACCACCATCAACTTCCTGCTCTTTGCAGTCCTCTTCAGTGAAGGGATAGTCTTTCTATCGAGTTCTTTACAGTTTTCAAAAGTAATGCTCTAGATGCAGAGAAAATAAAACACTAAAAAAGTTAAATTTTGCATTATTATCATTTACATAAGAAGTATAAGTATTGTATTTAAAGATTCATTTTATTTCCTTGGAAACGGGAACTGAGATTCCCGGTATTAAACACTAATGTACACCGTTTTTTGGCCTTTATTTTTCAATACTAGTGCATTATATGATAAATGTATTGGTATATTTTAAATTGGGAAGCATAAATGGCTTAATTGATTCTGAACGAATAAAAAATAACTTAACATAGATTATCTCATCTTAATATTTTACTGCACATATGCTGTCTAAAATTTTCTAACAATAATCAAGATGATATATTAAGGTAAAGGGAGTGTCTAAGAAAAACTTTTTCAGTAATACGAGTACAAGATATAAAAGATAAGGAAAGAAAGGTTTCTTTCAATAGTTTTCTTGTAGGCGCATTTCACACTTTTGGCTTCTAAAATGTTGGCAATATTCACTACGTTGCTCAAATTACTATTTCTACAAATTCACAGCTATGTATATATTCGTGTGTTTTATTATAATTAGACTTGCCCTAATTTCATACATTATAGACATTTATAATTTATTATAGCTAAAGTACCCCATATTACTGAATATTAGTTTTAAGGTTGGTACTATTGCCTTCTACGTGGTTTTCAGTTGCCATGGGAACCGAGCACTTTGTAAAAGCGGTAAATGATATTTATGTATTTCAAATTTCTGTCACCGACTGTATATATAATTGTACTTTGCTTGTAATAACTTGGATAAAAAATACTAATTTGTACGATGACTACGAATTGAGAAAGCTTTAAAACTGCGCAATAATTAGAATAATCATAAGCGTACGGGACTCATGTTAACGGGGAGGCTGGCCACCATCGCCCGAAAAGCTTACACACATTAAATTTTTTGAAATTTTTCACACATATAGACACACAATATAATAATAATTCATAAAATCCCACTTGCCTGATGTGGCGTCACGATCGATGAAACTAAAAGAAATATTTGTTATGTCCTTTTTTTTTTTGGCAAAACAGTCTATAATTTGATTACGTCATCGTTGATTACTTTGTTAGCGTATTCTCTTTCGATGTTGATAATTGCAAGGCTATTCAGTCTTTCTTCTGCCATTGTGCTTCTGACATACGATTTCAGTCGACGGAGCACACTGAAAGACCTTTCAGCCGAACATGACGTAGCCGGGATGATAGTCAAAATCTTTGCAACTTTGGTAAATGCTGGCATCATTTCGCACATGTCATGTTGATACACCTCAATCACATCCGTTGCTGTTCTTACAGTTCCACAAAAATCCGAATTGTTTTTCATGAAAAGTCTGAACAGTTTATGGTCAACTTCTATTAGTTCTTTGTCCAAACTGTAGAAGTTAGACAATGTCATAATCGGTCGGTCAGATTGTCTTTCATCACAAGTGAACCAAGAGCGCGTAGAATATCCTGATCGTTTTCTTGGAAACGAACTTCCAATTCTGACAACACTTTGCCTATTGCGATGTAGTAAGTGTTGACCCTATGATGTTGTAGAAGTGTCATTGTTTGTGCGTCGGTCTCCGCTAGTTCACCAACAAGAGCTTGTACTCGCTGTGATGGCTTGTGGCGAGATATCCGCACTTCGGTAAACCGCGTGTCCTTTATCCATAACACTGCCCAACAAAAAAAAAAAGGTTTTGCTGCTGATTTAATTCTAAGACCTGTTTCTGGATAATATTGATGTGCTGATTTCAAAAATCACCTTAGATTTTGTCCATCACATCAGGTTTTCGTGCAATGTGCAATGCCTCTTTTGGGTGATCCATGAAGGGCACTTATCAAAATTGATGATTTTTGAGACCTGCTAACAGCTGTTTTGCTGTTAAAATTTTATCTGTGGAATACGCAAATCTGTGCATTAAATCTAAAGGTCATGTACAACATATTAAAATCTTGGGTATCTGTGATTTCCCCAGGTGTGAGCGTGACGTCATGATCATGGATTCATTTTTTGCTTATTTAAACACTTTTAATCACTTTGTGTGTCAAGATTACCATTGTATATTAAAGTTCACTCCCTGCACAATTGTTTACTTTTCCATGCTGATTCTGAGTATGTAAAAACTTATTTTTTGAAGAAAAAAAATTGGGCAAACCCTGCCAAAATGCGATATCTCCGTATTTGATTGTTCGAAAACCTGACGTGATAGGCAAAAACTAAGGTGATTTTTGAAATCAGCACACCAGTTACCTAAAAACAGGTGTTAGAATTAAATCAGCAAAATTGGTGTTGGGCAGTGTAATTTAACGTCTTGACAAGTTTTCTCAGCTCTGCCACACCTGGTTAAAATTCTCCACACTGCGACATTTTCGCAACGTTTGAATGGTAAGATTACTATTTTGGCGAGTAGTGATGACATCGATGTTCTTTCCTCGTAGGTATCTACTCAAGCTACTAGTGTCTGACAAAATCACTTTGAGAATACAAAGTCCGAGAACAAACTCAAAATCGCAAATCACCCAACAATGCTCGATCTCGGAATACGTTTTAGCATCATTGTCGTCCGCTAATGTAATGAGAGCCTTCATGATATGCTCAATTTGTACTTTGAACTTGGCTCATCGTTACTCCTAAAATTTTCGATCAGTTTTGGTCACGAACTAGACTATAATAGGTACGAACATTTTTGAAACAGAAAATGAATTCGGGATCGTCCAGAGAGAAAGAAGGGCATAAAGACCATTTGCCGAACGAACGCACGTGGTGCAATTGCCAAAATTTTAATTTAATATAATATTTAATATAAATTATAATCCATTTTGTTATGTATATTTAAACTAAAGTTCTTGCCCGAAAAATTTCAATTCCCGAATTTTAGGGAGGGCTGTAGCCCCACCGCCTCGTACGCCTATGATAATAGTACCTTTCAAATTTTGAGAAAGTTTCTCAAGTTTACGACGACCAAAATGTTTATAGTTCAAATCCTTTCGGTGAACAAAACCATTAAATTCTTTGTACTGTATTAGTTAAGTATAATTCTTTTGATTATTGACATTCACCGAAATGGAATTCAACTTTCTATAGCATTTTCCCAGGTTTATTTCGCGCCCTTTATAACCAAAGGATGAGAAGATAGTAAGAACCAATTTTTATTGATAAAATTACAAATGGGATGTTAATGTACCACAATATCACAGAAGAGTTTCAAATGGATAACGCACTCGTATTTAAATATTTGCTGACGGGAATAGAAATACTTTTCGATGCAATAAAGCCCCTCACAATGAAAAGTGTAAAAAAACAAATTTTATAAAGCTAATGTAATTTTTAAGTTAACTCTCTCATTACAGTAGAAACTTTAAAACAACTCATGTCTAGTTCCCTTAAACACAGAAACCTTCATAGGAATTCATTAAATTTTTCATCATCATATTTAAAAGGCTCATTCTCTCCTCCGAACGAGATTATAGTTAAGGGAGAAAAGGCTTCAGGCCTAACACACATTCATTAAAGAAAATTATCTTTTACATAATAATAATAATAATAATAATAATTTGTCGGAGTAAAACTTACGCAATACCGCCCCCACCCCCCCGAATACAAAATTTGAAACTGCGGGTAACCACAGTTCGACAATATTTCGGGCTGGTATGCGAGCGAGAAATGAATGCTGCCCTCGTTCTCACCTCTCTGCAGAATACATCGCATTCTCTCAAAAGGCACATGCCCTGTTGGATTGTGGTTACCCGCAGTTTCAAGCTTTCATGAGTCACCGAGTACCACTTCCGTTTTCTCGTATTCGTTTACATCCGAATACCTTTTTGAATGACCATTCAGTGGCCATTTCACTTATGGTGATAAGAATTATAACATCAGATTAAAGCAGGGAATGTATTCACAAAATATATTTCGAAACTTCAAAATCGAGATTTTTTTTTTTTTATTGAAGAATACAACACAACGATTGTCAACCTAATTTTTGCCATTGCTTTTATTTGTGATGCATTTCATTTCAGTGTCTAAAAGCAGACATGGGGGTTGATTATGATTATAATTACGTGATTATGTTGTGATCATAATGATAATCTAACAATTGTGAAATGCCATAATCATAATGAAATCATAATCAACATTAGAAAATGCTGTAATCAATGACGGTTATTGATTTGATTTGAATTTTAGTTAAGTTCTGGTAACCAGTTGCATCTCAGTGCTTTGAGAGAAACCGTAGCATACACGTCACCGTTGCCGAAAAGCCAGTCTACTAACAATGGGAAGACCTAATGGCATATGTTAATTATCTTTTCACCAAAATGTGGCTCTCTCCTCTTTCAGTATACGGTCAACGTTTTGTGTAGCTACAAAACTATGAACTCTAAAAAGAGTATAGTCAACTATTCACTCAGTTACCATGTCAACTATCGGAATCCTTCCATTGAGCCTATAGTCGTCTGGTGAAATCTAATACAACTTCATATCTTTTTGGACGCCATATCTTTCGCGTGTGATAATGCAATTTAGCATTATCATAATGCTCTGATAGTATTGAGATGACTGTGTGCCATATACTGATGCTTTCCTAGTTATTCATTGTAGATTGTACAATTATAATTCAAAATAAAATAGAGTAAATTTGATTAGTGATTTCTTGTTTTTTATATCAACACGGCAAATATGATAGACCTAATACATATATAAGTTGCACAAACTATACACCAATACCATACTCTTATTACTCGTAACTCCATAATCATAATGAAGCATGGTAATCATAAACAATCAATCAAAACTTCATCCGACCTGTAATCATAATCAAATTTTGTAATCAACCCCATGTCTGGCTAAAGGAGCTCCTTTACTCTCTTTAGCCACATTCACTGTAAGCCTCTCTCCTTTTCTCCTATGGTTTAAGCCCAATTGTTTGGCACTCTGGTGTCGGAAATTATTGTTGCAATTCATGTGAAAAGGGGCTAACATCTAGGGTAAGAGGTCTTCTAATTTTGCATTGCGAGTAAAACTTGCTTTGGAATAGCTTAATCTCGACAAATAAAATAAATATGCAGAACTTTGAGATTTTTTTCGTAAACAAACCAAAACCATGAATACTTAAAGTAATGTAATGTTATAACAGGATTCGAACTGAACTTATTTGACATAAAATATAGTACAATAAAAAAAATAAAAAAAACGTAATAAAAATAAAATCTTGTTTGTTGCCAATTACGATATTTCCATAAAGTTTTCGTAATAACTAATTTCAGAGATTCTTACTGCAGAAGAGAAGTGAAAGAACTTTATTTTCCAGTTCTTGTTTTCTTAAACCGAAACCTTCACTAACTCTAAATGTGAATTGGTCATAGCTTTCATTTTCCTGTATTTAAAACCACGCACAAAAAAAGTTTTTCAGTCTTTTGTTTCTTTTTCAATTTCTAATATGAAGTTTTATAACAATTTATCATGATCGCTAACTTTTTTTACGTTTGAAGCTGGAAACACATTTGGAAGCGGCTTAACTTAATTGACTTGAGAATAGGACAATTCGGATTTAAAGCGTATGCTGTAAATTGAATTCGATTAACTTCGGTTCAGCTGACGCTGGCTTAGTTTGCCCTATCAAAGAGAAGACGTCTTACTGACTCGCTTCTCTGAGAGATTCATCAACCAAAACTTTAATCAGATTTTCAGCAGGCTTAATCCGAATCTGCCTCCAACTGTCTCCGCCGAATTCAAATTCAAATATGAACTTAGATTCGGATCCAACTCGTATTCTCTACCAACAAACAAATACGCCTTTATTGAGACACACTTATTTTAACTTAATACTGTAAGTCAAAATGAATAACTCGCTGCCATGAGCACTGAACCCGCCCATATGACCAGATCATTATATTTTAATAATAAAATTACAGTTCTTACGGGAAACTATTTGGATTTTGAGGAACTAGCTGTCATGACTAAGATTTGGCTTCCAATGTTGTCATAAATTCTAGGAATGAATGAAATATAAAACAATGAACAAAAAATTGCGCATTATCGTTAACCTTTTAAAAACTAAAAAGCTTCAAATTTGGAACAAATACTGTGCCCAGTTAACAATTTATGTACACAAAATAAATAGTCTTTGATCATAAATTACGAGTCTTGTCTAATGTTCTATTTATCACTGCTGTCAGTCCAAAGGGTACAAAGCCCTGAGCCACGGTTGAGGCAGATACTGCGCACCGTCGTACGAATCGAAGTAATGGATGAGGTCAGGATGGTGCACCTGCGAAACAAGTTGTTAGTATCGAAATTATCAATCTATATCTTTAAGGTGAAACGTTCAAAAGTAGCATAAACCTGGTTTATCATACAATTTTTAAGTGGTGAGCACGAAGCAAGCATAATACCCAAAATGAGGATGACATTATCAATACCGGCTTGTATTACCTTCTTCCTCACGGTAGGTTAAGGTGGGTGATCATGAAAAAATACTTAAGCTCAATCAACATTCTTTTTTTAAAAGGCATTTTCTACGTAAAACAGACTGAACTGATCGTTCTGTTTTTATATGAAAAACACGCTTAGCTAAAATGACAGATTGAATTTTATTCTTGATATTAAATTATGAAAGAGGCGTTTCCCATTTTCAATTTATTGTACGAAAAAGATTGTCAACCTAATTTTTATGTCATGTCTTTTATGCGTGATGTATTTTATTTGACTGTGGCTAAAGGAGCACCTTTACTTCCTTTAGCCACACTCATTGTTAAGCCCCTCTCCTTTTTCCTTTAGTTTAAGCCCAAATCGCCAACACCCTCATGAAGATACTCTAGGCGTGTTCTCAAGCAAAAAAGGTCTCTGAACCAGGATTGGCACCAAAGTGGGTAACCCACTTTTTCCCACCCAGGTTTTAAAACAAACAGTATAATAATAATAATAATAATAATAATAATAATAATAATAATAATAATAATAATAATCACTATTGGGTTATCATTGTGTATTTTCGGGTATTATTTCTGGGGTTTAATGTTGCCAAATTTAACTACTGGTACAGAAATCAGATGAGGGGAAACTGACAACAAAGTTGACTTTTAGTACAGTACAGTATCAGCTGTGTTTAAGAAAAGAAATACCTGCATGTTTTCACCTCAATAATTCTGTACTTTAATTTGACCTCAGCTAAGTTTCTGGCATTTTCTTATATTTTCATAGTTTGAATGTACTATACTCTATTACTTCATTTATGCACATTGGTATTTTTTAATAAACTTGTATACAGTACTATGTGCTCAAAATGTTTTATTATCTTTTAAAAATCCTTTTTTATGCTATACAACATTGAAGTTATGTTTAATTTGAAGCTAAACTTATTACTAATTAATTAATTAATTAATAACTGGGTAGTATTTCAGTGAACAGAGGATTTTAATTTTGGCAGAAATATTATGATAAAAATAATATATACAATACCACACACTAATGATAAAATACCATTTGATAGGCAATGAGAGGAGGCAGATGCCTCTGTGTGTGATGCAGTTGGGGCCATGGAGCTAAGGTATCTTGGGATGATCCCTTGCGAAGCACTTTCAAATTGGGCAATTAAGATACGAGTGGTGATAATGAAGACTACCTGTACAGTACGACCCTCTGCCTAAAACCATGACTCTAATAACTGCTTCATCTTATTAGATGCATAAGCATCCTACATAATCATAATTTAGCTTGTAAAAAAAAATAGATGATTTAAAAAACCCAGTTTCCCCCACTTTTATGCGGTTTTTTTTTTTTTTTTTAGAAAATACCTGGGTTGGTTGAGCATTAAAAAAAAAAGTTTTTATTGCCAACACTGCTTTTAACATCTACAGACCATGATCTCCTTCATTCATGCAAAGCTCAAATGATGTATTTCCCTAAAACATCAAACGCCACTATTTCCATCACCCAATTCAATTCAACCAAAAGGAACAATTAAAACTTACTTCATGTTTAATTACTTCAATGTTTTCATCCACAACGTACGTCGTCTGAGGGTCGGGGGTTTGCCTCACATCTACCAAAACTGCATAGTTAGGTTGGAACTTCCAATGCTGTCACATATTAAAATTACACAAAATGCAGATTAACTTTTAGTTCATCTTTAACATGGCCTACAGCAGCATTTGAGACTTTTTTTTTTTATTTATTATCCCCCACCCCTTCAAACTGAAGTCAATCCTTCGCGGTTCCCTTATTTCAAGTGGAAATGACAAACAATGGAGGGTAATTTATTGACACCATTATTAGTGTGAAGTAGCATTAATATGAATGACTCATTTGTTAATATACTAATTAGTAATTTAGGAGCAATCCAAGAATAAGCACCCCAAATCAATTTAGGATGCTTTTTCTTGGATTGGGGTCAAACAAGGGTGCTTATTCTTGGGTTGCTCTAAAATGGAATTAAAATGGAGTTAATTGCTCTAAAATGGTTAACTGAATGCCTGGTTGGGTTAATTGTATGCCCTTGATGATTGGTTAGGTTAAGTCATATTTTCATTAGTTTTAACAAAAATATCATGACTTAACCTAACCAATCATCAAGGGTGTACAGTTGACCTAACCTGGCACTCAATTAACCTAACTGGGCATTCAATAATTTTACCATAGGTTTCAATATATTTATAAATAAGTCCTGAAACATAAAAATCATTCAGTAGTTTGAGGGCAAGATGACAGCATCAACTTTTCAAACTGAGGTGTTACCATTATTGGTTGAAGATCCATTGCCAGTAATAAACTGGTGTAAGGGAAAAATCTTATTAAAAAAGTGATGCGGTGTGCTAAGTGTGATCAAGCAATGACCTGGACAAAGTTTTCAAAGAATGTTGATGTTAAAATCCTTTAATTTGGATTGGGGTCTAACTGGGGTGCTTTTTCTTGGATTGGGGATTTTGGGGTGCTTTTTCTTGGATTGGGGATTTTGGGGTGCTTTTTCTTGGATTGGGGATTTTGGGGTGCCTATTCTTGGATTGCTCCATAATTTATTAATACAGTCTGCAATACTCCAGAAAATTGTTGAAAATATCCAGATTTTTACTTTTTTACTTTACTAATCTCTTTTTGTCCCCCTTCAGCAGGTCTTCCAACTCACATATACAGTGCATATATATATATATATATATAAAATTCAATGAAATACAGAATATTTAAAATACATTACTTACATAATTATTACCATGCATTTGCTTCCTCCAAAACTCAGGTGCCTGAAAGACGTGAATGAATAAATAAATTTATTTATATATGTGTGTGTGTGTGTGTGTGTGTACCTTGGTGGAGGAGTGGTTACTATAGCTGACTGACTACAAATCCACTAGTCCCAGGTTCAATTCATGGTGAAGTTAAGCAGCACTCAGCTTATCCAGCTGTTCATTTTTCCATTTAAAAAAATTGGTAGATAAATGGGTAGCCTAGAGATTACAACACTGGGCTGCTGATCTGGAGATCATGTGATCTAGGCTAGGTGAGGACTTCATAATTTCTGACTCCTCTGGTGAATCATGGTTTGGATTTTAGATTAAACTGTAGGTATTAGGTAGGGCAACAAGTTTGAATTTTGTCAGAATGGGCAATTCAGGCAGAAGTGAAATTAAGGTTTGTACACACACACACACACACACATATATATATATATATTTTTTTTTTTGTATTGGGGCGTTTACCGCCACTTCCCGCTATATGGTAGCGGATATCATGGCGAGGCGGAATACGAGAAAGAGAAACGGAGACGGAGAAAAGGCACTAGAAAAGGGAGAACAGCGGACTACAGGTGAGAAGTCACCTAAAGCTCAGATAGGATGCGAGATTGGGAGAGGAAGAGGAAAAGACGGTCAAGCGAGAAGAGAGGGCTCTCAGCGAGCATAAGGCGTAAACGTTCGGGGAGGGGGAAATCAGAAAGGAACGGGAAGGCGCGACGACGTACTGACGACAGGGTGGGGCATTCCACAAGGATGTGAGAGACGGTGAGGGGCGACTGGCAGGAGGCGCAACGAGGAGCCTCCTGCCGGAACATAAGATAGCCGTGCGTGAGGCGCGTATGGCCGATGCGAAGCCGCGCAAGGACGACCTCTTTGTGTCTGGAGCGGTGGAAAGAGGACACCCAATATGACAGACGGGGCGGATGGACCAGAGTTTATTTCCGGTGGCATCGTCCCAGGACTGTTGCCACATGCGGTCGTAAAAGGAACGAAAGACCTGCACATAGTCTGAGAAGGGGAGCGGGCGGGGGAGGGGAGGCAGCGAGGCGGCGGACCGGGCTATGCGGTCCGCCGCCTCATTACCGGAAACACCAACATGGGCGGGAACCCAGCAGAAGGTGACCCGATCCGGTGAACGGTGTGCAGGACATGGTACTCCTGTTGAATAAGGCGTACGAGGGGGTCCGGGGAATCATAGCGCTCGAGCGCCTGAAGGGCGCTCAGCGAGTCCGAAAAAATGGTACAGGAGGACCGCGAACAACCCGATACCAGACGGAGGGCTTCCAGAAGGGCAAAGAGCTCCGCGGAAAAGATGGAGGCCTGAACCGGCAGGGGGATACCCCGGGAGGTAGGTGACAATGACGGAGAGAAGACGGCGGCCGCGACACCTGCAGGGGAGCGCGAGCCGTCGGTGTAGACGGGAACGTCGTCCGAATGGACGGGAAGATGGGCCAGAAAAGAAGACCGGAGGACGGCAGGAAGAGACTCCTTACGCAGGCCACGGAGCGCCTGGCAACGGCAGATAGGGGGTGGTCCGCCAGGGGGGCGACAGATCGAAGGAGAACGGCAGAATAGAGGGTGGGGGGATCCCCGGGACGAGAAAATCTCGGCCAGAGAGGCAGCGAAATGCCACGTGTCAGGCCGGGGTAGCGCCTGGGAGATCGCGGAGAAGAGTAGGGACATCGGAAGGCGGCAGATGCGAAGTGACAGGGGGGGGTGTCCACAGTCCACCTGAAGACTAGCGACAGGGGACGAGCGGAAGGCACCCGACGCCAGGCGAAGGCCACGGTGGAGAAGAGGATCCAGCATACGGAGTGCCGGAGAGGAGGCGGAGCTGTAGACCACACAGCCGTAGTCGACACGGGATTGCACCAGGGAGGTGTACAGGCGCAGCAGAGTACGCCTGTCCGCCCCCCAGGTCGTGTGGGACAGATGACCCAAAAGGGAGAGGGTGCGGCGAGATGTTTGCCGCAACCGCCTAAGGTGTGGAACCCAACCGAAAAATCCGTCGAGGGTCATACCCAGGAATCTAACGGATGGGACGAGGGGAAGAGGAGTGCCGGCAAGGGTAAGGGCGAAGGTATGCGACAGACGGAGGCGCCGAGGACGGAAAAGCATACTGGAAGACTTAGAGGGTGAGAAAGCATAGCCAACCAAGGACGCCCAGCGAACCACCGCGTTGATGGCTAGCTGGAGCCGACGTTCAGCCAAAGACGGGAGGCGGCCAGAGCAATAGATAGCCAGGTCATCGGCATAGAGGGAGCTACGAACGGATGTAGGCAGGACCGTAGCGACTGTGTTCATCACGAGTGAGAAACACAAGACGCTAAGGACACTACCCTGAGGGACACCCTCCTCCAACGGAAAGCGGTCAGAGAGGGCAGAACCGATGCGGACGCGGAAAGAACGGGCGGACAAGAAGTTATAAATAAAGGAAGGAGAAAGCCTACGAAACCCAGGGAGCGTAAGCAGTCGAAGACCGCGCTCCGCCGGGTAGTATCGTAGGCCTTCTGGAGGTCGAAAAGACGGCGAGTACAAATTGACGCCGGGAGAAAGCCTCCTGCACGTCATGGCTAAGGAGAAGGAGGGGGTCGGTGGTAGACCGGAAGCGCCGGAAACCAGCCTGGGTAGCAGGGTACTGGTCACTCGCCTCCAAGGTAAAGGACAACCGCGAGGCGACCATCGCCTCCATCACCTTGCAGGCACAGCATGTTAGGGAAATGGGGCGATAGTTCGACGGGAGTGAGGGGTCTTTATCGGGCTTCGGGATGGGGACGACGATGGACTCACGCCATCGGTCCGGAAATGAACCCTCCAACCAATCCGGTTATAGAGGTCCAGTAGAAAGCTGAGAGCAGAGGGGTGGAGATGCCGTAACAAGTCATAGGGGATATTATCGGGGCCGGGGGCGGAGGAGCGTCGGGGCGGAGGGCCTCCGAAGCTCTGTCATGTGGAAGAGGTGATTATAGGGGTCATCCCTATGAGGTGGAAATTCCGGTGGGTCGCGGCGGGAGTGGGGGGAATCGGAACTGGAGATGGCTGCAAAGTGCGCCGCGAGTGCGTTCGCGACGGCCTCCGGATCGGACACGAACTCGTCGTCCCCGACCCGAAGCATCGGGGGTCGAGGGGGGACCGGGTCCCCTCAAAGCTACGCACCTTGCGCCAAACAGTCGAGGGGGCAGTCGAGGAGGAGATCCCGGACACGTAACTCCGCCAGGAGGTACGCCGGGCCAGTTTCAGGACCCGACGGGCCACTGCCTTCAGGCGCTGAAATTCTATCTTGTGCTCCAGCTGGCGGGTCCGGTAGAAGCGGCGGCCGGCACGGCGCCGCTCCTGAACGGCATGGGAGCACTCTGGGGTCCACCATGGGACGCTTCGCGGCCTGGGGGAGCCAGAGGTACGGGGGATGCAACTGGCGGCAGCCGAGAGGATCTTACTCTCGAGGAAGGCGAGGGCCTCATTGACGGAGGGAAAGGCAGGAATTGATGGCGAGATCGCCGTGCCCCTCGCGTATGAGGCCCAGTCTGCTCGGGCGAACAGCCAGCGCGGGCGGACAGAGGTGGGGGGGAGGAGACGGGTCGGGGTAAGACCCACTGGGAAATGGTCACTGCCGGAAGAATCCGGCAGGACCTCCCAGGTGAACTCCGTCACGATTTCGAGGGAAACCAGGGAAAGGTCGATACAGGTGAAACTGTCGTGGGCCGAGTGAAGGCAGGTTGGGGAGCAATCGTTCAGAAAGGTGAACTCGAGCTCGTCCATAAGGGAGAGAAGGGTCCCGGAGAGAAAGGTGGAGCAAACGTCCCCCCAGGCCGGGTCCCGACTGTTGAAGTCCCCGAGAATCAGAAAAGGGCGGGGAAGCTGAAGAATTAGGTCACGGAGAGAATCGGGTGGAGGGCGTACGTTAGGGGAGAGGTAAAGAGAGCAGACCGTGAGCTGGCGCCCCAAGGAAAGGCGCACGGCCACAGCTTGCAGGACTGTACGGAGCGGGAGGGGGCGGAAAGGGACGGAGCGGTGCACGAAGACTGCGGCGCCCCCCCTCCCCGCCCCATCGAGAGGCGGGGAAGGGAGCCCGCAGTAACCGGACACTCGAGGGAGGGAACGGGATCCCAGAATCGTCTCCTGAAGGCAGAAACACGCCGGACACCTGGAGGCCAGGAGAGAGGAGAGACTCTCGAGGCTTACCAGGAGCCCGCGGATGTTCCACTGCAGGAGCGAGGTATAGGGAGGGGTAGGAAGGTCAGCGTAAAGGATGGTTATGGGGTGGGGGGCCGATCGGGCGGCCCGAGATTAAAGAGGGAATCGGAAAGCCCCGGAGTTCAGCGAGGGACGCCGAACGAGGGCGAAGGCGAGGGTCACCCCGACGAGGGGGCGATGTGGAACCAGACGCCGGCAAGTCCTCCAGAAGAGGAGTCTCCCGGACGTCCGGGGGAGAGCGATGCAGAGAAGGGGATGTGAGAGGTATCCAGAATGCCCCCCCCTTCACCGGAGGTGCGGGGGAGGCAGGACTACGAGGGGGAGTGGAAAATAATACCTCACCCAGAGACATTGGCAGGTCGAGGAGAGAGATGGGGCGGGTCAAGCGCGGGGGCGTGCACGTCCCACCCACGCCGACCAGGCGGGCGAGTTCCCCCTCCAGTGGGTCCATCGACCGGGCCGGAGAGGGGTGTATCTCAGCCCCCACCACGAGGGCCGTCGGGGACCCCAGGGGGGAGCGTGCATAACGGTTGCGCAGTGGGACGGTGAGGACACCGGGCGGTAGGGCGAAGGGGGCGTTTGTGTTTGGGAGAGGAAGGTGATGCGGGGCTTATGGCTTCGAACCTTTCGGGGTCACCACTGGCGCGGCGCTTGCGGCCCCTACCCCTCCGTCGTGCGGCCCGCATGGGTGACGGCGGGTCACGATCCGGAATGGGGGTGGCCGAAGGCGCCGGTGGAGAGGGCGTAGAAGGGGCAGGGGGGGTTGCCGACGAAGCATCGGCGTTCGCGGAGGGAGCACGTGGGGACGCGCTGGTAGTACGGGGAGCCGCGGTAGGAGTCCGCTGGGCGGCAGAGGATGGACTGGGAGTAGCGGACACGGCGGGTGGAGGCGCGTTGGGAACCGCCGGTGAGGACGGGGTCCGGGAACGGAGAGCCTCGGCGTACGAGGCACCACGCCGGGCCTCGCAGCCACGCAACCGGTCCCGCGCCTCCCGAGCGCTGAGAAACTCTGATGAACAGAGGGCCCGAACCTCCCTTTCAAAGAGGAAGGACGGGCAAGAGCGGGATGAAGCAGGGTGTGGTCCATGGCAGTTGGTGCAGGAAGGCGGAGCAGTACAGGGCAAGGGGTGGGGAGGGCCGCCGCAGCGGACACACAACGGGGCCGGCTGACGGCAGGAGCTGCTCACGTGGCCAAACCTATTGCACTGAAAACAGCGCGTAGGATCTGGCACGTATGGTCGTACTGAGAATTCGCACGCTCGTCTCTCACCAAAGCCCCAGAATACCGAAACGGGGGGCACCAGTGAGTCGAAAGTGAGGAGCAGGCGAGAAGGGGCGGTTGGGGACCGCGATCTGTCGGGAAAGCGGTACACCCTCACAACACCCTGGGAGGCGAGGTCAATCTGGAGGTCTTCCACCGGGATGGGTAGAAGACGAGCAGCGTAAATTGTGCCCTGGCACTGATTGAGGCGGGGGTGGGGAGTCACCGTAATCCCGCAGCCCAGGACATCGGGGATAGCGAGCAGAGAGGAGGTTTCGGCAGAGGAACGCGACCTTATCAAAATGGAGCCATCCCTCTGAGGCCGAAGGTCAAAACGCGCCGTCCCCGTCTTCCCATGGATCGCTCGAAAGAGGCGTTCGTGGTTAGTGGGGAGGGGCTTGGAGGAGGAGGGGCGGAGGACGAGGAACTTGTCCATCGTCCTAAGGCCGAGTGAAGCCGTCTGGCCAAACACCACCGGAACTTCGAGGGGGCGAGAAGACGAGAAAGGCGGACGGCGACGTCGGGTCCCACGTCCCCCAGGGGCCGAGGGGGCCGGGGGCGATGAGGCCCGACCGGGGCCGCGGGCCTCCCACCTGAGGGCGAAAAAGCAGGTGGGTCCCTATCGGGACGTGGAATATGGGGGGATCCAGGGGTCGGGGGGTCCACTGCAGGTCCATCCGCTACTGGCGGGGGTCGGGCAGCGGCGCCACGAGCCTGGGGAAGAGAGGGAGAGGAGGTGTCGGCAAGAAGAGCAGACGGGGTGGGCGAGGGCTGCCGACTGCCCTTACCAGACCCACGGTCCAAAGATGTAGTCAGAGGGAGGTCAGATGCACAAGCCGGGTCGTCAACGAGGTCCATTAGATTTGTAAGTGTTTCCATAGAAAATTTTTATTGTTGTTTCGCGCCCGGGGCCGCGGGGAACCGATTACCCGGGGCCCAAGGGGACCAAGCGCACGCCGGCGGGGGATGGGTGCCTCGTCCCATGTAGGTACCCCCGTTTCAAAAGGGGCCCTTGCAGCGTCGAAAGTTCTCCCCCGCCGGCAGCAAAGACCAAGGCCCCCCAGGGTCCCAGGCCTGGGCACCCTACCAGCCAACTTAGTCCGGCCCCGGCCATGGGGGCGAGACCCCCAGCGACCAGCCCCGGCAGCCCACGGGGCGCGCGAAGTGAACAGAGAAAGCAGAAAAAACAGAGGGGGCAAGGAAGAGGGGAAAGAGGGGAAGAGGGGAAAGAGGGGAAGACAGGAAAGAGGGGGCTGTAGGATAGCAGGGTATGCTAAAAGTCCACTTCGCAACCGGGCGGGGGCCCGGCAGGGCCCCCAGCCGCGGCTGACCCCCCTCGCCACATGGAGGCAGGAGCCCGCGGGCGATCCACCCCAGAAAGACCGCCCGCGGGGAGGGGGACACACACACACACACATATATATATATATATATATATATTGTTATTTGTGTGTGTGTGTGTGTGTCTGTGTGTAAGGTGTAGTGGGTGAAAAGCTTCATTTGGTCAATAAATCACAAAAACTTAATACACAATTGTATGAGGTATGAAGTGACCTTTCAGATCATGCGTGTATGGAATTCAATGTACAGTATTTAGGATATAATTTTCATGTTGATCAAAACTGAATTTGTAATTCCTTCATGAAAGGAGGAAGGACAAACACTACAGTAGAACTTAAATTAAAAATCAATAACCAAATATATGGATGGCAATTCCTCAACTGATCAATTATGTACAAAAGTTCCTTCTCTATTCAAAGTCATTTTAGCCCTTTTGAGTACATTAAAAAATGCAACAAAAGTAACCCTGTATTATTTTATTTCAGAGATGCATGCAACTTTGATGTTCCAATTCCTAGATAATATCAGTCTTAAAAATGCAAAAAAAAAACACTTTTTTATGTGGAGGTCAAAATATGACAATAAAACCCACACTAATAGACAGAGTTTATTTCCACAGTGGAAATAAACTGTCTATTAGTGTCATATCAGTCTTAAATCTTTTAAATTTTAAATAACTGGTTTATAATGTACTGTACAAATAGCATACATACATTATGCACCCATTTTTCCATTTCTCCTGGTATAGGCACCAATGCTTGAAATTGAGATCGAAGACACTCAAATCAATTGGCATATTGAGCGAGATCAACAGACCTGGGCAGTAACGTGTTACAAGCAGGGTTGTGGAGTCAGTCCAAAATTTTCCGACTCCGACTCCACACATTGTAAAAATTCGACTCCGACTCCACACATTTTAAATATACGACTCCGACTCCTCTAGTGTTTCACTCTATAATTATCATAATAATAAGACATTTCATCACCACCACACTAAGTGTGAAATTTTATATTTTATATTTAAATAAATATTAATTGCATATTCTGAAAATGTAAAAAAAGAATATTTAAAAAACTTAATCTAGGGGCTATCAATGAATAAGGTTTATTGACCAAAAAAACTAAATAACCTAAATGTTAGTATTTAGGATTTAGAAATTAAGGGTGACACAGGACACAGAAATTGGAGTCGGAAGTTTTTTACCAACTCCGACTCCGCCCTGAAACGTGCGACTCCACGACTCCGACTCCACAACCCTGGTTACAAGTAATGGCCATTACGTAATGCGGTACTTTTTTAGTAACGGTGTTACATTTCAAATCAAGTAACTCTTTCAGTAATGACGTTACTTTTTTAGGGAAATACATTAGTTAGTCGTTACTCATTACTTTTTTACCATAGCTCGCAATTAGTTTCTTTCGATCCTCACTCATTAATCATTAACCGTTAAAAATTTGTCTCTTTACTCTGAGTGAGGGACAGTGCTGTCCCTGTATTACACTGACAGCAGTGTCAAAGTAAAAAGGCAAAGAACCCTGGAGCAGGGAAGGACCTACGTTCAACAGAGATTTCGTCATTCCTCTCATCTGGGCCTTCACGGCACATTAGCTCTGCATCCTTCCTATCCACTAACTTTAAAAATGTTTATTAAACTTAACACTCCTATACCATCTACTCTCCCGCAAGGGGGTT
Organism: Bathynomus jamesi; assembly: GCA_023014485.1. Lineage (NCBI taxonomy): Eukaryota > Metazoa > Arthropoda > Malacostraca > Isopoda > Cirolanidae > Bathynomus > Bathynomus jamesi. The sequence continues at coordinate 1,600,748 of JAJOZX010000052.1, read as the reverse complement.
CTAAGCTCGTGCTCTTGAGTGCTCTTTGTGCTCGTTTGTACGTGCTTGTTCCAGGAGGTTTCACGTGCGCCCTCCCGGCCCTAGCACCCAAGGATGATGGGGCTCGACCTTGCAGTCCTTGGTCTTTTTCCACTTCGACTGTCCCCTCCACCCTTTCTTTTTCCTCTGTCTTTCCTCTCACTTTTTCTTTGTTTTTCTGCCGAGATATGCCCTTTTAAATAGAGGTGAATCAGTTCTTCCCGAACTTAAAAAAAAAAAAAAAAATACCATCTACTGCCGCTGTTGAGCGGGTTTTTTTCAGTAGGGAAGGATATCCTGCATCCGAAATGAGGCTCGCTCTTAGATGCAACTTTTGAGAAGCTTGTTTTCTTAAAGGCCAATAAAGATCTTTTGAATAATAGTTCTTAAGTTTGTATATTTAGCTAATAAATTTCAATTATCACCACCATGCACAGTAACTCATTTGATTCATTTCTTTAGTATTTCATATTATTGTTTTGCAAAACTAAACTTTCCTGGTATATTCTAGCATTAGTAAATTAGTATCAATAGTATGCTACATCCTCTGTTATGTCGCAATTCCCGGTAATAAATCTTGCAGTAATTTTGTTTCACTTTTTTTGAAAATATTATGCCTCATAAGTCATAACAACGCAATGAAGGCATGCACAGACTTCATAGCCTATGCATTAACCAGTGGATACAAACCAACACATACTCACACAAGCGAATGTTTATATAATGTAATATTTTATGTATATATAAATTATATACCTATGCATATATATAATATACTGTATTTACATTTCATTAAAAGTAAAGGTAATGAGTAACAGCGCCACTACTCATTACTTTTTAAAAATGGTAACTGTAACGATAATGGCATTACATTTAGACTATAGTAATGGTAACAGCATTACATTTATAAAGTAACGAGCACAGCACTGGAGATCAATCTCTCTATTTATACATCTCACAAACCACTTCCATTCTTCTCTATTTATATCAGCTCCATGATTATTTATGCACTAACGACATCCTTCCACCTTTCGCATGACCTTCCTCTACTTCTCACACCTTTGCACTCACTGATACTGTACATCTTTTCACAATTATTCACTTTCTGCCCATGACCATACCAATTAGAATCGAGCAAAGCAAAGATGTACATGAAGAACTTACGTGAAGATGTACTGATGCCAACACTAATGTATGGATGTTAAAGACTTGTTTGGCATTGTAATTTGTAATAAAAAGTGAGAACAGTTGGGATGAATAATTTAAGAAATGTTATTGGTATAAAATGGATTAACCATTTGAGAAATGAGGATATTTGTGAAAAGGGTAGAGTGGAAAAGTCAATGGAGATGCAAATGGAGGATAGTATGCTCTGCTGGTATGGACATATGGAGAGAATGAATAATGATAGAATTGTGAAAAAATGAGTAATAGTGAGTTGTCTGGAGCACTGACTAAGTAGGCCAGTGAATCACTGTGCATAATGAACATACAATTGCCTACACCAGTTTCCAGATTTGAGATTTATAAAATATATTGGAGACCAGTCCACTAACCATGGCTTCTATTATCTTGCTGACTGACTCACCAAGCCTAGTGATAAATCTAAATACAAAATTGTGAATGACACTGGCACAGTTAAGCACCTTATTGACTACAAACAGCATACTGACACTAGAAGGAGCACTATTTACAAATATTGGAGTCCTTAATAAACTCAAAAATATTATTATATGCAACATATAATTTCCTCAAATTATACATCCTGTAGTTCCACCACAAATGAGCTGTATACATTGGAGTACAAAAAGTTTTGAACAAAATCAGCTTAACATCTAATGAACAAATGAAATTTTCTAACCAAAGTATTTCCCTGAGTATATAATTGTCTACATTGCCTTAGAATATCACAGTCATCTGAAAGACTATCCGTTAGTACGTAGCCAAGATACTTAGTCTGAGTTACTTCTGACAGCACCATACCATTCAATTGAAATTCAGGAAATTATATATATTCATAGGCCTTGGTCCTCATAATCATAACATGACTTTTAAATGTGGAATTGATATAAATGTGGCAGAGCTAACAAGAAACAGTGAAGATGTTTGTGAGGGGTAGAAATGGATACATTGGTCTCGCATGATATACAACTAGATATGTACGGTACTACCCAACTTTGTCATAAAAGGTAACACTGGATCCCCAAGGTTGGGGTAATTCCTTACTCCCAGTGGTGATCCCTATGTACCTTTGTGCACAGTTAATTTTGGTGTCTTCCATTTCAACTTCCAGCACTATGGCCATCCCATGGTGAATGGGAAACAGGTTTTAAGGTAATGAATAGATAATGAATAAATTTTATCACTATTTCTAAGAATTTGACACTTCTTTTGCATAAGGATACTTTATACAAAAATCCCATCTTTCCCACGTGTATAGTATACTATTTCCTTTCATCTCCTATTCATTAAAAACATTCTGACTTCACCTTGCAAGTTGTATCCCAGCCAATGATGACACCAATGTAATTAAACTTCTTATGTCGCACCACCTGACCCACTCTCCATTGAACTTCTTCCCCTCTGTATTCGCGTGGAGCAATGGAAGTTGCAAAATGTCCTTTTGGATAGCGGTACTTTAAGACCTCAACAGCCGGACACTCTCCAAGCGGATCTTTGTCATCAGGGTACCAACGACTGTAATCTGTGGAGAAGGTTAAAGATTTAAGTGTGGCTTATTAAAGAAACTTGTTAAACATATCTGTAATAGTCCTAATTCCTGACACAGAACTTTCATCAACTAAAAGTATGAGCAGCTCCCCTTAAACAACTGAGATGAAAAATATTTTCTTAGCAGTGAACAATTATAATCTGAATCAGAGTTAGAAAAAATTAAAATCTGAAAGAATAATACTTACTGTCAAAGTACGGACTTGTGCCTTAAATGACTGCAGATATTAAGTTCAGTAACTATATATATATATATATATATTATATATATATATATATATATATATATATATATATATATAGATATTAAGTTCAGTAACTATATATATATATATATAAATGACAGGTGAAGTTTAGGATTTTAGTTATCAATTTATTAATTAAAAGTTTTCATGTGTAATAAAGCCTACTTTTATTTAATCATTCATCTCCTTAAATTATACTTAAACACTATTTGATATTTTATTCATGTTTGATATCTCTTCATTATATTAAGTTATTATTTGAAAGGTATGAAACTTTAAAATAAAGTTTATAGTTTATTTAAGAGCAAAATTAATGCTTTAGGATTTTTTACCTTACACTTATGTAGCCTTCCTAGATCATATTAATAATTTAATAATGCAGAATTGATCCTCCTACCCTTAACTCAAAAATATCATTCATTGCAGACAGGGTAAAAATTTAATTTTATCTTCCAAATATTGTGTTTTTTATTAGCATTTCAAATGTCCCATATTTGTGGCCCAACTGGTGTATATACAATTATACATATACACCTTGTAACCTCATAGCAGTTCCTTGTGTTGGTCTCTCTTCACATGAAAGTCAAGCTGGTGGCTCCACCTCTCAGCATGGACTGGTGGAAGAGCAAATTGCTCTCTGGCAATCTCCATTGCACACGCAACTCACCTGGCCATCCTGAGCCAGCCATCTAATTTGTTTTTGAAGAATTCTACATTGACACTAGTAATGTTCCTGATCTCCTTCAGAAGGTGGTTGAATAGTCTTGGCCCTGTGACAACCAAACTTTTTCCTTTAGATTTGAGGGTGTCCCATGTCTGGTCTTTAGCTTGGGAACACTACACATTCTACCTTTCCTATTTTCCACTGTTGTTTGGGCAGTTACTGGGTTCAGCTTGAGGTTAAGGTACCAGTTTTTTCCATGTGTAAATTATACTGTATCTCTCATATATATATATATATATATATATATATATATATATATATATATATATATGCACTAGAATCACAAAATAACACGTGACCTTATTAATAAGCAAACAACCACAAGGAAAAGGAAACACAAAGTCCGAGCGCTTTCGTGATATATTCACATTATCAAGGAGGAACAGAAAATAGACGGAGATTACAAAGTATTTGAGTTAAATAGACAAGCAAAAAATTCACAATTGGCACCTCAAATTAAAGGCCTTAAAGCCCTCTAAAGATTTTTTTCCCCAAATTGATAACATAATCTGTAGGCAGCTAAATAACTGAATAAAAAAATATATACTGTATAGATGAAATTAGACAAAAAGAAAACCAATACAGAGAACAAAAATTATTATAATGGTTATTAACATTTAATTAAAACAGGCAATTAATAGGCAAGAATTTAATGAAAAACAAATAGATGACGTAGATAACAAATAGAAAACATAATCTGTAGGCTGATTAATTACTATACAGATGAAATTAGACAAAACACCAGTACAGAAAACCTAAAAAAAAATTATTATAATGGTTATTAACACTAATATTTAATTGAAATAGGAAAAATTAAAAGGCCCGAAATTAATGAAAACAAAGGGAAAGTTGCCATCGTCTTACAGATTATTACAAAATTTCAACAAACAATCTGGAAAAAAATAGTTATCCCAACAGCAACCCACTTCAAATATCCAATAAACCACCCAGCAACCAAAGATTATACACGAAAGAAATATTACAATTAAACTAGACACATAAGAATGTTAACAGTTCTTACAATAATATTTATTTATTTAACCAGGGCAAACCATTAAGAGGCAAAAAATGCAATTAAGAAAACAGTAGGCCCATCGCCAACTTACTGACAATGTACGAATCTAATTTGTACAACCCAGGGCTAATATTAAAGACCAAATCCGCATTATTCTTGATCACACTTGATTCCAATATATTTCTGCTAACAATAGATTTACTAAACCTTAATTTGGAAGCATTTTTCCAATCAATGGGATGATTAGAATCTCTTACGTGAATGAAAATGGCGTTAGATTCCTGGCCACTTCTTATACTGTATTGATGCTGTTTAATACGTAACTCAAGAGTCTTACCAGTTTGGCCAATGTAAAATTTATTACATATTGTGCAAGGGATTTTATATACACACCCATGTTCACTTAAAGGGGAGTTCTTAATCAATGAATTCTTAATGACATCTAAATTTTTGAACGCAATATTTACGTTAAAAGTCCTCAGCAAGTTCGGGAGCTCGAGGAAATTTTCTCTGAATGGTAACACTAAAACATTTTTTGTGTTATAAGGAATCTTATCCTTTACTTCGTAGGTGGTTTTCTTTGCCATTTTTAAGGACTTATCTATGCAGTTCTTTGGGTATTTTAAATCAAAAGCAATTTTGTATATTATACTAATTTCATCATCAACAAACTCAGGGCTACAAATTCGTAGGCCTCTTAGAAACAAAGTAGAAAGAGCGGATCGTTTTACATTAATGTGGTGATCAGAATAATAATGTATATAAGAACAATTATTAGTGGGTTTTCTGTAAACATTGTACTTAAACTTTTTTCCAGACCTATATATTAAAACATCTAAAAAAGGGATCGAAGAATCTTTTTCTATTTCAACTGTAAAATTGATAGAGGGAATTAAATTATTAAGTTTGGGTAGGAATTCATTGAGATTTAAAGTCACTGGCCAAAGACAGAGAACATCATCTACATATCTGAACCATGGAACATAATTTGGCAGAATCTTCCTTAATAACTTACTTTCAAAAAACTCCATATATAAATTACTCAAAATGGGGGAGAGAGGGTTTCCCATCACCATACCAAATTTCTGTCTAAAATATTCATTATTGAACACAAATTTTGAGTCTATTATGCACAGCTTAATTAATTCTATAATTGTGGCCACAGGTAAAGGCAAATTATGCTTAACCAATTCTTCCGAAAGAAACACTAAAAGGTCCTCCACCGGGACTCTTGTAAATAAAGCGGTAACATCAAAGCTTACCAATTTAAAATTGTAATTGACGCTGATACTATTTAATTTTTCCACAAGGTCTACATTATTCTTTATGTGTGATTGTGAAATTGTGCCAAGGAGAGGATTAAGAATGGAGACAAGCCATTTGGATACCTTATATGAAATAGATCCTATAGAACTAACAATAGGCCTTGCCGGATTATCTGGCTTATGAGTTTTAATCAGGCCATACATATAAGGTAATGACGGTGAAGTACTCAGAAACTGTTAAAGTAACATTTCATTCGGGCCTTTTAATTTTTCCTATTTCAATTAAATATTAGTGTTAATAACCATTATAATAATTTTTTTTAGGTTTTCTGTACTGGTGTTTTGTCTAATTTCATCTGTATAGTAATTAATCAGCCTACAGATTATGTTTTCTATTTGTTATCTACGTCATCTATTTGTTTTTCATTAAATTCTTGCCTATTAATTGCCTGTTTTAATTAAATGTTAATAACCATTATAATAATTTTTGTTCTCTGTATTGGTTTTCTTTTTGTCTAATTTCATCTATACAGTATATATTTTTTTATTCAGTTATTTAGCTGCCTACAGATTATGTTATCAATTTGGGGAAAAAAATCTTTAGAGGGCTTTAAGGCCTTTAATTTGAGGTGCCAATTGTGAATTTTTTGCTTGTCTATTTAACTCAAATACTTTGTAATCTCCGTCTATTTTCTGTTCCTCCTTGATAATGTGAATATATCACGAAAGCGCTCGGACTTTGTGTTTCCTTTTCCTTGTGGTTGTTTGCTTATATATATATATATATATAATATATATTTATTAGGGTGGTTCAAATAAATGAAAATTAAAAATTCAAGCAAGCATGTACTTTTTTTTATTAGACTTAAGAACATAAAACTCTGAGATGAATTTGAGTGGAATCCAAGAGTATTTACTCGGTGCTCAAACATTAGAATATGTACAGTGGGTGAATTGGATAAATAACATTTAGATAACCAATGAATTCGCACAATATAACATTCAGTGATGGCACAAATGCATTGATATCACCTTAATATCATACATGAAATTTAGTCGCCTGAACATTTACCAGTGGCCAATGTTGACTTACTCTGGTCAGGAAATTAGTGCCGGTGCATTTCCACTACGTGTAAGAGGAATTGCTTTTGAGTCTCAGCTTTGGTAATGGTTGCATTGAAATTCTTGATCATGGACATGCCCCTCTCAGCACTGCCATTGATAACATTGAATCTTTACATGGATAGGAGGGATCATCTATCATCTTGGTGATTTTTCCACTCATCAGGAGATGTCCTAAGAACCCTCGGCTGATCTTGAAAGCACCATCATGCTTTAACATACACCATTGCAACAAAAAGGCAGAATTCAAGTAGGTTCTTCTCTTCAGCTTGTGACATCTCAAACCATCCCCAAAATAAGTATGAGTAGAGTTAAAAAGCATAAATAGCCTTAGCCATCCATCTGGCATGGTGGAATGCGCCTGGCTTTCGGAATTTCATTTCTTTAGGTGGTGTTTCACCAAGGAAAATCAATGTCAAATCCAGCATTTCATGGAAGTCATTCCTTGGCATTGAGCTGGCATCTTTACATGACCATAAATTTCCCTCAATCAGCGCGCTCAGAAACTTTAAATACCAGAAGCCCCATACGACAAATCAGCAATCTAGGAGTAATCGAACATGAGCTTGAGCACCCACTAAAAGTTTTGCTACCAAGTAGAAATTTGCCAGGAAGGTTTTTGTAAACAAGTAGAATTAAAAAATCCACATGCTCAGTGACTTGCCTGTAATAATTTTTTTACCCTTATTACATGAACCACCCTAATATATATACAGGAGTTGGACAAAATAATATGAACACCTTGATAAGTGGCAGTTTTTATTCTTAATATGGAGTTGGTCCTCCTTTAGTGGCAATAACAGCTGCAATGCGTCGGGGAATTGATTCATACAGCTTTTGGACAGTGGCTAGAGGAATTTTGAGCCATTCTTCGAGCAAACCCTGCTCCAGTTCCTCCAAAGATGCCGGCAGTGGGAATCAGCTTCTGACCTGCTGCTCCAACTGACACCACAGATGCTCGATAATGTTAAGATCCGGGGATTGTGGAGGCCAATCCAAGCGTTCTACTTCACTAACATGCTCTTCAAACCAGTTTTTAACGACCCCAGCAGTGTGGATTGGTGCATTATCATCCTGGAAGACAGCGCCGCCATTGGGAAACAGCGTTTGGACCATGGGATGGACCTGGTCAGCCAATATTGACAGATAGACCTGGGCGTTAACCCTACCATGCAGTACTACAGCTGGGCCAAGAGTATTCCACAATATTGCTGCCCAAACCATCACAGATCCGCCTCCATGCTTAACAGTTGGGGTCAGGCAGTCGGGGTCATAAGCATCTTTAGGCTGTCTCCAGACGTAAACTCGACCGGAACATGGAAATAGTGTAAAGGAGGATTCGTCGGAGTAGACTACATATTAACATACTTATTGATATGCAATTATAAAATATCAGAAGGGAAATTAATTGTACATTGTATTACACACACACACAATATGCAACAGTAAATACTGTAGCTACAAAGTACCTACTTATTTTAGTAGTACAAGATCATTAAAGTACAGGGTGTCTGAGAAACAATGTTTCAAAACTAATTGGTTAATATTTGGCTGGACACAGGAGCTAATGAGAAATGAGAGATTGTGTTTCACTAGCACTATTTTTCATGCTCTTTACGATGGTACTAATCATTTTTTGTGGAAATGCAAGATTATAGAAAAAATTACAAGTTACATTTTTATAGTGAATATTTCCTGTTTTGGCTATAATGTACTTTTTTTCATAAAATATTTTTCCTGATTGGGCTATTTTTTCGCTACTCTGCGACTTAATTAGTTGGTTGGTTTCTGTTCTGTCTTTTTTTTTTTCTAATTGGATTCAGTTTGGTCGTGTTTGTGATAGAATTATGACATGCTTTTTGTGTGGTTTCTGGCTTTGAGAACTTGATTCGTCATGTGCCCTAGATGAAGGGAAAGCGTTGGATGTTTTTATCAATTACAGCGTTATTCTCTCATCCTTAACTTGCCTGAAATGTGACAGTGAGTGCCTAATATGAAAAGACCAGAAGATATTTAGGTGAAATAACCAATATTAACCGGTTAGGTCAACTGTACGCCCAGTTAGGCCAACTGTACACCCTTGATGATTGGTTAGGTTAAGTAATGATATTTTCGTTAGTTTAAACGAAAATGACGAAAACAAAAATGACATGGCCTGAAGTTCAAATAAAAAATAAATTTTTCTAGTGTATTTTGGTGTGCTCTGTTGAAATATAACGAAATATGACTCCAAAATAATGTAAAAAAATTCTTATTTCTTTACATTTGCACAGGTTGGTTTGGTTTGGTTACGTTAGTTAATTTGGTTAGGTTAGCTAGTTTATCAGAATTACATTTTCCTGGTGTAGTTTTCTCTGCTTTGTTGGAATTTGACACACATTTCTTGTGCAAATGAGTAGAAACACTCCGTATTTTGGAATGGAAAAAAAAGTTTCTATTCATTTGCATAAGAAATGGGTATTAGATTCGAGCAAAGCAGAGAAAACTACACTAGAAAAATCGGTAATTATTCATTTTTACACCCAGTCTGTTTTTATGATGAGAACAAACTTTACTGGTCAATTTTGAGGTGTTTTGCACGAATCTGCCATCTGTTTCCTGTGCAAATGCATAATTTTTGAGATATCATCATCTCAAAAACTATGCATTTGCACAGGAAACAGATGGCAATTTTGTACAAAACACCTCAAAATTAACCAGAAAAGTTTGTTCCCATTATTTTCACTTAAACTAACGAAAATATCGTGACTTAACCTAACCAATTATCAAGGGTGTACAGGTGACCTAACCGGGCATTCAATTAACCTAACCAGGCCTCCAGTTGACCTAACCGGGCATTCAATTAACCTAAGATTAATATTGGTTATTTCACCTAAATATCTTCTGATCTTTTCGTATTAGGCACTCACTGTCACATTTCAGGCAAGTTAAGGATGAGAGAGTAACACCGTAATTGATAAAAACAGCCAATCCTTTCTCTTCATTTAGGGCACAAGACGAATCAAGTTCTCAAGGTCAAAATCACACGAATGGCACATCATAATTCTATCAAAAAACCACTAAACTGAATCTAATTAGAAAAAAAAAATAGCCAGAACAAAACCTAACCAACTAATTAAGTTGCAGAGTAGCAAAAAAATAGCCCTATCAAGAAAAATATTTTATGAAAAAAGTACATTATAGCCAAAATAGGAAATATATTTTATTAAAAAAAGTACATTTGAACAAATTTGCACAACATAAGATATATATTTTCTTAGTCAGTTTTGAATGGCAAGTCAATATATTGTACTGTTTTAACCGCGCGTGAGCGGGTTAAAAGACGAATATTAACCAAAAAATATAGCCTGTGTCCAGCCAAATATTTACCAACTAATTACTCATTTTTCTTATTAATTAATATCTATACAATATATATGGTTGTTCACATTTCCAAACACTTCCAATGATGACCATCATTCATCACTACAGTATGAATTTGATATTCAAACTTCATTAGAATACCAGCAAGATGTTCTTGTTGGATAAGATAGATTTTGAGTCTCTTTTCATTAAAGATCACAATAATCAGACTAGAGGTCATAGTATAAAATTATTTAAGCCAAGATGTAGAACAAATTTAAGAAAACATAGTTTTACAAACAGAGTAATTAAGTTTTGGAACAGTCTGACAGAAGAAGTGGTAACTTCAGATATGCTTGATTCTTTCAAAAGAAGGTTGGATAGTTTGATGTCTGCAAGGGACATCTGGTGATGGTGTTTAAGCCCATTTTTATTGCATGAATGGTACTAGTTTATTTCATATATATTATGTGCATTTGGGTGATAGATCCCACAGCTCAACACAGGTGTTGTGGGATATAGGGAGGCAGCATCTTGGGTTAGGGGATACTCTCTGTCCTTACACACCCTATTTAAAGAGATTCCTCTGCCGAGCGGTGCCCCCCATAGTACTGTGAGGTATTGAAAAACTCATGATCTTCACTTGCCCCACAAACACCTTTAAATAGGAGACCCCAAATGGGTGCACACACATTTCTACACTACTGTACAGTCTTTACAGCCACACCTACACTTTTCCTCTTAAGTATATATATTGTAATGTATATGGATGTAAATTGTGACTTGGTCCGCAACTGATATGGGCCGTGACTTATTTTTGGTTGGCATGGTACTGGTATTGATGGGTACCATAATGAAATTGACTGGATTCTTTGGATCTGATATATTTGCACGTCAGTTATAAATAGGTCGATGTGACCAAGAAAGAAGATAGTGAAGAAGAGAAACTGGAACAGACGAAGAAATGGGAAAGAAATAGAGAAACAGTGGAACAGAAACGAGAGCGTGAGTAGAAGAAGACAGGCGCCCGGGCTCAACCAGGCACGCGCAGGCGTTAAGAGCAGGCTCTTTTGTAGATTTGGGGATCCGAACCCCGAGGCCTACTAACCTCACAAGGAGGAAGCAGGCCCCCTAAAAAAGTGACAACAGATGCCGATAGCAGAACCACCAACACCTTCTCGGAGGATGGAAGAGAAAAGATCTCTACCTCCAGCGAGGCCACACGGCAATCCTATAAATAGATATAGTGTGTAACATATTTGTGGATAGTAGCCTATTATGACTGATCCTCTGGATCCAGAGATTCTATCTTTAGTTTTAAATTGATAATTAATTAGTTTTAAATTGATATTTAATTAGTTTTGTAAAAATTGGTTATTGCCAATGTACAGGTAGTTTTTACATAGTGGAGCCACCTCGATGGGCCGAAGTGGCCCCTAGTGTGCCCACTATAAAAATTTCTTATGTTCTTAATAGATCCAATACACTCCAATTCTTTGATAGAGTTCTGCCAGTACGAGTTTATTCCCTGTTAGTGCTGACAGATTTGATACAGGGTATGCCTTTACCTTTTAAGATAAAACCTACCACAGAAATGAGAAGTCAGGGTTAATATGAGTTTTATCGTACTCAGAATATCAAAAGCAAATATAATTCTAAAATATTAAAGCATAATTTTCTTATCATTTTCATATAAGTCACTATGCTCGCAGATGCGTACTTAACAAATTATGTACATTTGAATATTATGACATTTTTGCATTTTTTTTCCCGCCCTTCCAATATTTGATTGGTGACGTCATGAGAACATGATATATGAGCTACACTTTTTAAGTGTAGAAAAATGTATTTTGGTATGTAAAATGACTGAGTTACTTAAAACACATAATAACCGAAGTCAGAGTTCATATGTAACTTCTGTACCTGTGGTACCTTGGCCTAATCCAGCCATGATAACAGTCACTATGACTATATCAACTGTACCAAAGTCTTTAATCTTTTCAACCTTGCATATTAATTTTCCCAACAAAATTCTAGTAATTCTGGTACATTAAGTGTAGGTAATTTGTTCAGTACCCCGATACCAGACTGCATTAAGCTAATGCAACAGCAAATTGATAAGCTTAGGCCTTGCATAAAGGGAATAAAAACTACAATACCCAATTTAATATAGGCATACATCATAAAGGGCAAAGGCCTAATAGGGTACAATTACAGCAGTTAACCCTACTTTATTTTTACTTTTCTTTTTTTAATATATCATTATCTAACCTGTTGGACTTTTAAATGAGCCAACCTTTTTAAAAGCTTTGACTTACAAACCTTTAATAAAGAGGTTTTTGTGCAAATCTTTCAGCCAAAACACCCAGAGAGATGGAGAAAACAAAGCCTGAATTCTTAATTTGTTCTCAATGAGCATTTCTTGTACTCTCATTCCTTTCTCTTCTGTTGTTAATGAAGACAATTTTGACAGCCATAATTGAAAGGGAACACAGCACAGCAGAATGCCCAATATGGCTATTTCTCGATTGCTCAAGGCCATTAATTTGTTTTAAGATTTATCTGAGAATAAAGTTACATAAAATTAAGTCCTGAATATGTCTAAAGCACTTTGAAAATGTTGAATAGATACAAAATTCCAACAAGAGCAGGAAGTATAACCTGGGTGTCTTAGTATTCAGGTATGGAACCACAGCATTGTAAATGAAGTAAACAAGCTGATAAGATTTCATGTTGTACCTACTATTCCATACATTAAAACCAAGCTCACTCTCTCGTGTATTGTTATTTTTGCAGCCATCCCCTACCTAAATGAAAAAAAAAAATCATATAATCAACACTGAAAATTACTACGATGCACGACTTTTGCACCACCCTGTATATATATTGATGATTGGTTAGGTTAAGTTGTGATATTTTCATTAATTTTAATGAAAATATCACGACTAAACCTAACCAATCATCAAGGGCAATTGACATTGGGGGCTTTAATCTTCAGGTGATTCAAAATATATTCTGTAGTGGATTTGGTATTTTGCACTAATTCAATCAACCCAGAGCCTTAATGATACTGAATTAGTGAGAGTTCAGCGTATTTTGTCAAGGATAGTGTCCAAATTTGGGACCATGGCAGGATTTGTCACTGTTGCACAGAGTGCCTCATATGATACAGATGTTCAAAATTTTTTCAGGTTTGGACAGTTTAGACTTTAGATCAACGGTGGCCAAACCCGGCTCGCGAGCCACATGCGGCTCTCGAGGTTGTTAACTGCGGCTCACAAGACAATTTTGGTTTTTATTGTATTTATCATAAAAGACAAAATTCATAATACAAATATAATTTTTTTTTCACATAAAAAAATATTTAAAAAAAAAGGAAAAATTGAATTGACAATAAAATGCGTCATGCGTACGACAATTTCTTTTGCGTGACGAGCACTAAGCGGGATAATTACATAATTAACACCAATCGCCACTCACCACTGGCAGGGCTGCCACATTTGTTACGTTCGTAACAAATGTGTTACTTTCTATCTTTTTCATACTTTTGGTACGACGTTCAAAAAATTTGTTACGTTTTAGTTTTTTATATGCTTTATCGGTTTACCTAAAAATATTTAAAATTATTAGTTTTATAAAGAAATTAGCATATTTAAAACCATTAAATTACAGATGGAAAAAGTGAAATAATTTAGATGGCATATACTGTATATTTCTGATTATATATTCCGTACATCGTTCGTTCGCGTATAAATCTCACGAGTCATGACTATACGTTTGAAAACGTTTTCGGTTCTCGGCTTACTGACTCAGTGACTCCCCCACGCTGTCTCAGTCAGAGTCAGTCAGCAGTCTGTCAGTGTTCCAGTTGCAAACCAGGGTTGTGGAGTCGGAGTCGGAGTCGTGGAGTCGGAGTCGTGGAGTCGCACGTTTCAGGGCGGAGTCGGAGTCGGAGTCGAATTTTTACAATGTGTGGAGTCGGAGTCGGAAAATTTTGGACCGACTCCACAACCCTGGTTATAGCCACTAGGCATGGGCGCCCGCAGGTAGGGGCAAGGGGGGGCGCTTGCCTCCCCCTGGAAATGCCAAGAAAATATATTAAATATTTTCTAAGAAAATATTTATATCCTAAACTTGCTGAAAAGTATCCAACTGCCTCCTAAAAGGTGAAAAATTTTATTTGTGTGCATGATAAAAGGTTGCTACCTTTTTATTTGTTCACCGGGAGAAAATCAACTCCAACAAAACTGATTTTATGGAAAAGGTTGTTCATAATTTTGGTAGTGACCGCAGACGACTACAATTCCTAAGGGGTCAAAAGTTTTTTGCTTGCTCCGGTCCCTACCTATTAATACATTAAATTTTGCCCCCCCTTGGAAAAAATCCTGCGGGCGCCCATGCCACTAGGTTAAGAAGGGTTATTCAATTTTAAGTAGGACTACTACTGGTTAGACCTTAATTATGTTTAAGAGAATCTTTTTCATTTATATATATATATATATTATTGGAAAAAATAAAAGTCCCTTAATATGATAATATCTACAAGTCAATATCCTTCTTAATATTTGAATGTTCCCTTATCCTAGAAAGTAACCTGACGATTCATGTGGTGGTGATGAAATGTCTTATTATTATGATAATTATAGAGTGAAACACTAGAGGAGTCGGAGTCGTATATTTAAAATGTGAGGAGTCGGAGTCGGATTTTTAGATTTTTTACAATGTGTGGAGTCGGAGTCAGAGTCGGAGTCGAATTTTTACAATGTGTGGAGTCGGAGTCAGAGTCGGAGTCGAATTTTTACAATGTGTGGAGTCGGAGTCAGAGTCGGAGTCGAATTTTTACAATGTGTGGAGTCGGAGTCGGAGTCGGAAAATTTTGGACCAACTCCACAACCCTGTTGCAAACTTGTAACAACATTTATCATAGATTGTGTTTGTGAACGCGCTTGCTCTTATTTTGTGGTCATTTTTGAATGCGAATATAATTGAAGCACAAATACCCGAAACGGACAACTGTATGATTTTAACTCAGACACTTAAGGACTATTCTTTTCTTCTCTCGTAAAGGGAAAATAGGCCTTAAATCTCCGAGTCAAAATCATGCAGTTGGTACATTTCGGGTATTTGCCCTTCAATTAAAACACGGCTTTGTAACTTCGTTCATAGTGTCTGGGAGCCATCTCAAGAGATGGTGAATAAGATAAAGGAAGTGAAATGGCGTGTAAAAGAAGATATGGATGAAGAAGAAGCAATATTTTTAAAAACTCAGGTAAATATAATGAACTTTGTTATTTTATAATCAATTTTAAATTTTTTTTATATTTTGTTACCTTTTTGGCTGATTTGTTACCTTTTGTTTGTCAATTTTGTTACCTTCACCTAAAATCTTGTGGCAGCCCTGCTCACCAGTGTCCAGTACCCCTCGAGCTACCCTGCCGGCCGCGTGTAGTAACAAGTGAGTGTTTTAAAATTGGCTTCTTAGATCAAATAGTGGCTATTTTTCTCAGCTATACAAGTGAAAGTTATACAACCCCTTAGTTGATTAAAATGACTGAGCAGACAAAGTGTAAGAAATGGAAATATGAAGAAGAAAATAGAGTTTTTAAACAGGAGTGGGAGGAGAGCTTTGCCTTTACTGTTAAGGGGAGGAAACCTGTGTGTCTTATCTGCCACGTGGCACTCAATCACTTTAAAGCCAGTAACTTAAAGCATCATCATGAAACTAACCATAAAAATTTTATTACGGAATTTCCTCCCAAATCAGAATTGCGGAAGACTAAGTTAACAATGTTGAAATCTAGCCTAGTTGCCCAACAAACTGTACTTTCATCATTGTGTAAGACAGCTGACTTAACTACTGAAGCTAGTTTTGTTATGGCATGGAATATTGCTCGTGCTCAACTTCCCTACAGTAGTGGAGAATTTGTGAAGAAGAATATTGCCGATGTTACTGCAATTCTCGCTCCAGATAACACAAAGCTTCGAGAACAAATAGCAAGTATTTCTATTTCCCGCCACACTACAGAGAGACGTATTTCCCAGATCAGTGCAGAAATTACATGCTCGTTGCAGAGTGATTTGAAGAATTCTGTTGCATTCAATTTGGCCCTCGATAAATTCACAGATATTAAAGATAACTCTCAACTGGCGATATTTGTTCATTATGTTACTGGCGATGGAAATGTGAAAGAAGAACTCTTGGACTTAATGACCCTAAGAGAAACCACCAGAGGGGTTGACATAAAGAACGCACTTGACGA
Organism: Bathynomus jamesi; assembly: GCA_023014485.1. NCBI lineage: Eukaryota > Metazoa > Arthropoda > Malacostraca > Isopoda > Cirolanidae > Bathynomus > Bathynomus jamesi. The sequence continues at coordinate 1,584,027 of JAJOZX010000052.1, read as the reverse complement.
GGCATTATGCTATGTCGCCCCCGCCACCAATTGGCTCCCTAGGCGGCCGCCTATATCGCCTATGCCCAGGACCGCCACTGCCTGAAGATCAGGGCCCCCAGCCTTCTTTAGTTAGCTTTATAAGCTAACTAATGAAAATATCATGACCTAACCTAACCAATCATTAAGGGCGTACAGTTGGCCTAACGATTGGTTAGGTTAGGTCGTGATATTTTCGTCAGTTAGCCTTATAAGGCTGGGGGCCCTGATCTTCAGGTGATCCCTTACTTTCTACTGAATATATTATTACTTTTAAAATAATAGTAATAATAATAACAGTGATAATCGATGTACAGGGTGTTCGAAAAGTCCCGTCATCCCCTACAAAATGTACATATCGTAATACCAATTTTATTTTTGTGTGATTAATTGGATTTATATGATTTATTGACGTTTTTTTTTCCAGGTATTAGAGTTGTGTGAACAATGGCAGACCAGTCCACTTACACTATGGAAGAAAGGATAATGATGAGTACATGGGCTCATGAAAGGTCACATACTGGCAAAACGATGCATGATATTCAGAATGATTTTAACACAAGATCCAATAAGGCTGCACCACCAAATAAGACGGTATTAGGCTGGGAGAAAAAGCTGTTTGAAACTGGCTCCATCAAGGACAAACCACGGTCGGGAAGACCAACAACGCGAGCAGAACAATGCGAAGGTGTGATTGCATCGGTGGCTCGTTCACCGAAAACATTACTTCAGAAACGATCACAAAATCTTGCAGTCCCCATGTCCACAATGAGAGATCATATGACAAAAGATCGCGGCATGAAACCATACCGCCCGAAAATACGAAAATGATGGTGCACAACTCGAATGGTCCCAGCGTAATTTCCACAAATTTCCCCTGCGCTCGCAAAGGTGTCGCAATTACAAACAATTTGAAGGTTCTATCCTTAAATGCTCAGTAGCCTACGAAATAAAATAAACGATTTTTTTTCTTTAATTGCTTGTAATGACTAGGATTTAATTGCGATAAATGAATCGTGGCTTAGCACTGAAACACGTGACTTTGTAGGGGAGTATGAAATTAGAGGTAATAGACTTTTTGTTAAACACAGAATAGGTAGGCGAGGAGGCGGTGTTATGTTGTATATCAAAGATAATATTGCGAACGTTATAGAAGTAAAGCACACAATTCCAGAACCGATAGATAAATGAGAACCAACTCTTTGTAATCGTTTATTTATTTATATAAAGTCAAACAATGACAACGGTCTTCTGAAAAAGGAATAAGCATAATAAGTAATCACTTGAATAAAACATAAACATAAACATAATCATTGTCCTCTATCTCCTCCCAAGTCTTTGATACTAGATGTGATATGAGGTAATTGCAGTACAGTAGTGCGAAGACTTATATTGTTTTATAAAGTGAATACAGTATAGTACTTTAATAGGAAAACATAGATACTAGTTTATTTAAGAGTAATATGAGAACATAAGGCTTTGCTATTACATCATGATGAATACGATACTGTAGAAACTAAAATATAAATACTTATGGAATTATACAGTACATTATATCCAATCAAACATATTACAATACAATTAGAGAGTTCAGCGAGAGATTGAATCGTATATTAAAATAAGGGTTGTACAACGGTATTCCTGACAAAAGTAATAGTACAGTAATGAGGTTACAGCTGTATTGGGAACACAATATAAAGTTCTTAGTAAGTAAAGTGTAAAGTGTACTGTACTCTATCTCTCCCCCAAGTCTTTGAGCCAGCAATTTTATAAAGAAGATTATTAAGGATAATATGGCAAAAAAAAAAAAAATTTGTATGTTTACGGATAAAGACTAAACCTTATTTTGTCAGTGCCCTTAATTTAAAGCATACTTGATTGGTTACTCTTCTTGATTCATATGGTAGTCTTCATGCCAGGTAGGGGGGCGTCTGGTACGGTTCGAACGCCTTAGTGGAGTTGCAGTTTGGGGTGCCGTACCCATTGGCCTAGGGGGTGCAGGTGGTAGTATGTCGATGGGCGGCGTTGACATGTCTTCTTGGGTGGGGGGTGTGGTCTCTTCAGGGGTCGGGCGCCTGCGTTCAACGTGTGGGCTGGACCGTGTCGGACTACGGGGTGAAGCGGGTGTCTTTGGTCCTGGTGCTGACCTGGCAGGTGTAGGTGGTGCAGCAGGTGGGCTGTTGGTGGGCACCGCTAGGAAGTTCTTCAAATGTTGGTCTATGGTCATCTTTGGAGCAGGTGTGCTGAAGGGTTCATATTTTTTAAGGAATTTCCTGTTCCTTACAGTTACCCTCCCAGATCCATCGACCCTAACCACGTACTGGTCAAACTGCCTGACTTCGATGACCACACCTGTCTTGTCCCATTTACGGGCGTGTGGACCGACCTGGTTCTGGATGCGTATAAGGTCTCCGACTGCTAGTGGTGGGAGTCTCTTGGTGTGCTCTGACCAGCGTTCTGCTCCCCTCATGTGGCGGTTCCTCAGAGCTTCTTCTCGGGTGGCCAAGTTTTCACGCCACGTGTCGTGTGGTTTATATCGGCCGGGAAGGATTGGAATGAAGTCCCGGATAGGGCGGCCGAATACACACATTGCTGGGGAGTGTTTTGTATCTCTATCCGGCGTGTTTCTGTATTGAAGCATGGCCCGTTGAAAGTTTTCGGTGTTGAGGTCGCCGTTTGGTCCAGTGTTGTCGGTTATTAGGCGTTTCGTTGTCTTGACACCAACTTCTGCCCGACAGTTGCTGTGAGGGAAAGCCACTGATGAGAGTCGGTGGTGTACGCCCCAGTTTTTGAGGAACTGCCGTGTGGCTGCTGCGGTAAATTCAGGGCCCCCATCGGAAGCCAGTTCGTCGGGGATGCCGAAGGTGACGAAGGTCCGTCGGAGGCAGGCGATGAGTCCAGCAGCACCATCTGATGACCTCTCTACTATTGGCCAGTTAGAGTATCTGTCCACCACGACCAGGTAGTTTACTCCTTTGTAGTGGAAGTAGTCCGCGCAGACGCACTGGAAGGGGTATTCTGGTGATGTTGGTGGAGTGGGTGGAGCGCTGGGCTGGGTTGGTGCCATGCGGTTGCAGTGGTTGCAGCTAGCCCGTAGTGCTGTGATGGCTGGTGTGATGCCAGGCCAGAAAATGGAGTCTTCTGCTCTGGAGATCATGGATGAAGTACCTTGATGAGCTGAGTGGAGTGAAGCCAGTACTTCTTGCCTGAGGGCCGGCGGGATAACCGTGCGGTTCCTGTACATTACCACGCCGTCAACAGTGCGGAGGTCGTCGCGAAACTGGTGATATTCCCGCAGCTGTGCAGGGAGTGCATGGCGGGATTCAGGCATGCCGGACTCTATGACATTGGCTAAACTATTCATGACTTCATCGCTGGTCGTGGCGGTGCGTACTCGATCCCATGTCACTGATGCCAGGCTCAGCGAGTTGAGTGTTGATGCGGCTGCAGAAATGACGCAGGCTTCCATGCCATTACCATCTGTCAGTGATGTCCGTATGCCGGCTAGGAAGGTGGGGGGGGGGGAAAGAACGCCGTTCCCTCGCATGGTTGATGGATGGCTGCTACGTCATCGGGGAGTGTCAGTGGTATGGGGTCGCCAGTGGGGTATCGTGACACCCCGTCAGCAGCTTTGTGTTTCGCGCCTGGTACGTGGATCATCCGGAAGCGGTACCTGAGGGTTTTTTCCTTCAAGTTTCTGAGGTGTGTATTAGATATGTCCTCTAGGGATCTGTCACCAAACACTTTGAGGAGAGGTTTGTGGTCCACTGCAATTATTAGGTCTTCGCATCCCAGCACGAAGTACCTCGCCTTGTCAAGGGCATCGGCGACAGCAAGTGCTTCTCCTTCTACTGGTGCATAGCGGGACTCAGCTGAGGTAGTGAATCTACTGCCGACCAATGTGACACGCCATCCAGTATGGCAGCAGAAGGGTTCGACTCGTGTACAGGTGCAGTGTTTCTGAAGTAGCCAGTAGCCGATGCCTGTTTTCGACCAGTCTGTGGCGAGGCATGTGGGCTTGGTTTTGTCAAAAATTTTAACGCCCTCCTCTATTTCTGTGATGATGACATCCTTTGATTCTTCGAAGATGGTTTCCAATTCGTCATCCCACTTGAAAGGTGTTCCTGGCTTCAGAAGTAGGCGGAACGGCTGCATCCTCTTGGCCATGCTGAAGGCATACGACACCTGGTTGATGAGCCCGAACCATGATCGAACGTCGGTGATGTTCTTTGGAGATGGAAACTCTAGGATTGCTTTGAGGTATTTTTTACAGGGTCGGACACTGTCAGATGTGATCTCGAAGCCTGCAAATTCAACCTTGTCCTGACAGAACACAAACTTGTCGGGGTTCAGTGTGATTCCGTGTCTGCCGCAGGTGTCAAGCCACTGGGTGGCCTGGAAGAAGCTCTCCTCCACTGTGTCTGACCAGAGCAAGACGTCGTCAATGCACTTTGTATTGTTAGGGATGCTCGATACAATTTCGTCGTACCTTCTTGTGTAACCGTCACCAGATGCAATGTAACCCTGGGGAGCGGTTTTGTAACGGTAGCGACCCCAGGGCGTTATGAAGGTGGTCAAGTGGCGGTCTTCTTCACAGATTGGTACGCTGTGATATCCATTCCATGCATCAAACACTGTTTTCTTTTTGCCTTGCGGTACTGATCTGGCCTGGTGGAATGGCGATTGAGTGTGGTGTGTTTCGCGGGTGGCGTGAGCGTTGAGGGGTTGACAGTCAACGGTACGCCTTGGTTTTCCGTTCTTTTTGGCGCACACCACCATTCTGTGACACCAGGTTACGGGCTCACCAACGGGTACTGGTTCAAGGACACCCAGTCTGACATCTTGGTCGAGGCCAGCCTTCACGTCCTCCTGCCAGTGGATTGGTACTGGGACGGGGGTGTGATGTGCGACTGGTTTGGCATTGGGATCCACCATCAATTTCATTGGGGGGCCGTCCATCATGGGCAGCGCTTGGTGGTCACAAGTGTTGAAGGTGCTTGATTTGTAATAGTCCAGCAGGTATTCCTTGAGCTTTTGCTGGTTCGCCGCAACAGCGGGTAGCGGTAGCTCGATTGGAGGTGATGGGGGATGTTGGCGTCTTGGACAGTCACAGTTAGTTACAAGTCCGCTGTCACTGTGTGGCGTTAGGCCTGTTCAAAAATCAACTTTTTCTTATTTTCATAGGTTTCTGTACATTTTCCCATGCTTTTTGACCTGAGAAAGCCGAAAATCACAACTATTTTGACCTAGGATGTTGGGAAGCATTGCCGCATGGAGCTTTAAATTTTCTGCCTTGAAATCGGCCAAAGCGCCAATTCCGGGGTCCCTTGAATTATGTTTTGCACTTTAACTTTTGATTTAAACAAGATAGAGCAACAAATTAGGTATCAAATGAAAGAGCATAAAATTAATAAATAATAATAATAATAATAAATGAATAATAATTAATAATAATAATAATAATAATTATCTATCATTTTTCAGGAAACAACAGAAACTCAATCAGAATCTAGAAAACCATCTACAAGTTACAACTTCACAATAGCATTAAGCAAGGAGCTGAGGGAGCTCCGTGGGCGCACAGTTGATATCTCAGAACCTCCACGTACTGTCCACAGGCAGGTGTCAACTGGGCCATCTACCAGATCTCTCACTGAAACTTTCCTGGTTGGATACCCTTCAGCTTTTATCAGTGGTTCCCAGCTTCCCACCAACAGACAGGCGTTCCAGTATTTCCTTAATCTTCAGAATTTACCGGAAAATGCAGGGAGGCCCATGGTTCAAGACCTTGCATATGAAACAGTTGAATCTATCATCCCATTCTGGCAGATGGCTAGGATCAAGACAATGACCAAGTACAACGCAATGAAGCTCTTCATGAAACTACATGAGAAACATCGTGCTCTGGTGAAAAGCAAAGGAAGAGCAAGTAACCCTGGAGGAAAAAGGGGAGCAGTTGTGCTGGAATTAGACAGCCTGTTCGATATAGGAGCTCCAGATGCAATCCAGGAAATACAGAACAACAGACTGTTATCCAAAGAGAAGAAAGATGAGGATATCAGGTTCTACGAAGACCAAAAGACTGAGAGGAAAGGTCATATGTCTGGTCATGACAAGATTTTTGAGACAAGATCCCTGCAGCAAGCAGCGAGGAATGAAAGACTGCAGCATAGACAAGAACAAGGTAATAGTAATTACTTTGAACGTTACAAAAAGTTTTAAGTTTTACTCCATTGCGATATTTAGCATGTACTTAACAATTACTGTCTTAACATGTTGTACTATTTTACAGCTGCAGCAGAACAAGAGGCAGTTGTTCATGTGGATGACATTACCTGGGGTGACTCAACTGACAACGACGCTAACACAGAGGACATGGATTACCATCAGCCTCGTCCTGGATGTTCTCACCATCAAGACACTGTGACTAGTGTGACTTTGACGTTTCCAAGAAGGTCATGGAATGTGATGTCATCTGCAATACAGCTGATCGTCTTGGTTTATCAGACAATCAAGTTACTGCCATGGTTTCTGCCACCTTGAAAGCTGGAGGGGCTGATCTGGATAACTTCGTCATCTCAACCTCAACAACACGTCGCAACAGAATGCTGTCCAGGTATAATATCAGCCAGAGTCACATGTCCAAGTTTTGTGAAAACCCCCCACAGTACGCTGCCTTACACTGGGATGGAAAGTTGCTCAAAGATGTCTTGGGCAGTGAACCTGGAAGTACCTCAGAGACTTTAGCTGTGCTAGTGTCTGGTCCACCTTCATACACTGAAGGAAAGTTATTGGGAGTACCTGTCATCGACAATTCTTCTGGCACAGCTCAGGCTGAGGCTTCAATGGATTTACTGGAGACATGAGAACTTACGGATAATGTTACTGCCCTTGTTTTTGACACTACATCCAGTAACAGTGGAGTTCACAGAGGAGCTGCCAAACTGCTAGAGAAAATGCTGAACAAAAAGGTGTTTTATCTGGCCTGTCGACATCACATCCTGGAAATCCTAGTAGGAGCAGTTTGGGAGAAGCTGTTTGGGAAGGTGAAGGGGCCAGATAATTCCTGGTTTGAGCATCTGAAGGATGTTTGGACGGACTTGTCCAAGGAAAACCCAAAGATGCTGGCTATCAACAGCAAATGGCTGAAGGAAAAGAAGAAGAACAGTGAAGAAATACTCCAAGACATTCTAACAGCAGAAAGGCTTCCAAGAGCCGACTACAGGGAAATGGCTGAACTGACAGTCATTGTTCTTGGAGGGACGCCTCCTCGAGGTATTCACTGGAGTCGACCAGGCGCCATTCATCAGGCCAGATGGATGGCCAGAAACCTGTACTCCATGAAAATGCTGATGTTTGCAGATCAACTTGAGTACGACGAAGACACTGTATCAAAGCTGGAAAGACTCAACACCTTCCTTGCGCTGTTCTACACTCCTGTATGGATGATGTCAATGTCTGCTGCAGATGCTCCCGTGAATGATCTAAGTCTAATCCAGGACATGTTGAAGTACAAGAAAACTGACCCAGAGCTTGCTGATGCAGTACTTAATAAGATGGAAAACCACAAATGGTACCTGACGCAGGAAGTCGTGCCATTTGCCCTGTTCAGCAGTAGATTGAGTGACACATTGAAGCACGACATTGCTGCCCAGTTACATGCTACTGAGAAGCCAGACAGCTTCAGAACAGGAAAGCCTCTATTCCAGAGGGTCACAGCTAAGACCACCCTGGTTGATCTCATTGGCCCAGAATCACATTTCCTGCTGGACACACTGAACATTGGATCCGAGTGGCTTCTGGAACCTGTCACGTCTTGGCCACAGAATGAGGACTACAGAAAAGCGTTGGACTATGTTAAGAATCTGAAAGCGGTGAATGACATTGCTGAACGTGGTGTCAAGATGATGAGCGACTTTGCAAATGTCATAACAACAGATGCCAAGCAAAGGGACTATCTCCTTCAAGCTGTGGAGTTCAACAGACGCCGCTTTGACAGCTTCAGGAAACAAACTCTCAACAACTGACTGTGTAAATGTCATTATGAAATTAATCATCATGTAATGCTTTCACTTCTTGATCGATTAGATTCGTGACAAAATGTTAATCTCAAATTTGTGTCATGAATAAGGCGCCTTGTCTGCCTTGAGTGTGAGAAAACGAATTTTATGATATTTCTGAAATCTTTGTATGTACCAATGTGCCATTTCTTGTTCCAAGACTATCATAATTGTATAAGTTAGAAAGAGGATTAAAAACGCTTTAATTTGGTGCCTATTTTGTTGCTCTATCTTGTTTAGATAAAAAGTTATAGTGCAAAACATGATTCAAGGGACCCCGGAACTGGTGCTTTTGGCCGATTTCAAGGCAGAAAACCTAAAGCTCCATGCGGCAATGCTTCCCAACAACCTAGGTCAAAATGGTTGTGATTTTCGGCCTTTTCAGGTCAAAAAGCATAGGAAAAAGTACAGAAACCTATGAAAATAAGAAAAAGTTGATTTTTGAACAGGGCTAGACTGTGGCGTGCTGGCACTGTTGTTACAGTATTGTACTGGATCCACTTGGACTTCCCCCACTGTAGGGAATCTTCCCGAGATAATGCCGAGTGAAACGCATGCCTCTCTGCTGATGAAGAACTTGTCAGAAGAATCTGTCACATATGTTACCTGTCTCGTTTCTACTTGTTGGCCCTGTTCATCCTTGCCAGTGAGGCGAAGTATGGCTGCGCCAAGGATTTTGATGCCCTTGTTGTTGGCGGCGTGCATCTTCATGGTCACAGGGATGAGGTCAGACTGGAGAAGCCCGAGGCGGTGGATAACCTTGATACCGGTGAGGCAGCTCTGACAGCCTGTGTCTGCCATGGCAGGCAGTACCACGGTTTTTGGGTGGGCATTGAGGGTTGCCCCAAGCGCCTCGTAGTCTTCGGGGAGAGTCCTGACTGTCAGGTTGATGTGTGGCTGTGGTTGTGAGTTCTCCTTGATCCACATGTCCGATAGTTCATTGTAAATGTGATGGTCGAGGGCGATTGCTCTTTTCTTATGTGGCTCGGAAGTGTTGCTTGTGGCGCAGAGAAGATCAAATACCGAACCTTCGCACTCATCAGCTTTATTAGGAGTGGCTGAAAGGCTCTTGTCCTTGTCTTTGCTCCTGCATACGGATTCGCAATGGCTGTCGCGCTTGCAAATTTTGCATTTGTGGTTGTACGCAGGGCAATCCTTCTTGCGTATGTGGACTGGGGCTCTTCTGCCGTGTCCTTTTTTACCACAATATGAACAGGGGGCATTTTTGTCTTGTGGGGGTAATTGCTTACTTCTCCTGTATGTGCTGCCTGCGGCCTCCACGGCATGGGAGTCCAGCAGTCGTGATGCTGAGCGCTTGCCTGCTTCCTTCGCCTCGACAAACTGAAAGACGTCTTCCAGGGTCATCTCCTGGTTACTGTTGCCGAGGAGTTCCAGTTGTATTTCCGGGTCAACAATTCCGCGGATAAGGACGTCGCGAAGGATGGGGTCAGTGTAATTTACGTTGTTGTTGCAGCTTGGGCATTCAACAAGAAATTTGCAGACTCCGGCCTGACCACGAAGACGGGCCCCAAAACTGCGCACAGTTTCGTCGCGGTCTTGTCGCATATTGTGTAGGGTAACCCTGGCTACCATGGTGTTCTCCTCTCGGACAGCTAGTTTCTTGATTGCAGCAAGGACTTCATCTTCGGTTTTGTTTGTTAGGCTTCCACCTGCGGATCTTGTCAAATCTTTGCAGAGTGAATCGTCGCAGCATTCAAGTAGTTGTACCACTTTGTCCCTACCAGTGATTTTTGTAGCTTCCGCATAATCTGTCCAACGCGACGTAAAATATGCCCAGTCTTCACTGGTACCTGCAGCCGAAATGGTTGGCCATCTTACTTTCTCAACCTTTGCAGAGACTGTCGGGCTTGGGACATGAGTCGTGCAGTGGGCTGTTATAAGTGCGGCTACAATGGCTGGGTCCAGGTCTGCTGTGACATAGGTACAACCTGTGATAGGACATTCTACGGCAGGCATTGTGGATAGCGTTTGTTGAAGTTGCTTAATTAGGTTGGGGTGGTTGACAGTTGCTTGAATTTACCACGTATGTAGACTTATTTTATTATTTATTTAATTAATCAGTCATTTGTACCTAAGACCGTTGTCATAAATGAGAACCAACTCTTTGTAATCGTTTATTTATTTATATAAAGTCAAACAATGACAACGGTCTTCTGAAAAAGGAATAAGCATAATAAGTAATCACTTGAATAAAACATAAACATAATCATTGTCCTCTAATAGATTCGACTATAGCAGAACTTAAATTGAACGATTTCAAACTTGTTGTTGCGGTTATATATAGGCCCCCTAATCAAACAGCTGATACAGAGGAAGCGTTATATCGTGAACTAAAGAGAATAATAGGTAGTGAGCAGGCTTTAGTTATGGGTGACTTTAATTGCGCCAACGTGAATTACGATACAATGCAGGGAGACGCGGAAGATAATCGTTTAGTTAATTTTCTCGAGGATAGCTTTCTTATTCAAAAGGTTGGGGAACCTATGAGGTTGGACAGTATTTTAGATTTAGTAATAACTACGGATGATAGGCTAATCACTGATCTTCAAGTAATAGAACCGTTAAGAAATAGCGATCACAATATGGTAGAGTTTGTCCTCTCAGTAAGTCACTCGAGAACCAGCTAACTTGACTAAAATTCCTAACTTCCAGCACGCAGACTTTTGTAAATTTAAAAATAAATTGTCACAGGTCAATTGGGAAAACGTAATGGGGATCTCCAACGCAAAACTAATGTGGGAATCGTTTGCAACAGTATTTAGGACTATAAATGAGGAATGTGTACCGTACAAAATTAAGCGAAAGTGAACAACAAGCCCTTGTGGTTTACTTCTAGAGAAGGAGACATTATAAAGAGTAGGGATAGGGCTTATAGGCTACATAAGTGCGATAAAGACAATTTGTGGTTACGAAACAACTACATATCTCTAAGGCGTGAAGCGAAAAGTGTAATAAAAAAGTCCAAGCGTGAATTTGAAATCTCCATAGCTCGTGACGGTAAAGAAAACCCCAAGCGATCCTTTCATAACGGAGAGCTAGTTTCTGAAAACAAGAAAATGGCTACCTTGTTAAACGAATTTTTTACGTCAGTTTTTACTATACAAGATGTAACGAATATCCCTACGGTCATAGACATAATACCTTCTGATAATGGTAATATTTTGGATAATATTGTGGTTAGTGAAGGGGAGGTAATGCGTTATATTGATAAAATGAAAATGTGTAAATCACCGGGACCGGATTTCATATATCCCATACAACTAAAAGAATTAAAAGATAGCATTGTTGTGCCGCTAACAACGATTTTTAATGCGTCTATTTCTGAGGGGTGCGTACCAGATAATTTCAAGTTAGCAAACGTAATACCTATTTTAAAGAAAGGCGATAAAGGTGCGGCAGGAAATTATAGGCCAATCAGTTTAACGTCTGTTGTAGGTAAGCTGCTGGAATCAATAATTAGTGATCGTGTAGTCGAACACTTAGAAGTGCATAACTTAGTTAGAAATACGCAGCACGGTTTTAGGCGAAACAAATCTTGCTTAAGGCTCATGGAATCAGGGGTGTAGTAATAAATTGGCTAGAAGAGTGGTTGCGAGGTAGGAAACAGAGGGTGGTCGTTGATGGAGCGGAGTCGTGTTGGGCTAATGTAGCGAGTGGCGTTCCTCAGGATTCTGTATTGGGCCCCTTGCTTTTTATTATATATATATTAACGATTTAGATGTCGGCCTAGTCAGTACAGTTTCAAAGTTTGCGGATGACACGAAGCTGGGTGGTAGGGCGATTAATGACGAAGATAGAGGTAAAATCCAGGAAGACTTGAATAAAATCGTTGATTGGTCAGTCACATGGCAAATGAGGTTTAACGTCGATAAATGCAAAATTTTACATATAGGTTCGCGTAACGGTAATTTTGCGTATAGCATGTCAGGGAAGGAGTTAACAAGCGTAGAGCAGGAAAAATATTTAGGAGTTATAGTCACTGATGATTTAAAAGTAGCGAAACAAAGTACAGCAGCGGTTAATAAGGCGAACAAAGTGTTAGGTTTTATAGCTCGGAATTTTTAGTACAAATTGAGCGATATTATAGTTCCTTTTTATAAATCATTAGTTAGACCCCATTTGGAGTACGCGATCCAATTTTGGAATCCGCATATGCGAAAAGATATAGACAAACTGGAAAGAGTTCAAAGACGAGCAACTAAGATGATTCCGTCGCTTAGGTCAAAGTCGTACGAGGATAGGCTTAAGGAGTTAAAATTGACTACACTCGAGACTAGGAGGCTAAGGGGTAATCTAATCCAGGTTTTCAAAATTATGAATGGGTTCGATAACATAGATAGAGATAGCTTTTTCGAAATATCTCAATATAATAGGACTAGAAATAACGGGTGTAAGTTGACAAATAGAAGGTTCGAGACAGCAGTTGCGACAAACGTTTTTACGCATAGAATAGTAAATAGCTGGAATAGTTTGCCGGTAGAAATAATTAGTAGCACGTCTATAAACATGTTTAAAAATCGATTAGACGAATATGTTGATAGATTGGGTGTAGTTTAAGGTAGTAAAATTAAGGCTTTGTGGTTCGGAACCCACGTAAAATTGTAGGTCCCCTCCGCCACCACGGAGGACATGCACAATACACAATTACGAACACAGTTAGGTAGACCAGCCATGAGTGGATTCTAGGGTCTTTGTTGGTCTGAAACATTATAACAGATATTCTTGATTATTAACTGTAATTAGTAACTATATTTATTGTAATTAAAGTAATTGTTGCTAGTGACTTGTTTCTTAAATTACACCTACCACATATAAATACAATTAATCACACAAAAATAAAATTGGTGTTACAATATGTGCATTTTGTAGGGGGTGACGGGACTTTTCGAGCACCTTGTAGAACTGGAACAGTTTGACCCTTAATGAAGTACTATTTGAATCTGCTTCATAATTTATTGGGATAAATTAAAGACTGTAAAGATAACATTGTATTCTGAATGAATGAACTTTAATAAAAAAATATTACAATATTACAGTAATTATAAAATGAAACATCCAAATATTAATTGTAGTACTTATATTTATTATTATTATTATTATTATTATTATTATTATTATTAATATATTTTATATGGCCCGTAAGCGGTAGGCTTTACTAAGCTCTCAGCTCAATATTAAAAGCTAAAACAACGTCATGGGAATATATATTGACTAACCAAAGCCTACAGACATATCTAGTTGCTCCATTCTCGCATATCATTTGAAAGATTTTAAACATAAAAGAATAAATAAATACCATAAAATCTAAATAAAACTTCGTGATACACAACACATATAGTGTTATTATTATTATTACCTTATTTATTATTATTAATACCTTATTTTTGTAATGTAGCAAAGATTATATATGCATATTAAGTTGTGTTATAATAAGTGGTATAACAAGTGGCTATGTTATATGAGGTGCTGAATGGCAATACAAAAAGATAACCAGCGGAACACGGCCTGTTCGTTGATGTGGGCTGAACTAACAGTATGTATTTTATATCGAACTAAATCGTTGGTGCTAAGTTTAATTTGGTGATGTTTCTGAAGTGACTAATCTAAGCAGGAAGTTGTCTAATTATTATATCAGTTAGGGGTAATGTCTATAGCTTCTAAATTAGTAAAGTAGGACTAGTATTAGGTCGTTTGTGGGACGCTGGCAGCTATGGTAGTATGGTAGGCCCTAAAGAAGATCTAAATCAAAGCACCTGTAAGTACCTTTATTGTCTATTTAATAACCTGACACCTAATGGGGTATAATGTCCCCCACGTTATTACATTATAATAAGTGTTATAAGTGTTATAAGATGTCTCATGTAATAACAATATACATAAAAATGTCAGATAATTAATCAAACAGTATGCCAGTATGCTAGGTTAAGTGGCTATGTTGGCCTTATTTTTGTATTAAGTTCAGTGTATACGAAAGATTGTACTTGTATGTTATAATAATGTTATAATGTTATAATGTTTCAGACCAACAAAGACCCTAGGATCCACTCATGGCTGGTCTACCGAACTGTGTTCGTAATTGTGTATTGTGTATGTCCTCCGTGGTGGCGGAGGGGACCTACAATTTTACTTGGGTTCCGAACCACAAGAACATAAGAAATTTATGTAAAAACTGCCTGTACATTGGCAACGACCAATTTTTACAAAACTAAATAATTATCAATTTAAAACTAATTAATTATCTATTTAAAACTAAAGATAGAATCTCTGGATCCAGAGGATCAAGTCATAATAGACTACTATCCACAAATATGCTACACTCTATACCTATTTATAACCGACATGCAAATATTTCAGATCCAAAGAATCCAGTTAATTTCATTATGGTATCCATCAATACCAGTACCTTGCCAACCAAAAATAAGTCACGGTCCATATCGATTGCGGACCAAGTCAAAATTTACAACCATATACATTGCAATATATATATATACTTAGGAGGAAAAGTGTAGGTGTGGCTGTAAAGACTGTACAGTAATGTAGAAATGTGTGTGCACCCATTTTGGGTCTCCCATTTCAAGGTGTTTGTGGGACAAGTGAAGATCATGAGTTTTTCAATACCTCACAGTACTATGGGGGGCACCGCTCGGCAGAGGAATCTCTTTAAATAGGGTGTGTAAGGACAGAGAGTGTCCCCTAATCCAAGATGCTGCCTCCCTATATCCCACAACACTTGTGTTGAGCTGGGGGATCTATCACCGCAAAGCCTTAATTTTACTACCTTAAACTATACCCAATCTATCAACATATGCGTCTAATCGATTTTTAAACATGTTTATAGACGTGCTACTAATTACTTCTACTGGCAAACTATTCCAGCTATTTACTATTCTATGCGTAAAAAAGTTTTCCGCAACTGCTGTCTCGAACCTTCTATTTGTCAACTTACACCCGTTATTTCTAGTCCTATTATATTGAGATATTTCGAAAAAGCTATCTCTATCTACGTTGTCGAACCCATTCATAATTTTGAAAACCTGGATTAGATTACCCCTTAGCCTCCTAGTCTCGAGTGTAGTCAATTTTAACTCCTTAAGCCTATCCTCGTACGACTTTGACCTAAGCGACGGAATCATCTTAGTTGCTCGTCTTTGAACTCTCGATTTTGTCTATATCTTTTCGCATATGCGGATTCCAAAATTGGGCCGCGTACTCAAAATGGGGTCTAACTTATGATTTATAAAGAGGAACTATAATATCGCGCGATTTGTACTCAAAATTCCGAGCTATAAAACCTAACACTTTGTTCGCCTTATTAACCGCTGCTGTACTTTGTTTCGCTACTTTTAAATCACCAGTGACCATGGCCGTAACTACCTATGAGGTCACCAAGGTCCGGACCTCGGTAATTATTTCCTAAAAAAAAGAGACTGAACCGTTCTCCGTGTATGAAACGCATATTGCCGCTTTTCTTTTGAAAAGAGGGAGCGTCGAGCGTTTTGTGTTTTGTGTTTAGTGTATAGCTTGGGTTGTGTTTGTAGATGTCATTTTGGTCTGAATTTTGCTCGTCCCGCCGCGCTCGAAAAAAATCTGGACCTCACTAATTTCTAAACCCTAGTTACGGCCCTGCCAGTGACTATAACTCCTAAATCTTTTTCCTGCTCTACGCTTGTTAAATCTTTCCCTGACATGCTATACGCAAAATTACCGTTACGCGAACCTATATGCAAAATTTTGTACTTATCAACGTTAAATCTCATTTGCCATGTGACTGACCAATCAATGATTTTATTCAGATCTTCCTGGATTTTACCTCTATCTTCGTCATTAATCGCCCTACCACCCAGCTTCGTGTCATCCGCAAACTTTGAAACTGTACTGACTAGGCCGACATCTAAATCGTTAATATATATAATAAAAAGCAAGGGGCCCAATACAGAACCCTGAGGAACGCCACTCACTACATTAGCCCAACACGACTCCGCTCCATCAACGACTACCCTCTGTTTCCTACCTCGCAACCACTCTTCTAGCCAATTTATTACTACACCCCTGATTCCATGAGCCTTAGTTTTTTCAATGAGTCTTTTGTGTGGCACGGTGTCAAACGCTTTTTGAAAATCTAAATACACTACATCAACCGCCCGATGTCTATCGTAAAAGTCAACCACGCTTTGGAAAAATTCTAAAAGATTAGTTAAACAAGATTTGTTTCGCCTAAAACCGTGCTGTGATTTCTAACTAGTTTATGCAATTCTAAGTGTTCGACTATACGATCCCTAATTATTGATTCTAGTAGCTTACCTACAACAGACGTTAAATTGATTGGCCTATAATTTCCCGCCGCACCTTTATCGCCTTTCTTAAAGATAGGTGTTACGTTTGCTAACTTGAAATTATCTGGTACGCACCCCTAAGAAATAGACGCATTAAAAATCTTTGTTAGCGGCACAACAATGCTATCTTTTAATTCTTTCAGTTGTATGGGATATATGGAATCCGGCCCCGGTGATTTACGCGTTTTCATTTTATCAATATAACGCATTACCTTTCCTTCACTAACCACGATATCATCCAAAATATTACCATTGTCAAAAGGTATTATGTCTATAACCGTAGGGATATTCGTTACATCTTCTATAGTAAAAACTGACGTAAAAAATTCGTTTAGCAAGATAGCCATTTCCTTGTTTTCAGAAACTAGATCTCCGTTTACATTTTTCAAAGGCCCCAAGACACTTTTTACTGGATTTCTATTATTGACGTATTGAAAGAATCGCTTGGGGTTTTCTTAATTCTTTACCGTCACGAGCTATGGAGATTTCAAATTTGCGCTTGGACTTTTTTATTACACTTTTCGCTTCACGCCTTAGAAATACGTAGTTGTTTCGTAACCACAAATTGTCTTTATCGCACTTATGTAGCCTATAAGCCCTATCTTTACTCTTTATAATGTCTCTTACTCTAGAAGTAAACCACAAGGGCTTGTTGTTTACTTTCGCACGCTTAATTTTGTACGGTACACTTTCCTCATTTATAGTCCTAAATACTGTTTCGAACGATTCCCACATTAGTTTTGCGTTGGAGATCCCCATTACGTTTCCCCAATTGACGTTAGATTAAGTGGCTATGGATTGTGAATGATCCGCAATAAAGCTGCTTTGTTTTTGTTTTGTTTGTTTTGTTTGTTAATACGAATACAACGCAACGAAGTTGGAACTCGGGACCGAAACACTCGAACACATATAAGAATCAGTGATGTAGTCGAGACCACCATGACTGAGACCGAGACAAAACCGAGACTATATGCAATTTTTGCATGTATTCAATATTGTGTAATGCCTAATTCCTAAGCTCTGTATTTCACATTCAGGAATAAAGATTCTAAAGAGGTTATCAAGTGACAATTGCAAACTTTACTCATAATTTATTCACAAATTCATAGTTTTGTGAAATTTTTCAGCAGTTAACTGCCTACTTAAAACAAAATAAGTATTCGTTGCACTTGAGGTGAAGTTGAGGACCATCAACATACTCAGCAGTGATGTAGTCGAGACCGAGACCAGAAAAAAAGGTTTCGAAACCTACAACCCTGATAGGGATCACTACTGGGCATCAGATACCACTCCTACCTCAGGAATAGTGTTATCGTTCAAGACAAAGTTCGGGGGAATATCTGTAGGCACAATCTAATGGTACATAAGGAGAGTCCATCCATATGCTTTCAAAGCTCTCTTGGCTAACTTTCCTTCCTTTAGTCAAGGGTATAAACCATGAATGAATTTCCTTTGATGAACACCTCTTTTGATCGTGATTCCATTTGCTTCTATACAAAACAAACAAACAAACACTTTATTTCAGACTCAACAGGTACAAACATTATACAAGAGGTCCATAGAAGATTAAGAGATAGTTGTCTGGAGCACTGACTAAGTAGGCTAGTGAATCACTGTGCATAATGAACATACAATTGCTTAAGCCAATGCTTCCAGATTTGAGATTTATAAAATATATCGCAGACCAGTCCACTAACCGTTGTTTTGGTGCCAGTACTAAAAGATAAAAAGGGTAAAATCAACAGTAAAGATAACTATAGGCCAATAGCCTTGGCCAGTATTATGTCTAAGGTGTTTGAATATATACTCATTAATATACTTGAATGTTACCTGTATACTAGTGATAACCAATTTAGTTTCAAAAAGAAACACAGTACTGATATGTGTGTGTATGCCTTGAAGGAAATGGTCTGTAAATACCAAACTCTAGATGCTAATGTATTTTTGTGTTTCCTGGATTCCTCTAAAGTATTTGATCGT
Organism: Bathynomus jamesi; assembly: GCA_023014485.1. NCBI lineage: Eukaryota > Metazoa > Arthropoda > Malacostraca > Isopoda > Cirolanidae > Bathynomus > Bathynomus jamesi. Next base: position 1,565,615 of record JAJOZX010000052.1, on the reverse strand, counting down.
GTTAATCATGACAAATTATTATTCATGAAACTTGTAAATCGTAATGTACCTGGTTACTTGGTCCGTATATTAATATTCTGGTATAACCACCAGACAATGATTGTAAGATGGGGTGGGGTTAATTCAGAACCATTCTCTATGACCAATGGTGTCTATTCCAGTTAGCCAGTTCAAACCAAGTTTTAATTCACTAATATATTTCCCATACCCCAACCTCCATAGAATAGCTACCCCACCAGGTGGGTATCCTGCAAGGAGACCATCTTGTTTATCTCTGGTGGCCTCCCCTATCCCATAGTACAATGATTGTTAATCATCTGATGTATGCAGATGATCTAGTTCTTATTTCTTCATCTGTAAAAGGGTTCAGCACACTTTTGAAGGTATGTGAAAGGTATAGGAAGGATAACGACATAAAATATAATCCTGCAGCTACAAGTCATGTTATGATTATGAGGACCAAGGCCTACAAGTATATAAAATTTCCTGAATTTCAAATGAATGGTATAGTGCTGTCAGAAGTAACCCAGACTAAGTATCTTGTCTACATACTAACGGATAGTCTTTCAGATGACTGAGATAGTCTAAGGCAATGTAGACAATTATATGCTCAGGGAAATACTTTGGTTAGAAAATTTCATATGTGTACATTAGATGTTAAGTTGATTTTGTTCAAAACTTTTTGTACTCCAATGCATACAGCTCATTTGTGGTGGAACTACAGGATGTATAATTTTAGGAAATTATATGTTACATGTAATAATATTTTTAGGAGTCTATTAAGGATTCCAAGATTTATAAATGGTGCCCCTTCTAGTGTCAGTATGCTGTTTGTAGTCAATAAGGTGACTGACTGTGCCAGTGTCATTCGCAATTTTGTATTTAGATTTATCACTAGGCATGGCGAATCAGTCAATAAGATAATAGAAGCCATGGTTAGTGGACTGGTCTCCGATATATTTTATAAATCTCAAATCTGGAAGCATTGGCGTAGGCAACTGTATGTTCATTATGCACAGTGATTCACTGGCCTACTTAGTCAGTGCTCCAGACAACTATCTCTTAATCTTCTATGGACCACTTGTATAATGTTTGTACCTGTTGAGTCTGAAATAAAGTGTTTGTTTGTTTGGATCATCTAAAGATCAGTTCCCAGCCTTCTTTAGTTAGCTTTATAAGGCTAACTAACGAAAATATCACGACCTAACCTAACCAATCGTCAAGTGCGTACAGTTGCCCTAACGATTGGTTAGGTTAGGTCGTAATATTTTCGTTGGTTAGCATTATAAGGCTAACTAGAGAAGGCTGGGGGCCCTGATTTTGAGGTGATCCGTTTGTTTGTTTATATACGAAGAGAAATATTATTTTTATACACAGTTTCTAAAAATAAAATTGAAAAGTAAGTTGCCAGGTATTTACAAGGGTGGTGTTGATATTTTTATAATTTAAAAAAGTATATACTTTTTGCTTTTAGAAATTTAAAAATTTATAAAAAATAAAGCATTTGGAAGGGGCGCCAAATTACCCCCACCCCCCACCCCCCCGTAAATCTGCTAATGGTAAAAATGCCATTGGGTAGGTTAGGTGAACCTGAGCAGGGCTCTCATTTTTGAGATACTTACCTTAGATTGAGTAATTTGAGGTAATCTGAAGTAAATTTTAAGGTAATGCGAGTTTTAAGGTAAATCTAACGAAATTTGGAAAAATTTACTGGAAAAAGTCTGAACTAATCTGAAGTAATTTAGAGGAAGTGGAGCCGAACCATAAATTCATAATTACTGTACCTCAAAAATGAAAGCCCTGAACCTGAGTAATGCTATATACTATATAGTATATACTATGTATACTAAAATATGACATTTTTACCAATAACATTTTTACCTACAGTCAATCTCAGCATTTAAACAAAGTAAAGGTGGAATTTTTTCAAACACTTCGTATAATAGTCTCCTGACACATTTATTTAAGAATTCCCACTAACATTTTTGGTAACGACTTATAATGTCTCTTGATGAAGTTGAGTGTACAGTTAGGAACACAATAATTATTAAGGGCGTGTAAAATTGTTTCAAGATTAATCTTAATTGTGTTTAGTGTTTGAATACATTATTTTTATCATTAACTTTCTTTTAAGTTATTTTCAATCGTACTTTGTGATGAGGACATTTTACATTATTTAATGAATCAATAAAAAAAATATTTTGAAGAAACCACTGAAAGTCCTATTTCGTAGTTTAATTGCTCCCCTTTTTACTGAATGGAATTTTACAATACTGTAGATTCTTAAATAATAGCTTGTGAAAGGAATAACCAAATTTAGCAATGCAAACTGAAATTAGTATGTAGAATATTTTTTTAGAGTCTTATTAGTGCGAAATAGATAAATATATGGCTAGTATTAAGTTTCAAGGATTTTGGTGATCCGACCATTTCATACTTGGGTATAGGGTTGGCAGTGCTCCGAGTTTGCTAGCTCCAGCTCCGATGTACTTCAGTGACTCAGCTCCTGCTCCAGGCCGGCTCCAAAGCTGAGAGTGACCCCCACTGTCCCCCAGTTCCATCTCCGGAGCTGCTACATTAACCCAGTTCTAGTTCCATGGCTGCTACACTAATCCCAGCTTTATAGCATAAGTTGCTCCAGAGTACGGTGTTGTTCCGGACTGATACTTTAGCGTCGTTTTATTGCGCTATATCTCTTAAGATACAAAAACTGAATGCACAATAGGATAGCAAAATCATTAAGGCTAGTAATGGTGATACATAGTTGTGAGTAGATGCAATCTGCATAATTCTCTGAACTGTAAATGTGATAGAGTTTCTAATAAGTACTAAGTACTTGCAGCGTTTATTTAACTTGAATTTTAGTTGGTCAGAATAATGGTTTTAGGGTGCTCAAAAGTACCTGCTTTTTATGACAGTCTAATCTATTATAAAAAACGTGTCCTTTTTTCGTAACCGTGCGATTTACTATCCATACTTGGCAAGCTGGTACGGGCAGGACACTATATCACGATTAAAAAATAGTATACGCACATTCGTACACTCATCATCAGCAGTCCGGTTTGTTTACAACTAGTGTTTTACATGCTCAAAGAAAACCGTTCAACGTCAAACCGTCCAAAACACCAATCGCTAGTGATCAGTTCCCATCCCCTCAACTTGTTGACATTCATTCTACTATAAGTGAAATAGCTCCAGGCTTCAGCTCCAAGTTCCGGAGCGCTCCGATAAGTCTGGCTGCAGCTCTGCTCCGGCTCCACAATTGCAGCTCCAGCTCCGCTCCGCTCCGGCTCCGGAACAGAATTTAAACAATTAGCCTGCTCCTCTCCGGCTCCGGAACAGAATTTAAACAATTAGCCTGCTCCTCTCCGGCTTCGATTCTTGGAGCTGGCTCCTGGCTCCGGAACCGGAGCATTGCCAACCCTACTTGGGTGACTTTTAAATCTGGGTTAGGTTATGCTAGGTTGGAAAATCATTTCCTACATCACCAACTTTCGGCTAACAAGGGTCCAAAAATCTAGTGTCCTTGAAATGTCATATTTACCAAATACTGTATACGTATGTTCAAAGATCATAGAAGAATTTTTTTTAATTGCAAACAATATAGTTTTGAAGAAATCTTGAGAAAATATACATTCCTAAATAAATCTTATTAAAATTTTTCTGAAAAAATTTATTGTAAATGAAATAAAATTGTTACCGTTAAATTATATAATTTTTATTAAAAGAGAAAAGAAAAAGTATAATATGAAAAGTTTTTATATTTTTAGAAATATTTTAGAAATACAAATACTTTTTTCAAGTATATTTCCTTAAATTAATTTCTAATATGAAAGGTATATGACTTCTTGATATTCGATCATAGTTCATCTTGATAAACCACCTTTCTTCTACTACTTCTTTCACCACCTTTCTCTACAAAAAAAAAAAAATGGTGTCAATAATCCAGCAGGGTTGAAAGCACCTTAAACAGAAAAAAACAAAAAAAACAAACATAGTTCATCTTGTTTTGATAATTCTACAAGTTCATGATCATTTTTATATTGGGCAATTTGGCGTGAACTCATTGTCGTGTTATAATGTACTTATGAGTTATGTTGATTCTACGTAGTCAGTAAATTTGTACAAAACAACAAAATATCTTCATTGCGGATCATTCACAATCCATAGCCACTTAACATACAAGTACAATCTTACGTATTATACACTTAACTTAATACAAAAATAAAGCCAATATAGCCACTGTGATTATTTCAGACTCAACAGGTACAAACATTATACAAGAAGTCCATAGAAGATTAAGAGATAGTTGTCTGGAGCACTGATTAAGTAGACCATGTATGAGTAAACCTGTAAAGCAAAGAGCTAACAGAGGCACTAAACTGTCACTACTAAATTTCAAATGCTCAGCAGAAATACCATTAATACCACATGATTTGTACCACATTTGTACCACATGATTTGTGCCACATTTGTACCACATGATTTGTGCCATATGCCAGTACTAAAAGATAAAAAGGGTAAAATTAACAGTAAAGATAACTATAGGCCAATAGCTTTGGCCAGTATTATGTCTAAGGTGTTTGAATATATACTCATTAATATACTTGAATGTTACCTGTATACTAGTGATAACCAATTTAGTTTCAAAAAGAAACACAGTACTGATATGTGTGTGTATGCCTTGAAGGAAATGGTCTGTAAATACCAAACTCTAGATGCTAATGTATTTTTGTGTTTCCTGGATTCCTCTAAAGTATTTGATCGTGTTAATCATGACAAATTATTATTCATGAAACTTGTAAATCGTAATGTACCTGGTTACTTGGTCCGTATATTAATATTCTAGTATAATCACCAGACAATGATTGTAAGAAGGGGTGCGGTTAATTCAGAGCCATTCTCTGTGACCAATGGTGTTAGGCAGTGTAATAACTTGGGGTTAGTGACCCCGCTAAGTTACTAGGTTTCTAAACAACAACAAAGGCACTTATCGGTGCGTTGAATTAGATATTCTTTAGGGCCTACCATAGATTTCCTGCGTCCCACAAAGCAGTCTACCTAAACTCTCTAACTTTACTAATTTAGAAGCTATAGACATTACAACTATCATACTAAGGTTACTCCTGAATGGAATGATTTTATTGCCCCCCTGAAGAGGGAATCGAAAGACGCCTACGATTTGTAGTGCTTTCATGGTAGACCCAGATTAGGACCAGTATACATAAATATGTGTAGAAGTCGGGGTCAGTATAAGGCGGCCATAAGGCGATGTAAACAGGAAGAAGAGTCTATTCGAGCATCAAAAGCCTGTGAAGCTCGCATAAATAACGATAATAACAAATTTTGGAAATTTGAATTTGTTAAGAATCAAACGGGTGTCAAAAATGTCCTCCCTCCGACAATCGATGGGGTGTCGGGGGACGATGAAATTGCAAAGCTGTGGAAAAACCACTACTCTAACATTCTTAATAGTGTGAGTAGGGATAATCTTAAGATAGATTGCAGCGAAACGATTGTGGGAGGGACAAGGGAAAATATTTTGATATCATTTTCTGAAGAGGTTAATTAAAGAGTTAAAGACTGGTTCTGCGTCAGGGGTAGATGACTTATCGAATGAGCACTTAAAATATGCAAATGACGTAGTATGTCTGCATATATCATTTCTCCTATCAGCCATGCTTGCTCATAGCTGTATCCCTGCAGAGTTCATGAGGGTATATATCTTGCCCCTGGTCAAAAATACGTATGGAGACATTCTGTCCAGCAATAATTACAGGCCTATTGCTGTCGCTTCCTGCTTCTCGAAACTATTAGAAAAACTCTTGTTACTCCGATTAAATGATTTCCTATGGACATCACCTAATCAGTTTGGCTTTAAAAGGTCGCACTCAACTGACCTGTGTATCTATGTACTTAAAGAAACAATATCTAAATACATTGACAGTAATTCAACCATTTATAGCTGTTTCCTTGATATAAGTAAGGCATATGATAGGGTGAACCACAATATTTTATTTGCAAAACTAGAAGACAGGAAGGTTCCCATGAACATATTAAATTTATTGAAATTTTGGTATTCCCACCAATCTTTCACTGTTAGGTGGGGCAATGTACTATCCGAGTGTTTTGGCTCCTCTTGTGGGGTGAGACAAGGCTCCTTGCTCTCCCCTATGCTGTTTAATGTGTATATTGACGGATTAATTGCTTCACTTAATGAGGCAACAGTAGGATGTTGTATAGATAACACAAGGATAAATAACTTAGTTTATGCCGATGATATGGTGTTAATAAGTCCCTCTGTTAAAGGTCTGGATCGGCTACTAAAAGTCTGCGAAGTGTATTCGCAGAAACATGATATTCTTTTTAATGTGACAAAAACTAAGGTTATGCAATTTCATCCTAAAAGCTGTAATCAGCCAGCTGATATAAGGTTTAAAATGAATGGTGAAGTAATTGAGGAAGTACAAGAGTTTAAGTATTTGGGTCAAACTATTACCAGCTCCTTGAGTGATGACTCGGATATAAGAAAACAATCTCGAAGCCTGTGTGCTAAAGCGAATATGACCATAAGGAACTTTCGTTTCTGTACAAGTGAAGCTAAAGACACACTCTTTCGTACTTTCTGCAGTAATATATACGGTCAGCAACTCTGGGTGAATTATAAAAAAGGTTCTGGCAGAACCCTAAATTTACTGTACAACAGGTCGTTTAGACTCTTACATAAATTACCCCCGAGATGCTCAGCTTCGCAAATGTTTGCAACCCACAATGTTCCGAGCTTCCCGGAGGTAACAAGACGTGCTCAACACAGTCTAATGCAAAGAATTAAAAAATCAACCAACCCGATCATCCAAGCTATCCATGAGTCCTGCCATTTATCCTCTAAGCTATGGACTTTTTGGTACGAAAATGTCTGTCTGTAGCTCCACTTAACTTCGACAGTGCAGTATTATTTCTAATCAATTGTATATATTTTTATCCTTAGTGTATGAACTGTCATTGTATTAATAATATTTGTCATATGGACTATAGTCTGCCAATAAACCTTTTCATTTTCATTTCATTTTCATTTTCATTACCCCTAACTATTACACTGCCCAACACCAATTTTGCTTATTTAATTCTAACACCTGTTTTTAGGTAACTTTGGTGTGCTGATTTAAAAAATCACCTTAGTTTTTGCCTATCACGTCAGGTTTTCGAGCAATCAAATACGGATATTTTGGAGATATCGCATTTTGGCAGGGTTATGCCCAATTTTTTTTCTTTTCAAAAAATAAGTTTTTACATACAGAATCAGCATGGAAAAGTAAACAATTGTGCAAGGAGTGAACTTTAATATACAATGGTAATATTGACACATAAAGTGATTAAAAGTGTTTAAATAAGCAAAAAATGAATCCATATTAAAGCAAGCACGGGACCAGTTTTCTTAACATTGCCTTTTTTTGTTTTCTTACTTTTCAGTGCTGATAAATTTTCTCTTATAGGACTTCCTAGAATGAGAGATGTCAAGACAATCTCTTTGCAGGCTCCAGCAGTAGTCAGCCATCATATGGGTATCCCATCTTCCTTGGTATCGTTCTTCCATCACTTTGATATCTTGGTGGAACCTTTCACCTTGCTCTTCACTAACATCACCAAGATTTTCTGGAAATTTATCCAGATGACTGTTGAGATAGTGAACTTTAATGCTCATGTTGTAACCCAACTGCTGAAAGTTTACAAGTACAGTAACGTCACTAGCGGAACCGGCTGTTCTCACTCCGCCAATGGGAAATCTCTCTCAGATCATGACGTCACGCTCACACCTGGGGAAATCACAGATACCCAAGATTTTAATATGTTGTACATGACCTTTAGATTTAATGCATAAATTTGCGTATTCCACAGATAAAATTTTAACAGCAAAACAGCTGTTAACAGGTCTCAAAAATCATCAATTTTGATAAGCGCCCTTCATGGATCACCCAAAATAGGCATATTGCATTGCACGAAAACCTGATGTGATGGACAAAATCTAAGGTGATTTTTGAAATCAGCACATCAATATTATCCAGAAACAGGTCTTAGAATTAAATCAGCAGCAATTTTTTTTTTGTTGGGCAGTGTTATTAATTATTAACAACTTTCTACCCTATTTGTCACCTTAGAAACATCACCAAATTAAGCTTAACACCACCGATTTAGTCAGATATGAATAACCATGCTCTAGTCCAGCCAAAACCAAACGAACAGCCCACGTTGCTCTGTTTATCCCCTCGTGTTGCCATTCAGCTTTCTTTTAGTGATTTTTCCCTTTAGTGAATCTAGACTATATACATATATACACACACACACACACACCTCACCTCACTCCTCCCTTACAAGTTTAGTCTGTCAGGGGGGTGAGAGACCCTAGACGACCTACGGAGCGGGGTTGATGTAGTAGGAATAGGTGCAACCTGCATAGGCGGGCGTATTGAACCATTTTCCAGAGGATCGTTGTGTGAGGTGTTAGTCGATATTTAAACAAAAATTTATCCAACACCACTTGCATTTCCTCCCCACGAGAATGACGCAAGGCCGACTTGAAAGTACGGACCATGTTTTCCGAGAGATCGTTAGTAGACGGGTGAAAAACATTAGACCGGACATGTCTAATACCATTTAGGTGGACAAAAGAACGAAATTCCTCACTGGTAAAACAAGTACCATTGTCGGAAACCAGAACTACGGGTAAATCCCATCGAGCGAAACACGAACGCCTTTTGAAAATCTAAATACACTACATCTACTGCCCGATGACTATCGTAAACTTCAACTACGCTTTCGAAAAATTCTAAAAGATTAGTTAAGCAAAATTTGTTTCGCCTAAAACCGTGCTGCGTATTTCTAATCAAGTTATGCAATTCCAAGTGTTCGACTATACGATCCGTAATTATTGATTCCAGTAGCTTACCTACAACAGACGTTAAACTGATTGGCCTATAATTTCCCGTCGCACCTTTATCGCCTTTCTTAAAAATAGTTGTTACATTTGCTAACTTGAAATTAATCTGGTACCCATCCCTCAGAAATTGACGCATTAAAAATCTTTGTTAGCGGCACAACAATGCTTTCTTTTAATTCTTTTAGTTGTATGGGATATATGGAATCCGGCCTCGGTGATTACACATTTTCATTTTATCAATATAGCGAATATCAGTCTCAAGTCAGCTAGTTAACATAAAACTATTTACAGAGCTACCAAAATAGCCTACATAACTTAAACTAAGAATATACACTTTTTACAAGCCACAAACTCTTTCATTCATGAAAGCGTCCAAGTTTTTCCTAAAATTAAGTAAGGAACTTCTATTCAAAAATTTACTTCCATAAATAAGTATTTTTGTTGATCCAGTCTACAAGTCTGTTTTCTAATTTTCTTATTATGCGCTCAAGTTTTTCCATCAGCTTCAAATAAGAAAAAGTTACTTGCATCTAAATTGTCCAAGCACAAAAACATTTTGAACAATCTGTAAGGCAATATCCTATTTTGGCATCCCAAATTAATCAACCAACCAAAAATAAACTGCACTCCAACACTTTCAAATTACAATACTTGTTTATGTTATGTTAATTAACTGCCCGGTTAGGTCAACTGTACGTCCTTGACGATTGGTTAGGTTAAGTCTTGATATTTTCGTTAGTTTAAACGAAAATATAATGATTTAACCTAACCAATCGTCAAGGCGTACAGTTGACCTAACTGGGCAGTAATTAACATAAACAAGTAATTTGAAAGTGTTTGAATGCTGATTATTTTGGGATGGTTGAATAATTTGGGACGCCAAAATAGGATATTGCCAAATATACATTATTTACACAATTTACAAACTGTCACTTTCATTCATAGAAGCATCTAGTTTTTCCTTAAAATTAACTGAAGAGCTAATATTTATCACATCATTACATTTCATTTAGAAAACATGAAGCCACTTGGACATATTGAAGTTATCCAAGTTATAAGCTATATTCAGTAGCAGATTTATGAGGGTGTGGGGCCAATTTGGTGACCCTTTTTGTCAATTTGGTACCTTTTCCAAATGCTTCATTTTTACAATAAATTTTTAAATTTCTAAAAGCTGAAAAGTACATACACTCAGACTTCACTAATTTGACACTCAGTATTTTGGATATTGTGATAATTTGGCTGTTTTTCTGTGTCAAAATATCAGGCAAATTTCACCAAATCTTCCGAAATTTGCTTGATATTTTGACACAGAAAAATAGCTGGTAATTATTTGTTTTAGTGCTTTTTCTCCTTTCTGAACCAAAACATATTTTTCTGGTGCTTTTTGGTGTGATTTGTTCAAATCTGAACTTCATTTCTTTGGGAAATGAGCCATTTTTTGAGAAATTTTAAAATTGAAAATTTCTCAAAAATGGCTCATTTCCCAAAGAAACAAAGTTCAGATTTGAACAAATCACACTAAAAAACACCAGAAAAAGTATTTTGGTTCAAACTTAACCTAACTTAACCCGCGTCTTTTCGCAATTTCTAACCTTCAATAGCAGCGTTGGGATGTTTGTACAAATCAGCGGTGACTAACAGGAATAAATAGACGATTTTGCCAGGCCCACCAATTTGAACTTGTTGGTCTAGCCAATGCTCACAGACATCGAAGTAAAAGGAACACTTTTTTTTTCTGCCGCGCTTGTCCCTAGTCAATCTTCTGCAATAATATTGGTCAGCAACTTCTCTATAATTACACTCATGATCATACTGCGGACAAATAAAACACCATGACTGGTAAAGAAAACTTCAGCATTGTTTTCTTTTTTATAAGTAATCCAAATCATACCCCAGACAAACCATAGCAAAAACCGAACTGAATAAGGATTTTGGAATGAGTATGCATTATTCGTTTTTTGACCCAGTCTCTTTTTATAATGAGAGCAAATGTTTCTGGTTAATTTTGAGGTGTTCTGCACGAATCTGCCATCCATTTCCTGTGCAAATGCATAGTTTTCAAGATATTGTCATCTTGAAAACTACGCATTTGCACAGGAAATGGATGGTAGTTTCATACAAAACCCCTCAAAATTAACCAGGAAAGTTTGCACTCGTCATTTTTGTTTAAACTAATGAATTTAAACGAAAATATCATGATAACCTAACCAATCATCAAGGGTGTACAGTTGACCTAACTGGTGTAACGTACTGAACTGTCCGCAAAACATTAGGACCGATCAATTTGTGATGCGTGATCTTTACGGGGGCTCCGCCCCCATACCCCCAAGACCTAAATTATACAAATGATAATGTAATAACGTGCCAACCTTGCATGGGTAGTCCGCTAAATTTCGCGTGCCCTTAAACTGAAATGACACATGGTTATTTTAAAGATTTTTTTATGGCACCTAAAGACCTTTTGGTCTTTTGTTAAAATACAAGCACTATTGCATTTAGGGTAGGTCACGGATGTCTTAATTATTCTGTGATTGAAAAAAGGTCTAAACTCTTGTCTTCATCGAGGGCAATATGGCGGATCACGTCTTAAAAATCAAATATGCATAACTGACACATCATACTTCGTCACAAAAAAAAAAAAACTGAACAGACTAAAAATTGCTAAAAATGATTTACTTGTAAAACAGAACAAATTGAATTACGAAGAAGTAGCCAGAATCACCAAATACTTGATATATATATTTTGAAAAAACACTGAAAATAGGAAATATATTTTAATAAAAAAACATATTTTATACAAATTTGCAAAAGATAATATATATATTTTCTTATTCAGTTTTGATTGGTTATTCAATATATATTGCTGTTATAGCTGTGTGTGACTGGGTCAAAAAACGAATAATAACCCAAATAAAACACCATGACTGGTAAAGAAAACTTCATACTGTCTTCTTTTTTATAAGTAATCCAAATCATACCCAAGACAAACCATAGCAAAAACTGAACTGAATAAGGATTTTAGAATGAGTATGCATTATTGGAGATTCAAAATGCATGTCTCTGATTGGTTGGATAAGGTAACATGAAACAAAAACCAGATTTAATTGGCTGATTTGACCCATGTTTCCTAATTTTGCCATGAGATGTCTCCCCATAAAACTGGAGAGGACGAGGACCGGCAAAATTTTAACAGCAGAAAGAGCTAAACACTCGGTCAATGGCCTATAATGGCTGCTTTTTACGTCTAAATTTTTTTTCCCCCATAAAAAATAATTATTACATTTTCTTGATTTTTATCAGTTTCCCTGAGGTTTCAAGGTGTCCTGAATACGAATTTATATGTTAAATTGTCATAAAATGTCTCCTATCAAAAATGAACAAAGCATTAAAACGAATATTAATCAAATAGCTAAATTATTGTGATATCTGAAATATGGAGTGTCAAATTAGTGAGGTCCAAGTGTACTTTTTTAAATTATAAAAATACCATCACCCTTGTAAATTTCTGGCAACTTTCAATTTCATTTTTAGAAACTATAAAAATATTTCCCTTCATATCCTCAATTAAATTATGCTTTCCAGCTTTACATGTTCTTTTAAGCATTTGTAGACTCAAGGTTAATGTGCTTGTAAACCTTTTGCATAGTATTCACATTCAAGATCTTCCTCTTTCTAAATGTTTGAGTCAGGTAATACTTTGAACAGATGGATTAGATAATGTCAATGAAATTAGGGTAAATATTTACTATTACACTGGTCTCTGGTAGAAAGTTTTAAAAGCTGGTTTTCAATGTTTTTCAATATGCTGAATTAAAAAATTATACTAATTTCTGTCACAAATGATTTGTTAGAGTTATTGAAGCTTAAAGCTTTAAAAATTTCTACCCTTTTTTACCTGGGGGATCCCCAGTTAGAACCAGGAGTTTTTGAGTGGGGAGAACACAAAAACGAGTGGTTTCTGAAGATTCTGAAAGTCAGATTAATACAAAACATCAAAAACCATAGGAAAAACATAAATTTCACCTTCAAAACTGGCCGAACCTAAAACAACCTAAGCAAACCTAACCTAACCTAACCTAACCCCTAACGTTATCCAAAATTATAAAACATTAAAAAAAATACCTTTACCCTTTTCTCATTAGAGAGTTTAAGCTTCAATAACTCTTTAACAAATCATTTGCGACAGAAATTAGTATAATTTTTTAATTCAACACATTGAAAAATATTGAAAACCAGCTTTTAAAACTTTCTACCAGAGACGGGTGTAATAGTAAAGAAATACCCAAAGTAGTTCTAATATTTACTACCAGAAATTTGGTCTTTAACTACATTTCAGTAAATGTTAAAAATTTGCCTGCTGGTGCTTAAAGGGTTAACATATGTATTTTTAATTCCAGTGTATGTAATTATATATAATTAAACATTATTTTGGCACAACTTTTATATAGCCCCCCCCCCCCCCCCCCCCCCCCCCCCCCCCCCCCAAATCCTAGATCCGCTACTGGCTATATTTTATATTAAAGTTTTGCAAAGTGGCAATTTCTAGTTGACTAATTAATATAAAGCTATTTACAAAGGTATAGTACCAAAGTAGCCTACATAACTTGAGCTAGAATACCATATATAAAATGCTACAAAAACATGTATTTGCCTATAGTGTTTGCTGTAAACAATGTTTTTAGATCTCTACAATAATAAACATATATGAAATATGAATAATAAATGCAGTTAAGTAAAATTTTATAGTTGGTACTTACAAAATAGAAGAGTGCTTGAGACTTAAGGTGATGGTGTGGCTGGGTGGTGTAGAAGAATGTTACTGGGAGGGGGATGATGGGGCAGAAGTAACATCTGCCACAGTAACATGATCTTTGGTAGATGTAGAGGAGGCTTTGGAAGAAGGAGAATCAGGGTTGTCATCTTCATCACTAGCAGAGTAGGAGGGGCTTCTTCTTCGAAAATAGGCTCATCTTCAGCCGGAGCAGTAAAGGTTAGGCAACTGCAGTGCATGTGCCTCTTTCTGTTTTCTTGAAGAAAGATGTCACTGTTGATTGTTTAGCCTGCATGACTTTTTCTTGGTAGAGTTCATTGTAGGAGGCTAAAGCACTTTAATAATATTTACTACTACCAAAAATATTGCAAGTCACCTTCAGACATCTGCTGATGCTACGAAAAAATTCCGAATTTAATAAACAATTTTGTTTGTAACTTCAAATTTTTCATTTGTAAATCAAGCCTTTGGACAAATTTTTTTGTTTGTTACTTCGAAAATTTGTATAATGAGTGTTTGTAAATCAGGGGAGGAGTGTATAATGAAAGCACAACTGAAACATTCTCCACACAGTTTGTCCTTCATGTGAGGCTTTGGTTCTCTACTGTTGGTTGCAACCTCTTCTTCAAGTAGCTACATCTTTATCAAATTCCTCATTGGATTCAATGTGAATTGGAGCAGGTTGAAGCTGGAGTACATGATCAGTAGGGCAGAGTGAAACACAACTTTTTATTTCAAATTTATTTGCCACTTTTTATTTCAAATTTAGGATCACGTTAAGAATAGCGAACCTATTTACCTCATGTTAAGAATGGCGAACCCAAAATTAAACATGTTAAGAATAGCGAACCCAAAATTCAACAAGTTAAGAATAGCGATGGTGATTGCATGATTTGGATCACATGAAGATCAGGGCCCCCAGCCTTCGTTAGTTAGCCTTATAAGGCTAACTAACGAAAATATCACGACAACCTAATCAATCATCAAGGGCGTACAGTTGACCTAACGATTGGTTAGGTTAAGTCATGATATTTTCGTTAGTTAGCCTTATGAAGCTAATTAAAGAAGGCTGGGGGCCCTGCTCTTTAGGTGATCCCATGATTTACCCTCGGTACTAACAGTCAGGGTAATATGACAAAAGAGACCAATAGCTTCACAGGTTTTTACAAAATTCTCCATGTTAAGAATAGCAAACCCAAAAGTTTCCATGTCAAGAATAGGGAACCCAAAATTATCCATGTCAAGAATAGCGAACCCAACACCCTATGGGTTCGCTATTCTTAATCAGGGATGGGGTCAAATACAATTGCCCAAATACAAATATAGATACAAATACACTATTTTTTTTTACGGCCAAATTCAAATACAGATACAAATATTTGAATTTATAAATCCCCAAATACAAATATGAAGCTTCAAATACAAATAAAATGCAAATACAATTTTTACTGTATTTGCAAATTTCGTACCAATTTCATCCTAAATATAAACGGATAATATTTACTTGACTTCAGCTACCCCTCAAGTAAGACAATACTGGTATAGTACTTATTGTATAAAACTTAACATTGCAATACTTTGGCTCTTATCAAAGTAGACTTCATTTTCACACCAAGGCAAGAAAAGTAACAAATTCCTCTTGTTTATTATTTTTATTAGAGAAAATTATTTCACACTTCTTGATATTTCTGCACTTTTGCATAATTAAAGAAAATAAATTCATATTTCTCAATGTTTGATTTTTACTGTTCATATCAATTTGTAGTTATATGCACAGTTATATTACATTAGTGTATTTGACTGTATTTGAAGCAAATACGGCAAATAAAAGGCTCAAATACAAATTCAAATACAAATATGCAGCTTTTTAAATTCTCAAATACAAATGCAAATATCCATTTTTTTGTATTTGTAAATACAAATACAAATACGTATTTGACCCCATCCCTGTTCTTAATGTGATCCCAAATTTATTTGCCTTACTTGTTTTTTGGTGTATTAGAACATAAAAATGATGTAATCAGTCATTTAATGTTTGTAACTCAAACCATCTCTCGCATTTTTACATAAAAGCAAAATGGCCATCAGCCGGTTGTCCATAAATAAAAATATGCTCATAACCTAAAACTAAGTGTTCTATCAAGAAAAATAATTGAAGAAAAACGCTTTATAATGCAAAACTATACTTAAAAAACACCATTGTGCATACATTGTATTGAAGTAAAATTGTATCTGGTCTCATTGGTTGGATGCTGTAAATCAATTACATTTGAATGCAATATAAAACCCACTCAACTCAAATATTATTATTTTTTTCAGGAGAGGCATTAGATCCTTTTTAGTTTCAAGTGAGGGAAGCAGAGAGTGACTTTTTATTCTTGACCTAATAAATCTGTCTCTTGATTCCTGTGATATTACTGATGCTGATGCATAGATCTGTAACCAACTTCATGGCTCTTTCGACATTCTGTGTGTGAATGGGGTATTGCTCAACTTTGAAACATTTTGTTTCATACTCAAGCAATTCTTCATCACAATTTAGAAGCGAGAGGTGGTTCATTGATATCAATCCTATCCCAGATGATGATGTCTGTCCAATGTGATGCTTTGAAGTTCAATTCTGGTACTCTAAATTCTCTGATTTTCCTTGTATTAGCTTCCTTACACTTTCTTGTCTGTATTATTCAATCAATTGCAACTTTGCGCAACTTTTTCTCACTCTCTGACAGCATTGATAGAAGAATATTTTCTGAGTAAGCAAAATAGGCATTCCATGATATATAAGGTTGGACAACTTTTTGTATATCTTCGGGTAACAGGTTGAACCTTTTTATCGCATCAAAGATATATTTGGGTCCATCAGGCAGATACAGTTTAAATTTTATATTGAACCAGTTAGGACCATAATTTGTTACTATGAACAGGACAAGGCTTTGTAACTCTCTGGAGGGATTCTTTTGGGAGACACAATGACATAGTTTGTTAGCTAGAGTTAACCATCTAGAGTTAAGGGGACCAGGCTTGAGTTTCTCTAGGCTTCCATCAACATATCCTTCTCTTATGGCCCCAATTATTCTGAACATGTATTCTTGATCATTACTTAAATCTTTTATGAGCTCATCTGTGAGAACTGGGATGCTATCAGCCTCATCCATAATTGGGGAGAACTTTACCACAGGCATCTCATGGCAAGTCTTAAGAGCATTACCAATAGATCCACTGAATGATCTTGGCCCAGTTGTTTTCCTGTCATATTCCTCAAACAGATGCCATAAGGGAAGTTCATTTGTATGTAACATACAAATGCTTCATTGCAATGGTTGGTTCTGCTCGATGAAATGGATTATGCCACCTTTAGACCCAGTGTTGACATTAGTACTGTCGCACCCTATCACCTGGAGATTCTGGTCTAGTGTCACTTCATTCAAGTAAGTGAACAACGATTCAGATACATCACTCACTTTTCCAGATTTAGGGCTCAAATGGTTAAGGTATTCTCCACCAGGCTCACTCAGTAATACATAATGTTCTTCAACAATTATATCCTGCTACCATTTACCACATCTTTATTTGTCTTTTCTCCCATCAAAATATAAAGCTTTAACATCATCATAACTCTGTACAGCTTCAACTTGTAATGTTTTTCTCAATTTCTCTCTCTATCTCTTCTCACCTTACTTGATCAATAAAAAAGTCAGTCTTTTTTTGGTAATGATACCCAAATCCACCAAAGTAGCTGAAGCAATGGCTAATGCAGCCCTATTTGAAACACCAAATCTGTTGGCTTCCATGGTGAGATTGGGTAAAGGGGCTCCCATTTGAATGTTGGAGCGTTCATATTCAGACTCAGTTGTTGAACTTTCTTCGGTACTTCACGCAATATAATGCGATATCTCCTTTCAAAAACCAATAGATATTATACTAGGGGTCTTTCAAAATATGACTTTCCACCATTTTGTTTTTGGCAAAAATGTGGCAGGTGGAGGGTCCTAAAAAGAAAATATCTTTTTAGAACTTCTAGAGGGTCAATACACCAAATCATGAGTGAGGCAAGATGGTTTAATATTTTCACTCCACCCTAATGATCAGTGAGAGACTACTTCAAAAGATTCCAATTGCATGCAAAACTCAGAAGTTCTTGTTGCAAATCAGTTGATGTACTGAAGCCAAGAATTTCTCTTGATTCCATTGAAGTCAAACGCTTCAGTCAGAGCAGAAAAAACTTCAGCAAAGTGTTTTGGATAAAAAAAAAAGTGAATTTGAGTAGAATTGCTTGATGAGAAGAGTATTGCATTCTGAGACCATTGAGGTTTTGTTGCGAAGATGATGATATAGACTGATGTCTCAAAATTTGTTCTCTGTTCACAATTTTCTCTGGAAAATCTAAATTCTGGGGCAACTTCAAGGTTTAAATCAGCAAGATTTTCATTCAACCTTTCTACGAAAGTTTGTTGTTGATAAAATGCTCATGCAGTTGTGGGTAATTGCGTCGATTGAATTTTGCACCATTTCAAGCAGATGTGCTGCTTGAGACAAATCAAGCCCAGCTATCTGAAGATACTGGGAAGCAAGCAGCATTATTTAAAAAAATTTGAATATGTAAATGCCATGGCTATTGTTTGGAATTCGCACAGTTTCTTCAGAATGTTGTTTGGCTGATTTTTAATGCCAGGTTGAAAGGCTGTTGAAATGTGAATTGCTTGTAGAACTGAAATGACATCCACAAACATTCCGTTGTTTTTGTGTTGCTGAATTCACCAAAGATTTTTATGACTGCCTGTGCATGACTTCTCCATATCTTATTTTGCTAATCAAAGTTAATCATTCAAATTTTTCCATTTTGAATGCTGATTTTTTCTGCTAAATCCAGACCACCATTTGTTTTCCTGAGTCACGAAAAAAGACAGTCATTTCTTGCTCAAGTTGGAACAGCAAAACTGCAGGGACAACTGAACTTGTATCAATGATCACAAGATTAAGCACATGTGCAAAACACCAAATAAAGATGTGCTGGGGAACTTCATGTTTTATTACTCTCTGCAACCCTGAAATGTCTCCTCTTATTGCAGATGCTCCATCAACAGAAGAAGAAACACAGTCCTTCAGTCTCTTGTACCTGGCTATCTGAAGGTCTGCTATAGATCTTCTGTCAGCATTTGTTCACACTCTGTTGTCATATCTTGACGATAAAGGCATTGAGTTTATAAATTCTTGTTCTTTTTTCTTCCTGGATCATTTGGATGCACTGCTTTCAAATGAATGTCTCATTCCATATGTCCAAGTCCAACCTATAATAGGAAAAATTTATATATATATATATATATATATATATATTAGGGATGCACTGGATCATGATCCAGTATCTGGCTGATCTGGCCACTGCTTCAGTATCTGGCCAGATACTGGATATCAAGTATGATCTGGCTGGATACTGGATAATTAATGGACATTTTAATCACATTTTGTTGATAAATAACTTCATATTTCAAATTTTTTTGTGTACTTTATTTTATTATGGCCAATGCCAGATGATTTTATTCAGCTGTGGGAAGAGCCATGTGCAATAAAGGGCTAAATTTAACATTTATAATGATTTTCTTTTAAACAAAAAACACACTAAAAGTTAGATTTCTCTAAAATTTAGCAGAACTAGGTCCAATCAACTTTGCCTTTTTTCTTTTTCTTTCCAGCATTGAATGTGAGAGCCCCCCACCCCCCCCACCCCACCCCAAAATATGGAAAATATTAAATTTTAATTTGTCTTTGAAAATTTAATATAGCTACTTCCATCTTCTTTTTTTTTGTTGTTGTTTTTTCCGATTTAAATTCTGTTCTAAGCCTACTAGTAACACATATCCTAATTATTTAAATTTAAAACTTAGCAAATTATCAAATATCTTATTCTTTTTGTTATATCAAAATATACTAAAAATAATTCAAAATTTATTGGTCTTATGAGAAGGCAATACAGTATAAATTAAATAATTTACTATATTCAGACATGGGCAGTAATGTATTTGAAAATACTTAAATATGTATTTGAATACATGTATTTATAAATACTTTTTGGAGAGTATATTTAATTACATATTTAAATACTTTTGAAAAGTATTTAGTATTTGTAAATACATGTTTTTAAGTACATTTTTAAAATACTTTTTTGTGAACTGTTCAGTTTTGTGAGGATGTACAGTACTAACCACCCAGTATTTAACTGGTACCACAGAACACAGTAAAACATTTTTCAAAGTGCTTGTGCTTCCAGAAAGTTCCAGGCTCAGCAGGCTGGAACTTTCTGGAAGCACCTTGAAAAATGGAACTTCCAGCCTGCTCTAGTGGCGATTGGCACAGACTCACAGCTGCAGTGCGGCAGCTGGCAGTCTATCCTGAGGCATCATCATATGTGGTTGTGTAAAGTTCAGCGCTAACTGTGCAATTAGCCTTAGCCTATTGATCATATTAGACGAGGACATTTGTAACATGGCTGCAGCAAGTGGAAGTGGTGGAAAAGAAGGTGGTTAAATAGAAGTTGTTGATGGTGGAAGTGAAAATAAAAATAGCAAATCACACCTGCACCCACCTTTTGATGGAAAATATTTCCAAATAACTTCCAAAGATGGTAGTAAAGTGGAGACTTTGTCTTCTGTGCCACAAAACAATTTAGTATTTAAATACTTTCTGAAAACCTGTATTTTATTTAGTATTTAATTACTTTTATTTTCAAGTAATGTATTTATTTAAATACATCTAAAGTATTTACTGCCCATGTCTGACTACCTATATTATTGTGCATCTGGCAGCAGTGATGAAACTTAAGAAATCCCATGCATTATTGGTTAAACATTGTGACATTACAGAGTATCATACCATGTGAAAATATATTACATACTCTGCACAAGTGAATGAACATATAATTTAGTGATAGTGAATGCCTATAATTTTAAACCATAGGTACAGTGTCCCCAATTTGTATATTATGAAAAAATTAAAATGACATCATTAGCTTATCTATTGAGAGAAAAGTTTGCAATCATCATTTTCATATTGAAAAATATGAAATTATTGAAAACATAATGAAAAATATAACTATGTTTTCACACAGTTATATTTATCACACATTTATCTTTTACAGTTAATAGTTACTCTATATATTAAGAAAGAAAATGTTTTTGTCATAATATATAAATATAAAGAAAGTTCATGTCTTATTTTTGGTTTATGAATTTTTTTTTATTGAATAAACAAAATTTCTAATCTGCATTTTTTTTAGGAGAATAATGATTCTGTAAATTAGTAGGAACTATAAAAGTTTATTAAACCACTAGTTAATTGCAAGTTTTAAAATTTTATCCCCTTCAGAATACATGATCTGGCCAAATATCTGGCAATTATCCAGTATCTGGCAAAAATAAAAAGTGAGATATCCAGTATGGTTATCTGGCTATATTGTGATCCAGCACATTCCTAATAAATAAATATATATATATATATATATAATAGGAATTTTTTATAATATAAAAAGCAACCAACTAATAATCAGAATATTTTCTGATGAAATAATTCTGATCATTAGTTGTTTTTTTGTAAACTTTTAACTT
Organism: Bathynomus jamesi; assembly: GCA_023014485.1. Taxonomy (NCBI): domain Eukaryota; kingdom Metazoa; phylum Arthropoda; class Malacostraca; order Isopoda; family Cirolanidae; genus Bathynomus; species Bathynomus jamesi. The sequence continues at coordinate 1,544,308 of JAJOZX010000052.1, read as the reverse complement.
AATGATTGCTTGGTTATATTTTATGCCTTTCCATACCCTTAATGCAGCCCTGGGTTGCAAATGCACTGAAATTCAGGATGCTTCAACATTTTGTCATGCCCCTGTGATAGCACAGACTCACAGATTGGCCAGCATGCCACTGACCTAGATAGGCCCCAGTGACTTCATGTTTTCCAAATATAATGACCTTCAGCACCAGCAGTGACACTCATTTTTAGTATTACCATCAGCAATTTCTGTTATTTGAGCATCATTTTTCATTCAAGGTCAGTGGGACTGACTGAAGAAAGTTTTACAATATAGGTCACCTGAGTTTTTGTTTGGATGTTGTAGTGGGGTTGTCTTGACTAACATCTTGTTTTCTTCTTGTTTCAGGATTGGCCACTATGTAACCCCCATGTTGACGGAGTTAGTTTTGCTTAATGCCTGACTAGCTCAGTAGTTTTGTTTAGATCCATTTTGATCTCGTTTTTTGATTCTGGTATCAGTAAATTTCACCTTCAATTTTTAGAAAAGAAAAACCTCATTTTTCAAAGTCACAGTTGGCTTGCGCTTGTGGAAGTTCTAGCCTGCCAACTCAATTTGTTAAGAAAAAGAAAATTCAAGAAAAACAGAGTGCCTTGTGATAATGGACATTGCCTGTGCATAATGGTGTGCAGGTTAAGGTATTGCTAGGACCAATAGCTTCAGGTTTTGCTTCTCCATGGCTTAACTATAATAGATAGGTGTGATTGGATTGACCTCAAGTCTAGCTTAAGGATGTTAGGTCCAGTGAGGTCTATTGGGTTGTCTAATTGTACCATTCTAGCATAGGTTAAAATTTTTTATCTTCTGGAAATTCCATTTTTGTTGTTCAGTAATTTTGGTCATTGTAATTGTAAGCACCATTGTATAGCATACCCTTTCAGGGTTTTTGGATTTCCGGTTCTTGATCTTAAGCCATGTTTAGACTCAAGCTCATAACCCATCCTAGCTCTTGTAAATAATTCAAGTTAATTGCTAATAAACCCTTAGAATTCTACCAACTAGTTTTTTTTCAGCCTTTGTCCTTATAGACTGGGGTTGTTACTTTCAAGGATTTCCTTGTGACAAGCCCAGGGTCCTTGAATTGACAATACCTCCAGATTCTCTTTATTAAATAATTCAGAGGGTAATATCTGCTTTTCTCATCCAGCCACATTTGTTTTACTTCACAATCAGTCTGCTAAAATCTTGCTTGCTTGTTGTGTAGGCCCATATTTGGTTGAAGTCCTCAAGTATTGCTGGGTGTACATTGCACACACCTTTCCTGAAGCCAGGGCTTTCCAGGTTCTCAAGTGGACCCGACTCAGACACACTGTTAATCTTTGGAATAGCTAGTGGGTCGAGTCCATTTCTTGGTTCAGCAGTGTGGGAGTCTCATTTGCCCCTTAGTGACAGTCAGTGGAGGTGAGAAAAACTTCATCACCCGGGACCTTTCCTTTTCCCGTCATCAAGAAGTAGCCAAGTTATGCTATTTTATTTATTTCATTCGCTTTCCCCGCAACATATTTTTGGTGCCCAGACCCGGGGGAGAAAAAAAAAAAAAAAAAAACTAGTTGGTAGAATTCTAAGGGTTTATTAGCAATTAACTTGAATTATTTACAAGAGCTAGGATGGGTTATGAGCTTGAGTCTAAACATGGCTTAAGATCAAGAACCGGAAATCCAAAAACCCTGAAAGGGTATGCTATACAATGGTGCTTACAATTACAATGACCAAAATTACTGAACAACAAAAATGGAATTTCCAGAAGATAAAAATTTTTAACCTATGCTAGAATGGTACAATTAGACAACCCAATAGACCTCACTGGACCTAACATCCTTAAGCTAGACTTGAGGTCAATCCAATCACACCTATCTATTATAGTTAAGCCATGGAGAAGCAAAACCTGAAGCTATTGGTCCTAGCAATACCTTAACCTGCACACCGTTATGCACAGGCAATGTCCATTATCACAAGGCACTCTGTTTTTCTTGAATTTTCTTTTTCTTAACAAATTGAGTTGGCAGGCTAGAACTTCCACAAGCGCAAGCCAACTGTGACTGAAAAATGAGGTTTTTCTTTTCTAAAAATTGAAGGTGAAATTTACTGATACCAGAATCAAAAAACGAGATCAAAATGGATCTAAACAAAACTACTGAGCTAGTCAGGCATTAAGCAAAACTAACTCCGTCAACATGGGGGTTACATAGTGGCCAATCCTGAAACAAGAAGAAAACAAGATGTTAGTCAAGACAACCCCACTACAATGTTTCTTTTTCAAATGTTGCTTGTAATTCTGGTCCCAAACTTTCTCAAGACCAATTTGACACTCATTGTTTCTTTTCCCTCACTGTAATAATACTTTTGACTTGACCTTTTGAATTTTTGTTTGAAAAAATAAGATTTATTATTTCTACCACACTTAGTCACAATATAATTGACTAAGAAAAATATAAACGTGATAAAATTAGCCATATCTAAAATCTGCCTGCAAAACCTGGTTGTGGGGTGAAAACTGCCTGGTAAAAATAGTTGCAAGGTTAACTAGCTAGTGACTATTGATCCAACAGTCCCCTAGATTATGAAGGCCTGCCATGTCATGGCAATTTAAAATTATTCTTCTCAAAAACAGTTGATAGGATATAAATATGCTTGAAGATGTACAACATTGGGCCAACATTTTAGCCAAAGAGTAGTAGGTGTAGCTTTTGGAATGGTAAATTGGGTAAACTGTTTAGAAATTGTACCCCATCCAAAAATTCATGTGAATGGCATTTCCATGCTACTGTGGACATAGCAGTGAAAAGTCATTTTTGTCTTTGGTGATATTTGATGCATAATTTTGTTAGGAAATACCTACTTCAAGGATTGCAGAAATAATCTTCCTTGGAAGTGAGCATTATTACTTTGCAAATACCAGCTTGGCTAGTAATGGTATGAATTCGACAGTTATGAAATAACAAAAAGTAATACTTTTTGAGCAATGCATTTTACATTACTTAGAAAAAAGTAATTGATGCAAATGCCTTTTTTAAAAGTAAATTGATACACCTTTTGCACATGCAGGTGGGAAATTCCACAGTGAATGATGATACATTCAAATTTTTTTTTTTTTTTTTAAATTCCTTACAATTCTATAACTGGTATACCTGTGATCCAATTTAGGACTGTATTTAATTAGCACTTGGGGCTAAAAATTAAAGTAACTTGTCAGAAAATGTACCTTCTCCCCTTGGGGGTTGGGGGCTATTTTTCTAGTGTCAGTGCCACTCTCCCAAACATCCCTTCTCCGCGTCTCTCAGCAGAAGCCCAACCCCACCACCCCCTTCATCAATGATGGAGATGAGAGTGAGGCAGACAAGTCACCCCAGCAATAGATGGCATTGCAAATGAATGCTCTTTAGCTGTTGACATACAGGTAGTCTCGTTATACACAGTACCACTTTATGCAGAATTGTTATAACCAGGGCTGTGGAGTCGGTGATAAAATTTTCCGACTCCAACTCCAACTCCAGAAATCTGACTTGCATAATTACGACTCCGACTCCGATGGAATGTTAAGGCCAAATTGATTACGATTAGCTTTATTAGGCCAATGGAGATTCATAAACAAGGCATTTTGTCACCACCACATGACTCATCAGGGTACTTAGTGGCTATAACTATGCCTTAATGGCTTTTTTTCTCTTTATTCAAAAATTACAATAAATCCCAAAATACAAACTGATTGAAGCTTAAACAAAATAAGATTATTATTGGTTTAGCAAATTAATAAGATGTTTTTGTATTATTATGAACATCCGTAACAAAATGTACTAACCTAAACTGAATTTGTTCTTAAAAAAAGGATCGCTTCCATTAAATCTTCTTTCAGTGATGCTTATCAAAATTATCAAATTGAAATCTAAAAATCTGAAAAAGATTTAGGGTTACTAGTACAAAATTTTTAAATTTCCTTATTATTAATTATGTTAATTAATTAATTATAATCCTTATTAATTATAAGCAACTATATTTATATATTATTTATATATTTATATATTATATATTATTTATAGTTATATATTTATATATTATATTATATATTAAAACATTAGGTTAAATCTATTTTATTCATAAAATTGAGCTATATAAACTAATATTATGTGCTCCACATGAATGAACAAGTTTGAGGCCCTGTCATAGGTGAGTACAATATTAATTAGGATTAAATATTATTTTATAAGTTATTTATTATGTCAAATTGATTCTGAGTATTATGATGCATGTTTATTACTACAGTCTGACCCTACAAATCTGGGATTCTATAATTCAGACCCTCGCTATTCCAGGATTGGTTTCTGGACTGGGAAAAATTGTAAAAAAAATTAAAAAATATACTAAATATCAAAGTAAATTGTACAAAAGTGGTAAAAACATTTGTAATTTTTCATTTTAAACATTTTTATAAAGTTTTATAACTATAGTACATATTTAATATTACATACAGTTTACTGTATGTAATATTAAGTATGAACTATACTGGAGAGAGAGAGAGAGAGTGAGCAATAGTTTAAGAGAATGAATGAACACAGCATAGTATGCTGGTAAGAAAGAATGGTCTGTTTAAAGTGTTTCATTTAATTGTTTTCAGGTATACAGTACAGTATTTCAATGTTTTCAGGGATTCAGGTACAATTTGGGTCAAAACAGTTTTCCACTATAAATTGTAAATCATGGAAGCCCATTCTGTTAATCCATGAATTTGGGTAATCTGGGTAGGTCACCATGCTCTATTATCCCAGATTTGTGGGGTCAGACTGTATTTGACTTTTTTATGATTAAATTGACTTTTTATAATGTTTATGTGCCACTCAGGAACATAATGTGTATTTATAACATGGGGCTTATGGGAAATAAGGATTCATTTTATGCAGAATTGCACTATGCACAGTTTTTCAGGAATGTAACCTGCATGTAAAATGAGACCTACCTGTACTGTAGTTTAATTCCTTTATATAAGATTCATTAGGCACTATAGCAGTAGTGAGCAAATCTTGGTTATTGGAAAGATGGAGTATTTTATTTTGTATGTACAGTATAAAGATGGTTATATTCATTGTGTATGTGAAAAATATTGAAGAATAGTAAATTTTGATTTTCTGAATCATGTGTTTCTTCATATTTTCATCACTTTCTCATTTGATACCATAAGTAAAACCTGGGCAATTGCACAGTAGGGTGTATCATGCTCATTGAAGCGAGAATTTCAAGATTGGCTGTATGTATTCCTATGTAAAATTAAATTTTAGGAAGGGTTTGTTTTCTTGAACTTTTGCTAAAAATCATGTTTAAGTGTTCAAATTTCCACTTTTTCATTTTCTGGTTATGTACAGAACAGCTGTGTAGGACATACACTGTAGTACAAATGTAACAGACCAGTTTCTTACCAAACAAAACCATTGTAACAGCTGTTATAAGCTACTAGAGTTTCACTGTGATAATTTTCTATGTTTCAGATACAAAGCTTGGTGAAGATTGTGTAGCCACTAGAGATGGAACCCGGTTTTAAAAAATTGGTTTTTAACTGGTGGTGAAAATTTTTAATCACCACCAAAACCGACGATAAGAACCAGTTTTCATATTTTTGCGCAAGTCTCTAATCACTTTGGTCCATTTTCTTTGAAACAAACATTTCCAAATGTTTAAAAACATAGTAATTACGTTTTGCATCATTTTGTATCATTTTTTGTTTGTTTATAAGTGTAAATAATTGATGCTTCAGTCTTGAATGTTATGTGGATGATTGCACATTGATCAGTTAAGATTCTCTAAGATTTAATACTCCATCATGTCAAAGAAATCAAATGCTTGGTATCATTTCACTCGTAAGAATAAAGAAGAAGCAGAGTGTATGATATGTCACAAAGTTTTAAAGTGTTGTGGAGGTTCTACTTCAAGTTTATCATCCCACATGAAAAATATTCATGGCATAAACATTGACCAGATTAATCAGCCATTGAAGAAACAAAGAACAGTGGAAGAGTTTGTGCAAAAAAAGTCCATGAAGAGGAAATTTTGAAACTTGCGTGTGTAGATGGACTGAGTTTCCAATCAATTGCTAAAAGTGAATTCATCCAAGAAAGCTTAAGAAAGATAAAATACGACAAGCCTCATCCAACTTCCCATAATGGTGACATAAAAATGGTGCTTAGTTTTTATGAGAAAAAGAAACATGAATTGGTCAACTACTTCAAGAATCAGGTGAGACAAGGAATCCACTATTCATTAACTATGGATGAGTATACATCTTTGTAAAACCAAAGATATATTAATATTAATGTTCATGATGAAAATCAACATTGGTCTCTTGGTCTCATGAAAATAAATGGTTCTCTCGATAGCACCAAAACTATTGCAATTGTTAGGAAAAGATTGGAAGACTTTGGCTTGGACCTAGATAAGCATATCATGGGTTGCACCACCGACAGTGCCTCAGTAATGGTCAAATTTGGAAGAGAAATAGTACCTGATCACCAGCAATGCATTGCACATGCTATATATCTTGCGGTTTCGGATATCTTGTATTAAAAAACTGCTGAAAATTCAGTTGAAGGGGAAAGTGACCCTACCCCTGAAGATGAAGCCATCGAAGAAGATGAACACTGCACATGAGTTAAGCGAAGATGAGTGTGAAATTTTATGCACTGATACAATTTTTGAGTCTGACATAGATGACGTAATTGTTCTTCCAAAACTTCGAGAAGACTACTTAAAAGTAATAAATAAGGTGAGAAAAATCTGCTGCATATTTCGAAAAACTCCTTTGAAAAATGAAAGATTGCAGGATTTTGTAAAAGATGAATGTAATGGAAAGGAAATGAAGCTTATCCTTGACTGTAGAACGAGGTGGAACAGTCTTTTGGCCATGATAGAAAGATTTTTGAAACTAAAAAATTGCATTCCAAAGGCCCTCAGAGTGATACACTCAACAGAGATGATTTTAGATGAAGAATGGAATGCTCTAAAGAGCCTCTTTGACACGCTTTGTCCACTGGAAATTGTTTTGAAGGGACTCTGTTTCGAAGATGCAAATTTGCTCAAAGCTGAATCTTCCATGAAGTTCATTTTGGATAAATTTGAAAGCGAAAACAATCCTTTAGCTTTTGAGCTACGTCAGTGTCTCATTGATCGCTACTCATCGAGAAGACAAAAAGAAGCTGTTGCCTTGCTGAGTTTTCTCCACAATCCTGGGGTCTTGAAAAATGAATCATCAGCACTGTTCTTCTTTCCTTCAAGACATGCACTTAAGAAGTATGCGGATCATACATTTAAGAGTTTTTTTTCCAGAAGCTTGCCAGATTTCAGAAACAGATGACCAAGTCCAATCAATTGCTTCGAAACTTGAAGATTCACAATGCAGCTCAGGTTGTGAAGTAAATGATGACGATCAACTTATGAACGAGTACATGTGTGAGATGAACAAACAAAATGAAACCCAAGAAAGATTCTTCTGAGACCTTTGATGTAAACAATGAATTTAAGTATTTTGAAGCTACTTTGAATAGAAGCAAAAATTTGGATCGAATGTATGAGGTGTTGCTTACAATAAAAGCCACCAGTGTAGAGTCTGAGAGCGTGTTTTCAGCTGCTGGTTTATTCATCACAAAGATTCAATCAAGAATGTCAGATCAGACATTTAATGCTCTTTGTTTTCTCAAGTGTTATTTCAAAAATCAAGTTTGATGATAAACTTTTTAATTCAAATGTTACACATACTTGATTGAATCAATTAAAACCTTATTTCTGTTTAATATTTTGATCATTTACCTCCCTAAAAAGCATACAGAATCCCATTGGTGAAAATTGGTAAAAACTGGCTTTAAGAATATAGTGATGGCGAAAACTGATTTTACACTTTTCGGTTATTTTCCATCCCTAGTAGCCACCATGGCTAAGCAAGGATGAAAGACCAGAAAAAGTTCTGGTTCAAAGCTGAGTGATTTGGTGGGTCTAGGCAAGCAGTTATTTCCCACAGAAGTTCCAACCTGGAGAGCTGTGTTTCAGAGAGGAATCCTCCTCCAGGAAGAGAAGCTGCTTCTGGATGATATGAAGAGAGCTCAGTACCCTCTGCAAGATTTGGCTAAGGACTTGGCATCACTGGTATTGGCACAGTGGTGCAAAAGCAATGCCAAGTTCACTCCTCCTGTGATCATTCAAGAGAGATCCATTGCCAGGAAGATTCTTGTCAGGTGGAATGAAATGATTGACCTCGTGAATGGCAGAGTGAAGGCTGCAAAGAGAGAGAGAGGAGAATATCTGAACTTGATACATTGTTTGACATAACAACCTGTAGACATGATATCACACTATGGAACTGAAGCATCTGGCTACTCTGGCTGTGCTGCTAGAGTTCATGTCAACTGTGACTCCTCTGCCTCAGAAGATTCCAAGAGTGGCTCCATTACCAGAGGATCAAAACCCCAGAAGTTTCTGGCTTCCGGATGGTATCTGTTGATGTGAAGGAAACCGTGAAGCAGGTGAAGGCTGCTAAGAGGAAGGAGGAAGAACAGGAGGCAGCTGAGAAGAGGAACGGAAAAGAGGAAGAAGGAAAGGAGCTACTGCTTAGAGCTGATGATGAAGATGAGGTGACTTCCTTGCAAGAGTCTCCAAGCAGAGCAGCTCCTACTGCTGACAGATTTTTCCAGTATTGCACCAGGCACAAGCTCCAGTGTCAACACTGGCAAAGTCTCCACCTCTGCCAGGAGGAACTACATGGACATCTCAAGCACTGCTGCGGCTGCAGTCAGGTTCAAGGTGGCAAACACACCTGCAGCAGCCATTGCAACTGGTTTCTTGCAAGATCTCATCAAAGCTGGCCATCTGTCTGCTGATAAGGCATATCTAGCTGTTGACAGGATGAAGACAAAGATCCTGAGGTACAATGAAGAAAGTGGCTGCTTCCATCCTGATATTACAACTGAAGAGCACTATAGTGTTACCTGGGAACTTGAGGGGAAGTATCTCTTCCATTGTACACCAGAAGAACCTGAAGGAAATGAGAAACCTGCACTGAGGATAGCTCAGGTTCTGTTTGAGTGGATTAGTGCTCATGGTGCTAAAGATACTATTGTGGTTCTTGGTGGTGATTCCATCAACACAAACACAGGACCTGATGGAGGAGCCATCACTCACTTGGAGAGACTGCTAGGTCACAAGTGTCACTGGCTGATATGCCAGTTGCATATTAATGAACTCAGCCTCAGGCACATGATCATCAAGCTTGATGATCCTTACACGCACAAGTCTGGGTTCAGTGGCCCAATAGGAAAATGTTTGGAGAAGATCAATGACATACCTATCAACTTTAGCTTCAAGGCTCTGCCAGGAGAAGAAGATATAATTGAACTGCCAGAAGACATTGTACAGAACCTTAGCACTGACCAGAAGAACTGCTACCTGCTGATCAAAACTCTCAAGACAGGAGATTTGAGCAAGGAAGTTGCTGGTCTGAAGTGTGGCCCACTGAATCAGTCACGCTGGCTGACTACAGGTGAGGCTCTGTTGATGTTGTGGATGAGGCAGCATGGTCTGAAGGGGGAGGTGTTGAAGAAGCTGGAGGTGCTGCTGAAGTTCTGCCTGGACTTCTACTTCAAGATGTATTTTGAGATCAAAGTGAAGCACCACATGAGGTATGGACCTCACCATATTGTGACTGCTCTGGGACTGCTGAGAAGCCAGACCTCTGAAGTCAGGAACATAATCCTCATGTGATAGTTCGTGGAACATATCATACTCACAGTGAGAACCTCATTGCCTCTCTCCTGTGCAGTGAGGATGAGGAGGAGAGGGCATGGGGGTTGAGATGATCAAGAAGATCAGAGGTAAGTCTGAGTATGGAGACATGAGTCTGAGAACTCGTAGAAACCCTAAACTGAATTTGGATGCCACTTCTCCAATTACTCTGATTAATTGGGATAAGGAGAAACTGTATGAGCCACTCTTCACTTGTAAGATGTCAAGAAGAGAAGTTGAGGAGCTTCTCAGGTCTCCACTTGAAGTTGAGAACTTCTCATTTCACACTCAAAGCTCTGAAAGAGCAGTCCAGGAAGTTTCAGCTGCAGCTCATGCAGTGTATGGGCAAGAGAGAAGAGATGGTTTTGTTCATGCTAGGATTGATCACAGAGAATTGTTGCTAGTTTTCAAGTCAAAGCAAGATATTATGAATATGTTTTAGATCTCTACAAGACCTGCTAGACAAATCAAGATGCTTTCAGAAGAAAAAATCTCAAAACATTCAGTTGACCAGCATATTATTACAAGCTGGGGGTGGAGGAAGGACTCATATACAAATATTAAAGAATTGCAATTGCAAAAAAAAGGTTGAATGTCACAGCAGCTTGTGGAAAGGTGCGGCAGCTGCTATCACACTCAGTGATGCTGAAAAGAAAATAAATAAAAATTGGTGGAGGCATTTCTAAAAAAAAGAAAATGCAAGACCAAGAAAGAAGAACAAAGAGATTCTGCCTGATGAAGAGAACAGCCACGAAATGTGGTGTATCGGAGACTAAAAATCATGCAATTCCTTAGTTTTGGGCCAGTTTGGGTGATTTTGGTTATTTTAGGGGTTATGAACCACTTTGGCTGATCTTAAATGGGTCCAAGCCTGCCCCTAGAAATGCTCAAGGGTGTATGTGAACAATATGGAACATATGGAGGTCATTCCATTATAATTGTCATTTTAGAAAAAAATTTACACCACACCATTTTAGATTTTGTTGAGCTGCAGGGAGCCAATAGGCCTTGAAAAATGATGAAAATAACAATTTAAATTTTTGTAATTGGACCTATGGTTCTCGAGTTATAGCACTTCAAAGTTTGACATTTTTGCCACTGGGTGGTGCTGAGAGTGCCATTTTATTTTTTTTAAAATTTCCTTAAAATCATCGTTGTATGTTCAATTTTAACAAACAAAGTGTCAAATCCTACATTTTTGAGGGTAAGGAATCCAAAACTGACGTCAAAATGTGGAAAAAATTCACCCTTCCAAGTCATATCTTCCATATTTTATCTTCTCGGACCAAAAAAATGGGTCGGCTCTGAGGGCCTGTATCTCGGGTCTGCATAGGTTTTTTTTCAAGACAAATGCAGCATTATTTAGGATAGACGTATGAGAAATCATGTTTAAAAAATCTCAGATATATTTTCTTTCTGTATGATTTTACAGGCATGAGAGCATACCACATTTTCTTGGATGAAAGTGGGATTAACTATTTATTTTAACAATTTAATAATGGTAGCATTGTAACTTTCTATCACTGATTTCAATTCTCTGTCTTCATATTGTTTAACTAAAATTTTAAATGCTCTTGATAAAATTTCCTCAACTTAATTCTGAGCTGTGTGGCCCTTAATTTAATTATAAGAACAGCCACAATAATTTTACCTAAATTGTATTTTCTACATTAAAACTTTATTGATAGCTTAGTAGTACACTACATAATATATTTTATACAATTATTAATACATAATATTTTGGAGACAAAAGATAGGCAGCTTTCAAGGATGGTATTGCTTATATGCAATACCTTTGGTTAGCTTCCGCCTGAATTGTTCATTCTGACGAAGGTCAAGCTTTTCACTCCACCTTAGACCTACAGTTTAACGTGGAATCTGAACCACGCCCCATCAGCAGCCCAGTGTCTTAACCACTAGGCCACCTAGGGTACCCATTTATCTACCAATCACTTTCTTTATTGTGTGGAAGGATGAACAGCTGGGTTTTGCTGCACGCCAGCTGCTGTCGGGTCTTGAACCCTGGGTTGATGGATTCATAGTCAGCGACCCTAACCACTACACCACCGAGGTGCATCAATATATGCTTATATGTATTTTTTAATTGAATCAAACATCTTATCATATTTTTACCACACTATATCTTAAATAGGTCCCTAATATACTTGTGTTTTCTTTTCAGACTGACTGCATACTACCATAGACTGCTCTAAAATAATTTCAAAATTGATTTGTGAATTGATTGTATGCTTCAGAAATGGATATGGAAACAGAATTTTCCCTTTGTTTAATTGGAATGGTTAAAGGTTCAGAAGACTCATGTCATAAAACATGGTACAACAAGAATACAGGCTACAGACATCTTGCAGAACTGGCAGAAGACGAGGTTGAACTGCTTACTTGGCGGTCTGGCATAAAGCCACAACTAGAAAATGGAACCATCTCTTTGAATGATGAAAGTAAAGTTTGTTTTCATCACTACGACGTGTAAAGGGTGTCAGGAAATGATTGCCCCCCCCCCCCCCTGTACAGAAGAAACTGAAAGGAATAGAAAAAAAACAGACAAAACCACGCGAAAGAGCGTTTAATTTTGAATAAAAAACACTAGTTTTAATATCGGGTGTTGCCCCCATTTGCAGCTCTGACGGCCATTAATCGACGGGGGTATGATCCCAGAAGTGTCTCAAAGAGATCGGTATCATGACTCATTTCTTCAAGGACTTCGTTGATCTTTGCAGTCATAATTTCTGTTGAATACCAATTCTGAATGGGTTGTTCCAGCACTAAGGACTCCACCCGATCCTTCATGATGGATCCGACATGTTCACAGACATTAAGTTCGGGAGAATTGCCAGGCCATTCATTATTTCCGAAAAAATCAATGTTATTGTCCTTAAGCAGTTGTTGAGTCGCAAGTGCTTTCATACAGGGGGCTTTGTCGTGAAGAAAGGTTGCCTGTTCAACATCCAAAACACACTCGGGGTCTTTCAAAAACGGAATTACATGTTGGGCTAAAATTTCATTTCGAAAATAAGGCCCATCCCAAGTGGTTCCTCTTGGTTTGATAACCCAGATGAGCTTCCGAATAGAGAACATAATGAAAACACCCATACATGCTGGATTTTTTACTATTTCTCGATACTTCTGGTCGTCTGGGACTTCATCAGGAGTTGTTGCCCAAACCCAATCATTCTGAAAATTTGGTTTTCTGGAGACATAAACGAAGAATTCATCACTGACAACCAAGTGAAGGAAATCGTCTTCCGTCCATTCCTCAAGATAATCACAAAACCATAGCCGATCTTCAATATTAAGATCACTCTTCCGTGGCTTAGCTATTTCATGCCAAGCACTCAAGCCTTGGCGAACTCGAAATTGATGCACAAGTTGCCGATTGACTATCTTACCACGACGGATGAGTATCTCTTTCGCTACCTCAGAGCAGCTCTTCTTTCGGCGCCGTCATGCAGCAAGCACAATGTCTTTCGATTCTTGAGATAATTTCTCCGGTCTTCCTCCTCGAAATTCTGTTTCACAATCTTCAGGATTCTTATTCCAATTCCTTTTGACAAAGCCTTCTGATCTTTTTAATCTCTCAGCCACGCAGTGTCGAGTTATGAAAGTTGCACCAGCTTCCTTTGCTTCACGAAATGTGACAGCTCGAATGCGGCCAAGAACTCGCTTTTTCTCTGAATCGTTCAAAATAGATGATGCCATGGTTTCTGTGGGGAAAAAAATGGTAAGAATTAAAATCACAGGAATAGAATATAATGGTTTTTATTCAGATTTTAACGCTCTTTCAAGTGGTCTCGCCGGTTTTTATCTATCTCTTCTAGTTTTTGCTCTACAGTGGGGGGGCAATCATTTCCTGACACCCTGTACATCAAACGATATGAAAATTGCCAGAAAAAATGTTGCAACCCTTTTACTTTGCATGGTTGCGTATGTAGGCACAAGCAGAAGATGCAGAATGGTTCACATGTGATTACTGTTGACTTGGCCTGTCAACTTTCAGTATCATCTAATGATCTATTCAGGTAATCCCTGGTCAAAAGCTCTGCTTAGAATGTTGGAAACATGCAAAATCCATTGTTCAGAATGGTTCATCTGACGAAAGTGTGTGATGATTCTCAAAAAAATGATCATGCTTTTTCAACTCCTGAACTCGCCTCTGAATTGTTGGATACTTCGCTTACAGCTTGCGGAGTATCTCCATTGAAATCACATGGCAAGTCAAAATGACAAAAAATTTCACATGGCCAACAAAAGATAGAAAAAGCAGCAAAATATATGGAGACTGCATTCACGTCCACAGGTTTAGACTTGCCATCTTGCTCCAAAACTCAACTTCCCATAATTCAGATGCAGAGGACCTTAACAAATTAATGGATGATTTAAAAACCAAATATTGTGTAACAGAAAATAAAGCTGAAAAAGTTCAAATCCTTACGTTAAAACCTAAATCTTGAACCACAGCTGAAACAATGGAATTTTTTGGTGCCAGCAAATACTTAATTCAATCAGCCATCAACTTAAAAAAACTATATGGTGTTTTGGCCAAACCCACTAGAGTTGCAAGAAAAGGACTTGAATCCACAATCAATACCATTATTAACTTTTATCAGGATGATTAGTACTCAACAGAAATGCCTAGTGCAAAGGACTACATTAGCATATCGTACAAAGTCCATAAACAAAAAAGACTGCTGCTTTGCAACCTGAAAGAACTGTACTATTCATTTAAAGAGAGACATCCAGACATGAAAATAGGTTTTTCAAAATTCTGCTCACTTCGTCCAAAGTGGTGTCAGGTTGTTCGCTCTGCTGGTGGGCATTCTGTCTCTGTTTGCTCCATACATCAGAATGCTGTCCTTGCTGCCCATGCATTGAACCTGGATTACAAACATTTAATGCAGATGGTTGTATGTGATTTGTCGAGCAAGCTATGTATGGTACATCATTGTTCAAATTGCTCTGGTAAAGAAAGACTGATCAACTTTCTTAAAGAATCCTTTCCAGATTTTGATGAACATGACCAAATTACATTCTGGCAGTGGCAATCTACCGATTGTACAACAATAGTGTCAGTGGTTATGGATCCTTTTGAATTCTTTGAGTTTTTGGCTTCTAAAATTGACAATATGACATCTCATTCCTACATTTCCAAATGTCAAGCACGTTACCTCAACAAACTAAAACAAGAACTTTCTGCGAATCCTTCAACCTGCATCATTCTTACTGATTTTGCTGAAAATTATTCAATGGCCATTCAGGATGCAGTTCAAGGGTGGCACTGGACTAAGCAACAATGTACTATCCATCCTATTGTGTTATATCATGTGGATTCCTCTGGTAAGCTTCAGACAAAATCATTTGCCTTTTTCTCTGATGACCTTGAACATGACACTGGATTTGTTTATCATCTTCAAACTGTTCTCTGTTCTTTCATTCATTCGTATTTGCCCCCATATCTCAAAAATTGAATATTTCTCTGATGAATGCTCCGGTCAGTACAAAAACTTCAAAAATTTTCTTAATTTAACTTTTCACAAACAAGATTTTGAACTCGATGCAACATGGAACTTCTTTGCTACCAGTCATTGAAAATCTCCATGTGATGGTCTTGGTGGAACTATTAAAAGAAAATTGCTTCATGAAAGTTTAACTCTAACAGAGAAAGATTAGATTATTTCTGCCGTTCAAGCTTTCATTTTTTGTAAGAGCAGCATGCCTTCAATACAGTTCTTTTATATTGCAAAAGACGAACTTATACCAGTAAGAGCCACTTTAGAAGAAAGGTTCAAAATTGGAACAACTGTTCCTGGAACAAGAAGCTTTCATGTCTTCATTCCAGAAAAGATTGGCTGCATCTCCTACAAAAGAACTGCAGAGGGTGACAAACTTTCAGGAACATTTTCTTTTTTCAGTTCACCATCCACTGTATCAACAACACTGATACCTAAACTACATGATTATGTTGCTGCCATGTATGACAGTCATTGGTGGATTGGAGTGATTACTGATGTTGATAAGGAATCTGATGACTTTGAGGTTAAATTCATGACGCCTCACAGTCCAAGACAGACATTCTCTTGGCCAACTCAGAATGATATCTGCTGGATTCCAAAGTCAAATATGTTGAGAATACTCACTGCACCAATTACTACATCAGGACCTGTGTACAAAATATCAGATGAGGATTTCACTGCTCATTGAATTTTAGTTACAAACCAAACGCACACTAAACTTATTGTAATAGGTGCTTCTCTTAGATCCACTTTTGTGAGCTCAATGAACAATATACTGTTTGTGTAACCAAATATGTATTCATGTAAAGATTTGTATTCAACTTCTTGAAAATAAAATGTTTAGAAAAAAAACAATAAAACACTATATCTACCATAGCTAGTCCAAAGTCTAGTTGAGAAAATGGTGATGGGTGTTACAGCCATAGGGAAGTTCCTCAAAACTTAAAAGTGATGTTAATGGGTCTAAACTAGGTTTAATGGCAGAAATGTTTCACACTACAAATTTTGGTGCCAGAAATAAAACATTTTAAAAAGTAATCTATTTATGGCATTTAAATGTTACTGATTCCAGTGGAATTGTCCGTTACACTTACCATTAAATGAAAGATATTATGGCCTCTTTTACCGTAGTTTTTGGATTCCTTGCCCTCTGAATTGTAGGAATTTGATGTCTTGTTTTGTATTGATAAAAATTGTAATTTTAGAGCATTTCTTGCAAATAGCAATGGGGTGCGAGAGCACAATCCCATTTTCATACAAGAAAAAAATGTGGTATGCTCTCATGCCTGTAAAATCATACAGAAAGATAATATATCTGAGATTTTTTAAACATGATTTCTCATATGTCTATCCTAAATAATGCTGCATTTCCCTTGAAAAAAAACCTATGCAGACCCGAGATACAGGCCCTCAAACCAACCCATTTTTTTGGTCTGAGACGATAAAATATGGAAGATATGACTTGGAAGGGTGAATTTTGTCCACATTTTGATATTTTTGGATTCCTTGCCCTCAAAAATGTAGGATTTGACACTTTCTTTGTTAAAATTGAACAAAAAATGATGATTTTAAAGAAATAAAAAAAAATAAAATGGCACTCTTAGCGCCACCCAGTGGCAAAGGTGTCAAACTTTGAAGTGCTATAACTCGAGAACCATAGGTCCAATTACAAAAATTTAAATTGTTATTTTCATCATTTTTCAAGGCTTATTGGCTCCCTCCAGCTCAACAAAATCCAAAATGGTGTGGTTTCCATTTTTTGACAAAAAAGTGCAATTTTGAACACTTAAATGTGATTTTTCACAAAAGTTGCAGAAGATGAACCCCTCTTAAAATTAATTTTTACATAGGAATACATACTGCCAATCTTGAAATTCCAAGTTTTTCAATATTTGACCTGAGCATGATACACCCTATTGCGCAGGTAACTAGAAAATATCTAGTTGGGGAGATTTTCCTCCAGTTAGGGGATCCTTCATGGGTAATTTGATTTCTGTATTAATCAGACTAGGTGTGCATCAGTTAATCTAGTTAGTGGAGAACCTACCGTATAGTCCTAAGTTGGAGTGTGGAGATCTTGTAGTTATGGATATGAGGAATTAAAAATAAAAAATTTCTCAGAATTGTAATCTCAGTCATTGTGAAATTGCCCTTTAGATATTAGTTTATATTCCTCCATAAAATAAATTTGAGTAAAGAAGTCATAAGTGTTTCATGGCAATATATAATAATTTATTTTGAAGCATTTCTCACGTAACCAGGTACAATATTGTACTGAGATAATGATGCTAAATATTGGAATTAAGTTTTATTTAAAATTGGATCTAAAACTGTTGTTTAGTCATTGATTCAGAGATTTTCATTTATTATGGCACCATATTTTTTTAAGGAGTTTTTATAATTTCCTAAGAGCTAAATAGAAAATGTTTAAGTGGAAAAGGAAGAGTTTTTTTAATTATAATTTAGAAAGTAAAGACAAATTAACTATCAAAAAAGAAAAAACAGATTTTGATGAGAAGAAAAAGGTAAGGTCTTAATAATAAGCATACTCATTAAGTTTAGTTTCCTAGATACTCAGTATTAGGCTGATCTCAAACAGATCAGCCTAATACCATATGAACTGAGTCTATAATTCTTTGTTAGTGTAATTAAGTCATTTTGTTCACAAAATGGGTTTGATATTGGTGCCTCATCCACAGATTGCGTATGCATGACAAAAAAAGTATGGACATATTTAAATAATGTAAGGAATTAAAATTCATAATTATAATCCTCCAATCCAAAAATAATTCAAACTATACTTGAGTGTTACCGAAAGCTTGGTAGAAAATTTAATTTAAATTTAATCATTAATTTTTTGTTTGAGAAATTTGAAATTTTACGATTTTTTCTTCAGCACTTAAGTATTACCAGTGTTTTTAGACATTTACATATATAAAAATCAGGCTTGGCCCAGTCTGTAAACTGGTTTTAATTAGTGATATACTAATTCCAAAATTTAGCCAATGCTAATTCATGAAAAACTGCTGCTACTGATACTGATTCTTTGCCAGTATTTTAAAAAAATCATTTCCCTTCATAAATTTTACTAATCTAATGTGAAAACTTTCAATATATTTACATTACAAATTTGTTTAAATGCTTTTCCTTAGCTCACTCCACAGTATACAGCACCAGAATTTGTTACTCGTATACTGTAGCTAAAATGAAAAAGTTTTATTACTCAGTAAAATGATAAAATAATTTTTTCTCTCAAATTGAATTTTCATTTATTTTTTCATTTATGTTCTCTTCACTCCTCCATAGAGCATAGGGCATCAACTATGCTTCTCTATCAGGTATGGTTGGCTGCTTGGGCTTAATTTCTGGCCAGGTTCTTCCAATTCTCTTAGTTTCCATCAGTAAGGATCTCCTCCAAGTCATCACCAGTCTACCCCTCTTCCTTCTTCCTTGCATATTCCATTCCAAAGCTGTCTTAGCTATTTCTCCCTCTTCTCTCTTCAAAGCATGTCTAATCCATCTCCACTTCTTTCTCCTAATTTGCTCTTCTATCCTTTCCTGATTTGTGATCTGCCATAGTCTTTCATTTGAAATTGTATCCAGTCATGTAATTCCCATAATCCTTGTCAGACATCAATTCACAAACACTTGCATCTTCTTTGTCAGCTCTTTTGTTACCTTCCATGATTCACTACCATTCATGGTGACTGATTTAACATTACTGTTAAATATTCTTATTTTAACTCTCCTTGACAACTGGTTTGATCTCCATACTGGGTTTAGCAGTGCAAAAGCACCTGCAGCCTTTGTCAACCTCCTCCTAACATTCTCCTCTGCTCCTCCATCCTTTGCCACTACATTACCCAAGTAGACAAACTCATCAACCTCTCCCAGCTCAACCTCCCAAACTCTGAAGGCTCCTTCTCTGCCATTTAATCTCATTGTCTTAGTTTTCCCTTTATTAATTTCTAATCCTAACTTTCTTCCTGCTTTTCCCAAATCTTCCAGTTTTGCTACCATATCCTGATGCCTCTGTGACAAAAGGCACAAATCATTGGCAGAGGCCAAGTCCTCCAAAACATCCAGCAATCCCCAACCAATACCCCTCCTACCTCCCTCAACCACTCTCCTCATTGCAGTATCCAGTATTAACAAAAATATCACTGGTGACAACAGACAACCCTGTCTCACTCCTGTTGTCACCTCAGAAGGCCCTGTAAACTTCCTGTATGTTCTACTGTGCAAGAAAATCCTCTGTATGATTCTTTAATGATATTAATAATCTTCTGGTATTCCATAGTTTTCCATTACTGTTCACATACAGCCTCTATCCCCACACTATCAAAAAACTTTCTCAAAGTCTCTAAACACCAAATACATGCTGGACTGCCATTCCAAGCTCTGCTCTACAATAATTCTGTGTATTGATCTGATTGGCACAGGATTGGGTCTCTCTTAATCAGGGTTGGAAAAAACCCAGCAAAAACCCAACTGGTTTTTGCTGGGTTTTTGCCAACCCTTCTCTAAATCCTGCCTGTTCTCTTCTTAGCCTAGCATCCACCTCCCCCTTATTCTTTCCAAAATAATATGGGTCAGAACCTTACTAGGTATAGACAACAGTATGATTCCCCTCCAGTTGTTACATTGTGATGGATCTCCTTTCTTTGGTATTTTCACCAGCAAACCCTCTCTCCATTCCTTGGAAAACTTCTCAGTTTCCCATATTATACTGAAGAGTCCATGTAATTCATCTGTCATCATCCCTGGGTCCACCTTCAACAGTTCTGCCTATACACCAATCATCCCTGGTGCCTTTGCTCCTTTTAACTTCTTGATAGCCCTCTGGATTTCAGCCTTACTTGGTGGTCTCACATCTATGTTCAACTCCTGGTTCCCTCTCATCTCTTCTTGAATTAACTCCTCATTAGCTCCCTCAGTCTATTTCTATTCAAAACTTCTCTGAAATGCTCTTTCCACCTTTCCAATTGTTGCATCTCCGCAGTCAATATAGTTCCATCCTTTGATTTTACTAGCCTTGTCTCTCAATAATTTCTCCCAGTCAGTGTTTTCATTATCTTGTATAATTCCCTTGTATCTCCTCTCCACGCTGCTGTCTCTGCCTGTTGCACCATCTCATTCACAAATTCTCTCATCATTTCTGGTCCTTCTTTTGATCTCTTGATTCAGTTGTTGCCAATTCTCCCCCAATGCCATCCTGTTTGTCTTCACATCTGTTCCTTCTTTCTTTCATTTTCCTTCCTTCTTCTATTGCATTACATGTGTCTTCCATCATCTACTCTCTTTTCTCTTCCTTTCTGAAACTGATTGTCTCCTCTGCAGATTTCCGTAAGGTGTGTCTAAATCTCACCCATTTTCTTTCCACTCTTTTCACACTATCCTCTTCATTTTCTCTATGTGCCAAGACTTCCTCATCTTCATCCTGGTGAATAGCAAATCTTTCTCACAGCCAATTTGTATTCCTCTTTGACCTCCCTTCTTGTGAGCCTATTTACATCAAACCATCTTCCTCTCTTTTGACTCTTTCGTTGGCTTTTGCCAGTCACATTTTCACCTCAGCTACACCAGATGATGATTGCTTGCTACATCTGCTCCTCTTCTATCTCACACATCCATCAGTGATCCTCTCCACTTCTTCCTAATAGCGATATGATCAATCTGGTTTTCCATCCTGTCATCAGGTGACATCCAGGTAATTTTATGGCACTCTTTATGCGGGAACAGAGTACCCCCAATCACAAGCTCCTGCTCTCCACAGAAATCTGCAAATAATTCATCATTTCTATTCATTACTCCTACACCATGCTTGCCCATTACATACTCCCTGTCTTTGTTGTCTCTCCCCACCTTTGCATTGAGGTCTCCCATCAGGATAACAGTCTTTTCTCTTAAC
The DNA here is from genome assembly GCA_023014485.1 of Bathynomus jamesi. Classification (NCBI taxonomy): domain Eukaryota; kingdom Metazoa; phylum Arthropoda; class Malacostraca; order Isopoda; family Cirolanidae; genus Bathynomus; species Bathynomus jamesi. The sequence continues at coordinate 1,523,089 of JAJOZX010000052.1, read as the reverse complement.
TCCCCAAAAACTAGTGAGCTGTTCATAGAACTCTTCCTTCTGCTCATGCTCCGCTTGTTCTGTAGGCATATAACATTGAATAATTGTTATGGGTCTAGCCTTCGTCTTAAATCTTACTCTTATTATTCTTGAAGATATTGGCTCCCATTCCAATAAACTTTTCTCCACCTCTCCTGCGAGCAATATAATATGCCTTTGCCTTTTCAATGTTCTTCTCCACTTGGTCTTCTGGAGTACAATAGTTTCTGGCATGGTCCCATTCATACTTCTGTCTCTTATCCACCTCATTTCACTCAATCCCAGAACCACCAGCCTCTCTCTCTCCTCTCACGCAATTTGCTTAAGCCTCAATGCCTTGTACGTAGTTTGTATATTATAGCATCTAATTTGCATCCAGTATTTCATGCCAAAGTTCATCAATGTTAGATCCATCCAGTTTTGCTCAGTTTCTGTAATCGTAGCATTTAGGCTGCGTGGGGGATTAACCCGCAGCAGTTGAGTCTGGTGGTGGGGCTGCTGCCACCTTAAGGTCTCTGAACGTACCCTGTCAGTTTTTGGTCCATGCACGTAACGCTGCTCCCCTATCCACCACCCGGAGACACGCCCGATGAGGGAACTGACAAAGATCCCTCACGGGCATAAATTGAATACCACTATTTAAAGTAGCTAATTGTTTTTCCTTATGCTGAAAGTATTTTTTTTCTTAAACAATGTAAACAACGAAAAATTTTCGCTAAAATTTCAAGTCCCTCTGGTGGCCAGTTTAAATGAAAAAATGGATATACAATTTGGGTTTATAAAATTATTAAAATACTTAAAATAAAGTCAACATAATAAGAGGGCCTAATATATAAATTATAAAGTACAACGTAATATAGCATTTTTATTAATATCGAGTAAGAGATTACAATAGTTTATAATATTTAGAGATTAGCTAGTTAGAGAAAATGTAAATTTATGGGCAACTTAAAAGCTTAATTTATACTGACAAAAGCTAAACAAAACTAAAATAACTTTTCAATATTCTGATTCAGAATCTGGTTCATTTTCACCTACTGTGGTATTCAGCATTTTGGAGGGTATTATGAGTTTACTTGCTTTCTCACTCCTAATCCGTACCGTATGTTCCTATTCACAATCCGTAAAGAGAAGAGTTCAGAAATATATTTTTATGCGCACAATTTATTTATTTAATTTTTTTAATGTAATTTTAAGGTATCAAGAAAAATTGTGAAATTTCAAAATTTTCTTAAAAAGTACCATACTTGGTAAGTCAACTAGGCTATATTATATTTTTAACTGAACTCGTGGTAATTTAAGTATAACCTAGTTTGAAATATTTTTGCTGACAGTTTCCTAACTGATATCAACCTACCATTTTTTATGTTAGAAATTTTTTATGAATGTCTTTACTGTACAGTATATAAGCACACTGGACAAAAAATTAGTCACCCCTAATAGCACCGATAGTAGGAAGTTCAAGGTCACACAGAGGGTGCTGATGTAGCATTGATAAGTGACAAGTAGCGGTGACGTAGCACACAGGATCAGATCTGTTTCGTGAGGTGAAGAAGAACAAAGTGTGTGTTGGATATAGTCTGCAAAATGGGTCGTGAGGCAGACGTTACTCAGTGGCAAAAAGGAGCCATTGTGTTTGGCAGAGCCCACGGACACAAAATGTCTGAAGTAGCCCAATTTGTTGGTGTGTCAACGCGTACTGTCCAGCGGGTTTACAAAGAGTGGTGTAGTTCGCAATCAACTGACAATCGACGGCGTAACTGTGGCCGGAAAACACTTCTCGACAATAGGGGCCGCCGCCATGTTTCTCGTCTAGTAACTGCAAATCATTTTCAAACCAGAGAACAATTGCTCCAAGAAACCAATGAGGTTCTCCAGCGACCAATTTCCGAACGGACATTGCGACAAGAACTGCATGCGATGGACATCTGGAGCAGGGTACCACGGAAGAGGCCGCTGTTAACAGCAAGTCGCAAATTGGCACGTTATAAATGGGCTCAGAGGCACAAAAACTGGACTGCGGCAGATTGGAAACGTGTAATTTGGTCCGATGAGTCCCGTTTTTGTTTGTTCTCTAATGATGGGAGGCGACGAGTACATCGCAGGTCCAATGAAGCCTTTAATCCTGAATGCGTCGAAAGTGTTGTTCAGGCTGGAAACAGAAAGTGAAGCACAGGAATAGACACCCATGGACTCTGGCGGAACTTCGGGACCGGCTGATGAACGAGTGGCAGCAAATCGATGTTCAGTACATGCACAACCTCGTAGAGTCTCTGCCTCGCCGGATTCGTGCGGTTATCAAGGCCAGAGGCGCCGTCACACATTATTAGGTACATTCTGAGAGGGGTGACTAATTTTTTGTCCGGTGTGCTTATATCTAGACCAGGGGTTCTTAACCCACTTGGTTCCATTACCCACCTGAAGCATTGGTGCTCACCCTGTTACCCCTAATGATGTGTAAATCAAACAAAAGTTAAAGTAGTAGTTTATAATCATACAACTGTTTTTAAACACCACTCTTAAAAGAAATATGTATGGCTTCCATTAGCCCCCTGATATCCCAAATTACCCCTTTGGTTGAGAACCCGTAATGTAGACAATAATTACTGGATACTGCTTTATTATTATTATTATTATTATTATTATATATATGTATATGCTTTTATTATGCCAAATAACATAACATATAATAAATATTAGTTGAGATTTATAGTACTTCAAATATATATTTCACAAAAGAAATGCATATTGATAGACCTACATAAACTGTATATGATAGTACAGTAATTCCTCAAAAAGTTAAATTTGAAAGCTCACCATTAACTTAGCTGAAAATATTTTACATTCAAATTTAGTTCTGAACTTCTGAGTTATCACTTTTTTCAGTATTGTTCAATATTCTTTCCACTTTTCATGATGATTTAAATTTATGATTGATCCAATTTTCAGTTAGTACATTTATACCTTTCAACCTTTCAAATGTTCCATACGATAATTCCTCATTTCATGAAGGTCAAGCTTGTCACCCCTCCTCTCAAGTTGGCCTGGTGAAGTAGAGAGTTGGTTTCTTGTGCTCTCCACTTCACATAGCCAGGCACACCTGGCTCATCTGGGATTGTTTTGAGCCAGGCATCTAATCTTCTTTTGAAGATGTCCACTGCAACACCACTCATATTCCTTAGTTCTTTGAGCAGCTGATTAAACAGTCTTGGTCCTCTCACAACAAAACTATTTTCTTTCAGGGTTAAGGATATTCCCTGTCAAGCCTTTAATTTTGAAACACAAGTCTTCCTTTTCTACTTTCCACTGTTGTTTGAGGAGTTATAGGGTTCAGAGTAAGATTAGGGGCTAATTTCTCCATTATTTTCCAAGTGTAAATAATGGTGTATCTCTCTCTCCTTTCCAGTGAATATAGGTTTAATTCACGTAACCTTTCCCAGTAATTTAGTTCTTTGCACCCATTGATCTTGGCTGTGAAGCTTCTCTGAATCCCTTCTAGCTGTCTAATGTCTTCTTTTGGTTAAGTATTATTTTCATGGCTCCACGAAAATCAACTTTTTAGTTATATAAGTCATGTGTTTATATAGATATAGAATAAGTAAAAACCCTGCTACCTATCTCTAATATTTTTAAAAATTTCTCAAAAATTTTTTTTATTAATGTTTTTAATAGTGGTGCACCGATTAATCGGTATCGGCACCTGGCATGCCGATATTAGGAAAATATCTTGCATGACTGATTAATCGGTGTACCACTAGTTTTTAATAAGAACTACTTTGTGCCATTCCGCTGCATGATTGCCTATAAAATGTGGCAATGAGGTGGAAATGCGTCAGTTTGGAGTGTAACATTGTTGATGATGGATATGTGCACTGGATGTTCCAATGTTCCATCAGAAAGTTAAATTAAGATTGTTAGGTTAGTTATTCTTCCGTGCAATTTCTCAGTCTAGATTCCAACATGGTGTGCGAAACTTGCAATCTTAATTATATTGAAGTTCATTATTATTTTTTATAATTATTCTAGTGTGAACATGTAATAATGCAGTGCTGTGATATATCTACTTGTCAGTTGCCCCTGGGCAATTGAATGCCCGGTTAGGTTGTCGTGATATTTTCGTTAGTTAACAAAAATATCATGACTTAATCTAATCAATCATTAAGGGCATACAGTTGACCTAACCATCCATTTAATTAACCTTAGTTATTTAATTGGTGATAATTATTGTTTTTGCATTATTTGGTGATAATTCTTTATTTTTTTTCTGCTACTTTTACAGATGGAGCCGCGAATGTAATACTTTACCCTTCTTTTTTATATGGGGATGTTAGGACTGAGCAGTATTCCAATTTGGGTATGATCAGTGTTTTCAGTAGAGGAATCATTATATTCCTATCCCTTCATTCGAAGGTTCTCAGTACCGTATCTGCCCAGTTATTCGCTGCTCTGTTTACTGCTATCTTATTTTGTGTTTCAAATTTCACATCATCAGTCATTACAACAACTAAATCTTTTGCTTTTAGAATTTCTCTGAATTTCCTGTCCATTTGGGGTATAGTATTCCATGTATTCCTCCCTTTTTCTGTACCATAACAATTGAAATTTCTCAGTGTTAAACTTCATATTGTTGTCTTCCATCCATTTGTAGATTCTGTTCATGTCTGTTTGTAGAGATCCTGTATCCTCTGGGTTTCTTATTTTTCTACTGATCTTTGTGTCATTGGCAAAGCATGTTACTGTGCTGTCTGGTAAATTCCTCATCTATATCAGTTAGCATGATTATGAAGAATAGTGGAGCTAATACTGTTCCTTGTGGTGCTCAAATTATACATATTTCACTCATTCTGTTTGAAGGCTACCCGCTGATAGCAGAAATTAAATTGCTTGTGGCAATGCATATCATATTTCTATATTTTTGTCATGATTTTATTTAATACACTTCTTTTGATACATTTGCTATATTAGCATGGATGTATCAATTTGTTTCCACATGTACCAGTTTTTATCAATGAATCATTTTAAATTTAATTTTTTTTTACCAGAAATAAACACTTATTATTATTATTACTATTATTAATACCCCCATCTGTGGTTATGATATATGTCCAAACTTGCCTCCTGGCTGTGGATGTAAAAAACACAAATGTCATGCTAAAAAAAATTGCTCACTGCTGATTTGGCACCCTTCAAAAACTGGTGCCCAGGGCATGAGCCCCCCCTTGCTACACCACTGTACGTAGGGTAATATTTTAAGGGCATACAAACAAACTTGTAGTTGACATAAGAAATTAATTCTGTAAGCAGTATACATTAAGTCTTAATAAATCCATTATAAGTTAGAAGCATGTTAATATACAGTGTGTCCGTAAAGTCATGGTGGGATTTTAAATAGCTATATTATTGCAACGAAACATGATAATGAGATGAAAAAAAGGCAAATTGAAGAACAACTCTAAAAGAATAACTTTATTTAACGTAGTTCGATATGGGCTCCTCTGGTAGCCCTGCAGACATCTAGGTGGTGATGTGTGTCCGTAAAGTCATGGTGGGATTTTAAATAGCTATAGTATTGCAACGAAACATGATAATGAGATGAAGCAATGCCAAATTTAAGAACAACTCTCAAAGTTGTATCTTGTAGTTAGTCTAGGCTAAGCTTAACCTTTATCTCGTAGTTAGTCTAGGCTGTCCACATGCCTATGTTGAACATGAGTGTAATAGCCCAAAAGTTAATGTGTGGTGTGCTCTAGCACGAGATCGAGTGATTGGCCCATTTTTCTTCGCGGAACCCACTGTGACGTCACACAACTACCTCGCTATGTTGGAACATTTTGCAGTACCCCAATTTATTGACAATAATGTCATCTTTCAGCAAGATGGTGCTCCTCCGCACTATGCCAATGTTGTTCGAGAATTCCTTAATGAAAAATTTCCACAGAGATGGATAGGAAGAGGAGGATGGAAGCCATGGCCTCCACGCTCTCCGGACCTGACACCTTTGGACTTTTATTTGTGGGGTTACATCAAGCAAAGCGTGTACAGTGTACCCATTAGGGATATTCATCACTTGCATGAGCGAATCACGGAAGCTATCGCATCCGTCACTCCTGATGTTCTTGGGCGTGTGTGGCTGGAATTGAATCACCGCCTAGATGTCTGCAGGGCTACCAGAGGAGCCCATATCGAACTACGTTAAATAAAGTTATTCTTTTAGAGTTGTTCTTCAATTTGCCTTTTTTTCATCTCATTATCATGTTTCGTTGCAATAATATAGCTATTTAAAATCCCACCATGACTTTACGGACACACTGTACTAACAAAGTTAAAATTTTTTTCTTTAAAACAGCTGTGATATTTTAATATACCCACCCTTAATATTTTAATTCATTAAAATAATGTTCAGACAATGAAAAAAATAAGTTCTGGTCAGTTAGCCTAGGCCTTTTGAGAATCTTAGTTAAATGTACTGTATTGGCCTTTCTTTTTGAAAAATTAATAACTCACTGGACTAGGGCCTATTGATCAACTAAATAGGCTTATGCTATTGTTAAAAACTTGAATTACCATAATTAAATCATTATATATATCTTTATTATTGAAATATAAAATTACCCTATTTTTATTATCATAAATGTATATTACCACCACCATTATGTTTACATTGAAATTTATTTTTCAAATTGTTAGGAAAATAATTTTTGCTAGATTGACTAGGTTTACCGTTTCTTCCTTTCATTTAACAATAGTTCAGTAAGCTAACCTATTGGCTGATTAGCCTATAGCTGTTTCTGCCCTTCCTCAAACAAAACTTCATATTGTAATTACATATTAAAAAGCTACGAGGGTAATTCAGTAAGTATCCACACTTTTTATTTTCACAATTTTATTTTCACATCTGATAGATTATAAACACACCACTTCTCACCAGTCTCCCTGTTTCTCAATACACTTAGTCCAGCGATCTACAAGCTTCCTAATGCCATCACAAAAGAATGTTTTTGGCTGAGTGCATAGCCAATCATGCACCGCCTCCTTCAGGTCATCATTGCCTTGGAATCGCTGAACTCTCAAAGTGTCTTTTAGTGGTCCAAACACGTAAAAATCTGAAGGTGGTAGGTCTGGACTGTAGGCTGGATGGTCGAGAATTTCAAATTTAAGTTCTTGAAAGCATTTTCTAGTCTGTGCAGCGGTATGAGGACGTGCATTGTCATATAACAGAATGCAATGGAAGCATCTAACATCTCCCATTGCAAATAAGTTCAAAGCACAGCCATCAGCAGGTAAAGTTATGCTAACACTGTTTTGGGATACACGAGGCCCTATCCTTGAACATTATCTAGAGTGTGGAACTACAGTAACAAGTGCATCGTATTCTGACATGCTTCGGAATGAGTTAAAGCAAGCAATTCGCACAAAACAGAGAGGGAAATTGTCAGAAGGTGTTATTCTGTTACATGACAATGCATGCCCTCATACCACTGCACAGACTAGAAAATGCCTTCAAGAACTTAAATTTGAAGTTCTCGACCATCCAGCCTACAGTCCAAACCTGTTACCTTCGGATTTTTACCTGTTTGGACCACTAAAAGAGGCTTTGAGAGGTTGGTGATTCCAAGGCAATGATGATCTGAAGGAGGCGGTGCATGACTGGCAATGCACACAGCCAAAATCATTCTTTTGTGATGGCATTAGGAAGCTTATAGATTGTTAGACTAAGTGTATTGAGAAACAGGGAGACTATGTTGAGATGTGTTTATAATCTATCAGATGTGAAAATAAAAAGTGCGGATATTTATTGAATTACCCTCATAGATGCTTTTTATAGCTAATATCAATATATGAATTTATAAAATTTTGTTTCTTCAGAAATTGGAGCTGCAACATGAAGGGCCATCAGAAAAAGAGTCAGTTAATGAATTTGAGCTAGATTTTTCAGTTGAAGGAACAAGTACCAGTAATTTAAGATTCAGTACATCCATGGAGAGAGCATCAGAACAGCCTGAACTAAACAGCATATCTAATTCATTTAAGAGAACTGAAAAAAGTGATAAAATAAAGAAATTATTAAAGTTTAAGAATAAACGTAACAATGAATTAAATGTAAATAATTTTAATAGAATAAATACATTGAAAAGGCCAACAATGAGCATAAATTATAATGTATTGAATGCAAATAATTTAAGCAGTCAAGTTAACCCTACATTCAATATAGTAAAAGTTAACAATCATCATACATTCAATAGTGATAAAAGAAAAGAACTTAAAACTAATAACCTTAAAAACAATTCAAAATCTAAGCAACGTAGTGCATTTGGTGGAAAAGTAAATAAGAAATTCATTAATGATGATGGTCATTTTTGCTGTACTTACTGCCCATTTGTTTCAAAATATACCACACATTTTGAAGTCCATATGAAACAGAGTCATCCGGATGTACCCATATTCTTGTGTGAAATATGCGAATATGAAACCAGATCAAAAAGTTACCTCACAGTTCATATGATGAATCATTTGGGACTAAAGCCATATAGGTGTTCTGAATGTGATTATGCATCACCAAGAAAGGATTACTTAAATCTTCATAAGAAAAAACACTTTAAAATACATTCTTTCAAATGTTTGAAATGCAGTTACACAACTTACAGGAAAGATTACTTACATAGGCATGTGGCAGAGAAACATAAAAAAAGAAAGGAATTAATGCATATGTAAGAGATTTCATTTTTATGCATATTGGGTACAGTGCAATAAATTATCAATGAATTATCGATTTGAATAATGTAGAGGCATGGGGCATACTGTAACAAATGCAGCTTAATATACTTTATCTAATGATAAGGTTCTATTTATATCATTTTTGATAGGTATTTGAGAGAATCCACAATGTATGAATTTTCATTATGAAATATAGATTTCAGTTAAGCATCATACGCAGTTAATATTCTTGTAATATTCTCAAACATTTGTACTCGAGTATGAATGATGATTATATGAGGCCCTCCTAGGAAGAAGTGGCTAAGTGACAAAAGTAAAGAAAGGCATAAAATGCAGTTGTAGCAAATTTGAAAGTGCCATAACTTTTGAAGTTTTGAAGAGGTTTTGACAAAATATCTTCAAAAGTTATGTCACTTTCAAATTTGCTACAACTTTAACTGCATTTTCTGCCATTTTTACTTTTGTTGCTTAGCTACTGTACTTCTTCCTTGGAGGGCCTTGTATAGGCTGTTGTACTATAAATACATTTTTATTTTTTTATTTCATAAAATTAATCTTATGCAGTGCCAAGAAACATGCATTAAACACTATAAGTTTTAATTTTTTGTTTCTTAGAGCTATAGGTAGCTATGGTCTTTGTAATGAAAATGAATTTGGAACATTTATTTATGTATAGCCATCCCTCATTTAATGAAGGGGTTACATTCCTAAAAAGCCTTCGTTATGTGAAAATTCATTAAGCGGGACCTAATTTTTTATTGTTTTATATGGGAAGAATTCAGTTTGGTTCCTAGCACACTTTTTTTGATAGCCTAATCTGTAGAGTAGGTAAAGTTCACTGAAATTCTAGCTTCATTTCTATCATATCGCCATCTTCTTTGTTGGATTGGGTAATGATATTGAGCTTGGATGTTTTGATGCCATGCTATATATTGGGGTTATGAAATAGTAACAATAACACAATAACAATGTCACTTTCATTATGAATGAAACACGTGAGAACGCAGAACAAACACTGATGCTGCAAAAGTGTGTTGCAGGGATGGTGGGAGACCATGTGTTGGGTAGGGGAGAGAGCTTGCCTGTGTTGCAGAAACTGCCACTGTATTGCACGTGGATTTAAAAAATCTTTGCCTTCATAGTGAAATTTCCATCGTAATATTTGAAAGTAGTATTAAATAAAAACATTTGTTGTAATGAACGTTCATTAACTGAACCTTCATTAAGTGAGGGATGGCTGTATTTAATTTAAATACTATATGGTTATTAAAAGAGATTTATTTTAATTCATTGACATTAGGACCTAATTCTGTATATTTGAAGGCCATAGATAGGTCTGTTATATATAACTCACCACTTGTCCATCAGGTGTTTGAATTTTAATATCCGCATTGAACTTTGAATACAAGAAATTTGTGAGTACGGTAGTAGATTTGTTTTGAAAATTTTAAAAAATGTCAAAATATGAATAATATACTTGAAATATATTATCTCACAGACATCAGAATGGTTATGAAATACAATTAGATGATTGTTGCTAAAATGACAAAATTCCATGGAATTTAGGTTTTAGACTTTGAAATGAAATAGGATTTACCTAAAGCTTTAAAGTTTCATTAAATGTCATGTACTAAATAATAGCTTTATTATTATTATTATATATTTATAGGTAGGGCACACTATTACTTCCATTTCATTTGGTCTGCATATAATTGTGTGCAGCTTGTCGTAAATTTCTTAGTTGGAATTGACCCTTTTGCTGCAGCATAATCAAGTATAGTTTACTTGAAATATGATCTACACTGTTCATCATTGTAGGTGTCAAGTGGGTTAAATTTCTAACATATTTTTTAGTTGTAATGAAGTTGAGAAGATAGTATTCTTTAGAGAGGTTTTCCTACCAATGATTTCTTTTTCTGTAAATGAACACTGCCCATGGAATTTTCTAATTTATTTTTAAATCTAACATAGGTAGTTAATGATTATTTTATAGGTGTAGGAGTTAAGTTTCTCTAGGATTTGCTTAGGCCTAAACCTTTGAAATGAAAGAAAAAATTTAAATGTTTAAGTGTCCTAAAATTTTTGTTGTATATTCACTACACATAAAACTACGAGCTACTTTTGAGCAGAAAGATGTGTATTAAAAGTAATTGCTGAAATTGCTAGTTTTTCTGAACCAGAAATGCACAATAGGAAGTTTTGCATCTTTAACTTTAAATTTCTAATTGTTAGGTAATACTGGTATTGGAAGTTGGTAGTCAGATTGTAATTTCTTTTATGTAAAATATTCAGTTTGACAAAGCAACATATGATGTTGGCTTTTCTTTTAGTAAAATTTGAAATTAAATTTTATTGTGTGTAGTCTTTTAAAAAATTATTGTTACCTTTTGTTTAGATATGGTACAGTATGCAATGTACACTGCACTTTGAATACTTCCCATTAATGCAGGGTTGACATTAACACCCCCACCCAGGGCTGCTTAACATTTCTGAGCCCTGGGGTGCGAAGCGAAGATGTACTCCCCTCCCCACACATCGAGACAAGAATAAATGATTGTACAAACAAATACAGAGCTGTACATCAAGAATACAATCAAAGCACATTCTTTCTGTACTTTTTATTTCTGTAGTAGATCTTGTTCATTTGACATTGGTGACAAAGAGTTAACCTTCCTTACAACAACATGCTCACTAAATTTGTTTATATTTTTAAGAAATTTTTTTCAGAGAAAAATTTTATTATTTGGCACACTTTCAATAATTCTTGGAATTGTTTTGTAATTAAATATTTAAGTTACATAGTGTATATTTATTAAGACAGCCATCAAATTGATTTTCCTCTATAGTTCAAATTAACTTTCACTGGGGAAAAAAATAATTACAAAATGAGGGCTTCATTATGAATATGAAGTCAATGTTGAACACACAAGACACTCTTACCTCTGATTAAAAGTAACCCTGTCCCCCAACTCCCATCTCTGAAAATCCTGCTAAAATAAACAAAAAGTATTAAAATAGGAAGAAACCTCTCCAAAAATGACATTTTTCAAGTGTAGTCTAATCTTGATGATCTGATGTGATGATTAACTGAACTGGTTGTAAGCAACTCCATAAATGTTCAAAATCTACCACATCTGAGTTGATCTAAGTGCTGAGGCAACTGAACAATTAATCCGTGCATCCAAGTTAGAGTGATGCTCTTGTTAAATGTACATTCTGATTGGCTTTTTTGTTTCTCAGTTCTGTGCTTCTTTCAATCAGTCACTTGTAGCTCCTTCTGTGTATCAGTTGCCATCTTGTGCTCTGTTGTTAATTATTATTTTAAAATAATACAGTAATTATAGATAATCATAGCTTCAAAAAGAAAGCATGTGGTTCTATCATTGAAAGAAACACTGGCTGCATTAGACCAAGCTTATGAAAGGTGAAACTGCAGTGAAGATGAAGATAGCAGCAGACATTGGTGTTGATTCTAACATGCTTTCAGATTGGAAGTGTGCAGTCAAAACTATAAAATATTTAGCAAGTCTGGTGCCAACAAAAAACTTAAAGCAATGATGTGTGGTATGATGATGATTTTGGAGATGCTGTAATGCTTTGGATAAGCAAACTTCACAGTAACAACCTACCAGTTGATGGGAACATGTTATGAATCAGAGCATTGGATCTGTACAAACATTCCTATTCAGATGGGGACAAAGTTTCAGTTCTTCACTAGGTTGGTTTGCTAACTTTAAAGTGCATCATAATCTTCATTTTTCTGGACTTCATGGTGAGTGTGCTTCTGCTGATATTTCTGCTGCTAAGGAATACAGAAGAGATTTCTTTTGGTTGATGACTGTGATCTACAATAAATGTTTAGTACAGACAAGACTGGGCTTTTTGGAAAAATTTGCCAACAAAAACTTTTCCACTGAAAGAGAGCTGCACATGGAGTTAAAATGTTGAGAGACAGGATAACTCTACTTTTCTCTGCCAGTACAGCTGGGAATTTTAAGTGCAAGTCCAGTCTTTACTGGCAACATAACAGCAGTGCTTGGATGATGTCTTATGTTGCTTGATGATCAGCTGCAATACAGTTTTAAACCAGAAGTTTTTGCCTTTATTGTCAGTAGAGATAAACCACTCAAGGTTCTTCTTCTAATTGACAGTGCTAAGAGTTAGATATTGGGGATGAAAATATAATGGTAAAATTTCTTCCACTTAATACAACTTTGTCATACAGCCCATCATGGACCTAGGACTGACTGGTAATTTTAAACAATTGTACACCAAGAGGCTGATGGCCAGTTTGATTGCTAATGGTGAAGATTCTGCTTCCATACATCAATTTTGAAAGAATTTTAATGTTCCAAGTGATGACATTGATGCTTGGGGAGATGGATGTTAAAGAGTTCACTGTAAACAATGTGTGAAATAAACTGTGGCCAGACATTGTCAACTTCATAGGCTTCCCTCCAAGTGAACAGCAGCAGATTGTCAAACTAGCACATCAAATTCTGGAAGGTTTTGAGGAGTTTGAGGCAGAGGATGTGAAAACTCGTATTCAGAAGTTAATAACAGAGAAGTTACTTCAGGTGACTACTATAATGAGAGAGGAAAAAGACAACAGTAGAACTGAGACTAGTTCTCGAAGGAAGTGGGAGGACCTATTCTAAACTTCCTCAGATTAAGGCAAATTGTCTTTCCCCACCACCATTCCATCTCCAGCAAGTTATAATGTCTTAAACTTCATGGTGAGTTTGGTATAATTCTTATTTTATTGCAGTATGAATATGGAATTAAAATAAATACAGTATGAGCAATACAGTTGTACATACATATTTAAAAAGTCACTTAAGTATTTTGTAATTTTTGTATTTTATATTAAAAGGATCTATTAATACATAAAATTGAAACAAATTTAATAATTTTAATAAAATTTATATCAGTTCATGTTTAGTCTCGGTACATGAGCCATTTCAACAACTGAGATTAATATGTACCAAGACACTTCTGGGGCTTTGATAATACATACTTTGGATAATCAAGACTTGACTGAATGCATTTTTATGGCTAAATATGTATTATTTAATTAAAGAAGGTTAGTACTCTGAATTGCTCAAGGTTTGTACTATAGTTTTATTGTATGATGAGGGGTTCCAGCACAGGTGAATCAGTGCTTAACACCCGACCATCTCAGATCTTGCTTATTTTTGGTGTATAAGGTAAGTTTGTGCATGAAAGCCAGCTGTGAAAGTTTCAGCTTTCTACGACCATTACTTCACGAGTTATGAAGGTCAGAAAAATCAAGGTTAAGGTCAAAATAGCTCAAGGTCGGCATCTTTGGATGCACCTCACACATTCACTAAGTATTGTAACCATATGAAACTATATGTTTTTGGACTCAGAATGAGCTGTAGAATCCAAAAATGCAACGAAAACAGCAATAGGAGAACAAATAAAAATGTTCACCCTTTTTCAAGGAACGAATTGACCCTTTGACCTTGAAGTTCACACATTTTGGGGAAACATTTCTTTACACAAAATGAAGTTCCACCATTGCACTTTTAATATAAACAATAAAAATGTATCTTATTCACCATCTATACTGTCTTAAAGAATTTTTCAAATTTCTGGCAAAATCGCCATATGTATATGCATATATGTACTGTACTGTTAAATAATATATTTTGTGAACATAAATTAATTACTTATTTTATGCCTTTCTTACAGATAAACAAGATGGGTAGAAAAGTTTGTGCTGATCCTCTTAGAAAACATAAGAAGAAGATCGAAAAAGCACTTGTGCCAGTCCGTAATACACTGCAAAGAATTCACAGATTAATATATGGAGATTACATTTGTAAAAATTGTGTTAATGATATCAATAAAATCAAAGCTGAAGACAAAAAAGTCTCTGATATTGTCTCAGATTCGAACTCAGACACTGATGCCACTGCCACAGAAAAACATTCCTCTGCCTATGGGTGTACTACTGAAATAATGTTTGAAGATTTCCAAGGAGATTTAGACACAATTCTTCCAATGCTGAATGTGACACCAGTGAAGACAAGTAAGTTTAAGTATTTTTAAAGTGTTAATTTATGTAGATATTATAGCAACAAAACATCAATATATATAACTACATGTATGAACATTACAACCTTTATATATTTGACAAATTCAGATGTATGCATATCAATTTATATAATGAAGATCAATACAGTTATGATTATATATACGGTATTTACCAAATTCATATGTAATGTACATGTACATCTATAGGCCTACAGTTGATTAAAAAAAAGTTATAACAATTTATTTTATTTGTTTTTCAGAGGGTCTGTCACGAAAAGGGAGATCTTCAAAGGCTGAAACAAAATTTGACATGGCATCAACATCCCTGAAGAGAAAGCTAGAAACTTCATATGACACAAGTTTTACACAAGAAAGTGAAGAAAAGCAATCTAAAATGGATGACAATAATTTGTGAGTACTGTATATATATCTGTAGTACCTTCATTAAAGTATACTAAGCCTATATATAGATCATATGTTTGCATATAAATTTACTCAAACATGTATATCATTTTCGCAGGCATGCAGGAGTGATGCAAGCACCCAAGAATGCCTTCAGTGAGACGACTGACTACAAGAGGAAGATTCAAATACTAACACTCTCACCATACACCATTCACAGAACAGCATCTTTCTTCAATGCATCTACAAGAATGGTTTCAACCAGCCGCAAAATAAAGAAAGAACATGGCATATTACCAGAAGTTCCACATATTAGCAAAGGTCGGGTTATAACAAAGAAAGAGAAGGAAGCAGTGTGCACTTTCTATGAATCAGATGAAATAAGCAGAATATGTCCAGGCAAGAAGGATTGTCTATCAATTAGGAATCATGAAGGAGAGAAGCAACTACAGCAGAAACGATTGGTGCTTGGTAATTTACGTGAGATTTTCGCTGTTTTCAAGGCAAATGACACTAATCCAAAAATAGGTTTCTCATCATTTGCTGCATTGAGACCCAAGTGGTGTGTCTTGGCAGGAGCTGGAGGAACACACTGTGTGTGTCTGTACCTACCACCAAAATCCCAAACTTCAGCTATCAGCTTTGGGGGAAAAACAACTATCATATAAAGACCTCATTCTCTATGCAGTTTGTGACAGTGAAAAGGAAGAGTGTATGCTACAAAAATGTGCATTGTGTCCAGGAGAAGAAGGTGTTATTGCATTCCTTGAAGGATTGGAATCTGTTCAGGATGCAGTCGGCACCATAATTACATACAAGCAGTGGACTTCCACGGATCGGACAACCCTTATTAACATCGGTGAATCCCTTGAAAACTTCATTAAGTCTTTGGCAACTAGAATTTGTGCACTAACAAGACACACTTATGTGGCTGATGCACAAGCAAGTTTCCTAAAAAAACTGAAAGCTAATCTGATGGTCACTGAAGGTATTCTCCTAGGAGACTTCTTTGAAAACTACTCATTTATTGTACAAGATGCTGCACAAGGTTACCATTGGGAAAATAGTCAGGCAACAGTTCATCCATTTGTGTTCTACTATAAAGTAAGTGAAAATGATGTTGAAATTAAAGTTAAAAGTTATTGTTTCATTTCTGATGACATGAAACATAGTACAAACCTTGTCTTTGCGTTCTTAAAGCAACTGATCCCCATGATAAAAGAAGAGAGCTCAGGCCTGCGGAAGATTCATTACTTTACTGATGGTTGCGGAGGGCAGTATAAGAATAAATATAACCACCAATTTGTGTCACCACAAAGAGGACTTTGGACTGGATGCTGAATGGCACTTTTTTGCAACTTCACATGGCAAAAGTGCTTGTGATGGAGTCGGAGGCACAGCAAAAAGAGTGACGGCTCATGCCAGTCTTCAACGTACATTTAAAGACCAAATTCTGACACCACTTGACATGATGAAATTTCTGGATGAGAAAGATACCAGCACAAAATTTGTATTCTTATCGAAACAAAATGTCCAGCAGACAACTGAATTCCTGGAAAATAGATATAAAATTTCTGTAACCATCCCAGGTACTCGTAGATTTCATAGATTTGTGCCTATTAGCAGGGGTGCAGTGCCAATTTTATAGGTGCCGGAGCTCTGGTGGGCCTGACAAAAGCCTGCCATTTCCTATCCTGTTTCTATATATGCCACACGATGTATTTTATCAATTTAAGAAGTTAAAACTACTTAGTGCTTACCAAATACCACCAGTGGGAAGTTTCACAATAATTTCCACAAAGGGTCAGGCGTGATATGTTTTCGGGGGTCTGAAGCAACTCTTGTCCTGATGTCATCTGCCGATCTGTGGTACCGCAGCCATGATATGGCATATGGCTCAGGATTCCACTGAACTAGAGGAGGTCCATGTAGTTTAACAAACATAAGCGCTGATGCATGATTTATGAGAATTCTTGAGCGTGTTGTTGTTATTATCAAGTTCATGTGACTGAATCCCCTCTCACACTCAGCAGTACTAATAGGAATAACTTGTGAACAGCTCAGTAATGGGTGTAAATCTTGGGGGATGCGGCGCCCATGATCTTCCACATAGTCTCTAAAGGCATTTAGTACAGAGTAAGAAGAAAGCTTAAACCTCTTACAGAGAGATGAGCTTTCAGCTTCTCCGTAATTAGGTGGTATTTCATCAGGCCAGTAGTCTTTTTCAAGGACATACATTTCATTTAGCAGTGATTTATACATACTTTGAGGTTCAGAAGTTTGAGAACCTTTCATGGATGTTGTCGTGAACATACGGTGCTGCAAATTGTTCACAAGATTAGTAAGAAACTGTTGATAATTAATGGAGACAATTTTTTTGTTGCTTGTTATGGTAATTCCTCCAAACTTCCTCTTGTAGAGGTGCCGGAGCGGCGCTCCGGCACGCTCCGGCAGCACTGCACCCCTGCCTATTAGTCATACCCAGTTGGAGGTTGGTGAGATTTCCTCAGGTCCTACAAAAATTATGACAGTTGTGCATCCATCGTTTAAAGATAATTTACATGAGCAAAAGCACATTTCAACTGAAGATATACAAGTTGGGGTATATGTAGCTTGTAACTATGATAATAAAATTTGGTTTGGATTAGTGGTTGAAGTATCAGAAGAATTTAGTGATTATAAGGTCAATTTTATGTCTCTGCATGGAAGACGTTCTAAACATAGTTTCCCTTCTCGTCCTGACTCATGTTGGATGTTATCATCTGATATTATCCAGGCAATGACTGCTCCATCATTGACAGCAGGTTCAAGAATAATTCAGTATGCCTTTGATGATCATGAGATGCTAACAGCTGAGGGTAATCATGCAGACCTGTTTGCCACAGTTTCCTGTTCTTGAGTCGAAAGTGTACAGAGCTCTAGTTTAATATGTATCTATAGAATACAGGTCTACATAATATGATACTCCTTTTTTACTCCTATTTTATATGATACTCCTATGTATTAATGTATTATTAATAAAAGTAATTATAAAAAAAAGTAAAATATTTCTAAGGGTGGAAAGGTGTGGTTGTAGGGGTGGAGGAGACCACAATAAAATAGAGATCTATATCATAGTTGTACCTATGGTACCTAGCTTATATCTAAGTGATTTTGTATCACGTTTCTAATAATATTTATTTTTGCTTAAGTAGTTTAAATAATGAATATCTCTAGATTTTAACAGTACATATATGCATATACGGTACATATGGCGATTTTGCCAGAAATTTGAAAAATAGCCAATTTGAAAAATTCTTTAAGACAGTATAGTTGGTGAATAAGATACATTTTTATTGTTTATATTAAAAGTGCAATGATGGAACTTCATTTTGTGTAAAGAAATGTTTCCCCAAAATGTGTGAACTTCAAGGTCAAAAAGGTCAATTCGTTCCTTGAAAAAGGGTGAACATTTTTATTTGTTCTCCTATTGCTGATTTCGTTGCGTTTTTGGATTCTACAGCTCATTCTGAGTCCAAAAAAATATAGTTTCATATGGTTACGATAATTAGTGAATGTGTGAGGTGCATCCAAAGATGCCGACCTTGAGCTATTTTGACCTTAACCTTGATTTTTCTGACCTTCATAACTCATGAAGTAATGGTCATAGAAAGCTGAAACTTTCACAGCTGGCCTTCTTGCACAAACTTACCTTATACACCAAAAATAAGCAAGATCTGAGATGGTCGGGTGTCAAAATAAAAATTTTTTGCTTCACCTGTGCTGGAACCCTCCTGTTCTTACTTATTAGGTGACATTATATAGGCTAAGCCCATAAAGCTAAAACATATATACAACTTTATTTTGACATATACAATAATTAGCATTTTGCGCATTTACCAATCACAATCATTCCTCAAATAATGTCTATAAATCTTAAGTTTTTCAACTTTCATATTGCCTAATACAACAATAAACAGGCACTTACAAAAAAAGAAAAGTCCAGGTGGGGTTTTTTTTTTTTCATTCCTGCAATAATGTACCAGTCAGTCAGTGTGTATGAGAATAATCATAATCTGTTTTTATATTTTATTAAGAGAGCCCAGTAAAGCTTAAAGCTTTAAGGGCCAAATTAAATAAAAAACAGTCAAATTTCACAATTATTTTGTTAAAATTATTTAATAACAAGAATTGTAAAAGCTTATTTATTTTATAAATAAAGAATTAATCAGTGGCTTTATTTAGGATTTAGTTAAATGTAAGTGTGGTTTCATCTGAAAATAGCAATAGTTAATTTAGGTACTGTATGAAAAAATACAAGGGGTGGTCTGAAAATAAGTTTACACAGCGTATAATTTCATAACTAAAGGACCTACATTGATTGTTTGTATCAGGTGAATTTGTTAATCATTGTTGGCAACACTGCACATCAATTCAGCTGCCATCTACTGTACATTGGTTATATGAATCAGTTGAACATGGCAGCTCAACTGGAATAGTGCCCTACCCTACAGAGCAGTACAGGATGTTTACGTTTAATGGCCACTTGTAAGTTTTCCAGTGTTGAACAATATGCAGCTGCATTGATTGTTGTGCCTTTTTGCGTGAAGTCTGTGAACAAAACGTCTTTGTGGTCCCTAAACATAGTAACCATCACTTTACCAGTGAACCTCACAATCTTGAACTACTTTGGTTGCAGGGACCCAGGGTGTTTCCATTTCATGCTGGCATGTTTTGTTTCTGGAGTATGGTGATGAACTCATATCTCATCTCCTGTGACAATGTGCTCAATAAATTCTTGACTACTGACAGACTTGGAATATCATTGCAGGAATGACAGGGCACTGTTTCAGTCGAGCTGCCATGTTCAACTGACTCATATAACCAATGTATGGTAGATGTTAGCCAAATCGATGTACAGTGTTGCCAACAATGATTAACAAATTCACCTGATACAAACATAATCAATGTAGGTCCTTTAGTTACGAAATTATATGCTATGTAAACTTATTTTCTGACTGCCCCTCATATTACAAATACCTTGGCTGAATTCTTTTTCATTACAATTATTTAACTTTGAATTGTAGCTACTCAGAGTAAGGATTTGAGTTTGCATGCAGTGTTTGTGTATTTCAGTTTACATTATACTTGTTCTAAGGTAACTTTTGTACTTTTTAACTAATAATTTTCTAATTAAATAAATTCTATAGGAATTAATAATTCATTTAATCCTAGATTGTCTTCATTTATTTTCAAATAGTTGGCTCTTGATTAGCGAGTTCCAATTGCCTGTGTTGCTTACTGAGTTTGTGACTTTAGCATAAGGTATGAAGGTATGTTAATCAGAATAGGACCTATTTTTTTTATAAAAAATAATGGGGACTATGCCCGTTATGGACAAAGTTAAACTATTTAAACACTGTAATTATATGAAACTTGTTTTATCTAAAAACTTAAATAGATATTAGAAATGTTATTAAACAATAGAAATAATAGCATAAAATTTAAAATAGTATACTGAAAGCTGCAGAGGAGTTATGGTATGGTACCTGAAGATGATGGAGATGGAGGGAGCGTGATTTTATGCCAGCTTGGTTATTTTCTTGATTGCCTTTTCAAGTTTTTTTTTCTTCTGAAGTAGGCTTTATCATACACTTATACACATGTGTGGGCTTTACAGATATATGTAGTAAATTAATTGTGTGGAATTTATCAGTGCGCTGTTTATTAAGAAGCAGTGGGAAATTGCTATTTTAATACTGTCATACTACCAAAATTTGCAGTGCTCATAATAAAAAAAGGCTTTTGGGAGAGAAGATCTCTCCTTCAACTTTCAAGAACATTTCATTTAGTTTGTAAATATAATGAAACCGGAGTCACTTTTTAATTTGTAAGTATACTATCTGTACTTTCCTGAGCTGTAAGCCTGTAACTTCTGTAACTTGCAAATAATTTGTTTTAGCTGCAGTTAGGTTGATAGTGAAATAATAAAAAAATTAAATCAGTCTCTAAAACAGAATGGATGTACAGTATAAGGAATTGAGTTTGCAAATGTATGTTAAAAGTGTCATGGAAATTATTTGTGAATAGACTTGGGTGTGTGGTGGGGGATTGATTTATGAGAAAAACATTAAATAAAGACTATAAAACTGGAAACAATCTGAGATGTAAGAATTTTTTGTTTTAAGTCTTAAAACAATTTTAAGAAATGAAAGTTTATAAAATGTTGTGAAAGAAATGGTACAAAAATGTTGCAGTACTCTGATTTCATGTTTAAAGTGAAAGTATTTTCCTTCTGTGAAGAGTAACACGAAGTAAAGGCTGAGGTACATGAGTCTGAATTATTTTTTCTTTTATTGTATTGTCAGAGAATGAAAATTAATTCTTACTTCTTAATGATCTGTTTCTTGTGCTTAGATATTTGAATTTCAATAATATATTATTTTGTAGGAAGTTGTACTAGTTATATTTTAACAGACAATATGTAACTGTGTTTCTTGTAAGAATGAACTTTATTAGGATCTATGTGACAGATACTGTAGGCAAAATAAAATGCTTGTCTGAATCTTTGTACAAATAATAATAATAATAATAATAATAATAATAATAATGCAACACTTATTGCAGTAAGTAGAAAGAAATCCAATTTTAACATTTTAGATGCCTTGAAGCTGGATGCCAAGTTAGCCCAAATGCCTACCAAAACTTACCTTCTTCATTAAAAGATAAACTACTTGTGAAACTAACAGAACGTGGCATTTGTGGGGATGAAAGTCTTCATTCATTAGCTTACCCTCATTTACAGATATTAGGTAGGTTTATTATTAAAGATAAAAGTTGGCTGTTGTTTATAAGATTGCTTTTTGATGTTGAATTGTTCTATGAAAATTACCGTTTAGGAGAAAGGTAATGGGTCATTAGATCTTAAAATCTAGCGCTATAAATTCATTGTTGTTTCCTCGGAAGAAAACAAAACAGTTAATGCCATGTGCATTTTAACTCAGAACTGGATCAGAATGCCCCTTTTGAGATAAGGAAGTTTAGTTCCCAAAGTAAATAGCTATTTCACTAAGTTATTGTCTTTCCACATGCTGAGAAAAATTTATTGAGCTTGTCCTGAATTCATAGCTATATGTTGGCTCATAAAAAACAGTAAAGATGCATTCTCAAATTTACATTAGCATTGTCATTTAAAATTTTTAAAAAAATGCAGTTTTGCTCAATTAAAGATATCTAAACAAAAATACCTTCTTAATTATTTTATACTTTTCAACCTTATTTATTTTTGTAGTATTGACTTAAATGCACAAACTATCAAAAATAAAACAGACTGCTGTAATACTTTATTATTTGTCTAGAGTTTATCAAATTTTTTATGCCCCACCAAATAAATTTGGAGGGGGCCATAGCCGCCAGTAGTGGCAAACCTTTTTTGCTGGTGGACCATTTTTATAACTTTTGATTTTTGAAAAATTAAATTGGGTTACAATAATTTATTTACTGTACTTACTATTCTTAGTGAGAAAATTGTTGTTGGATTTTACCTGTAATGTTTTGATTTGAGGTTTATATTTAGTTGTCTTTAGTCTCACACATGCAGCACTCATATCTGTGCCAAGGTGATTCCTAGTGGTGAATTTGATGAAATTCATGGAGGAAAACAACTCTTCACATGAATAAGATGAACCAAACATTGTTAGCAGAGCTAATGCTAGCTTTTCCATTCTGCAAGAATAAGAGTTCCATTCTGCAAGAATAAGATTCTCCACTCTTTCTATTGATTGTTGTTCTCTGGTTACACCCAAAATTGACAACTCCAATTCCTTTTCTTGTGACTTCAGATTAAGATCAATAAATTTAGTCTTCCATACTGCACTTTCTTGGAAGTCAACTAATTCCATTTCTAAATTACCAATGTCAAGCTAATGAAAAGCTGATAACTGAAGATCTCAAATTGAATAGTATGGGGGAACTGAATGAATTGTAAGTTGTCCTACATACACACATTTTTAAACATATACTATATGTTTAAAAATGTTTCAATGTGTATCAGCTGTTTATTTTGGTGGGAGAATAAAATAATTTTCAAACTGTAGGGCAGAAAATATTAAAAATTAGTCATATTTTATTTAAATAAGAGCTTGTGGGTCACTAAAAATTGCCTCGTGGGTCAGTACTTGATCCGCAGGTCAGTGGTTTGCCATCACTGCCCTAGGCCATACTGGATTGCATTTGTCCATCCACTTATTCATCATACTTTCTTGTCAACTCCATATCTTTTGGGCTGCTTAACATAAATTGATGAAACTTTATACATATATGTATCATAAGCAAGAATCAGGTCCTTGTATTAGAGGTTAAAGTCATAAATAAAAGTCAGAGGTCAAATGGAGCTTTGTCATGTCCATGTCATAGCTTTTGAACCACTGAACAGAAATTGATTAAACTTCAATCATATATGTATCACCAAAAGATGTGTCATGAGCAAGAACCAAAAGTTCAGGTCACAATTATAGGCATGGGTATTGATGTCCCAACATAGCTAGTTTTTGTTTTATTAAATTCCTATTTGTTTCTTCTTTAATATTAGCATTTTATAAGTTTGATCAATTAAAATTAAAATTTTTAAAGTTTGAGAACAAAATAACTGTCTGCAGGTCATCTTGACCTAAGAACCAAATTGCCCCATTTTTCTGACATACTCAGACCTCACCCTAACCAACCTAAGTCCAAGTGAGCTTTAATAGGAGGTTTGCTTCTTTTCTTTTTTTGGGGGGTTGTGGTGGAGTGGGTTGGGGGAATGAAATCCATTTTTTTTAACCATCCTTACATTATGTTGATACAGTTATTATACAGCTCATCTTTATCTGTAACATGATGATTTCAGACCTCAGAAAATGTTCAGTTTCTGAAGAAAGTCTTTTATCAATTGAATATTTGAAAGAATTACGGTGGTTACATCTACCTCAGCCTCCTCATGTGATTTCACAGTCTTATTCTGAAAAAGGTATTGTCAGTTAACTGAGTATTAGCATATTAACATCTGACAACACCTAGAGACCATGTCTCTAGAGACTTTTTAACTTTCTGCTTATTGGTGATTTTTTTAATTCAATTAATAGCTTTAGTGAAAGTGATTGGTGAAAAGTGTAACCTTCTCTCACTGGGAATGAGTGGTCTTCATGGTGTGACTGACAAAGTAATCAGAATTCTTGTAAAATCATCTGAGAAGTTGGAATTGCTGAATCTTAAAGGAACACTAATCTCTGATGAGTCACTCTTCTTCTTACGAAATCTTCGAAACTTATCTGATCTAAATATTGCTAAGACAAAGGTAAATAGAAAGTGGAATGAGAAGGTTGAGGTTTGATTTAACTCGCAGATATGAAGTTTTAATATATTCTATTTCAATTTGGGTTTGTACAATTAAGTTAAATGTATAATACTTTTAGGTAACTGATAGTGGTATTGAAGAATTTGCATCAGGGGATGCTATAAAATCTCTAGTTTTTATCTGCCTCAGAGATTGTAATCAACTAACAAAATCATCCCTTAAGAGTTTGCTTATTTCACAAGTAAATTTGTGTATTTTTCCAGAAGACCTTAGCCCCAACATGTCAGGTTTGTTTGAATCTTGAAATTTATTTAAAATTTAGATTTTTAAATTGCTCTGTTAATAGATTTGGATATGTGATAGAATGCCTGAGAACAAAATCGTGGGTAAAGTGAAAGTAGCCTTCTCAAGCTGAAAAATGGAAAAAGCATATGTTGTGGTGTGGTACATATGTCATAGTACATGGACAAATGGAAGTGTGCCTGAAAACTGGCAGAACAATAATTGTTCTATTGTACAAAATGAAAGGTGAAAGAAATGACTGTAAGAATTAGTCTTTTGAATGTAGTGGAGGAAATATATGGTAAAATGGTGAAGGAAAGAGTTTGTGGTATTGCAGAATGCTTGGTGAGTGATGAGCAAGGAGGATTCTGAAGTGGAAGAGGCTGTGTGGATCAAATGTTTGCAGCGTGACAAGTAATTGAAAAAGCATGTGAAAGGGATTGTAAGGTATACATGGCATTCATGGATCTTCGGAAAGTGTATGATAGAGCAAAGAGAGAAGCACTGTGGTAGGTCCAGAGTTTACATTGGTTGGTGGTAGACTCAAGAATGTAGTGTAGTTTTTGTGATGGAAGTAGTGAATGTGTTGAAAGTAAGTGAAGAACTGAGTGAATGATTGATGTTTGCATTAAGGATGTGTGATCGTCTTTGTGGCTGTTCAGTATGTTTATGGATGGAGTCCTGAGAGAGGTGAAAGTGACTGCTAGAAAGAGGAATTAATCTGGTGCACAATGGGAATACTATCGAATTTACTTATTATATGTGGATGATACTGTACACTACAGGTATTTGTTCAGACTGAGTGTGATATGTAAGAGGCTATTAAGAGTTTTGTGGCAGTATGCAAGAAAAATTTGTTGAAAAATGTAGGTAAGAGCAATTATTTATTGATTGTGAAGAGAGAAACATTTAGACTATGTGATTGTGAATGGTGAAACACGAGAGGTGGTAGAATCTTTTAAGAATTTGGGATGTTTTTTTAACACAAAAGAGGTACAAATGGGAATAAAGTTAATAGCAGAGTGAATCAAAGAAGCAAGGTAGTGGATGCATTGAAAGCACTTGTGAAAAAGCAGGGACTGGATTGAGATGCTGTGAGATGTTTATGTAAAGTTGTGTTAGCACTGACACTTTTGTGTAGGTGTGAAACATTGGCATGGCATGAAAGGGAGAAGTCAAGAGTGAAAACAGTTGAGATGGATAATCTGAGAAGTGTGTGGTTCAGTGGAATAATAGTGAGAAATTATGTGGGTCTGGAAAGATGTGGTGTTTTGAAGTTAATGGAAGTGAAAATTGAACATAGTGCGCTAATGTGGTTTGGATATGTTGAAAGCATGGAAGATGACAGAGTTGTGAAAAGAGCGTATGAGTGTTTGTGAATGTGGAAGGAGAGGAGGAAGGCTGAGAAGATGATGGATGGACACAGTAAATGAGGATTTCATGTGGGTGATGCACAGAGCTGGGCAGTATTTAAATACGTATTTAAATACATTTGTGTATTTAGAACTGTATTTATAAATACATTGTTTTTCATGTATTTAAATACAGTATTTAAATACTTTAATGAGTATTTAAATACAATGTATTTAAATACTCAAAATATAAAAATGTAAATACTTTTACTGGTTTAATACACGTTCTGTACTAGCACAGTACGACGCGTCGACAGTGTAGTACAGCATGGTTCATGTTTCAACGTGTCAGTTCAATCAGTTGTGTGCCACTCTTAGTCGAAAGCGGTTGATTTCTTTATCGTGTGCGTGTCATGGCTTAGTGAATTAGTGAATGCATATGTTAAAATTTGTATGTATTTAAAATGTATTTACAAATGTATTTAAATACAATTGATGTATTTTGTATTTAGTATCTAAATACATTCGTAAAATGTATTTAGTATTTAGTATTTAAATACATTTCTCCCATGTATTTAGTATTTAGTATTTAAATACATTCAATGTATTTATTGCCCAGCTCTGGTGATGCACAAGAAGTGGCTGCAAGTAGGTTGGAATGGAAGAGGTTTGTTAGAGGTATGCAAATTCAGGACTCGCTCTCTTTTTGGCAAGGCCTGCAAGTGCCGCCATGCATGGAGTATGAAGTGCCACAGGTGTAGAATTTAACCATGGGTGGGTGAGAGAGCACTGGTCAACCAGGACACCTGCGTGAATGTATATGTAAGCTTTACTTTCTGTCTTTCATCTTCACTACATTCCTATTTTATATATGGGTTCATTGAGAGATGAAATTTTTGACAATAGATGTATGTAGTAGACGAAGTCTAGTAAATCGACTTTTAATTTATAATAGCTTTAAAAACCTTTTTTACAGAAGTGTACTGAAATATTGTACCTAAATATCTTTGAACATATTAAATCACTTTTTTTATTTATTTGCAGTTCTTGACGTACATAGTATTCGATATAAGCTATAATTAATTATCAACCAGAATTTAGAGTAAGTAATATTTGTAATGTATTCAAAATTTTCTTTATTGAAATAAAAACCCATAGAAATAAAATTAATAGTATTCTTTCTGATTCAACGAAGTTCAAGGAAATAAATAAAGATACGCTTAAAATTTCTTTAAAATTAGAGGATAAAAAAAATAGATTTCTAAAAGAGCTACTCAGTGATCTTTTGGTTCAGCCTCTGACTTAGGCCTACTTTCTTTATGGACTCCCCAAAGCTCACAAGAATAATGTGTAGTACCAGTAAGACATATTTTATCTACTTACACAGCCTGTAACTATAAACTACTTAAGTATTTAATTTCATTTATAACTGAATTGACCAACAACAATTCTTTGTTCAAATTCCTTTATTTTTGTTGAAGAAATCCTCTCCATAAATGTGTTAGAAAACTGTTGCTATAACAACAAAAATCCAGAATTTAACCAGGCAGGAATTCTCTAAACTATTAACTATTGCAGCTTCAGATACATATTTTATTTTTAACATCAACAGTTAAATTCTTTTGATATGGGGTTCCCTTCTCAATAGTGGTGGAACTATTGCCTAATGCGTGTGTGCCATCATGAAAATTAATGGTTTTCTACAGTGTTCCACTGAATTGAAGCCCTGGTTTTATAAATGATATATTGACTATACTTTTTTTACTTTTTGAAACAAAATTGATTTTTACCCCATCCTCAGCCACCTAAATAATCAACTTCTTTCTGTCAAAAAGAATTGGACAATGTTTTAACCTTCTTAGACATCAGTGTATTGAGAGAGAATAAATTCCATACCTCAACAGATTGAAAATTAACTTAACAAGCCTAGGAAGAAACTAAGTTACAAAATTTACAAAATTAATTCCATGAAAAACTTAATAAGAGTGTTTCATATTTGCTTATCTTTTATATCATTTCATCAAGAAATGTTGCAATAACGCTGCCTTAATTTAACGCCTTTAAAATTCTGAAATCTCCCATTACTTGTAAATTTAATCAACTCTGAGTGATTACTAGTGATGTAGTCGAGACCAAGACCAGAAAAAAAGGTCTCCGAGTCCTACATTGCTGGTGATTGCACCAAAATTTTAAGTAAATATAACCAAGTGGATACGCTGTCAGGCTCTGGGTAGTGAGGCTCTTCAGTTCGCTTCCCAACACTAGCATCAACTTGGGTCTGGAAATTTGCCATCCCAAACTGTATTATGATGCTAAAGCTTCGAGTTGCGCCGCCACTAAATATGCACGAATCGATCCAGTTTTTTATTTCCAACATCGTTTGTAGTTGTGGAATATGGGCAAATGTCATGAGAAATATATTTTTCATTTTCATATTTTTTACCACCCTAATCTATACTATAGTAAGAGAGCTGTCCGTCCGTCTGTCTCTTGTCTGTCTGTCCGCCGTCGTCCGTCACACTTTCAGAAATTGAGAAAAAATTGAGAAAAAAATTCAGAAATTGTATTACGGGCGGCAATGTGAAGTTCAAGATTTTCATGACTGTTCTTTTCTGTAGTTTAGCAATGGGGGAAGGGTGGGGGTGGGGGTAATGGGGAGGGGGTTAGCCCCCAAGTTGTATGAATGGGGGTGAGGAGGTTTTGGGAGATACCAGATTCAGAAATGTTGACACAATATGAAGCTCAAAATTTTCACGGCTGGGTTCTTTTTTGTAGTTTAGCCTGTAACCGTCAGCGAAGTGACGGGAACTGTACTAGTATATACAGGGCGTCCCAAAAAAATGTACACACACACACTAACAGCTGATAGCTCAATTGATGTTTCTTTCTTTCCAAGTTAAACCCATTAGAATTAATAATGGCAGTCAGACTAAGCTTTGAACAAAGGAAATTCATTCTAAAATGCTACTGGAAGTGTGAAAACGCAGTTGAAGTGCAAAGACAGTTTAGGAGGGAGTTTCAAACAGATCCACCAACGCGACTTACCATCACTCGAATTAGAGATAAGTTTGAAGCCGATGGAACTGTTCAGAATGTCCACAAGAAGCGTTCCGGAAGACCACGGACATCGACAAGCCCCACAAAGCAAGAAAGAGTACTGGAAACGTATCACCAAAGTCCAAGAAAATCTGTGCTGCAAGCGAGTCGTGAGGTAGGAATTTCAGAATCGTCTGTCCAACGCATTTTGAAGCGCTGTCAATGGAAAAGTTACATTCCAAGATTAGTCCATGCTATTAATGAAGATGATGATCCGGACCGAAGAGTGGAGTATTGCGAGTGGTACTTGGCACGATGTGGATTGGACGAAGGGGTTTCGTAGAATACCCTCCGCGTTCACCAGACCTCACACCACTAGACTTTTTTTTATGGGGATACTTAAAAGACAAAGTCTACGCTATAAAACCTGCAACAGTCGCTGAATTGAGAGCAGCCATTGAACGAGAATGCACACAAATACCAAACGAAATGTTTCGTGATGTTTGCGATTCCATTGCTTCGCGTTATCAGCAGTGCCTGGACCAGAACGGACGTCAGTTTGAAAACAGGCGTTAACAAAACAATTAAATAATGTCTGTAGATTCTATTACATTTTGAAAATGAAATGTATTTTAATAAACACTGCCTTTATAAGTATTTAAAGTGTGTATACACTTTTTTGGGACGCCCTGTATATATATGAATGAATGAATGAATGCTGCAAACCCACAAGGAAAAAGAAAAACGATTCCAAGGCCTTTCGTGTATTCAAAGCTTCACCTCGTCTTTTTCCTCGTGGGTTTGCAGCATATATATATATATATATATATAATTATGCGGGTTGCTTCTACAGAGCTTCAATTTAATATTTAGGAGAAATCCAATGACAAGGAGAAATGTAAATGCCATGAAAAGTCTTCTTTATTGCGCAACGTTTCGAGCAATACGCTCATCTTCAGGCTGTTTAATAACAATGTGAAATTAAAATCAATATTGAATGAAAAAAAAACAGAAAATTTCTATAACCTATTCGTAAAGACAAATTTTAAAAGACTGAGAAAAGAGGGTTAAATTCTAAGTTATACAGATTTACATATAAAAATTAAGAAGTTATTTTTAAATACATGTAGTAAATGTGAAATTAATACACTGGAAAAATTACCAATAGTACACTGGAACAATGGAGCTATCTACCTTACACAGCAGTATCCGAGGCCGACTAATTTGAGCAGAGGCAAAGAACGGGAAACACGAAGGATGGCGAGGGAGATAGGGGAAGGAGGGATTATAAGGAATTGGGGAAGGAGGAGGGATCATAGCAAATTGAGAGGGACGGACGATGAGTCAACATTCAGACTAGGGGACAATGCTTTAATGAAAAGGGATTCTAAAATTCTTAGTGAGTTGGGACAAGTATTACAACCAAGAATTTTAAAATTGTCTAAAGTGACATCAATTTTGCATTTAATGCTATGTTCACGAATACTCGAGGCTTCCTTAGTTTTTAAAATTTTACCTGTTCGGCCACTTATTCCCATATGCGAATAAAATCTAGCCCTGAGAGAGCGAACAGTGCTGCCGATGTAATTCCCAAGGAGACACCTGGGGCAGGTAAATAAATATACAACACCGCTACGCAACGAGTCAGGGGTTCGATCCTTCGCTGAGAAAAAGCTACCTAAAGACGTTTTATTAATAAATATGATGCGGAAATCAGTATGATAAAAAAATTTCCTTAACAATTTTGTAAATTTAAGCTTAAATTCCTTATTCAAGGGACCCATTTCAGGTACCAAGAAATATTTAATATCCTTCGGCACTGTAATACATGGAAGTTGAGGGCTATAAACATTATTTAAGAAGGATCTAATTAGTTTGTCTACATATTGAACAGGAAAACTATTATTAGTAAAGTATGATCTTAGATTATTAAATTCATCATTAAGTAAGGTAAAATTAGAGGTCAAATTATATCCTCTGAACAGGAGAGTTTTAATACAAGACATCTTATAGTTGAAATCAGTAAAACTAAAAAAATTCATGCCCAAACCAGTGAAAGTGGGTTTCCTATAAACTGATGTAGTAATAGAATCACCGTTTTTCGAAATTAAAAGATCTAAGAAGGGGAGGGAGCCATTTTGCTCAGTTTCCATTGTATACGTTATATTGGGGTGCAAAGAATTTAGGAAGTTAAAGAATTGTTGCGCTTGTACCGCATTATCTGTCACGACTAAAGTCCTTAAAGATAATAAAAAATGATACTTACTCTCAGTTGTTCGCATCTGGTGCTAATCTTGCTCAATTATACTGTCTGCCTAAAATCCATAAAGCTGGAACACCTCTCCGTCCTATTTTAGCTTCGTATAACTTACCCACCTTTCAATTGGCAAAATTTGTTGTTCGTCTCCTGTCCCCCTTTGCGAAAAATGTTTACACTATAAATAACTCGTTTGAATTCCAAAAAGAACTCCTGGGTAAAAACTTCGATTCAAAAAAGTTTTTTGTCAGTTTTGATGTAAAGTCACTTTTCACAAATGTACCTGTATCTGAAACTATTGCCATTATTTTAGATAGGGTTTTTAGCTCAGTTGATAATTTTCATGGTTTTTCATTGTCTCATTTGAAGGAACTTTTAGAATTGGTCTTCAAACAATGCTATTTCACTTTCAACAATAAGGTTTACCAACAAATTGATGGGGTAGGGATGGGATCACCAGTCGGACCGTTAGCAGCTGACTTTTTTATGACTCATTTAGAAAGTGTAATTTTTAGACAATCTCCCACTCATCTTAAGCCAATTTTCTATCGACGCTTCGTTGATGATTCGATAGCAGTCTTTGATAATGCGGTACAAGCGCAACAATTCTTTAACTTCCTAAATTCTTTGCACCCCAATATAACGTATACAATGGAAACTGAGCAAAATGGCTCCCTCCCCTTCTTAGATCTTTTAATTTCGAAAAACGGTGATTCTATTACTACATCAGTTTATAGGAAACCCACTTTCACTGGTTTGGGCATGAATTTTTTTAGTTTTACTGATTTCAACTATAAGATGTCTTGTATTAAAACTCTCCTGTTCAGAGGATATAATTTGACCTCTAATTTTACCTTACTTAATGATGAATTTAATAATCTAAGATCATACTTTACTAATAATAGTTTTCCTGTTCAATATGTAGACAAACTAATTAGATCCTTCTTAAATAATGTTTATAGCCCTCAACTTCCATGTATTACAGTGCCGAAGGATATTAAATATTTCTTGGTACCTGAAATGGGTCCCTTGAATAAGGAATTTAAGCTTAAATTTACAAAATTGTTAAGGAAATTTTTTTATCATACTGATTTCCGCATCATATTTATTAATAAAACGTCTTTAGGTAGCTTTTTCTCAGCGAAGGATCGAACCCCTGACTCGTTGCGTAGCGGTGTTGTATATTTATTTACCTGCCCCAGGTGTCTCCTTGGGAATTACATCGGCAGCACTGTTCGCTCTCTCAGGGCTAGATTTTATTCGCATATGGGAATAAGTGGCCGAACATGTAAAATTTTAAAAACTAAGGAAGCCTCGAGTATTCGTGAACATAGCATTAAATGCAAAATTGATGTCACTTTAGACAATTTTAAAATTCTTGGTTGTAATACTTGTCCCAACTCACTAAGAATTTTAGAATCCCTTTTCATTAAAGCATTGTCCCCTAGTCTGAATGTTGACTCATCGTCCGTCCCTCTCAATTTGCTATGATCCCTCCTCCTTCCCCAATTCCTTATAATCCCTCCTTCCCCTATCTCCCTCGCCATCCTTCGTGTTTCCCGTTCTTTGCCTCTGCTCAAATTAGTCGGCCTCGGATACTGCTGTGTAAGGTAGATAGCTCCATTGTTCCAGTGTACTATTGGTAATTTTTCCAGTGTATTAATTTCACATTTACTACATGTATTTAAAAATAACTTCTTAATTTTTATATGTAAATCTGTATAACTTAGAATTTAACCCTCTTTTCTCAGTCTTTTAAAATTTGTCTTTACGAATAGGTTATAGAAATTTTCTGTTTTGTTTTTCATTCAATATTGATTTTAATTTCACATTGTTATTAAACAGCCTGAAGATGAGCGTATTGCTCGAAACGTTGCGCAATAAAGAAGACTTTTCATGGCATTTACATTTCTCCTTGTCATTGGATTTCTCCTAAATATTATATATATATATATATATATATACACACACACACACAAGGGGTACTCGATATATTTTTGCCCCACCCTTTTTTCCTTAGCTAAATAGTAGGCCATGCGGCTGAAATGTCTTTTGGGCTGTAAGTTTGAACTTTCTGCGCTTCACATAACCAAATTTTTCCAGTTTGAACCTCCCCTCCTTGTATAAAACCGCTAAAACAGGATGATTGGCTGACCAGGCTCTGGTCAGCCAATCATCCTGTTTCCACATACAGTAGTTGAGGAAATGAGCTTCCTGGAAACTTCTTGGATATATGTTCCTCGACATTTCTTGTATAATATGATTAGTGTGATTATATTAATTTTTTAAAAAATATTTAAATTTGATATAAAGGAAGTTTTGTTTACTACCAATTCGTGCCATTCTCATTCTTATCTATGGCTTTCCCCACTTTCTTCCAGGTTAGGTTAGGCTAATGTTCTTGTATTAAATTAAGTTAGGAAATATTAACCATTCCCATTAGGCGCCTTTACCACAAATGCGAATGGGAGTAACTGAGTGAAAAATAATCAGTTCTTTATACGCAGTGAAGGTGGAAGTACAGTATGTTAAAAAGTATCTTGCACTTAAATTCTCTACTGTATTTTTAAAATAATTTTTCTGCAAAAAAAAGTCTCTCTGATTTTGCATATGTGTTGCAGTTGTTTAATCCCTTTACAACAGGAAAGGTCACTTGATAGGGGACCTACAGTTTACACGAGATCTGAACAACAGGCCACTGCATTATTTGGACGCAAAGGACGGTTCCCTATCTAACAACATATGACCCAGACCCCTTAACTTCGCTAATTGATGGGAAGCGGTGTTTCAACTATATATATATATATATATATATATATTATATATATATGCTCTCGGTGGTGGTGTGGTTAGCGTCGCTGACTACGAATCCATCAGCCCCAGGTTCGAGACCCGGTGACGGCAGCTGGCGCGCAGCAAAACCCATCTGTTCATCCTTTCACACAATAAGAGTCAAAGGTGGAGTGAAAAGCTTAACCTTCGTCAGAATGAACAATTCGGGCGGAAGCTAACCAAAAGGTTATATATATATATATATATATATTGGTAAAAAATTACCGATAATTTTATTGCTATGGACAAATGAATGCAAATTAACTGTTCACATATGTGAGTCTTCCTGCCCTCTGGCGTCTGCAGTCTGAAGCAAAATCTGCTACCATGAGTCGGTAGTTGGTTGGAGCGCTTAAAGGGAGGGTGTGTTTTTGCAGTAGGTATAAACCTCTGAAATGGAACAACGCGCGTTCGGAGACGAACGAAATAATTAAAACAGCTTTTGGAAATGCTCCCAGTGTAGCTAACGTTTATAAATGGCACAAAAAGTTTAAAAATGGAGAAACATTTGCTCGTACCAGAAATCGAATCTGTTGGACATTTTCATCTGTATGAGAGTTGGGGCGGCCACTGCGTTCCTTGTCTTCAAGCGATGTTTCAACATTTTAAACTTTTTGTGCCATTTGTAAGCGTGTTACACTGAGAGCATCATTTTCAAAAGCTGTTTTACTCATTTCGTTCGTCTCCGAACGCGCGTTGTTCCATTTCAGAGATTTATACGTACTGCAAAAACACACCCTCCTTTTGAGCGCTCCAACCAACTACTGACTCATGGTAGCAGATTTTGCTACAGACTGCAGACGCCAGAGGGCAGGAAGACTCGCATCTGTAAACGGTTATTTCTTATTTGCATTCATTTGTCCGTAGCAATAAAATTACCGATACTTTTTGATCACTCCTCAATAAATATATATATATATATATGTATAGTTGCTTAACCGCTGATTCGTACCTAGAGTGGTGCATATCTCGGCGAGACAGAGGGTGGGTAATGACGCTGGGGTTGGGGTATTAGATTAAGGGAGCGAGAAGGTTCAGTTATTGAATATGTGGGGGGGGGGGGGGGGTTATGAATTTAGATGCGATGAAGTTGGGAGTGGGTGAGATATAAGGAAATCGCTTCCGCTGAGAAGTGGGGGGCCTTCAGCGAGTATGGACTGGAGACGTACGGACGTGGGGATGTGGGACAGGTAGGGGAAACAGCTGTGGCGGGGACCAGACAGATTCGGACATTCGACCAGGAGGTGGACGACAGTGATGGGGGTGGGGCAGAGCGGGGCTGGCAATTTAGCCATAAGGTGACCGTGTGTGCCCTAGGCGGAGACGGGCTAGAACCACCTCTTTATGACGGGACCTATGGAACGAGGAAGCCCAGTAGCCAAGTTGAGGTTTTATCTGGTGGAATTTGTTGTGCACAGCCTGGTCCCACTCACGCTGCCAGATGGAATGGAAGTGGGAGGGGGGAGTCGGTGAAAAAATCCGTGAAAGGGAAGGGCCGGGCGGAGACGCGATGAGCAAGCGGATTTCGCCTTACGGTCCTCCGCCTCATTACCCCGGATACCGACATGTGCCGGGACCCAGCAGAAGGTGATCGTGTTGTGTTGGGATGCCGTTAAGGAGTGGAAGGTTTGTTGGATGGTACGGACAAGTGGGTGAGGGGGGTTTCATGGGAACGTAGTGCGCTTTGGGAATCTGAGTAGATGACATAGGAGTTGGCGGAGTGGGTGCTTATAATGTCGAGGGCTTCCAGAATAGAGAAGAGTTCAGCCGAAAAGACAGAGGCTTTACGGGGAAGGGGAACGGCTCTAGAGAGCGGTTGGGTCACCATCACCGCTGAGGCAGCCGCACCAACCTCTGATCGGGAACCATCCGTATAGATGGGAACAGTGTTCAGATATCGGGTCACGTGTTCCTGGAAAAGCGACTCATATGCCGAAGCGGTCGTGGTAGCTTTCGGCAGGG
Source organism: Bathynomus jamesi (assembly GCA_023014485.1). Classification (NCBI taxonomy): domain Eukaryota; kingdom Metazoa; phylum Arthropoda; class Malacostraca; order Isopoda; family Cirolanidae; genus Bathynomus; species Bathynomus jamesi. The sequence continues at coordinate 1,486,860 of JAJOZX010000052.1, read as the reverse complement.
CACAAAAGTCCCTGCAAAACTTGATAGGGGTGAGGAGCCAGGGAGAATGGATATGATACGAGATGGGGGTGACTGAGGGAGGGGACATGTTGGAAAAATCCAGGAAAGAGCGGACCGCTTCTGTGAAGTGCCATCTCTGACCCTGGGGTGGAGGTTCTAAAATTGCTGCGCACAGAAATGACGAGGTCAGCCTCTGCGCGCGAAGGTAGGTCCTCATGAGGAGCAAACCCCGTCGGTGGATGAAAGGGAGGTAGTTACATTCTGCTTGGAGGCTGAAAGCTGGGGAGGATCGGAAGGCACCGGTGGAGAGGCGGAGGCTCCTGTTAAGCACCCAGTCCAAGATTCGGAGGGAAGTGCTGGAGGCAGATCCGTATACAACACTCCCATAGTCGAGCTTTGACTGGACCACGGAAGTGTAAAGACGGAGGAGCGAGCGTCAGTCAGCGCCCCACGTGGTGTGGGAAAGGTGGTCTAGGAGAGCGAGGGGACGCTGGAGTGTGTTTCAGGTGCCTGAGGTGGGGAACCCAGTTGAGCCGTCGGTCGAAGATCATGCCCAGAAACCGCGCGGTGGGCACCACTTCAAGGGGCTCGCCGTATGGCGTGACCGAGGGGTCAGTATGGCTGTGGATCTTCTGCTGAAGACCATGCTTTTGGTTTTAGAGGTGGATAGGCGGAAACCAACTGATGTCGCCCACCTCTCCACCCGATGGATGGCGAGCTGAATTTGTCGTTGGACGACGGGTAGTTCCCGCCCCGCGAACCATATCGCAAGGTCGTTTGCGTAGATGGAGGAATGGACGGTGGGTGGAAGGGATTATGCTACTGTGTTCATGACTAACGAAAAGCATATGACACTGAGGATGCTTCCCTGTAGGACCCCATCCTCTTGCTGAAAGGTGTCAGAGAGGACCGAGCCCACCCGTACTTGAAAGGTCCGGGAGGAGAGGAAGCCCCTGATGAAGGTTGGAGGGCTCCGACGAAACCCAAGTTTTGGAGCTCACTGAGGATTATACGTCGATGGATGGTGTAGGCCTTCTGGATGTCGAAGAAAGTGGACAGGACAAACTGTCCCCTATTGAAGGCGTTCTGAATATCTCGGCTGAGGAGCAGGAGCGGGGGTCTGTAGTGGAGCGAAACTGTCTGAAGCTAGACTGGGTAGCCGAGAGGGAGTCGCGCGGCGATCATTTTCTCAAAGATTTTACAGGCACAGCCTGTTAAAGCGATTGGTCTATAATTAATGGGATCAAGGGGGTCTTTGCCGGGTTTGGGGATTGGTATTACGTGGGCCTCTTTCCACCGAGAGGGGAAAGTGCCCTCAATCTATATACGGTTGTAGAGATCGAGTAGGAACAGTTGCATAGTAGGATGGATGTGTTGGATCATACAGTAGGGGATGCCGTCCGGGCCGGGGGAAGGAGACTGTCTAGAGACCAGTGCCGCCTGTAGCTCTCTCATGTTGAACAGCTGATTGTAATACTTGGCAAGGGATGGTGAGCAGCTCTTGTTAGGGGCCAGCGCGTGGGGGCTGTCTGTGGAGGAGACGGCAGCGAAGGTAGATGCGAGAAGATTCGCCACTGACCTAGGGTCATAGAGAAGCCCGTCATCAGTTCGGAGGACCCGGGGTTTGGAAAGCAGCGTGTCGTTTCTCGACACTCCGCACCTTCTTCCAGATGGTAGCCGATGGTGTGGAGGAGGTGATACCTGATACAAAGGCACGCCAGGAAGCTCGGCGCGCTGTCTTTATCGCACGGCGAGCAACGGCTCTGGCCCACTGCATCTCCGTGCGACGGGCAGGGGTTCGCGTGCAATAAAATCGTCAGGTAGCCCTCTTCTTGGCTTGAGTAGCCTCCGCACACTCTGAGTTCCACCAGGGTACACGTTGGGCTCAGGGGTAGGCAGAAGATCGTGGAATGCTGGTGCTTGCTGCCGCGACAACTGTCGCCTCAAAGTACGCAATGCATTCATCGGAGGATGGAAAGTGGGCCGTCGTACGTGTGGAAGTGTTGTTCCGGAAAAGTGGCCAATTAGCTCTGGCTGTTATCTACTTCTCTGGTACCCGAACGGTTTGGTCATGCCGATTGAGTGTGAGGCAAACAGGGAAGTGGTCACTGCCGTGGTCATCCCGAAGCACCTGCCAGGTGAAGTCCAGGAGGCCGTCCGTCGAGATGAACGATAGATCTACACTACATTCCAAATAATTAAGCCGAGTGCATTTTCTCCAATGTTTTCAAAAGTTTTTCACTGATTTCAATGAAATTTATAGCAAATAATTACTATATATAGCAGCACTGATGGTATTTATTTCGATAAAATATTTTGAAAATTAAAATAATTCTCTTTTTGTTGAAAAATATGTAAAATATGATGTTCCGAATTATTAAACAGGTATTCTATTTATGGATCTAAATGGTGAAAATGGGTAAGGAGGAGGATTTAACACTAACTGAGAAAAGAAAAATAGTCAAGTTACTCGCTGAAAATATAAAATCTATTGAAATTGCGAAGCAGTTTGGCAAAGCTTATCGAACTGTAAACAAGTTTGTAGCGAAGTGATAAAGGAGCTATAAGAAAAGTGACAAGGCGGCAGATATCTGTAATCAAGCGCAAATTGCAAAGCATCCATTGTCCTCGAGTAAAGAGGTTTTTGAGCAGGCTGGCATACATAATGTACCAAGAACATCTCGATGTGTAATCCTCCAAACAATTGGCAAGACGTGTAAACTTACGATTCAGTCACCATTAACACCCAGGTACAAGAAGCAGCGTGTTGAATGGGCGCGTCAGTACGTGAAAACAGATTTTAATACTGTATTGTTAACCGATGAATGGAATGAAGAGCAACCCTCGAGGGATCTGATGGTTGGTCAAGAAGATGAATTACTAAGGGTCAATCTCTACCATGGAATGAGGTTTTATTTTAGAAAGTTTGTGTAAGACTGGGCATTCATTTTTACACCATCAGGCACTCTGTATGGGACAGCTACTTCATTGCCTATCAATCTTGCCCAAAACATGACACTACCTCCACTTTGTTGGCGTCTTAATCTCGATGGTAGAAATTGGCTCTCAGCAATCCATCTTCTCGACCAAACATCAAGTCCCTCAAAGGTTGCTTTTCATTCATCGGTTAACAATACAGTATTAAAATCTGTTTTCACGTACTGACGCGCCCATTCAACACGCTGCTTCTTGTACCTGGGTGTTAATGGTGACTGAATCGTAGGTTTACACGTCTTGCCAATTGTTTGGAGGATTACACATCGAGATGTTCTTGGTACATTATGTATGCCAGCCTGCTCAAAAACCTCTTTACTCGAGGACAATGGATGCTTTGCAATTTGCGCTTGATTACAGATATCTGCCGCCTTGTCACTTTTCTTATAGCTCCTTTATCACTTCGCTACAAACTTGTTTACAGTTCGATAAGCTCTGCCAAACTGCTTCGCAATTTCAATAGATTTTATATTTTCAGCGAGTAACTTGACTATTTTTCTTTTCTCAGTTAGTGTTAAATCCTTCTTCTTACCCATTTTCACCATTTAGATCCGTAAATAGAATACTTGCTTAATAATTCGGAACACAATATTTTGAATAAAATGAGAATTATTTTAATTATCAAAATATTTTATCGAAATGAATACCATCAATGCTGCTATATATAGTGATTATTTGTTGCAAATTTCATTGAAATCGGGGAAAAACTTTTGAAAACATTGGAGAAAATGTAATCTGCTTAATAATTTGGAACGCAGTGTGTACAGGACGGGGTGCATCTGGTGGTGTGGTAGTGTGTGGGAGAGCCGTCGTTGAGGCACCCGAAGGGGAGTTCTGCCATGAGGGTAATCAGAGTCGGAGCCACAAAAGTGGAGGTCGTATCACCCCACAAGAGGTGGTGACTATTGAAATCGCCCAAGAGTAAGAATGGCTGGGGAGTTGTTGAACAACCTCAACGAGGTCATCGCAGAAAACTTGGGAATGAGGGGGGAGGTAGATCGAGCTGTGTGTGTATTGCTTGTCCAGGAAAATCCTGGCAGCAACCACCTGTAACGTGGATCTAATAGGGAGGTTGTGAAAGGGGACCGTCCGGTGGACGAGGATGGCGGCCCCCTTTCGTGTGCAGGTAGGAGACGGAGAGGCAGTGCTAAAATATCCAGTAGAGCAGGGCACCGGTCTGGTCCCCAGGATTAGTTCCTGGGGACACACATACCGGACGAGCAAAGGCAATCAAGGAATTTAGGCCTTCGTAATTTGCGAAGATTCCCCTACAGTTCCATTGTAGGATCGTCGCTTTCGGAGGGTTCATTGTTGGACGAGGCAGAAATGGAGAGGGTGAAGGTGCTAGGGAGTTACTGTGGATGGAGATCTCGGTCCATGATGTCGGGGGCCTGTCGGGTCACCTGCCGTTCACCAAGGAGGGAATCGGCTGACTCGCCAAACCCTTCGGGGACTGTGGGGCCAAGTCGACCGAACGGGACCGGAGACATGGATCGCGGCAGCCCGGGGACCGACGTGGGCCCAGAGGGTGGGGAGTCTCTAGGCAGGGTTCAGTGGTCGTGCAACGGGGGAGGGTTCCGTTGTCCAAATTGGCACCTCCCTGTTTGTCTGTGGTTTCTCGGAACACCCGGGGTGACGACAGGGGGTACCAGTAAAACCGGGTGGGTTGGGGGAAGGACAAAGTCTGGATGGCCGATGAGGGAAGAGCCGGAGGTATGAGAGAGGCCGGGTCGGTGGGGGTACAAAGGGATGAGCCAGGGTGGTCCCGTGGTGGGGTGGAGATGGCACCAGGCGGTAAGGGCAGATCCATGAGGCTCGAGGGCACAGCCGAGGGTGCTCTGGTCACACCATGTAGGCGTGCCAGTGCCGCGTCCACTGGACCCTCAGGGTGTGGGGTGATCTGCCCCGTGTCTCGCCCTAGGTGGTGGCTCGTGCACGTCAGTAACGACTGTCAACTTCTGCAGGGGCGAATGAGAGGGTCATCGTAGGCGAGGTTAAGGGTGTAGGTGCTCGAGTTCTTTTCCATATAGGAGAAGAGAGGGAGGCTTGTTGGATGGTCGGTGGGTCTGGGGACTCACTCCGGCGTCTCCGCCTCGTTGATTTACCCAAGGCGCTAGCTTTGAGTGTGTTCTCGGAGTGCGGTGAACGTGGAGTCCTTGGGAGACGGGAGCCAAGAGTCCCGATTCCAGAGGTCTGGGAAGTGTGTAGTTTTGGAGATTCACAGTGAATAGGAGTGGTAGGGGGACAGGCGGCTGCCGGGCCCGGCGTAGGGCCCGATCGGGAGGGGAGATGAGTAATCGATGGGGGTTTGTGGCGGATCCGGACGGCGAGTCGAGGGAACTGAGCCGAGGCCTGCAGCATAAAGGGACCCCGGCCTCACCTCCCGACTCCGCACCCTGTCTCGCGCCTCTCGGAGGCTAAGGAAGTCCGCTACCTGCAGGCCCGGAACCTCCTCGAACCTGAAGAACAGGCATTCGCGGGATGAAGAGGTGTGTGTGCCTTGACAATTGGAGCATTTGGGTGTGTTGGGGCACTTGTCTGGGTGAGCGATTTGTCCGCAACGGACACACAGTTGCTGCGGCTGCCGACAAACTGAGCTAACGTGTCCAAACTTGTTGCATTTAAAGCAACGGGTAGGGTCTGCGATGTATAGTCGGACAGAAAACTCGCAAGACGTGCGGTCTCCCATACCCAATACAATATGGTCAGGAGGGACTAAGGTATTGAAAGAAGTAGACGCGGGGTGAGGGAGGGGGTCCCTCCCTGTCGGGATGTGAAGCGATGGATCTTAGTGACACCCTCGGGTGCGAGGTCCTCCAGGAGCTCGTTCACTGTGATCGACAATAGGCGGGTGGCGTACATAGTGCCCTGACTCTGGTTCAGACGAGTGTGTGGGGAAACGGACACCGAGCACCCAAGGACCTCAGTGAGGGAGAGTAGGGCTTTCGTCTCTGCGGCTGAGCGTGATTTTATGAGGAGGGAGTCATCCCTCAGTGGTCGTACATCATAGCGGCTGGAGTTGCTGCGGGCTCGGATCGCCTGGAACGCCTATTCAGAGTTGGACGGAAGGGGCCCAGAGGTAGGCCGGATCACTAGGAATTTGTGAATACTTCGAAGGGATAGGGAGGCTGTAGAATCGAAGTGGACTAGGATATCCAACGGTCGATAGGAAGGTCATGAATGCCGACTTCCCCGTCCACCGCGGGGCTCTCTCCGTGGGGAGGCAGGCCGACGGTGGATGAGGGGGCATACGGGGAGAGCAAGAAGCCGGGTTTTGCGGGCAAGTCTTGGGTAGAACCCGACTTGCCCGAAGGCGGCTGAGGTGGGCTGGGGCGAGACCCCTGCTCCAGAGGGTGTCCAATGGGATATTCAAGGTACAGGCTGGGGTCGGCAACGGAAAAGGAGAGTGCAAGTGTTCCGTTTCCAGAGGGGGGTCAACCCCATCAGGATGCGGTCTTCCGGTGGTAGAGGACTCGAGGGCCTGGTTGCCCACCACCCGAGTGTCAAGAATAGTGGTAGTACGAGTAGTAGTAGTAGTCGCAAGGGCTTGGGTTTGATTTAAGAGCGACAAGGGTGAAGGACAACCACCTCCCTCACCCAAAGTCCAAAGAAAGTCAAGTCAGGGTCCAAAACAAAGCCAAATAAAAAAAGCCAGAAGAGTGGGGGAAAGGAGGAGAAAGGAGGGAAAAAAAAATAAATATAGGCAGATCAACCGGGTCCCCAAGCGGGTCCAATGGTCTATATATATATACAAAAGGTGGTAAAAAAAAAAAAAAATGAAAAATATATTTCTCATGACATTTGTCCATATTCCACTAACAATGTTGGAAATAAAGAACGGGATCGATTCGTCCATATTTAGAGGTGGCGAACTCGAAACCTTAGTATCATTATACAGTTTAGGGTGGCAAATTTCTTCAAACTTGCGTCACCCTTAAATATTAATAGATGTAGCTCGCAATCCGGTCTGAGGCCTTTTTCCGGATCAAGTAAAGATAAGCACCCCCAACCTTTTTTAGTTAGCTTTATAAGGCTAACTAACGAAAATATCAAGACTTAACCTAACCAATCGTTAGGTCAACTGTACGCCCTTGACGATTGGTTAGGTTAGGTTAGGTCGTGATATTTTCATGTTAGCCTTATAAAGCTAACTAAAAAAGGTTGGGGGTGCTTATCTTTACTTGATCCCTTTTGCCCATATAAGGAATGAGAAAATGCATCAGGAGCTTTTGTTTGTGCATTTTAATTTTTTACCATATATGTGTGGCTCACCCTAATATAATGGGTGTGCCATAAAAAAGGGGGTACATTTCAAAAAAGCCATAAAATCAACACTTCTCATTTAATTTTAATAAAACTTCTACACAATAATAAAACATGTATTTATCCTTTTGCAAAGTTTTCAGCCTAAAATATGAAATAATTCAAATTCTATCAACATTTAACGAGTTATTTTTTTTACTTGACATGCAAAAATTATTAAACCTTAATATTTTTTTATAAAAATAATTTTAATGTAAAATTTACCTGAAATTACTATTAAAATTGTTCGAAATGCTTTCTTTCCATTTCAATAACTTTTTTATTCTTGGCCGGAATATGAGAACATAGCAGAGCGAGTCTACAGAACTAGGATAAAAGATGTCACTCATTTACGCGAGATCATCATTCAAAAATGGGAAGAGCTTCCACAGGAACAAGTAAATCGAGCCATAGATGAATTCCGGCCAAGAATATAAAATGTTATTGAAATGGAAGGAAAGCATTTCGAACAATTTTTTTTAATAATTTCGGGTAAATTTTGTTAAAAATTATTAAAAAGGTTTAATAATTTTTGCATGTTAAGTAGAAAAATCATACTCTCGTTAAATGTTGATAGAATTTGAATTATTTGATATTTTAGTCTGAAAACTTGTTTGCATATAGATAAATACGTTTTATTGTGTATAAGTTTTATTAAAATTGAATGACAAATGTTGATTTTATAGCCTTTTTAAAATGTACTTTTTTATGGCATACCCGTTACATAGGCAAAACATATGCGCCTCGGTGGTGTAGTGGTTAGCATCGATGACTACGAATCCATCGGGCCCCGGGCTGGAGATCCGGTGACGTCAGGCGGCGCACAGCAAAACCCAGCTGTTCAGTAATTTTGGGAATCTTTTACCATTATGGCAACCCCAACCAAGAGGGTTCGTGTCGCGACTTACATTTTTTAATTCCGCCTACCCACCACCCTATATCCTTAAAATAGACTAATAAACATTTAGAAAAGGAGACCGTAATTATTCCCCCCCCCCCTGGAAATAATGTTACTAGGATACACTACTATTTGCACCTCTGCAAAGGCGTTGAATGAAGCATGGTGAAACAGCATAAATATTGGTTTATTTTAATTTTAACTCAATCTCAATGATAACTTCTAATCAAACTTTGTATCCCATTTTCCTTAATCCCTTTTCATTCACCCCAATTTTTCTAATTCTGGCGTCATCCTGTTTTAGGAAGTGATGGTATCCTCTTCCTTTCCAATTGTAGTTACTGATGACCTTACCAGAGAATAAGTTTATTAAAATGAAAACACCGAGCATTCAACGGGAAAAAAAGGACAAACTGGATCGTCTGTCTTGATAGAAATCTGTTTATTAAAAAAAAGTTCATATGAAAAATGAAATTATAATAAAAAAATCACCTACTCATACAAAACAATTTATAAAAAATCTTATCTAGTTCCGACATTTGTACTAAATTGGAAAATAAATAGGAAAACAATTTTATACATTAACATACAATACATATAGCTAAAATTCTCGTATATGATCAATGCAGACAAAAGCATTGGTCATCTTATTCCTTCTTAGATGCTGGTTCCTAAGGAACAAATCCCTTTGAACTACAGGGTGTCCCATAAGTCTGGTCTCATAGAATACAATAGAACTAAACCAAATGTTCAAATTTATGTCTTGTTTTAGGACCAGTATTTCTGGAAGGTGGACTTCATGCAACAACTGGAGATATCATTTGGCATTATGTGTTGGAACTGTATTTGGACGAAATGCCACTCTCAGTGCGACATCGGTTTTACTTTCAGCAGAATGGCGCACACCTCACTTTGGCTGTGAAGTGCGATGCTGGTTGGATGAAGTTCTCCTTGGGAGATGGCTTGGGCACAGAGGACCAATTGAATGGTCACCAAGATTCCCAGACCTCACGCCCCTAGATTTTTTTTCTATGGGGTCACACCTTAAGTCTGTTGTGTTCATTGACCATCCACATACAATTGAAGACTTTAAAGAAAATATCTGTGCTGTTTGTGCATAAAATCAGACCAGACTTTGGCACGTGTGTATTTAAGTTTGGAACATCATATCAACATGCGCGAACAAGGACATCAATTTGAACATTTTTCATTCTAATGTATTACTTTTGTGAATGTAAAATAAATTTTCCTCTGAGACTGGACTTATGGGGCACCCTGTATTATTATATAAACTGTAGAATAGCTTAAATATTTTACATTATTTTGAACAAGACTAATGAGGTACTTGCATTATTTCCCTTGAAACCTGTAACATTTTCCCTGAAATACACAATTATATTCTTTTTATGTATATCAATGCTAATAATAAATCAATAAATTATGTATATAAATAAACATACCAGTACTTAGTATAAATAAAACACTAATAGTTTATATTCAATAGATTACGATATACAAGCGTGGGAAGTTGGTATTCTTTCCTACCAGTAGCAGCGTGAATTGTAAATTATACAAATGTAACAATCAAGGGTGAGATGGGAAAGTCTACTGCATACCATTTCAGGGACATGGCACGTAGCAGACTTTTCCTTTTTGCCCTAAAATTTTCAAGCTGCCAACCATTGATTAATGTAATAAATTAATGCTGCTAAACAAATTTTTTTTACTTATGAAGAAAAGATTCAGTATCAAATAAAAATAAAGCAAAACCCCATTTAGCAAAATTTGTTAGATGCAAAGGTGGTTTCTTTTTTTGAATTTTAATCTGCATCCTCTGAAAATATTCATGCTTGTAGAAACATTCAACACAGTTTCTACCAATTTTATCTTCAACTGCTTTTTAAGAATTATTGTCTAACGTTTCTATCACCAAAAGTACTTTAAGCAAATAATTCAAAATGCCTAGACCTACATACCAAAGAAACCTTTCTACATACGTAAACTTCTGATGATGATCATTTGCCTTTACATATATATGAAAAGAAGGAACATTTAACTCCTGAACTGTAACCATTGTCTGTATTTGTAATGAGTATGGTACCAAATGGTTTTCTACCCCTATCCTCAGTGAATAGGGGTATGCTGTTGAAATGAATTGCAAATGGGATTGTTCAGTAGTTGAGTGTGTCCCAATATTCAAAAAAAATGTTGCAACCCACAGTTCAGATTTCATGTAAAGCTGTAATCCCCTTTGTCATATGACCCTGGCTATTAGTGCAACTATGTAAAATTATGAAATTAGCAACATTCCCAACTTGGATGGCAAAAAATTTGAAATACACAAATAAATGCCACACTGCATTATGCTCTAATGGGAAAACACTAAAATTACTGGTATCCATTCCCAATATATGTGAGAATAAAGGCCTGACCACCATTGTTCCTCCTGAAAATGAACGAGGTTCTTTTGCACAATGCCAATTGATTTAATAAACTTTCTAAGGGCATTGCCAAAATATATCTTTACTTAGAAAAATTAAAACAAAATACATTAAAAATAGTTTAAAAAACAATCGCAACAACATTCATGTACTTAAAAATAAATAAATAAATAGGAGTAAAAAATATTCCTTAATGAGAATTTTTGGTCAGAGAGAAAGTGTTCACAATGACTAAGTTCCTGTAAGTGTGGAAGACATTAAAAATAAATAAATAAATAAATAAAATTTATGGAAGTTAATCTTAAAAGCTGCATAAAAAAAAAATTTGCTTTGAATACCAAAGGGATTAAAATCTAGTCACAAAGTGGTATAAAGAGGGAGGCAAAATAATTTATTCTTTGGAATGTAGAAGGCAATGAGATGCAATATTTCTCATTAAGTGGAAAACACTTTCATCTTTAAATGGTTAGACCCCAAAGCCATTTTAATAAGAGGTTTCTATCCATCAGTACTCTGCTCAGTTCTGAGGTGGCAGTAGAGTTCCAGCCTGGAACCAAACACGCGCAACCTAAGATCATAAGTTATACCTAGGGCATTTTTGAAGATGGTTATTATTCTCTTCAGTGCCACAATCTTGCCCTCACCAAGCTCATGGTGTTCCTGGTATCACCTGTAAGTAGGTGGTCAGATTATTTTTCATTAGCCCTGTTGCACATATTATTACTAACCAGTATGACACTTACCTCCACAAAGTCCCATGTTTGATGCATATCATTTTCTAGCGACTCGTACTTCACTATCTTCTCCCTCTCTGCCCTGTTCAGGTCAGTCATTGGGACCACTGACATCAATGATCAATCCTTCTCTGGCTATCTTGCTACACACCACAATATTTGGCTTTACACCATTCTTGATGTATCTATCTCCCTGCTGATATTATTCTGTCAGAGAACACTGTGATGCCATTATTTCTCACTATTGGCTACAGGTCATGTTCCCATACATTGTTTCTTGCTTCCACTTCATACTCTTTACCTATGGCCCAATGTATCATGACCCAACATCCCAATATCAGATGTCCAACAGAATCTACACCCCTCATTACTGGTCATTCCCACCATCTAAAATATGTTTGTAGTGATTGCCAGGATGCCTTGATTTAGCCAATCTAGGGATCCTTCTTTAATGATGTAGTCCTTTTCTAGCTCCTGTATGCTGCCACCATCCATTCTTGCTTTCTTCTTGAATGGTTTTTACATAGGATTTACTTCTAATTTTGCTCATGGTCCCTGTAGCAGGCACCCCTGCACTTTCCCCCACTGGCTAGATGCATTCTCCTCCAAAGTGTTATGATATCTTAGTTATCAATGTTTGTTGGGATAGAGTATTGTCATCGTGTTCCTTTACTGTGGAGCTCTTGATACATTGCCCAAGGATGACTTAGTGAATGGTGAATCTAGTTTGTTGCTAACAAACCCATCTTCCACTCATTTTTCAGGGAGGTAAATTCTGCTGAGACAAATTTATTGATATTGAGGATTTTTCTAGTTTTGACAAGTTTCTTTATTTCTAACTGGGGCCAGTCAATCACACCTATGCTATAACTGACAACTGGAAATGTGAGTTGATTTATCAGTGATTTTGTTTTTAGTTGTTAGAGCTCAATTTTGCATATTTTTCTCATTTGCCTCAGGTAGCTACTCTTTGGTGACCTCCCCCATTTTCTTGTGCTCCACTTAGGTGCTTCCCTCTATGTCAAGGTACTTGTACGTGGATTCCTCTTTCAAGTCCTTAATCCCAACACCTGCCAATTTCATGGTCTCAGTCCATCCAAAGTGGATCTTCATATGACTCTTAAGATGAGAAATTGTTGTTCCACTATAGGGACAAATTGCACACTTAAAAGGTTTTTCTCCTGTGTGAGTTCGTAAATGAACTTTCAGACCAGAATTTGCTGTTGCACTGTAGGAGCAAAATTCACACTTGAAAGACCTTTCCTTAGTATGAATTTTCAAGTGTTTATTAAGAGTGGATTTATCCGCAGTTCTGTACAAACAAGTGTCACACTTATAAGGTTTTTCCCCAGTGTGAATTCTCAAATGGGTTTTAAGGCTACCACTGTGTGCAGTACTGAAAGGACAAATATCACATTTATAAGGTTTCTCTCCAGTGTGAATTCTTAAATGGGTCTTCAGACGCGTACTCTGTGTTGCACTGAAAGAACAAATCCCACATTTATAAGGTTTATCTCCAGTGTGAGTTCTTAAGTGGATGTCAAGAGAGGATTTATGTTTTGTACTGTAGGAACAAAACTGACACTTAAAAGGTTTATCTTCAGTGTGGATTATTAAGTGTGTCTTAAAATTTCCTTTCACCTTTGTCTGGTAGGAGCAAAGAAAACATTTAAATATACTTCCATTAGGATTGTCATTATGACTCTTATTTTTCTTCAAATTCAATTTTTTAGGGTTATCTACAATGGAAGATGTATGTCCTGATTGTTCAAAAGTACTAATATATTCTGTTTTGTGAAGTTCTGATACAACTGAGTTCCATTCTTGGTGTAATACCTGAAAATGAAATACAAAACTTTGATAACTTCTCTGTTAGACAAAAACTATAGTTTACTGAATGTATGTGTTATAACAAATCCAATGTCCCCAATACCGGTACTTCTTACAACCATGATATAAAGCCTATATCAGTAGAGGTTTACATTAACATAAAATGTGTCATTGGTTTTACTTGGGAGAGCTATGAGCAAGGTTGTGGTCATTATTTCTAGCAGCTTGTTAAGAGATCATGCAATTAGAGACTGGAAAATGGAAAGGATACCAAGTGTTGAGGTTCCCATGACTTGATGCTACACATGCACTAGCAATGTACATTCATATATCAGACCATGAAATTTCGGGTCCAATTGTCCTAGCAGCACCTTAAAAACAAAAAAAAATCACTTGCTAGACTTTCAATATGGCAAGTTTGTGAAAAATTATTTTCATTCACCAAGCATTTACTCAAAAAGCTCTTGTAATGATATGTATGTGTATAAATTTTCATTGCTATGTTGGGTGGTTCAAAAGTTAGCACAGACATTAAAAACTCCATTTGATCTTTGACCTTTGATGCAGGAATCCGATTCCAAGTCATGACACATCATCTGGTGATGATCCATATGTACAGTCATGGCAAATAGAACTGGGACCTTTCCATTATAAACTCCATTGTCAAGCTGCCCCCGTTTAATTTCCCAGAGTGGCTCTATACGAGTGACAAAATAATCTTGCAGTGTCTGGCAACTTGCCAGGAAGCAGAGCGTGAGTATGGGATAAATCAACGGCTCTCAGTGTGCATGTAGCAGTTGTGGGGAGTGTTACTGCCTTTACCGCTCCAACCTACAGTATATGGAAAGGTCCCAGTTCTATTTGCCATGACTGTACTGTATATTGTTTCATCAATTTATACTAAGCAGTTCAAAAGTTATAGCACAGACACACGAGTACATAAGTGTGACAAATAGATGGATGGATGGACAAGTGTAATCCAGTGTGGCCCCTCCAAATCGTTTATTTGGAGACAATAATAATAATACAAACTGGTTAGGCTTTATATGCCTTTGCAAGATAGAATTCACAAGTGCTCAATGTTTCTCAACATCAGACCATTTCTGCTAAATTATTATACAGTGCTACAATACTATTACAATATTTTCCTAACTGGAGTGGAAGAATATTGCAGTGTATTTTTAACTTAGCTTTTGGTTATAACTTTTTAAAAGATTGCTGAAAGTAGTGGATTAAATGTTTAAAATCTAAAATGAGGATCCAAAGTAAATCAAGATGGGTGAACTGAAAGTTTCAGTATGTTTTACATTATATAGCCTTTAGGCAACCTTAAGTCACTCAAGCTTATCAAATATATCCAAGTCAAAGTATCAATTTATAAAACTACTTTAGACATATGCCTATTGTATCTTAGCTTAAATATAAGTGGTCTTATTTATACAATTTACAATCTCTCTCTTTCATTCATGAAAGGCAGTGAAAACTTATAATGGGTTTCTTAAAAATATCTAAGGAGCAACTACTTACCACATTATATGACAAGTTATTCCTAAAATCTACAACTCTAAAAAATATTTTCATAAGTCAAATCTAATGTTCGTAAGTTCAGGGACTACATGTAGCTGGTAATACTCATATCTGTATGATTGTTTATAATAAATAAAGTGAAAAAGGAATAAAAAATAAGCAGACCTACACTGTTGCAGACTGATTTATTTCCATCAAGTAATGTTTCCATGGTTTAAAAGTGTGAACTAATTATATTGTACCTATTATGCTAACTTTTGAAATAATACTAATAAGCTGAAAAGAAAACTTCCTATTATTAAAAGATATTTTCCCTTTGCTATGAATTACAATTAACCAGCATTGAAAATTTTAAGTTTTTCATGATGAAAAGCAGTGAGGTTGAGCACTCAAATATTTTAATGCTACAAATTTCAAATTCAACAGGCTACTTTTTTTACCAGTGGTGGCTTGTGACTTTCAGTTATGGGGGTGCTGCCTCAGAAATTGCAAACAATTGTGTCGATTATATATATATATATATATATATATATATATATATATATATGAGAGAAAGTTGAATAGATAAATAGATAACTACTCAGTCATGAAAATAAGTAAAATAGTATCATAAAATCAATTAAGAGAGGCTATTTTAAATATTTAAATATAAAGATCATAAGATCATGGGGGTGCTGCAGTTCCGCAGTGCCTACCGATGAGCCACCCCTGTTTTTTACACTAATTTCTCAGCATGTCACCTCTATTTCACCTTCAAAATTCAGTTTATTTTAATTTATGAGGAACATAGTAAAATTAATAATCAGCCAAATTAACCTCCACACAGTGTGTGTTATACTAATGAACAAAATAGAAATATATAACAAACTATAGGGATGTACCGATATACTGTATTGGTATGGGTATCAGTGACATCGGTAGATTTTATCAGTATCAGCTGATATTTCAAAACTATGAGTTTTCCAAAATTATGAATAAAATTTTAAATAGGTCAGGATATAGACATAGGCTATGTTTGGCTTACTGCTGCAGGTTAATAATAGCCTAGGTCCTAAGAAATGTAGCACACAAGTTTTACCCAATTTTCTTTTCAAACAGCCAATCAAACAAGTGTAAATTCTTTGAGAAATAGGTATAAAGCCTAGAAAACCAAAAAACTATCTTGTAGTCATGGTCACAATATTAACCAGCTAGCTGGTTAAAAACACATTACTAAGCCCAACATAGGCCCGCAGTCCAATTTTAGAACAAACAAAACTATGACATCTAATGCAGTGTTGCCAAATTTTCAACATAGAAAATAAATTATGATATGTTACAAAAATATGACAAACTAATAAACCCTAGCTGGATATTGGTATCAGTTATCGGCTGATAGTTTTTAATTATTGGTACCCTATTGGTTATCAGCTAAAAAGTGATATCGGTACATCCCTAACAAACTACACAACTTAATTCACAAACTACTACTTTAAGCCACTGTGATAGACTTAAATTTTGTTGGCTAATTTCAGCTAGCCACAGTCCTAATTTTCTTTTCTGAATACACAATACAGAAAATGGCATTATTTGGGATAGCAGAGACAAACATACAACACAGTCACTGACACAATAGATACAAGAAAGTGTTTAAATAATCGCAACTTTATTAGGATTCTGCTTTATATATGGTATGGTATTTATTTAGTTAATACGCAATATATGGTGTAAAATGCTTAAATTAATCTTAACATTCACCTTAATTTTGTGCAAAATAAATCATCTTGCTATTAGTCTGATTACATAAAAAAAATAAATAAATACATACAGTCAAACATACATCATCAAACTCTCATTTCTCAAATGAGTTGAGGTGAAAGGGCAGACATGCTTAGATACAAAAATAAAAGGTAAGGAAGAGAAAAGGTAGAAATTAAGGTGTACACATACATCCACACTGGCAACCCTCCTGCTCCCCATCCTACCTTTGTAAGCACTCGTATAGAGTCTTTTCACAACTCTGTCATCTTCCATTCTTTCAACATGTCCAAACCACCTTAACACATTTTCCTCAATTTTCGCTTCCATTGACTTCCACACACCACAGCTGTCCAGAACCACATGATTTCTTGCTCTATCAATCTAGCTCATGCCACACACACTTCTCAAGTTATCCATTTCAAATGATCTTACTCTTGATTTCTTCCTTTCGGGTCATTCCATGTCAACTCAGCCACAAAATGGCACTTTTTGCACTCACCCTTTTCAATTTTGCTCATACTTGGCACAATAGCAGATATACATGCCAAACTTAAATTCCAAAATTATTAGAGCTGACTGACCTTTGGTTACTGAGATACAAGGTCACAAAGTTGTGACATTTTGACCTTTTTTGCGTTAAATGACTATTTTCAAAACGGTGTAACTAAAAAACTATTAAAGCTAGAGCATTGATCTTGGTCTCATTTTAAAGCTCTTTAGTAGCCCCTTATTTATTGTCTCTTGTTAAATATCTCTACTGTGAAAAATAAAAAAATCCCTTCAAAAGTTGACCTTTGACCTTGAATAAAAAAAAAATACCTTCTCCTAAAAAATTCAATTTTTTTACATTAATACCTTGAGTCATGTACAACAAAATCCCAAGAGGCTGTAAGTGGCTGATAACTAGTTCAATGTATAAAAAATAAATGAAGTTGGCATCATTCTTCAATTTTAGATTTTTTTGTCAGTTCATTTATTTAAAAGTTCTGTTCTGATATAGTGTCAGTGAAGACTTAGTTCAACTTAACATTATTAGTTCAAAAACCTTTTTGTGACCTGTGCCAAAAGAAGTTAAAGTTAATTTATTTTTACTAAATACATGTATAAAAATTTATTTAATAATTCATTAATTGTTCATTGTTTTCTTTTCAGGATTTTCTTTGTGCTTTTGTGATTTCAGAGTACAAACATGGAACATTTAAAACTGAAACAGAAGTGTGCTGATCCTTTGCTGCGTCACAAAGGTCAGTGTCGAAAGAAGAGTTTGAGAATTGTACCACAGGAACTTGTAAATAAGTTTCCTGATCTGCACTTAACGCTACATCACAGACTTTGTAAGCAGTGTAGAGAACATCTTGAGTCCTTGCCTGAGAAAGGAATAGGCACTTTGAATTCAGACATAAATGATGATGATTCTTGTAGTAGTGAACCACCTGAAGATCTTGAGAAAATTGAAAATGTTGACAATAGTGATGCATCAACTTCAGAGCAAAACCATGAGATGTGTACTTTGAATGCTTCTTTTGTTTCAATTGGTGAATCACCCATAAAAAAGAGAGAACTTGTAGAGCAAAAGTAATATGGAGCTAAAAAACTAAGCAAGGTGACAGAGACAGTTAAGAAGAGAATGGAAACAGTTACAGGAAAAGAGATTTCTGACTCACAATTTAAGGAGCCATCTGGAGATGTAGACTGTTTAGAAATAATAAATCAACTCAAGGAAAAATTTAAAAATGAAAATACTAAAAGAAGTGATAAAATAAAAATCCTCACTGTATTGCCCAAAAGTTGGAGCATTAGGAAAATTGCTTCAGAATTTAACACAACAAGGCATACAGCATCTATTGCTAAAAAAATAGTTGAAGAAAAAGGTGTCCTTTCAGACCCAAATCCAAAGGGTGGGAAAAGAATTAAACAGGATACTGTTGACGCTATTAAAGCATTTTATCTTTCAGAAGACATCAGTAGAACAATGCCAGGAAAGAAAGACTATTGTAGTATCATTGACAATGAAAGAGGAAGGATACATTTGCAAAAGCATCTTCTACTTTGCAATTTAAAAGAAGCCTATCATATTTTCAAAGAAAGAAATCCTTTGGTTAAGGTGGGATTCAGTAAATTTGCAGAATTGCGTCCAAAGCAGTGTGTTATTGCTGGAGCAACAGGAACTCACTCAGTATGTGTCTGTACAATTCATCAGAATGCCAAACTTATGTTTGTAGGAGCTGAATTAGAAAAACTAACTGCAAATGATGACACACTTATTAAGAATGTACGTCATTGTGTTGCCTTTATGGAATGCAATCCTGCCTCACAGAAATGCTGCCTCAGACAATGTGAACAATGTGGAGATCCATCAGATTTAAAAAACAGACTACTGGACATATTTACAAACAACTTCATTGATATCATAAATTTTAAAAAGTGGACCAATACAGATCGGTCAAATCTTGAATCAGTAGAACTGAATACAGATGAATATATTGACCAATTCTGTAACCAACTGAAGGAATACCAGATACATGACTTCAAGACAAAGATGCAAGCAACTTATTACCGTGAAACAAAAATGTCTTTGAAAGATGGTGAGGTCCTTGCTGTGTGTGATTTTGCTGAAAATTATTCCTTTATTCTTCAAGATGAGGTTCAGAGCTTTCACTGGAACAATGAGATGGCTACTCTACATCCATTTGTTATTTACTATAAAAAGGAAGATGATATTGCTCACCTTAGCTTTGTTATTATTTCAGAGTGTAACATCCATAACACAGTTGCTGTACATTTGTTTCAAAAGCATCTGATAAAATTCCTAAAAGATAATATCTCATCCATCGGTTCCATCCACAAAATAATTTACTTTTCAGATGGGTGTGCAGGACAGTATAAGAACTGCAAAACCTTTTTGAATCTTTGCTATCACAGAGATGATTTTGGAATTGAGGCAGAATGGAATTTTCTTGCAACAAGTCATGGAAAGGGACCTTGTGATGGTGTTTGAGGCACAGTTAAGAGATTAGCTGCAAAAGCTAGTCTACAACGACCTTATGATGAACAGATCCTTACTGCAGAACAGTTATATATACATTTGCAAGTGAAAATATTGTAAATATAAAATGTCACTTTTCAACCAATAAAGAGCATGAAGAGGAAAGCCAACTTCTCCAAGAAAGACACTCAACTGCAAGGACTATTGCTGGTACACAGAAATTACACCATTTACAGCCAGTTTCATTGACTTCTCTTAAGGTTAAACATTATTCATTATCAGATTATTCAAATATTGAGAAAGTTACTGAAAAGGAAGAAGTTGTGACTGAGGAGAAAATACATGGTTTTGTTACTGCTGCATATGATGGCCATTGGTAGGTGGCATATGTGCTGGAAAAGATACCAGAGAATAGAGAAGTAAAAGTCACATTCCTTCATCCTCATGGCCCAAACCCATCATTTGTGTATCCTGGTCAACCAGATGAATTAATCTTACCATATTCAGATATTCTAACACAAGTTGAGGCATCTACTACTAATGGACGAACATACAGGATTTGCAAAGAAGTTACTTTGAAGGCATCCAAAGCTTTGGCAGATCTACAGCACAGAAAGGTAAGAATTAAAAATTAAAATGGTCATGTAACTATATATACACTGCATACATTTTAAGTTGTGATAAATGGAAATCAATGAGCACTATATTGTATGTACATTTTAATATGTTACTTGTATTTGTTAATTAGGTAGCTATCTAGGTATACATTAAAAATTGTTTTCTCTTCTAGAAATCACAATAAATTGGGTGGCCCACAAGAATCTTGTCAACTACTGAAAACCATCACATACATGCACAACATACAGGTGAGGTGGGTAAAGAACAAATATTTAAAAATAAGCATTTGCTTGTTTGTAGAAGGCTGCAGATAGTATGTAGATATGGGTTGTATTTGTAAGAGATTGAGCTGACCTTAGACAAAAATGGTTACTGACATACAAGGTCACAAAGTCATGACTTTTTGACAATTTTTGTATAAAATGACTTTTTTCAAAATGTTGCTTGAATTCATTATTTTTTATACATTGAACTAGTTATCAGCCACTTACAGCTTCTTGGGATTTTGTTGTACATGACTCAAGGTATTAATGTAAAAAAATTGAATTTTTTAGGAGAAGGTATTTTTTTTTTATTCAAGGTCAAAGGTCAACTTTTGAAGGGATTTTTTTATTTTTCACAGTAGAGATATTTAACAAGAGAATAAACAAGGGGCTACTAAAGAGTTTTGAGATGAGACCAAAATCAATGCTCTAGCTTTAATAGTTTTTTAGTTACACAGTTTTGAAAATAGTCATTTAACGCAAAAAAGGTCAAAATGTCACAACTTTGTGACCTTGTATCTGGGTCATTCCATGTCAAGTCAGCCACCTAAAACACTCACCCCTTTCAATTTTGCTCATACTTGGCACAATAGCAGATATACATGCCAAACTTAAATTCCCAAATTATTAGAGCTGACTGACCTTTGGTTACTGAGATACAAGGTCACAAAGTTGTGACATTTTGACCTTTTTTGCGTTAAATGACTATTTTCAAAATGGTGTAACTAAAAACTATTAAAGCTAGAGCATTGATTTTGGTCTCATTTTAAAGCTCTTTAGTAGCCCCTTGTTTATTGTCTCTTGTTAAATATCTCTACTGTGAAAAATAAAAAAATCCCTTCAAAAGTTGACCTTTGACCTTGAATAAAAAAAAAATACCTTCTCCTAAAAAATTCAATTTTTTTACATTAATACCTTGAGTCATGTACAACAAAATCCCAAGAAGCTGTAAGTGGCTGATAACTAGTTCAATGTATAAAAAATAATGAATTCAAGCAACATTTTGAAAAAAGTCATTTTATACAAAAATTGTCAAAAAGTCATGACTTTGTGACCTTGTATGTCAGTAACCATTTTTGTCTAAGGTCAGCTCAATCTCTTACAAATACAACCCATATCTACATACTATCTGCAGCCTTCTACAAACAAGCAAATGCTTATTTTTAAATATTTGTTCTTTACCCACCTCACCTGTATGTTGTGCATGTATGTGATGGTTTTCAGTAGTTGACAAGATTCTTGTGGGCCACCCAATTTATTGTGATTTCTAGAAGAGAAAACAATTTTTAATGTATACCTAGATAGCTACCTAATTAACAAATACAAGTAACATATTAAAATGTACATACAATATGTATAGGTATAGTGCTCATTGATTTCCATTTATCACAACTTAAAATGTATGCAGTGTATATATAGTTACATGACCATTTTAATTTTGAATTCTTACCTTTCTGTGCTGTAGATCTGCCAAAGCTTTGGATGCCTTCAAAGTAACTTCTTTGCAAATCCTGTATGTTCGTCCATTAGTAGTAGATGCCTCAACTTGTGTTAGAATATCTGAATATGGTAAGATTAATTCATCTGGTCGACCAGGATACACAAATGATGGGTTTGGGCCATGAGGATGAAGGAATGTGACTTTTACTTCTCTATTCTCTGGTATCTTTTCCAGCACATATGCCACCCACCAATGGCCATCATATGCAGCAGTAACAAAACCATGTATTTTCTCCTCAGTCACAACTTCTTCCTTTTCAGTAACTTTCTCAATATTTGAATAATCTGATAATGAATAATGTTTAACCTTAAGAGAAGTCAATGAAACTGGCTGTAAATGGTGTAATTTCTGTGTACCAGCAATAGTCCTTGCAGTTGAGTGTCTTTCTTGGAGAAGTTGGCTTTCCTCTTCATGCTCTTTATTGGTTGAAAAATGACATTTTATATTTACAATATTTTCACTTGCAAATGTATATAACTGTTCTGCAGTAAGGATCTGTTCATCATAAGGTCGTTGTAGACTAGCTTTTGCAGCTAATCTCTTAACTGTGCCTCCAACACCATCACAGGGTCCCTTTCCATGACTTGTTGCAAAAAAATTCCATTCTGCCTCAATTCCAAAATCATCTCTGTGATGGCAAAGATTCAAAAAGTTTTTGCAGTTCTTATACTGTCCTGCACACCCATCTGAAAAGTAAATTATTTTGTGGATGGAACCGATGGATGAGATATTATCTTTTAGGAATTTTATCAGATGCTTTTGAAACAAATGTACAGCAACTGTGTTATGGATGTTACACTCTGAAATAATAACAAAGCTAAGGTGAGCAATCTCATCTTCCTTTTTATAGTAAATAACAAATGGATGTAGAGTAGCCATCTCATTGTTCCAGTGAAAGCTCTGAACCTCATCTTGAAGAATAAAGGAATAATTTTCAGCAAAATCACACACAGCAAGGACCTCACCATCTTTCAAAGACATTTTTGTTTCACGGTAATAAGTTGCTTGCATCTTTGTCTTGAAGTCATGTATCTGGTATTCTTTCAGTTGGTTACAGAATTGGTCAATATATTCATCTGTATTCAGTTCTACTGATTCAAGATTTGACCGATCTGTATTGGTCCACTTTTTAAAATTTATGATATCAATGAAGTTGTTTGTAAATATGTCCAGTAGTCTGTTTTTTAAATCTGATGGATCTCCACATTGTCTGTGAGGCATTGCATTCCATAAAGGCAACACAATGACGTACATTCTTAATAGGTGTGTCATCATTTGCAGTTAGTTTTTCTAATTCAGCTCCTACAAACATAAGTTTGGCATTCTGATGAATTGTACAGACACATACTGAGTGAGTTCCTGTTGCTCCAGCAATAACACACTGCTTTGGACGCAATTCTGCAAATTTACTGAATCCCACCTTAACCAAAGGATTTCTTTCTTTGAAAATATGATAGGCTTCTTTTAAATTGCAAAGTAAAAGATGCTTTTGCAAATGTATCCTTCCTCTTTCATTGTCAATGATACTACAATAGTCTTTCTTTCCTGGCATTGTTCTACTGATGTCTTCTGAAAGATAAAATGCTTTAATAGCGTCAACAGTATCCTGTTTAATTCTTTTCCCACCCTTTGGATTTGGGTCTGAAAGGACACCTTTTTCTTCAACTATTTTTTTAGCAATAGATGCTGTATGCCTTGTGTTAAATTCTGAAGCAATTTTCCTAATGCTCCAACTTTTGGGCAATACAGTGAGGATTTTTATTTTATCACTTCTTTTAGTATTTTCATTTTTGAATTTTTCCTTGAGTTGATTTATTATTTCTAAACAGTCTACATCTCCAGATGGCTCCTTAAATTGTGAGTCAGAAATCTCTTTTCCTGCAACTGTTTCCATTCTCTTCTTAACTGTCTCTGTCACCTTGCTTAGTTTTTTAGCTCCATATGACTTTTGCTCTACAAGCTTTCTCTTTTTTATGGGTGATTCACCAATTGAAACAAAAGAAGCATTCAAAGTACACATCTCATGGTTTTGCTCTGAAGTTGATGCATCACTATTGTCAACATTTTCAATTTTCTCAAGATCTTCAGGTGGTTCACTACTACAAGAAGAATCATCATTTATGTCTGAATTCAAAGTGCCTATTCCTTTCTCAGGCAAGGACTCAAGATGTTCTCTACACTGCTTACAAAGTCTGTGATGTAGTGTTAAGTGCAGATCGGGAAACTTATTTACAAGTTCCTGTGGTACAATTCTCAAACTCTTCTTTCGACACTGACCTTTGTGACGCAGCAAAGGATCAGCACACTTCTGTTTCAGTTTTAAATGTTCCATGTTTGTACTCTGAAATCACAAAAGCACAAAGAAAATCCTGAAAAGAAAACAATGAACAATTAATGAATTATTAAATAAATTTTTATACATGTATTTAGTAAAAATAAATTAACTTTAACTTGAAGTCAGGAGTCAACTCTGTAAAGTTGACAGTACTTATATACTAGTTGGGCCTTTGGATCAGCGCTACTCCAGTAGATTTGGGGCTGTCGAGGGGTTTAACCCTGGTTGTCTTTTAAAAGACTTCTTTTGGCACAGGTCACAAAAAGGTTTTTGAACTAATAATGTTAAGTTGAACTAAGTCTTCACTGACACTATATCAGAACAGAACTTTTAAATAAATGAACTGACAAAAAAAATCTAAAATTGAAGAATGATGCCAACTTCATTTATTTTTTATACATTGAACTAGTTATCAGCCACTTACAGCTTCTTGGGATTTTGTTGTACATGACTCAAGGTATTAATGTAAAAAAATTGAATTTTTTAGGAGAAGGTATTTTTTTTTATTCAAGGTCAAAGGTCAACTTTTGAAGGGATTTTTTTATTTTTCACAGTAGAGATATTTAACAAGAGACAATAAACAAGGGGCTACTAAAGAGCTTTAAAATGAGACCAAAATCAATGCTCTAGCTTTAATAGTTTTTTAGTTACACCATTTTGAAAATAGTCATTTAACGCAAAAAAGGTCAAAATGTCACAACTTTGTGACCTTGTATCTCAGTAACCAAAGGTCAGTCAGCTCTAATAATTTGGGAATTTAAGTTTGGCATGTATATCTGCTATTGTGCCAAGTATGAGCAAAATTGAAAGGGGTGAGTGCAAAAAGTGCCATTTTGTGGCTGAGTTGACATGGAATGACTCATCTCAGTAACCAAAGGTCAGTCAGCTCTCATAATTTGGGAATTTAAGTTTGGCATGTATATCTGCTATTGTGCCAAGTATGAGCAAAATTGAAAGGGGTGTGTGTTTTAGGTGGCTGACTTGACATGGAATGACCCTTTCATGCCATGTCAAGTCAATGTTTTACATGCATACAAAAGTGTCAATATTAATTAACACAGCTTCATGTAAACATCTTGCATCTCTACCAAGTCTTCATTTTCAGTGCACATGCCACCTTTTTTCCTTGATTAATTGTACTATTAACTTCATTCCCATCTGCACCTCTTTTGTTCAATACACATCCCCAGGGCCGCCGCTTCCATTAGGCGAGGTTAGTAAATGCTAAGGGCGCCAAAGATCTGGGGGGCACCAGCACCTCCTGCCCTGTGCACGTCTGATAGTATTTACGGCTTAATATGAGTTCCGGGAGTCGTCAATAAGCGAATAACTGTTTTTGTGTGACATATGCCCTTCTTGCTTGGAAAAAACAGTAGATATGTCCTTTTTGCACACATATTTTAGCACTTTTGAGCGTTCTGATTTGTTACTACATATGCCTCGCTTTACTCGCTGTTTTGATTGATCATGACACTTTCTTGAACTGTGAAATGATTTTATAATTTTATAATAAATGTATGTATTAGCAAATTAAAATAGATCAGTGTAAGGCAAATAGTTTCTTCAATATGGTACCTTGATTACTTTGTGGGCAAACCCAATCGTGAAGTGGGAGGCGGGTAGGAGCACCAGCTGCAGTCCTGCTAAGGGCGCCAAATAGGCTGGCGCCGGACCTGCACATCCCAAATACTTAAAAGACTACCACCAAGTGTTTCATCATTCACCATCACAAGACAGTCTGAATCTCCCTCTCTCTACAATCAATAACTTGCTTTTACCCACTTTCACTTTCAAGTCTTTCACACACTGCCACAAAATTCCTAACAGCCTCTTGTGTATCACACTCACTGAGCAAATACCACAGCATCATCCACATACAACAGATTTTACAGGCTCCACCTACTCCCATCATACACCAGATTCAATCCTCTTTCAAACATTCATACTTTCACCTCTCTCATTACTCCATTCATAAACAGATTAAACAGCCATGGAGATATCACACATTCTTGATGCACACCAACACTTGTATCAAACCAGTCACTCGGTTCTTTATTTACTCCCACACATGTACTACTTCCATCATAGGAACTTTTCACTGCATTCCTGAGTTTACCACCAACCCAATATATATGCAAGACCTGCCACGAGGCTTCTCTATTTATTCTATCATGTGCTTTCTTGAGATCTATAAAATCCATGTACATCTTGCAATCCATTCTGCATACTTTCTCAATTACTTATCTCACTGCAAACATTTGATCCACATAGCCTCTTCCACTTTGGAACTCTCCTTGGTCATCACTCACGAAGCATTATAAATAAATAAATAAATAATTATCAAAGACAAAAATCTGGAATGAACAGCATAAAAGTTTTTAGAAACATCTTCATCACTAGAAATACAAGTGTTTCATAATTTCTGGAAAATTATGAGAAACAATTTTATGCCAAATTAATAAAACCAGTAGCATTCAAACCCTATATAAATAGTTTTGAGGAACAAATGTATATGCTTTATCTCTAAAAATGCACTATCTGACCAGATACTGGATATCCAGTATCCAGCAAAATCCCTAGTAAAAAAGAATTCTATATTTGAGGCCCTCCTAGAAAGAAGTGGCTAAGCAATAAAAGTAAAAAATGCCAGAAAATACAGTTACATTTGAAAGTACCATTAACTTTTGACAAAATATCTTCAAAAATTCACAAGTTATGTCACTTTCAAATTGGTACAACTTTAACTGCATTTTTTCTGGCTTTTTTTTACTTTTCTCATTTTGCCACTTCTTCCTTGGAAGGCCTCAGTCAGTCCTGGGGTGGCTAACTTACAGGGTGTCCACAATGTCTTGTCACCCCAGTAAAATACTAACTGATTTTCATTATTCCTTCAGATCCATTTGAAATGTGTGATTGCAGCAACTATATGATTGAATAATGCATACTGGCTAGTACCTGTGTCTATGAGTGACCACATAATAGCAAAACCATTAAAAATATTCATGCAGACTTCCAGGACCAATTCAATCATGCAGCTCCTCGAAAAAGGACTCTGTTAAGATGGGAAAAGAAACTGTAAAAGATTAACCAAGCAGTGGCACGCCATCTAAGTGATAAATAGATTTGAAAGAAAAATGAAAATAGTTATTTTACTGGAGTGACAAGGCATTGTGGACACCCTATACATGTGTACCAGTACCATATGCCACTTATATATTTATTACACTGGTCGGCAAAAGTATTTATGAATCGTAAGTTGTAATATATTTGGAATAAGAATGTATATATATAATAAGATATTTAATTGTAATATAATATTTGATATATTTGACAATAAAAAAGATTAATAAAAGAAAAATACCATACTTATTTGTAAAAATTTATTTATAAATTATAAGCGTCTCGGTGGTGTAGTGGTTAGCGTCACTGACTATGAATCCATTGGTACCAGGTTTGAGACCTGGTGATGGCAGCTGGCACACAGCAAAACCCAGCTGTTCATCCTTCCACAATGAAGAAAGTGGTTGGTAGATAAATGGGTACCCTGGGTGGCCTAGTGGTTAAGACACTGGGCTGCTGGCAGACATGGGGTAATAGTAATTAGGTAAAAGTAATAGTAATAGACTATTACAGGATTTTTCAAGTAATAGATAATTTTTTGGCTGTAATAGTAATAGTAGGCAAAGTAATAGATAAGAGTCTATTACTTTTCTATTATAGTGGCAATGGACATATTGTGTGAACAAACTGAAAAATGAACTAAATCTACTCTAAACTAAAATAAACATGTATGTGAACTAATATTGTGGCAAATATTTCCTTCAATAAAGTAAAATTTATCAAGACCTACAGTCTCTGAAATTGTAATGATTTAGTTGAAACAAATATTTGTTATTTGGCTGCCACTCAGCCTCATCCTGGATCCATGAGTGCAGAGCCCTCCACTGCTCAGCCTCATCCTGGATCCATGAGTGCAGAGCCCTCCACTGCTCAGCCTCATCCTGGATCCATGAATTCAGACACTGCTACATTGCCAACTCAATACCATCTCACACAGGGTGCCCCCCAAGGGGCCTTGGTGAATTAGAATGCTGGGAATGCAGTCAGGGGTCATGATGAGGAGGCATCTTGGACAATGGTGGTAAAGAGGGGCCGGAAGTGAGTGACCCCTCCGAGAACTGCAACCACTGCAGTAGCTAATGGTGGTGATCCCTCAAGGGGGTCTGGTCCCACTCATGCACCAGCTATGGGGTATCATAGGGGCTGCCACAACAGATTGTATGATGGCTGTATGAATGAAGACCACAAACATTTTCATCTTAAGATGTTGACCTGATCTTACGGCCAAGGAGCTGCAAGCATTTTTGGAAAATAAAGTGAACCTTCAGGTTACATGTAGGAAAATTGACTCCAGATGGACTACATACAGTTCCTTTCAAGTTACAGCAGTCTGTGATAATCCAGGGGTATTTATGGATCCAGTAGTATGGCTGGAACAGGTATATATACAGTGGTTCTATGCTCAAGAAGGGAAGAAAAACACCTGTAGCCCCTCTCGCAAGTGCTGGAGAGGGAGACATCATGCGTTGTACTGTGGAGGAAAATCCAGCTGGGTCTAATGCTGTAATTGCTGTGCCTGGTATAAATGGAATTCAACATGTAGAGATGGCTGGCAGAACTCCTGCATCTTCCTAATTGCAACATTCAAGGTAATCTCTCATAACTGTAGAGGCCTAAGCTTAGGCAATAACAGCAAACACAGGTGGATCATAATTGATAAGCTGTTAGAGGATGCCGATATTCTGTCTGCAGGAAACAGGACTTAAAGGACCCAAATAGCCTGTCCAGTAACTTTCATGGGATAGGGGAGGCCACCAAAGATAAACAAGATGGTTTCCTTGCAAGCCACCCACCTGGTGGGGTAGCTATTCTATGGAGGTTGGGGTATGGGAAATATATTAGTGAATTAAAACTTGGTTTGAATTGGCTAACTGGAACAGAAATTTGTGTAGACAATAAAAAAATTTTAATTCTGCATATCTATATTCCTTTTCAGGTAGTTGATAATGAAGATTACCTCATTAAATTGGGGCAGGTCAGCAATATTAGTGACGAGTTGAATACGACATGTGTAGCTATTATTGGTGACTTTAATGCTAATGCACTTAATGATAATTCTTTGTTTAGCAACCACTTAAAAGCCTTCTGTGAAGATAACTTGACCCTTTCATCCATGCGTAGTCTTCCTGATAATAGCTTTACTTATGTTAGTGATAGTTAGCACACCACCTCATGGTTGGATCATTGTATTTGTATGTTCATTATACACAGTGATTCACTGGCCTACTTAGTCAGTGCTCCAGACAACTATCTCTTAATCTTCTATGGACCTCTCATATAATGTTTGTACCTGTTGAGTCTGAAATAAAGTGTTTGTTAACATGCTGCTTCTAATTGCATTTAAATAGACACAAAGATCCTTTTCAAATGAGTGAAGTATCCCACATACAAAAGTAATAGTAATAGATGAAAATTAAAGTAATAGTAATTTAGTAATAGAAGGAATCAAAAGTAATAGTAATAGAAACCCAGTAATTGACCCCATGTCTGGCTACTGGTAGGGCGTGGTTCAGATTCCATATTAAACTGTAGGTCTAAGGTGGAGTGAAAAGCTTGACCTTCATCAGAACGAACAATTCAGGCAGAAGCTAATCAAAGGTTATAAAAACTTATAAAAATTAGTATCCTGTATGGCCACCCTTGTTCTTTTGGACTAGTTCAAGATGCAGAGGCATTGAGTCAACCAACTTTGTGCATTATTCAGGAATGGTTTTATAACACTCTTCTTGAAGAACTCTCCATAAATCTTCTTTATTTTTTGCCTTATCTTCTCTTATTCTTACTTTCTTGCAAGCTCATCCCAAAGATGTTCAACAGGATTTAAATCTGGCCTCCAAGATGGCCATCCTAGCATTTTAAACCTTTCTTCTTGAAGCTCACTGTAGAGCTGTTTTAGTGATTCAGCACTATGCTTAGGATAATTATCCTGTTGAAATATTGTGGGGGTTGTGAAGTTTCTCACCCCCCCCCCCCCCCCCATTTCAAATCTCCTTTTTGGGGTTGTGGAGTTTTTCACAAAAACCTCACCCTAATTTTCAAGTCTTATCTGGTTCTTCTCACAAGTTTTTCTTTCCCCACAAGAGTCTAGTTCAGTGGTTCCCAACCTGGGGTCCGCAGTGGTAGTACTGGGGGTCCATGAACTAATTTCAAAAATACAAGCGGCGCCAGCATAAAATATATTATATACCCTTTAGAGCTTAGACTTAAGAGTTTAGAATTTAGATTATAAATGTTCAGCCAAATCACAATGTAAAGAGCACTACTTCGAATATTAAATTACTTCTCTGGCAACGTGTCAATACAACACCTCCTGTCTCGCCTCTGCCTGACATCTAGCTTAGCTTAGTACCGCATCGATAGCCTAATTGTGTGCAGTGTCGTGTCCATGTATTATTTCTGAATTTAAATATTAAATTGTATTACATCAGTGAAACGGATTCATGTTATATAACTGATCATATGACCCCTGATAATCATGGATTGGTGGTTAAAAACTGGAAGCACATCCAAACAAAAAGATAGTGATAACACAGAGGAAGGTGCAACATGCTCAAATACAAAAACACTGCCTCATCAGTTAAAACGCAAACACCGTAAATATTGTGATGAATATATTTCTTTTGGATTTATGTGCAGAGGCCATAAAGATGATCAGAAGCCACAGTGTGTTCTTTGTTATGAAACATTGTCCAATGAAAGCATGAAGCCAGCCAAACTTTGCCAGCATCTAGAAACGAAGCATAAAGAACACATCGACAAACCTTTTGAATATTTTCAAAGAAGATAGCAAGAACTGCTTTCAAAACAAAAAACAATAGAAAAAATTGCAACTGGCTGGGATAATGAAAATGCTGTGCTTGCTTCATATGATGTTTCTCTATTAATCGCAAAAACTGGAAAACCACACAATAGCAGAACTAATTCTGCCATCTGCCAAAGCAATTGCCTCTAGAATGCATGGAGATAAAGCAATAAAGAATTACAATATGATTTCATTATCAAATACTACTGTAAAGCGACGAATAGAAGACATGTCTGATAATGTTAAAAATCAGCTAGTAAAAAGAGTCCTTAAAAGTCAGTTTTATTCCTTACAATTAGATAAGAGTATGGATGTCTCTAACAGTGCTGAATTGCTTGCATTTATATGGTATGAATTTAATGGTACAATTAGTGAAGATTTTCTGTTTTTGCCAGTCATTACCAACACATACTACTGGTGAGTGTATCTTTAATAGTTTGAATGATTTCATTATTACAAATCAAATTGAATGGTCAAAATGTGTAGGAGTTAGTACTGATGGGGCTCCTGGAATGTCAGGAAAGTACAGAGGGCTCAAGGCAAAAATCCAAGCTATAATACCAAATGTAAAATGGACTCATTGCTGCATACACAGAGAATCTTTAGCAGCAAGAAAAATGCCTGGAAAATTGAAGACGACACTAGATGAGGCAGTGAAAGTGGTCAATTTCATAAAAGCCCAGCCTTTAAATTCCCGTCTTTTTAGTGTTCTTTGTGAGGAGATGGGGAGTGTTCATGAACAACTTCTCTTGCATTCCCAAGTATGTTGGCTATCTCGAGGTAAAGTACTCACCCGCATATTTGAGTTGCGTGATGAAATACGGTTATTTCTTCATGATAAAACATTCCATGGGAGCGAGTGGTTCAATAACTTTTTGTGGCTAGCTATGGTGGCATATATGTCTGACATTTTTACATATTTGAATGGACTAAACTTGAGCTTACAAGGGATAGCTGTAACTATTTTTAAAGTTGAAGATAAAGTAGAAGCCATGATCATGAAATTAGAGTTATGGTCCGAACGTCTACAAAGCGGTGTATTTGAATGCTTTCCGACACTCTGCGAATTTCTTGCAACATCAGATGATGACCTCTCTGAAGAAATTACAAATCTTTTCATTCATCACTTGCATGACTCCAGATTCCTGGGATCTTGGGAGCATTGCTCCAGTAAATTTGACCATGAGAAAAAGTAAATTTGGGTTTGGGTTTTGTTCATCCGCTAGACGTTATGCAATTTTTTTGCGTATACGTTCTTGTACAAACCAATTTTTTTAAATTACAAATTTAGTTATTTTAAGTTTAGTTGGTAATTCCATATTTAACAATTATTTTTATTTTTTGTTAAGCTTCAATGTTTTGATAATTAAAATTTTATTAAAACGTATATTTTTTTAATATAAAATTATCAGGATTGGACTATGTTCCATTGATCTCGGCCAGGTTTGATAAATTGGCCAGATAATTACTTGTGCGGTTTTAAGTAATCCACCATGACTCTAGAATTGAAAAGTTTAGTTAAGTTTAAACTTACTTTAACTTACCTACTTTTACTTACTCTTCCTTACTTTTACTAAGTTTAAAGCACTTACTTTTACTTACTTTCATTGTACTATATTTACCAGTGGCGACTGGCATATAGGAGCGATGGAGCGGTTGCTCCCCCTTGCTTGAAACGATAAATATTAATTTAACGGATAAAAAATATATTAATTTTAAGATATTAAAAAAAATATTCTTGAAATATATTTTAAAAATTCATCTGGCATATCATGATTCATGAGGCATTTTGAGTAAGCCTTCATACAGTACATAATATTCTAAACTTATAGCACAACTTCAAACAGCATACTGCTGTTTGAATACAAAATAATATTGCAGCCGAATGGAGCGATAGATTTTTCGCTCAAGTAAATATAAATTATATTTTACTGTTGTAATGAAAATATAAGTACAATCGCTAATTTTTTTTATAATAACTTTATTTTTACTAATAGTTACTTCAGTAATAATGATATAAGCCATTTATATGTATTTTATTGAAATTATTACTTATTTGTAATTAACTAGAATTGTACGTCTGGCATAGCCGCATATGTTAATACAAGTACTCTTGTGAGTGGCAGTTGGATTTGCGCTAGCCTATTGTGAGTCCGTGTTGTCGTACAATTTTATGAAATCGCACCCCCATACATTTATACCACGAGTCGCCACTGATATTTACTTACTTTTACTCACTTTTACCATACTATATTTACTAACTTTTACTTATTTTGTATTTTTTCAGGTAGTCAATAATCAATAATGGATCCTAATATTGATGAAGTTGGAGAGAAAAGTGAGGGTGTTAAAAGGGGTTACTTTTGTGGTCAATGCAAGAACAAATATTCAAAGAAGCAAAACTGGGAGGAACATTTTAATTCCAAAAAAAATATTTGTTACAATACAAGAGGTCCCAGAGTTTGGGCCCACAGCTTAGATATTGCAGTAAAGAAATACCAGGATGAAGTGCAGCAAAGAGATACGGCAAAGCAGTCATTTAGTTTGTTCACAAAATGTGCTAGTGCTAGACCTCAGAAAAATGAACCAACTTCATCAACTGCTAATCTAGAAAATGAAACTTTTTCACTAGATGTTTCACAGACTGAAGAAAGTGCTTCTCCTCCACCTAAGAAACAAAAGGTAAGTGAGGAATCTGCGCATCAGACTAACAAAACTGCTTTAGAGGAATTTGAAAATTCCCAAATCCAGAAGACATTGAATGCAATTTTGCGCCTAACAAAAGAAACTCACCAAGCTGTTGTGGAAAAAAAGTAAATTCAGAGCTGTGCTCCAGTAAATTTTTTCAAATCTGGAGTCATGATCACTTGCAAGATTTGAAGATCAGTTTTAGAGATTATTTTCCCGTTCCTGATGCCAATAACAAGTGGATTGGGGATCCATTTCACGTGGATGTAAAAAACTTAACTGTAAATGAGGAAAATAGTCTTGTTGAACTTGCGTGTGACATGTTACTAAGGTCAAATTTCATTCAGTACAACCTATCAGACTTTTGGTTGCATGTGAAAAATGAGTACCCAGAACTAGCATCCAAAGCACTGAGATATTTAATGTCATTCCCCACCACATATTTGTGTGAGCAAGCTTTCTCACAGCTGTTTTTTATAAAATCAAAATACCGAAACAGGATGAATGTAGAACCTGATTTACGCTTAAAACTGTCTACTATTGAACCTGAAATTGAGAACATAGTTTCAACAAAGCAGCATCAACCATCTCATTAAATAAGTAAGTTTTTCTTTTTAATCTGTCATTTA
This sequence comes from Bathynomus jamesi, assembly GCA_023014485.1. Classification (NCBI taxonomy): domain Eukaryota; kingdom Metazoa; phylum Arthropoda; class Malacostraca; order Isopoda; family Cirolanidae; genus Bathynomus; species Bathynomus jamesi. The sequence continues at coordinate 1,452,452 of JAJOZX010000052.1, read as the reverse complement.
TTTAATTGCATAGCCAGATATATATAACTTTCACTTGAGAGATAAAAGTTGAAAAAGAGCTTGTTGTTAGGTGGTAAATTCGGCTTGTTGAGTACACATGCCTTTGAAAAACTTGGGGTCCGTATGTAAATTAATTTACATAAAAGGGGTCCTCACCCACTCCTCAGTGGTAAAAAGGTTGGGAACCACTGGTCTAGTTAGTAAGCCTGTTAATTGTAAAAACTCTCTCGGGTAACGTCCAAACTATTTGATCTTGGAAGCCTATTAAAAGGTTATGAAACTGGAATAGAAGGTTGGAAGCCAAGGGAGTTTGGAAAGCCTTTAAAGGTATGATGTGAAGTGCTCTAGCTTGTAATCCTTGGCCAATGTACAATAGGAATAAAGACTTGTTCATAATCCTTATTCCTAGTTATTGTGTTGTCATTTGTAGTTCACCATCATTATTAGTAGTATTAATTATTATTAAAAGTAGACATATATATAGGTTGTTGAAACTGTGACTGAGTATAGATAGGTTTGCCACCCTGTCATGTAACTAGCTAGAGAACCAATTATCATTATTATAGATCACCAGTCACATTATTCCAGAGTTAGGTTTTTGCCCATGGATGCTTGTTTGGCACTGATTATAGGTTGATTAACTCATGTGAGATAGGTTTGCCATAATTGTCAATGTTTGTAGTTATTATTTATGTGCTTTGATTTCATGAGTAAATTATGTTATCCAGTGATCAATTATGAAGTCATGATTCCAGTTAATGTTTGTTGATTAATCGCCTGTTATGTTATGTTATGTTATTATTGTGATTAATGGTGCCTGGTGCATGTAACTAATAATCTTGTGTTGTCTAGGCAACCAGTTGGGATTCAACTCGCATGGTCCAGCTTCATCAGGCTTGGATTGTGGATCCACTCCAGTGGGAGCTACACAGTCCATTGAGGTTGTGTCAACCACTGTTGGTCACTGGGATCTGCCCTGGAATCAGGCCAGTGACCCTAACCCTACTAACTAGCCAGTGTATAAAGAAATTGAAACTCAGGTCATAAAGGGCGGGGGTCAAGTTTGGAGGGTAGCTAGGCTGGGACAGGGGTTAACATTCTAATATGCAAGTCTTTTCCGGTACTTGTCTCCTACTTGCTTTCTATCCTTTCTGCCAAATCTCACTAAGTGTTATTGGTTTTCCAGAGGTTTTGTTAATTGTGATTCATTGCCAGTCTTTTTGTTATGTTTATACTGTCATGCTGAATAACTGTTTATTTCAAATATAATAAAGAGAAAAACAAACAGAGTAGTTTACTTCTATTAGGTCTACCTTTGAATTCCAGCCCTTTCTTGGACTCTGAGTGGTTGGTTCTCCTACTCATTGGAGAGTCAGATTTAGACACCTGAACTGGGGGAAGTCCTTTACAGTTAACATGCGAGTTGGACCTGAATAATCTCCTTGAAATAAACCACTGACAAGAGAGGCATTCCTAGATACTAGAGGGAATTACATCTTTGCCCAGTCTCTTGACTATCCCAAACCTAGAAATGTGAAAAGGTGCTGGGTGGTTCGACAATACAGATACTTGGGGACTACGGCCTACTCAGCCACTGCAGCAATATGAAGTTTGCATAATCCCCAGAAAATTCTTTAGTAGCTGGGATTGCAATATTAATGAATAGATATTTGAATACATATTGATCCTTGTGTCCATTTTCATTCCCAGTGATCCGGTGTAATTTTCCAACTCCCTTTGATGAGAAGCATCCCCACACATTGATTCCCCCACCTCCTCCTTTCACCATCAGAATAAGGCATTCATTCTTATATTCTTCAACAATTTATCTATTAACAATTTTCCTCCTTTTATCACTACCAAAAACTCCAAATCTGCTTTCATCACTCCATACAAGTTTCAACCAGTTCTCAGCATCCCAATCTTTGTGTTAAATAGCAAATTCTAATTGTGCTATCACATTCTTCTTTGACAATAAAAGTTTTTCTTACTCACTCTTCTAGGTTCTAGCAAATATTTTATTATCTGTTAACCTTCTTACTGTATCAGCAATTCAGCATTAACTTTTGTTTCTCCCACTTTCGATAATTCTTTACTCAAGTCATTTGCTGTCATAAATCTATTCTCAAAAGCCAGGAATTTTAGATGCCTTGCATCACACACTGACAAAACCACTCTTTCTTCCAGTTCAGCCTAACTTACAGGTACTTCCTTGGTTTAAAATACATTTCTTATGGTACCTATCTAACTACCTTCACTTATCTTCAGCATTTTTGCAATACTTGTATTGGAATAATTACCCATTTTAACAAGGGCAGTCAATTCTCTTAACTCTTGGCTAGATACTGTAATTTGTGTGTCTTAACCATCCTCTCAAGTTGGAAATATATAAGTAAAAATTTTGTTTAACAGCATTAAAATGAACCTTCCCCTGTTGAGGCTGACAGCACACTAAACTGTGCATAGTCTGTGCTGCTAACTTCAAAATTAGAGGACTTTTAATTTAGCAATGCCAAATTATCAAAATATTGAAGAAACTCTATGGGAATTAATTATGACTTTTAAAGTGGCAAAATATTATATTTAATCTAATAATTACTGTCTTATACTAATTTATTTGTGTTCTGCATAACCTAAATTACCATAAAAAATATATCAACAAAATATATTTTACTAAATCACAAAAAATAAAACTACCATTAATATTGGGATATTTCTCAATTCGTAAATACTTTTGCAGACCAGCCTATACACATTCTACATTCTATAATATAGGCCTATATTTATTTCAATAAATATTTTACGTGTTCTACACCACATTTATTTTAACTTCTGGCACAATTTCAAAAACAGGTTGGCCACCTTAGATTTAGCATGTAGGTCCTAAGCAGGTTAGCCAAGAATTGTGTAGTTATGAAACAACTTTCCAAACTAGACTTAATGGCTGTGTGTGTTAAGATCTTACCTTTCTGCGCTCATCAAATTCTGTCTTTTCTTTTTTGATGAGTTTATCTTTACTTTCTAAATTATAATTAAAAAAACTCTTCCTTTTCCACTTAAACATATTTTGTTTAATTTTTATGAAATTATGAAAAGCCCTTAAAATGATATGATTCCATAACAAATAAACATCTCTGAATCAATGCCTGAAGAGCAGAGCTAAACTAAATTTTAAATAGGTAATAAAATCATTACAATAGTGCCAATATCTCAGTAGTCCAGACCCCTATTTTTCAATTTTCCAAAATATATATTGTGAATTGTAGCTAAACTAATTACTGTATTATTAACATACATATATATACACACACAAGGTCTCTTCAAAAGGTATCCAGACAGGGTGTTTATTTTTAGAACAAAGTCACACTTGGAGTTGTGACTGTGCTAAACATGTCTTTGCATGTTGAGACAAGTTGACTGATAGGGTTGCACTTCATTGTGTAGTGTCAGTCCACTGTGGTTAGCCAATAAAGTTAAACGTGTTTTGTTTTGCAACAATTTCTTATGTTGGTCATGTTACTAGTTTTTTTACTGTGAAAGTGTTGTGCACCATATGCTCCAGAGGACAAACAATCAATAAGGAATTTTACATTGAAGTTTTGAGACACCAATATGAAGCAGTTTGGAAGAAACAGCTGCAGAGGTGGAAGTCTGGAGACTGAATACTTCATCACAATAATGTCAATCTCATTCATTGCAACTTGTTCAGCAATTTTTGGCCAAAAACACTAGCCCCTCCAGGTACAGCAACCTCCATATTTGCTGAATTTAGCTCTGTGACTTTTTTTTTTGTTTCTGAAGCTCAAACAAACCCTGAAAGGAGACTGATTTGATATCGAGACCATTAAAATAAATTTGACAAAGTAGCTTTTGGCCATTCCAAAAAGTGCTTTTGAAAAATGTTTTCAACAGTGGAGTGGCAGGATCACTGGGCAAAGTGTGTGGCTTCAGAAGGAACATACTTTGAGGGAGATTAATCTCCAAACCCTGTAAGCAGTGGCGTATCAAGGGAGGGGCGAGAGGGGCAACCACCCCAAGTGGCACTTCCCGAGGGGCAGCAAATTACTGTCAGGCGGGCGCAGTATGCAAAAACTTAAATAAAGCAACTTCAATTTTAACTTAAAATTGAAGTTGCTTTATTTAAGTTTTTCTTCCAATAAAAGTTTTGTTTAGAAGTGTATTTTTGTAAAGGAATTGTTTTTAAAATTGAAAATTGTTACGGGGGGGGGACAAGTATTGGTACGCCTCTGCCTGTAAGTACCATATTTTGTGTATGATTGTATCAGTCCAGATACTTTTTAAACAAACCTCGTATATATACTTATTAAATAATTCTGAAATTAAGAATTACTTTGCACCTACATAAAATATAGAATAAAGCGTATCTCATAATTTATTAAAATCATTATAATATAATGTAACTTGAAAGTGAATTAGAAAGGAGTCCCAAATGAAATTCTTCTCTATAAGCAATCAGCATTGACTAAGGCACTGATTCCTAACCTTTTCTAGTTTAAGGTACCCAACTGCCATCTGTCTTGTTTTGCAGCATGCTTGAGAATTTTGTTTCTTGTTTCACAGTACCCCTAGGTTTCAAGTCTCCCACTGTTAAACAAAGTTCTTCCCCCTTGAACATCATATAATTTCAAAACAAGCCTATATACAGTATCTTTGTAGGGACATAATAAATTGTGGATATTTCCGATTTTAAATTTGCCCAAGTTAAGTAATTTTTTAATTTATTATTTTGGGGATTTGGGTGAAATTTGGTGGCACTACAGTTGGGAAATACTGACCTAAGGACTCATTTAGTTTGGTAAACTTTCATAAAAAAATTTTAAAAATAAAATTTGTTATTATGAAACAAAACCTGGAAATTATTTATATTAAGGTCTCCACCAAATTGACAATACTGGCTATCAAACATTTCAGCATAACTTTAGGAGTCTAATGGTATATGTTATTATTTGCGCAATTGCATATTTATAATGTTATAGACTTTTAAAGAAATTTTCTTAACTCCATTTTGGTCATAATTTTTTGAATGACATCATCATAAGTGTATCTACTTGGGTGGAAAAATCACATTTGGCTACAAGAAATGAGGTATGCGGCTACAGTGTTTCCCATTTTCTTCATTAGTTGGTTTTCCAATATGGCGTGTGAAGGATGTGAAATGTATTTTGAAGATATGATTATAGATATTAACAATATTGATAATTCTGCTGTAGAGATTTTTGTCAAACATGGTGTGTTACAGTCGTCTTTTAAATGTAGAAAGTGTGGATCTGAGTGTTCCTATGATGAATCCATTGATATTAGGGTTAGGTAGGTGGTTAGGTAGGTGGTTAGGTAGGTTAGGTTAGGTAGGTTAAGTAGGTTAGGTTAGGTAGGTTAGGTAGGTTAGGTTAGGTAGGTTAGGTTAGGTAGGTTAGGTTAGGTTCTCTAGCAATTTGGACACTGGAATGCATTTTTCTAGTAGTATTTGATGTGCAATGTTAAAATCTGGCCTTCATTTTATGGGGAAATGAACCAAAATATGTCAAAACTTTGAAGTCTCATAACTTTTGATTGGTTCATTTCCGCATAAAATGAAGGCCAGATTTGAACAAAGCACATCATACACTATTAGGAAAATGTATTTTGGCATCAAAATTGGGTGGAGACCCTAATGTAAATATTTACCCAAAACCCCTTGGCCAAATAATTTATAACATGTATAAGATTTCTGACAGACTTCTGAGAAACTAACTTTAAGCCTCGCTGGTGTAGTGGTTAGTGTCACTGACTACGAATCCATTGGCCCTGGGATTGAGACTCAGTGATGGCAGCTGGCGCGCAGCAAAACCTATTTCTCCTCCCACACAATAAAGAAAGTGGATGGTAGATAAATGGGTATAGGGTGGCCATTTAAAAAGGAGGACACTGCATATGTGGCTGTACGTTAACATATATATATTTTATATATATGTTAACATACAGCCACATACGCAGTGTCCTCCTTTTTGGAAATGGCCACCCTAAGGACAGAGTGCTCAAAAGGCAGACTGTCCACCTAAAGCCAGATGTCTGGCCACCCTAAATGGGTACTGTGGGTGGCCTAGTAGTTAAAACACTGAGCTGCTGGTGGTGTGTGGTTCGGATTCCATGTTAAACTGTAGGTCTAAGGTGGGGTGAAAAGCTTGACCTTAGTCAGAATGAACAATTCTGGAAATTAACCATTTATAAGGTACATATAAACAAAACTTTTGAGGCAATAAATTAGCTGTAAAATAACTTCTGAATGTTTTAATAACTTTTGGTTTATTTACCTAGATTAAAATCAGTTTAAGTTACTGTACATACAGCCCTACTTATTCCCCGAAAGTATTTGTTTACTTTATTAAAGTCTAAATATTTTTCAGATCCAGGTAAGCCTATTTTGTCAGTATTTGAAGGTGTTCTTCTTTTTTATTAATGTTCAGAAGTATTTGCAAATCAAAGTATTCCATTCCAATGAGTATTTAACTCAGCGCCGTAACTAGGGAGGGGCAACAGGGGCAGCTGACCCGGGCCCCAAATCACAAAGATATATTATACTATTTTTACTAAAAAAATTATGATTAAACGAGATTTGACAAGTAACCAAACAGTCAACTCTCGGAACTACTTTCTATGGGCGTATACATCGCACATCACTCACGTAACAGATATATCAGCCGTACTGCGGTTTGGTGTTGTTTGGAATTATAGGCTTTTTGGTCTACTTGTGAAATGTATTATACACCTATTGTACCTACAAAATTAGTAAAAAACGCTAACATTTAGCAGCTTTCATCCAAAAATGTTGCTTGGGCAGGTGTTTAGATTGGTATTCAGTTATTAATCAATAATCATGCCATTTACCAATGTTATATCATAGGAAACTACGTAATGCTAGAAAGCAGCGTAGACATAACTTTAATTTGTATATTTTGGCGTTATTTTAGGCCGAAATGAGTGACGAATTTATTTGTTATCGATTTCCAGTATCTAGAAAGTATGATGAATTAGGTTCATGAAAGTTTTTCAAAGAAAGAGGATTAATAAAAGCAAAAATTAGGATCTGTACTGTTTTTATTAAAAACAAGAAATAAGATTGAAGGTGGCGGTTGAGATTTGGAAAAAAGAAAAGTATTATCTTTGAAAAAAAAAAAAGAAGAAGCTTTTTAAATGTAGTTTATGTTCTAAAAATTCAATTATGATAGTTAAATATGAACTAGAGTTTAAAGTAAACTAACAAAAATTATTCTTTTCTTGGTTGTAATAGTTTTTTAAAACTGTCACGTAAAACGCTACATTTGATATGATACCCACCAATTTTTTAAGAGGAAAAATCCTAAGTAAAATTTCCCCTCTAAATCATTAATTTAATGAGGCGTAAGTTATCTAAATTATAATTATATTTATTATTTTTTATGTTTTGATAAATATAAAAAGAGATTAAGGTCTTTAAAAACTCTGACTTTAACTTTCTTTCTGGGCTTTCACATGCGGAAAAAAATATTCGAGTTAAAAATGGCTTCGACTAATTTGGCATTGAAATATAGACAGGACTTAGATGTCCACGAAATTTCAAGCAGAAATTCAGTTTTAAACAACAAGCTTTGTGGCAATACTTCCAGATGTGACATTAGCCTCTCCTTATGATCTTCAATAATTATTATATGAATATTCTTTCTCGAAATCATACCCAAACATTGAAGTTGTTTTACTTATTTTTCTTACTTTGCCAATAAGAGTAGCTTCTTGTGAACAAAATTTCAGCAAGTTAAAACTAATAAAAAATTATTCGAGGTCATCAATATGGCCAAGAACGTCTTTCTAATTTGGCCATTATATCTACAGAAAGTGGAATTGCAAGAAAGCTAAATTATGACACGCTTATAGATGAATTTGCATCAGTTACGGCACGGAGAGTGAATTTGTAACTAAATTTCTAGATTTTATTTTATATGAGAGAAAGTAAGACTGTACAGAATATCTCATTTCTTAATGAAAACATTTTTTGTCAAATTTCTTCAATGTGTACAACCTAGTACTTTTATTTATAGCCTAACATTATATGTAGTAAATTTTATATCCCTCGTCTTTCTGACCCACTGCCTCGGGGCGCACAAACACCCAGTTACGGCCAGGGCCGGCGAGAGCTGCCCCGGGCCCGGGGAAGGATTGGTATATGGGCCCCCTGTTTACTCAATATTTTATTATGAATGTTTTTTGTGCACATAACAAGCAAATTGATTATATGTCCAAGTCACTATTCAAAACGTACAGTATGAATAAACAACTCGGAAGAAAACGACCATTTTATTTTTCGAATCAATCATATTAATTCTATCACCATACAATTTACTAATGCAGTACCAGTCCATGCAGGCAAGACAGTTGTTTACTGCAAAATTTTCAAAATTAGAAGTGTACTTTCTTTGCCTTCTCTCTAGCAAAGTGGTAAATGATTCTGATGAAATATAATACACGCTGACTGGCTTTCAATTACAATGGTTCCCAGATCTGTCAGTCGTTCTTGGGGATTGGTGGACCGCAGATAATATTTTATCTGCTTCAGTTTGACTGATAATCTTTATAAAATGTATGTTCATTAATTATATTTCCTCTCTGTTATTTAATCAATTGCTTTATTAATATTTTTAGACTTTATCCCTCCTCTTTCCGGGCCCCGGGGATTTAACCCGGCTTCCCCGCCCTCTCGGCGGCCTTGGTTACGGCACTGATTATATAGGGTGATCCAGAGAAATGGGACCCAAAAGAAACCCCTGTAACTCTTAAAGTATAAGTCCTTTTATAAAATCATACGCATCATTCGAAAGAGGATAGTTACAAGTTTGTACAGGATTGTATAGGTTTTGAGTTTTGACAATACAAGACAAGATACAAAACAAAATAAAAGTGTTAGTTAAAACTAACCCTTCAAGATGACTGCATGGACTGTGGAACAGCTGCGTTTCATAACAGCAATATTATGAGCATGGAAGAAGTGTAGTTTCAGCTCTTAGAAGGTGATTTTGACATCTGAAAATTTGTCTTGAAAGATCTTTGAGCTGAAACTACACTTCTTCCATGCTCATAATATTGCTCAGTTAGGAAACGCAGCTGTTCCACAGTCCATGCAGTCATCTTGAAGGGTTAGTTTTAACTAACACTTTTATTTTGTTTTGTATCTTATCTTGTCTTGTATTGTCAAAACCTATACAATCCTGTACAAACTTGTAACTATCCTCTTTCGAATAATGCGTATGATTTTATAAAAGGACTTATACTTTAAGAGTTACAGGGGTTTCTTTTGGGTCCCATTTCTCTGGATCACCCTTTACTTGCAGTGAAATGAAAACAAATACCATGGTTTAGAATATCTGTATACTTTCATCCAACTTATCGTAAAAATATTCAAGAAAAAATGTGTAATAATGTTTAAAAAACTAGAATGCTGCCCAAGATGCTGCCTCCCTATATCCCACAACACTTGTGTTGAGCTGTGGGATCTATCACCTAAATGTACATAATATATATGAAATAAACTAGTACCATTCATGCAATAAAAATGGGCTTAAACACTATCACCAGATGTCCCTTGCAGACATCAAACTATCCAACCTTCTTTTGAAGGAATTAACTGTATCTGAAGTCACACTTCTGTCAGACTGTTCCAAAACTTAATTACTCTGTTTGTAAAACTATGTTTTCTTAAATTTGTTCTACATCTTGGCTTAAATAATTTCGTACTATGACTTTAGTCTGGTTATTGTGATCTTTAATGAAAAGAGAATCAAACTCCATCTTATCCAACCCTTAATTTTACTACCTTAAACTATACCCAATCTATCAACATATGCGTCTAATCGATTTTTAAACATGTTTATAGACGTGCTACTAATCACTTATACCGGCAAACTATTCCAGCTATTTACTATTCTATGCGTAAAAAAGTTTTTGGCAACTGTTCTCTCGAACCTTCTACTTGTCAACTTACACCCGTTATTTCTAGTCCTATTATATTGAGATATTTCGAAAAAGGTATCTCTATCTACGTTATCGAACCCATTCATAATTTTGAAAACCTGGATTAGATCAACCCTTAGCCTCCTAGTCTCGAGTGTAGTCAATTTTAACTCTTTAAGCCTATCCCTCGTACGACTTTGACCTAAGCGACGAAATCATCTTAGTTGCTCGTCTTTGAACTCTTTCGATTTTGTCTATATCTTTGCCCATATGCGGATTCCAAAATTGGATCGCGTACTCCAAATGGGGCTTAACTAATGATTTATAAAGAGGAACTATAATATCGCGCGATTTGTACTCAAAATTCCGAGCTATAAAACCTTACACTTTGTTCACTTTATTGACCGCTGCTGTACTTTGTTTTGCTACTTTTAAATCACCAGTGACCAGTGGTGTAGTGCTAAATAAAGAAGTGAGGAAACGCATTTTGAAAGTGTTACTCAGATGCGGGGGGGGGACAATGGCGAGCGCGGCGAGCCCATACAGCTGGGGGTCCGGGGGCACTGTAAGCCCCCCGGGAAATCTTTTGAAATCTGACCAATTTCAGGGATATTTTGAGGTCATATGCACTGGATATTAGGATATATTCCAAGGTTGAAGATGCAGTATTTCCAGTGTCATTAGACATACGACATCCAGTACGATCAATAAAAATAGCTAACAACTGGAATGATTAACTAAAAAAAAGTTAACAACTGGTACGCCGTGGTGACTGTTTCACCAGATCTTTATAGGCTAGCATTGCCTCAGTCGAAGCTAAAAGAAATGAAACAGTTTATGATTCTTTCTCATATTTCTTCTAGGGGTGGGAATTAAAATTTCATGACGTTAGAGATTTGTAAGTTCGGATTTATTTGAAATAGTGAGGGAACGCCGTTCCGTCTACCAAAAAAAGTAAGGGAACGCCGTTCCCACGCGTTCCCACAGCACTACACCACTGCCAGTGACTATAACTCTTAAATCTTTTTCCTGCTCTACGCTTATCAACTCTTTCCCTGACATACTATACGCAAAATTACCGTTACGCGAACCTATATGTAAAATTTTGCACTTATCGACGTTAAATCTCATTTGCCATGTGACTCACCAATCAACGATTTTATTCAGATCATTCTGGATTTTACCTCTATCTTCGTCATTAACAGTGGTGGGCACCATTAACCAAAACGTTAACTTCGTTAACCGCTAATCCGTTAACCAAAAAGTTAACTTCGTTAACCGTTAATCCGTTAAACATGTAACGGAAGTTACCGATAAACCGTTAACGTTAACTTTTATTATAAAAAAAATGAAAAACACAATATATATATAATTTAATTTTCCCTCTTCTTCTCGTTCTCCATTTTGTCCATGATATGCATGTTGCCCTTCATGAAAATTAGCATATCAAAGTTTTCATCAGACAGGGATGATCTCTTGGCCCTCAGGATGTCCTTGCCCATAGAGAACAAACGCTCCACTGCAGCACTGGAGGGGATGGCTGTGTTGAACTTGATGAACAAGTCCACCAACACTTGCTCACCCAAGAAGGCAGCATCTGTCAGCAAGTCCTTGGAGTTGGTCTCCAGCCAGGTCTTGACCAAGTTCTGGGCCTTGCCCTTGAGTGACCTGTGGCTTCTGCTGCTCTCTTTTGTCTGGATGACAGCACTGAAGAAGAACAAGATAAAAAATAAAATAACCCTTACCTTTGTTATTTGGAACAGATATGGCACAGAATATTCGGGAAGTAATTGCACTGAAATTTCTTCGGTCTTCACAGCAGAGATACTAAAGAGTAAACAGCCTCTGGCGCCACACGCTCACATTTACTTCTCAACGCCATCTATTATCTCATAAAGAAACTAATTCACATTGGGACTTGAAAGTACCGGCAGGATCAACCGGGTAGAAAAATAATTATGGAGATTTTGAAGATGTGGTACCTAGAAGTACCGCCAGGACATAAAGGGTTAAGGTGAAAACGCTCCCATTGTAAGACATCAATTGACTTAATTTATGTCATCAAAGTGACATGAGAATTGAAATCTCACCTGATCAATTTTATGGTTCTTGAAATGTATCAAGGAGACTACTAATAAGGTACTCACAGACATATTATAAATATACATGACTTACTTGACAACGATTATTTTTAAATATTCACTAGCACAAACATGTTGCGCAAGAGACAGACTGCAAATGAAACGAATGTAGTTATTTGTTGTAATTGTTACATATATATTATTGAAAGTGCCTTAAAATGCTCGTGATATTTCTTGAAAGAAGTTGAAACATTCAACTCAAATGGCAAATCTTTCCGCCTGATTTTACAGTCGACCATGTTTTGCTCAAACCAATGCCATAAATAACTACCATATTTGGTAAGACACAAATTGTGGCGACGGAAACAAATATATCGCCTGATTTTGCACTGCGGAAATGGAAATTCGTTCATCACTATTAACAGTGGCGGATTAATTGCGCACCTGCTCAGCACTGAAAATAATAGAAACTTTTAAACGTTTATTTATGAATTTTTTGGGTTAACGGACTTGAGTTAACGGAAGTTAAATGTAACGGAAGTTAATTAGTCCGATAATGATTTTCAAAGTTAATTTAAAAGTTAAATCGTTAACGAAAAAGTTAACTTCGTTAATTAATGATTAACGGTTTGTGCCCAGCTTTGGTCATTAATCGCTCTATCACCCAGCTTCATGTCATCCGCAAACTTTGAAACTGTACTGACTAGGCCAACATCTAAATCGTTAATATATATAAGAAAAAGAAAGGGGCCCAATACAGAACCCTGAGGAACGCCACTCGCTACATTAGCTCAACACGACTCCGCTCCATCAAAGACCACCGTCTGTTTCCTACCTGGCAACCACTCTTCTACAGACTAAAACTTCTATCTAATTTATTACTACACCCCTGATTCCATGAGCCTTAGTTTTCTCAATGAGTCTTTTGTGCGATACGGTGTCTGTTAGAAAATCTAGAAGAGGAAGAACCATTGTTGTCCCAAGGCGATATGATGACTAAGCTGATTGATGCAGCATTGCTTGTATATATTAAGTTAAGGTGTATATATATATCCATCTCATAATTGTAAGGTTAGTGAAAAATTAACTTAATTTAGAGCTAGCATTTTTCGGCTCTTGTGGCATCATTGTTTGGGCACTCTTGTGGCATCATTTTGGGGCGCTGCGCGTCTTTTCTACTCGTTTGTGGAATGCCGTACTTACAAAGTGTGGTCTTATAGAGAGCTCTCTTGCAATTCAGTTTGGTTGTTTAGATACAAGATTGTTGCATCGTGCAATAGTGCAGGTTGTGTTGTTGTTGCAAGGTTGAGAAAGACCATAAATAGTGCCCCTTTTGTTTTTATCTTAAATTCATGCAACTGAGGCCTAAGGTAGGCCCACATCGAGTCAGCAACCCTGAGGTAGGACCTAATAGGACCTCAAGTCTGTAAGTTTTTAATTTTAGCTTAACTTGGGCTGTAGGTTGAACTGGCCCTTTAGAACTTGGCCGTTCACGGCTCAGCTGGGATTTTGAACCCAATAAATAAATAAATAACATGGTCCTTCGAACCGGATTCTAGCCCAAGACTGAGTTAGTGACTATTTTTCGGCAAAGTTCTGATTGTGCAAATTGTAGCCCAAGTTAGGCCTAGACGGGTTGAGCATTATTGAGTTAAGGTCCCAGGGTAGAAAGTTTGGTCGCCCAATTGCGAAACTTGGCCACTCGTCTGTCGCTGTTTTTGGCCTACATTTTTACCGGTTTGGTTAATTTTGGTTTATTATTGAATTAAGGTCCCAGGGTAGAAAGTTTGGTCGCCCAATTGCGAAACTTGGCCACTTGTCTGTCGTTGTTTTTGGCCTACATTTTTACGGGTTTGGTTAATTTTGGTTTATTATTCGTAGGCGAAGGTTGCAGACTTCGGTGCGCCAGTTACTTGGGTGGAAAATTTGGTATTCCATACTGGTGGTTAGTTAGTACCCCACCCAGCAATTCAGTTTATTTGAAAAAAGTAAAATTTGCGTTTGATCAGTTTGGTTAAGTATTTTTGCCAATTCAGCTCATTTGGCATTGAGCCCAATTGTTGTTTGCATTGAAGATGAGTGCATCTGAATTGAACAAGTTTAAAAAAAGGAGAAGCGCCTACAAAGGTCTAATTACAAAGGTCATTGCCACTATAGATTCTACCATAGAGCAAGAGGATTTAAGCTTAGTGACTGCGCAGCTTTCCATATTAGAAACTAAAAAGGTTGCTCTAAGTGAAGTAAATGTTAAAATTGAGGCTCTTATAGAAGAGGATGAAATAGAAAATAACATAATTTACTTTGAAGAGATTATTGATGATATAATTAAAGTAGGCCACCGAGAAAAATAGTTTAGCAGCTCAGTACAGTTAGAGACCAGGTCTAATAATGAAACACAACACTCAACAAATGGTGTTTGTGAAGTTAAGGTTAACAGATCTGCAGTTCAATTACCGAGGCTTGTACTCAAAACATTTTCTGGGAGTATTCAGGAATGGCAAGGATGGGCAGACAGTTTTCAATCAGCAGTTCATTCTAGTCAAGTGTTAAGTGCGGTGGAGAAGTTTAATTATTTGCAGTCCCTCTTGGAAGGGGAGGCAGCAAAGACAATAGCAGGATTAGCATTAACAGAGGCTAATTATAATGTGGCTTGGGATATATTAAAGAAACGGTTTGGTAAGCCAGAGATCTTAATTAAAAGCCACCTCCGTGAACTTTTAGCTATACCTCCTGTTAATAATCCTAATAGTGTCAAGGAGTTACGGCAGTTATATGATGAATTTGAAGTTAGAACTAGGTCCCTGGACAACTTGGGTGTAGGAATGGAAAGGTATGGTATAATGTTGGTTACTATACTGGAGTCTAAATTGCCTAGCTCAATTTTGCTTGAATTAAGTAGGGGACACTCTACAGAACATGTGTACATCCCCCTTCAACAGATGTTAAGTCTTTTAGGCACAGAATTAGCAAGACGAGAGGGAATTGAGTTTGCACAGTGGGATGTTAAACAAGGGGACAAAGGCAGGCACAGCACCAAAGTTTACAAAAAGGAATAGCTCAGGTACAGTGTCAGCTCTACATGCATCCTCTGAGAATAAATTAAAGGGAATCAAGGAATGCATATTTTGCGAAGGCAACCACAAGTCATATAAATGTGAGGTGGCTGAGGCTTTACCCTTTGAGGAGAGAAAGGACAGGGTAACTAAGTCCACAGCATGTTTTAAATGTTTTTTGAAAGGTCACAGAGCAAGGTTTTGTAAATTTAAAATTTTGTGCAAAAAATGTCATGGCAGGCATCAGCCATTATTGTGTGAAAGCACTCCTAGTAGGCCTACCCCAGCAGTAGAGACATCAGTGGCACATGCCACTGCTATGAAAGGGAGTAAAAGTAAAGGGGGATTATTGCAAACTGCAGCAGCCTTATTAATTGGGAATGATGTAGAAGCTACTGTAAGAGTGTTGTTTGATAGTGGTAGCCAGTGTAGCTTTATTAAGACCAGAATTTCCAGAAAATTGAAGTTTAAAGAACTTAAGAGGGAAAATTTAAGAATTTCTGGGTTTGGGGGTTCCGTTCAAAACCGAACCAAATTTAAGAAGGTAGAAGTTCTGGTTAAGGGGTTGTTACCGCAAAGTCCCACTATCAAGGTCCAAGCTGTAGAGATTGAGGAACTTTGTGCTCCAGTCACTACTTGTTTAGATATGGCATGTGTCCAAGAATTGCAAGTTAAAAGAATTAATTTGGGCAATAATAAGTTTGAAGGAACAGAAGATATTAGTCTTTTGATTGGAGCTGACTATTATTGGGACTTCATCACTGGTAATATTGTCCGCACATCTCGAGGGCCGGTAGCTATTGAAAGTAAGCTAGGCTGGATGCTACATGGTAGCTATTGCAATGAAATGGAAGTTAAGGCTCTTTTTGTTAAGATTGAGGAGAACAGCCATGGTTTGGAAAGGCATTTGAAAGCGTTTTGGGAACTTGAATCCATTGGCATAAAGGACAAACAGGCAAGTACAGTGAACAATGATGTTTTAGAGCAATTTGAAAAAGGGATTGGGTTTAGAGATGGTTGCTATGAAGTTGGCCTCCCTTGGAAGGATTCTTGCAAACCCAGTTCAAACCTTCAGCTAGCTAATCGGAGGTTGGAGACTTCATTGTACAGGCTAAGAAAAAATGAGTTGTTGTTGATTGAATACAATGAGGCCATCCTAAGCTATGTAAGGGAGGGCTATGCTGAAAGGGTGCAAGGTGAGCTAGTGAGCCAGGAGGCACATTATCTGCCACACCATGCAGTGGTACGGCGAGACAAAACTACCACCAAACTGAGGGTAGTTTTTGATGGCTCAGCCAAGGACAAAGGTGGTGTGTCCTTGAATGACTGTTTGGATGCTGGGCCAAATTTAACTGCAGATTTATTTTCCTTGTTACTGAGATTCAGGTTTGGTAGAGTAGCATTGACTGCAGATGTGAAGCAAGCCTTTTTGCGGATAAAGTTAAAACCAGAGGACAGAGATGCAGTAAGGTATCTGTGGGTGGATACGAAAGACTTGTTGGAAAATGAACCTAAGGTTCAAGCATATAGAATGAAGTCAGTGTTGTTTGGCCTCAGCTCTAGTCCATTTCTGTTGGCAGCTACTATGCAGTACCATTTTAAGAAATATTCTGAAGTCTATCCTAACACTATTGAACACATAAGGAAAAAATTTTATGTTGATGATTTGCTGTGTTCCGTGGATAATACAGAAATGGCTAAACAGATATTCATGGAGGCTAGAGCTATAATGAGGGAGGCTGGCATGGAGCTTAGAAAATGGCAGACCAATCATTCTCAATTACAAGAGTTTATGAGTCAGTCCTGTGTAATACCTGATGCAGCAGAAAGTATTGAGGATTCTGGTATTAAGGAGTTGTGGGCAATAGACGCAAAGGTGCTAGGCATTGTTTGGCAGCAAGATGATGATTTGTTTACCTTCAATGGGAAATCTTTAGTAGAGCTGGCTGAGAATGAGACAAGGTGGACAAAACGTAAAGCTCTTAGTTTGGCTTCAAAGGTCTTTGATCCTCTTGGATTCCTGGCTCCATTTGTGATAAAGTAAAAAATTTGGTTTCAGAGCCTCTGGGAAATTGGACTTGGTTGGGACCAAGAGTTACCTGATCATATGGTGGTAAGGTGGAAATATTGGTTCAAAGAATTGGCACATCTTGGAGACATTGAAATCCCAAGATGGTACTTTGGAGAGTTGAACAATAGTCCAGACAATTTGGAGCTGCACATCTTTTGTGATGCAAGTGAGGAAGCCTATGCAACTTGTATTTATATAAAAGGCGCATTGCAAGAGGAAGTAAGTTGCAGGTTGGTTGCTGCAAAGAGCAGAGTAGCACCTTTGAATGGGCTTTCTGTTCCAAGGTTGGAATTGATGGGTGCAGTTATTGCTAGTCGGCTTGCAGTTACAGTACAAAAGTCTTTGGCCCTCTACGAAATTCCAAGCTATTATTGGACAGACTCCACTATAGTTTGGCACTGGTTAAGAAGCCAGGCAAGGAAATGGAAACCATTTGTTGCCAATAGGGTGGAGGAAATTCAAGCGCACACAGATCCCAAGCAATGGAAGCATTGTCCAGGCACCCAAAACCCCGCTGATTTACCAACACGAGGAATTTCAGTGAAAGATCTTGCACAGTCAAGTTTGTGGTGGAATGGGCCAGAGTGGCTAAAACTTGGAAGTGAAAACTGGCCTTCTAATCAGCCTATTGTAGGAGAATGCCAGGCTAAAGAAGCATGGGTGAGTGAAGTGAGAAAATGCACTGTGAACAGTTGTCAAGTTATGCAGCAGGACCCCATACTGAGGCTTGAGGACATTAGCAGTCTGAAAAGGTTGTTAAGAGTGACAGCATGGGTATATAGGTTTACCAACAATATTAAGGGAGAAACAAGAAGGGAAGGAATTCTGAACAGTAAGGAGATTCAGCAAGCCAGGAAATACTGGGTGGTATATGTGCAAAAGGAAAAATTTGGTGGAGAGGGAATTGCTCACCAGCCGTCCATTACAGGTTCTACCAACACATTCTGCTCTCAAGGGTTTGGATGTGTTTTTGGATCAGGATTTATTGAGAGTAGGAGGTAGACTACAGTTTTCTGGGCTTCCAGAGGAGAAAAGACATCCAATTTTGCTACCTTCTGGGGAGTACTTTGTGGACCTTTTGATCCTGGATACTCATAATAAGCTGTTACATGCTGGAGTTAGAGAAGTGATAATAGAGATCAGACAACAGTTTTGGATTCCCAAAATTAGACAAGTAGCAAAAAAGGTCTTGCATAAATGTGTGGTTTGCAAGCGTTGGAGTGCAAAGCCTTATTATGAAAAGGTGGCTCCACTTCCAAGAGAACGGTGTGTCTATACTGCCCCATTTGATGTAGTGGGAGTAGACTTCGCAGGTCCAGTCTATGTGTATGAGCGAGGGGAGTCTAACAAAGGTTATATATGTCTTTTCACATGTGCTACCACCAGAGCAATCCATTTGGAGTTGGTAAGCAACTTAAGTAGTGATGTATTTCTTTTGGCCTTTAAAAGGTTTGTGAACAGAAGGGGTTTCCCAAATAAAATCATATCGGATAATGCAAAAACCTTCAAAAAGGCTGCAAAGGAACTCCAAGAAGTTTGGTCCTTGCTAAATGATGAAGGATTCCAATCCTACCTTTCACACCAAGGGGTACAGTGGGAGTTTATTGTTGAAAGAGCACCATGGTGGGGAGGATTTTGGGAAAGGCTAGTGAGAAGTGTAAAGTGTCCATTAAAGAAACTTTTAGCTAATGCTCATTTGAGCAAAGAAGAATTCTGCACTGTTTTATGTGAAGTAGAAGCAATGGTGAACAGTAGGTCTATCACTTTTGTTTATAACAGTATGCAGGATGCAGAGCCATTGACACCAAATCATTTTCTTTGTGGTAAACGATTAACATCAAGCCCCAGTGTGCCAGAAGACTTGCAGCCTATCCAGAGCACCAGGGCCGGATTTACTTGCTTGTGGGCCCTAGGCCAAACCTTATCAGTGCCCCCCAAAAAAAAAATTATATATATATATATATATATCGTAATATTGTAATGTAAAAAAAAAAAGAATTACAACATAATGTAACACATCAATAATTTTATTCAAATTAGTTTTATATCATGTACAACTTATTCTTACACAAAGGAATAATGGAAAAAAATACAGTCAAATTGAAGCATAATAAATTTTGCAATAAGAATTACAACATAATGTAATACATTACACATTAATAATTTTTAATCAAATTAGTTCCATATCAAGTACATCAAAGTAAATCAAGTTCCATATCATGTACATCTTACACATAGGAATAATGGAAAAATACAATGAAACTGAAGCATAATAAATTTTGCAAGCACAACTATGTGAAGTTCAAAATGACTTTTTCCTGCTTTTTTCTATGGCAAATTTGTCAATGATACTGTTTGTGTCAAGGGATTGTAGGAGGTCCCCAGTGGGCCCCCAGTTACTGGTGGGCCCTAGGCCAATGGCCTATGTTGCCTATTGGAAAATCCGGCCCTGCAGAGCACTCAAGGAGAGTTAACCAGACGGTTCAGGTACCTTGAAGAGCTACAAGATCAGTTATGGAAGAGGTGGCAGATGGAATACTTGCCAGAACTCAATTATTACCCATCAGGCAAGGTAAAGGGCTCCAATGCAAATTGTATCAAGGTGGGAGAAGTGGTAATGGGGATGAAAGACCAAGGCAATGCTGGAAGCTTGGCATAATTGAAGAGTTGTTTGTTGGCAAAGACAATTTAGTTAGGTCTGCACTGGTAAAGACTTCAGGAGGAAAGTTAAAGAGACCTATACAAAAACTCTATGCTTTAGAAATCAGCAAAAACACAGATAGTCAAGATGAAACATTTGAGTTACAGCCTCATGGAGAAGGCTTGGCTAGCCTTGCAGAAGGTAATGACAACAATGCCTCTTCGGTGGGGAGTGTTAGAAAATCTAGAAGAGGAAGAACCATTGTTGTCCCAAGGCGATATGATGACTAAGCTGATTGATGCAGCATTGCTTGTATATATTAAGTTAAGGTGTATATATATCCATCTCATAATTGTAAGGTTAGTGAAAAATTCACTTAATTTAGAGCTAGCATTTTGGGGCTCTTGTGGCATCATTTTGGGGAGCTGCGCGTCTTTTCTACTCATTTGTGGAATGCCGTACTTACAGGGTGTGGTCTTATAGAGAGCTCTCTTGCAATTCAGTTTGGTTGTTTAGATACAAGATTGTTGCATCGTGCAATAGTGCAGGTTGTGTTGTTGTTGCAAGGTTGAGAAAGAAGAACATAAATAGTGCCCCTTTTGTTTTTATCTTAAATTCATGCAACTGAGGCCTAAGGTAGGCCCACATCGAGTCAGCAACCCTGAGGTAGGACCTAATAGGACCACAAGTCCGTAAGTTTTTAATTTTAGCTTAACTTGGGCTGTAGGTTGAACTGGCCCTTTAGAACTTGGCCGTTCACGACTCAGCTGGGATTTTGAACCCAATAAATAAATAAATAACAGTGTCAAAAGCTTTTTGAAAATCTAAATACACTACATCAACCGCCCGATGTCTATCGTAAACGTCAACCACGCTTTGAAAAAATTCTAAAAGATTAGTTAAGCAAGATTTATTTCGCCTAAAACCGTGCTGCGTATTTCTAACTAAATTATGCAATTCTAGGTGTTCAACTATACGATCCCTAATTATTGATTCCAGTAGCTTACCTACAACAGACGTTAAACTGACTGGCCTATAATTTCCCGCCGCACCTTTATCGCCTTTCTTAAAGATAGGTGTTACGTTTGCTAACTTGAAATTATCTGGTACGCACCCCTCAGAAATAGACGCATTAAAAATCTTTGTTAGCGGCGCAACAATGCTATCTTTTAATTCTTTTAGTTGTATGGGATATATGGAATCCGGCCCCGGTGATTTACGCGTTTTCATTTTATCAATATAGCGCATTACCTCCCCTTCAATAACCACAATATCATCCAAAATATTACCATTATCAAAAGGTATTATGTCTATGACCGTTGGGATATTCGTTACATCTTCTATAGTAAAAACTGACGTAAAGAATTCGCTTAGCAAGGTAGCCATTTCCTTGTTTTCAGAAACTAGATCTCCGTTAACATTTTTCAACGGCCCCATGACACTTTTTACTGGATTTCTATTGTTGACGTATTGAAAGAATCGCTTGGGGTTTTCTTTACCGTCACGAGCTATGGAGATTTCAAATTCGCGCTTGGACTTTTTTATTACACTTTTCGCTTCACGCCTTAGAGATATGTAGTTGTTTCGTAACCACAAATTGTTTTTATCGCACTTATGTAGCCTATAAGCCCTATCTCTACTCTTTATAATGTCTCCTACTCTAGAAGTAAACCACAAGGGCTTGTTTACTTTTGCACGCTTAATCTTGTAGGGTACACATTCCTCATTTATTGTCCTAAATACTGTTTCAAACCATTCCCACATTAGTTTTGCGTTGGATATCTCCATTACGTTTTCCCAATTGATGTGTGACAACTCATTTCTAAATTTACAAAAGTCTGCGTGCTGGAAATTAGGAATTTTAGTCGAGTTAGCTGGTTTCGAGTGACTTACTGAGAGAACAAACTCTACCATATTGTGATCGCTCTTGCGTAACGGTTCTATTACTTGAAGATCAGTGATTAGCCTATCGTCCGTAGTTATTACTAAATCTAAAATACTGTCCAACCTAGTAGGTTCCCCAACCTTTTGAATAAGATAGCTATCCTCGAGAAAATTAACTAAACGATTACCTTACGCGTCTCCCTGCATTGTATCGTAATCCATGTTGGCGCAATTAAAATCACCCATAACTAAGGCCTGCTCACTACCTATTATTCTCTTAAGTTCACGATATAACGCTTCGTCCGTATCAGCTGTTTGATTAGGGGGACTATATATATAACGGCAACAAGAAGTTTGAAATCGTTCAATTTAAGTTCTGCTATAGTCGAATCTATCGGTTCTGGAATTCTGCGCTTTAATTCTATAACGTTCGCAATATTATCCTTGCTATACAACATAACACCTCCTCCTCGCCTACCTATTTTGCTTTTAACAAAAAGTCTATAACCTCTACATTTCATACTCCCCTACAAAGTCACGTGTTTGAATGTTAAGCCACGATTCATTTATCGCAATTAAATCATAGTCTTTACAAGCAATTAAGGAAAAAAAAATCGTTTATTTTATTTCGTAGGCCACGAGCATTTAAGGATAGAACCTTCAAATTGTTTTGTAACCGCGATACCTTCGCGGGCGCAAGGGAATTTTAAGGAAATTACGCCGAGAACGTTCGAGTTACGGCAGCCTGAAAAGAAGAAGCAGTATTATGTTTTATTATTCTTGGAAGCGCAATTTACTAAGGAATATTTATTTATTTATTTATTTATTACACACAGACCGTGCATGGAACAAGGAACTCTTCTGGGAAAATTATGATAAATCCACCCTAGTTCGAATAAGTAATGGTAAATGACAAATACTATAGTTTTTCTTTTTCATGATATTAACCCGACGTGGGCAACGGGTCACTCGTATAAAAGATCTTAGGGGACCATTCCGAGTTCAATCCCATATTCTTTCTCAAAAGCGATTATTCATGACCACTTAACACTTAACCAGTGGTGTATCAAGGGAGGGGCGAGAGGGGCGACCGCCCCGAGCGGCACTTCCCGAGGGGCGGCAAATTACTGTCAGGCGGGCGCAGTATGCAAAATTTTGGGTTTTTATGTTTTAAAATGCAACCCTCCAAAACATTATATCTCATCATTGTCGCGCGTTATTTGTGTACAAAATATCCATGGTTTTGATGAAAAATCATCATTAAATGCTATATATGCCACCTCAATGCCACTATTTCCACAAATAGTTGCGTTAAATTTTCACATCGGAAAGGTTGCCAGCCCTATTTTTCAGACTTTCCCTATATTATTTAGGTTAGGGGGGGGGGCGTTGGCATTTTCGCCCCGAGCGGCAAAAAGTATTGGTACGCCTCTGCACTTAACCCAAGTCATTTTTCATAAACCTTTTTCGCTAATGGAATAGCAATAATATAGTCATTTAAAATCATTCATGGACAGCATCCGTACCTTAACTAGATAAATGTTATTCTCAAGTGTGAAACATTAAGTAGGTACTCATAGAGGATGAAGTTCCTTTTAACCGCTTTGGGAATTATATATACAGGGCGTCCCAAAAAAATGTATACACACTTTAACAGCTGATAGCTCAATTGATGTTTCTTTCTTTCCAAGTTAAACCCATTAGAATTAATAATGGCAGTCAGACTAAGCTTTGAACAAAGGAAATTCATTCTAAAATGCTACTGGAAGTGTGAAAACGCAGTTGAAGTGCAAAGACAGTTTAGGAGGGAGTTTCAAACAGATCCACTGTTCAGAATGTCCACAAGAAGCGTTCCGGAAGACCACGGACATCGACAAGCCCCACAAAGCAAGAAAGAGTACTGGAAACGTATCACCAAAGTCCAAGAAAATCTGTGCGGCAAGCGAGTCGTGAGGTAGGAATTTCAGAATCGTCGGTCCAACGCATTTTGAAGCGCTGTCAATGGAAAAGTTACATTCCAAGATTAGTCCATGCTATTAATGAAGATGATCCGGACCGAAGAGTGGAGTATTGCGAGTGGTACTTGGCACGATGTGGATGTGGATTGGACGAAGGGGTTTCGTAGAATACCCTCCGCGTTCACCAGACCTCACACCACTAGACTTTTTTTTATGGGGATACTTAAAAGACAAAGTCTACGCTATAAAACCTGCAACAATCGCTGAATTGAGAGCAGCCATTGAACGAGAATGCACACAAATACCAAACGAAATGTTTCGTGGTTTGCGATTCCATTGCTTCGCGTTATCAGCAGTGCCTGGACCAGAACGGACGTCAGTTTGAAAACAGGCGTTGACAAAACAATTAAATAATGTCTGTAGATTCTATTACATTTTGAAAATGAAATGTATTTTAATAAACACTGCCTTTATAAGTATTTAAAGTGTGTATACATTTTTTTGGGACTTTGCTAAAGCGTTCGACAAGTGTGACCATGGAATCATAATACATAAACTGAAATATATGGGAATAACAGGAAAAGTAGGGAAATGGATATATAATTTCCTTAGTGAGCGGAGGCAAGTCGTTACAGTACAAGGAGTATCTTCATCAGAATCAGAGGTCCTCAGCTCAGTACCACAAGGAACGGTATTAGCTCCACTACTCTTCATAATCATGCTAACTGACATAGATGAGGACGTTACCAGAGACAGCACAGTAACATCCTTTGCAGATGACACAAAGATCAGTAGAAAAATACGAAAACCAGAAGACATAGGATCTCTACAAACCGACATAAACAAAATTTACAAGTGGACTGTGTCGTATTCCCAAATTGAAGACGAGACAGGGAACATCCTTAACCCTGAAAGAAAATAGTTTTGTAGTGAGAAGACCAAAACTATTTAATCAGTTGCCCAAAGACCTAAGAAACACGAAGGGAGTTGCAGTGGAAATCTTCAAAAGAAGACTTGACGCCTGGCTCAGAACAATCCCCGATGAGCCGGGCGTACCTGGCTATGTGAGGTGGAGAGCGCAAGAATCCAACTCACTACTTCACCAGGCCAACTCGAGAGGAGGGGCGACACGCTTGACCTTCGCGAAATGAGAAATCATCACGTGGAACCTTTGTAAGGTTGTAAGGTTGTATACACACACACACACACACGAGTGTAAGTTAGCGTACTGCTATATAGGCGAGAGATACGCAGTATCTGAAGACAGGACATTGCACAATAACACATTAAGAGCTGTTTTGGACCCTAGTAATGAAATTATATATATATATATATTCTTCCGGATTAACATTTGGCTGGTAGGTAAGTTACGCTTAGTAAACATAAAACTGACTGCACCATTTTGGTTCCCTACATAGCATACGAAAAATATTATAAGCAACAGAGTTTATTCATATCAGTTTTTGTATAGTTCCATCACAGATGGGATGTATACAATGCAGTACAGTAAGTTCTAAAAGAAACGAGACTACTGTAGTTCAAATCACAAGGACTCTTCAATTCTGTTGATTAAGCAGTCTTTCATTTTAAGCATTGGCTCTCCACGTATCTATCATACGTTACACAGTTTCTTTAATTAATTGCAAAGAAATAATTAGTATATACTCTAAGTTTATAACGTTGAATCCTTCTTTTTTCCCTGTAAAATTAACCTAAATTTTCATTACAATACTAAACATTTATGGATTTATCACCCACTCAGAGTGACACCCTACAAAATACATCAATTACTATTTACTATGTTTTTTTTTTTTCCTGTTTAAGGTGCTTATTGCCACCCTTTTTTTTTTTTTTTTTTGCCCCCGAAGGAAGGCTGTAAAATTCAGATAAAATGCTAGATATGTGTTGTATTCACTACGTAAAATACCTATAAACTCGTATCAATACTGTCCTAATCTTTGTTACAAAAGAAAATAAAGGAACCATGTTTCAAATTAAATTAAGCTTCTAAAATCTTTAAAAATGTTGATAAATTTTCCTGTCAGTTATTTATTTTTACTATAATGTATATAATTTAAGGACTAACAATTTTATTCTACTTTTTATAACTATTTCCAAAATCATTTAAAATTGGGATAATTCAGGAACGTATATTCCCTTAAACTTATTTAAAACACATTTTTGCTACAAAGAAAAATATTTATTTGTTTCAGCTCATATTAAGTTTCAGGAACATCGATGATCCAGTGTCCGCCCCCGGGTGATCCGGCCATTTTATATTTCGGACTAATCAGGGCGACTCTTTTGTCTGGATTAAGTTACACTATTAAATGGTTGTTCTAGATTGGTTAGTTATTTCCCACATGACCAACTTTTGGCCAATCTAAAATTCAAACAAACGGGTGTCCCCAAAACTTAATATTTAGCATTTTTTAAATATAAACTTCGAATATACATATATGTATCTACTTTGTGCTAAGAACCTGTAAAACGTACGATTTCAGCTTAAACCCCTTAACCTTAATGGGAGACCGTCCTCTGCATTCAGATGATGTGATTCGAATCCCACGTAAAGTTGTAAGAGAAGACGATTGGTTAGGCTTAGTGGTGATATTTTCGTTGTTTTGTATATACCTTACCTTACAACCTTACAAAGGTTCCGCGCGATGATTTCTCATTTCGCGAAGGTCAAGCTTGTCGCCCCTCCTCTCGAGTTGGCCTGGTGAAGCAGTGAGTTGGATTCTTGCGCTCTCCACCTCACATAGCCAGGTACGCCCGGCTCATCGGGGAGTGTTCTGAGCCAGGCGTCTAGTCTTCTTTTGAAGATTTCCACTGCAACTCCCTTCGTGTTTCTTAGGTCTTTGGGCAACTGATTAAACAGTTTTGGTCCTCTCACTACAAAACTATTTTCTTTCAGGGTTAAGTATGTTCCCTGTCTCGCCTTCAATTTGGGAATACGACACAGTCTACCGCTTCTACTTTCCATCGTTGTTTGGGGAGTTATGGGATTCAGAGTAAGATTAGGGACTAGTTTCTCCATTATTTTCCAAGTGTAAATAATGGTGTATCTCTCTCTTCTCCTTTCCAGTGAATATAGGTCTAGTTCTCGTAACCTTTCCCAGTAATTTAGTTCTTTGCACCCATCCATTGATCTTGGCTGTGAAGCTTCTTTGGATCCCCTCCAGCTGTCTAATGTCTTCTTTTTTATATGGGGAAATTAGGACCGAGCAGTATTCTAATTTGGGTATGATCAGGGTTTTCAGTAGAGGAATCATTACATTCCTATCCCTTCGTTTAAAGGTTCTCAATATCTGACCCGTTATTCTCTTTGCTCTGTTTACTGCAATCTTATTTTGTGTTTCAAATTTCGCATCATCTATCATTACAACCCCTAAATCTTTTGCTCTGGAATTTCTCTGAATTTCCTGTCCATTTGGGGTATAATATTCCATGCACTTTAGGTCTTCTCTTTTTCCGTACCGTAATAGCTGAAATTTCTCGGTGTTAAACTTCATATTGTTGTCTTCAGTCCACTTGTAGATTTTGTTTATGTCGGTTTGTAAAGATCCTATGTCTTCTGGGTTTCTTATTTTTCTACTGATCTTTGTGTCATCCGCAAAGGATGTTACTGTGCTGTCTCTGGTAACGTCCTCATCTATGTCAGTTAGCATGATTATGAAGAGTAGTGGAGCTAATACTGTTCCTTGTGGTACTGAGCTGAGGACCTCTGATTCTGATGAAGATACTCCTTATACTGTAACGACTTGCCTCCGCTCACTAAGGAAATTATATATCCATTTCCCTACTTTTCCTGTTATTCCCATATATTTCAGTTATGTATTATGATTCCGTGGTCACACTTGTCGAACGCTTTAGCAAAGTCTGTGTATAGTAATCATAGTTTTCATTACTTTCAAGTGAATCAATAATGTTGTTGTAGTGTTCCATTAGTTGTGATAGGCATGATCTGCCTGATCGAAACCCGTGTTGGTTATCATTGAATTTTTTCTGAGTTTCCAAAAAGTCATAGATTTTCTGTCTAACTATTCTTTCAAATATTTTAGTGAGATGAGATGTAAGCGACACTGGCCTATAGTTTTTGGCCTGGGATCGATCTCCTCCTTTATATATTGGGACTATGTTCGCGCTCTTCAGGATGCCCGGTATTTCTCCCGTGTCTAATGATCGTCTCCATATCCAGTATAGGGGCTCAGCGATTGCATTCTTGCAGTTTTTGATCAGTGTGGCATTCCATTTATCCGGTCCTGCCGCTGAGTGTGTTTTTAGTTTCCCTATGGCTTGTGTAATATCATCCGTCGTGAAGTCGAAATCCGTTATACTTTCCCCTTGTGGTTATATATATATATATATAATATATATATATATATATATATATATATATATATATACACCTTCTTACCTTGCCTTGTTGCTGTTCCGTGCGTTGGTCTCTCTTCACACCAAGGTCAAGCTGGTGGCCCCGCCTCTAGGTCTGGCCAGGTGGAGGAGCGAGTTGCTTTCTTGCGCTCTCCACCGCACATAGCCAGGTACACCCGGCTCATCTGGTACCGTCTTGAGCCAGGCATCTAGTCTTTTCTTGAAGACTTCAACTTTGACTCCTGTAACTTTGACCCCCTCACAACCAAGCTATTTTCCTTCAGTGTTGAGAAGGTCCCTTGTCGGGCCTTTAATTTGGGAACACTACACATTCTGTCTTTCCTATTTTCTAGTGTTGTTTGAATGGTATATATATATATATATATATATATATATATATATATATATATACGATTGATTAGGTTAAGTAGTGACATTTTCGTTAGTTTCAACGGAAATATCACAACTAAACCTAACCAATCGTCAAGGGCGATTGACAATGGGGGCTTTAGTCTTCAGGTGATCCGTTGCAAGTTGCCTTCGCTGTTACAAAGAAGGTTAAACAACACACACACACACACACACATACGAGGTACCGATTTTTTAAAATTCATATATCTAAAATACTAATTAACCCTTTCGCGCCGGTACCCAATTTTAAATGCGCGTCCTCCAGCTCTTGAATGGGAACGTACCGCGTACGTCTTTGGCGAGAAAGGGGTTAACGAAACTTAATTTAACCTAACCTAACCTAACCCATGACTCCAGATTTGAAAAAATTTACTGGAGCACAGCTCTGAATTTACTTTTTTTCCCCTTACACCACTAGATAGGTTAATGATAGTAAACTCTTGAATTGACGACATACCAATTACAAATTGTTTTAGCTAAACATAATAATACAATAATGCACAGTTTATAACTCACCTTAAGTTTATTTATTCATTGCAGCAGCAACAGTGGACGATGTTAGACCTTGCATGTAGGCATTTGTTGTGAATTTACTGCCATGTATGCTTGGCCACTGATCAATGGCTTTCTGTGTGATCATTACAGCAGATCTAGTGCCTGGAGCTGGACCCTCCTTCACAATTCTGCACAGCTTAGTCAAATGAGATGGCTTAATGGATCCTTTGTGTTCAACAATGTAACCAAGAATGGAGAATGTCTCTTCAGCTGGTGCTTCACTCCAGGCAGTTGATCCATCTTTATCAAAATGCTTTAATCTCTCTGTGATTCCTTTCCACAGCTGTTCTATATATTCTGTCAGCCAATTTATCACAGAGTCTTTTGTAAAACTACTTTCAGATCTGGTTCTGGATGGTCTAGCAACTTCAGCAACCTGGTAGTAATCAGAACGTTTCTTGATGTATTTGTAAACTTCATTTAGGATGTAATCCTCAGCTGTTAGTTCCTTTTGCTGCCCTGTGGTATCGTGCTTAAATTCAGAAACTACATCATTTGCATTTCCTCCATTAGCTAATTTGGAAATTGTTTCCATCACTCTTAACATAACAGTTTTCCCTCCTTCTTTATAAAATATATTTTCTACAAATTCTGCACTAACTGTGGTTTTTTGAGCTACTTGCAACATAATCTTTGTTACATAGGAAATCAATACATAGAACTTGGCACTAATTTCTTTCTCTTGTGGATGATCTTAAAAAACACACAATTTTCCACAAATCTGTCAAATTGATCAAATTCGTAATTAACCATGCGAGTATCAGATTTGAGTTTTGGTCTCTTAAAACCAATGATATTGTCAAGAACCATATTGGTATAGTCAAGGCCTGATCTCAGATTGAAGAGTGATTCTGAATAAAGTCTAAAAGCTCACTTAGTTTACAAATTTTCTTCAATGCATCAACGTGGGCTCTGTTCACAAGATGCACATTAAGTCCCATCGGGAATTTGAAATTTTCTCCAAACAAACTTTTTCATTTCGTTTTTAAATTGGCTCGTGGTCCTTACAAAAAGCCCCATCTCCAACCATTCCAGATACCTTGGATTTAATTACTTCTTCAGATAGTTTCAAGTGATTAGGAGACTTCAAACACATCAAAAATTTCATTGGCCAAATAAACTCCTGATTTGCTGCGTACTAAATTTATCCCAGCAAGTTTTACAGTCTTATCTTCTTCACTCATAACTAATACAACTAGCATGCTTGATCCCAAAATTGTTCCAATGTCAGCTGTTATTGAAGTTTGTTCTAAGAACCACTTTACAGTTTGTTCTTTAAGTTGATTATCTAATAGCTCACAAATTGTCTCGCACGCATGTGTGCTATGATTCAAATTTCCAACCTCACAACCTGACCTATGTAATACAGCTAGAAGTACTGGATATAGAGCCCATGCAGTGTTTGTTTTCATTATGTAGTATAAGATGTTGCCACATAAGTCTTCCATGCGTTTAGTAGTGTTCCGAGAAGATGTTTTCATCACTTCATAAACAGCAGCTCTTTGATGATGCTGAAGTTTAATTAAATGTCTCTTCAGGTGGGTTTTCAGATTTCTAAACCATCTCTCTTGATTTTCTCCTTGTTTGCATACATAGGTTAAATCTTTAACATTGAAGTAACCTTTTATGTTAGAATGTTTGTCTGAAGCACATGCTTTGGGGTCTGTGCAAGCTATGCAATATAATGTAAACATTTTATCATCAGAAGCATCATCAATATCTTCTTGATTATCATCATCTTCATCCTCAACAGCTATATCTACATCAGGCATATTAGTGTCACTATTTGCAATGTTTTCCATTATATCACTTGGTACTGAAAATGAATCATCAGCATGCCCTAGATCCTTCTTTTCCACCAATTTGAATGTAGATTTGATCAAATCATTGTTCAGGATTTCTTGTATTGATTTACACTTGCTTAAATGGGCTATGGAAATGTCAAATTTGTTGCTTTTTGCTTTATTAGATTTGGATGCAACACTTGAACTTGAAGGCATATTTTGACTCTTCTCTTTATTAACCACAACAGCTTGGTGAGTTTCTTTTGTTAGGCGCAAAATTGCATTCAATGTCTTCTGGATTTGGGAATTTTCAAATTCCTCTAAAGCAGTTTTGTTAGTCTGATGCGCAGATTCCTCACTTACCTTTTGTTTCTTAGGTGGAGGAGAAGCAATTTCTTCAGTCTGTGAAACATCTAGTGAAAAAGTTTCATTTTCTAGATTAGCAGTTGATGAAGTTGGTTCATTTTTCTGAGGTCTAGCACTAGCACATTTTGTGAACAAACTAAATGACTGCTTTGCCGTATCTCTTTGCTGCACTTCATCCTGGTATTTCTTTACTGCAATATCTAAGCTGTGGGCCCAAACTCTGGGACCTCTTGTATTGTAACAAATATTTTTTTGGAATTAAAATGTTCCTCCCAGTTTTGCTTCTTTGAATATTTGTTCTTGCATTGACCACAAAAGTAACCCCTTTTAACACCCTCACTTTTCTCTCCAACTTCATCAATATTAGGATCCATTATTGATTATTGACTACCTGAAAAATACAAAATAAGTAAAAGTTAGTAAATATAGTATGGTAAAAGTGAGTAAAAGTAAGTAAATATAGTACAATGAAAGTAAGTAAAAGTAAGTGCTTTAAACTTAGTAAAAGCAAGGAAGAGTAAGTAAAAGTAGGTAAGTTAAAGTAAGTAAAAGTAAGTTTAAACTTAACTAAACTTTTCAATTCTAGAGTCATGGTGGATTACTTAAAACCGCACAAGTAATTATCTGGCCAATTTATCAAACCTGGCCGAGATCAATGGAACATAGTCCAATCCTGATAATTTTATATTAAAAAAATATACGTTTTAATAAAATTTTAATTATCAAAACATTGAAGCTTAACAAAAAATAAAAATAATTGTTAAATATGGAATTACCAACTAAACTTAAAATAACTAAATTTGTAATTTAAAAAAATTGGTTTGTACAAGAACGTATACGCAAAAAAATTACATAACGTCTAGCGGATGAACAAAACCCAAACCCAAATTTACTTTTTCTCATGGTCAAATTTACTGGAGCAATGCTCCCAAGATCCCAGGAATCTGGAGTCATGACCTAACCTTAGTGCCATCGAACCAAAGAGGGCGTGATAAGTGTTTCGGACGCAATTGAGGGCTCGACGGGTTCTGTTACGTGGTTTGTCAGGTGATCTCAAACACCTCGTGCCGTTAAACCTTTATTGGTAGGAGACTTCGACCTACAAAAAGTACAATAATAAGTAAAGAGAAAAAAAAAGGTGGGTTTCATACATGGAATGAATAAAGTACCAAATTAACAGACCACGTAACTATCATGGAAACAATGCAAAGTACTACTCAGAAGATTAGGCCTACACCTTATTGAGTGTTGGCGTAACTTATGAGAGTGGCATTCAACAATCTTAACTAAATACAGTAGAGTACAACAATGATTATATCATAGTTAAAGAATTTGACAAATTCATCAAATACAATAAACTCGGTAATCACTTTATCACTTCGAAATTTTGCAATCCAGTAATACTATGGAGATACAGTAATCAAACAATCTTTATAGCGATCTCTGGTTGAACAAGTACGACACAAAATAAACACTTTCTATAATTAGCTAATAAATTATCTCGACCGTAATTACAATCAGATTAATAACATTTGAATTTGTGAAATGATAAACAAATATAACTTACACCATTGGGCCGCTGAGATTACTGACTAGCCATCGATATTGTACACAGAATATTATTCAACATAAGGTCAACGTCCAGTATCGACTGACGACAAAATTCAGACGTCAGCATCTGCTGACTTCTAGTTCAGAATAACAATTAACAGCTGTCAAGCAGGTTTGCCAACTCGTACCAATAGTTTCTCGCGAAATTTGGGTCGTAAACCAGCCCAAAAGTAAGATTTAATTATTAAGATTATAATATAAGAAGTCCATACAAGGATAACTAACAGATAAGAAAATAATAAAAAATGAAGGTTCCATTACATACATTTTCAATGAAAAACTATAAAATATATTAAATGCACATATACAGAAAGGCATAGTGTGTGTGTGTGTGTGTGTAATGATAAATTGCAGAGTATTGATGAAGTCAGACGGGAACTAATTGAGATGCATAGAGAAAAAGACGACGACGACGCAAGAGAAGCGATAAAGGTTAACTCAAAGTACTTCTATAATTTTGCAAAAAGAAAGTTGAAAAACCATGCGACTATGAGACCTTTGAAAAACGAGAACAGTGCTTTACAGTGGCGGCTCGTGACTTTCAGTTATAGGGGTGCTGCCTCAGAAATTGCGAACAATTGTGTCGATTATATATATATATGAGAGAGAGAGAGAGAAAGTCGAATAGATAAATAGATAACTACTCACTATTCAGTCATAAAAATAAGTAAAATAGTATCATAAAATCAATTATAGGGTACTTACGCTTAACGGGTAATTTCGAATTTGCCAAAAAATTTATTTATAAACAAATTCCATTCTTCTGTTTTTATTCTGAGCGAAAAGGTCTATTCCTGCTTAACTAATCTTTTAGAATTTTTCCAAAGCGTGGTTGACGATTACGATAGACATCGGGCGGTTGATGTAGTGTATTTAGATTTTCAAAAAGCGTTTGACACCGTGCCGCACAAAAGACTCATTGAAAAAACTAAGGCTCATGGAATCAGGGGTGTAGTAATAAATTGGCTAGAAGAGTGGTTGCGAGGTAAGAAACAGAGGGTGGTCGTCGATGGAGCGGAGTCGTGCTGGGCTAATGTAGCGAGTGGCGTTCCTCAGGGTTCTGTATTGGGCCCCTTGCTTTTTCTTATATATATTAACGATTTAGATGTCGGCCTAGTCAGTACAGTTTCAAAGTTTGCGGATGACACGAAGCTGGGTGGTAGGGCGATTAATGACGAAGATAGAGGTAAAATTCAGGAAGATCTGAATAAAATCGTTGATTGGTCAGTCACATGGCAAATGAGATTTAACGTTGATAAGTGCAAAATTTTGCATATAGGTTCGCGTAACGGTAAATTTGCGTATAGTATGTCAGGGGAAAGATTTAACAAGCGTAGAGCAGGAAAAAGATTTAGGAGTTATAGTCACTGGTGATTTAAAAGTAGCGAAACAAAGTACAGCAGCGGTCAATAAAGTGAACAAAGTGTTAGGTTTTATAGCTCGAAATTTTGAGTACAAATCGCGCGATATTATAGTTCCACTTTATAAATCATTAGTTAGACCCCATTTGGAGTACGCGGTCCAATTTTGGAATCCGTATATGCGCAAAGATATAGACAAAATCGAAAGAGTTCAAAGACGAGCAACTAAGATGATTCCGTCGCTTAGGTCAAAGTCGTACGAGGATAGGCTTAAGGAGTTAAAATTGATAACACTCGAGACCAGGAGGTTAAGGGGTGATCTAATCCAGGTTTTCAAAATTATGAATGGGTTCGATAACGTAGATAGAGATAGCTTTTTCGAAATATCTCAATATAATAGGACTAGAAATAACGGGTGTAAGTTGACAAGTAGAAGGTTCGAGACAGCAGTTGCGAAAAACTTTTTTACGCATAGAATAGTAAATAGATGGAATAGTTTGCCGGTAGAAGTAATTAGTAGCACGTTATAAACATGTTTAAAAATCGATTAGACGCATATGTTGATAGAAAGGGTATAGTTTAAGGTCGTAAAATTAAGGCTTTCTGGGGATAGATCCCACAGCTCAACACAAGTGTTGTGGGATATAGGGAGGCAGCGTCTTGGGTTAGGGGATACTCTGTCCTTACACACCCCATTTAGAGAGATTCCTCTGCCGAGCGGTGCCCCCCATAGTACTGTGAGGTATTGAAAAACTCATGATCTTCACTTTCCCCACAAACACCTTTAAATGGGTGCACACACATTTCTACATTACTGTACAGTCTTTACAGCCACACCTACTCTTTTTCTCGTAAGTGTATATATTGTAATGTATATGATTGTAAATTTTGACTTGGTCCGCTATCGATATGGACCGTGACTTGATGGATACCGTAATGAAATTGACTGGATTCTTTGGATCCGATATATTTGCATGTCCTTTATAAATAGATATAGAGTGTAACATATTTGTGGATAGTAGTCTATTATGACTTGATCCTCTGGATCAGAGATTCTATCTTTAATTTTAAATCGATAATTAATTAGTTTTAAATTGATAATTATTTAGTTTCGTAAAAATTGGTCGTTGCCAATTTACCGGCAGTTTTTACATAAATTTCTTATGTTCTTGTGGTTCGGAACCCACGTAAAATTGTAGGTCCCCTCCGCCACCACGGAGGACATACACAATACACGAACACAGTTAGGTAGACCAGCCATGAGTGGATCCTAGAGTCTTTGTTGGTCTGAAACATTATAACATTACTTTTTCATTGAAATTCTGTGTACTGTTGATCAAATTTTTCTCTATTGAAATCATTGCAAGAGCATTTAGTCTTTCCTGATTCATAGTGCTCCTTAAGAACGTTTTTATTCTTTTTAATGTTGAATGGCAGCGTTCGGCCTCGGATGTAGTCATGGGGATGGTCAAAATATTTTTTATGAGCTTAGCTAGTTCTCCAAGAACATCTACTAGATTATTTTCAGTGATAAATTTCAGCAGATCAATTAACCTGTCGCAATTGTGCATATCAGGTCTACTGTAGAAAACTTGTAGTTCAGTAAGAAGCTTTTCTTTTTCAATCATGGGATATGCCTCAGTGGTCACCGTTACCTCTTCCATAGGCATTTTCATATTATAGCTATCGAAGTTTTCCTTGGTAAACAGCTTAGCAGCTACTAATTATT
Source organism: Bathynomus jamesi (assembly GCA_023014485.1). NCBI lineage: Eukaryota > Metazoa > Arthropoda > Malacostraca > Isopoda > Cirolanidae > Bathynomus > Bathynomus jamesi. Next base: position 1,416,592 of record JAJOZX010000052.1, on the reverse strand, counting down.
TGGTAAATGAATACCTCTCAGCTATGTCAACACATACGCAGTCGCACACTTCCTTTGCTTCAATCATGAGTGTTTTTGAAGGATTTTCACAGTACTCCGAATTTCTTATTTTTAAAATGGCATAGTTGAAGTTTGCTATATATTCTTGTACTTTACACGAGTTAATAGCTCGAGATTGCATTTGATTGTAAATGACTTCTACGTGACATATTATCTGATGAAAAAGTTTCAACCAAAAGATGAAGTTTTCTTTATTCAAAACGTGCAAAATTCCTGTTGCTTCTGAAATGGTTTGATCTGCGTTTGCTGTCGACTGTATTTCTTCAAAGCATTTTTTTAAGGGTTCGAAATTTTCATAGACGCGGTTTACGGTGCGTATATGAAAATTCCATCTAGTATGGAAAACTGATGTGTGGGTAGTTGGGAGGTAACGAAAATGGTTCACTGAGTAGGTAGGTAGTTAATCTAACAATTATTAAATTCCTTTTATGTCAATAACTGGGTGGATGAAACCAATTGGTTGCTCACCAGTTATTCTCCACACTAGTATTTATATACTGTGTGACAAGAGCGTGCTCGGTAATAGATATACATTACCGATCAACCAACCGAAGAAAAAACCAAGAAGACGCTGGTGGAAAAAGCCCCGCGAAAAGGAAGACAAGGGTGAACGAAAACGAGGTACGGGGCGACAAGACGGAACGAGAGAAGGGAGAAGAACAAACAACGAAAAAAGATCCCCACCAGCAAGTACGCTCTCAACAATTAAACAAAAGGAGAAAATGGACTCTCTAATAACTAGCAGTAAGTGACTAATTGTGTTTTTAACCCAGTTAGAAGTAAACGCAGTAAATTAAGCTGGGTCAGACAAATTAGGCCTACATTGTGGCCTAAGACCTAGCATCAACTCATAGCTTAACAAAGGTGAAGGTAGATTGCCCTAACCTAATTTGGTGAGGAATCCTACTGTGGACCTCAATTTATCTGCCCACTCTGGACCATTTCCGGAATCTCTAGGCTGACCCCTACAAGGCTAGACTTAATCTACTCTATAGTTAGACTGGAGATATTAGGGGTGGGTTAATTGGGGACCAATTCATACAGAGCATTTTTCACACTAGTAGGGGATGGACGAGGAATGCGGCTGGCCATATGTTTGCTTAAGATAGAGAGACGAAGTGGTGACCTGGAGAAAAATGTTGGTATAGCTAAGAGGTTAGAAAAGAATATTCTTGAATTTCGGGTAGTACGTGCTGCATTTTTCATAATCAGATTCAGTTGGTGGGCATAACAGTGAATGAAGTGTACATTATTATAAACTTCTTTAATTTTAGCCCGAACTCCCCCTTTTTTTCCTTTCATGACATTTGCGCCATCAAATGTCTGAGCAAATAGTTTCTGCTTGTTTCCTTCGAGAAGAATATCTAGCTGATCTAGAATGCACTTAGATAGTCCTTCTGCCGTTTGATTTTCCGGAGTAAAGAAACCCCAGAAGCGCTCAAAGACTTCCTCAGTCAGCTCGTATCTCAGAACAATAACCATTTGAGTGTGTTCAGAAACATCAGTTGTGTCATCAGCCATGACCGCCACAAACGAAGCTTCTTTAATTTCTTTTTTTATTTGATTGCGGGATACCTGCAACACACAGTCAAGAATATCATTCTGAATGGTTTTGGAAACGCCCTTGAAGACTGTGTTGCTTTCTAAATTTTTTCAAATCGGGATCTAATTTTGATGCGAAATTAATTAATCCCCTGAATACACCTGGATTTGCCGAATCATCTTTTTCATCATGTCCACGTAAAGAAATCTCAAAATTTCCGCAGAATTTAATGCAGTCTATTATTTTCGACAATATTTCACGATTTTTGGTAACTTTGTTATTATGTTCGATAATCGAGAGTTTGTAAGCCTCACTAAGTTTTTCTTTGATATTTACCGTTCCTAAAAGTGACAGGGAAATCACATTATCAATATGCTTCTTTGAACGCTCATGCTTTTCAGTTTTTTCTTTCATTTTGTTTATATTTGTAAAAACACTTTTTGCCCACGTCAAGTCACCACCGGGTAGTAGACACGGGAAGCAAAATAATGCATTTTTAACTTTACAACCACAAAGCCAACTTTTTCTTTGGTACCATTCTGAATTAATATTTCTTATTGTTACTTATTCCGGGCTGAGATATTTGAATTTCTGGTGTAGGGCGTCCTTCAGTTTTAATAGCTATTTTATCTTGAAAAATTACGAGACTGAATTTTACTCACTGTCACCCGACTCACTTCTGGGGCTAGCGGAGTTATGATAATAGAATAGGCGCCTAGTTAAAATTTCAAAAAACAAAAAGTCACTTGCGAAAAAAACATTCTAAGAAATGAAAGCTATATTTTGTAAATAATCCAATTATTATATAATTAACTTCAATCTCACGACAAAAAATAAATGATAACGAATCATTGATAAATGCAATTCGGAAATTAAATTTCGAATTAGCAAACGATACAACACAACTACCACGCCAAACAAACAATTCGGCACTGCTCTGTCCACAGTGCTTTGGATCCTCTTAAACCCGCGATTCTGACTCGCTCTTCGTACGTCCGCCACCGAGGTTTCAAGCGTTTTGAACAAAATCTGGAACTGTTAAGTACGCAGTTCCACGGGAAGGCTGAAGTTACTTTCGTGATTCATTCGTTCGGCATTGACATAGTTTAAGGAAAAAAGGATATAATCTGATTTAAAAACTCAAAGTTCATTGAAAAAAAACAATCAGAGAGGCTATTTTAAATATTTAAATATAAAGATCATAAGATCATGGGGGTGCTGCAGTTCCACAGTGCCTACCTGCGAGCCGCTCCTGGCACTGCTTTATCTGATGATTTAACAGAAGTATCTGAAATATTAAGAGCTCAGTACGAATCATCTTTCAGTATCCCAAAAACTGACAAACTGATATGCGATAGAAACGCGTTGTTTGAAGAGCTAAAAGGGAAAGTATAACGGACTTCGACTTTACGACAGATGATATTACACAAGCTATAGGGAAACTAAAAACACACTCAGCGGAAGGACCGAATAAATGGAATGCCATATTGGATATGGAGACGATTACTAGACACGGGAGAAATACCTGGCATCCTGAAGAGCGCGAACATAGTCCCACTAGCCACTTATAAAGGAGGAGATCGATCCGAGGACAAAAACTATAGGCCAGTCGCTTACATCTCACTAAAATATTTGAAAGAATAGTTAGACAAAAAATCTGACTGTTTGGAAACTCAGAAAAAATTCATTGATAACCAACACGGGTTTTGGTCAGGCAGATCATGCCTATCACAACTAATGGAACACTACAACAACATTATTGATGCATTTGAAAGTAATGAAAACTATAATGTAATATACACAGATTTTGCCAAAGCGTTCGACAAGTTTGACCATGGAATCATAATACATAAACTGAAATATATGGGAATAACAGGAAAAGTAGGGAAATGAATATATAATTTCCTCAGTAACGGCGGCAAGTCGTTACAGTACAAGGAGTATCTTCATCAGAATCAGAGGTCCTCAGCTCAGTACCACAAGGAACAGTATTAGCTCCATTACTCTTCATAATCATACTAACTGACATAGATGAGTACGTTACCAGAGAGAGCACAGTAACATCCTTTGCTGATGACACAAAGATCAGTAGAAAAATAAGAAACCCAGAGGATATAGGATCTCTACAAACCGACATGAACAGAATTTGCAAGTGGACGGAAGACAACAATATGAAGTTCAACACTGATAAATTTCAGCTGTTACGGTACGGAAAAAGAGAGGACCTAAAATCCACGGAATATTATACCCTAAATAGACAGGAAATTCAAAGAAATTCTAGAGCAAAAGATTTAGGGGTTGTAATGACTGATGATGCGAAATTTGAAACACAAAATAAGATAGCAGTAAAAAGAGCAAAGAGAATAACGGGACAGATATTGAGAACCTTTAAACGAAGGGATAGGAATGTAATGATTCCTCTACTGAAAACACTGATCATACCCAAATTGGAATACTGCTCGGTCCTAACATGCTCATATAAAAAAGAAGACATTGGACAGCTGGAAGGGATTCAGAGAAGCTTCACGGCCAAGATCAAGGAGTGCAAAGAACTAAATTACTGGGAAAGGTTACGCGAACTAAACCTATATACACTATTATTGACACTTGGAAAATAATGGAGAGACTCGTCCCTAATCTTACTCTGAACCCTGTAACTCCCCAAACAACGGTGGAAAGTAGAAAAGGAAGACTGTGTCGTGTTCCCAAGTTAAAGGCGAGACAGGGAACATCCTTAACCCTGAAAGAAAATAGTTTTGTTGAGAGGACCAAAACTGTTTAATCAGCTGCCCAAAGACCTAAGGAACACGAATGGTGTTGCAATGGACATCCCCAAAAGAAGATTAGACGCCTGGCTCAGAACAATCCCCGATGAGCCGGGCGTACCTGGCTATGTGAGGTGGAGAGTACAAGAAACCAACTCGCTACTTCACCAGGCCAACTCGAGAGGAGGGTCGACAAGCTTGACCTTCATGAAATGAGGAATCATCGCGCGGAACCTTTGATATATTATATATACATATATATATATATATATATATATATATATATATAATAACGTAAAAAACGACGCTTGTATAGGAGAATATTCCGCGCAAGATGAGCGAGAGAACGAAACAAATGAAAAAATGAGGTAACCACCCGGGAATCGAACCCGGGATCTTCCGATTGCCGGTCAGATTTCTGCGCGTTAAATGTATATAATGTACGGCATGCTGGAGGTGCCCCCTTGGGGCATTGGTTTCTGCGCGTATGTATAGGAATTACGCATTTGATTGAGTGAGGCCCGTGGTGTAATGGTTATCATATCTGACCGGCAATCGGAAGATCCCGGGTTCGATTCACGGGTGGTTACCTCATTTTTTTCATTTCTTTCGTTCTCTCGCTCTCATCTTGCGCGGGATATTCTCCTATACAAGCGTCGTTCTTTACGTTAATTATACTGCGTGTTTGCAGTTTAAATATATATATATATATATATACACATTTAACTGCAATGACCGCGCAGTATATTAACGTATAGAAACGACGTAAGTATAGAGGAGTGTTCTGCACACGAGGAAGAGAAATAACAAACAAATGAAAAATAAGGCACCCGCCCGGGAATCGAACCCAGGATCTTCCGATTGCCGGTCAGACGTGCTAACCACTACACTACGGAGCCACGATAGTCAGAAGTTGTAATTCTCCTACATAGGGCAGAAACCAATGCCTTGAGAGGGCACCCTCGCAAATCGTGAATATGTACATTTAACTGCAATGACCGCGCAGTATATTAACGTATAGAAACGACGTAAGTATAGAGGAGTGTTCTGCACACGAGGAAGAGAAATAACAAACAAATGAAAAATCGGAAGATCCTGGGTTCGATTCCCGGGCGGGTGCCTTATTTTTCATTTGTTTGTTATTTCTCTTCCTCGTGTGCAGAACACTCCTCTATACTTACGTCGTTTCTATACATATATATATATACTTTATATTATTTCATCTTTGATTTTAATTTAATGCACACTGTAATTGCATTATTAATTCTCACTAATTATCGTCAATTTTCGCATGTTCATTTTAATATATTGTATGTTTTTGTTCATTATATTTATTTATCTTTATTTGATTTTAAACTTTTTAGCACTGATGATGGAAATTGAATTTTTCCGAAACGTTTGTAAATAAATATGTACCATCTTTTCATTCTTCTATTCCTCGCTATATATATATACACAGTGCGTTCGAAAAGTCTCTACGCAGTGCTATATGAAACGCATAAGAAATTGAAAACCTACAATGTTTTCATTTAACCATGATTCAGTGATTTTATTACGTAACCTTTTGATTTTACATCATGTGTTGAAAGTGTTTTCCACCATTTTGCAGTCACAGAGCAACTCATCTACACTTGTTGTCAAACACTTTTTTTAAAGTGTTGGTTCACTGCGGAGAGACTTTTCGAACGCACTGTATAATGTATATATTATATATATTATATCTTAATACTATATACTGACAATGACTTTATAAAATAAAACTAAACCTATATTCTATATGTTTTAATAGCTTCTTCTGACTCATTCGTAGTTTTGTACATATGTAAATTTATCTAACATTGAATTATTAGGCGTAAAATTATTGCAATATATGCTGTGCTTTTGCATAAATGCTCTTATGTGTAGGGTGTTCTCTACAGTTTTTAGTTGTAGCCTATTCCTAATTTTGTTTTTTACAATATTCATTTGTGAAAACACCCTTTCAACTCCAGCGTTACTGGCTGGGAATGAAAGTAACGCCAACACAAAATGACCTAATTCTAGGAAATCTCTTTCTCCACATGCATCTACAATTCTACATGATTTCGTCTATTAAAAGAGAATACGATTTTTCACCAATGTTTGCGCATAGGGTTTCCAGCATTGACGGCCGAGTACATTGTTAATTATTGCAATAGATTTAGTTCTGTGTATGTGTATGTTTTTTGACGACAGTTCTTTGATCACTTTTCCCAAATGATCGACTGTTCTGATGCTTGAATGGCAAGCAATTTGCGCAGCAGTTTTAACCTCTGCAACTTTCACTGAATTATCAAGGCTTACCTTACAAAATCCTGCTTGAAATAAAGTTCTGGTGGTAGAAACTGGAGCAGAGTTTTTCTTATGTTTTTCTGTTTTTCGTGTGCAACTTGGTCAGAATGGTACGCTCTAATTTCCGTTTAGCAAAATTTGCATGCTGCTTTTGATTCGTTACCTGCAACACTTCTAATCCAATTCTTTAACTCTGGTTCCAACTCCCAATCTTTGCAATATTTTTTCCCCATACTTCGCCCACTTACCCATTATTTAAAATCAACACTCAAAGACAATCTAACTCAGTTAGCATGACTGACTCAGACTCAGGTCGCTGACCTATAAAAATTCAGTGTTGGCAACTGTTTTCATAAAAGTAGCCAATAATTTACCAAAATGTACCTAAAACAGAGAAAATATAACAGATTATATAATAATTGTAATAATAATATATCTATAATTTTACTGGTATACATTTTTCTATTTGGGTTCATTTTTATTGTCATAATTCCTCTTAAAATAGCCCACATACCCGCTACCCATCCTTAAAATAGCCCACATACCCGCTACCCATCCTTAAAATAGCTCACATACCCGCTACCCATCCTTAAAATAGCCCAAAAACCCGCTACCCGCAACTACCTGAAATTCCCCGCGACTCCATGCACCAACTAGCCTAATTCCGCGGAAAAAATGTGACCTTGGCAACTCTGCTGTCAAGGTGACGAGGTGAACTGACGCTACCAACAATTATAATAATGATGATAATAACACAGCGACCTCTGTTGGCCAATATTTCAACTCTAGTTACATACAATCACCTGAAGTTCATTACACATGATACATGACATACAGAAATTCACCCAGCACAATACAAAACTTTGAAGAATAAATGCCTAGTATGCTTTCTTGACGAAGTCTGTAATATCTCGCCTTTGTTTTTTCACAGTAAATTTTCCACAAATATAACAGAAACTGTTTGGGCTATTTACATACCCTCTGGTTGCCACAGCGACAAATAAACATTTCAAAAGAAATATAGTCACCGCGCACCTTTGAATAATAAAGAACTATAACCTCGCACGCACTAGACAGACTGACTCATCTCGTGGCTTGTCAATCGCTTATATACTAGCGGTGCGTTTCTCGAATGTTCTAGAAGACGCTATGACGTCACTTTTGATCTGGAAGCATTTATAGGCAGTAGTTTTTAATCAAAATTTAATTGAGTCATTTTTAATGAAAATTACTTACATATGCAATATGAAATACGACATTTTGTGAGAAATCTGTAGTGATAGCGAAAAAATAATAATATTTTCGGAATCAGCGTGCAAAAATTACTATATAAGTGATAAAATATTTCGAACAAAAACGCATCGCAGGCCTGCGTAATTAATCAAACAGTATACCAAGTATGCTAGCAGGTTAAGTGGTTATGTTGGCCTTATTTTTGTATTAAGTTCAGTGTATACGTAAGACTGTACTTGTATGTTAGGTTAAGTGGCTATGGATGGTGAATGATCCGCAATAAAGATGTTTTGTTGTTGTATAGAATTAGATTGACTATTTGGTGCTCAAGTTTATGAGAGTTGTACAGATCCAATAAAAGACAGACGTGACCCGATTCGTTATACAGAAAACATTCAGAATTACTTACTTCCTCAATTTTAACTACAGTAAACTCCCTCTTTACGCGCCCCCCTATTTGCGCGATCCAAAAAATATTAAATTTTTTTATAAATAAAAAATTTTGAAAATGTAAAAAAAACGCGACAACGGAGCTAAGGCACTGGTGGTTAAGCCAGCTCCAAGAGACCCTAATGGTAAGCGTTACTTTTTTATTTATTACCTGTTATTACTAATTTTTACAGATGAGTTTATGCATTTATTTATTTAATTAATATTAATTGTTGGGTAGATTATTATTATTAATGTTGTATTTTATCTAATTTTATTTAATTTTTGGGGTGTCTTGGGGTTGGGGGCCCGTACTTAGCACATTGAATATGTTATAGTTCCCCCAATTTACACGGAATTCATTTTACGCGGATGGTTCAGGAACGCACCTACCGCGTAAATCGGGGGATTACTGTACTTGGAACCGTTTAATTTGTCACACATTTTCTCCGAGAGCGATTATTATGGCAGCAATGATTTAAGTTAGACATCCAAGTCTCAAGCCAGCGTCAGTAGCTCACTGGGTAACCCCGTTTCCTTATAAGCGAAGTGAAGACAATGAGGTCGGAGGATCGAACCCAGATGATGATGATAATAATAATAATATAATAAGACAGTAATGGAGGTGTTAGAACAATGGACCACATTAGCAGATCTGAGCTCTGTGCCAGTTTCTCTCTCCTGACTGATTATATTTATTATCCAAATCTGAATAAAAAATTTATAATATCGACTCTGAACATCGGGTCACATACCTGTGAACTTTGAAGTGCTGCAAAATATATTATCAGTATTGAAAAATTTATTATTTAGAATTTATTATTTAGCTTGAGAGAGATTATTTTTAGGTTTAGGTGTAATATTAAGGTTAAGTTTACTTTAAATAGACACAGTAATTATAGAAATAATAATGGCCTATTTAGACACTGCAACCTACAGTGAAAAAGTCTGTAGCTTTGTTGACAGTGGTTTTCAGGTTAAAATTTGGTCAGCAGCCAGATTACTAACTATGGTGAAGCTAAAATTCATTAAAATTAATTTAGACTTACCAAAATGAAGTTGCCAGTTGAACGTTACCCTTTCTGTTTCTAACTAATCCATAAGTTTCATTTAGTTTCCAGGTTTGAATTTTATTTGTTAAGTTTTAAGTTATTATTTAACAAACTGCTAGGTTATTTATTTGTAGGGGCTATTTCCCAGACCTAGGTTTTGCAGGTTAAGTTAGGCTAGGGCTGGATTGCTCTTAAGTTTTTGGTTTTAAAGGCTTAAGGTTTAAGGTTTTGAAGGTTTTACTCAAGTTAAGTTAGGGCTATATTGCCTTTAGGTTTTAATAGGGGCTATAACAGCCATTTAATTATTGAGTTAGGGCAGTTGTAGCCCGGTTCGAGTTTCTTCTAGGTACCTAGTTTTTCTCTTACCTTAGTTATTTTCTTTAATTAACTTACTTATACCTAGTTCTGATAGGCCTCTATTTAGTTAAACAGGGTTTTTGTTTAATTGCAGTGGTTATTAAGGTTAAGATTTAAAAGTTGTGAGGTTTAAAGGTTGACTTTAAGTTGCCCGTTAGTTGGGGAACCACGAGAATTTTACTTTACGAAAAAACTAGCCCGCTTCATGCGGTCAAAATTTTTCAAGAAGGGACAAAGCTCTCTTTTTTTTTTTTTTATCTCGGAAACTTTTTTTTTCTTCTTTTTGTTAATTAGGGAAACCCAACTTCACTAGTTGGTTAGAAACGAGGGTTGTTATTTTTATTCTATATTTATTTTGTTTATATTTTATTTGGAAATATATGCGGTTATTTCTAACCACTTTTTTTAACAATCAGTAATCGGGTTAAAGTCATAACTAAAATTTGTATATTTCTAAGAGGGTGACAAATGCTATCAGATCTATCGTGACCGGGAAAACGGGAGGGGTTACAATTTACTTAGACAAGCTCATCCCATCCCCATGTATTCAAAATCACCAAGAGCAGCGCCACATTTTTTAATAGGGAGGACAAGATGGAAATATACTGTATATATATATATGATGAATAAACCCACGAAGGAAAGGAAACACAAAAAGGTGCTCAAGCGCTTTCGTCTAATGACATCCTCAGGAACACTGAAGTACATAAAAGGTTACGGCCTATATATAGGTTACAGAAAAAAAAAATTAATAAATAACATACATACACCACAAACATATATATATATATATATATATATATACAGTATATATATATATATATATGCAATAAACGGAGAAGTAAAAATAAAAATTAAAAATTAAAGAACGACGCTTGTGTAGAAGACGTTCCGCACAGATGAGGAGGGAGAACGAACAAATGAAAAATGAGGTAACCACCCGGGAATCGAACCCGGGATCTTCCGATTGCCGTCAGATATGCTATCCACTACACTATGGGCCTCGATTAATCAGAAGTCGTAATTCTCCTACATACGAGCAGAAACCGCAATCGGAAGATCCCGGGTTCGATTCCCGGTGGTTTACCTCATTTTTCATTTGTTCGTTCTCCCTCCTCATCTTGTGCGGAACGTTCTTCTACACAAGCGTCGTTCTTTACATTAATTATACTGTGTGTTGTTTGCAGTTAAAATGTATATATGTGCGGCATGCGAAGGTGCCCCCTCAGGGCATTGGTTTCTGCTCGTATGTAGGAGAATTACGACTTCTGATTAATCGAGGCCCATGGTGTAGTGGATAGCATATCTGACCGGCAATCGGAAGATCCCGGGTTCGATTCCCGGGTGGTTACCTCATTTTTCATTTGTTCGTTCTCCCTCATCTTGTGCGGAACGTTCTTCTACACAAGCGTCGTTCGTTACATTAATTATACTGTGTGTTGTTTGCAGTTAAAAAAAAAATATATATATATATAATATATATATATATCGTCTTTTCATTGCTGCCATAATAATCGCTCTCAGAGAAAATATGTGACAAATTAAACGGTTCCAAGTAATTAAAATTGAGGAACCAAGTAATTCTAAATGCTTCCTGTATAACGAATCGGGTCACGTCCGTGCGCCTCGTGCTGTAGTGGTCAGCGTCGCTGACTACGAATCTATTGGCCCCGGGATTAAGACTCGGTGACGGCAGGCGGCGCGCAGCAAAACCCAGCTGTTTATCCTTCCCCACAATAAAAATAAATTGGTTGGTAAATAAGTGGGTAACCTGGGTAGCCTAGTGGTTAAGACGCTAAGCTGCTGCTGGTGGGGCGTGGTTCGGATTCCACGTTAAACTGTAGGTCTAAGGTGGAGTGGCAAGCTTGTCCTTCATCAGAATGAACAATTCGGACGAAAGCAAAACCAAGGTTATATATTGCGCGTTCGTTCCAGCACAAATTGGCGAGTGGTGGGGATGAAAGTAAATAATCAACAATAATTAGATGGGAAAAAAGGGGGAGGGAGACTGTCTCGACCTATGGTGCCGCCCCTGCAAATCACCTATAGTGAAAAATGGTAATGCCTATTTATAAATTATCTATCCATAACTCTTGCAAGGAATTTGAATGAAATCTAAACATCATACAGTTAATTTAAACATTCAACAGTCACAAGCAAACAACAAAACATCTTTATTGCGGATCATTCACAATCCATAGCCACTTAACCTAATATACAAGTACAATCTTACGTATTATACACTGAAGTTAATACAAAAATAGGGCCAACATAGCTACTTAACCTAGTATGGAAGAACTATCCACGCTAACAACATGGTATCGTATGTGGTACCTTTACTTCTTAATTAAATATAAATTATTAATTAAGTGAATTAAACATCTACAAAATTGTTTCGGGATTGGCGACATAGCCTATTGAGAATGAAATGATTGCCATACGTACATAGAACCCATATGTAGGCATCGGGCCTGCATGACAACAAGAAAACCAAATTTATGATCTCGTGTTCAAACTTTTCCACTGCCAACTCATGAGAATTACATCGAGAAAGAGTCAACGACCTTTGCTAAATCAGCAGATAATAAAAATATGAAGATTATATTATAGCGGTTCACTCGGAGCTGCTTATGTTACAGCGAGGCTTTAAGCAAGGAAGATGTCCTTTATCTTCCTATATGTTCTGAGTGAAATCCTCTTGATATAAAACTTAATAACTATAAGAAGGATAGGCCTGTTCCTTCAGGTGTTTAAGTAGTGACTGCCTATATTAGTTACATCGAGTGAACTCATTGTGTAGCTCCATCTACCACGGCCCTACATCGAAAAAGCTCGTCGCGCCCTACATCGAAACAGAAGCGAGGCCCAACGAAATAATAAGGTAAGGCAATTCCTTTCTTTACCATATAGGCAGCGCAAATACCGAAGGCAAATAAACAAAGAGGACCTTTGAAGACCTACATATACATAACTCTAACGGAAAAACGTAGGGCTTTTGTCGTTAACTCTCCTATGAAATCTGCTGGAAATTTCCAACGGATGAGGGTAACAGGCAATCAAACCATAGCCCTATATAGTTTTTTTCACACCTAGCATACTGGCGCAGTTTGATTAATTATGTGGCAATTTTATGTATATTGTTATTACACGAGACATCATTAACTGAAAGATCATTTGTATACGTAGAAAATAATTGTAGCTTAATGAAGAAATCAGAGAAATTATGAAAAAAAAAAAAAAAAAGTTTAATAAAAATGCTGATGAATTATGGGAAGCTGAGATCGGATATGATTTTGTGGAAACTATATTTGAAATTATTAATTATACAACAAACAAAACATCTTTGTTGCGGATCATTCACAATCCATAGCCACTTAACCTAACATACAAAAAATAAGGCCAGCATAGCCATTTAACCCAACATACAATATGCATACATAATCTTTGCTACATTACAAAAATAAGGTATTATAAACCAGCAGTTGTCTGAACCAAGACTGCTATATAGACGAGAGATACGCAGTATCTGAAGACAGGACATTGCACAATAACACATTAAGAGCTGTTTTGGACCCTAGTAATGAAATTATATATATATATATTCTTCCGGATTAACATTTGGCTGGTAGGTAAGTTACGCGCAGTAAACATAAAACTGACTGCACCATTTTGGTTCCCTACATAGCATACGAAAAATATTATAAGCAACAGAGTTTATTCATAGCAGTTTTTGTATAGTTCCATCACAGATGGGATGTATACAATGCAGTACAGTAAGTTCTAAAAGAAACGAGACTACTGTAGTTCAAATCACAAGGACTCTTCAATTCTGTTGATTAAGCTGTCTTTCATTTTAAGCATCGGCTCTCCACGTATCTATCATACGTTACACAGTTTCTTTAATTGCAAAGAAATAATTAGTATATACTGTAAGTTTATAACGTTGATTCCTTTTTTTCCTAGAAAATTAACCTTAACTTTCACTACAATACTAAAATTTATGGATTTATCACCCACTCAGAGTGACACCCTACAAAATACATCAATTACTATACGAAATATCTATAACCTCGTACCAATACTGTCCTAATATTTGTTACAAAAGAAAATAAAGGAACCATGTTTCAAATTAAATTAAGCTTCTAAAATCTATAAAAATGTTGATAAATTTTCCTGTCAGTTATTTATTTTTACTATAATGTATATAATTTAAGGAGTAACAATTTTATTCTACTTTTATAACTATTTCCAAAATCGTTTAAAATTGGGATAATTCAGGAACGTATATTCCCTTAAACTTATTTAAAACGCATTTTTGCTACAAAGAAAAATATTTATTTGTTTCAGCTCATATTAAGTTTCAGGAACATCGATGATCCAGTGTCCGCCCCCGGGTGATCCGGCCATTTTATATTTCGGATTAATCAGGGCGACTCTTTTGTCTGGATTAAGTTACACTATTAAATGGTTGTTCTAGATTGGTTAGTTATTTCCCACATGACCAACTTTCGGCCAATCTAAAATTCAAACAAACGGGTGTCCCCAAAACTTAATATTTAGCATTTTTTAAATATAAAATTCGAATATACATATATGTATCTGTGCTAAGAACCTGTAAAACGTACGATTTCAGCTTAAACCACTAAACCTTAATGGGAGACCGTCCTCTGCATTCAGATGATGTGATTCGAATCCCACGTAAAGTTGTAAGAGAAGACGATTGGTTAGGCTTAGTGGTGATATTTTCGTTGTTTTGTGTGTATATATATATATATATATACCTTCTTACCTTGCCTTGTTGCTGTTCCGTGCGTTGGTCTCTCTTCACACCAAGGTCAAGCTGGTGGCCCCGCCTCTAGGTCTGGCCAGGTGGGGGAGCGAGTTGCTTTCTTGCGCTCTCCACCGCACATAGCCAGGTACACCCGGCTCATCTGGTACCGTCTTGAGCCAGGCATCTAGTCTTTTCTTGAAGACTTCAACTTTGACTCCTGTAACTTTGACCCCCTGACAACCAAGCTATTTTCCTTCAGTGTTGAGGAGGTCCCTTGTCGGGCCTTTAATTTGGGAACACTACACATTCTGTCCTATTTTCTAGTGTTGTTTGAATGGTATATATATATATATATATATATATATCTTCTATGTATATAAAAGAGGAAGTTTGTTTGTTTGTCTGTTTGTTTGTTCTCTATTGAAATGAATATGGCTGCACCAAATAGTGTTTAAGGTAGTGAATGAGATATAACTTTTCACGGGAAATCTAATGGTGTGCACAGTAGGTAGGTAGGTAGGTACAGTAGGTAGGTACAGTAGGTAGGTAGGTAGGTACAGTAGGTAGGTAGACTAGAGTTTTATTTAGTAAATGGGTAGGTACAGTAGGTAGGTACAGTAGGTAGGTAGGTAGGTACAGTAGGTAGGTAGACTAGAGTTTTATTTAGTAAATGGGTAGGTACAGTAGGTAGGTAGACTAGAGTTTTATTTAGTAAATGGGTAGGTACAGTAGGTAGGTAGGTAGGTAGGTACAGTAGGTAGGTAGACTAGAGTTTTATTTAGTAAATGGGTAGGTACAGTAGGTAGGTAGGTAGGTACAGTAGGTAGGTAGACTAGACAGTTTTATTTAGTAAATGGGTAGGTACAGTAGGTAGGTAGGTACAGTAAGTAGGTAGGTACAGTAGGTAGGTAGGTACAGTAAGTAGGTAGGTACAGTAGGTAGGTAGGTAGGTACAGTAGGTAGGTAGGTACAGTAGGTAGGTAGGTACAGTAGGTAGGTAGGTAGGTAGGTACAGTAGGTATGTAGACTAGACAGTTTTATTTAGTAAATGATACATTAAAATCTTGTTTAGTTTTGAATGACGGCATAAAGTCACGGGATTTAAGTGGAATCTAATAGTGTGCATAAAAGTTTCAAAATTTTCGAGAACTTTTTAAAATATAAGGTTAAGGAATAAGTTTTTTCATTTTAACACAAAAAAGCTTAAAATCATTATTTTCGAAAACTTTTTAAAATATAAGGTTAAGGAATAAGCTTTTGCATTTTGACACAAAAAAAGCTTAAAATCATTATTTTCGAGAACTTTTTAAAATATAAGTTTAAGGAATAAGTTTTTGCATTTTGACATTTGAGTGTGACTTTTGCTATGGGTGACAATGGCCCAAAAAAGTTGGAACACCTCGCAATCTTTATGTTTTTGACACCCAATGGAAAAACACGTAACATTGTTTACACTGAAGTGCTACAAAATGTCTGATGTTTTCAAGGAATAAAAACAATTACCAAAACTTTGTGTTTATGTGTTCATTTAGTTTTGTTCATCTTTTTACCTTATTTTGACACACCCTTACATTCCGGGCAACGCCGGGTATCTCTGCTAGTATATATATATACATATATATACTATATATATATATTATATATATATTACGATTGGTTAGGTTAAGTAGTGATATTTTCGTTAGTTTTAACGGAAATATCACGACTAAACCTAACCAATCGTCAAGGGCGATTGACAATGGGGGCTTTAGTCTTCAGGTGATCCGTTGCAAGTTGCCTTCGCTGTTACAAGGTTAAACACAACACACACACACACACGAGGTACCGATTTTTAAAAATTCATATATCTAAAATACTAATTAACCCTTTCGCGCCGGTACCCAATTTTAAATGCGCGTCCTTCAGCTCTTGAATGGGAACGTACCGCGTACGTCTTCGGCTTGAAAGGGGTTAACGAAACTTAATTTAACCTAACCTTAGTGCCATCGAACCAAAGAGGGCGTGATAAGTGTTTCGGATGCAGTTGAGGGCTCGACGGGTTCTGTTACGTGGTTTGTCAGGTGATCTCAAACACCTCGTGCCGTTAAGCCTTTATTGGTAGTAGACTTCGACCTACAAAAAGTACAATAATAAGTAAAGAGAAAAAAAAGGTGGGTTTCATACATGGAATGAATAAAGTACAAAATTAACAGACCACGTAACTATCATGGAAACAATGCAAAGTACTACTCAGAAGATTAGGCCTACACCTTATTGAGTGTTGGCATAACTTATGAGAGTGACATTCAACAATCTTAACTAAATACAGTAGAGTACACTGTACAACAATGATTATATCATAGTTAAAGAATTTGACAAATTCATCAAATACAATAAACTCGGTAATCACTTTATCGCTTCGAAATTTTGCAATCCAGTAATACTATGGAGATACAGTAATCAAACAATCTTTATAGCGATCTCTGATTGAACAAGTACGACACAAAATAAACACTTTCTATAATTAGCTAATAAATTATCTCGAACGTAATTACAATCAGATTAATAACATCTGAATTTGTGAAATGATAAACAAATATAACTTACACCATTGGGCCGCTGAGATTACTGACTAGCCATCGATATTGTACACAGAATATTATTCATCAACATAACGTCAACGTCCAGTATCGACTGACGACAAAATTCAGACGTCAGCATCTGCTGACTTCTAGTTCAGAATAACAATTAACAGCTGTCAAGCAGGTTTGCCAACTCGTACCAATAGTTTCTCGCGAAATTTGGGTCGTAAACCAGCCCAAAAGTAAGATTTAATTATTAAGATTATAATATAAGAAGTCCATACAAGGATAACTAACAGATAAGAAAATAATAAAAAATGAAGGTTCCACTACATACATTTTCAATGAAAAACTATAAAATATATTAAATGCACATATACACAAAGGCATAGTGTATGTGTGTGTGTCTGTGTGTGTGTGTGTGTAATGATAAACTGCAGAGTATTGATGACGTCAGCCGGGAACTAATTGAGATGCATACAGAAAAAGACGACGACGACGCAAGAGAAGCGATAAAGGTTAACTCAAAGTACTTCTATAATTTTGCAAAAAGAAAGTTGAAAAACCATGCGACTATGAGACCTTTGAAAAACAAGAACAGTGCTTTATAGTGGCGGCTCGTGACTTTCAGTTATGGGGGTGCTGCCTCAGAAATTGCGAACAATTGTGTCGATTATATATATATATATGAGAGAGAGAGAGAGAGAGAAAGTCGAATAGATAACTACTCAGACATAAAAATAAGTAAAATAGTATCATAAAATCAGTTATAGGGTACTTACGCTTAACGGGTAATTTCGAATTTGCCAAAAATTTTATTTATAAACAAATTCCATTCTTCTGTTTTTATTCTGAACGAAAAGGTCTATTACTTTTTCATTGAAATTCTGTGTACTGTTGATCAAATTTTTCTCTATTGAAATCATTGCAAGAGCATTTAGTCTTTCCTGATTCATAGTGCTCCTTAAGAACGTCTTTATTCTTTTTAATGTTGAATGGCAGCGTTCGGCCTCGGATGTAGTCATGGGGATGGTCAAAAGAATTTTTATGAGCTTAGCTAGTTCTCCAAGAACATCTACTAGATTATTTTCAGTGATAAATTTCAGCAGATCAATTAACCTGTCGCAATTGTGCATATCAGGTCTACTGTAGAAAACTTGTAGTTCAGTAAGAAGCTTTTCTTTTTCAATCATAGGATATCCCTCAGTGGTCACCGTTACCTCTTCCATAGGCATTTTCATATTATAGCTATCGAAGTTTTCCTTGGTAAACAGCTTAGCAGCTACTAATTGTTTGGTAAATGAATACCTCTCAGCTATGTCAACACATACGCAGTCGCACACTTCTTTGCTTCAATCATGAGTGTTTTTGAAGGATTTACACAGTACTCCGAATTTCTTATTTTTAAAATGGCATTGTTGAAGTTTGCTATATACTCTTGTACTTTACACGAGTTAATAGCTCGAGATTGCATTTGATTGTAAATGACTTCTACGTGAGGCATTATCTGATGAAAAAGTTTCAACCAAAAGATGAAGTTTTCTTTATTCAAAACGTGCAAAATTCCTGTTGCTTCTGAAATGGTTTGATCTGCGTTTGCTGTCGACTGTATTTCTTCAAGGCATTTTTTTAAGGGTTCGAAATTTTCATAGACGCGGTTTACGGTGCGTATATGAAAATTCCATCTAGTATGGAAAACTGATGTGTGGGTAGTTGGGAGGTAACGAAAATGGTTCACTGAGTAGGTAGGTAGTTAATCTAACAATTATTAAATTCCTTTTATGTCAATAACTGGGTGGATGAAACCAATTGGTTGCTCACCAGAGTTATTCTCCACACTAGTATTTATATACTGTGTGACAAGAGCGTGCTCGGTAATAGATATACATTACCGATCAACCAACCGAAGAAAAAACAAAGACGCTGGTGGAAAAAGCCCCGCGAAAAGGAAGACAAGGGAGAACGAAAACGAGGTACGGGGCGACAAGACGGAACGAGAGAAGGGAGAAGAACAAACAACGAAAAAAGATCCCCACCAGCAAGTACGCTCTCAACAATTAAACAAAAGGAGAAAAGGAACTCTCTAATAACTAGCAGTAAGTGACTAATTGTGTTTATAACCCAGTTAGAAGTAAACGCAGTAAATTAAGCTGGGTCAGACAAATTAGGCCTACATTGTGGCCTAAGACCTAGCATCAACTCATAGCTTAACAAAGGTGAAGGTAGATTGCCCTAACCTAATTTGGTGAGGAATCCTACTGTGGACCTCAATTTATCTGCCCGCTCTGGACCATTTCCGGAATCTCTAGGCTGACCCCTACAAGGCTAGACTTAATCTACTCTATAGTTAGACTGGAGATATTAGGGGTGGGTTAATTGGGGACCAATTCATACAGAGCATTTTTCACACTAGTAGGGGATGGACGAGGAATGCGGCTGGCCATATGTTTGCTTAAGATAGAGAGACGAAGTGGTGACCTGGATAAAAATGTTGGTATAGCTAAGAGGTTAGAAAAGAATATTCTTGAATTTCGGGTAGTACTTGCTGCATTTTTCATAATCAGATTCAGTTGGTGGGCATAACAGTGAATGAAGTGTGCATTATTGTAAACTTCTTTAATTTTAGCCCGAACTCCCCCTTTTTTTTCCTTTCATGACATTTGCGCCATCAAATGTCTGAGCAATTAGTTTCTGCTTGTTTTCTTCGAGAAGAATATCTAGCTGATCTAGAATGCACTTAGATAGTCCTTCTGCCGTTTGATTTTCCGGAGTAAAGAAACCCCAGAAGCGCTCAAAAACTTCCTCATTCAGCTCGTATCTCAGAACAATAACCATTTGAGTGTGTTCAGAAACATCAGTTGTGTCATCAGCCATGACCGCAACAAACGAAGCTTCTTTAATTTCTTTTTTTATTTGATTGCGGGATACCTGCAGCACACAGTCAAGAATATCATTCTGAATGGTTTTGCAAACGCCCTTGAAGACTGTGTTGCTTTCTAAATGTTTTTTCAAATCGGGATCTAATTTTGATGCGAAATTAATTAATCCCCCGAATACATCTGGATTTGCCGAATCATCTTTTTCATCATGTCCACGTAAAGAAATCTCAAAATTTCCGCAGAATTTAATGCAGTCTATTATTTTCGACAATATTTCACGATTTTTGGTAACTTTGTTATTATGTTCGATAATCGAGAGTTTGTAAGCCTCACTAAGTTTTTCTTTGATATTTACCGTTCCTAAAAGTGACAGGGAAATCACATTATCAATATTCTTCTTTGAACGCTCATGCTTTTCAGTTTTTTTCTCTCATTTTGTTTATATTTGTAAAAACACTTTTTGTCCACGTCAAGTCACCACCGAGTAGTAGACACGGGAAGCAAAATAATGCATTTTTAACTTTACAACCACAAAGCCGACTTTTTCTTTGGTACCATTCTGAATTAATATTTCTTATTGTTACTTATTCCAGGCTGAGATATTTGAATTTCTGGTGTAGGGCGTCCTTCAGTTTTAATAGCTATTTTTTCTTGAAAAATTACTGTGAAACTGAAAAATTACGAGACTGAATTTTACTCACTGTCACCCGACTCACTTCTGGGGCTAGCGGAGCGATGATAATAGAATAGGTGCCTAGTTAAAATTTCAAAAAACAAACAGTCACTTGCGAAAAAAATATTCTAAGAAATGAAAGCTATATTTTGTAAATAATCCAATTATTATATAATTAACTTCAATCTCACGACAAAAAATAAATGATAACGAATCATTGATAAATGCAATTCGGAAATTAAATTTCGAATTAGCAAACGATACAGCATCACAACTACCACGTCAAACAAACAAATCGGCACTGCTCTGTCCACAGTGCTTTGGATCCTCTTAAACCCGCGATTCTGACTCGCTCTTCGTACGTCCGCCACCGAGGTTTCAAGCGTTTCGAACAAAATCTGGAACTGTTAAGTACGCAGTTCCATGGGAAGGCTGAAGCTACTTTCGTGATTCATTCGTTCGGCATTGAAATAGTTTAAGGAGAAAAGGATATAATCCGATTTAAAAACTCAAAAGTTCATTGAAAAAAAACAATCAGAAAGGCTATTTTAAATATCTAAATATAAAGATCATAAGATCATGGGGGTGCTGCAGTTCCACAGTGCCTACCTGCGAGCCGCTCCTGGCACTGTTTTATCTGATGATTTAACAGAAGTATCTGAAATATTAAGAGCTCAGTACGAATCATCTTTCAGCATCCCAAAAACTGACAAACTGATATGCGATAGAAACGCGTTCTTTGAAGAGCTAAAAGGGAAAGTATAACGGACTTCGACTTTACGACAGATGATATTACACAAGCTATAGGGAAACTAAAAACACACTCAGCGGAAGGACCGAATAAATGGAATGCCATATTGGATATGGAGACGATTACTAGACACGGGAGAAATACCTGGCATCCTGAAGAGCGCGAACATAGTCCCACTAGCCACTTATAAAGGAGGAGATCGATCCGAGGACAAAAACTATAGGCCAGTGTCGCTTACATCTCACTAAAATATTTGAAAGAATAGTTAGACAAAAAATCTGACTTTTTGGAAACTTAGAAAAAACTCATTGATAACCAACACGGGTTTTGGTCAAGCAGATCATGCCTATCACAACTAATGGAACACTACAACAACATTATTGATGCATTTGAAAGTAATGAAAACTATAATGTAATATACACAGATTTTGCCAAAGCGTTCGACAAGTTTGACCATGGAATCATAATACATAAACTGAAATATATGGGAATAACAGGAAAAGGAGGGAAATGAATATATAATTTCCTCAGTAACGGCGGCAAGTCGTTACAGTACAAGGAGTATCTTCATCAGAATCAGAGGTCCTCAGCTCAGTACCACAAGGAACAGTATTAGCTCCATTACTCTTCCTAATCATACTAGCTGACATAGATGAGGACGTTACCAGAGAGAGCACAGTAACATCCTTTGCTGATGACACAAAGATCAGTAGAAAAATAAGAAACCCAGAGGATATAGGATCTCTACAAACCGACATGAACAGAATTTGCAAGTGGACGGAAGACAACAATATGAAGTTCAACACTGAAAAATTTCAGCTGTTACGGTACGGAAAAAGAGAGGACCTAACATCCACGGAATATTATACCCCAAATAGACAGGAAATTCAGAGAAATTCTAGAGCAAAAGATTTAGGGGTTGTAATGACTGATGATGCGAAATTTGAAACACAAAATAAGATAGCAGTAAACAGAGCAAAGAGAATAACGGGACAGATATTAAGAACCTTTAAACGAAGGGATAGGAATGTAATGATTCCTCTACTGAAAACACTGATCATACCCAAATTGGAATACTGCTCGGTCTAACATGCTCATATAAAAAAGAAGTCATTGGACAACTGGAAGGGTTTCAGAGAAGCTTCACGGCCAAGATCAAGGAGTGCAAAGAACTAAATTACTGGGAAAGGTTACGCGAACTAAACCTATATACACCATTATTGACACTTGGAAAATAATGGAGAGACTCGTCCCTAATCTTACTCTGAACCCTGTAACTCCCCAAACAACGGTGGAAAGTAGAAAAGGAAGACTGTGTCGTGTTCCCAAGTTAAAGGCGAGACAGGGAACATCCTTAACCCTGAAAGAAAATAGTTTTGTTGAGAGGACCAAAACTGTTTAATCAGCTGCCCAAAGACCTAAGGAACACGAATGGTGTTGCAATGGACATCTCCAAAAGAAGATTAGACGCCTGGCTCAGAACAATCCCCGATGAGCCGGGCGTACCTGGCTATGTGAGGTGGAGAGTACAAGAAACCAACTCGCTACTTAACCAGGCCAACTCGAGAGGAGGGTCGACAAGCTTGACCTTCATGAAATGAGGAATCATCGCGCGGAACCTTTGATATATATATATATATATATATATATATACTTTATATTATTTCATCTTTGATTTTAATTTAATGCACACTGTAATTGCATTATTAATTCTCACTAATTATCGTCAATTTTCGCATGTTCATTTTAATATATTGTATGTTTTTGTTCATTATATTTATTTATCTTTATTTGATTTTAAACTTTTTAGCACTGATGATGGAAATTGAATTTTTCCGAAACGTTTGTAAATAAATATGTACCATCTTTTCGTCCTTCTATTCCTCGCTATATATATATATATATATAACATATATATATATATATATATATATATATATATATATATATATATATATATATATACACAGTGCGTTCGAAAAGTCTCTCCGCAGTGCTATATGAAACGCATAAGAAATTGAAAAACTACAATGTTTTCATTTAACCATGATTCAGTGATTTTATTACGTAACCTTTTGATTTTACATCATGTGTTGAAAGTGTTTTCCACCATTTTGCAGGCACAGAGCAACTCATCTACACTTGTTGTCAAACACTTTTTTTAAAGTGTTGGTTGACTGCGGAGAGACTTTTCGAACGCACTGTATAATTATATATATATATTATATATATATTATATATATATTATATCTTAATACTATATACTG
Organism: Bathynomus jamesi; assembly: GCA_023014485.1. NCBI lineage: Eukaryota > Metazoa > Arthropoda > Malacostraca > Isopoda > Cirolanidae > Bathynomus > Bathynomus jamesi. The sequence continues at coordinate 1,392,941 of JAJOZX010000052.1, read as the reverse complement.
ACAATGACTTTATAAAATAAAACTAAACCTATATTCTATGTTTTAATAGCTTCTTCTGACTCATTCGTAGTTTTGTACATATGTAAATTTATCTAACATTGAATTATTAGGAGTAAAATTATTGCAATATATGCTGTGCTTTTGCATAAATGCTCTTATGTGTAGGGTGTTCTCTACAGTTTTTAGTTGTAGCCTATTCCTAATTTTGTTTTTTACAATATTCATTTGTGAAAACACCCTTTCAACTCCAGCGTTACTGGCTGGGAATGAAAGTAACGCCAACACAAAATGACCTAATTCTAGAAAATCTCTTTCTCCACATGCATCTACAATTCTACATGATTTCGTCTATTAAAAGAGAAGACGATTTTTCACCAATGTTTGCGCATAGGGTTTCCAGCATTGACGGCCGAGTACATTGTTAATTATTGCAATAGATTTAGTTCTGTGTATGTGTATGTTTTTTGACGACAGTTCTTTGATCACTTTTCCCAAATGATCGACTGTTCTGATGCTTGAATGGCAAGCAATTTGCGCAGCAGTTTTAACCTCTGCAACTTTCACTGAATTATCAAGGCTTACCTTACAAAATCCTGCTTGAAATAAAGTTCTGGTGGTAGAAACTGGAGCAGAGTTTTCTTATGTTTTTCTGTTTTTCGTGTGCAACTTGGTCAGAATGGTACGCTCTAATTTCCGTTTAGCAAAATTTGCATGCTGCTTTTGATTCGTTACCTGCAACACTTCTAATCCAATTCTTTAACTCTGGTTCCAACTCCCAATCTTTGCAATATTTTTTTCCCATACTTCGCCCACTTACCCATTATTTAAAATCAACACTCAAAGACAACCAACCTAACTCAGTTAGCATGACTGACTCAGACTCAGGTCGCTGACCTATAAAAATTCAGTGTTGGCAACTGTTTTCATAAAAGTAGCCAATAATTTACCAAAATGTACCTAAAACAGAGAAAATATAACAGATTATATAATAATTGTAATAATAATAATAATATATCTATAATTTTACTGGTATACATTTTTCTATTTGGGTTCATTTTTATTGTCATAATTCCTCTTAAAATAGCCCACATACCCGCTACCCATCCTTAAAATAGCCCACATACCCGCTACCCATCCTTAAAATAACCCCAAAACCCGCAACTACCTGAAATTCCTCGCGACTCCATGCACCAACTAGCCCAATTCTGCGGAAAAAATGCGACCTTGGCAACTCTGCTGTCAAGGTGACGAGGTGAACTGACGCTACCAACAATTATAATAATGATGATAACAACACAGCGACCTCTGTTGGCCAATATTTCAACTCTAGTTACATACAATCACCTGAAGTTCATTAGACATGATACATGACATACAGAAATTCACCCAGCACAATACAAAACTTTGAAGAATAAATTATTTTCAATACAGTGAGGTACTCATTAATCTAACCTAACCAAACCTAATCATGACGAACATACCTTTTCCCGACAATAAAACTGTTTCTTGACTTATTATATACATTTTTAATGTTCCAAGGTACCAAAATTACCCCACGACACCTGTGAATTATCACACACTCGACCTCACATTTCCCAGTTTCCTACGCGAATGCGCGCACATACACACACACTTAACCCAGCCATAGATTGTCCCAGGCCACTTAACTAGTCTAAGAAATAGGAAGAAGGGTGTAGCAACGAACCCGCTGCATGTAATGTATTTGGCTCAGTCAGTTCTATTTTTACGAGGGACTACTACTTCCCGTGTATACAAATCACCAATAATCCAGTGGTGGCGATCCTTTTTTACTGGCGGGTCAGTTTTGTTACTTTTGATTTTTAAAAGAACGAAAGTGGGTCACAATAATTTACTTACATACTATTTTTAGTGAGAAACTTGTTCGATTTTAGCTGCTAATGTTTTGATCTGAGGTTTATATTTAATTGTCTTTAGTCTCACACATGCAGCATTCATATCTGTGCCAAAACGATTCCTAGTGGTGGATTTGACGAAATTCATGGAGGAAAACAACTGTTCACATGAATAAGATGAACCAACCATTGTTAGCAGAGCTAATGCTAGCTTTTTCATTAATGCAAAAGAATTTGGTAAAGAGTTCCATTCTGCAAGAATAAAAACAAACAAAAAAACCATCTTTATTGCGGATCATTCACAATCCATAGCCACTTAAGATTCTCTAGTGACCCAGTGGTTCCCAACCGGTTTTGGCTTATGGCCCCCCTTAGGAACCTTATTTTTTCCCGTGGCCCCCATAAGCATTATTTTCAGTAGGTAATATGCAGATTTAACTCTATTTTACAAAATAACATTTTCCTGTGGCCCCCTTCAAATGTGCCATGGCCCCCAGGGAGCCATATGGCCCCCGGTTGGGAAACACTGCCTGAGTGAGTCTAGTCTTTCTATTGATTGTTATTCTCTGGTTACACCTAAAACTGACGACTCCAATTCCTTTTCTTGTAACTTCAGATTAAGATCAATAAATTTAGTCTTCCATACTACACTTTCTTGGAAGTCAACTAATTCCATTTCTAAATTATCAATGTCAAGCCAATGAAAAGCTGATAACTGAAGATCTTCAAATTGAATAGAATGGGGGAATTGGATGAATTGCAAGTTATCATACATTCATACACACACGTTTTTAAACGTAGGTTCATTTTTTTTTATTTTATTGGGTTCAGAATCCCAGCTGAGCCCTAAACGGCCAAGCTCTGAAGGGCCAGTTTAACCTACGGCCCAAGTTAAGCTAGACTAAAAACTTACGGACTTGGAGGTCCTATTAGGTCCTACCTCAGGGTTGCTGACTCGATGTGGGCCTACCTTAGGCCTCAGTTGCATAAAATTAAGATAAAAAACAAAAGGGGCACCATTTATGGTCTTCTTTCTAAACCTTGCAACAACACACAACCTGTACCATTGCACGATGCAACAATCTTGTATCTAAACAACCAAACTGAATTGCAAGAGAGCTCTCAAAAAGACCACATCCTGTAAGTGCCGCATTCAACAAACGAGTAGGAAGGACGCGCATAGCCATTTAACCCAACATACAATATGCATACATAATCTTTGCTACATTACAAAAATAAGGTATTGTAAACCAGCAGTTGTCTGAACCAAGACTGCTATACAGCAGGGTTGCCAGATCAATTTTTTAAAAAGTAGCACAAAAGTTAGAAAAAGTAGCGGATTTTGGTAGAAAGTAGCCCAATAAAGAAATTTATTTTTGAAAACTCAGGAAATATAGAAAGCATGATTTTTATATCATAGTCAAAGTGATTCTTACCTTTAAAAGTTAAAATTCCAACGTATCGAGTATTTCTTTCTCTTCTTCACTCAATTCATTCTCGTATATACTTAAATTATAGTTCAGCATGGCCTTAGTTGGAGAAAAATTATAGCAACAAATATTTTGTTTTTCAAGCGTCATTTTCAGTCTCAATATTGAAGAAAGAAGATGCAGCCCCATCCTATTTCGTAGCTTAGTTTTGGTGGATGTTACCCTTACACACTTTACACAAAACTTTCGTATTATCATCTTTTATCTCTTTTACCCATTTTGAAAACTGAGGATCTCGCAGCCATGCTGTCAAACTTTTTATCATACTTTGACCACTTACTCATTGTAATTTTAAAGGGTATGATATCTGAATAATAAAAATTAAACAGTGGTCTCTCACTTAATTGAATTTAACAATTAACCATACATGTATACTTTTTATCTTTATTTTGCAAATTGTCAGATTTAAAACACAATAAACATCTGCAACAACACGTCACTGAAGCTAATTAACGCTGACTGATTCCTCATTCGCATTTCGCCGCGGGCGGCAGCCCCGGAGAGGCAGTTGTACCCAGTGGCGGTCCTAGCTTACATGACGCCCTGGGCGAACCTCACCTTCAGCGCCCCCCCCCCCTGTTCGCCAACACACACACATTCGAATCCCCCCAAAATAAAGGACAGACATAACTCTCACAAAATAACTTTTTATTGGACTAATTGTTGGAACTTCAGAACCAAAACAAAGACTCAAATTTCTGAATTTTACAAATCCTTCATCACGTAAATAGAATAACTCACTTAAGAGAATGTAATTATGATACTATGAACAGGAAAAATACAAATTAAATTGCACAACTGCCATAAATAAACTAGAGAATCAAATTTCTAAATTGTACAAATGCTCTATCACATAAATAGAATAAGACACTTAAGAGAGGGTAATTATTATGCTACACTTTGAACAAGAAACAAAATAAATTGCACCACAGCACAACTGCCATCTAAAGCCTGACTCTTCTTACCTTCCTTGATGCAAAGTCATGAATTAAATCATCATATGAAATCTGCTCAGCAATTGTATGATTTATACTGATGATGGCCAGACCGGTAAGGCGTTCCTGTGACATAGTTGACCTCAGGTAGGATTTGATGAGCTTCAGCTTTGAAAAGCTCCTCTCTGCTTCAGCAACAGTGACTGGAAGAGTAAGACCAATTCTGAGAGCAGTCCACAAATTTGGATATATTTCAGAGAGCTCCCTTTCATGGATAAATGTCAGCAGTTCAAGCAAGGATATGGTCTTTGATGGCAAGTCAGGCAAGTTCTTCAGCTCCTGTGCAAGCTCTCTGCCATCCAAGTCAGATTGTCCCTTAAAGTGTAGTGTAGTACTAAGGTTCACACATTGTTCTGTCAGCTCCTCAAATGTGAGATTTTGGAAATGTGTCAGCACTCCAAACTTCTCTCCCACAATTTCCAACGTGGAAAATCTTTCCTGAATGGCTGATGTTGCAGCATCAACCACTGCATTGAAAAATGTCACCTCCAGCTTCTTCAAAGCATCAATCAAGGGCTCATCAGATGCTTCATAGGAGAAGTGCCGCTTTGTGGACCTCAGCCGTTTTTGTTTTAACACAGCCTCCACATTCATTTGTTCACAGATATCTGTGGCTGCCATTTGTGCAGCCACAAAACCTGTTGCCCTGTAATTGCGGAGACCTCTCTCTGTTTTTTTTAGGAGATTTACTGCAACATCAACGTACATGCTAGGACACTGCATCTGCTTGCTCACATGCTGAATTTGGCACAACAGGTCATGCCACACCACTGAACAAATGGCGAAGCGGTATGACCCAACCTCCTCTGACAGAGATTGAGCCTCGACCTTTATTACAGAGTCTTTGGTGTGGTCCCTCACCTCGATCAGTGCATCTCTCACTGCAGCTGCCTGATATCTCAGGGGCTCCACACTCTTGATCTTGCTTTCCCACCTTGTATCAGACCACATCTTCAATGTGATGTTCACATGTTTTTTCAAAATGGCCCATCGTTGTGTGGAGGCTGAAAACAAGTTGTAAAGCTTCTGCAAGATGCCAAAGTAACTTGTGGCATCAATAGATCCCTTAGCAGCATCGGCCACAAGCAAATTCAGAGAATGAGCCCCACATGGAACAAACAGAGCTCTGGGATTAATTTCTAGGAGCCTGGATTGAACACCCTTGTTTTTTCCCCTCATGTTGGCCCCGTTGTCGTATGATTGTCCTCTACAGTCCATGAAAGGAACTTTTAGCTCCTCCAGTCTCTTCAGAATCAGAGATGCCAAATGTTGACCAGTGGACTCCTCTGCCTCCAAAAACCCCATGAAATGTTCCTTTATATGGGGCTTCCCCTCCAGTGACACAACCCGAATCACAACTGACAACTGTTCAGTGTGGCTGATATCTGGAGTGCAATCTAGAATTATTGAAAAAACTTTGATTGTTTGATGTCGCTCACCATTGCTGAAATGGTCTTGCTGCTCGACAAATCAATGAGTTCGTTTTGTATGTGGTGGCCGAGGTAGCTGGTGTGACTGGAGGTCCCTTTTGGACACGGTTAATGTGCTCTTGCATTATAGGATCAAATTGTGCCATCAGTTCAACTTCTTTCAGAAAATTGCCATTTGATGGTGAGAACAATTTTTCTGTATGTCCCCTTAGTGCCAAATTCCTAACTGCCAGAGAATGCACAATAGCAGTGAGACGTGTCAGCACCGCTCTCCATCTCAACTTCTCAGCCTCCAGAAGTGCCATCTCCTGCTTGTCAATGGTCTCCCCCTTTCTCATCCTCACTGCCAGTTCTTTCCAGATTTTCATAGAATTTAGGTGTTCTGAACTGTTGTCATGTGATGTGAGCAATGAGCTTGCATGCTTCCAGTCCGAGAGTCCCAAACTTGTTAAATTTATTTTCCTCTTGGAAAATAATGTACAACAGAAACAGAAAAGGCTGTTGTTTTTTAAGGAATAGACCAACCAACTTCTGGTTATATTTTCCCCACTAACCAATGACTTCCTGAAGTATTGATGGTGGAAACTTCTTCCGTCACTGTCGTTTCTAGGGAATACAAAGTCAGATGGTACTTGACTTGGTCCCCTGGAAACCAGTTGTGTCCGAATTCTCTCAGTCAGAACTGAAGGCCAGTTAGCAGGGTCGGTGGACAGAGACTCATCCTCAGGAGGCGATTCTGCTCCAGGCCTTTCTAATAGAAAGAACAAGAGCATTACTCATTAGTATACACACCTAAGTTAGATAACACATTATTCACAGCACTTTGTTATGGTGGTGGTGTTATGGAATTATGGTGGTGAAACACCACACATACCCAGTAACCCAGACCAGTGATAATAACATTATAATTTATAACTGTTTGCAAAATGCTTTGCAGGGATGCACACACTACACACACACACACACGCACACACTCACAGACATATGTGCACACAAACTCACCTGAAGAGTCCTGCCGGGGAGAAGTAGAAGCAAATGGGTCTTCATCCTCAGGATCAGACTGCATTTGTGGAGACATATGTGAGGCTGAGGAGGTAGATGGCTCCTCAGCCTCAATAATGGCAGAAGTAGACGGCTTCTCATCCTGGTAGTGGCAGAGGGTGTTCCAAATATTTCAAAAGTGCCCCTGCAAATAGTAAAATAGAACATAACAGACCAATGCATGAATAGGCTAGTACAATTAATTTAACATGTTATTAAGCACAATTTATTAAACTTTTAGAATAGGAAACAAATGAATAATACAACCTCCTTGGTTAATGGCTAATTATATACATAATAGTACACTTCAAATGACTCAGAAAGCTATATCACAAAATAGCAGTGCAATATAGCAGTGAAGAGTAGATGACATAGCTCTATACCTTTATCTTTTGCTCGTTTCTCCTCTTCTTCTTTCCTCTTTTTTCTAAACTGAGCACCTGATAGCTTTGACCTCTTCTTATCCATTTGCGGTTATTTGACAGACCTTAGTGGCTTAGTGTGAAGATTCGTTCTGTAATAATAATATACATTTCACTATTTAACCAAACCCAGAAAAATAACATTACATATGTTAAAGTATGGGCCTTTATTCCCAATAATATTAATCTGGAAGCATTTTGCATTGTTTAGGTCTTTTATGGGAAGGTTTATGGAAAATGCAATAGATGGTTTTTTATTAATAAAAATATATTTATTGATCTTTTATTATTTATTTTATTTTATTTTTTATTTTTATTTATTTCTTTATTTATTTATTCTTATTTTTATTTTTATTTTTTTTGCAGGCGCTCATGCCGCCCCTCCACAAATGCCGCCCTGTGCGGCTGCCCATATTGCCCATATGAGGAACCGCCACTGGTTGTACCACATACTCAGAACAAAATTTTGTAAATATTAATTAGGATTTTTTGGAGACAAATAAAATTTCTAGATATTATATAAAAGTGAATTTGCTCCAAATAAAATGACTAAATAATAATAGGAAATATTTGGTTCATATCTAGACTAGAGATTACTGATCTTAAGAATAAGCATCTGGCAACTCTGCTCTGCCATGAGGCATCTAACTTTAAGTGAGGCTAAACATGTTACATACATGTAAACTATAAATTCGAGCTCAAGATATTCGCTATTCGCTAACTGTAATTAGATTAAACTTTAAACATAACATTTGAAATAATAAATTTTAAAATTATTTTGATAAATTTGGGAATGTATTATATTTCATTACAATAATATAGATGTCTGGAAATAGCTTAGATTCGAATAAAAACAATTTATTATTGGTAGAACTAGCATATTCTGTTTAATTTAGAAATTATTACTAATTTACAAAAAATAATTTGAATATTGAAATGAAACCGAAAAGTAGCGGATTGTAGCCCAAACAATTTTTTAAGTAGCCCAAAATTAAAAATAAGTAGCGTACTGTCTTGAAAAGTAGCGTAATCCGCTACTTATAGCCCAATCTGGCAACCCTGCAGTATATAGGCGAGAGATACACAGTATCTGAAGATGCACAATAACACATTAAGAGCTGTTTTGGACCCTAGTAATGAAATTATATATATATATATTCTTCCGGATTAACATTTGGCTGGTAGGTAAGTTACGCGTAGTAAACATAAAACTGACTGCACCATTTTGGTTCCCTACATAGCATACGAAAAATATTATAAGCAACAGAGTTTATTCATATCAGTTTTTGTATAGTTCCATCACAGATGGGATGTATACAATGCAGTACAGTAAGTTCTAAAAACAGAAACGAGACTACTGTAGTTCAAATCACAAGAACTCTTCAATTCTGTTGATTAAGCAGTCTTTCATTTTAAGCATTGGCTCTCCACGTATCTATCATACGTAAGCAGTCTTTCATTTTAAGCATTGGCTCTCCACGTATCTATCATACGTTACACAGTTTCTTTAATTGCAAAGAAATAATTAGTATATACTGTAAATTATAACGTTGAATCCTTTTTTTTCTGAAAAATTAACCTCAACTTTCTTTACAATACTAAAATTTATGGATTTATCACCCACTCAGAATGATACCCTACAAAATATATCAATTACTATGCTTGTTTTTTTCTGTTTAAGGTGCTTCATCCTTGCTGAATTAATAACACCATTTTTTTTTTTTTTTTGACTCCCCGAAGGAAAGTTGCAAAATTAAGAATTTTTGTATCAATTTTGTTATATACAAACTCGTACCAATACTGTCCTAATCTTTGTTACAAAAGAAAATAAAGAACCATGTTTGAAATTAAATTAAGCTTCTAAAATCTTTAAAAATGTTGATAAATTTTCCTGTCAATTATTTATTTTTACTATAATGCATATAATTTAAGGAGTAACAATTTTATTCTACTTTTTATAACTATTTCCAAAATCGTTTAAAATTGGGATAATTCAGGAACGTATATTCCCTTAAACTTATTTAAAACGCATTTTTGCTACAAAGAAAAATATTTATTTGTTTCAGCTCATATTAAGTTTCAGGAACATCGATGATCCAGTGTCCGCCCCCGGATGATCCGGCCATTTCATATTTCGGACTAATCAGGGCGACTCTTTTGTCTGGATTAAGTTACACTATTAAATGGTTGTTCTAGATTGGTTAGTTATTTCCCACATGACCAACTTTCGGCCAATCTAAAATTCAAACAAACGGGTGTCGCCAAAACTTAATATTTAGCATTTTTTAAATATAAACTTCGAATATACATATATGTATCTACTTTGTGCTAAGAACCTGTAAAACGTACGATTTCAGCTTAAACCCCTTAACCTTAATGGGAGACCGTCCTCTGCATTCAGATGATGTGATTCGAATCCCACGTAAAGTTGTAAGAGAAGACGATTGGTTAGGCTTAGTGGTGATATTTTCGTTGTTTGTATATATATATATATATATATATATAATATATATATGAAAATTATTTCACGAAAGTAACACGTGAAAAATATTTATGATGAATAAAACCACGAAGGAAAGGAAACACAAAACGGTGCTCAAGCGCTTTCGTCTAATGACATCCTCAGGAACACTGAAATACATAAAAGGTTACGGCCTATATATAGGTTACAGAAAGAGAAAAAAAATATAAATAAATAACATACATACACACAAACATATATACATATATATATATACATACATATCTACACACATACACATATATATATATATATATGCAATAAACGGAGAAGTAAAAATAAAACTTAAAAATTAAGGATTAGAGGATTAACAAAGAGGCATATCGATTTTTAGCACAAGATCAAATGAGTTATAAAAATAATACAAATTTATACTGGAGATACGCCCGGGTTTAACACTTTGCTTTTTTAGAGTCAAGTTTCGATATATATAAAAATAAATTGAAGATTAAAAGTTAATAAAGTAGCTTACAAGTTTACCAAAGATTAAGTGTTCTACCTTTTTATCTAGGTTTGTTTTGAAGGAATTCAAAACAACAGGATCGAGTTGAAAAAGACCTTTGCTTATGTTGAAGTTATTTGAAAGTTGAATAATGGCAGACTCAAGAATATTTCTATTGACAATGTTGCTCGAATGAAATAAAACTGAAGCATTATTCCAATCAATACAGTGGGATAACTCTGACAAATGGACAAAAAGAGCACTGGACAACTGTCCTGTTCTGACGGAATATTGATGCTGTTTTATACGTGTGTGCAAATCCTTTCCCGTCTGACCTATGTAAAAGGAATCACATTGTTTACACCCAATTTTATAGATAATGCCTGAATTATTGGTAGGGCTATTTTTTACTATGATATTTTTCACAATATTGTTATATGAAAATACTACATTAATATCCAAAAGTTTAAGTACATTAGCAAACTTGTAAGCTACTTTATTAACTTTTAATCTTCAATTTATTTTTATATATATCGAAACGACTCTAAAAAGGCAGTTAAACCCGGGCGTATCTCCAGTATAAATGTGTATTATTTTTATAACTCATTTGATCTTGTGCTAAAAATCGATATGCCTCTTTGTTAATCCTCTAATCCTTAATTTTTAAGTTTTATTTTTACTTCTCCGTTTATTGCATATATATATATATATGTGTGTGTGTGTGTAGATATGTATGTATATATATATATATGTATATATGTTTGTGTGTATGTATGTTATTTATTTATATTTTTTTTCTCTTTCTGTAACCTATATATAGGCCGTAACCTTTTATGTATTTCAGTGTTCCTGAGGATGTCATTAGACGAAAGCGCTTGAGCACCGTTTTGTGTTTCCTTTCCTTCGTGGTTTTATTCATCATATATATATATATATATACCTTCTTACCTTGCCTTGTTGCTGTTCCGTGCGTTCGTCTCTCTTCACACCAAGGTCAAGCTGGTGGCCCCGCCTCTAGGTCTGGCCAGGTGGAGGAGCGAGTTGTTTTCTTGCGCTCTCCACCGCACATAGCCAGGTACACCCGGCTCATCTGGTACCGTCTTGAGCCAGGCATCTAGTCTTTTCTTGAAGACTTCAACTTTGACTCCTGTAACTTTGACTCCCTGACAACCAAGCTATTTTCCTTCAGTGTTGAGGAGGTCCCTTGTCGGGCCTTTAATTTGGGAACACTACACATTCTGTCTTTCCTATTTTCTAGTGTTGTTTGAATGGTATATATATATATATTTTTTTTTTTTACGATTGATTAGGTTAAGTAGTGACATTTTCGTTAGTTTTAACGGAAATATCACGACTAAACCTAACCAATCGTCAAGGGCGATTGACAATGGGGGCTTTAGTCTTCAGGTGATCCGTTGCAAGTTGCCTTCGCTGTTACAAGGTTAAACACAACACACACACACACACGAGGTACCGATTTTTTAAAATTCATATATCTAAAATACTAATTAACCCTTTCGCGCCAGTACCCAATTTTAAATGCGTGTCCTCGAGCTCTTGAATAGGAACGTACCGCGTACGTCTTCGGCGAGAAAGGGGGTTAACGAAACTTAATTTAACCTAACTTAACCTAACCTTAGTGCCATCGAACCAAAGAGGGCGTGATAAGTGTTTCGGACGCAGTTGAGGGCTCGACGGGTTCTGTTACGTGGTTTATCAGGTGATCTCAAACACCTCGTGCCGTTAAGCCTTTATTGGTAGTAGACTTCGACCTACAAAAAGTACAATAATAAGTAAAGAGAAAAAAAAGGTGGGTTTCATACATGGAATGAATAAAGTACCAAATTAACAGACCACGTAACTATCATGGAAACAATGCAAAGTACTACTCAGAAGATTAGGCCTACACCTTATTGAGTGTTGGCATAACTTATGAGAGTGGCATTCAACAATCTTAACTAAATACAGTAGAGTACAACAATGATTATATCATAGTTAAAGAATTTGACAAATTCATCAAATACAATAAACTCGGTAATCACTTTATCACTTCGAAATTTTGCAAGCCAGTAATACTCTGGATACAGTAATCAAACAATCTTTATAGCGATCTCTGGTTGAACAAGTACGACACAAAATAAACACTTTCTATAATTAGCTAATAAATTATCTCGAACGTAATTACAATCTGATTAATAACATCTGAATTTGTGAAATGATAAACAAATATAACTTACACCATTGGGCCGCTGAGATTACTGACTAGCCATCGATATTGTACACAGAATATTATTCAACATAACGTCAACGTCCAGTATCGACTGACGACAAAATTCAGACGTCAGCATCTGCTGACTTCTAGTTCAGAATAACAATTAACAGCTGTCAAGCAGGTTTGCCAACTCGTACCAATAGTTTCTTGCGAAATTTGGGTCGTAAACCAGCCCAAAAGTAAGATTTAATTATTAAGATTATAATATAAGAAGTCCATACAAGGATAACTAACAGATAAGAAAATAATAAAAAAATGAAGGTTCCACTACATACATTTTCAATGAAAAACTATAAAATATATTAAATGCACATATACACAAAGGCATAGTGTATGTGTGTGTGTGTGTGTGTGTGTGTGTGTGTGTAATGATAAACTGCAGAGTATTGATGACGTCAGCCGGGAACTAATTGAGATGCATACAGAAAAAGACGACGACGACGCAAGAGAAGCGTTTCTTCGTCTGTTCCAGTTTCTCTTCTTCACTATCTTCTTTCTTGGTCACATCGACATCGAAGCGATAAAGGTTAACTCAAAGTACTTCTATAATTTTGCAAAAAGAAAGTTGAAAAACCATGCGACTATGAGACCTTTGAAAAACGAGAACAGTGCTTTATAGTGGCGGCTCGTGACTTTCAGTTATGGGGGTGCTGCCTCAGAAATTGCGAACAATTGTGTCGATTATATATATATATACAGGGCGTCCCAAAAAAATGTCTACACACTTTAAATACCTATAAAGGCAGAGTTTATTAAAATGCATTTCATTTTCAAAATGTAATAGAATCTACAGACATTATTTAATTGTTTTGTCAACGCCTGTTTTCAAACTGACGTCCGTTCTGGTCCAGGCACTGCTGATAACGCGAAGCAATGGAATCGCAAACATCACGAAACATTTCGTTTGGTATTTGTGTGCATTCTCGTTCAATGGCTGCTCTCAATTCAGCGACTGTTGCAGGTTTTATAGCGTAGACTTTGTCTTTTAAGTATCCCCATAAAAAAAAGTCTAGTGGTGTGAGGTCTGGTGAACGCGGAGGGTATTCTACGAAACCCCTTCGTCCAATCCACATCCACATCGTGCCAAGTACCACTCGCAATACTCCACTCTTCGGTCCGGATCATCATCTTCATTAATAGCATGGACTAATCTTGGAATGTAACTTTTCCATTGACAGCGCTTCAAAATGCGTTGGACAGACGATTCTGAAATTCCTACCTCACGACTCCCTTGCCGCACAGATTTTCTTGGACTTTGGTGATACGTTTCCAGTACTCTTTCTTGCTTTGTGGGGCTTGTCGATGTCCGTGGTCTTCCGGAACGCTTCTTGTGGACATTCTGAACAGTTCCATCGGCTTCAAACTTATCTCTAATTCGAGTGATGGTAAGTCGCGTTGGTGGATCTGTTTGAAACTCCCTCCTAAACTGTCTTTGCACTTCAACTGCGTTTTCACACTTCCAGTAGCATTTTAGAATGAATTTCCTTTGTTCAAAGCTTAGTCTGACTGCCATTATTAATTCTAATGGGTTTAACTTGGAAAGAAAGAAACATCAATTGAGCTATCAGCTGTTAAAGTGTGTATACATTTTTTTGGGACGCCCTGTATATGAGAGAGAAAGAGAGAAAGTCGAATAGATAAATAGATAACTACTCACTACTCAGTCATAAAAATAAGTAAAATAGTATCATAAAATCAATTATAGGGTACTTACGCTTAACGGGTAATTTCGAATTTGCCAAAAATTTTATTTATAAACAAATTCCATTCTTCTGTTTTCTGAGCGAAAAGGTCTATTACTTTTTCATTGAAATTCTATGTACTGTTGATCAAATTTTTCTCTATTGAAATCATTGCAAGAGCATTTAGTCTTTCCTGATTCATAGTGCTCCTTAAGAACGTCTTTATTCTTTTTAATGTTGAATGGCAGCGTTCGGCCTCGGATGTAGTCATGGGGATGGTCAAAAGAATTTTTATGAGCTTAGCTAGTTCTCCAAGAACATCTACTAGATTATTTTCAGTGATAAATTTCAGCAGATCAATTAACCTGTCGCAATTGTGCATATCAGGTCTACTGTAGAAAACTTGTAGTTCAGTAAGAAGCTTTTCTTTTTCAATCATAGGATATCCCTCAGTGGTCACCGTTACCTCTTCCATAGGCATTTTCATATTATAGCTATCGAAGTTTTCCTTGGTAAACAGCTTAGCAGCTACTAATTGTTTGGTAAATGAATACCTCTCAGCTATGTCAACACATACGCAGTCGCACACTTCCTTTGCTTCAATCATGAGTGTTTTTGAAGGATTTTCACAGTACTCCGAATTTCTTATTTTTAAAATGGCATTGTTGAAGTTTGCTATATATTCTTGTACTTTACACGAGTTAATAGCTCGAGATTGCATTTGATTGTAAATGACTTCTACGTGAGGCATCTGATGAAAAAGTTTCAACCAAAAGATGAAGTTTTCTTTATAGTGGAAGAATTTTAGGATAAATATATTCAATCGACCTATCAAATTAGCAGGAAGTCGAAACTTGGTACACTTGTAAACTGAACCCTACTGATGAATATATTAAAAGTCCCAACAAATCCAAGTTGTGCTCCAGCCGCCATCTTGGAAAATGGCGGCCGAATTTCGGTTTTTTGGAAATAACTTCAGACCCGTAAAAGATACGAAAATTTACCAAGAGAGCAAAATCATTCTACATAAAAAGGCAAACATTTTCTGTTCCCAACTTTGTTTTGTACGATGAAAAAAAAAAGTTACGCAAAATACAAAATTCCTTTATTCTATGAATCAGTGCAGACATGACGTTCAAACTTGGTTAATGGGTAGAAATTCGAATATTTTGTTGCAATTTATTATTTCAGAACCATGACAGTTTGTTTTTTATAGGTAGTTTGGTAAAAAAGTAAAGCACAACAGAAAGAGCTAGAGAAAAATACTGTAATGTAATTTTTTTGATGACGGGTAGGAGCTAAGTTATCGGTTTGGAGTAACATTATTTAAAACAGTTATTTTATTCCTTCATTAGACATCTAAGTATTGAAAATGGAAATAATTATGAATGCTATTCTCAATACATACATTACTAATATATTTTATGTAAAATATAACATGCATTTTTCCTTATCTTGTATACTGAAGAAAAATGTAACATAGGAAGAATTTTCATGTATTGATGATGACCATGATGTTCAGACAGGTTTTATGGATTGAACATAAAATAACATCTTATTGAATGGTCACAGTAATCCTTAGACACTTGGGAACATCACTATAGCTAACTATAATCGTCTGTTGTTACCTAAAATGAAAATGTAGTAATCTAAGTCTTGGAGTGCAACGCAGTAATACAGTATATAGCTTTAACACTAAGGCACTGTGTGACATCTCTAATGTTGAATAAAGTCATCTAACATGAGCTAGGAAATAAAATGTAATTGTGTCTCCCTGTTTTAAGTATAATTTTCTAATTACTACGCAAAAATAAGCTAGATTGTACATTTATTGCATTATGTGTAGTGTCATATTGCAACACACTCAGTTATCAGTTGTCTAGTAGCGTTTCAACATAAGAGTTCTCGCAGGTAGTTCCTTCACATCCTCCACACATCGCTGAGCACAGCAAACCAAACTGTATGCACTTGCATCTCTTGGTGCATCCTAGCTTGCAGTTACATGAAATGAGGTTAAGAAGTTGTGATGGAGCGGCTTCCTTGGTAGTAGGGACAGGCCTCAGTGATTTCCCTGTCATGGACCATCCCCACTCTGTTGGCTCCAGGCAGTTTCCTAACCATTCTTGGACCTGCAAGTACACTCTGTATGAGTGTTGCTCTGCTGCTGCACTGGTCGGAGGTAGGGATGCTAGTTGAAAAGATGTATCTAACTTCTTTTTTGCTACTATGCGATTATACATGAAGTATCTTAGCTCATCCAAGGACTTTGATTTTGATCCGTACATTTTTAAGAGGAACTTTTCCCCAGCAGCTTTGATATCTTCTTTACTGGCATCCTTTTGGTTAAATATTTTCATTTCTTCTCTCATTTCTGTATGGTTCTGTAGAAGTTGGAGACCTCTAACTTTTCCTTTTTTATACAAAGCTGATGTGGTATCGCATCCAGTCATGGCGTGAGCAGATAGCAAAACTTCACAAGCCTTCCCCATGTTTTTTTTCACTTTGGATGCTGAAAATACGGGGTGTGCTGTTTGATTTCCCTGGTTTGAGAAACCAAATTTCAAAGTCTTCATGGGCTAGAGCAGTTAGAAGCACTAGAAGATCCGTATCCTGGCCAACAACTACTGTTTGATTTTTGTGTTTAGCTTGATCTAGAGCAGCCTTAACAATAACAGTATCTGCATCACTCTCCGCCTGAACAACAGAATAACCTTTGATCTTCATACTAGACACAAGAGATGCAATCAGGGCCCGTTTGTTGTTTCTGTTAGCAAGAAAATCTGATTGTGGTATAGTGGTTGGTGTATTCTCATTAAATATGATATCTCTAGAAGTTCTTTTTGCTGCTCGTCGCTCTTGCTCGGCTGTCTTAGTGGTTTCTCTGTCAGGATAACCATCAAACACCACTGTACAGTTTTTACCGTAATTGCTCTCTACAGAGGTTGTATACAAGTCAAACAGCTGACCAAATGTAGCGGGTTTTGGCCAAACAACGCAATGAAGAAGGTTTCCTCCATCTAAAATGTAGTGAGGATTGGCTGGTAAAGCTAACATCTCGTTGTGCGACTGAAAAGCATTGATCAGAGAAGACTTTGTGCCTTTTCTTAACAATGTTGAGTCAAATAATGATGGAGGCACACTTGCCAGCTCATACTGAAAGTACCCTTTAACTTCTGTTTTGCTTATGTCCAAACATATCATTCTGTGGAAGAGTTCTTGTGGGGA
The DNA here is from genome assembly GCA_023014485.1 of Bathynomus jamesi. Taxonomy (NCBI): domain Eukaryota; kingdom Metazoa; phylum Arthropoda; class Malacostraca; order Isopoda; family Cirolanidae; genus Bathynomus; species Bathynomus jamesi. Next base: position 1,375,547 of record JAJOZX010000052.1, on the reverse strand, counting down.
ATGCAGGATTACAGTTTTTTCTTTCATCTTTATTGTGCCAGATGACAGGTTAGACAAAGGAACTACTTTCTTCTTCCTTTGCAGTCGAATATCAGAGAAGCTATGACTTGAGAGTGCTTTCATTGTTTCTGTACCAATCTCTAGTGCCCTATCACATGTTATTGATGAATCTGCTATCAACCCATTTGAGAGGTTTACCAACTGTCCTGATAATTGACCAAATGGGTTATGTTCTTTTAGCCAGCAAACAAATGTCACAAAGTCGTTTAAATCTCTTGTTTGACGAGATGTTCCAGATTCTATGTTCTGATGACTAATTGTTACACTTATTCCTGCGAACTCTGATAACGTTCCAGTTATTTCACCACAAGCTGGAGCAGACAACACCCATCTCTGTAAAGTTGAATCTGTGATTCCCCGACCATGTGTAAGTCCACCTATTGCTTTAAAGCTACGCATTAAAACTTGCTCAATGCACATATCTGTTGACACACCAGACCAGAATCTGTCACTGCGCCTGATTGTGAAGTAACCATCTTTCGTGAATCTTTGGAAGTCCTCAGATGACATTTTGTTGGGCAAATCCTCCATCAAAGTTAGATACAGATGGGCACATTTTGCATAGTGTATATGACCTGCACTATGAAAGTAAGGAAGCATATATTTGACAGTTTCAATATGCAAATTCCAGTCTGCTGTTCGTTCTGCTCTTATAAACTGAAGGATAAGCATGACTTGCTGAAAATACTGAAGCCATAACTTAGGTGTTTTGCCTGAATTCTGCATATCTTTTTTGACTTTCTCAAACAGATTTATGTAGTTCTCAATAGCAACACACTCAAAAACATCTTCAGAAGTTAGTGCCTTTGCTGAATACTGTTTTGATATTTCACACAGTATGTTTTGTGATTCTTCAGCTTTTGAAGCCAATTCGTCATGAATGAGAGTAAAGAGTGCTGCAGCTGTTAGAATATGAGCACGTACGGCTCTGGCATATGAATGGCCTTTCATCATGTGGGGTACAGTCGCTTTTCCATAAACAGTTTGCCACAACTCCTCAATCCCACTACCACTCATTATATGTCCTACTGCTCCCATGTATGACATCAACAAATGAAAACCTCCTAAGCGAACAACTATTGAAGATACAAGACTAGCAAACTGGTTCTGACTCAACAATATCTACAGACTTCAAGAACAAGGGTTGGTCAAAAGTAACTACACATGCCTGATTATGACTTTGGCTTTCTTTTGCGGCAAACATCAAAGCTGAGTAAAGGGTTGTCAGATTTCCTGGTTCTAGATTTATGAAAGGCACTGCCAGCACACGACTTACATTCCATGTTCCATTTGTAACTGCATATTTCATATAGCCATTCCAGCTTGGTAATTTATTTTGAACTTCACTAAATCCAGCCAACCACAGAACATCAAGTTTGAAACCTCTGCGAACTACATCTCCATCTTCATGTGTTATGTCACTTAAGATTATGCTCTTCAAACCTGATGTGGGAGGTTTTTTGTAAGGGATAATGGGTATTTGATTTGAAGTAGTGTCACATTTTTCACCAATATTACGTGCTAAAGGAGGGCATTTCGAGACAGAGTTTCCTGGAGTAACACACTTTATTCCTCCAAGTGCATTAAAGGTACCCAAACCATCCAGGGTTCTTGTGTTCACATCAGCATTATCAAAGACAAACTGTATAAATGCATCTGGTTGTACTGTTGACCGTGGGCTATTAACAGCACAATTTAGGAAGTTTGTGGCTTCTTTGTATGAAGAGCATGCACCCACAGCATGCAAAATGTCTATTAGATGTCTTGATCCATAATTGCGATATAGGTGTACAGAAAGTCCCAAATGCAGTGGAGATAGGAATGAACGTGGCCTCATAGCAGAAATTATCGAATGGTTGATAAAAGTTCTCTTGCGATCTATACTTTCAGGTGTAGGTTGAGTTTTAGTTGAAATAAGAATCTCAGTGAAAGCTGTAAGTGTCGGGGGAACTAAAGTCTGACCCTCAGCCTTCATGTCATCAATGTCTGGGTACATGCTACAATCATACACTGTTTTACACATGTCTTCTTTGATGATTTTTGCAGCTGTTTCAACAATACGTAATCGTTCACTAGTCTCATCTGTCTTCTTGTTTTCATACCATTGTTCTGTTAAAATCCTCCGTCCTGTGTGAGTGAAGCTAAATATGTTATGTCGGGAATGCAGATCTGTACAGATTATGCTTGACTTGTAGTGTGAAAGGAACTTACACTTAAGCCAGTGGTCACTGTAAAGGTCTTCTTTTTGTGCACCAGAAACTTCCATCATAATATCTTTCAGCTCACTCAAACTGTACTGACACTCATCATTACTTTCAATGTATTCCAAAAGTTTTTTGAAAGCAGACGAAGCTACTGATTCTTCTGGACGTCCTGCTGAATCTCTTTGTGCAATGCGCTTGAATGTGCTGTAACATACAAAGTGATAACGACCTTCTTCTGCTACTAAATCAATGGAATTTGCAATACGTGAATATACTTCCTGCCCCCAACTATCACTGCGCTGTTCACAAATTGAAATAATTTTTTCTCGAAATTCAAGAGTAGCCACATTATATACAGTGAGGCGTCTATTTTTTTAATGTTTTGTGTCAGGTAAACTTGCTTTCTCTCCACAAAATATACAGTCACTTAGAAAGTTAAATGTCTTTATTTCTGAACGAAGAACTCTGTTGGCTTGTGAAGTTGATTGTTCTGAAGGTTCCTTATTGACAGCAGCTATACTGTACTTTCTTGTGTAGTTTCTCCGACAGATTTTGTGTACTGGTACACTCTTCAGTTCCTGAAATGTCTTGTATTTATCATCTCCTCTATCTTTGCTTGCTTGAATCAGAGTCTTGATCCCTCTTTCCACAAATACCCCGCTTCCCACATCGATCTCTTCTGCACATATCAAGCACTTCATCTTGACTCATCAATAGCGTCCATTACCTGAAAAGAAAAGAAAAGAAAAATATTAGTTCGTCTGTCATTCACTTTGAACTATTACTTCGGTATATTAACTCATAACCTCCGATTGAGTGAATAAATGTTACAGATGAATCCGTAGATATAATCATAATTAAGAGTATTTATTAGAAGTAGAATATAGGAAATTAGGGACAGAGTTGCCCATATCTGCTAGAAACAAGAAAATGTATTGGTAAATATTTAGAAAACCAGGTACTGTCACAATTTATATTTCTACTAGCTCGTTCCTGTGAAATATTTTTCACAAAATCACCCATACAAAGTAAGAGAGGTTTCTGAAAATAGGCAGTCATAACAAAACATTCGCTTTTTTTACCTACAAACCCAGTTTGAACGTCGTGTCCGCATTGATTCATAAAATGAAAAATATTTGGTTTTGCATAACTTTTTTATTTTTCATCGTACAAAACAAAGTTAGGAACAGAAAATGTTTGTCTTTTTATGTAGAATGATATTGCTGTCTTGGTACATTTTCGTATCTTTTACGGTTCTAAAGTTATTTCCAAAAAACCGAAATTCGGCCGCCATTTTCCAAGATGGCGGCTGGAGCACAACTTGGATTTGTTGGGACTTTTAATATATTCATCAGTAGGGTTCAGTTTACAAGTGTACCAAGTTTCGACTTCCTGCTAATTTTTTAGGTCGATTTTCCTAAAATTCCTCTACTATTATTCAAAACGTGCAAAATTCCTGTTGCTTCTGAAATGGTTTGATCTGCGTTTGCTGTCGACTGTATTTCTTCAAGGCATTTTTTTAAGGGTTCGAAATTTTCATAGACGCGGTTTACGGTGCGTATATGAAAATTCCATCTAGTATGGAAAACTGATGTGTGGGTAGTTGGGAGGTAACGAAAATGGTTCACTGAGTAGGTAGGTAGTTAATCTAACAATTATTAAATTCCTTTTATGTCAATAACTGGGTGGATGAAACCAATTGGTTGCTCACCAGAGTTATTCTCCACACTAGTATTTATATACTGTGTGACAAGAGCGTGCTCGGTAATAGATATACATTACCGATCAACCAACCGAAGAAAAAACCAAGAAGACGCTGGTGGAAAAAGCCCCGCGAAAAAGAAGACAAGGGAGAACGAAAACGAGGTACGGGGCGACAAGACGGAACGAGAGAAGGGAGAAGAACAAACAACGAAAAAATATCCCCACCAGCAAGTACGCTCTCAACAATTAAACAAAAGGAGAAAAGGGACTCTCTAATAACTAGCAGTAAGTGACTAATTGTGTTTATAACCCAGTTAGAAGTAAACGCAGTAAATTAAGCTGGGTCAGACAAATTAGGCCTACATTGTGGCCTAAGACCTAGCATCAACTCATAGCTCAACAAAGGTGAAGGTAGATTGCCCTAACCTAATTTGGTGAGGAATCCTACTGTGGACCTCAATTTATCTACCCGCTCTGGACCATTTCCGGAATCTCTAGGCTGACCCCTACAAGGCTAGACTTAATCTACTCTATAGTTAGACTGGAGATATTAGGGGTGGGTTAATTGGGGACCAATTCATACAGAGCATTTTTCACACTAGTAGGGGATGGACGAGGAATGCGGCTGGCAATATGTTTGCTTAAGATAGAGAGACGAAGTGGTGACCTGAAGAAAAATGTTGGTATAGCTAAGAGGTTAGAAAAGAATATTCTTGAATTTCGGGTAGTACTTGCTGCATTTTTCATAATCAGATTCAGTTGGTGGGCATAACAGTGAATGAAGTGTGCATTATTGTAAACTTCTTTAATTTTAGCCCGAACTCCCCCTTTTTTTCCTTTCATGACATTTGCGCCATCAAATGTCTGAGCAATTAGTTTCTGCTTGTTTTCTTCGAGAAGAATATCTAGCTGATCTAGAATGCACTTAGATAGTCCTTCAGCCGTTTGATTTTCCGGAGTAAAGAAACCCCAGAAGCGCTCAAAGACTTCCTCATTCAGCTCGTATCTCAGAACAATAACCATTTGAGTGTGTTCAGAAACATCAGTTGTGTCATCAGCCATGACCGCCACAAACGAAGCTTCTTTAATTCCTTTTTTTATTTGATTGCGGGATACCTGCAGCACACAGTCAAGAATATCATTCTGAATGGTTTTGCAAACGCCCTTGAAGACTGTGTTGCTTTCTAAATGTTTTTTCAAATCGGGATCTAATTTTGATGCGAAATTAATTAATGGCCCCGAATACATCTGGATTTGCCGAATCATCTTTTTCATCATGTCCACGTAAAGAAATCTCAAAATTTCCGCAGAATTTAATGCAGTCTATTATTTTCGACAATATTTCACGATTTTTGGTAACTTTGTTATTATGTTCGATAATCGAGAGTTTGTAAGCCTCACTAAGTTTTTCTTTGATATTTACCGTTCCTAAAAGTGACAGGGAAATCACATTATCAATATCTTCTTTGAACGCTCATGCTTTTCAGTTTTTTTCTTCATTTTGTTTATATTTGTAAAAACACTTTTTGTCCACGTCAAGTCACCACCGGTAGTAGACACGGGAAGCAAAATAATGCATTTTTAACTTTACAACCACAAAGCCGACTTTTTCTTTGGTACCATTCTGAATTAATATTTCTTATTGTTACTTATTCCGGGCTGAGATATTTGAATTTCTGGTGTAGGGCGTCCTTCAGTTTTAATAGCTATTTTTTCTTGAAAAATTACGAGACTGAATTTTACTCACTGTCACCCGACTCACTTCTGGGGCTAGCGGAGCCATGATAATAGAATAGGCGCCTAGTTAAAATTTCAAAAAACAAAAGTCACTTGCGAAAAAAATATTCTAAGAAATGAAAGCTATATTTTGTAAATAATCCAATTATTATATAATTAACTTCAATCTCACGACAAAAAATAAATGATAACGAATCATTGATAAATGCAATTCGGAAATTAAATTTCGAATTAGCAAACGATACAGCACACAACTCACGTCAAACAAACAAATCGGCACTGCTCTGTCCACAGTGCTTTGGATCCTCTTAAACCCGCGATTCTGACTCGCTCTTCGTACGTCCGCCACCGAGGTTTCAAGCGTTTCGAACAAAATCTGGAACTGTTAAGTACGCAGTTCCACGGGAAGGCTGAAGTTACTTTCGTGATTCATTCGTTCGGCATTGAATAGTTTAAGGAAAAAGGATATAATCTGATTTAAAAACTCAAAGTTCATTGAAAAAAAACAATCAGAGAGGCTATTTTAAATATTAAATATAAAGATCATAAGATCATGGGGGTGCTGCAGTTCCACAGTGCCTACCTGCGAGCCGCTCCTGGCACTGCTTTATCTGATGATTTAACAGAAGTATCTGAAATATTAAGAGCTCAGTACGAATCATCTTTCAGTATCCCAAAAACTGACAAACTGATATGCGATAGAAACGCGTTGTTTGAAGAGCTAAAAGGGAAAGTATAACGGACTTCGACTTTACGACAGATGATATTACACAAGCTATAGGGAAACTAAAAACACACTCAGCGGAAGGACCGAATAAATGGAATGCCATATTGGATATGGAGACGATTACTAGACACGGGAGAAATACCTGGCATCCTGAAGAGCGCGAACATAGTCCCACTAGCCATTTATAAAGGAGGAGATCGATCCGAGGACAAAAACTATAGGCCAGTGTCGCTTACATGTCACTAAAATATTTGAAAGAATAGTTAGACAAAAAATCTGACTTTTTGGAAACGTAGAAAAAACTCATTGATAACCAACACGGGTTTTGGTCAGACAGATCATGCCTATCACAACTAATGGAACACTACAACAACATTATTGATGCATTTGAAAGTAATGAAAACTATAATGTAATATACACAGATTTTGCCAAAGCGTTCGACAAGTTTGACCATGGAATCATAATACATAAACTGAAATATATGGGAATAACAGGAAAAGGAGGAAAATGAATATATAATTTCCTCAGTAACGGCGGCAAGTCGTTACAGTACAAGGAGTATCTTCATCAGAATCAGAGGTCCTCAGCTCAGTACCACAAGGAACAGTATTAGCTCCATTACTCTTCCTAATCATACTAGCTGACATAGATGAGGACGTTACCAGAGAGAGCACAGTAACATCCTTTGCTGATGACACAAAGATCAGTAGAAAAATAAGAAACCCAGAGGATATAGGATCTCTACAAACCGACAAGAACAGAATTTTCAAGTGGACGGAAGACAACAATATGAAGTTCAACACTGAAAAATTTCAGCTGTTACGGTACGGAAAAAGAGAGGACCTAAAATCCACGGAATATTATACCCCAAATAGACAGGAAATTCAGAGAAATTCTAGAGCAAAAGATTTAGGGGTTGTAATGACTGATGATTGCGAAATTTGAAACACAAAATAAGATAGCAGTAAACAGAGCAAAGAGAATAACGGGACAGATATTGAGAACCTTTAAACGAAGGGATAGGAATGTAATGATTCCTCTACTGAAAACAATGATCATACCCAAATTGGAATACTGCTCGGTCTAACATGCTCATATAAAAAAGAAGACATTGGACAGCTGGAAGGGTTTCAGAGAAGCTTCACGGCCAAGATCAAGGAGTGCAAAGAACTAAATTACTGGGAAAGGTTACGCGAACTAAACCTATATACACCATTATTGACACTTGGAAAATAATGGAGAGACTCGTCCCTAATCTTACTCTGAACCCTGTAACTCCCCAAACAACGGTGGAAAGTAGAAAAGGAAGACTGTGTCGTGTTCCCAAGTTAAAGGCGAGACAGGGAACATCCTTAACCCTGAAAGAAAATAGTTTTGTTGAGAGGACCAAAACTGTTTAATCAGCTGCCCAAAGACCTAAGGAACACGAATGGTGTTGCAATGGACATCTCCAAAAGAAGATTAGACGCCTGGCTCAGAACAATCCCCGATGAGCCGGGCGTACCTGGCTATGTGAGGTGGAGAGTACAAGAAACCAACTCGCTACTTAACCAGGCCAACTCGAGAGGAGGGTCGACAAGCTTGACCTTCATGAAATGAGGAATCATCGCGCGGAACCTTTGATATATATATATATATATATATATATATATACTTTATATTATTTCATCTTTGATTTTAATTTAATGCACACTGTAATTGCATTATTAATTCTCACTAATTATCGTCAATTTTCGCATGTTCATTTTAATATATTGTATGTTTTTGTTCATTATATTTATTTATCTTTATTTGATTTTAAACTTTTTAGCACTGATGATGGAAATTGAATTTTTCCGAAACGTTTGTAAATAAATATGTACCATCTTTTCGTCCTTCTATTCCTCGCTATATATATATATATATAACATATATATATATATATATATATATATATATATATATATATATATATACACAGTGCGTTCGAAAAGTCTCTCCGCAGTGCTATATGAAACGCATAAGAAATTGAAAAACTACAATGTTTTCATTTAACCATGATTCAGTGATTTTATTACGTAACCTTTTGATTTTACATCATGTGTTGAAAGTGTTTTCCACCATTTTGCAGGCACAGAGCAACTCATCTACACTTGTTGTCAAACACTTTTTTTAAAGTGTTGGTTGACTGCGGAGAGACTTTTCGAACGCACTGTATAAATTATATATAATATATATATATATATATATATATATATATATTATATCTTAATACTATATACTGACAATGACTTTATAAAATAAAACTAAACCTATATTCTATATGTTTTAATAGCTTCTTCTGACTCATTCGTAGTTTTGTACATATGTAAATTTATCTAACATTGAATTATTAGGCGTAAAAATTATTGCAATATATGCTGTGCTTTTGCATAAATGCTCTTATGTGTAGGGTGTTCTCTACAGTTTTTAGTTGTAGCCTATTCCTAATTTTGTTTTTTACAATATTCATTTGTGAAAACACCCTTTCAACTCCAGCGTTACTGGCTGGGAATGAAAGTAACGCCAACACAAAATGACCTAATTCTAGGAAATCTCTTTCTCCACATGCATCTACAATTCTACATGATTTCGTCTATTAAAAGAGAATACGATTTTTCACCAATGTTTGCGCATAGGGTTTCCAGCATTGACGGCCGAGTACATTGTTAATTATTGCAATAGATTTAGTTCTGTGTATGTGTATGTTTTTGACGACAGTTTTGATCACTTTTCCCAAATGATCGACTGTTCTGATGCTTGAATGGCAAGCAATTTGCGCAGCAGTTTTAACCTCTGCAACTTTCAATGAATTATCAAGGCTTACCTTACAAAATCTTTCTTGAAATAAAGTTCTGGTGGTAGAAACTGGAGCAGAGTTTTTCTTATGTTTTTCTGTTTTTCGTGTGCAACTTGGTCAGAATGGTACGCTCTAATTTCCGTTTAGCAAAATTTGCATGCTGCTTTTGATTCGTTACCTGCAACACTTCTAATCCAATTCTTTAACTCTGGTTTCAACTCCCAATCTTTGCAATATTTTTTTCCCATACTTCGCCCACTTACCCATTATTTAAAATCAACACTCAAAGACAACCTAACTCAGTTAGCATGACTGACTCAGACTCAGGTCGCTGACCTATAAAAATTCAGTGTTGGCAACTGTTTTCATAAAAGTAGCCAATAATTTACCAAAATGTACCTAAAACAGAGAAATATAACAGATTATATAATAATTGTAATAATAATAATAATATATCTATAATTTTACTGGTATACATTTTCTATTTGGGTTCATTTTTATTGTCATAATTCCTCTTAAAATAGCCCACATACCCGCTACCCATCTTAAAATAGCCCACATACCGCTACCATCCTTAAAAAACCCAAAAATCCGCAACTACCTGAAATTCCTCGCGACTCCATGCACCAACTAGCCCAATTCTGCGGAAAAAATGCGACCTTGGCAACTCTGCTGTCAAGGTGACGAGGTGAACTGACGCTACCAACAATTATAATAATGATGATAACAACACAGCGACCTCTGTTGGCCAATATTTCAACTCTAGTTACATACAATCACCTGAAGTTCATTAGACATGATACATGACATACAGAAATTCACCCAGCACAATACAAAACTTTGAAGAATAAATTATTTTCAATACAGTGAGGTACTCATTAATCTAACCTAACCAACCTAATCATGACGAACATACCTTTTCCCGACAATAAAACTGTTTCTTGACTTATTATATACATTTTAATGTTCCAAGGTACCAAAATTACCCAGACACCTGTGAATTATCACACACTCGACCTCACATTTCCCAGTTTCCTACGCGAATGCGCGCACATACACACACACTTAACCCAGCCATAGATTGTCCCAGGCCACTTAACTAGTCTAAGAAATAGGAAGAAGGGTGTAGCAACGAACCCGCTGCATGTAATGTATTTGGCTCAGTCAGTTCTATTTTTACGAGGGACTACTACTTCCCGTGTATACAAATCACCAATAATCCAGTGGTGGCGATCCTTTTTTACTGGCGGGTCAGTTTTGTTACTTTCGATTTTCAAAAGAACGAAAGTGGGTCACAATAATTTACTTACATACTATTTTTAGTGAGAAACTTGTTGGATTTTAGCTGCTAATGTTTTGATCTGAGGTTTATATTTAATTGTCTTTAGTTTCACACATGCAGCATTCATATCTGTGCCAAAACGATTCCTAGTGGTGGATTTGACGAAATTCATGGAGGAAAACAACTGTTCACATGAATAAAATGAACCAAACATTGTTAGCAGAGCTAATGCTAGCTTTTTCATTAATGCAAAAGAATTTGGTAAAGAGTTCCATTCTGCAAGAATAAAAACAAAAAAAAAAACATCTTTATTGCGGGATCATTCACAATCCATAGCCACTTAAGATTCTCTAGTCTTTCTATTGATTGTTATTCTCTAGTTACACCTAAAACTGACGACTCCAATTCCTTTTCTTGTAACTTCAGATTAAGATCAATAAATTTAGTCTTCCATACTGCACTTTCTTGGAAGTCAACTAATTCCATTTCTAAATTATCAATGTCAAGCCAATGAAAAGCTGATAACTGAAGATCTTCAAATTGAATAGAATGGGGGAATTGGATGAATTGCAAGTTATCATACATTCATACACACACGTTTTTAAACGTATGTTAATTTTTTTTTTATTTTATTGGGTTCAGAATCCCAGCTGAGCCCTAAACGGCCAAGCTCTGAAGGGCCAGTTTAACCTACGGCCCAAGTTAAGCTAGACTAAAAACTTACGGACTTGGAGGTCCTATTAGGTCCTACCTCAGGGTTGCTGACTCGATGTGGGCCTACCTTAGGCCTCAGTTGCATAAAATTAAGATAAAAAACAAAAGGGGCACCATTTATGGTCTTCTTTCTAAACCTTGCAACAACACACAACCTGTACCATTGCACGATGCAACAATCTTGTATCTAAACAACCAAACTGAATTGCAAGAGAGCTCTCAAAAAGACCACACCCTGTAAGTGCCGCATTCAACAAACGAGTAGGAAGGACGCGCATAGCCATTTAACCCAACATACAATATGCATACATAATCTTTGCTACATTACAAAAATAAGGTATTGTAAACCAGCAGTTGTCTGAACCAAGACTGCTATATAGGCGAGAGATACGCAGTATCTGAAGACAGGACATTGCACAATAACACATTAAGAGCTGTTTTGGACCCTAGTAATGAAATTATATATATATATATATATATATATATATATATATAATTATGCGGGTTGCTTCTACAGAGCTTCAATTTAATATTTAGTAGAAATCCAATGACAAGGAGAAATGTAAATGCCATGAAAAGTCTTCTTTATTGCGCAACGTTTCGAGCAATACGCTCATCTTCAGGCTGTTTAATAACAATGTGAAATTAAAATCAATATTGAATGAAAAACAAACAGAAATTTCTATAACCTATTCGTAAAGACAAATTTTAAAAGACTGAGAAAAGAGGGTTAAGTTCTAAGTTATACAGATTTACATATCAAAATTAAGAAGTTATTTTTAAATACATGTAGTAAATGTGAAATTAATACACTGGAAAAATTACCAATAGTACACTGGAACAATGGAGCTATCTACCTTACACAGCAGTATCCGAGGTGAGCAGAGGAGACGGGAATGAAAGATGGCGAGGGAGATAGGGGAAGGAGGGATTATAAGGAATTGGGGAAGGAGGAGGGATCATAGCAGATTGAGAGGGACGGACGATGAGTAGTCCAACAACGACAAGGTAATGCCCAAGAGACTTGTTATGCGAATCTGATATTTTGATTTTATAATTAATTTCATTATTTAATAAATATTCCAGGGACGATTGATAAAATTCAGAGTCATATAGATTATCACGGTAGAGTTTGAAGTAAACAAATTTCGGGAAAATCCTGCAAGTCCGACACATTTCAAGAAAATAACAGTCCAGTTATAACTTAGAACTTAACCCTCTTTTCTCAGTCTTTTAAAATTTGTCTTTACGAATAGGTTATAGAAATTTCTGTTTGTTTTTCATTCAATATTGATTTTAATTTCACATTGTTATTAAACAGCCTGAAGATGAGCGTATTGCTCGAAACGTTGCGCAATAAAGAAGACTTTTCATGGCATTTACATTTCTCCTTGTCATTGGATTTCTACTAAATATTAAATTGAAGCTCTGTAGAAGCAACCCGCATAATTATATATATTCAAGGTATGGACAAGATGGCCTCAGGGCTTATCGCCATGTTTGGAAGACTTCACGAAAGTTTCTCAAGTCAAAACTGGACTGTTATTTTCTTGAAATGTGTCGGACTTGCAGGATTTTCCCGAAATTTGTTTACTTCAAACTCTACCGTGATAATCTATATGACTCTGAATTTTATCAATCGTCCCTGGAATATTTATTAAATAATGAAATTAATTATAAAATCAAAATATCAGATTCGCATAACAAGTCTCTTGGGCATTACCTTGTCGTTGTTGGACTACTCATCGTCCGTCCCTCTCAATCTGCTATGATCCCTCCTCCTTCCCCAATTCCTTATAATCCCTCCTTCCCTATCTCCCTCGCCATCTTTCATTCCCGTCTCCTCTGCTCACCTCGGATACTGCTGTGTAAGGTAGATAGCTCCATTGTTCCAGTGTACTATTGGTAATTTTTCCAGTGTATTAATTTCACATTTACTACATGTATTTAAAAATAACTTCTTAATTTTGATATGTAAATCTGTATAACTTAGAACTTAACCCTCTTTTCTCAGTCTTTTAAAATTTGTCTTTACGAATAGGTTATAGAAATTTCTGTTTGTTTTTCATTCAATATTGATTTTAATTTCACATTGTTATTAAACAGCCTGAAGATGAGCGTATTGCTCGAAACGTTGCGCAATAAAGAAGACTTTTCATGGCATTTACATTTCTCCTTGTCATTGGATTTCTACTAAATATTAAATTGAAGCTCTGTAGAAGCAACCCGCATAATATATATATTCAAGGTATGGACAAGATGGCCTCAGGGCTTATCGCCATGTTTGGAAGACTTCACGAAAGTTTCTCAAGTCAAAACTGGACTGTTATTTTCTTGAAATGTGTCGGACTTGCAGGATTTTCCCGAAATTTGTTTACTTCAAACTCTACCGTGATAATCTATATGACTCTGAATTTTATCAATCGTCCCTGGAATATTTATTAAATAATGAAATTAATTATAAAATCAAAATATCAGATTCGCATAACAAGTCTCTTGGGCATTACCTTGTCGTTGTTGGACTACTCATCGTCCGTCCCTCTCAATCTGCTATGATCCCTCCTCCTTCCCCAATTCCTTATAATCCCTCCTTCCCCTATCTCCCTCGCCATCTTTCATTCCCGTCTCCTCTGCTCACCTCGGATACTGCTGTGTAAGGTAGATAGCTCCATTGTTCCAGTGTACTATTGGTAATTTTTCCAGTGTATTAATTTCACATTTACTACATGTATTTAAAAATAACTTCTTAATTTTGATATGTAAATCTGTATAACTTAGAACTTAACCCTCTTTTCTCAGTCTTTTAAAATTTGTCTTTACGAATAGGTTATAGAAATTTCTGTTTGTTTTTCATTCAATATTGATTTTAATTTCACATTGTTATTAAACAGCCTGAAGATGAGCGTATTGCTCGAAACGTTGCGCAATAAAGAAGACTTTTCATGGCATTTACATTTCTCCTTGTCATTGGATTTCTACTAAATATTAAATTGAAGCTCTGTAGAAGCAACCCGCATAATTATATATATTCAAGGTATGGACAAGATGGCCTCAGGGCTTATCGCCATGTTTGGAAGACTTCACGAAAGTTTCTCAAGTCAAAACTGGACTGTTATTTTCTTGAAATGTGTCGGACTTGCAGGATTTTCCCGAAATTTGTTTACTTCAAACTCTACCGTGATAATCTATATGACTCTGAATTTTATCAATCGTCCCTGGAATATTTATTAAATAATGAAATTAATTATAAAATCAAAATATCAGATTCGCATAACAAGTCTCTTGGGCATTACCTTGTCGTTGTTGGACTACTCATCGTCCGTCCCTCTCAATCTGCTATGATCCCTCCTCCTTCCCCAATTCCTTATAATCCCTCCTTCCCCTATCTCCCTCGCCATCTTTCATTCCCGTCTCCTCTGCTCACCTCGGATACTGCTGTGTAAGGTAGATAGCTCCATTGTTCCAGTGTACTATTGGTAATTTTTCCAGTGTATTAATTTCACATTTACTACATGTATTTAAAAATAACTTCTTAATTTTGATATGTAAATCTGTATAACTTAGAACTTAACCCTCTTTTCTCAGTCTTTTAAAATTTGTCTTTACGAATAGGTTATAGAAATTTCTGTTTGTTTTTCATTCAATATTGATTTTAATTTCACATTGTTATTAAACAGCCTGAAGATGAGCGTATTGCTCGAAACGTTGCGCAATAAAGAAGACTTTTCATGGCATTTACATTTCTCCTTGTCATTGGATTTCTACTAAATATTAAATTGAAGCTCTGTAGAAGCAACCCGCATAATTATATATATTCAAGGTATGGACAAGATGGCCTCAGGGCTTATCGCCATGTTTGGAAGACTTCACGAAAGTTTCTCAAGTCAAACTGGACTGTTATTTTCTTGAAATGTGTCGGACTTGCAGGATTTTCCCGAAATTTGTTTACTTCAAACTCTACCGTGATAATCTATATGACTCTGAATTTTATCAATCGTCCCTGGAATATTTATTAAATAATGAAATTAATTATAAAATCAAAATATCAGATTCGCATAACAAGTCTCTTGGGCATTACCTTGTCGTTGTTGGACTACTCATCGTCCGTCCCTCTCAATCTGCTATGATCCCTCCTCCTTCCCCAATTCCTTATAATCCCTCCTTCCCCTATCTCCCTCGCCATCTTCATTCCCGTCTCCTCTGCTCACCTCGGATACTGCTGTGTAAGGTAGATAGCTCCATTGTTCCAGTGTACTATTGGTAATTTTTCCAGTGTATTAATTTCACATTTACTACATGTATTTAAAAATAACTTCTTAATTTTGATATGTAAATCTGTATAACTTAGAACTTAACCCTCTTTTCTCAGTCTTTTAAAATTGTCTTACGAATAGGTTATAGAAATTTCTGTTTGTTTTTCATTCAATATTGATTTTAATTTCACATTGTTATTAAACAGCCTGAAGATGAGCGTATTGCTCGAAACGTTGCGCAATAAAGAAGACTTTTCATGGCATTTACATTTCTCCTTGTCATTGGATTTCTACTAAATATTATATATATATATATATATTCTTCCGGATTAACATTTGGCTGGTAGGTAAGTTACGCGTAGTGAACATAAAACTGACTGCACCATTTTGGTTCCCTACATAGCATACGAAAAATATTATAAGCAACAGAGTTTATTCATATCAGTTTTTGTATAGTTCCATCACAGATGGGATGTATACAATGCAGTACAGTAAGTTCTAAAAACAGAAACGAGACTACTGTAGTTCAAATCACAAGAACTCTTCAATTCTGTTGATTAAGCAGTCTTTCATTTTAAGCATTGGCTCTCCACGTATCTATCATACGTTACACAGTTTCTTTAATTGCAAAGAAATAATTAGTATATCTATAAGCTTATAACGTTCAATCCTTTTTTTTCTGGAAAACTAACCTCAACTTTCTTTACAATACTAAAATTTATGGATTTATCACCCACTCAGAGTGACACCCTACAAAATATATCAATTACTATGCAAAATATTTATAAACTCGTACCAATACTGTCCTAATCTTTGTTACAAAAGAAAATAAAGGAACCATGTTTGAAATTAAATTAAGTTTCTAAAGTCTTTAAAAATGTTTATAAATTTTCCTGTCAGTTATTTATTTTTACTATAATGCATATAATTTAAGGAGTAACAATTTTATTCTACTTTTTATAACTATTTCCAAAATCGTTTAAAATTGGGATAATTCAGGAACGTATATTCCCTTAAACTTATTTAAAACGCATTTTTGCTACAAAGAAAAATATTTATTTGTTTCAGCTCATATTAAGTTTCAGGAACATCGATGATCCAGTGTCCGCCCCGGGGTGATCTGGCCATTTTATATTTCAGACTAATCAGGGCGACTCTTTTGTCTGGATTAAGTTACACTATTAAATGGTTGTTCTAGATTGGTTAGTTATTTCCCACATGACCAACTTTCGGCCAATCTAAAATTCAAACAAACGGGTGTCCCCAAAACTTAATATTTAGCATTTTTTAAATATAAACTTCGAATATACATATATGTATCTTTGTGCTAAGAACCTGTAAAACGTACGATTTCAGCTTAAACCCCTTAACCTTAATGGGAGACCGTCCTCTGCATTCAGATGATGTGATTCGAATCCCACGTAAAGTTGTAAGAGAAGACGATTGGTTAGGCTTAGTGGTGATATTTTCGTTGTTTTGTATATATATATATATATATATATATATAATATATATTATATATATATTATACCCAGTGGCGGTCCTAGCTTACATGACGCCCTGGGCGAACCTCACCTTCAGCGCCCCCCCCCCCTGTTCGCCAACACACACACATTCGAATCCCCCCAAAATAAAGGACAGACATAACTCTTTCACAAAATAACTTTTTATTGGACTAATTGTTGGAACTTCAGAACCAAAACAAAGACTCAAATTTCTGAATTTTACAAATCCTTCATCACGTAAATAGAATAACTCACTTAAGAGAATGTAATTATGATACTATGAACAGGAAAAATACAAATTAAATTGCACAACTGCCATAAATAAACTAGAGAATCAAATTTCTAAATTGTACAAATGCTCTATCACATAAATAGAATAAGATACTTAAGAGAGGGTAATTATTATGCTACACTTTGAACAAGAAACAAAATAAATTGCACCACAGCACAACTGCCATCTAAAGCCTGACTCTTCTTACCTTCCTTGATGCAAAGTCATTGATCTTTTATTATTTATTTTATTATATTTTTTATTTTTATTTATTTCTTTATTTATTTATTCTTATTTTTATTTTTATTTTTTTTGCAGGCGCTCATGCCGCCCCTCCACAAATGCCGCCCTGTGCGGCTGCCCATATTGCCCATATGGCAATTCCGTGCGTTGGTCTCTCTTCACACCAAGGTCAAGCTGGTGGCCCCACCTCTAGGTCTGGGCAGGTGGGGGAGCGAGTTGCTTTCTTGCGCTCTCCACCGCACATAGCCAGGTACACCAGGCTCATCTGGTACCGTCTTGAGCCAGGCATCTAGTCTTTTCTTGAAGACTTCAACTTTGACTCCTGTAACTTTGACCCCCTGACAACCAAGCTATTTTCCTTCAGTGTTGAGGAGGTCCCTTGTCGGGCCTTTAATTTGGGAACACTACACATTCTGTCTTTCCTATTTTCTAGTGTTGTTTGAATGGTGTATATATATATATATATATATATATATATATATATATATATATATATATATATACACGATTGGTTAGGTTAAGTAGTGATATTTTCGTTAGTTTTAACGGAAATATCACGACTAAACCTAACCAATCGTCAAGGGCGATTGACAATGGGGGCTTTAGTCTTCAGGTGATTCGTTGCAAGTTGCCTTCGCTGTTACAAGGTTAAACACAACACACACACACACACAAGGTACCGATGTTTTAAAATTCATATATCTGAAATACTAATTAACCCTTTCGCGCCTGTACCCAATTTTAAATGCGCGTCCTTGAGCTCTTGAATGGGAACGTACCGCGTACGTCTTCGGCGAGAAAGGGGTTAACGAAACTTAATTTAACCTAACCTAACCTTAGTGCCATCGAACCAAAGAGGGCGTGCTAAGTGTTTCGGAAGCAGTTGAGGGCTCGACGGGTTCTGTTACGTGGTTTGTCAGGTGATCTCAAACACCTCGTGCCGTTAAGCCTTTATTGGTAGTAGACTTCGACCTACAAAAAGTACAATAATAAGTAAAGAGAAAAAAAAAGGTGGGTTTCATACATGGAATGAATAAAGTATCAAATTAACAGACCACGTAACTATCATGGAAACAATGCAAAGTACTACTCAGAAGATTAGGCCTACACCTTATTGAGTGTTGGCATAACTTATGAGAGTGGCATTCAACAATCTTAACTAAATACAGTAGAGTACAACAATGATTATATCATAGTTAAAGAATTTGACAAATTCATCAAATACAATAAACTCGGTAATCACTTTATCACTTCGAAATTTTGCAATCCAGTAATACTATGGAGATACAGTAATCAAACAATCTTTATAGCGATCTCTGGTTGAACAAGTACGACACAAAATAAACACTTTCTATAATTAGCTAATAAATTATCTCGACCGTAATTACAATCAGATTAATAACATCTGAATTTGTGAAATGATAAACAAATATAACTTACACCATTGGGCCGCTGAGATTACTGACTAGCCATCGATATTGTACACAGAATATTATTCAACATAACGTCAACGTCCAGTATCGACTGACGACAAAATTCAGACGTCAGCATCTGCTGACTTCTAGTTCAGAATAACAATTAACAGCTGTCAAGCAGGTTTGCCAACTCGTACCAATAGTTTCTCGCGAAATTTGGGTCGTAAACCAGCCCAAAAGTAAGATTTAATTATTAAGATTATAATATAAGAAGTCCATACAAGGATAACTAACAGATAAGAAAATAATAAAAAATGAAGGTTCCACTACATACATTTTCAATGAAAAACTATAAAATATATTAAATGCACATATACACAAAGGCATAGTGTGTGTGTGTGTGTGTGTGTAATCAGGGCCGGATTAACCATTAAGCAAAATAAGCCCGTGCTTAGGGCATCAAGGGAAGGGGGGCACCACAGAAATTTTCCATGGATTTATTATACTATTATAATCGTGGCTTATAGCCTATAAGCTGTTGAAAACTGAATTATATATATTCATATATAGTATTTATTTTTTTTCATTGTTTGAATTTGTAGTGAACAACAACCCTTTTGAGAAAATAAATATATTTCGTTGTAATCACACACTTTACGCTTTGCGTTATTATTTTGTTTATATCAAATCTTTGAGCGCCATATTAAAAATACATATAGATTAAATATTTTGAATTACATATATATGGGGCACCAAAATCTTTTAAGTGCTTAGGGCCTCTAAAGGTCTTAATCCGGCCCTGTGTGTAATGATAAACTGCAGAGTATTGATGACGTCAGACGGGAACTAATTGAGATGCACAGAGAAAAAGACGACGACGACGCAAGAGAAGCGATAAAGGTTAACTCAAAGTACTTCTATAATTTTGCAAAAAGAAAGTTGAAAAACCATGCGACTATGAGACCTTTGAAAAACGAGAACAGTGCTTTACAGTGGCGGCTCGTGACTTTCAGTTATGGGGGTGCTGCCTCAGAAATTGCGAACAATTGTATCGATTATATATATATATATATATATATATATATATATATATATATATATATGAGAGAGAGAGAAAGTCGAATAGATAAATAGGTAACTACTCACTACTCAGTCATAAAAATAAGTAAAATAGTATCATAAAATCAATTATAGGGTATTACGCTTAACGGGTAATTTCGAATTTGCCAAAAATTTTATTTATAAACAAATTCCATTCTTCTGTTTTTATGCTGAGCGAAAAGGTCTATTACTTTTTCATTGAAATTCTGTGTACTGTTGATCAAATTTTTCTCTATTGAAATCATTGCAAGAGCATTTAGTCTTTCCTGATTCATAGTGCTCCTTAAGAACGTCTTTATTCTTTTTAATGTTGAATGGCAGCGTTCGGCCTCGGATGTAGTCATGGGGATGGTCAAAAGAATTTTTATGAGCCTAGCTAGTTCTCCAAGAACATCTACTAAATTATTTTCAGTGATAAATTTCAGCAGATCAATTAATCTGTCGCAATTGTGCATATCAGGTCTACTGTAGAAAACTTGTAGTTCAGTAAGAAGCTTTTCTTTTTCAATCATGGGATATGCCTCAGTGGTCACCGTTACCTCTTCCATAGGCATTTTCATATTATAGCTATCGAAGTTTTCCTTGGTAAACAGCTTAGCAGCTACTAATTGTTTGGTAAATGAATACCTCTCAGCTATGTCAACACATACGCAGTCGCACACTTCTTTGCTTCAATCATGAGTGTTTTTGAAGGATTTTCACAGTACTCCGAATTTCTTATTTTTAAAATGGCATTGTTGAAGTTTGCTATATATTCTTGTACTTTACACGAGTTAATAGCTCGAGATTGCATTTGATTGTAAATGACTTCTACGTGAGGCATTATCTGATGAAAAAGTTTCAACCAAAAGATGAAGTTTTCTTTATTCAAAACGTGCAAAATTCCTGTTGCTTCTGAAATGGTTTGATCTGCGTTTGCTGTCGACTGTATTTCTTCAAGGCATTTTTTTAAGGGTTCGAAATTTTCATAGACGCGGTTTACGGTGGTGCGTATATGAAAATTCCATCTAGTAGAGGATGGACGAGGAATGCGGCTGGCCATATGTTTGCTTAAGATAGAGACGAAGTGGTGACCTGGAGAAAAATGTTGGTATAGCCAAGAGGTTAGAAAAGAATATTCTTGAATTTCGGGTAGTACTTGCTGCATTTTTCATAATCAGATTCAGTTGGTGGGCATAACAGTGAATGAAGTGTGCATTATTGTAAACTTCTTTAATTTTAGCCCGAACTCCCCCTTTTTTCCTTTCATGACATTTGCGCCATCAAATGTCTGAACAATTAGATTCTGCTTGTTTCCTTCGAGAAGAATATCTAGCTGATCTAGAATGCACTTAGATAGTCCTTCTGCCGTTTGATTTTCCGGAGTAAAGAAACCCCAGAAGCGCTCAAAGACTTCCTCATTCAGCTCGTATCTCAGAACAATAACCATTTGAGGGTGTTCAGAAACATCAGTTGTGTCATCAGCCATGACCGCCACAAACGAAGCTTCTTTAATTTATTTTTTATTTGATTGCGGGATACCTGCAACACACAGTCAAGAATATCATTCTGAATGGTTTTGGAAATGCCCTTGAAGACTGTGTTGCTTTCTAAATGTTTTTTCAAATCAGGATCTAATTTTGATGCGAAATTAATTAATCCCCTGAATACATCTGGATTTGCCGAATCATCTTTTTCATCATGTCCACGTAAACTTCAAAATTTCCGCAGAATTTAATGCAGTCTATTATTTTCGACAATATTTCACGATTTTTGGTAACTTTGTTATTATGTTCGATAATCGAGAGTTTGTAAGCCTCACTAAGTTTTTCTTTGATATTTACCGTTCCTAAAAGTGACAGGGAAATCACATTATCAATATGCTTCTTTGAACGCTCATGCTTTTCAGTTTTTTCTTTCATTTTGTTTATATTTGTAAAAACACTTTTTGCCCACGTCAAGTCACCACCGGTAGTAGACACGGGAAGCAAAATAATGCATTTTTAACTTTACAACCACAAAGCCAACTTTTTCTTTGGTACCATTCTGAATTAATATTTCTTATTGTTACTTATTCCGGGCTGAGATATTTGAATTTCTGATGTAGGGCGTCCTTGTTTTAATAGCTATTTTTTCTTGAAAAATTACTGTGAAACTGTGAAAAATTACGAGACTGAATTTTACTCACTGTCACCCGACTCACTTCTGGGGCTAGCGGAGCCATGATAATAGAATAGGCGCCTAGTTAAAATTTCAAAAAACAAAAAGTCACTTGCGAAAAAAATATTCTAAGAAATGAAAGCTATATTTTGTAAATAATTCAATTATTATATAATTAACTTCAATCTCACGACAAAAAATAAATGATAACGAATCATTGATAAATGCAATTCGGAAATTAAATTTCGAATTAGCAAACGATACAGCAACACAACTACCACGTCAAACAAACAAATCGGCACTGCTCTGTCCACAGTGCTTTGGATCAGGGCTGCCACATTTGTTACCGTTCGTAACAAATGTGTTACTTTCTATCTTTTTCATACTTTTGGTACGACGTTCAAAAAATTTGTTATGTTTTAGAGTTTTTTATATACTTTATCGGTTTACCTAAAAATATTTAAAATTATTAGTTTTATAAAGAAATTAGCATATTTAAAACCATTAAATTACAGATGGAAAAAGTGCTAAATAATTTAGATGGCATATACTGTATATTTCTGATAATATATTCCGTACATCGTTCGTTCGCGTATAAATCTCACGAGTCACGACTATACGTTTGAAAACGTTTTCGATTCTCGGCTTACTGACTCAGTGACTCCCCTACGCTGTCTCAGAGTCAGTCAGCAGTCTGTCAATGTTCCAGTTGCAAACTTGTAACAACATTTATCATAGATTGTGTTTGTGAACGCGCTTGCTCTTATTTTGTGGTCATTTTTTAATGCGAATATAATTGAAGCACAAATACCCGAAACGGACAACTGTATGATTTTAACTCAGACACTTAAGGACTATTCTTTTCTTCTCTCGTAAAGGGAAAATAGGTCTTAAATCTCAGTCAAAATCATACAGTTGGTACATTTCGGGTATTTGCCCTTCAATTAAAACACGGCTTTGTAACTTCGTTCATAGTGTCTTTACTCAAAGTAAAAAATCGTTCTTCATTAAAAACTTCTACTGTGAATGCATTTTTATACACCAAAGGACTGCTTCGAAACACAAATTGTACCAAATGGGAGCCATCTCAAGAGATGGTGAATAAGATGAAGGAAGTGAAATGGCGTGTAAAAAGATATGGATGAAGAAGAAGCAATATTTTAAAAAAATCAGGTAAATATAATGAACTTTATTTTATAATCAATTTTAATTTTTTTTTATATTTTGTTACCTTTTTGGCTGATTTGTTACCTTTTGTTTGTCAATTTTGTTACCTTCACCTAAAATCTTGTGGCAGCCCTGCTTTGGATCCTCTTAAACCCGCGATTCTGACTCGCTTTTCGTACGTCCACCACCGAGGTTTCAAGCGTTTCGAACAAAATCTGGAACTGTTAAGTACGCAGTTCCACGGGAAGGCTGAAGTTACTTTCGTGATTCATTCGTTCGGCATTGAAATAGTTTAAGGAAAAAAGGATATAATCTGATTTAAAAACTCAAAGTTCATTAAAAAAAACAATCAGAGAGGCTATTTTAAATATTTCAATATAACGATCATAAGATCATGGGGGTGCTGCAGTTCCACAGTGCCTACCTGCGAGCCGCTCCTGGCACTGCTTTATCTGATGATTTAACAGAAGTATCCGAAATATTAAGAGCTCAGTACGAATCATCTTTCAGTATCCCAAAAACTGACAAACTGATATGCGATAGAAACGCGTTCTTTGAAGAGCTAAAATGGAAAGTATAACGGACTTCGCCTTTACGACAGATGATATTACACAAGCTATAGGGAAACTAAAAACACACTCAGCGGAAGGACCGAATAAATGGAATGCCATATTGGATATGGAGACGATTAGTAGACACGGGAGAAATACCTGGCATCCTGAAGAGCGCGAACATAGTCCCACTAGCCACTTATAAAGGAGGAAATTGATCCGAGGACAAAAACTATAGGCCAGTGTCGCTTACATGTCACTAAAATATTTGAAAGAATAGTTAGACAAAAAATCTGACTGTTTGGAAACTCAGAAAAAATTCATTGATAACCAACACGGGTTTTGGTCAGGCAGATCATGCCTATCACAACTAATGGAACACTACAACAACATTATTGATGCATTTGAAAGTAATGAAAACTATAATGTAATATACACAGATTTTGCCAAAGCGTTCGACAAGTTTGACCATGGAATCATAATACATAAACTGAAATATATGGGAATAACAGGAAAAGGAGGGAAATGGATATATAATTTCCTCAGTAACGGCGTCAAGTCGTTACAGTACAAGGAGTATCTTCATCAGAATCAGAGGTCCTCAGCTCAGTACCACAAGGAACAGTATTAGCTCCATTACTCTTCCTAATCATACTAACTGACATAGATGAGGACGTTACCAGAGAGAGCACAGTAACATTGTAGTGCCTTGCACCACAAGATTATTTTTTATTAGTGAAAACTGCCACAAATTGGCATGAGTGAAATATTTAAATCTAAATAAATAAATAAATACAAGTTAAACATGTCCAGTGATCAAATTTAATTCTTAAGCATTCAGTGTGGTGTGACTAGACATGAATTGGCTTTTAAGGATTATTTTGGCTTGTTGGTAAAATTGTACAGTAAAAACAAGCTTATGTACAACAACACAAAGGACGCCGCGTTTACACATTTTATTATTTGAAAACACGGCGCCAGCAAGCAAAGGTTCTTCGTGGTAAGTTCCTATTTATAATGTTTATATTCTTTACTATTGCATATCTGTATGCAATACCGCATACTGCAGAGATTAACAAGCCTTATAGTGTTTGTGATTAGTACTGTAAGATTCATACTCTAAATAATACTGTACAATTCATACAATAAATTACCTTAGGCTAAGTTAGGTCTATCTAGGCAAAAGCCAAATTGTAACTCTAGCCTAGCTGAGGCCTACCGTAGCCTTTGTTTTAGATTAACCTCAGCTCTATTATATTGAAGAGGCATAGGCCTGCCTATTAATTTTCTTAGTATATTTTACTTTATAATATAAGCCTATTATGTTTCATGTATTTTCTTAGCAGGTGGCCTACATACTTCCTTAGTTTTCCCATTCAACTTAACACAATCCCATAATGAGAATCAACTGTAATTTATCATCCACAGGTTACTGGGCCTATATAGCATATGTATATTAATTATTAATTTTTGCCATTTTTATTATTCTTTTTCTCTGAAATATCACTTACAGTATTCTTGTCTGTCTCTTTGCAGACAAGGTTGTCATTGTGGCTATTAGTGTTACATATTATTTATATATATTAATATTATTTGTATATTATTTGCACAATATTATTATTATTAGTATCAGTATTAGTTGCAGACTGTTATATATTAGCTAAACGGTGCCATTATTTAATTTAGCATTTATATGTCAATCAAAGTTGTTACTGGTAAAAATCCCCTTTGCATTTATAAATAATTGTTGCATATACTTTATTAATTGTTGTCAATAAAATACAAAATTCATATTGATGATTTTATAATCAGTCCTTCCCTTTTTTATTAAAATTAATTTTTGCGCCGCAGTGCTGGATGCCAATCTAGTATTTGGGCGCTGGTGACCCTGGCATTTAGTTAATTATCTACGTAAACTTGTAAAGGTCTGTAATAATAAATCAGACTCTTACAACATCCTTTGCTGATGACACAAAGATCAGTAGAAAAATAAGAAACCCAGAGGATATAGGATCTCTACAAACCGACATGAACAGAATTTGCAAGTGGACGGAAGACAACAATATGAAGTTCAACACTGAAAAATTTCAGCTGTTACGGTACGGAAAAAGAGAGGACCTAAAATCCACGGAATATTATACCCCAAATAGACAGGAAATTCAGAGAAATTCTAGAGCAAAAGATTTAGGGGTTGTAATGACTGATGATGCGAAATTTGAAACACAAAATAAGATAGCAGTAAAAAGAGCAAAGAGAATAACGGGACAGATATTGAGAACCTTTAAACGAAGGGATAGGAATGTAATGATTCCTCTACTGAAAACAATGATCATACCCAAATTGGAATACTGCTTGGTCCTAACATGCTCATATAAAAAAGAAGACATTGGACAGCTGGAAGGGATTCAGAGAAGCTTCACGGCCAAGATCAAGGAGTGCAAAGAACTAAATTACTGGGAAAGGTTACGCGAACTAAACCTATATACACCATTATTGACACTTGGAAAATAATGGAGAGATTCGTCCCTAATCTTACTCTGAACCCTGTAACTCCCCAGACAACGGTGGAAAGTAGAAAAGGAAGACTGTGTCGTGTTCCCAAGTTAAAGGCGAGACAGGGAACATCCTTAACCCTGAAAGAAAATAGTTTTGTTGAGAGGACCAAAACTGTTTAATCAGCTGCCCAAAGACCTAAGGAACACGAATGGTGTTGCAATGGACATCTCCAAAAGAAGATTAGACGCCTGGCTCAGAACAATCCCCGATGAGCCGGGCGTACCTGGCTATGTGAGGTGGAGAGTACAAGAAACCAACTCGCTACTTCACCAGGCCAACTCGAGAGGAGGGTCGACAAGCTTGACCTTCATGAAATGAGGAATCATCGCGCAGAACCTTTGATATATATATATATATATATATAAAATATACTTTATATTATTTCATCTTTGATTTTAATTTAATGCACATTGTAATTGCATTATTAATTCTCACTAATTATCGTCAATTTTCGCATGTTCATTTTAATATATTGTATGTTTTTGTTCATTATATTTATTTATCTTTATTTGATTTTAAACTTTTTAGCACTGATGATGGAAATTGAATTTTTCCGAAACGTTTGTAAATAAATATGTACCATCTTTTCGTCCTTCTATTCCTCGCTATATATATATATATATATATATATATATATATGCAGTCATAAGGTTGAAATTCCCTTGGTTTGTTTTTGTTGTTTTTCAAATCTATCAGAAACGTGGTTTTTTAAGGTTCAGATTTCCTTCACACACTACCTGACCTCCAAAAGGGTCACCTACCGTGGGAAAAAAAAGGATTAAGTCAGTAAACAACGACCAGATAAGTTCCATTTAATACTTTTTCTTTAACATTTCTTTCGTCGGTAGCTTAATTCTATATTAATTTAGTAATAAATTTGTGTTACAAGATCCTGTTTCTGCGTTTCAAGAACGCGGTGGACCTACGTTGTAATTTATTAATTTCCAAACGCTCGTTTTTTTTTTTTTTGTTTTTTGTTGTTTAACTAATTAAAAGCATGGCACCCCCGTCAAGTACTTGCAGTCGCTGTGAAGGGAAATTTGCTGCTTACGCGTTTACAATGGCTAATAATAATGATCAGTTAGTTTGCAGGTGGTGCTCAAGCATGGAAGTGCTGAGGAACGAATTAGACCGTGAGAGGCAGGCCAGGGTGAGACTTGAAGAAAGCGTGATGCTCCTGACGGCAAAATTAGAATCCCTTGAGACTCCAGTTACGACCCCTCTTGCCTCAGTTTCTATTAATAATATAATAGTACTAATAGCCCTCTCTCTTCCCCTAGTTCCCAACCCTTCGTTCGAGTGCGAAATGGAGCTCCATTGAGAAAAGCAAAGCCTTGTCTACCAGTAATAACAAGCAATAAGTTTTCTGTTTTAGGGTTCGAAGATACTGATGAACCGGAAATACGACTCGTTGGTGATTCCATTGTTCGAGGGCAGCTCAAGGAATTCTGTGGGAGAAACCCTCGTCGTAGGCGCCGTTACTGCTACCCTGGTGCAAGGGTGGAGGATATAACTAATAATGTTGACCATTTTACAGACAGTACCGCCGAGGACACAACGTATGTTATTCATGTCGGTACTAATAACGTTTTAAATTCTAGATCGGAAGAACTGCTGGCTAGGTACAGGGACTTATTAGAGCGATTAAAGGAGAAAACTAATAAGATTGTTTTAACAGGTATACTTCCTCGAATTATCCAACGAAGCGATTTCTACAGCAAGGCGACCTATATTAATAATAACCTAAAGTCTCTTTGCCAACAGGAAGGAGTGCATTTTGCAAATTTTTGGAACAGTTTCTACGGCAGGAGGGACTTGTTCCTCGAAGATGGACTTCATCTTAATGAAGTTGGAGCTGCGCGTTTAGGAAGACTATTTCATAATACTGTCTCTTCTTTTCAGGCTGCCGTAAGCCGAACGGTCCCAGCGTAAATTCCACAAATTTCCCCCGCGCTCGCGAAGGTGTCGCAATTACAAACAATTTGAAGGTTCTATCCTTAAATGCTCGTAGCCTACGAAATAAAATAAACGAATTTTTTTCTTTAATTGCTTGTAAAGACTATGATTTAATTGCGATAAATGAATCGTGGCTTAGCACTGAAACACGTGACTTTGTAGGGGAGTATCAAATTAAAGGTTATAGACTTTTTGTTAAAAACAGAATAGGTAGGCGAGGAGGCGGTGTTATGTTGTATATCAAAGATAATATTGCGAACGTTATAGAAGTAAAGCACTCAATTCCAGAACCGATAGATTCGACTATAGCAGAACTTAAATTGAACGATTTCAAACTTCTTGTTGCGGTTATATATAGGCCCCCAAATCAAACAGCTGCTACGGACGAAGCGTTATATCGTGAACTAAAGAGAATAATCGGTAGTGAGCAGGCTTTAGTTATGGGTGACTTTAATTGCGCCAACGTGAATTACGATACAATGCAGGGAGACGCGGAAGGTAATCGTTTAGTTAATTTTCTCGAGGATAGCTTTCTTATTCAAAAGGTTGGGGAACCTACGAGGTTGGACAGTATTTTAGATTTAGTAATAACTACGGATGATAGGCTAATTACTGATCTTCAAGTAATAGAACCGTTGAGCAATAGCGATCACAATATGGTAGAGTTTGTCCTCTCAGTAAGTCACTCGAAACCAACTAACTCGACTAAAATTCCTAGCTTCCAGCACGCAGACTTTAGTAAATTTCGAAATAAATTTTCACACGTCAATTGGGAAAACGTAATGGGGAACTCCAACGCAAAACTAATGTGGGAATCGTTCGTAACGGTATTTAGGACTATAAATGAGGAATGTGTACCGTACAAAATTAAGCGTGCGAAATTAAACAACAAGCCCTTGTGGTTTACTTCTAGAGTAGGAGACATTATAAAGAGTAGAGAGAGGGCTTATAGGCTATACAAGTGCGATAAAGATAATCTGTTGTTACGAAACAACTACATATCTCTAAGCGTGAAGCTAAAAGTGTAATAAAAAAGTCAAAACGCGAATTTGAAATCTCCATAGCTCGTGACGGTAAAGAAAACCCCAAGCGATTTTTTCAATACGTCAATAATAGAAATCCAGTACAAATTGTCTTGTGTCCATTGAAAAATGGAAATGGAAATCTAGTCTCTGAAAACAAGGAAATGGCTACCTTGCTAAACGAATTTTTTACGTCAGTTTTTACTATAGAAGATGTAACGAATATCCCTACGGTCATAGACATAATACCTTTTGATAATGGTAATATTTTGGATAATATTGTCGTTAGTGAAGGGGAAGTAATGCGCTATATTGATAAAATGAAAACGCGTAAATCACCGGGTCCGGATTCCATATATCCCATACAACTAAAAGAATTAAAAGATAGCATTGTTGTGCCGCTAACAAAGATTTTTAGTGCGTCTATTTCTGAGGGGTGCGTACCAGATAATTTCAAGTCAGCAAACGTAACACCTATCTTTAAGAAAGGCGATAAAGGTGCGGCGGGAAATTATAGGCCAATCAGTTTAACGTCTGTTGTAGGTAAGCTACTGGAATCAATAATTAGGGATCGTATAGTCGAACACTTAGAAGTGCATAATCTGGTTAGAAATACGCAGCACGGTTTTAGGCGAAACAAATCTTGCTTAACTAATCTTTTAGAATTTTTCCAAAGCGTGGTTAACGTTTACGATAGACATCGGGCGGTTGATGTAGTGTATTTAGATTTTCAAAAAGCGTTTGACACCGTGCCGCACAAAAGACTCATTGAAAAAACTAAGGCTCATGGAATCAGGGGTGTAGTAATAAATTGGCTAGAAGAATTGTTGCGAGGCAGGAAACAGAGGGTGGTCGTTGATGGAGCGGAGTCGTGTTGGGCTAATGTAGCGAGTGGCGTTCCTCAGGGTTCTGTATTGGGCCCCTTGCTTTTTCTTATATATATTAACGATTTAGATGTCGGCCTAGTCAGTACAGTTTCAAAGTTTGCGGATGACACGAAGCTGGGTGGTAGGGTGATCAATGACGAAGATAGAGGTAAAATTCAGGAAGATCTGAATAAAATCGTTGATTGGTCAGTCACATGGCAAATGAGATTTAACGTGGATAAGTGCAAAATTATGCATATAGGTTCGCGTAACGGTAATTTTGCGTATAGTATGTCAGGGAAAGATTTAACAAGCGTAGAGCAGGAAAAAGATTTAGGAGTTATAGTCACTGGTGATTTAAAAGAGCGAAACAAAGTACAGCGGCGGTCAATAAGGCGAACAAAGTGTTAGGTTTTATAGCTCGAAATTTTGAGTACAAATCGCGCGATATTATAGTTCCTCTTTATAAATCATTAGTTAGATCCCATTTGGAGTACGCGGTCCAATTTTGAAATCCGCATATGCGCAAAGATAAAGACAAAATCGAAAGAGTTCAAAGACGAGCAACTAAGATGATTCCGTCTCTTAGGTCAAAGTCGTACGAGGATAGGCTAAAGAGTTAAAATTGACTACACTCGAGACTAGGAGGTTAAGGGGTGATCTAATCCAGGTTTTCAAAATTATGAATGGGTTTTGATAACGTAGATAGAGATAGCTTTTTCGAAATATCTCAATATAATAGGACTAGAAATAACGGGTGTAAATTGACAAGTAGAAGGTTCGAGACAGCAGTTGCGAAAAACTTTTTTACGCATAGAATAGTAAATAGCTGGAATAGTTTGCCGGTAGAAGTAATTAGTAGCACGTCTATAAACATGTTTAAGAATCGATTGGACGCGCATGTTGATAGAAAGGGTATAGTTTAAGGTAGTAAAATTAAGGCTTTGTGGGGATAGATCCCACAGCTCAACACAAGTGTTGTGGGATATAGGGAGGCAGCGTCTTGGGTTAGGGGATACTCTCTGTCCTTACACACACCATTTAAAGAGATTCCTCTGCCGAGCGGTGCCCCCCATAGTACTGTGAGGATTGAAAAACTCATGATCTTCACTTGCCCCACAAACACCTTTAAATGGGAGACCCATAATGGGTGCACACACATTTCTACATTACTGTACAGTCTTTACAGCCACACCTACACTTTTCCTCGTAAGTGTATATATTGTAATGTATATGGTTGTAAATTTGACTTGGTCCGCAATCGATATGAACCGTGACTTGATGGATACCGTAATGAAATTGACTGGATTCTTTGGATCTGATATATTTGCATGTCCGTTATATAATAGATATAGAGTGTAACATATTTGTGGATAGTAGTCTATTATGACTTGATCCTCTGGATCGAGAGATTCTATCTTTAGTTTTAAATCGATAATTAATTATTTTTAAATTGATAATGTATATGGTTGTAAATTTTGACTTGGTCCGCAATCGATATGGACCGTGACTTGATGGATACCGTAATGAAATTGACTGGATTCTTTGGATCTGATATATTTGCATGTCCGTTATAAATAGATATAGAATGTAACATATTTGTGGATAGTAGTCTATTATGACTTGCTCCTCTGGACCGAGAGATTCTATCTTTAGTTTTAAACCGATAATTAATTATTTTTAAATTGATAATTATTTAGTTTCGTAAAAATTGGTCGTTGCCAATTTACCGGCAGTTTTTAAATAAGTTTCTTATGTTCTTGTGGTTCGGAACCCACGTAAAATTGTAGGTCCCCTCCGCCACCACGGAGGACATACACAATACACGATTACGAACACAGTTAGGTAGACCAGCCATGAGTGGATCCTAGGGTCTTTGTTGGTCTGAAACATTATAACATTATTATAACATATATATATATATATATATATATATATTTTACAGTGCGTTCGAAAAGTCTCTCCACAGTGCTATGTTAAACGCATAAGAAATTGAAAAACTACAATGTTTTCATTTAACCATGATTCAGTGACTTTATTACGTAACCTTTTGATTTTACATCATGTGTTGAAAGTGTTTTCCACCATTTTGCAGGCACAGAGCAACTCATCTACACTTGTTGTCAAATACTTTTTTTAAAGTGTTGGTTGACTGCGGAGAGACTTTTCGAACGCACTGTATAATATATATATATATATATTATATCTTAATACTATATACTGACAATGACTTTATAAAATAAAACTAAACCTATATTCTATATGTTTTAATAGCTTCTTCTGACTCATTCGTAGTTTTGTACATATGTAAATTTATCTAACATTGAATTATTAGGCTTAAAATTATTGCAATATATGCTGTGCCTTTGCATAAATACTCTTATGTGTAGGGTGTTCTCTACAGTTTTTAGTTGTAGCCTATTCCTAATTTTGTTTTTTACAATATTCATTTGTGAAAACACCCTTTCAACTCCAGCGTTACTGGCTGGGAATGAAAGTAACGCCAACACAAAATGACCTAATTCTAGGAAATCTCTTTCTCCACATGCATCTACATGATTTCGTCTATTAAAAGAGAATACGATTTTTCACCAATGTTTGCGCATAGGGTTTCCAGCATTGACGGCCGAGTACATTGTTAATTATTGCAATAGATTTAGTTCTGTGTATGTGTATGTTTTTTGACGACAGTTCTTTGATCACTTTTTCCAAATGATCGACTGTTCTGATGCTTGAATGGCAAGCAATTTGCGCAGCAGTTTTAACCTCTGCAACTTTCACTGAATTATCAAGGCTTACCTTACAAAATCCTGCTTGAAATAAAGTTCTGGTGGTAGAAACTGGAGCAGAGTTTTTCTTATGTTTTTCTGTTTTTCGTGTGCAACTTGGTCAGAATGGTACGCTCTAATTTCCGTTTAGCAAAATTTGCATGCTGCTTTTGATTCATTACCTGCAACACTTCTAATCCAATTCTTTAACTCTGGTTCCAACTCCCAATCTTTGCAATATTTTTTTCCCATACTTCGCCCACTTACCCATTATTTAAAATCAACACTCAAAGACAACCTAACTCAGTTAGCATGACTGACTCAGACTCAGGTCGCTGACCTATAAAAATTCAGTGTTGGCAACTGTTTTCATAAAAGTAGCCAATAATTTACCAAAATGTACCTAAAACAGAGAAAATATAACAGATTATATAATAATTGTAATAATAATAATAATATATCTATAATTTTACTGGTATACATTTTTCTATTTGGGTTCATTTTTATTGTCATAATTCCTCTTAAAATAGCCCAAAAACCCGCTACCCGCAACTACCTGAAATTCCCCGCGACTCCATGCACCAACTAGCCCAATTCCGCGGAAAAAATGCGACCTTGGCAACTCTGCTGTCAAGGTGACGAGGTGAACTGACGCTACCAACAATTATAATAATGATGATAATAACACAGCGACCTCTGTTGGCCAATATTTCAACTCTAGTTACATACAATCACCTGAAGTTCATTACACATGATACATGACATACAGAAATTCACCCAGCACAATACAAAACTTTGAAGAATAAATTATTTTCAATACAGTGAGGTACTCATTAATCTAACCTAACCAAACCTTAACTAACCTAATCATGACGAACATACCTTTTCCCGACAATAAAACTGTTTATTTATTTATTATATACATTTTGAATGTTCCGAGGTACCAAAATTACACCACGACACCTGTGAATTATCACACACACGACCTCACATTTCCCAGTTTCCTACGCGAATGCGCGCACATACACACACACTTAACCCAGCCATAGATTGTCCCAGGCCACTTAACTAGTTTAAGAAATAGGAAGAAGTGTGTAGCAACGAACCCGCTGCATGTAATGTATTTGGCTGTCAGTTCTATTTTTACGAAGGATTATTACTTCCCGTGTATACAAATCACCAATAATCCAGTGGTAGCGATCCTTTTTTGCTGGCGGGTCAGTTTTGTTACTTTTGATTTTTAAATGAACGAAAGTGGGTCACAATAATTTACTTGCATACTATTTTTAGTGAGAAACTTGTTGGATTTTAGCTGCTAATGTTTTGATCTGAGGTTTATATTTAATTGTCTTTAGTCTCACACATGCAGCATTCATATCTGTGCCAAAACGATTCCTAGTGGTGGATTTGACGAAATTCATGGAGGAAAACAACTGTTCATATGAATAAGATGAACCAAACATTGTTAGCAGAGCTAATGCTAACTTTTTCATTAATGCAAAAGAATTTGGTAAAGAGTTCCATTCTGCAAGAATAAAAACAAAAAAAAACCATCTTTATTGTGGATCATTCACAATCCATAGCCACTTAAGATTCTCTAGTCTTTCTATTGATTGTTATTCTCTGGTTACACCTAAAACTGACGACTCCAATTCCTTTTCTTGTAACTTCAGATTAAGATCAATAAATTTAGTCTTCCTACACTTTCTTGGAAGTCAACTAATTCCATTTCTAAATTATCAATGTCAAGCCAATGAAAAGCTGATAACTGAAGATCTTGAAATTGAATAGAATGGGGGAATTGGATGAATTGCAAGTTATCATACATACATACACACACGTTTTTAAGCGTATGTTAATTTTTATTTTATTTTATTGGGCTCAGAAATCCCAACTGAACCCTAAACGGCCAAGCTCTGAAGGGCCAGTTTAACCTACGGCCCAAGTTAAGCTAGACTAAAAACTTACGGACTTGGAGGTCCTATTAGGTCCTACCTCAGGGTTGCTGACTCGATGTGGGCCTACCTTAGGCCTCAGTTGCATAAAATTAAGATAAAAAACAAAAGGGGCACCATTTATGGTCTTCTTTCTAAACCTTGCAACAACACACAACCTGTACCATTGCACGATGCAACAATCTTGTATCTAAACAACCAAACTGAATTGCAAGAGAGCTCTCAAAAAGACCACACCCTGTAAGTGCCGCATTCAACAAACGAGTAGGAAGGACGCGCAGCGCCCAAAAAAAAATTATGCCACAAGAGTGCCCAAACAATGATGCAACAAGAGCCCAAAAATGCTAGCTCTAAATTAAGTGAATTTTTCACTAACCTTACAATTATGAGTTGAATATATATATACACACCTTAACTTAATATATACAAGCAATGGTGCATCAATCATCTTAGTCATCATATCGCCTTGGGACAACAATGGCTCTTCCTCTTCTAGATTTTCTAACATCTCCCTCCCTCTCGCGTCACCCCTCGCATCACCCTTTGTCTCAGTCCTGCTACTGCGTTAATTTCAGTGAAGTAGTGTTGGATTGTTTTTGTTGTATTTTGCCGTTGTTTCCTCTTCTAGATTTTCTAACAACGTATACTATACGTTTAAAAACGTTTCAGTGTGTATCAGCTGTTTATTTCGGTGGGGGAATAAAATAATTTTAAAACTAAGGCAGAAAACATTAAAAATTAGTCATATTTTATTTAAATAAGAGCTCGTGGGTCACTAAAAATTGCCTCGTGGGTCAGTGGTTCGCCATCACTTCACTGAGTCTCTCTCAGAGAGAGAGAGAGAGAGAGAGAGAGAGAGAGAGAGAGAGAATTACAAGGAGTTACAAGGAAAAGAAGTACCTCAAAAGGCCTTGCGGCCCATACCGAGGAGGTACCAATGGCAACGAGTGCCACGGAAAATTTTCTACACACTCAAATAGTGTTCAAGATTTGGTCTAACCTTTTCTTGAAATGATCCACAGAGGAACTGTTCACAACTTCTGAAGGTAAACTGTTCCACGTGTCACAGATCTTATACGTAAAGTAATTCCCACACACACTACAGGGTGGGCCGTAAGTTTCCATACATAGGAAAAATAAACATTTTTTATGGACAACCATTTTTATTTATATAATATGCTCTACATGGTTGCCATTGTTTTGAAAACACATTTCAATACGTGTTCCCCACTGTTGATGAACACGCATTAGCACAGTTGACGTTATGCTTGTAATGGCGTTGGTGATACGTTCCTTTAGATGATTTATGTCTCGTATCTTTTCCTGATACACCATGGCCTTCAAGTGCCCCCAAAGATAGAAATCAAGGGGGGTGAGATCTGGGGATCTGGGAGGCCACTCCACAGGACCACGCCGACCAATCCAAGCATCCGGAAACTGCTGATCCAAATACCGACGCACGTGAAGACCATAATGAGGTGGAGCTCCATCTTGCTGGAAGTAAACTGGGAAGTTACCTTCCTCGTTTAGCAGGGATGGGAAAATCTCTTCTTGCAACATGTTAAGATACCTTTCGGCATTAAGATTTCCACTGACAAAAATTGGTCCAATAATTCTGTCACCCCATATCCCGGCCCACACCATCACTTTACCGGCACCTTGCATCTTCGTCGGATTCAGCCAGTTAGGGTTAGCATTACTCCAATAACGTATGTTTTGCCGATTAACCTCTCCATTGACGTAAAAATTTGCTTCATCAGTAAACAAGATCTTACGTCAAACGCATATTCTTAGGGTATCTGAAACATAAAAACAAACGTTTAATTTTTCCTATGTATGGAAACTTACGGCCCACCCTGTAGTCCTAAACCGTTTCAAATCCAACTTCCAACCGTTGTTGGGTTACCATTTAGACTAAACATGCTTCTAAAATCGACATCGTTGAATCCGCGTAAGAACTTGAAAACCTCGATGAGTTGACCGCGCAGCCTCCGAGTTTCCAGCGAAAACAAGTTCAGGGCGCGTAACCGTCGATTGTAGCCCATGTGCCTAACGGAAGGGATTAACTTTGTGGCCCTCGCCTGCACTCGCTCCAGCCTCTCAATATCTTTCCTGAGGGTGGGCCACCAGAACTGCACAGCATACTCCAGGTGCGGCCGAACCAGGGAATTGTACAGTTAGAGCAAAATCTCCTTGTTCCGAAACTGAAATTGTCTCCTGATATAACCCAACAGCTTCTGGGCTTTCTTTTCCACTTCTACGCACTGTTTGGTAAACTTAAGGTCGCTGCTAATTAGCACACCCAAGTTCTTTTCCAAATCAGTCGCCTCGATATTACTCCCCAACATCGAGTAGTCCGACTTGGGATTGGCGTAGCCAATGTGCATCACCTTGCATTTACCCAAGTTAAACGGCGCCATTTTTCCGACCACTTTCCTATCCTACCTAGGTCTGCATGCAGTTGCTCGATCGCTTCGGGCGTCGCAACATTGGCCCCAAGCTTGGTGTCATCAGCGAATTTGGCGATCCGACTGACGTTGCCACCGTCGATATCATTTATGTAAATGATAAACAACAGTGGCCCCAAAACGGAACCCTGAGGAACCCCACTAGTGACCGAGGCCCAACCCGAACTAACCCCTTTAATTACAACCCTCTGCTGCCTATTCTTCAGCCAGTTTTCAATCCACCTACCTATTTCCCCACCGATACCCAGCGCGCGCACTTTCGCCATTAGCCGGCGGTGAGATACCTTATCAAAGGCTTTTTGAAAGTCGAGATAAAGTATATCAATCGCCCTACTCTTATCATACTCACTCAACATGACGTGGAAAAACTCGAGCAAGTTGGTGAGACACGACCTATGCCGTCTAAACCCATGTTGGGAGTCCCCAAGCAGCTTATGAGAATCCAAATGGTCAACGATCCTATCCGCTATTATCCCCTCTAATAATTTACCTACAACTGAAGTGAGACTAATGGGACGATAGTTCCCTGGACTTTCGTGATCCCCTTTCTTAAAGATAGGGGTCACGTTGGCTCCCCTCCAGTCATCAAGCACCTGGCCCGTCTCCAACGATTTGTTGAAGACTGTAGCGGGGAGCCACCTGGTCGCGCACCTCCCGCAACACTCTGGGGAGAAACTGGTCTGGCCCAGTAGCCTTAAATGCGCTCAGTTTGTCTATTCTATCGGCAACGACTGTCGCGGTACATCGAACACTATCCAGGCCAGCACCTTCGTGCCTGACGCCTGGCTCAGGGATGACGCGGGTTTCCTCCCTGGTGAACACTCCCGCAAAGTACTCATTAAGCACGTTAGCTATGTCCGCGTCGGAGGTCCGCAGAACGCCGCTTCGGTCCTATCATGTTTCTACTGGGCTTTCTACTATTAACATAACTGAAGAACTCCTTAGGGTTCCCCTTGCAGAGGCTTGCCACCCGTAGTTCTTCGTTAAGTTTCGCTAGCCTAACCTTCGCATTCACTTCCCTACACAGGCGGACATACGCTTCAGTGTTCTCATGGGAACGATTGGCCTTCGCCCTCCTAAACGCTACTTTCCCATTTTGGATAGCCGAAGCGATGTCACGACTGAACCACTTAGGCAGGCTGCGTTGAAGCAGGGGTGACCAGTTTTGAGGGTATGGCAGCAGACTGCAGCACCATAAACTCGTCCCGGAATGCACTCCACACTCCCTCAACATCGCCGCCGACCTCTAACCCCATCTCACCTACGCTATCCCGGAGGCTAACAAAGTCCACCCGCCGTAGATCGAGCTTACTGCCTTTCGAGTTACTACGCTTCACCCGAGGGACGCACACACGGAACCTAATCAGACCGTGATCACTCCCGCCCAACGATTCGTCAACGGTGAGGCCAGTGACGAGGTTGTCTTCGGTCGTGAATACTAAGTCTAGAACGCTTTCGCCTCGTGTAGGCTCATTGACCCACTGAGTGAGGAAGTTCTCATCAGCAAAGTCAACTAGCTTCCTCCCTTCAGCATCAGCAGTCCTGTCTTCCCACTTTATGCCGCGATAGTTGAAGTCTCCTAAAACTACACACACACTATCCCCTAGTAGGCTATTGAGTTCGGTGTACAAGGCTGTATCCTCCTCGAGGAGGAGATGCGGAGGTCTGTACACCAAGATTAACCTATAGTTCGTCCCTCCCACATTCAGATCGACGCCAAGCAGCTCCCGTTCCGATCGGAACTGGCAGTCAACCGGACTCAACGTGTCCCTCACGTATATTAGTACCCCACCCCACTCCCCACGGGTGCCGTCTTTGCGAAACATTCTATACCCGGGAATTTCGAACTCCCCAACATAGTCCCTACGATCAGTATGAATCCAGGACTCGGTGATAGCAACGATATCCTGGCATTCTGATGCTAAGAGCGCCCGTAGCTCGCAAAACTTGTTCCTAATCGACCTAGCATTAAAAAGTATTGCATGGAGGTAGCCTTCCCTATTCTGACCGCCCCCTAGCACGACCCGTTTCCCGAACAGCCAGGGCTGTCTGGAGTTGAAGAGCCCCTCACTAACGAGGGGGCAACTCCAACGTAAAAGGAGGGTATTGAAAAATTTATTGAAATTTTTTTTTTTTAGATTATTTTTATTTAGGTGCAATATTAAGGCTAAGTTTACTTTAAATAGACATAGTAATTATAGAAATAATAATGTCCCATTTAGACACTGTCAACATAGCTACAGACTTTTTCACTGTAGGCTGCAGTGTGTAAAATATTTAGACAGTGGGTTCAGGGATTCTTGAAATATACTCCTGACGGCATAAGTGATCGAAGTATATAAGAAATCAATTAAAAACTATTGGAACGTAACCACAAAATCAACGAGAATGAATAAATAATTGATTCATGCTCGATCATGGTAATTATGTATTCTATTAAAAGTATAAGTATAAGTATATATATATATTATTTAGTTAAACAGGGTTTTAGTTTATATATATATATATATATATATATATATATATATATATATAATTATTATTTCATAAAAATAGCGTCGAGCGGCTGCATATAAAACGTTTACAGATATCGACCAATCGCTAAAAATAGAACCAAAATCGTACGCCCGCCAGAGTACTGACACTCAATTCTTTCCAACATCTGGAAATTCTGGGCGACAATGTTATACTTCTCTTTTGGCGCGCTTTGTTGCCGGCGAAAGGAGCTTGAGTCGCCATCTTAGTTCTTTCGAAGCTCTCATACGAGTAGTACGTATCGGTTTTGACTCCGTAATTTTAGCCGGTAATCATTTCAGTTAACTTCGCTTTATAATAAAATGCTAAGATTTAACATCATTTCACTCGTAGTTCCACACACACACACACACACACATATATATATATATATATATATATATATATATATATACACCCGGGTGTTAATCGCTGACCCAAGTGTTTGAGAACGCCATTGTGGATTGTCATTCACGAGGAGAACCATCCAGGGGTAGTTATTTAGATTGGCTTGGAATTTCATTAACATTCGTAAAGTTAAACCTTCGACAGGTTGACTGGGGTTATCAGCTTGAAACGAGTTAATTGCGACTCACGAGCTTAATCTGACTAGCGGTATATATTGTGGAACAACCAATTGCATAACGTCGCAAACTAAATCGATACTTTATAGTTATATTAGGCTTGTAAAGACTAACTTACTTATCAGTCTAAACTAAACTGAACTGAACTAAATCTACTCAACTTCAGTCTAAACTAAACAACTAAATCTACCCAACTTAGTCTAAGCTAAACAAAGTTAAATCTATCACGTAAAGAGTTTAAGCTTCCCTTAAGAATTATTTTCCTTTAAGTGAATATGCTTAAACAATTAACAGCGTCCAAGTTTTGTGAGCCCTAAGTTTAATTTAAACAATACCTTTTCGAACCTGAGATAAGGGTGGACGCCGGTAGCTGTAAAGATAACACCTTTTAGGCTGCTGAATTTTCCACACAGTGGTTTTAAGGTTAAAATTTGGTCGGCAGCCAGATTACTAACTATGGTCAAGCTAAATTCATTAAAATTAATTTACTTACCAAAGATGAAGTTGCCAGTTGAACGTTACCCTTGCTGTTTCTAACTAGTCGATAAGTTTCATTTAGTTTCCAGATTTTGAATTTTATTTGTTAAGTCACTATTTGGCACACTGCTAAGTTATTTATTTATAGGGTCTATTTCCCAGACCTAGGTTTTGCAGTTTAAGTTAGGCTAGGGCTGTATTGCCGTTGTAGCTCGGTTCGAGTTTCTTCTAGGTACCTAGTTTTAATCTTACCTTAGTTATGTATTTTAATTAAGCTACTTACACCTAGTTCTGGTAGACCATTATTTAGTTAAACAGGGTTTTAGTTTAATTGCAGTGGTTAATATGGAGGTTTAAAGGTTGACTTTAAGTTGCCCGGTTAGTTGGGGAACTACGAGAATTTTTTCTGAAAAAACTAGCCCACTTCATTCAGCAGTCAAAATTTTTCGATGTCTAACAAAGAGCTCCGTTTTTCTTTTTTTTTTTTGTTAATTAGGGAAACCCAACTTCACTAGTTGGTTGGTTAGAAACGAGGGTTATTATTTTTATTCTATATTTATTTTGTGGTAAATATTTGTTTTGTTTATATTTTATTTGGAAATATATGTGGTTATTTCTACCCAACTTTTTTTTAACAGAGGGTCACCCGCCTGTACCTGGACGCACCCTTCAGTTGAAGGTACGTCCGCCACCGGCTCATCATCTCTCCCCGGACTCGACCTCACCATTCTGTATAGGTGCCGGTCGAGCAGCGCGCCTAGCACACCTTTACCCTTGTTATTGAGGTGGACACCATCCCTCTGGTAAAGGTCCAACCTACCCGAAAATGCGTCGAAGGGGTCAATAAACCTCACGCCCAGCGGGACGCACAAGTCTTGCACCCTCTCGTGCGAGAGAGAGAGAGAGATACCTATATTAATAAATGCAATGCCTGTTAATAACCTTTGTTAGGGATGTGAAGCGATATTAAACATTGAACATTTAATTTAAGTGTTCAGTATTCATAGAAACGCTACTAATTCAGGTTACAAAGTTTCCTGGATTCTGTTCAGAAATCCGCCTTTTATTTTAAGCATTCTGCTCCGTCTTATTTAGCTATTGACTCGTCACGTAGTCATTATCTATTTCATACGTTCTTTAATTATGTAGATCGTTGCCAGTGTTCAAATACAGCTTCTCGTCGATCAGCGAAGTTAATCGGCATTGGGTCTGGAGAATAGTCGGTTGAGAGACCATATTTATATAAGGAAAAAGATTTGTTCACACCCTGCTCTCAAGCGTTACGTAATGCGATAAATTTTAATAGTAAAATGACAGAATTTATTTTAATGTTTATCCTTCTTAAGAAATTTTTTTATTCAAAATAAACAAAATTTATTTCTTCCATGATCTCCTAATTCGCTCTTTTGAATCATGAATTACAAGGAAGCCTTTTACTGGATCTTGTTCCAGAAGTGGTGAACATCTTGTGTTCAAGGTTCATTGGAAGAAATTAAGGAAAGAAAAGACCGTAAAATAGCTAGGCTGGAACAACTGCAGAAGGAAGGTAATTCAACCAATACACCAGAGTAGTATAGCCGAAAAAGGGGAGAGTGCAAGAATGTTGCAAGTGATTACGTACTATTGCAAAGGGGGTGTGGATTGTTGCAAAGGGGGGGGTGGGGGTTGCAAAAAAAGGAAAAAAAAGAAAAAACCCAAAGGGCCCTTTGTTGCCAACCGGGGTTGCAAGGGGCATGCAACTTGGGGGCGGAGTTCTCCCCCAAGATATTTCCCCCAAAAGGCCAGAAAGGAGGAGAGGTGTTCACCTGGCAGGAGCCAAGTGCATATTAAGACTTCAGCCGAGTAGGCGTTGTTTTATAGGCTCCTAATCAGCCAGTTGGCTGAGCCAAGGGGGGAGGGATACACCTGAAGGAGAGAGAGAGAGAGAGAGTAGTTGCCTTTGATTGCAAGGCATGCAACTTGGAGGCGGAGTTCTCCCCCAAGTTATTTTCGTTTACCTAACCTAAGAGGCCTCTAAGGGGTTTTCCCAAAGGGCCAGAAAGAGAAGGACCAGAGGTCCTTGCTCGGCTGGGAGCCGAGCTTGAATGACTCCGTCAGTCGTCTCTCGGTCTTTTATAAACCTCTATTCTGGCTGAGTTGCCAGATAGCGCCATGTATTCAGTTGCCAGATAGCGCCATGTGTTCCAGATAGCAAAAACCATATATTAATCATCCATTTAAATAGTGCACCACAATATATGACGGTAGATGAATCCAATCAAATTCTGTTTATTAAATAAATAATTTTTACACAATTTTTATTATAAATATTTAAGTCACGAAACGAAATGAAAATTTATGAAACACACAGAGCCTCATTCCCCTGCGAAGAAAATTGCAAAAAACGAAATTTAAAGAAATTAATCAATTGAAATTAGCCAAAACACGAAAAACGAAAGAAGAAACGAAGAAAATTGCAAAAAAAACGAATTTTAAAGAAATTAATCAATTGAAATTAACCAAAACACACGATCGTATTCTC
Organism: Bathynomus jamesi; assembly: GCA_023014485.1. NCBI lineage: Eukaryota > Metazoa > Arthropoda > Malacostraca > Isopoda > Cirolanidae > Bathynomus > Bathynomus jamesi. Next base: position 1,331,968 of record JAJOZX010000052.1, on the reverse strand, counting down.
AAATCTACACACACACACACACACACACACACACACACACACACACACGAGGAAAAGGAGACTGTGTCCATTCGATTCACCTATTGCCAGAGGCGATTTTTTTTCTGACCATAATTACCTTTCTCCCAGACAGCTTGAGCGAAACCTCTCTCGACTCCATTTCTTAGATATGCCCACAATTATATATATATATATATATATATATATATATATAGAGAGAGAGAGAGAGAGAGAGAGAGAGAGAGAGAGAGAGTTTTGTTCAAATAACGGAATATGCTTGTATCTTTTGCCAGCAAATTCCATTCACGTAACCTAGAATTTTCTATCACCCATAGTTTTCGAGAAAATAATATTTCCATTTACTTAGTTTTCACAAATTATTTAAAATTAAGTGTACTAATTTAAATTTACTTTCTTTTTTCCAGGTTAACTATACCCACAATTATAATAAATAATAATCGAATTACGGACGATTGTTCGAAAACCATAGTTCGAAAAACTTGTTCGAAGCAACAATTATTCGACGTTATAATTGTTCGAATGAACAACCAACTAAATAAAATCTTAGTTGCCAAGACGCAAATACGAAGATGTAAATAAGAAGGTTAGCCTCTTCATTTAAACTATAACATTTATAGTGCTGCAGTTAAACCACCCTTAAAATGGCAGTTTGTTTCTAGTGAGAAAGGAAAGCCAATGCTCTTAGTGAATGGGTTTTTATATGTAAGAGACCTAACCTAACCTAACCTAACCATAATTTGCAACTATAGTTTACCTTGACTTCCATATGCTTCTATCCTGTTTTATTAATAAAGATTTTTAACTTTTAAAAATCTTTATTCATACGTTATTCAAAGTTAAAAATCTTTATTCATACGTTATTCACTTTTAATGTTTTTAATACTTTTTGTTTTTCGAACTATGGTTTTCGAACAATTGTGTTCAAACAATTGTGTACAGGACCTGCATTGTCTATAAGGGGATACTCTGAGTAAATGGAAATATTATTTTCTCGAAAACTATGGGTGATAGAAAAATTCTGAAACCATATTTGGAATCGGTATCAAAAGTTCTATAAGAATCACCAAATAATTTTCGTTGTACCCTAGTGCAATTTCTCGCCGAATTGGAAAGGTTTTCACTCCGCCTTAGACCCACAGTTTAACGTGGAAACTGAATGCTTTTTTAAAATATAATTAGGCTATATTTCTTTATATCCTCTCGATTACATTAGTGACTAATGATGCGGGAAACTCTGAGTAAATGGAAATATTATTTTCTCGAAAACTATGGGTGATAGAAAAATTCTGAAACCGGAATCAGTATCAAAAGTTCTATAAGAATCACCAAATAATTTTCGTTGTACCCTAGTGCAATTTCTCGCCGAATTGGAAAGGTTTTCACTCCGCCTTAGACCCACAGTTTAACGTGGAAAATGAATGCTTTTTAAAAAATATAATTAGGCTATATTTATAATTTCTTTATTATAAAATAAGTTAACAATTGAAATTATGTTAACACAAGAATTTGTGAAAACATTACTAATAACTTGTAAGTAAAAATAAAAATATAATATAAGGGACTACCATAGAAAGTGTCTATAATTTATTCACAAGAAACACGATTTTATATATATGTTACTCGTCCGGACCCGTTATAGCGGATTGGTACACATCATAGCTCCACCCAGCTACATTGGCAGCCAATCACTACGAACATCTGGTCTTTTGGGGCGGAGCTTGGCGATTGTGCATATAAAAGGGGATATTTTTCAGTTGGGAGTAACAGTAGCTATTTTCGCGTCAGTGAATAATCATTCCCTCCACCATGGACCTGTACATCTCCCCAGATTTGTATGAAGAAAGTGATACTGCAGCATTAACGGCAATTAGTCTTTTCAATGCGATTGACCGTGATGATTTATTTCCAACGCAAACCGTAGAAGATATTTGCAGTGACGCTCCTTACAATCCGACGCAAGGGACTACCATAGAAATGTAAGTGTCTATAATTCGATTTTATATATATATATATATGGATGGGCTGTAGTATCTCGTCAAATAGATACTCGGCAAAATTTTTTTATGGCAATCAATGTTATTTGGTTTTACTTCTTACCCCCATTATGCTAAAATCGAAATTTTTTATGGCAATCAATGTTATTCCTCTTAAATGAACCAAAGATATCTTCACATAATGGGGATCTGTCTGTATACTCTGTATATGTTTTAAAAGAATGAACATTATTCCTTTAAGGTCCGATGAGGATTTGACACGTGTTATACAATCTTTTGAAGAATCTCGTGTCATGAATACGGAGGATATACTGATCAGTCAGCAATGTCACCGAAATAATGTAAGTGTTTTTCGATCTTTTTGGGATAAGAAGACACAATATATTTTCATAAATTTATTAAATGAAAGAAATCAGTACAATAACCAACTACAGAATATATCGTTACAAATATACGAACAAAAACATTATACTATACAACGAGTACGTACAATTGGAAAACGGATTTTTATCTGTCTGCATACCATTTCATCGTTTCGGCGAGTGTGACACGGGTCAAATAAATTTAAAAAATTTATAAATTCTTTATCACATGACATATGCGTGAGAAATGAGACGCAGTACATTCCGCAAACATTACTAAAATATCCTTGTATACGAAATGGGTTCCATACAACTTCGGGAATATGTAACTGAGCGAGAAATTTTATAATAATAGGGTCACTCCAGGGTTGAGTACCGAGTGAATCAAAATAGTACAGGCGCTGTCTATTTATAAAATAGACAGCGATCCAGTGAATCCCTTCATTACCGATGACATCTGTGTTCACAATAAGACTACTGCATTCTCGCGTACTTGGCAAACTCAATGTTTCATTCTTCGCAAACACGCCGATAAATTTGGAACGTGTGACTCGCTCCATTACTTTCTGAAGTGTATTAGCATCCATTTTAAAAGTCAGTGATAACGCTCCTAAATCTACCTACTTCTATTAGGGCTTGCGATTCGAGATATACTAGTACACTAATAGGAGCGTCTATAGGCTTGGCGAATTCCAGCCGCACTGAGATGTTTCCGCTCTGCTGTGGGGTTAAATGGGTATTTACGCTAGCAGATAAGTCAGGTGTAATGTCAAACGGATAAAGGTTAAATTGGTCAATGAATTCTTCCTGCGTTACCCCATTACCAAGCTCATCACAATCACCTGCAATATGGGTCAGATTACTATAGGCTCTGGCACAAAGAGGTAACAGCGTCTGATGAATAGTCCGTACCCATTGTTCCACCCAAAGCAGTGCCATTAACGTATTTTTTTAGAGTTATTTTTAAGTCCGAAATTCTCGAATTTAAAGGCACTCTTTTTATATTTTCCATTCACCGAAGCATGGTCCTGCATGCCGATTAATATCTTTTAGGAAGATTTCCCAGGGCAATGTTTTCTATCTGCTTCGATGCCAACCCTGCAGGAACCGTATATAGTTTGATTGCACTCTGTTAATAGGATATTTCACTGTAGCGTTTAGTAAATTTTTCTCAATTTCTAGTTGTTTTGGTGAACTTAATTTCACTCGCCGTACGCGGAGGTGTGTCCATAATGTGAACCACAACGGGCTTTGCACCCTCCTCTTGATCAGCAGCCAGATTTAAGCAGATCTCAGGACTCGTGCGGGTGAGCTTTATTTTCATATCCACCCCGTTGACAAGCAACTTCTCCTGGAAAGTGAAATCTGTGTGCAACCGTCCAAAACACTCGTATATTTTCTTTTTAGAATTTTTAAATTTGTCCTTTATACTATTTCATCTTTAGTTTGATAATATCCCTCGGCACTTAAAAAGGTAGCCTTCGCTTCTTTGGAAAAGTTGAGGACATTTTCCAGATAGGCTCGTAGATGATAGTACCCCGTGCCTGCCGATATCTTGGTCCGATTTAAATATACGTCACACTGGTTGAATATGGAGTGCAGAAAGTTTGTTTCAGGGTATACAGCATATTTGTCATCGCAGACCGTTCCATCAGAATGGGCTATACGTAGCTTAGCGTACATGTGCACACAGCTTGGATCAAAAAAGTAAGGGCCTGAGCTGGGTATCACGAATTCTATAGGTGCACTCGGGGAACTAATTGTGTTTAAAGGGTTAATTGTAATAAAGTCACTGTGCTCAATAGAAACTTGGGTTGGAGGCAGCTCAAAAAGGGACAGCTCCGATTTACAGCATTGTGAACTACATGGGTGGATGAAGCGTGCCATGGCGAAATAGTGACTCCTCTCTCGACAAGTGTAAACAAACTATGATTCATGAGATCAATGTCCTTAGCTTATATCAGTCAAAAAAGTGGTCAACCATAGGTTTCATTCGCTTACAGCACTTCTTTTCTGATACCCTTTATGTTTAATACCACGTGACCCCTTCTTCTTCCGGGGAGCCCTCTTCTTCTTCCCGCCACCACGCATTTTTCTCTTTGCATCTTTGATGACTTCGTCCCGTGTACGCTTTAAATGTTTTTTTAGAGCTTCTTTAGGTTTAGCCCCGGCCAATATGTCTTCTGCAGTGTTAAGGCCTGATTGTAGCGCTTTCCTTCCAAGGTATCTGGCACCCCTCTTCAGCAAAGGAACAGCCGTACGTAGTATGGATGAAAAAATGGATCCAAGTCCACTAAAGCGCTGGTATCTCACCCCTCGATAGACGGTGAAAGGCTTTCTATCCATTATAACTCAGTGCGTCGAAAGTGTAGCTTCACTGTTAAGCTCCCGTTACCGAATGGGAAGTTTTCACCCTCAATCGTTCTTATATATATTGAGATATTGGTTATTAAATTAGTTGCGACATTCACATAATGGGGTCTGTCATATGTAATACTCAAACTCCTTCCTCTATGGTTGGGGATGTGAGCAATGCGCAGCAGGCGTGCCTGGGTATCCCCAACAAACTGGTGCTCCACTATATTACTGTAAATATAGCACATGTCTGGGGACCTTTCAGCCAATTTCTCCATCTTCAATTGATACATTAATCTGGACAAGTTATACTGTGTCTCGTGAAATGTGTCTCTTTGGAAGGCTGCGCTATATCGACCGTTGGTTAGAATTTTGAACTTTCTATGTTCTCTAATACGTCTGTTAGTCTTTGATTTTAGGATTAGTGTATGTGCAGGGTTGTTTACGATTTCATATACTAAATCATTTGTAAGGTTTGAGTTTCTTAAACTTAAGCCTCTCACAACATCCTCGACCGAACCATATTGACCCGGTCCTAGTCTTACTTCTGTATTGTAATACCGTGCAGCCTTAGTCCGAGCGATACGCATAGTCTCATCCATAGCTACCCCAGCTTTTTCACACTCGTCAATGTCTCTAAGAATCGTAAAAACGGTTTCTTTATGTTCAATATTTAAAAAGACGGTGTCCAGCTGAATTTCACATATCCCCACCTCATACGAATCACGACCCAATTCAATGTGCCCGTGGAGCTCTGTTACAAAGTTGGCTAGTGTGTTGTTAGGGTGTACAGACAGGGACGAGGAGGACGGGAGTGTGACGTAGAAATGGTTAGGAGCCATGTTGTATACTATTTAAGCTTCATTATTGCATCAGCTTTTATATAGGTGTTGAAGCTTTCTGGGTACCCTAGCCATTTCACCAGGTACATTTTTCTCTTTCCTGGACCTTTGCTTCCTAAAATTCTCTCAATTTTAAACACATTTTTTCATAAATTAAACGCAACTTTCTGCAATTCCTCGCGGTAAAAGCCTCCTGAGATTTCTTCCCCATTCAAATCTTCAATGTAATACATCATTATCTCACCTTTAGGTCTCATAGCCCTAACTTTAAAAATCTCGCGTGTCCATCCTTGCTCAAAACCCTTTGCGAATTTGTTCCCCGAACGCGACAGCCTTACATAATCATTGATTTTGAAGCGCGCAGAGTGTGGTGGTGGTGGCGATCCATCTCTCCTCGGGAGCATACCTCTTTCTAAAACTTCGTCAGGTGTTGTCCCAATCGTGCGATGGTGTGAGCGGTTGTAGGATGATGCCAATGATTCCAGAATGTCTAGAAATCTGTGTGTGTTTTTATGTGTAAAATAACGGTGCATGCGTTCCTTTATGGTGCGCTGAACTCTTTCAGCTAAAGAAGCCTTATGTATAGAATTGGTTGTGTAATAGCTGATAATAAACTGTCAACATGTTCTGAAAAGCACGGCCTATAAATTCCTTCCCCATATCCGTACAAAAATAGCCAGGAACCCTGTTTTCTTTTTAACATTAGCGTTTTGGTGGCTTTAGCAACTGTTTCAGGTGATTTATTTTTCAGAGGAACTAGCCACAGATATCTAGAGAATACGTCTATTATGAATAGAATGTAGCGGTAACCATCGTTATACACAGAATATCTTTGCATGTCTGTTAAATCTGCTTGCCAAATAGAATCAATCGAGGAAGCCGTTGTCTTGGCTGTTTTAAACCTTTTTCTCACAGGCTTATGAAGCGTATAAGCGTCCTGCTCCCTCAAAAATCTTTCAACATCTTTTTTTCCTACTCCGTAAACACTTCTGTACAGTCTATCTACGCCGCCGTAAGAGGATGGGTTAGAAATGTCATAATAGCGTTTAGTTAATACGTTAGCCATTTGCGTATTTTAGAGGCACGTGGGTAGGGTTGGTTTAACCTCTTCTTGCTCCTCTTCAAAGGTGTTACCGCCGGGGGTGACGGCGCCTTCAATTGTGTCACACGCGTTGCATGTTCCAAGTCTTTTAACCTGTTCAGATTTCCTATCAACGTTTTAGGGACATTTATTTGTTGTAGTCTTGCTTTAATATGCTTCCATCCTGATGGTGATGGCCTATCCCACTTTATCACCAGATCATGGACAATGTCTACGATATTCGATCCCTGTACCTTTGATCCTTCCACAATGATCTCGCCTGTATCGGTCCATTGTATGGCTGGATCCTCATTCAGTAGATTATAAAGACTTAAGCCTTTACTCATCAATGTATGTGGGAGGGTGCTTTTTAATACATGTTCGATATGTTGTGTGGCTAATCTTTTTGGTTGGTCAGTTGTATCGTCGGGCTCAGATCCCATGTAGCCATGTCCATCGTCCCCCGTGCTGTGCCTAATAACCACAGGAATCTCTGTAGGGCTCTTATAATTTTCGTACTCGTGAAGAAATTTCTGCAGAGCTTCTTGGTATAAGATTCTTTTCTCATCAGGTGTTTTTTCACTGTTTAATAGGGCTAGCAATTCGCTTTCCATTCTTTTAAGTCTGCTTTTACGGGGATCTAGATCCGTGTCTGGATTCCTTTGCAGTGAAGCGTACACCTCGTGGGAATCACTACCACTTTCTTCATTATATTAATCTAGTCAGTAAAGGACCCAAAACTGAAAATAAGATGGGGAGAAATGACCCTCCTGTTTGAACAATAATTCGTTTTTTTCTTCGCTACAGTTTGACTTTTACGAGCGAGTGCACGTATTATGTTCTTGTAGCGGCGTAGGCGAGCCTTCTGAGGGGTTTTCATTGATACATTGCAATTTATAACGTTAAGACAGATTTCACAGATGCATTTTAAAAAGTCGGCGTCGATATTTTTAATAAACATCCGCTGCATTGCCCGGGGCAGTCGATGATAGATTTTTATTAATTCACGGTATTTCTTTAGTCTCTTTGTCATTCTGGAATATACACCGTTTCAGGCTCGTTTGGAAATATATTCGTTCGCAGAAGCACTCTAAACGTGTTTCGCGGATGAAGGTCGCAAAGCAAATATCCGTAACGCGTGCTTGTAGCTTCTTTATAAACTTCCAAAAACTCCTTACGCTGATTCGGGAACATTTGATTAGCTAATACCCCAATTTGTGATACATCTCTACGTTGCGCGAATAAGACTAGATATTGTGTATTTAACGACACATCGCGCATGTATCTATTTTTGAAAAATAGATTCTGATTGATGAAGAACACGTTTATGTTAAGATGGTGGGAGAATACTGTAAATGTCTCGGCAAACGTTTTATCCATCTCCAACATGAGATCGTCAATTACAATGATTGTATGTTCATTTCCCTTTAACGAATTAACGTCATATACGCCTTTGTGGAACAAAATATCATCTTGGTACTCATTGAACACTTATTGATACGTCGAATAGCACCATATAACTTTATGCACAAATTTCGAGAACATCTCTCCCTTTTCTTTAATGATTTTAAGCATAAACACAGTTTTACCACATCCTGTAGGTCCAGATATAATACATGTGGATGGGCTCGTGAATCTGAATTTTTCTACAGAGTCCATTTCTAACACGTCACACTCCTAAGTGGGTCATTTACAAAATATTACAAATTTTGAGTGCTGTTCCTTATATTTTGCTTTCTTCTCCCACAGAACCGTGAATGACGATGAGGTAGAGCACCCCATCATTGACATTACGGATGACCTCGACGACAGTGTAGTTGTGATCTCCTCCCCTGCCAACGAACCCTCACCAGCGATACCGGTAGCACGTCCAAAGCGGAGGTGTGAGAACCCCACGTCAGGTATAAAGCGCCCGAAATACGCGCCTGTTGCAGCGGTAATAGATCCCCAACCCTCAACCTCTTACGCAACAAGCCCCCCAGCAGCACCTCCCGCTAATATATCCCCTTATTCATCCGCCGCCCCCGTTCTGTTAAGTCTACAATAATAGATCCCCAACCCTCAACCTCCTACGCAACAGGCCCCCCATCAGCACCTTCCGCTAATATATCCACTAATTCATCCGCCGCCCCCCGTTCTGTTGAGGATGCTATAACGCTCGAATTGGTGCGATCCGCAGCCCCCACCCCAGCCTTGACTAGAAATCGGTATAGAGTCAGGGTCGACCCTAGAGTCATGTATAGCAATGGAATTGAGCGCGGGCTACGCCGGGTTGTACAGCGTATTATAGAGTTTGCTCTTCAGAATCGCGACGAGCGTGAAGTCAGGACGAGTCTGTCCTTTGGATTCGGGTCAGATGACGGTGATGTAGACGATTATTGGGTGATAGTGCCATTTAGACGTTTGGCGGCTGAAGATGTAGAATATATATTAGGACGTATAATGCAAGCCGCCCAAGTAGTATAGCCTTCAATATGGACAACTTCACGGTAAATATTGACCGTGTATTCCGTGTTGCGGGTCATAGTGCCATACCGTATACTCTTAACTTCAATTCTCCGACTATTTACCGAAAGCATATAAACGTCGATCGTGGTTGCGGCTTTATAGCAGTACTCTTAGCACGTATGTTTACTGTACAAAATACACGGACTCAAAAAATTTGGCTGCCTACGGTCGTGGAGCGTGCCCGTAAATTAGCTGTAGACTGTGAACTTGAATTTGACTGTAATATGGGTCCTGAAGAGCTGAGAAGGGTAGAACAGGAAATGAATGTCCGCATAGTTGTATTTGGGTTGGATGATCGTCGTAGGACTGTGTATGTTTTTAAAAGCTGTGTGAGAGATCGTACAAGACCCCTACTTATTTTAGGATTGTCAGGGACAACGTATCTCCCCATTCGTAATATAAGGTGGCTTTACGCGAGTTATGACAAAAGTCGAAAATATGGGAGACATCATGATTTGTGTAAGGGATGCCTCGAGTTTGCGGATGATATAGTGAGACATTGTAAAGAATGTCACATGGTATGTGAGCAGTGTAAAAGCACCAAATGTGAAAGCCGTGTAGTTGAAGCTGAGAAGAGAGATTGTGATGTGTGTAGACGCACATGTTTCAATAATAGCTGTTTTGATTTCCATAAATCAATTGGCACGTGCAGGAAAATGAGAATCTGTGAATGTGGTATGTTTCACACAATGGATAATTGGGGGAAATTTAAGCACAAGTGTGACGTAATTCACTGTCCTACATGCCAGGAGGAATATAAGGCGGATGGAGTAAAGCATGTATGTTATATGAAAGATGCTAAGCCTAAAAATAACCCTTGTATAACTGTATACTACGATATAGAAACATATACGAACGCTGAAACCAAAGAGGTAATTCCACATTTACTTGTGAGCCAGACCATCTGTGATGAGTGTATGGGTATCGAATGTGACGAGTGCCCCAAATGTGGTAAACGGACAAACGTTTTTAAAACGAATGTCCGCGATAGTCCTGTGAAACTATTTGTGTCCTATATTGTCAAGTTAGCCGACAAGTTAAAAAAAATGACTGTGTATATTCTCGCCCATAACGGGGCAAAGTTTGACACGCAGTTCCTTTATAAGGAGTTGCTTGAACACGAATCCTCTGAGATATTTACAGGTGATCCATTGAAAAGAGGCAACAAATTAATACAGATGCAGATAAGAGGCAATGTACAATTTAAAGATACTTTATTATTCACACCTTGTAAATTAGCAAAGCTACCCAAGGTGATGGGAGTAGCAGGTGAAGTTTCCAAAGGATACTTCCCTTACACTTTCCTCACCAGCGAGACTTTAAACTACGTAGGCCCACCACCCCCCAAACATTATTTTGACTGTATGGATGAACGTGAAGACTTTGATCGATACTACGACAGTTTTAATGAAAGTAACCCTTATAATATAGCTGATGAATGTGAGCGTTATTGCGTGAATGATGTGCGCGTGCTTAGAGTATGTTTCCAGGCCTTTAGAAGGATGTACATAGCCCGTTTCAAATGCGATCCACTGCAAGTCGCAACCACCATCGCATCATTATGTTTTACGGTGTTCAAGAATAACTTCATGCCTAAAGACACCTTAGCCATTATTCACCGAAACAACCCCCGCAGTTACGGACACAAGGCTATTTACTGGCTCATACACCTACAGACAGGTGTATACATAAAGCACGCCCGCAACACGGGTGAAGTACCCATTAAGATTAATGGACGTGTTTTTTGGGTTGATGGGTTAAGTGAAAACCGTGTCACTGGTGTGAAGACTGTGTACTCCTTTAACGGTTGCTGGTGGCATGGATGTCCCCGTCCTGAGTGCGGAATCGCCGGAGATATCCACGGTAGGTCTCCTGCCGACTGTCTTGCATCGACCCGCACCCGCGATCAACTTATAGGATCACAGTTCACTCACAAAGTCTTGTGGGAGCATGAATATGATGCACGGATGGAGACAGACGAGGTGTACCGTGAGGAAATAAACACGATCAAGCGTTCAATGGTGCTGGATCCTCTCAAATGTGGTGATAGCTTGTTTGGTGGACGTACAAATCCTTTCAGACTATACTTTCCACCTACGGAGGGCGTGAAGCTCCATTACTACGATTTCTGTTATTTATACCCACACGTGATGAAGAGCAATCCGTACCCCGTGGGCGCTCCTGAGAAACTGGTGGGACCTAGCCTACCCTCCATCAATGAATTTTCAAAAAATTTGAATGATCGTTACTTTGGGCTCTCTTTCATAGACGTACTCCCCCCACGCAATTTATGGATGCCGATCTTACCTGTCGTTATCGACGACAAGCTCATGTTTCCCCTGTGCGTGAAGTGCGCGGAAGAGGATAACGGCGAATGTAACCATATACCCCACCAGCGTAAGATCAGAGGCGTATATACAAGTCCTGAGCTGGCCCTAGCCGTACGCCATGGTTATAGAATACTGAAGATACATGAGGTGTGGAGGTTTCAGAAGCTACCCAACCTTTTCACACCATATATAAACGCCTTTTTGAAGGATAAGGTTGAGGCATCAGGGTATCCGCGAGGAGTTGATACCGAAGATGAAAAGTCTGCCTATATTCAACGTTACCGCGACCGCGAAGGTATACAATAGGGTGGAGCGAAAAATACCGTTTTTCTAGTATGAAGTTCTAATAGTGATTAAAAGTTGCATTTAGTGGATGATATATACCTGCCAAAATATGAGTTCATTTCTTTAATATTTTCAGCTGCCACCAGGGGGCTAAAGTTAACACAATTTTGGGTAAAAAGGAAAAAAATGCTTCTATTTTAGGTTTATCAAACTATTAAAAACTTTTATTTTAGAATTATCTAATAGTTTGATTAAGATTTTTAAATGATAAGAATTCGTTTTGTAAAAATGCCTTTTCATATGCGTAATATCTTCAGCTGCCACAAGAGGGCTGAAGTTAACTTAAAAATGACAATTAAGTATGATTCTGTATTTACTTGAAAAAGGGAACAGTAATAAATTAGGATGTCTCCTCCTTTATACTGGCTTGAGACAGTTAAGAAACGTTATTTCGTGCCTTAGCGGAGTTACCACCCTTTCCCCAACCAACCTCCCTCCCTAATGTAGCACGAATCCAACCGTCTCTGTTTGTAGGTCCGCAGACTGATCCAGCAGCGTCTGTAACGAGCTTGACGCATCTCTCTACGGCTTGTGTATGACATGGAAACTGAAATAATTCTGAATGAAGAGTAGTACCATGTTTGATGCATGATTCAATATCATCAAGAGAAACTCCTTTGGTTATCGGTGGTTCTGCTATCTGAAAATCTTGCCACATAATGAGATCTGTATAGTCTTTGGCATAAAAATTTATTTCTGGGACCTTAAAATACCTGATAACATCTGTTTCTTGAATGCATGCCCTTGCTTTTATGATACGCCTAAATCCCAACTGACGCACATGCTCCCTTTCATCAGCTATCATTGCAATGAGAATGTTTTCTTGATTTGCGTAATATGCATTTCGCTGAATGACTGAGTCATGTACTCTCCTAAGCTCTTCACGGAGATACCGGCTTCTTGCAATCATATGCCACATATGTTTAGCACCATATTGGCATAATGGTTTACGCTTTATCTGAAACCACATTGGTGCGTATACCCTAACAATGAAAGTAGCTAATTCTTGTAAATTGCCTGAAGGATTCTCTGTGCTTGCATATAACCGCAGAGTCCTGTTTGCTGTGGTGAGCCACCTTGAATGTGATATATTGCCTGGACTCTTATGACTAAGACTCTTTGAGAATGTTCCACTTGATATAGCCTTGTGAATTTCAAGAAGGTATTTCTGGTCAGTACTTATGTCATCTACATCAACTTCACACATGTCCTCTTGAATTTCAATGGGTTTGAAGTTAACTATGGGAAGCTTTTCACAGTCTGAAAGTGCTCGGCCAATTTCTCCTGAAAATGCTCTTGGTCCAGTAGTGGTACCATCCAAGTGATGAAACAGATGGCGCAATGGAAGTTCATTAAGGTGTAAAAGGCATATCAGCCACTGCAATGGCTTATTAAAGGCTTCTTCCAGTAATCTTATTGTGCCTCCAATACTACCAGTGTTAACCACTGTCGAATCACAGCCAACTGCAACGATGTTCCCTATATCAACATTCCTTTCTTTCAAGCAATTCACTAGCGCTGTGCAAATGTATTTAGCTTTGCCACTGGAAGGTGTCACATGTGCAAAGTACAGAGAGTGTGGTTCAGATATTATGCTGATATGCTCTTCGCGTTTGGTTCTTTGGTGGTTAGAGCCATCACTCTCCTGGACTTGAATCATTGTTTTATCCTTTCTGCCATCAAAGTATAATCCCCGCATGGTTTTTGGCTCTCCTATCTGTTGTAGTTCCTTTCTCTGTTTTTGTCTTTCACGTCTTAGCTTACTTCTGTCTATAATATTCCTTTTGTCTTCGGGAGTAACAATTTTAAGATCTGCCAATACTGCAGAAGCAATAGCAGCCCCAGCTCTGTCCGACATTTTAAATCTATCACAAGTAATTGCTAATGAAGGCAGTGGCTCACGCATCTGTTGTTCTGATATTACATATTGAGTCGAGGTTGTATCTTCCTCATTATCTTCAGATATCTCTTCTAGTTGTTGAAGTTCACTTGTCTCTGTTTCGATTTGTAAGTTGGACGTATTGGTTATAGCAGCACTAGTTGTTTGTGAGGATTCCAGACGTGCTTTTTCCATTTCCTTTCGATGTTCTCTTGCTTGTAATCGTCTTGTGTGTGCTATGTCAATGCTTCCTATCACCATTATTCTGCGTGTTCGTTGGTCATTTAAAAAATCCTGCTCTTTTGGAGGGACTTTCTTACTCTTTTCACATGAGCATCTCCTAAACTCCTTACATTTGCAGGTGCAGATGTCAAACAAAGTGCATTTTGAAGAGTTTTCAAATTCTTCAAGCTGATTTTTGTACTTAGGCTGATTCTTGCGTGACTTGTATGGCTTTAATAAGGACCTGTATTTATCATGGTACACTCGCGTCATCTGTAAAACGCGTGTATGTGAAACTATTGGCAAAGAGGCCTTCTTCCAAATATTTTCTACCTTTTTGGAAACTGCCTCTGCTATTTCAGAAAATGAAGGCTCCTTGTTATTCATCTGCTCCTTCACTAAATGTTTTGTGAACAGGTAATCTTTCATAATGCAGTTATAAGTTGGTAGTTGCATATCACTCATCTCACAAGGTACTTCAAATATGGCACACTTCATATGTTCTCTAGTGAAATGTTTATATTTAGTATTTGATGCCATAATATTTTTAAGAAAAATTCACAATCACAAAATATCCTGTAACATCAAAACATTATATAATTAATATATATAATATATTTTATAAGTATATATAATATATTATATAAATATATATTATATAAATAAACTAAAATTGTATAATACATTATAACAAGCATTTTATAATAAAATCAATATTATCTCTATATAAATCACTTTAAAATAAAGTTTTATAATATTCCGATCATATTAAAAAACTCTCCGATCAACTGAGCAACTAGGCCTACTACCTAAGAAGACAAGTGTTAACACACTGTTCTAATGACTCACAGAAAGAAATTCCTTCACACCAAAACCCTCCCCAAACCCTCCCCCACAACATTCAGTGTAGTCTCAACATGACTCAGTTACTCTAAATTGTGTTAACTTCAGCTCTCTTGTGGCAGCTGAAGATATTAAGCATATGAAAAGGCATTTTTACAAAACGAATTCCTATCATTTATGAATCTTAATCAAACTATTAGATAATTCTAAGATAAACTTTTATAATAGTTTGACAAACCTAAAATAGAAGCATTTTTTTCCTTTTTACACAAAATTGTGTTAATTTTAGCCGCCTGGTGGCAGCTCCAAATTTTAACAAATGAACTCATATTTTGGCAGGCATATTTCGTCCACTAAATGCAACTTTTAATCACTATTAGAACTTCATACTAGAAGAAAAGTATTTTTCGCTCCACCCTAGTATACAACTTGATCGTGTCCAAATTGTAAAGAATCCTGGCAAGCGCTTTAGTGCAAAGTTGTGTCTAGACAGTCTATGGGGAAACTTTGCGCAGAATACCGGCAGAGGGAGCATTCATTTGGCACAAAGTTATAGCGATGTCTGGGATTATGCCAATGCTCCCGATAAAGAGGTCATGGAGATCGTGAATGTAGGTAATACTTACATAATAAAGTACAACAACACTGAATTTGCCACAGATACCTCAAGGGTTACAAACATACCTGTGGCCAGCTTCACAACAGCCTACGCCCGTATAAAACTTTGGGGTCTATTGCATTCTCTTGGGCGGAGAGTATTGTATGCCGATACAGATAGCGTGATATTCACAGAGAGGGAGGGTGAATACATGCCCGCTATTGGGGAGTTCTTCGGCGAGCTCACTGATGAGATCAAGGACGAGTATGGGGACAACGCTTACGCCGACTCTTTTGTCTCAACAGGACCTAAGACTTATGGGGTACGGGTCAGGGTGGGGGAGGAAATGAAATATATCGTGAAGGGAAAGGGTATTACGCTCAACCATGCGAATCGGCGGGTTGTTAACTTTGAATCGTTGAAGGATCTAGTATGTTTGGACGATGATGAGGGCGAACAACCTCCCCAACTAATTGTAGGCACCCACAATTTTCGGGCGCAGAAGCTGGGGAGCGTGAAGGAACTTAGGGGTACGAAGGTGTGCCGTAACACCTATAGGAAACGTTACCTGGTACCTATGATACCGTACCCTTTGGATACCATAACGTATGATGCTTCTATTGTTAACTCACTTATTTGTTATAATGTTATAATGTTTCAGACCAACAAAGACCCTAAGATCGTATAATCGTATCTATTGATTTATTACACGTATTTGTAAATATATATATATAACTTGAATATCTCATTTATTAAATCGTATTTGTAAAGTATCTATTGATTTATTACACGTATTTGTAAATATATATATAACTTGAATATCTCGTTTATTAAATCGTATTTGTAAATATATATAACTTGAATATCTCGTTTATTAAATAAATCATGTTTCAATTAGCGTTTCACTTTCTCCTTTGTGTGTGTGTGTGTGTGTGTGTGTGTGTGCAGGTGAAAGTTCTAAGCTCCGCCCACTGTAAGACCGTGAGTCATGCTACTATCTGGGAGTCCCTGCGTGGTCAGTCGACTGCAGTAAGCCCGAGAGATCAGACGTGTATTCAGATCAGACGTGTATTCAAATGGCTACCTTTAATATTGCTTGTACAACGTTTATGAAATGGTATTCAGCAAAGTGTCAGGATGTGGTGGATACCGAAAAACTTCCTATTCCTCCCTCCTATACCTCTTTTAAAAACACATTGGATTGTGCGAAGTTCCAAGATGGACAAATACTCTACGGATGTTCTGGTGAGACCGTTGAAGGCTTTCGTTGCACAGACGATGTGCTGAAGTATACTGCAGAGCTAAACTTTATAAAGTCTCACATACACCGTGAAGTAAAAGAAACAACGCGTGCAGAAGAGAAGCAGCAGGTATGGATAATGAGTCTTGCGGATGGGTGGTGTGACAAGCGGTATTACGTCATGCTACACCATGTCGATTACTCATACCCTACGACTGAAAATGTGAATCTCGTGATCATGGACAATCTTAAGTATTTTTATCACTATATTAACGTATATCATGATGAGGTTCGTAGTGAGGTTGTGGCTAGTGCCCTGCGTGAGTTTTTAACAGACTTTAGAGACGAGTATCGTTTGATGGGCAGAAAGGAAAAATATGAGCATATGTTCCTCTCAAATAGTGCGCCGGAGTGTGAAGATGTTTAGTAAAACAAAATGTTCCTAGTTCTTATCCTGAGGTAAAATGTCTGGTGCGAAGGCTGGTAGTGATGAAATTAATTCTTGTACCGGAAAAACAAATATGTACAACAATTCGGTACGACTCGCGGATCATACGAACAAGCCCATTCACGTATCATCGAGTCAGCCGCCCGTCGAACCGTTCCTGCCTACCTGCGTGCCTCACACGGCTCATAGTTATCTCAGAGCTTGAACCGAGTGGACGTGCGCTCCTCGAATACGATGGAACTTCCTTTGAGCAGCATTCTCAACGCCTCGTACGATGTGTCCGTGACGAAATCGTTGCGCGTGTTCAGGCGTAATTCCGGTACCATTAGCTATGTACTGGAAACGGAATGTAGACAAACAAACAAACGGGTTTATTTAAGTGTCGAGGAGATGAATAGAATCTTCGTGATAGTTGAGAAGTGGAGTGAAGATCGTTATAAAATACCTGCTAACGTAGGTACAAGAAGAGAGCAGATTAGTGACGCACCCTCATACGCCGTTGTATGTACGTTGTGTATAAATAACGATCGGCCGTGCATTGATATACGGCTGATGTGGAAGAATGCTTCTGATAATAACGCTCTTGTTCCTACGCGAAACCGTTTCATCCTCGACAGAATGTTTGAAATCGTCGGATTCCGCAAGCTGAAACCTATATTAGACGCGCGTGTTACGGACATGCTTTATTTTGATACAGTACTTGAATACGCATACACCGCTCTGATCGATGGGTTTACCGAGTGTAGGGCTGGTGAGAATGGTCTAGTGCTGGACGTTTATTTAAAAAGTTTAGACTCTTTGAAATACCATGAACTTTGGTACAAAGCAATTGATCGGTACAAGGCTGAGCTCACCTACACCGTTCACCCTGAAGAACTATTTCTTTATATAACGCGCAATTGTCGTAACGATTTAGAAGATTATTTCAATTGCCGCTGTTGAGTGAGTTCACGATTGAAAAGCTCGAGTCGGTAGAAATAAACCATCGATTGGAAAAGCGTGTTTATAAACTTGTGTTTAATAATGTAGCTAACGATGAACTCTTTGTGCGTGCTTTTGATTGTATTCTAGACGTATTTAAAGATGACTTACCAACCGGTTGTAAAGTGGGAACAAAAATAGTACTGAACGATATGAAAGCCCTTCATATTGAATACAGGTTTCCCTATACTTTAAGCGGTGAAATATTATTAAGCCGCATATACTGCGTAATGCAGAGCAATAATGATGTAATTGTAAACTCGATTAAGACCGAGTTTAGTATTTTGAAAAAAAAGTGAAATGTATTTATATATTTTGCTTGATATTTCTCCTGTACTGTTATGATTATATGCATATTTCTATTATTGAATTGTGTTTATATATTTTGCGTGATATTTCCCCTGTACTGTTATGATTATATGCATATTTCTATTATTATTGAAATGTATATTTATTTCTATTTGAAATGTATATTTATTTTATAAATATATCTCCATAATTGTGTGTATATATTTCCTGTACTGTTATGATTATATGCATATTCCTCAATTATTATTGAAATGTATATTTATTTTCTATATATTTATAATAAACAGAATGATGCAATGTTGTTTTACTTAATTATATCATGTTACGCC
This sequence comes from Bathynomus jamesi, assembly GCA_023014485.1. Lineage (NCBI taxonomy): Eukaryota > Metazoa > Arthropoda > Malacostraca > Isopoda > Cirolanidae > Bathynomus > Bathynomus jamesi. The sequence goes on along the minus strand of JAJOZX010000052.1, from coordinate 1,313,281 downwards.
TTCTAAACCTACTACCGGTATTCTAAACCAACTTTTAAGAAATATAATAATGTATACAATGGTATCGCTAAAAAGTGGTATCTGGCAATAATAATGCTAAAAAGTGGTATCTGGCAACTCAAGCCATTTACGTCTTCTAAGCCAACTGGCTGGTTAGGAGTCTATAATAGTGTATACAATAATACTGTAATGCTAAAAAGTGGTATCTGGCAACTCAAGCCATTTACGTCTTCTAAGCCAACTGGCTGATTAGGAGTCTATAATAATGTATACAATGGTATCTGGCAACTCAGTCTTCGATTAGAATTAAATATATAGCGAATACATGGCGCTATCTGGCAACTCAAGCCATTTACGCCTTCTAAGCCAACTGGCTGATTAGGAGCCTATAAAAGAACGCCTACTCGGCTGAAGTCTTAATATGCACTTGGCTCCTGCCAGGTGAACACCTCTCCTCCTTTCTCTCCTCTCTGGCCCTTTGGGGGAGAACTCCGCCCCCAAGTTGCATGCCTCTTGCAACCCCGGTTGGCAACAAAGGGCCCTTTGGGGTATTTTTTCTTTCTTTTAACTTTTTTTGCAACACCCCACCCCCCTTTGCAACATTACGTAATCACTTGCAACATTCTTGCACTCTCCCATTTTGCGGCTATACTACTCACCAGAACTGAATTGAAATTGAACCTATTTCATGAGGGAGTTTCATCTTCGCATTGGGATTTGCCAACACAACCACCAGAGAAGACATCAAAGTGGCTATGATGGACTACACTGACAACGTAGCATTCAGTGACTTTTCTAAAGGAGATAAGGAGGGGTACATTCGCTTTGCCACGCCTTACTCTAACAAAGATATCATCCAACACATTGAAGGGGAACTTAAAGTGAATGACGCAGACATCAACGTTCGGAACGTGGAAGGCGAAGAGGAAGATGAACAACTAAAAGAACTTGGTATTTGTGGAAAAGTAGGAAAATGGATCCATGCCTTTCTCTCTGACAGAAAACAAATAACAACTGTAAATGGAGCAAGATCTATAGAAAAAGAAGTGATTAGTGGAGTGCCGCAAGGCACAGTACTAGGACCAATTCTATTCATTATAATGCTAAACAATATAAACTGTAACCTAGGAAGCTCTCTCCTGTCATTCGCAGATGATACCAGAATACTAAGACCAATTACAGAAAAAGAAGACTGTGTAGAGCTACAAAAAGATCTACAAACTATATATGCATGGGCAGATGCAAACAATATGGCCTTCAATGAAGACAAATTTGAACTAATTAAGTATGGACCAAATAAATACCTGAAAGAACAATTCAACTACACTGGACCCACAGGAAAAGATATTGCACAAACTGATCATGTCAGGGATCTAGGGATTATATTATCTGAAGATGCAACATTCAACAGGCACATTGACAAAGTAACCTCATCATGCAAACAACTAATAGGATATATACTGAGGACATTCAGAACTAGGGACAGTATGACCATGTGGAAATCACTTGTCCTTCCACGCATTGACTACTGCTCTCAATTATGGTTTCCCCACAAACAGAATGAATTGCAAAAAATTGAGGGCCTACAAAGAACCTTTACCTCGTATATTAAACAACCTGATGGGCAACAGGTGAGTAAAAACAAATTAAACTACTGGGGTAGGCTTAGAGGCCTCAACCTTTATTCCATAGAGAGAAGGTTTGAGAGATACATCCTAATCTACACCTGGAAAATTCTAGAAGGGCTTTTAGTTGCCCCCAATACTGAACCAATTGTGCCCACCTTAACAAGAACTGGCAGAATGTGTAAAAAATATCACCTCCCACCAAACAGTCTGAGAAGGATTCAAACCCTTCAATATAATAGTATCTCTAGGCAGGGTTCTCGCCTGTTTAACTCCTTGCCTCAGTACCTTAGAGATATAAGTGCAGTCCCAGTAGATACTTTTAAAAAACACTTGGACATGTTTTTAGCCAACATACCCGACCAACCCACAGTGTCAGGGTATTCCTCTGCCAGACCAGCCCCCACAAATTTAATAGGGGACCAAATCGTATGGCAGGAGCAAGAGAAAAGAAGGGTGGCGACCCCGTCGTGGCCCCGCCTCAGGAGGCGCTGAGTGGACTTCGTGGGAGCAGCGCACCCTTGAGGCAGAAGCGCTTTAAGGTAAAGTGCGGAAAGTGGAGGCTGCGAGGACGAAAATGTTAACGCAATTTAGCAGGAAGAGGCGGGTATAGTGAGAGGAAATATTGAAGCATCCTCTTACCTAATTTTTTTTTTCCTTGAACGAAAGCCGAGGTTTTTTTTTTTTTTCTTTTTGTACAGGGTGAGTCAAAAGCCTCCATACACAGGCAAAATGGTCATGATAAAACTAAAAACAGTTTCCGGGTCACTAGATTGGGCGCCGTGGTCCCGTGGAGTGGCTTCCGAGGTCCCCAGACCTCACCCCCCTTGATTTTTACTTGTGGGGGCACTCGAAGGCCATGGTGTACCAGGTGAAAATACAAAACACGGACCACCTAAAGGAACGCATTCGTGATGTGTGTTAACGCGCGTTTGCCATGACTGGGAGGAACGCATCCGTATGTGCATTCAGTGTAATGGTGCCCACATAGAGCATATTTTATAACTTACAAGTGATTGCATAATGAAGTGACCATTTTGCCTATGTATGCTGACTTTTGACTCACCCTGTATATTAGGAAGTCACATTTTTGTCTTTCAGGATTCTCTTGAACAGAATGGCATTGTTAAAAATTTTATTTTCAGTGTGAAAATATAAATTACTACTAATAAAAAGTTCTATTTTAGCCGTATAAAAATAATAATACCCTAATTAATAATTCTTAGTCATGATTTGTGTTATTAATTAATAATAACTTATTTTTTATTAAGATCCCAGTAAAGCCTCTAAAGCTTAAGGGCCAAATTAAATAAAATAATAATCCAGTTTCGCAATTATTTATGCGATTGTAAAAGTACTGTATTTATTTTATTAATTAATAATAAAGGTTATTTAATTTAAAAAAATAAAAACAAAAATTCTGAAGACAGCATTTCTTCCAGATTCATTGGAAGACTTAGGCTTTGGTATGCAATACTTCTTAACTCTCGAATAAAAACCAAAATCCCCTTTAATACACTATACAATACTTGCACAGCTCAAAATAATGGATTTATCATCCCTGCAGAATGAAAATCCTTTAAAAATAAACAAATGTTTGCTATTTTACCACAATGTAAGTAATTACTTTCATAACAATATTTTTAACATAAGAATCAGAAAGAACAGAATGTACTGGAAAAAAGATTTAAGATTTTAAAATATTTGAAAAATGCTAATAACTTTTCTTAACATCTATTCTACTTTCATTTTGGCCATAATTTATATAATTTAATGGGTAACAATTTTATTTTATTTTCCATAATTGTTTGGGAACAATATGACTAAGGTTAATTCAGGAATGTATATTTGATCAAATTTACTTTAAATTTACATTTATGCAGCTGGAAGAAATATTTTTCCTTATGTAGGCCCTAAACCTTGAATATACATATATTTCTCGATTTTGTGCTAAAGATTTGTGTAAAAGATTATACATATGCTTTTAAATTAAACTTTCATTCACGTTTGAATTTCAATTTGGATAGTTGAATTTGGTTATCTTTTTCACAAGTTATTGTTTATGAATCTATTGTAAATTTTTATTCACTAAATAGGAGGCGATTAAACTACAAAAAATAACCCCAGAACTTTAACTCTTTCAATATTGTATCGATATCATGAGCATAAACATTTTGAAGGTGGTGGAGTATTTATTAGCGTGTACCGTCATTGGGCAAAGTGTAACGGATCAAGAAGCACATTTCAGGTTTTGTACAATTGACCTCCCTAAATTCAAAAATGGAAAAAAAAAAATTTTTGTGACAAATGCAGCAACACCTTTTTTGCATGTGAAAATCGTGAAAATCGCTAGTTACCCATAACTTTTGGACACTTGCTTTCCTAGGGTTTGAGCTATCATTTGACCCCTTACAATGTGCTGCTTTTCAGGAAAAATGGAAAAATTTATTTTTGGAATAGGTAGGTAAGGTAGGTAAGGTAGGTAAGGTAGGTAGTTTTATTTAGTAAATGATACATTAAAATCTTGTTTAGTTTTGAATGACGGCATAAAGTCACAGGATTTAAGTACTGCTCTAATGTAACCATCTCTCTAATCCTTTCCATACACTGCCCCAGACGCTTGTTACCATCCTAACACAGTGTTCTACACCCTGGGAGTGACATGGTATCCGGACAACAAGGGGCTCTTCAGTGATCTTATCGAGTTGTTCGACAAAGAACTGCTTCGTGAGTGGTGGTTCCATTGTGCACTCCTCCAATGGTGGAAGTAAATCTTTAAAATTCTGAGCACTTTGTTTGATCTTTGGTGGCCGAAATTCTCTGACTTGCTGTTGAGCAAGTTTGGGAACTCGTCGAATGGTCTTGATTACATCGATGGCCAATTTCCGGTTTGCTTGATCTGCATCTGCAAGCATTGCCAGTAGAACATTTTCAGGGTGAGCCCAATATGCATTTCTTTGGATCACAGGCCATGTGACAGTCTTGCTAGCTGGTGGCAGTAATCGTAGCAGCTTGATTTGCTCCAGGAAATGTTTTGGGCCATCTGTGCATCTTGGATGGCACTTGATGCTAAACCACATGGGTCCATAGTGGCACACGACAAACTGTGCGAGTGAATACAGCACTTGGCTGCGCCATCACTACATATAGCCGACAAATTCTGCTGGCAGTTGTAACCCATCTTGCATGGGAGATTGGTCCAGGCTTCTCTCGTAGAAGATCTTCATTAATGACACCAGTCCTTATCGCTTTCATCATTCTATAGAGGTAGGCTTGGTCACGACTCAATTCAGTAAGGTCAACATCCGGAAGTGTGTGGCCATCAGCAATACATTGAATTCCTCTAAAGGAAAGTGGCAAACTTTCACATGTGGCCAAAGCTTTGCCAATTGGTCCTTTCCATTGAGTTGCAGATTCTGTTGGGCCGATGAGTTCCTTGCATAATTGGCGCAGTGGGAGTTCATTTAAATGCAGACTATAGATGAACCAGTGCAAAGGGCGACCCAGGCGGCACTCTAGCAGGTGTATTCAGAGCCGGATTTAGACGTGTGGAGGCCCTGGGCAGCCTCCATGTGGAGGCCCCCATACCTTAGGGGAAGACATAATTGAAGTCATCCATAAGATTCATAATATAATTAACATACATACACTTTCAAAACATCGTGCACTCTTGTGTCTGTCCATTCCACTCATTTCTGCAAAAAATGAAAGCCTCGGGTTACTCGGGTATTCCATTATAGTGAGAGTAGGCCTAAAAGAGTAATAAAAACAAAATAATAATCAGTACACAACAAATAGTAATTGGTAAAAGTTTATGTACTACAGTGGTATTGGATGCGCGTGTTTTTTTGTTGATCATCTATCGGGTTTTTCTAGTTTCGGGTTTTTTCTATTTTGATAATGGCTTGTCAATATGTGGAGGCCCCCAAGATGTGGAGGCCCGTGGGCAGCTGCCCACTTTGCCCACTCCTAAATCCGGCCCTGGGTGTATTGCTCCACTTCTGTGCCCTGTGTTTGTGGCTGTGCTGTCGGCTCCCACTGCAATTATCTTGTCTGCAATACCCATTTCTTCAATCGCACTTTGAAGTACATCCGCAATGACAGTGCCAGTTCCTCGTTCCAGTGTCAGATGGCTTAGATAGAAGGTTCCAGGCTCTCCGACCAGCACATAGTGGTCCTCAACTTTCTTTGCGCTGTGCCATTTGTTCCCCTTTTTCTCTTTGACAAGTGTCATGTCTTTCCGCCCATCAAAAAATAAAGCAGTGACTTCCACATCGTGGTAAATTACTGCTTCCTTCAAATCCCTCCGTACCTTCTGCCGTACTCTCCATATTTTGTGGTGGTCAATTACGTTTATCTGATCATCAGAACTAATGATGCCATAGTCAACCAATGTTGCAGTGCTGTTAGCTGCAGCAGCCCTGTTCGATACACCCTACCGGTCAGCTTCCATTCGTCAGCCAGACTCTGTACTGAACGGACGCATTTCCTGAGCTCTCTGATTTTGCATCTACTTTTGTATATTGCTGAGAATTTTACTTTGGATAGTTTTTGAATTTTATATACTTGCGTTTAAATTTACATTGTTATAGTTAAGTAATTGAATATTAGTGGTTTTTAGCGATTTAGAAGTTTTCATAGCGTGCCGGCTTAATTTAACTAATACCTGTGACGGTTTAAATTTTTAACTCCGCGATGCCGTCGCAGAAAGCGTCATGTGTTAGGTGTAGGGTTAACCGGTGGTATTCGGAATTTAAGGATTATAACGGCGGTCCATGGCGATTACCGATAGATCAGTTTGTTTCTTTTGCGAGTTCATGGAGGAATTAGGACATAAAACGCAGTGTACGTGAGGTAGCGGATAGACTTGCAACGCTTGATGAGGGCAGGGTTAGGGCTACGGTTGACGGAAGCCGAACCAATACTAACGTTGAAGACGTTAGTAATTTGAAGGGTGAGGTGCGTAACTTAGTTTCTAGTTTAGGTAGCTTGTCGGGAAGGTTAGATAGAGTTGAGGAAGAGGTTAAGGTTAGTCCGAGAGTAGTAGATAGCGAGGGATTTAGAGAGGTTAAGGGTGGAGCTAGGCCGCGTACATTAGGTGATAGGAATCCCCCCCCTATCGAGGTTTCGAACCCTTCGCCCATTTGGAAAGGGACGTTGAGGGGAAACTTTGGCCCATTTGGAAAGGGACGTGAATGAGGGGGAAACTATTTTAATTGGGGACTCTTTAGTGCGCCACATGGACAAAGATTCGTTGTTAAACGGAATCCAACCAAGAGGAGGAGGGTCTGTCTCCCAGGGGCCAGGGTTGACAGAGTTAGAGACGAAGTGGATAGGGTTGACGTTGCTTCCCGTCACTCAATGTTGGTGACGATGGTAGGAGGCAACGACTCGTATAGGCCCGATACGAGAGTGCCTGACCTTTTGGAGAGATATAGGGGGTTAATTAGGTCCCTGAAGGCGAGGTCAGATAGGTCTTTAGTTCTAGGTATTACCCCTAGGCACGGGTTGGGTCTTAGAATTACGTCCAAAACAATATTTTTGAATAACAAATTAGAAGAGATTTGTGCTGAGGAAAATGTACCCTTCGTAAAGCTGTGGTCCGAATTCAATGATCCTAGCCTTTTTATAAAAGATGGGGTGCATTTTAATGAAATAGGTAATGCTAGGCTAGGTAGGTTAATAGACGAAACGTGCGAAAGCTGTATAGGTCGAAGCCTTCTTTAAACGTTGTGGGTCCGGGAAACGCGGGCCCGACGTGATAAATAGTTTAAAACGCGGGCCCGTGGTAAAAAATAACTTAAACGTTTTTATTGCAACGCGCGTAGTATTAGAAATAAATTAAATGAATTTAAGGCGGTAATTTATTCCGGCAACTATGATATAGTTGCTATCACTGAAACTTGGTTAAATACCGTGACTCGGGACTTGTTGGGGGAACTTGATATACCGGGTTTTAAACTCTTTACTAATGATAGGTTACATAGATTTGGAGGCGGCGTTTTGCTGTACATTCGTAATTCCCTTAGGGCTATCGAGGTTAAGTTAGATTTTCCGGCAGCAATTAATGCGATCTGTGTTGAAGTTAGGGCGCGTAGTATTAGTTTTAATTTTGTTGTTGTTTATAGACCTCCCGTTCAACCCCTCGATATAGATACTAGATTTTACTCACTTCTTGGTAATTTTATTGACAATCGGAATAGTATAATTGTCGGAGACTTTAACTGCCCTAATGTTAATTACGAGAATTTTACGGGTAATGAAGAGGGTTTGAGATTGGTTGAGTTTATGGACGATAACTTTTTACGACAGATAGTTACCGAACCAACGCGCGGTGATAATATTTTAGATTTGGTGATGACGAACGGCGAGAATATAGTCGAAGGTTTAGAAGTAGGCGAGAGTTTAGGATGTAGCGATCATCAAATTCTTAGGTTTAAGTTATTGATAGAAAACACAGGATAGTAACGTAATAGAAGTCCCTGATTTTCGTAGGGCTAATTTTGATAGTTTTGCGGATAGGATGAGAGTAGTGGACTGGGATAACTTATTTATGGGTAATGACACAAATTTGCGTTGGGTGGCGTTTAAAGAAAGTTTTAGGAATATTGAAAGGGAGTTTATTCCTCGTAGGCCCAAGCGCGCTAGAAATCGTGGTAGGCCGAAGTGGTGGAGTAGGGAAATAGGAGAGTTTATAAACGAGCGTAATAGAGCGTATAGACTTAGTAAGCGCAATGGCCAGGTAGCTAACTTTAATAGATATATCGAGCTTAGACGTCAGGTTAAAAGATCAGTTAGGAATGCCAAGCGTAATTTAGAGATACTTATAGCTGCGGATAGTAAACATAATCCAAAAAGTTTTTTGAATACGTTAATAATCGTAAGCCGGTAAAAATAACATAGGCCCTCTAGTGGATGTTAATGGCGCTTTGGCTTCTGACGCTCAGGCGATGGCGGGTATTTTCAATAACTTTTTTGCGACAGTTTTTACCGTAGAAGACGTAAATAATGTCCCCGACGTGGACGATATCGTTCCATTTAGTAGCGAGACTATTTTGGATGAAATAACTGTTTACGAGGCTGAGATTGCGCATTATATCGATAGGCTAAAAGTTAGCAAGGCTCCAGGCCCTGACGCTTTTTATCCCAGACATTTGAAAGATTTGAAAGAAGTTATCGTAGGCCCCTTAACGAAGATTTTAATCAGTCACTCGAAACGGGGATTATTCCTGAAGACTTCAAATTAGCTAACGTCACGCCTATTTTTAAAAAAGGCGACCGCGCGGTAGCTAGCAATTATAGGCCCATTAGCTTAACGTCAATTGTCGGTAAACTTTTGGAATCCGTAGTTAGGGATCGTATTATCGATCACTTAGAAAGTAGAGATTTGATTAATAGTAGTCAGCATGGGTTTCGACGCCATAGGTCTTGTTTAACTAATTTGTTAGAATTTTATAACGAAATAGTGCGCGAATACGATAGGCATAGAGCAGCTGACGTTATTTATTTAGATTTTAAAAAGGCGTTCGATACAGTTCCGCATAGGAGACTAATTGCGAAGGTTAAAGCGCACGGTATACGCGGTCAGGTAGCTAACTGGTTAGAAGAATGGCTTCGTGCTAGGAGGCAGAGGGTCGTAGTTAATGGTAGTGAATCGGGGTGGTTAGATGTAGGTAGCGGTGTCCCACAGGGTTCAGTGTTAGGCCCATTGCTATTCGTAATTTACATTAACGACATAGATGTAGGATTGACTAGTAACGTGTCAAAATTCGCGGACGATACTAAAATAGGCGGTAAGGTTGTTAACGAGGACGATAGAAATAGGATCCAAGACGATGTAAATAGGATTATGGAGTGGACAGATAAGTGGCAGATGCAATTTAACGTAGACAAATGTAAAGTTTTGCATATAGGTTCTCGCAACAATAATTACGCGTACACGATGGATGATAGGGAGTTAGCGAGCGTTGACGAGGAAGTAGATTTAGGCGTACGCGTATCTAAGGATTTAAAGGTTAGGAACCAGTGCCTGGAGTCTTGCGCAAAAGCTAATAGGATGTTAGGCTTCATAGCGCGTAATTTCGAATTTAAATCGAAGGATATTATATTGCCCCTTTACAAGTCCCTAGTCAGGCCTCATTTAGAATATGCCGTTCAGTTTTGGTGCCCGTACTTGCGTGAGGATATTGATAGGTTAGAAAGGGTTCAGCGTCGTGCCACGAAACTTATTCCGTCATTGCGCAATAAGCCTTATGAAGATAGGATTAAAGAGTTAGACTTGTATTCACTCGAAACTAGAGATTAAGGGGGGAGCTTATTGAAGTTTTCAAAATCGTTAATAACATCGATAACGTAAATTTTGACAAATTGTTCACTTTCGATAATAGTAACACTCGCAATAACGGATTTAAGTTGCGTGGCAGACGTTTCATTACTAATATCGCTAAAAACTTCTTTACGTTTAAAGTAATTGATAAATGGAATAATCTTCCCGCGTCAGTCGTTCATTCTACCAGCGTTAATATGTTTAAGAACCGTCTTGACAGACATTTTAAAAATATTAACATTTAAAATTAAAAAAGAAAGTTAACAACAGGAGCTCTGGTGGTGGTGCTCGAGGATGAGTCTGTTGACGATGAATGCCAGCTTGTGACATGTCAACGTGTGATGCCAGTTAGGTTACTTAGGTTCTAGCAAACAATCAAAAGCACTTACCGGTGCGTTGAATTAGGTATTCCTTGAAGCCTACCGTTTTATTCCTGTGTCCCACAACAGCCTACCTAACTCTCTCTTACATTACCAATTTAGAAGCTATAGACATTACCCCTAACTATACTTAAGTACGAACAACTTCCTACCCGATTTGTTACCTTAGATTCATCACCTAATTTTACTCAGCACCAAAGATTAGGTCAGATAGGAAAAAACATGTCTAGGCCAGACCAAAGCAATACGAACAGCCCGTTCGTTCGTTTATGGCTTCGTCTTGCCATTCAGCTTAGATTTAGTGATATTTACTCTTTAGTGACTTTTAGACTATCTACATATATATATACATACACGTCACCTCACTCCTCCCCTACAAGTTTAGTCTGTCAGGGGGATGAGGGACCCTAGACGACCTGCGGAGCGGGGTTGATGTAGTAGGATCAGGTGCAACCTGTATAGGCGGGCAAGTTGAACCATTTTCCGGAGGATCAGTTCTCTCTTCCGGAAGACTCTGGTCCTTCTGCACTTCCCGTTCCCATATCTGGTCCTGATGGCGTTTAATAGAACGACCATCTTCTAGTTGGCACTTGAAGGAAACAGGGCCCGTTCTCTCCTGCACAGTTGCAGGAACCCATTTTGGTCCAGCCCCATAGTTGCGAATCACAACTGGATCATTAGGTTTCGCTTCTAGAACTCTCCCTCTTTTAATGTCGTGGTACAACTTCTGTTTTTCCTGATGGCGTAAAACTCGTTGTTGTAACATTTCGTTTGGACGTAACAAATCAAAAACTGAACGAATTCCCCGGCCAATCAGAAGTTTAGAGGGAGACACCCCTGTCGTGGTGTGTGGTGTTATTCGATATTTAAACAAAAATTTATCCAACACCACTTGCATTTCCTCCCCACGAGAATGACGCAAGGCCGACTTGAAAGTACGGACCATGTTTTCCGCGAGACCGTTAGTAGATGGGTGGAAAACACTAGACCGGACATGTCTAATGCCATTTAGGTGGACGAAGGAACGAAATTCCTCTGGTAAAACAAGTACCATTGTCGGAAACCAGGACTACGGGTAAACCCCATCGAGCGAAAACTGAACGGAGTAAGCGAATAGTAACACCCGAAGTCGTGGAAGTGGTTGGAAAAATTTCCACCCACTTAGATTAGGCGTCCACCATGACTAGGAAATAAGTATTATTTATAGGACCTGCATAGTCAACATGGATCCTATGCCACGGTATAGTAGGCCATTCCCAAGGATGAAGTGGACTTTTCCTTGGGAGATCTCTGTTCTCTAGGCAGCTTTGACAGGAACGAACCAATGATTCGAGTTCTCCATCTAAACCAGGCCACCAGAAATAAGCTCTCGCCAGCTCTTTCATTTTTGTTGCGCCCATGTGTTCAGCGTGAAGTTCCTTCACTAAATTCGACCTGCCTTTATTTGGAATAATCACTCTGTGGCCCCATAAGAGACAGCCATTTTGAATAGAGAGGCCAGACTGACGCTGAATAAAAGGCTGTAATTCACTCTCAACCTTAGTAGGCCAACCAACTGAGCAGAAATGGATGACCCTAGACAGAATAGGGTCTGATTTTGTCCACTGCTCTATTTGTACTGCAGATACTGGAGTGGATTCCAAAAACTCCACCAAGTGAACCCATTCTGTAGGTATAGGTACACAATCATTTGGATTTTCTAAGGGCAACCTACTTAGCGCATCAGCCGTACCTAGAAGTTTACCTGACCGATGTACTAAGTCAAATTTATAGGCTTGTAGAATCAGTGCCCATCGTTGAATCCTACCTGAGGCCATAACTGGAATATTTTTATTAGGTGAAAATAAACCTAAAAGAGGCTTATGGTCAGTAATTAGTTTAAATTCATGACCCCATAGATAGAAATGAAATTTTTTTACTGCAAATACTAAGGCTAATGCTTCACGTTCCACTTGTGCATATCGTCTTTCCGTCTCAGTTAGTGTTCTAGAAGCAAAACAGATAGGCCTATCTACACCATCAATGTGGTGAGATAACACTGCCCCAATTCCATAAGAACTGCTGTCTGCTGAAACTACGAGAGGAAGTTTAGGATCATAATGCACTAGGAGAGTGGACTTTAGTAGTACGTCCTTGGAAGCCTCAAATGCTTCCTTTTGAGTTTTCTCCCATCTCCACTGTTCCCCAGATCGTAATAGCTTATTTAGGGGTTCAAGGAAAGTCGATGCATTAGGCAAAAATTTCCTATAAAAATTTAGGAGACCTAAATAAGCTTGTAACTGTGTGATGTTTTGTGGAGGTGGTGCCTTTTCTATTGCTTCTAGTTTATCCACCGTTGGATGAATGCCTGAGGCATCTATGCGGAACCCTAAATATGAAACCTCGTTAGTGACCCATGAACACTTTTCTCTCTTTAGCTTAAGTCCAGCATCCCGGAGTCTTTTTAGAACCGTGGTTAATCTAGTTAGGTGTTCTTTTTTAGTCGAACCTGAAATGAGGACATCATCTAGAAAGCAAAGTACCCCTGGAATGTGACCTAGAACTTGGTCCATTGTCCTCTGAAAAATACCTGGAGCCGATGCTATTCCATAGCATAGCCTATTGTACTTATATAGGCCTCGGTGCGTATTTATGATAGTTAATTCTTTAGAGTTTTCATCTAAACTTAGTTGAGCATAGGCTTGGGACATATCGAGTTTTGTGAAATATTTTCCCCAGCAAGAGAGCTAAATAATTCATCAGGCTTGGGTATAGGATAGCAATCTAGAAGGACGGCTCTATTTGCTGTTAAACGGTAATCCCCGCATAACCGCACGGACTTGTCCGGTTTTAGTACAGGAACTACTGGGGCAGCCCACTTAGCGTGTGTGACTGGTTCAATAATTTTATCTTTTAGCAGCCTGTCAATTTCTAAATCTACCTTCTCCCGCAGTGCATGCGCAATTGAACGAGCCTTACAAAATTTCGGAGTTACATTAGGATCTACTTCTATGCAGACCTGATGGCCTTTTAGGTTGCCTACTTCAGGCCCAAAAATAGAAGAAAACTCCCTTAACAATGAGTCTATGTCAGATGGATATGAAAGTGTATGCACATCTGCCTGACCCCTTGGCAAGATTTTGTCAATTGGCATTTCCAAAGCATCAATCCAATCACGGCCTAGTAGAGTAGGCCCTTGCTCATCCACCACTAAAAGGGTTAAGGGATGAGACAAAGTTTTCTGGTTAAGTGTAACTGTGACGTATGCTTCTCCACAAATAGGTATTTGTATGTCACCGTACTTCTTCAAAATCGTTTTAGATGCCTGTAGTTTAGGTGTGTTTTTGAAAATCTTATCAAAAACTACCTTGGACATGACCGTCCGGGCAGCACCCGTATCCAATTCTAGAGGAACTGTAATTCCATCTAGGCCTACCTCTACAATATATGGGCCTGTATTTTCCCCACTTTGCTGCTCATAGAATAGGTACTCCACTCCAATGTTCGAAGTATTTCCCTTTTGAGGATTTATACTAGAAATGTTAAAATTAGAATTTTCACCCTTTGTTTTCTTTGAAAAACACACTTTAGCTATGTGGCCTATTTTACTACAGTTTCGGCAAACTGCTTCTTTAAAAGGGCAATCTTTCTTCCAATGGTGTTTTCCACACCCTGTACATGGCTTGGAAGGCTTAGTAGAATTAGTAGGCTTAGTCGTATTCGCCTCATACCTTTTATTTGCCTGTCTAGTAGGCTCGTTAGGTCTGCCAGGCCTAGAAGATTTAAAGCTATTTACGTGTTGGGCTTTACTACTATGATTTCCAAAAGCTCTAACATCTTTAGCAGCTGCTTCTCTAGCCGTAGCTATTTCTACAGCCTGACTAAAAGTTAGGTCCTGTATGGCTAATAGGGCTCTCTGGGTAGACTCCTCTTTGAGACCCATTACAAACCTATCTCTTAGCATTTCATCTAATTTGTCCCCAAATTTACACGTACGGCTATGGCTTTTTATTCCTGCAACAAACTCTGCAATGCTTTCATTTCCCGTCTGATGCCTTGAATAAAATTTGAAACGTTCATAGATGAGAACTACTCGGGGTTTGTAGTGATCGGTTAGGGCCTGTACCAATTCCTTATAGGTGCAAGTTTCCGGTGCTTTAGGAGAAACTAGGTCCATAACTAAACCAAACGTTTTAGGGCCTATTATAGTTAACAAGGTAGGTACTTTCTTAGCATCCGGAATGGAATTTGCCTCGAAAAACAACCTCACCCTAGTGGCATAAGCTTCGAAGTCCTCCCCATTGTCTTCGTAGGGGCTTATATGGCCAATCACCGACATGCTAGAGCAAAACCGAATTAGACCAACTCACGTGAAGTAGGTTAGGTTAGGTTTAAATTTGGTCTAGTTACTGAATAGTGAATTTTATTAGAGTTAGGGCTGAATAGTGAATTGTATTAGAGTTAGGGCTGAGTAGGAATTAGTTTTAGAGTTAGGGCTGAGTAGGAATTAGTTTTAGAGTTAGGGCTGAGTAGGAATTAGTTTTAGAATTAGGGCGGCGGGACCTACGCTATAGTACGGTAGCTTCCCCACACAAACAAACCAAATCGGACGACCCACTAGTCTGCATCCAATTTTCCAAACAACCACTTGAACCCAATAAGCCAAATTAACCCAATAAGCCAAATTAACCCAATGAGCCAAATTTAACCCAATGAACAAAATTTAACCAAATGAGCCAAATCCCATCCTCGTCGCCAAATGTGATAGCGTGGGGTAGACACCCCAGTTAGGTTACTTAGGTTCTAGCAAACAATCAAAAGCACTTACCGGTGCGTTGAATTAGGTATTCCTTGAAGCCTACCGTTTTATTCCTGTGTCCCACAACAGCCTACCTAACTCTCTCTTACATTACCAATTTAGAAGCTATAGACATTACCCCTAACTATACTTAAGTACGAACAACTTCCTACCCGATTTGTTACCTTAGATTCATCACCTAATTTTACTCAGCACCAAAGATTAGGTCAGATAGGAAAAAACATGTCTAGGCCAGACCAAAGCAATACGAACAGCCCGTTCGTTCGTTTATGGCTTCGTCTTGCCATTCAGCTTAGATTTAGTGATATTTACTCTTTAGTGACTTTTAGACTATCTACATATATATACATACACGTCACCTCACCTTATGAAGATAGGATTAAAGAGTTAGACTTGTATTCACTCGCAACTAGAAGATTAAGGGGGGAGCTTATTGAAGTTTTCAAAATCGTTAATAACGTCGATAACGTAAATTTTGATAAATTGTTCACTTTCGATAATAGTAACACTCGCAATAACGGATTTAAGTTGCGTGGCAGACGTTTCATTACTAATATCGCTAAAAACTTCTTTACGTTTAAAGTAATTGATAAATGGAATAATCTTCCCGCGTCAGTCGTTCATTCTACCAGCGTTAATATGTTTAAGAACCGTCTTGACAGACATTTTAAAAATATTAACATTTAAAATTAAAAAAGAAAGTTAACAACAGGAGCTCTGGTGGTGGTGCTCGAGGATGAGTCTGTTGACGATGAATGCCAGCTTGTGACATGTCAACGTGTGATGCCAGCAAAAAAAAAAAAAAAAAAAAAAAAAAATTAGACTAACATAAACGTAGATGTAGCTCGTAGCGTAAACTAACCCACTTTTTGTTTAACTGTACCTACTCTTTTTTTTTTTTCTTATCTCCTTACTTTCATGTCTGTAACTCTCTCTACTTGCATGTTTGTAGTTTGCATGGTATGGCAGTGAGTTAAGACTGTGTTGCATGGTTTGTAAGCGTTCTTATTTTACTTCTTTTCATCTTTCACCCCTCTCCTATTCTCTCCGACTATTTTCTGACTTGTCGGCAGTGGCCGGCGGATGATGATGGTGAATCTTTTTTCTCTTTTTCTGAATGAATGTTAACCCACGAGTGATAGGTGTTGCTTCTTACTTAACCCCTTATTCTCTTCTCTTCTCTTCTCTTAACCCCCTACTCTTTCCTTTCTCTCGGGCTAACCTTAGAGTGGATCTTAGGGTCTTTGTTAGCCTTAGCTTCTGTAGATCTGTAGAACAGTGGGAATCGGTGTGATGTTCCTGTCCTCTTGGGCACTATCACCCATCCACTCATCACCAACACTTTCATCACTGGAGTCTGTTTCTGCTTGAGCTGATTCGACCACATCTGCAGAGGATGCTACCTCTTGCCGTTCCGTTTTTCTTCTATTCTCTTCTTCTTGTCTTTCTTGCATCCGATCCTCTCTTGACTTCCTTCTCTCCATCATTTCAGTCACATTCGTATCCACCCGACTGATCTGCATGATCCGCGTGGTTCTCTGGTCGATTAGAAAGGCATGCTCTCGTTGTGGAACTTTCATTTCTTTTTCACAGTGGCATGCAAACAGATCATCGCATTGGCAGACAGCTATGTCAAACAATTGATTCAGGCTTTCCTCGAACTTCTTGGTTTTTGTGGCCTGCTTGCCTTGCTTCGATGCTTGTGAGCCTTTTTCCATCAATCGGAGCAGCTTGGTCTTCACATTCTTGATTGGCTGTGATGGAATGTTAGCACGATTCCAAAGGTCAATGAGTGTTTGGCATACCTCCGGAAGAATCTCCCTGTTGCTGGTGTACTTGTTCTCCTTCAAGAGGAGGAAATGCCTTGCAACTTGTATACGGGTCGGAAGTTCAGACAGAGGAAGCTCTGATAGTGGAGAACCAAAGACAATGTGGCTGGCAGATCCCCGTGTTTTTTGTGTGCTCATTGTACCAGCAAAACTCAACAAGTATCACACAGGGACACTGAAACAAAAACACAAACGTATAAATAAAAAAATATATGATTATGTGTATATATATATAAGGCTTGGTTTATTGGTAAACAATAAGTTTACCAATATATACTGTATGTATAAAAATATGCTACACACACACACACATATATATTATGTATATAAATATCCATAGGTATATATATACACCCAAAGACAAACTTATAAACAATGTAAAACACGACAAAACAAAGAAATGTGTATAATGTATATATCACAAAAGGCACCTTTCGTTAGTACCTTGGGGTGTTTGAACACCCCATCCACAGAAAAAACTTCTTTCTCTCAAGCGAGCTAGCATAGAACTAAGAAATTCCAGGGGATGACTCGCTGAGAATAATTAGAAAGCTGCCAGAAGTATCATGTCAGTCAGTATTGCCAATTGTAATTAACAAGAATTTTGTATTTTTTACATACGAAAAAGGAGGTGTTCTGCTTGTTGCAGAAATTTTTTGATTTCTTTTCTGAAATCAGCAAGGTTGATTGTACAAAACCTGAAATGTGCCTCCAGATCGCTCATGACGCTACACGCTAGTATTTATTTATGCAAAGTCAAATTTGTCTCCAATAGAGATAAATTCAATAAAAGAAAGTGAAATAGTTGAGTCAGTATGGATAGAAAACAAAAATAAAAATGGTAAAAAAATTAAAATAGGTGGTATATATAGGATACCAGAAGGATGTTCAATTAGAGGAATCCCCAAAACAAGAGAATCGATAAGTAGAAAATGAAATTATTAAGGAAATAAATAAGGCAGGTTTAAATGATGTAATTATTGTTGGAGATTTTAACTATAGATATATATAAATTGGGTAACATTACAAGCACCTTAAAGTAACGAGAACTTCCTTGATTGTACTGCAGAAAATCGTTTAAATCAGTTGATTAAAGAACCAACCAGAGAGAATGCAATTTTAGATTTATTATGAACAAATATTGCTGATTCTATATATTATAAAACATATCAGTCTTTGAAACACTGGGTTCAAGTGATCATTTTATCATAAGATTCAAGGTGAAATTTGACTCAAAGTATACTAAAAATGCAACTGAAATTATTGACTTTAAAAATGGAAATATGACTGAACTAATTAATGAGTTAAACTGTATAATTTCCTCAGCGTAAAATAAGAATCAGAACTAACAGAGAACCCTGGATAAATCTGTCTATTAAGAAAGGAATAAGAGATAAGAGAAAGGCCTTCAGCAAATTTAAGAGAACTCAAAATGAAATGGACCTTGAAATCCATAAAAATAAGAGACAAGAAAGCAAAAAACTTGAGAGATAGTAAACGCAATTTAGAGAGGAACTTAGACAAAATTGTAAAGGAAATCCCAAAAAGTTTTTTAGTCATTTCAACCTGAAAAATAAATCTAAAAAAAATTGGACCACTTCATGCTGACGACAAAATTATTGAAGATGATTTTGAAATTGTTGAGGAGCTAAATAGATATTTCTGCTCAGTATTTACAAAGGAAACTAAATAAAATTCCAGATTTTACATTAGTAACACAAGAGAGAGATAAATCATATATATTTTGAGGAAGTGGATATTTTGAGAGCAATTGACAGGCTAAACATAGATAAGCCACCAGGACCTGATGAAATTTATCCTAAAATAGTAAAGGAAGCAAAATATAGCATAGCCCAAGCACTTAAAATACTTTTCAATCTTTCAATGATTAACAGCGGAGTTCCAGATGATTGGAAAAAGCAAATGTAGTCCCACTTTTCAAAAAAGGAAACAAACACCTAGCTAAAAACTATAGACCAATTAGTTTAACGTCTATTTGCAAATTACTTGAAAGTGTCATCAGAGACAAAATTACAATATTCTTAGAAGGAGGATGATTAATTAGTAATAGCCAACATGGCTTTCGAAATGGCAGGTCATGTTTGACAAACTTAATTGAGTTTTATGATAGTATGTTAAAGCATCTGGATAAAAAAGAATCTGGAGATATTGTGTACTTGGATTTTGCCAAAGCTTTTGATACAATTCCTCATAAGCGGTTACTTGTTAAAGTTAGAGCTCATGGAATAAAAGGGACAGTAGCAAATTGGATTGAAGAATGGCTTAGAGAAAGAACAGAGAATCCAGTTAAATGGGACTAGGTCTACATGGAGCCCTGTTCTGAGTGGAGTTCCACAGGGGTCAGTACTTGGACCTCTACTTTTTATTATTTATATTAATGACTTGGAAAGGAGTCTAAATAGTAAAACACCAATATTTGCAGATGATACAAAATTGGGACAAAATGTAAGATCTTTAACAGGCATGAAAATTGAAAAGGACATTGATAAAGTAGTTGCTTGGGCAGATAGATGGGAGATGAAATTTAATG
Organism: Bathynomus jamesi; assembly: GCA_023014485.1. Classification (NCBI taxonomy): domain Eukaryota; kingdom Metazoa; phylum Arthropoda; class Malacostraca; order Isopoda; family Cirolanidae; genus Bathynomus; species Bathynomus jamesi. The sequence continues at coordinate 1,293,772 of JAJOZX010000052.1, read as the reverse complement.
TAGAAAAGTGTAAAGTTATGCATGTTGGTCATGACAATCCAGAATTTGAGTATAACATGGATGGAAGTTGGATAAATAAAGAAAAAAAAAGGAGATATTTGGGTGTCATTGTGAATCATGATCTTAAACCTACAACTCATTGTATTGAAATTAGAAATAAGGCTAATGCTAGATTGAACCTAATGCAGAAACATATACAATATAAATAGCCAGAAATTATAAGTGGGCTCTACACTTCATACGTGAGGCCTCTTCTTGAGTATGGCATTCAGTTCAGTAGTCCTTATTTAGAGCAAGACAAAGACAGACTAGAAAGAGTACAAAAGAGAGCCACAAGGATGATACCATGCCTTAGACACCTTAGTTACAAAGAGAGATTGGAGCACCTAAACATGTTTTCCCTAAAGCGAAGAAGGTTACGTGATGATATGATAGAGGTATATAAAATAATAAATGAGTTAGATAATATAGACTTCCACTCTCTTTTTACAAAGGATCACAATAATAAGACAAGAGGCCATAGCCTTAAGCTTTTTCAGCAAAGATGTAAATCACAGTTAGTATAACATAGTTTTTCAAATAGAATAGTAAAATTCTGGAATAGCTTAGATGAAGAAGTTGTGTTTCCATACTTTGGAGACTTAAGAATAAACTAGATAAATTAATGACTGAAAGAGGTACTTGGGAATGACGTTTTGCTGGAACTGGTAATGGTGTGGAGAAGAGGTTTGTGAACCCTTCCCACATATAGTTTATTTTTTATTTGGGTGAATCTCATCACCCACACAGAGTGATGGGATGTAGGGAGGCAGCATCTTGTGTTAGGGGATACTCTCTTTATACCCGCCATTTAGAGAGATTTCTCTGCTGAGCGGTGCCGCCCATAGCATTGTGATGTATGAAAGACTCATTATGTTCACTTGCCTCATAGACACCTTTAAATGGGAGACCCTGAATGGGTGTACATTCAAATACTCTATACAGTCTTTACAGTCCCACCTACTCATTTTATCTTAATTGTAGAGCTTGTATTATATTATTCAGGTTGTAACTATGTAGATATATAGCTGTATGGCTGTATAGATGACCATGTGATGTCTACAATTTGTACAGTAGTGGTAATGATGAATGATCCACAAGATCCAAAGTTTTGGAGTTAATGTACAGCTAGTAGACGTGTGACAATCTGCAATTAGCAGAGATCAATTGGATCTTAATTTTGCATGTAACTGTATTTATGGTTTGTTTATATTAACAGTGGAGACACCCAGATGAGCCGAAGGGCCCCTGCCCCCTAGTGTGCCCATCATAAAATTTTTATCATGCTACCCTAGGGGGTGACGAACGAGGCGGCCGCCCCGAGCGGCATCTTCGTTGTCAACAACAGTTACCATATACTGTACACATTTTGTGATGAATAGATTTACCAGATAAATCTAACACCGTTACATATATAGGCGTTAAACAAAAAACTTTAATTCAGACTCAACATGTACAAACGTTATACAAGAGGTCCATAGAAGATTAAGAGATAGTGTCTGGAGCACTGAGTAAATAGGCCAGTGAATCACTGTGTATAATGGACATACAATTGCCTACACCAATGCTTCCAGATTTGAGATTTATAAAATATATATCAGACTAGTCCAGTAACCATGATTTCTATTATCTTACTGACTGACTCACCAAGCCGTGACAAATCTAAATACAAAACTGCGAATGGCACTGGCACAGTTAGGCACCTTATTGACTACAAACAGCATACTGACACTAGATGGGGCACCATTTATAAATCTTGTTCTTAATAAACTCCTAAAAATATTATTATATGCAACATATAATTTCTTCAAATTATACATCCTGTAGTTCCACCACAAATGAGCTGTATACATTAGAGTACAAGAAGTTTTGAACAAAATCAACTTAGCATCTAATGAACACACAAAGTTTTCTAACCAAAGTATTTCCATGAGCATATAATTTTCTACATTGCCTTAGAATATCACAGTCATGTGAAAGACTATCCGTTAGTATGTGGCCAAGATACTTAATCTAGGTTACTTCTAACAGCACCATACCATTCAATTGAAATTCAGGAAATTTTATATATTTGTAGGCCTTGGTCCTCATAATCATAATACGACATTTAGTAGAATTATATTTTATGTCGTTATCCTTCCCATACCTTTCACACACCTTCAAAAGTGTGCTGAGTCCTTTTACAGATGAAGAAATAAGAACTAGATCATCTGCATATATCAGATGATTAACAATCATTGTACCAATATAGCACCCTATTTCACAGGTGTTCAGCACAACAGATAGATTATCCACATAAACATTGAATAAGTAGGGGGAGAATATCCCTCCCTGCCTGACACCATTGGTCACAAAGAATGGCTCTGAATTAACCCCATCCAATCTTACAATCATTGTCTGGTGATTATACCAGAATATTAATATACGGTCAAATCTCTCCAAGGCACCCCGTAACGCTCGCGTAACCTCCTCCAAGGCACCCCGTAACGCTCGCGTAACCTCCTCCAAGGCACCCCGTAACGCTCGCGTAACCTCCTCCAAGGCACCCCGTAACGCTCGCGTAACCTCCTCCAAGGCACCCCGTAACGCTCGCGTAACCTCCTCCAAGGCACCCCGTAACGCTCGCGTAACCTCCTCCAAGGCACCCCGTAACGCTCGCGTAACCTCCTCCAAGGCACCCCGTAACGCTCGCGTAACCTCCTCCAACGCACCCCGTAACGCTCGCGTAACCTCCTCCAACGCACCCCGTAACGCTCGCGTAACCTCCTCCAACGCACCCCGTAACGCTCGCGTAACCTCCTCCAACGCACCCCGTAACGCTCGCGTAACCTCCTCCAACGCATCCCGTAACGCTCGCGTAACGCTCACAAAATCTCCTCCAATGCACCCCGTAACGCTCGGCAAATCTCTCCCAATGCAACCGTAACGCTCGGCAAACTTCTCCCAATGCAACCGTAACGCTCGGCAAATTCCTCCCAATGCAACCGTAACGCTCGGCAAATTCCTCCCAATGCAACTGTAAACGCTCGGCAAATTTCTCCCAATGCAACTGTAAACGCTCGGCAAATTTCTCCCAATGCAACTGTAAACGCTCGGCAAATTTCTCCCAATGCAACCGTAACGCTCGGCAAATTTCTCCCAATGCAACCGTAACGCTCGGCAAATTTCTCCCAATGCAACCGTAACGCTCGACAAATTTCTCCCAATGCAACCGTTACGCTTGGCAAATTTCTTCCAATGCAACCGTAACGCTTTGCCTTTTTCTTTCACTGCAACGGTAACGCTTTGCCATTTTCTTTCAATGCAACGATAGCGCTCTGCAATTTTTCAATGCAACGGTAACGCTTTGCAAATTTTTCAATGCAACGGTGACGCACATCTCCCAAATCGGTGGATTGGCCGTGCCCCCCCCCCCATCTCTTCGCCGGCCAGATCACCAGATATAACACCCTGAGACTTTTTTCTATGGGGTTATGTAAAAGACTGCGTGTATGCAACTCCAGTGGACAACATCGACGATTTAAAGACCAGAATTGCTGCCGCTGCAGTTGAAATGTTGCAGCGTACATAGATGGAGATAGAATACGGTTTGGACGTCTTACGTGATAAATGGTGCCCATGTTGAATGTGTTTGAGGCTATGTGAAACTTAATTACTTTCTCTCACAGTTGGCGCCAAACCGGTATGTGTACCTCGTTTCCGAATATTTTTATTTGAGAGAAGTTGTAAAGATAATTTGTGTACACCCTATATATCTACCTGCTGCTTTCTATTTACCTGAAATCCATACATTGGTCACTTACTTGCATTTGCGTGGCTGTCTTCATGTCCCAATATTTCAGAACACCTCGCGAATGTAGCGAATTTCAGCTTTTTTAGGATGGATCTAGTGACACTCGTTAATTTGACTTGGCAATTCTGACCTGAAATACTGTTGATTATTTTCACTACGTCGTCAGATTTGTTCCTAATCGGCTTGTCTATCACGACGCAAATACCCCGTTTCGTTTGTTTGTTTGTTTTAGATTCTACTTTTATTCAGTGGCCGTAGGATAAGGAAGGCTAAGAAAGTAGGCAAGGGGTAAGGAAGGAAGACATTCAGTAGTGGCGTGCATGTTGCTGCTGACGAGGCGCTGCGCACAGTAACAATCAGTCCTGTGCTAAGGATTGGGAAACGACAGGAAACTAAATAGAGGGATATACAGTCTGACCCCACAAATCCAAGATTCTATAATCCGGGCCCTCACTATTCCGGGATTGGTTTTCGTTGTGAAAATAATTTTAAAAACTATACTAAATATGAAGGTAAAAACATTTGGTAATTTTTCATTTTAAACATTTTTATAGTTTTATAACAGTACAGTACATATTTAATATTACATACAGTTTACTTCATATAATATTAAATATGTATTGTACTGGAGAGTGAACAATAGTTTGAGAGAATGTGACCGAACATAGCATAGCGCGCTGGTAAGAAAGAATGGTCCGTTTAAAATGTTTCGTATATTAGTATATTAATATATTTTGTTGTCATGTCTGTTTTAATATAATTTGTTGTCATGTCTGTTTTAATTGTATTCAGGTATACATTACAGTATTTCAAGGTTTACAGGGGCAATTTGGGTCAAAATCACGGTCTTCCTCTATAAATCGTAAATCATGGAAGGCCATTCTGTTAATCCGTGAATTCGGATAATCCGGGTAGGTCATCTATTATCCCAGATTTGCGAGAAGTATAATATATATACCTTATAAACCCTGGTCTAACGCGTGTTTGTCCAGCGCGAATTTGCTTATACACGGAAAAATGCGAATTATATTTGCCGAAAGCGGAAATTTTTTTTATAAACGGTCCGCCAAACACGCTCTAATACAGTAATACTGTACGGATGCTAATGTGCGCTCTAGTGTTTTTTCCTACACTCTCCAACACTCCCTCATCTCCTGTTATTTTTTATTTTATTGGGTTCAGAATCCCAGCTGAGCCCTAAACGGCCAAGCTCTGAAGAGCCAGTTTAACCTACAGCCCAAGTTAAGCTAGACTAAAAACTTACGGACTTGGAGGTCCTATTAGGTTCTACCTCAGGGTTGCTGACTCGATGTGGGCCTACCTTAGACTTCAGTTGCATAAAATTAAGGTAAAAAACAAAAAGGGCACTATTTATGGTCTTTCTAAACCTTGCAACAACAACACAACCTGCACCATTGCACGATGCAACAATCTTGTATCTAAACAACCAAACTGAATTGCAAGAGAGCTCTCTATAAGACCACGCCCTGTAAGTGCCGCATTCAATAAACAAGTAGGAAGGACGCGCAGTGCCCCAAAACAATGATGCCACAAGAGCCCAAAAATGCTAGCTCTAAATTAGGTGAATTTTTCACTAACCTTACAATTATGAGATGGATATATATATACACACCTTAACTTAATGTATACAAGCAATGCTGCATCAATCAGCTTAGTCATCATATCGCCTTGGGACAACAATGGCTCTTCCTCTTCTAGATTTATTAACATCTCCCTCCCTCTCGCGTCACCCATCGCATCACCCTTTGTCTCAGTCCTGCTACTGCGTTAATTTCAGTGAAGTTGTGTTGGATTGTTTTTGTCGTATTTTGCCGTTGTTTCGCTATTACACTTAGACAGCAGTATGGCACCAAAATGTAAAGCATCTGCGAGTGATAGTGAAGAGAAGAAAAGTCGTAAGGTTATGACATTAGCCAAAAAAATAAAGATTCTAGATAAGTTGCGTGGTGGTATATGAGCACAACATCACTTGGCCGCGACTATTACGTGAATCAGTCTACCATACACACCATTGGAAAGAGTGAAGAAAAGATACGTGCTTTCTTACCAGGCGCCTGGTAGACCTAAAGTAGTCTGTCAGTTGGGAGCCCTCGGATGAGACTCCTCCATGCCTCACGATCTCCACACATCAATTTCGCCCGTTGGGGACTGATTCCACACTTCTCGACAGCACTCTTGATGTTATCCATCCACCGGATCTTGGATCTTCCAACTGGTCTTCCGTTTTGAGGGGCCCATTCCAGCATTCTTCTTGCTATCCTTTCCATCGGCATTCGTTGGACATGCCCGTACCATCTCAGTTGGTTCCTCTCAATATTCTCATTAACCGAAGTTACACCCAATCGCCGCCTTATCTCAGTGTTCCTTATTTTATCCAATCTACTTACTGCTTCTATCAATCTCAGGACCCTCATTTCAGCTGCTTGCAGTTTTCCCCTCATCCTTGTGGTTAGGGCCCAAGTCTCGCTGCCGTATAGTAAGATTGGTTTCAATATTGTTGAGTATATGTGCATCTTTACCTTTTTAGGGATGGTTTGATCTTTCGATATGGGGTACAAGAAAGAAACATTTCTGCTATATTTAGCAATTCTTTCATTCACCTCTGCATCCATACCCACATCATTTGCTATCACACTACCAAGGTATTTAAATGTGTCCGTCTTTTTCATTTCCCTTCCCCTAACAAAGATTCCATCCTCCTTCGCTCCCCTCATTACCACCATATATTCAGTTTTATCATAATTCAGTTTCAGTCCATACTCCCTCAATCTCTCATCCCACCTCTGCATAATTCTCTCCAGGGATTGTGCTGTGTTAGTCCCAACAGCCACATCATCAGCATATCCAAAAAATTTCTATTTCCTCTTCAATTTCCTCAGTTGTGTGTTCCATAACCCTGTTGATGTAGGCAATAAATAAAATGGGTGACAAACACTCCCTTGTTTAACTCCTGTACTTACATCAAACCACTCCTCCAATCCCACCACTGTGCTCTGGGAGACCCTATAGGTGCTCATTACTGCTCTCAGAAGCTTGGGTGGCACTCTCCCACTCAAAACCACCCACAGCATCTACCTGGGCACACTATCAAATGCCTTCTTCAGATCCAAAAAAACATATGAAGCGGTCCAAATTGAATTCTCGGCTCTTCTCAAGATATTGTCTTATGGCTGAAATTTGATCTATAGTACTCTGGCTACATGCTATTTTCATTTATCATATGTAAATATCATTATGTTTATGATTTTATTATGTTCTTATTTCATATAAAATATAGGTAGGGAAATTCATTTGTGTGAATAAAAAACCTACATATCTAAGTATTAATGGGAGACTTTACGTGGCCTTGTTCATGTATCCCCATTTATCCCATAAGGTATTAAGTTTGTCCAATGCGGATTTACCTAACGCGCTGCTCTTGATTAACCTAACCCCCACATTGGATGAGGGTTTACTGTATATACAAGATTAGCTTGGGTTGCATTAGATTAGAAATGTGAGAATTTAGAGGAGAAAAATGACAAACAATCATTTACCTTGATAGGAATTGGTTTATTAAAATATCTTTATATTACAAAATGTTGGGGGGGGGGGGGGGGGGGAATCATCTACTCATAAATGACAATTTAAAAAGCTATCTAGTTTGACATTTGTACCAAATTGGAAATGGGGCAATACTTTGTTATATTAATATGTAATACATACAACTTGCACACACGTGTGTGTGAGATTTTATATATATATATATATATATGCTAAGAAATCACAAAGCAACACATGATCTGCTTAATAAGCAAAGAACCACAGGGAAAAGGAAACACGAAGTCTGAGTGCTTTCGTGATATACTCACATCTTCAGGGACAAAGAAATTTCTTGTCCCTGAAGATGTGAATATATCACAAAAGCGCTTGGACTTCAGGTTTCCTTTTCCTTGTGGTACTTTCCTTATCTATATATTATGCCATTTAAAAAAAAAAAAAAAAAAAAAAAAAATTTAGGTTAATCGAATGCCCAGTTTGGTGAACTGTCCACTCTTGACAATTGGTTAAGTAGTGACATTTCATGATAACCTTTTTGTAAAAAAGGTCGATTTTGCAGAAAGGCCATAAAATATATACACAGTATATACATTATTTTTTTTGGGGGGTGGGTTCAAATTAGGTTAGGTTAACCTAAAAAAAAATGTGTGTAAAAGTCTGAGGTAGCATGTAGTAGTAGCAATTTTATTTCAAGTTTTTTATTTAAAATCCTAACACGTGTAAAATAATTGTATACAGTAAAAAAGCACATTCTCAACTTTTTAATGGACCCCCTCCCTACTATCTTAACACAAGGGCAAGTAATTAAAAATTTGAAAAAATAAAAGACCACCTGTAGGAACTAATTTCAATGACCAATGATGAAAATGTAGGGAGAACTTGGTCATTTAGGATTATTATTATTATTATTAACCTTTGGTTAGCTTCCACCCGAATTGTTCATTCTGACAAAGGTCAAGCTTTTCACTCCACCTTAGACCTACAGTTTAATGTGGAATCCGAACCACACCCCATCAGCAGCCCGGCGTCTTAACCACTAGACCCACCTAGGGTACCCATTTATCTACCAACCACTTTCTTTATTGTGTGGAAGTGAACAGTTGGGTTTTGCTGCGCACTGGCTGCCATTGGGTCTCGAACCTGGGGCCAATGGATTTGTAGTCAGCAACACTAACCACTACACCACCAAGGCGAAGAACTTTCTATTTTAAAATATCTTGCAGTGTTTTGAACTAGACTAACAAAATACTTTGCATAATTTACCTCAAAACTGGTAACACTTTCCTTGAAATACACAACTATCCCTTATACTATATATATAATTACAAGTGAAATGCTACTAGTTTAAAGTTACTGGTTCTTTCCTTAGCATTTATTCATTTCACATTCAAAAGGACGGGACCAAATTAAAATGCCAAGAATCTCTCCATATACACAAAAAATATCTACCAATATCAATGGGTTACGACGCACAAGTTGGGGGAAAGGGGGTTAGTTCCAATCGTATATGATAGGGACAAATGCAACAATTTTCCGATTGTTATTTAAGTGAAGCTCATGACTATTATGATTAAGGTAATACAAAACAAATTTTACTTGTAAAGGAAAGATTAAGTATCAAGCAAAAATAAAGCAAAACACCATTTAGCAAAGTTTTAAATGCAAAAGTAGTTTCTTTTCATGAATTTTAAATTGAATCTTCTGAAAATATTCATACTCATAGAAAGACTATGCTAAATTTTATTTTAATCTATTACCCAAACAAAAATGAATTTCTATTTACTTGGTTCATCCTTAATAATGGTCTCTTTCAGCATTGTTTCTTCCAATTTTTATCTTCAACTGCTTTTTGAGGATTATTGTCTAAGGTTTCTATCACCAAAAATACTTCAAGCAAATAATCCAAAATGCCTAGACATACATAGTAAAAGAAACCTTTCCATATACAGTACATAAATTTTTGAATATGGTCATTTGCTTTTACATGTATGGAAAGAAGGAATAATTAACTCAGGAGCTATGACCATTGTTTACATTTGTAGAGTATGGTACCCTATCCTTATTTTCAGTGGATACATTTTGTCAGTCATTACAGCATTTCAAATAAAATCAGTGAAATTAATTGTGATTGGGTCTGTTCAGTACTTGGATGTGTAATTGTCCCAGTGTTCAGAAAATGTTGCAACTTGTAGTTCAGATTTGATGTAAAGCTGTAATTCCCTATGTCATATGACCTTGGCTCTTACTGTGGAGGTGACATCATGAAATTAGCAACATTCACACCATGAATGGCAAAATACTTGAAATATGCAAATAAATTCTGCAATGCATTATGCTCTAATGAGAAAAGTAAAATTATTGGCATCCATTCACAATACGTATAAAGGCCTGACCACCATCACTCCTCCTGAAAATAAATGAGGTTCTTTTGCACAATACCAATTTAATGAACTTTATATTTATATTATTTCAGCCAATGTGTGGCAGGTCTTTCCTTTCTAAGGGGCTTGCCAAAATACATCTTTACTAAAAAAAAAAAAAATTAAAACAAAACACAGTAAATACTCGATAAGTCGGACTATATAGGGCTCTAGCCAGTCCGACTCATTGAAATGTCGGACTCATCACGAACTACCTTAATTACCCCCTATTTACCCCTAAAGAGGCATAAATACTCTCTAACCTTTTAAGTTTGATTAGTGAGAGCCTAATACAATGTTCAAAATAAACATTAAAAAACAATAAAACTTTGTTTCACTTACCATTGCTGGAATTATTTTGAGCGTGAAACAAAAAATTTCATTGTTTACCTTTTTGTACAATACAGTATTAAAAAAACACTTCACTTAGTAAAAGAAACAAAATAATAATGGCACTTGACATAGGAAATAAAACACTTCTCTCAGTAAAATAAACAAAAGAATAATAGCACTTGACAGAGGATGAGTGACTCATCCCAAATTCCGACTCATCAAGTATTTACTGTATATTAAAAATGGTTTAAAAAACAATTGCAAGACATCCAGAACAACATTCATGTACCTAAAAATATAAAAAATAAATAAAGGTAAAAAATATTCCTTAAAATAAGTATTTTTGGTCAGAGAAAAAAAGTTTTCACAATGACTAAGTTCCTATAAGTGTGGATGATATGAAAAATAAATAAAATTTATGGAGGTTAATCTTAAAAATTTTGCTTTTAAATACCAGAGGGATTAAAATCTGTCGAAAGTGATATAGAGAGAGAAGCAAAATAACTTAATCTTCTTTGGAATGTTCTATACTGATGGAATGTGGAAGGCAATGAGATGCAATATTTCTGACTAATTGGAAAAAACACTGATCTTTAAACAGTTAGACCCCAAACGCAATTTAATATTTTTACTTCTCTTTCTTGGTTTGTACTCTTTTTACTTATCCAATGTGGGTCTTCATATGATTCTTAAGATGAGAACTTGTTGTTCCACTATAGGAACAAATTGCACACTTAAAAGGTTTTTCCCCCGTGTGAGTTCGTAAATGAACTTTCAAATCAGAATTTGCTGTTGCACTGTACGAGCAAAATTCACACTTGAAAGGCCTTTCCTTAGTGTGAATTTTCAAATGTTTGTTAAGAGCAGACTTTTCTGTAGTTCTGTATGAACAAATCTCACACTTAAAAGGTTTTTCGCCCGTGTGAATTCTCAAATGGGTTTTAAGATGAAAACTCTGTGCAGCACTAAAGGGGCAAATATCACATTTGTAAGGTTTTTCGCCAGTGTGAACTCTTAAATGAGTTTTAAGGCTAGTACTCTGTGTTGCACTGAAAGAACAAAACTCACATTTGAAAGGTTTATCTCCAGTGTGAGTTCGCAAATGGGTTTGAAGAGACGACTTATGTTTTGTACTGTACAAACAAAATTCACATTTAAAAGGTTTATCTTCAGTGTGAATTATTAAATGTGTCTTAAGATTTCGTTTCACCTTTGTCTGATATGTACAAAGAGAACATTTAAATATACTCTCTTTTATAAGGCTGTCATTACTACTATTACATTTCTTTAAGTTCACTAATTTTTTATGGTTATTTACAATGGAGGATGTATTTCCTGATTGCTCAAAAGTACCAATATATTCCGTTTTGTGAAGTTCTGATACAACTGAGTTCTGTTCTTGGTGTAATACCTGAAAATGAAATACAAAACTTTGGTTCTACTTCATTAGCTGAAAATTATAGTCCACTTTACTGGATGAATTTGCTGTAACAGAATCTTACAACCATGATATAGAGCCTATATCAGTAAAGGTCTAAAACAACACAAAATGTACCAGAAGAGCTGAGCAAGATTGTGGTCATTATTTCTAGGTGACATTGTATTATAGGTTAATTACCTGACTTATGGAAACTTCATACTCCTTGGAATCAAGAGATTTGCATCTGACAGAAGTATCTTCACCAAAATCTATTGGTTCATCTTTGACTTCAATACTCTGGAAATTGAGGGAAGATTCAGTTAAACTGCCAAAGGCATATGGTAGTGAACAAAATACAGCATTACAAACTTTACATGTTGACCATGTGATTTCAGATTAGTTGCCTGTCATTTAATGTTCCACAGGCATTGCATCTTGCTTTTATGTTATAAAGGCCATCATGTCCCCAAACTATTTTCACATTCAAATTATTTCAAACAATGTATTTTCAAAACAGTGAAGTTTTTCACACAAAATTAATATGAAAATGGTTTAATAGATGCATGTTGTAATTGAGTTGTGATATAGCATGATAAAATCCTGAGCACCAGCAACTAGATACAAATTACACTATAATAATGTAGAATGAACATAGAAGAAGCAAGCCAATAAGTTAGGATACCAGTTAATAGTAGAATCCCAAGGACTACATCATATGGGGATGTCGCAATACTGCTTCTCCATTAGCGAGAGTAAGTGATGTTGGGTCTGCTCAGTAGTTGGATGGATGACCATTGTCTACATTCAGATTATGTAGTCACCTATGATCCAAATCCTACATAAAAGCTTTCAGCCTCCTCCATTGCATGACCATTACCATTGTGGAGGAAGTTAAACCACCCAAAACATTATTAATTCATCCTAATAATATTACTACAATAATGGATATGCATGTTCACAATCATCAGAGAGTATGAAAGAAAAGTAAAGCATGGCAAAACTTTAATGTTATAGAACACGAGTTAAGAAAAACCTTACAATTGTCAAGTTATCTGATTTGGCTTTTATACATAGTGATGCATCAGGTACATGCAATTATCTGGATTGAAAATATTTTACTAAAAATTTCAAATAAATAAGGGTTGAGTCCAAAATTAAAAAAAAAAAAAAAATTTGTTAGTTTTAAAATTAATCTACAATTTAGTGTTGCTTTTGGCATTACAAAATGGAATAAATCAAAACCAACCTATTCTGATAATAATTTACTCCTGACTCAAAACTCTAATTCAAATATAAAATATCAAATTTTGTCTTCTTAACCCTTTACTGTCAGATGTTGCCTCTAGTTAACTTTTTAAATACACGCATTTAGACTTAACCCTACAAAAAAAGTTCGGTGTTAAAGGGTTAATTTTCACAAAAAAGTGAAGATGAATTTTCTGCGCATTAATGCAGAAATTTATATTACAAATGCAACATTTAATTTGCAATTAACTGGTAATCAGCATTTGTACCAATTAACCAATATTAATCAGAGCCACCTTCAGGCTTAAATTTCAATGGCAATGATTCTGTACAAATTTTCCTTATATTAAGTAATTTTTTATCTAATTAATAAAAACTATTTTCAAGTAAATACAATAATCAACATTGCTAAACTTTCATCAGAATAAAACTACCATCATTTTGAAGCAAATAATCAAAATGCTACTAGAAGTACTGCCACATATTCATAAATAAATAAACCTATGTTAAATAAATATCATTAGTTATATATACCATAGTATACTAAAGCTTTTCAATTAAATTAAAAAATTGGGGAAATCTTAAGCTAACAGTTGATTTAAAAATTCTGAATGTGCAACAGCAGTGGTTTACTGTAGGACAAGCTTCATTAAACCTTAAGTATTATGGCATAATAAGTTATAAACTATGACTAGATGCTGACATCTAGAATGTCCATGATAAAGTTCTAAATCCTCTATTTTAAATCTTGACTGATTGTATCAGGTCATCCTATAAGTAATGTTGTTTTATACGATAGATTGAGTTTAAACTAGTCCTACTTGGTTTAAGCATAAATTTTCCAAAGGTTATGTCTAAGAGGAGATCTATCATGTTTCGCTACATACTTTACAGACCTTGACCAGTGAAGACATGTGTTTTGCTTTATGTGAACCCCTCATAAACATGGTGGTATCAGAAGAGCATCTCAGGCATATAATGCTTTATGAGTTCAAAAAATGGAATAGTGCTAAAGAAGCAACGCAAAACATTCAGGAAATTTATGGCAACAATATTCTGCATGTGAGGGAATGTCAAGGATGGTTTCAAAAGTTTAGGAATGGTGACTGCTGTTTGACAGATGCAGCACACTCTGGATGCCCTGCTGAGTTTGATGATGACCTGCTGTTAGCCGCACTTGAAGAAGACTGTTCAACAACTGTTGAAGAATTGGCCCAGAAACTCAATTCATCCCCATCCATCGACATTTGCAACAACTCGGGAAAGTGTCTAAGTTAGGAAAATGGGTGTCACATGAATTGTCAGTCGACAATCTGAGGGTGCGGGTAAACATTAGCACAGCTCTTCATTCTTGTGAACTCCAAGATCCATTTTTGCACTGTTTAGTGACTGGTGATGAAAAGTGGATACTGTACCAGAATGTTAAGCGCTGTCGACAGTGGTTTGTGCCGGAGAACCAGCAACACCACAGCCAAAACCAAATCTTCACCCTCGGAAGGTGTTGCTTAGTGTTTGGTGGGATAAAGGTGATGTAATACACTGAAACCTTACCACACAACCAAACAGTCACCGCTCAAGTCTACTGTCAACAACTGGATCAATTGAACACTGCACTAAAAGAAAAGAAACCTTCTTTGGTTAATTGGAAAGGAATTGTGTTCCACCATGACAATGCATGTCCTCATACCACTCGGATTACTTCTGCAAAAATTGAGGAGCTTGGGTGGGAAAAACCTCCACATCCTCCAGACCTTGCACCTTCAGATTATCATCTCTTCAGGAGTCTGCAAAACTATCTTCACGAGAAATAGTATACTTCTTTAGATGACCTGCATACCAGTCTTTGTATGTTTTTTGCCTCAAAAACACCTGAATTTTATAAACATGGCATTGAAAAGCTTGTAGGACATTGGCAGTGTCATTGATTCTGATGGAAAATATATACTACATTAAAAAGTTTGTTTTTTTTGTCCTTCAAATTCTGAGCTACAAAATGACATTACTTATGGGATGACCTGATACATAAAATTTAAAAACATTCCTGACTTAACTACAAGAACTCTTCATAAATGGCCAATTCTATTATTATTATTAGATACCCCTATACCCACAAAATTGCAGTCATTAGCTCCAGCCTATTGATGAGAATGAATAATAATAATAATAATAATAAAGAGTACCATCATAAGGGTCATTTTTATCATTCTAGAAGTGCTGTTAATCACTTACAGCAACATATGCTAGACTACATTTGGTTGAATGGTATCAAATGTTCAAATGAACCTGAAAATTAAATGAGTAAAATTTAAAATATTAAACTACTCTTGGGCCAATTTTGACTCGCATTTGAATTCATATTGATCATAGATTCTTGCATACACTGACACTATACCTCAAAATTTTGACTCAATGTCTAAACTAAAAACTCTGGACTGAATATTTCTGCTCTTGATTCACTGAGCTATGAATCAAATTGGTTTTATATACTGATCTGATCTGAATATTACTATTTTCTCACCCTTTTCTATTAATTTATGTACTGCTCAGTGCATTGTAGTACTGGTATAGTATGAATGATGAGCTATTTACTTGTATTATATATTTTTAATTTGTATTTAATTAAATTACTTCATTAATTAAATAATAAAGTTGAGAAAATGGTACTCAATCTAGTTGTGATTACTTTAACTAGTCCTTTGAGCAATAATTTTTTCCTGTATCATCATCATCATCCCAGACATTTGAAAGATTTGAAAGAAGTTATCATAGGCCCCTTAACAAAGATCTTTAATCAGTCACTCGAAACAGGGATTATTCCTGAAGACTTTAAATTAGCTAACATCACGCCTATTTTTAAAAAAGGCAACCGCGCGGTAGCTAGCAATTATAGGCCCATTAGCTTAACGTCAATTGTCGGTAAACTTTTGGAATCCGTAGTTAGGGATCGTATTATCGATCACTTAGAAAGTAGAGATTTGATTAATAGTAGTCAGCACGGGTTTTGACACCATAGGTCTTGTTTAACTAATTTGTTAGAATTTTATAACGAAGTAGTACGCGAATATGATAGGCATAGGGCAGCTGACGTTATTTATTTAGATTTTAAAAAGGCGTTCGATACAGTTCCGCATAGGAGACTAATTGCGAAGGTTAAAGCGCACGGTATACGCGGTCAGGTAGCTAACTGGTTAGAAGAATGGCTTCGTGCTAGGAGGCAGAGGGTCGTAGTTAATGGTAGTGAATGGGGGTGGTTAGATGTAGGTAGCGGTGTCCCACAGGGTTCAGTGTTAGGCCCATTGTTATTCGTAATTTACATTAACGACATAGATGTAGGATTGACTAGTAACGTGTCAAAATTCGCGGATGATACTAAAATAGGCAGTAAGGTTGTTAACGAGGACGATAGAAATAGGATCCAAGACGATGTAGATAGGATTATGGAGTGGACGGATAAGTGGCAGATGCAATTTAACGTAGATAAATATAAAGTTTTGCATATAGGTTCTCGCAACAATAATTACGCGTACACGATGGATGATAGGGAGTTAGCGAGCGTTGACGAGGAAGTAGATTTAGGCGTACGCGTAACTAAAGATTTAAAGGTTAGGAACCAGTGCCTGGAGTCTTGCGCAAAAGCTAATAGGATGTTAGGCTTCATAGCGCGTAATTTCGAATTTAAATCGAAGGATATTATATTGCCCCTTTACAAGTCCCTAGTCAGGCCTCATTTAGAATATGCCGTTCAGTTTTGGTGCCCGTACTTGCGTGAGGATATTGATAGGTTAGAAAGGGTTCAGCATCGTGCCACGAAACTTATTCCGTCATTGCGCAATAAGCCTTATGAAGATAGGATTAAAGAGCTAGACCTGTATTCACTCGAAACTAGGAGATTAAGGGGTGAGCTTATTGAAGTTTTCAAAATCGTTAATAACATCAATAACGTAAATTTTGACAAATTGTTCACTTTTGATAATAGTAATACTCGCAATAACGGATTTAAGTTGCGTGGCAGGCGTTTTATTACTAATATCGCTAAAAACTTCTTTACATTTAAAGTAATTGATAAATGGAATAATCTTCCCGCGTCAGTCGTTCATTCTACCAGCATTAATATGTTTAAGAACCGTCTTGACAGACATTTTAAAGGTATTAACGTTGTTTAATTTAAAAAACAAAGTTAGCAACGGAAGCTCTGGTGGTGGTGCTCGAGGATGAGTCTGTTGATGATGGATGCCAGCTTGTGACATGCCAGTGTGTGATGCCAGCAATAAAATTATTAAAAAAATAAAAAAAAAATTAGACTAACACGAATGTAGATGTAGCTCATAGCGTAAACTAACCCACTTTTTGTTTAACTTTACCTACTTTTTTTTTTTTTTTTTTTTCCCTCCTTCCTTTGCATGTTTGTAGTTTGCATGGTATGACTGAGTTAAGACTGTGTTTGCATGGTTTGCAAGCATTCTTATTTTACTTCTTTTCATCTTTCACCCCTCTCCTATTCTCTCCAACTATCTTTCTGACTTGTCGGCAGTGGCTGGTGGATGATGATGGTGAGACACTTTTCCTCTTTTTCTGAATGAATGTTAACCCATGAGTGATAGGTGTTGCTCTTACTTAACCCCTTATTCTCTTTTCTCTTAACCCGCTACTCTTTCCTTTCTCTCGGGCTAACCTTAGAGTGGATCTTAGGGTCTTTGTTAGCCTTAGCTTCTGTAGATCATCATTTTCCAACAAACTCAGAGAGAACTGCTTTTCCAGCTAAGATTAGCTGTGATACCAAGGCAGCTGTGCACTATGGGCTGAAGGACTTGTATATGAGGGTTGTTCAGAAAGTTTCAAGACTGTGCCTACACTGATCAAAATATGAGTGGCCTGGTCAACCTACCTCTAGTATCCTTCAAAGTAGGTCTCTCCTCTTAAACACAATAGTCCAAGCATTTAATCCACTTTCTGAACACTTTTGAGAAACCCTTGTTTGACATCACATTAAGCAGACCCCCTCACTGTACTGTTAAGTTCATCATTGGACACAAAATGATGCCCACAGAGCTGTTTTTTTCCACTTCTGACAATAGATAAAAGTCAACCAGAGCTAGATCCAGTAAATAAGGATGGTGGCTTATCACCTTGCCTAGGTCACCAGGAACCTGCTGTGCAACTTGCAACCAGTGAGTTGGTACATTGTCCTTATGCAAGATCCAGCCTGTCTCCATGTACTTTGGCCTCTTGTGCCTGATTTTTTGCTTCAACTGTCTCTGAAGCACTTGTGCATAATAGACTTTAGTCACAGTTTGTCCTTTTATCACAAAGTGGTCATAGAGAACCCCATTTTCGTCAAAATGAGATGCATGACTTTCCCAGCACTTGGTTGAACTTTTGCCTTCTTTGACTGAAGTATTTCAGTGTGCTTCCACTGTGAACACTCTGACTTTGTCTTGTGCCATTCAAAAATTCTTGAACATGATATGGAAGCATCCTTGAAAGCCGATTGTATCATATCAAGTCTGTTGATGTTTTGCCCAATCATACACAAAATTTGATAGTAAAACACTATTCCAGTTTGAGATCCATGATGGGTACAGTTTACACACCTGCATTTTAACACTGCTGTAGTGAGAATGATGCAAGCCAGACTCAAGCATGTTCAGAGAGGTCTAGTCTATCACCAGGTATGGGCAGAGCTTCTTACATGCAGCACTTGTTTTGTGGGCCCAGTCCTGAAACTTTTCAAACAACTCTCTTAGGGTCTATAGGATGACAGTAACTCAAAGCCCTGGTATTAAACTAAGTTAAATACTAAGCCTACTCTAAATTAGCTTAACAAAGGTCTCTCCATCCCCATTTTGCATTCAGGGGACAGAATAACCAATCCATAAAGCAGCATTTTATTTACACCTGAGCTTCAGTTACAATTTTTTCTCTGTCACTGGTTACAAAATTTTAAAATCACAATGAAAATTAAAATAGAATACAAACTACTAGACATACAATCAGAACTTAAAAATAAAGTTTACAATTTTTAATATAACCAGGCTTAATTTTATTTAACAAATACTATACTACCACAATCCAACATCTCTTCAAAAGATAGAGTTGAAGAGAGAAGTGTAGTCTAATGCCTTACTACAACTATGGCAGGTACCAGCTAACTCTTAATATTAATTCAATATGGCCCTAGGTTCAAAGTCTGAGAAGCCTAACTCAACTGTAGTCATATATCCATAAGAGACTGAAGTTACCATGCTTAATAATATACAGTAGTCGTGGGCAAATACTAATGAAAGTTTACATTGATGATGGTGGTGTAACAGTAGGTATGATATAACACTGTTTACCAACAGCATGATCAGCAAACAATAAAAGTGAGCTACAGCACAAGAAAATTGAGAATTTCCTACCTTAACCTATTTAATGCTACACATACAATTTTTTTTTAGTCTTGAATACGCACCACCTTCAATGGAAGAATTCCAGATACATAAAATGTCTCATTTAAAGAGCCAATGTCCTCAAAAGTTGAATTCTCTTCCTTTTCCATATCCTTTGAATATAAGTCTCCTTCCTTTTTAATGTTCTCTAAATCTACATCCTCTTTCATTTCTATTTCTTTTGAATGTAAACTCTCTATCTCAAATTCTCCTACTATTTCCATATTTTCATTCATGATTTTACCTTCTTCATTCACTTCCACTGAGTTCATACTTGCTGATTTTTAATAAAATAATTCACCACTACTAATAATAAGCATAATTATACTTATATAACTTATCACAAAGGTCTTGACTGTTTGTGCCAATAGTGGATTCATTTCAGGTTGCTCTATAAATGGTTTCATCGAAATAAAGCACAATGTGCTACAAACCTAATTAACCTGGGGGGGGTAAAAAAAAATTACAGTCTTCAGAAAGTTGTAATCTCAATTTTTATTTTTTAAATTTTACAAAGTCTAATCCCAGAATTAGAACTAGCCTATTTATTAAGTGTAGTAACCCTATTAGCTACTTCTTTCATAAGGATTTCACAATTGAAATAAATTTTACTACTTCATTATGAACCAGAAGATCAAACTTATATGATTTAATTCTGTAAATTAACAAAATTTAATAAGCTAAGAATGGTAAAATACACTGCTACAGCAAAAATTAATATTTTTGACTCAGGCCAAGAAGGCCAATATGATGGACTTTGTGCAAATGGGCATTACAATGCCAGCTACTTTAGAGCAGCAAATACCTTGTGGAAAGCAAACCCATGGAGATCCCACTCCAATTTTTTGCTTGAATATGCTTCATCTAAAAGGTCTTTACTTATGCCAATTTTCATGACCTTCAATTTTGAACTCTGACCTGAGGTCAAGGTCAAAGGTGAAATATAAACCACTTTTTTTTAACGGAATGTACGCGCTCTGTGCATAAAATGAAAGTTATTCTGCTGTCTTTTTTGAGCATTTTGACACTAAAATCATTAAAATCCATCCATTAGATCCTGAGTTATGACCTTTCAAAATCACGAGGTTACGCTGCTGACCCCAAATTTGGGTGAGTCATTACTCCCAAACTATTTGACCCAAGTGGCTAAAATTTGGACATCTCATTACTCATCATACCCAACTACCACACCAAAAATCATTAAAATCAGTGAGATGACCTGACATAAGGTGTGTACACTTGACATGGAATGCCTCAACTGAGAAGTTAGGCAGAAATTTACCAGATCTGATGCATCACTTTTCAAGCTAAAATATTAGCTTCAGATGTGGAAAGGTCACTTTTTATATAATAGCTTATTATACAGAGAATTTGTGTCATTTGTTTCCACTTTCATGGGATTTGAAGTAATTTCACTTCTCTTTTTAGAATCTATGTATCACTTCTGCCAAATTCTCATATTAGTCTACATTTAAGCACTTCATTTACATTCCCAAGGTCCATAGACCTAGAAAACTTTAAAAAGTTCCAAAATCTGGGTTACCACCTTCAGGTTATAGATTAGCCTGCAGATTATAAGAGCATAACCATCAGTGCTTCTCTAGATTATCATTATCCCTGTTCAAAATAACCAAACTACCCCAAATACATAGGATCATGTCTTACTCTATAATATGATGTATCAAAATGATTTAGAGGAGGGAGTAGGTAGTACAATAGAAAAATTTGCTGGTGATACAAAATTAGTTACCCCAACTACAAACATAGAAAAATTTGGTAAATATTAAGTTTCAGGAATACCAATTTTATTGACTCCCAATTGTCTAAAAGTTGGTGATGTAGGAAATAATTAAACCAAGAATGACCACCTAATCAAGTGTAACCCAACCTACAATGCAAGAGTCACCCTGATTGGCCTGAAGTATGAAATGGGTAGATCACCAAAACCTGGTATCCCAAAGTTCATATCAGCTGAAAGTACTAATAAACTACAAAAATGTCTTGAATAGATTAGTTGCCTGGGCTAGTAGGCTAAATGGCAGATGAAATTCAATGTTTGAAAATGTATTGAGTAGTCCTCTATTTTAGCAGAAATAATGAAAACTTTAGTTGCAAGATGCAAGAAAACTAGTCAGAGGATGTTAGTCAAGAAAAGATCTTGGTAGTGATCTAATGCTTTCTAAGCAGTGCTTAGAGGCTAGGAATAAACCAAATAAAATGAAAGATATAAGATGAAAATTTAAAAATTAGTTGTCTGTAGATTATATAATTATGTTTGACCTCACTTAGAATACCACATTCAAGTTTCACCACCTCACCATATGCACAATGTAAATATGGCTGAAGGTGCGCAACATAGGGTAACCAAGCTTATCCCTAACTTACAAAAGTTGAAATACAATGAAAGATTAAAGAAGGTGGGCATGTTTAGGTTTGAGAGAGCATTTGAAGGAAGATACAATACAAATATTCAAAATGTTTTCTGGTCTGGAAAATTTAGGTATTAGCTAACTTTTTCTTAAGAGTTTGACAGAAGAACTTGAGAGCATAAGAAAATTAGAAAATAGATTTGTGGACTCTTTGAAAATACTTTTTCAATAATAGAGAAGTAAATTTTTGGGATGGCTTGCCAGTTGCCATATGATGTGGTAAACAAACACACACTTTATTTCAGACTCAATAGGTACAAACATTATACAAGAGGTCCATAGAAGATTAAGAGAGAGTTGTCTGGAGCACTGAGTAAGTAGGCCAGTGAATCACTGTGCATAATGACCATACAATTGCCTACACCAATGCTTCCAGATTTGAGATTTATAAAATATCTTGGAAACCAGTCCACAAACCATTGCTTCTATTATCTTATTGACTGACTCACCAAGCCTAGTGATAAATCTAAATACAAAATTGCGAATGACACTGGCACAGTTAGGCACCTTATTGACTACAAAAAGCATACTGACACTAGAAGGAGCACCATTTACAAATCTTAGAGTCCTTAATAAACTCCTAAAATTATTATATGAAACACAATTTCCTCAAATTATACATCCTGTAGTTCCACCACAAATGAGCTGTATACATTGGAGTACAAAAAGTTTTGAACAAAATCAACTTAACATCTAATGAACACATGAAATTTTCTAACCAAAGTATTTCCCTGAGCATATAATTGTCCACATTGCCTTAGAATATCACAGTCATCTGAAAGACTATCGATTAGTATGTGGCCAAGATACTTAGTCTGGGTTACTTCTGACAGCACCATACCATTTGACTGAAATTCAGGAAATTTTATATACTCATAGGCCTTGGTCCTTTTAATCATAACATGACTTTTATCAGGATTATATTTTGTCATTATCCTTCCAATACCTTTCACACACCTTCAAAAGTGTGCTGAGCCATTTTACAGATGAAGAAATAAGAAATAGATCATCTGCCTACATCAGATGATTAGAAATCATTGTACCAATATAGCAACCTATTTTACAGGTGTTCAGCACAACAGATAGGTTATCCATATAAACATTGAATAAGTAGGAGGATAGTATCCCTCCCTGCCTGACACCATCGGTCACAGAGAATGACTGAATTAACCCCACCCAATCTTACAATCACTGTCTGGTAATTATACCAGAATATTAATATATGGACCAAGTAACCAAGTACCAGTACATTACAATTTACAAGTTTCATGAATAATTTGTCATGATTAACATGATCAAATGCTTCAGAGGCATCCAGGAAACAAAAATACATTACCATCTAGAGCAGTGGTCAGCGAACTTTTTTGGGTATTACCCCAAAATATATTTGAAGACGTAATCAGGATGTAAATTTGTAATATTCTAAAATTTAGAATAATGCCACATTTATGTAACAAAATAAAATAAAAATATACAAAAAAAATATCAGCACAAAGTGTCTCATATACCGCACGCATTACCCCCAAAAGTTTTAAATTTACCCCAGTTCCCCGACCACTGATCTAGAGTTTGGTATTTACAGACCATTTCCTTCAAGAAACACACACACACACACACACATCAGTACTGTTTCTTTTTTAAACCAAATTGGTTATCACTAGTATACAGGTAACATTCAAATCTATTAATGAGTATATATTCAAACATCTTTTAGTACTGGCACCAAAACAATGGATAACATCGTATCCAGCAAAACACCATGTATGAGTAAACCTGTAAAGCACATTTGAAGCTAACAGAGGCACTAATCCGTCACAACTAAATTTCAGATGCTCAGCAGAAATACCATCAATACCACATGATTTATTACAATCTAAACATTTTATGGCCTGTTTAGTCTTAAATACTGGTACACTAACTCTTATATCTGGACTATAGGCAGCATCACAATTAACATTATTGTTCTTATGTACAGAGTTGAATAACTCACTGTAGTGTTCAGTCTGTTACATTTTCATTATTAGCAGGGAGACATATTGTACTAGTATTCATTTTTTTAATTCTTCCCAAAAGTTTCTTGGATTCTTACTGGCAAGCTTTCTAGCTGGAGGATCCCTGCTTAACTCATCCTCATGATTTTTCATATACCTTAATGCATACTTAAACCTGGAATTGGCCTTCTGTTTTTATTGTAATACAGGGCCTTGCCTTGGCTTCCCTTGTTCACACCACATTAAAAAAGCATCTCCTGATGCAGTATGGAGTTCAGCCACATAATCGCTCCAGCCAGGTCTACATGTATAATTTTTTCTTCTAAAGGTATTTAAGTCTAGGCTAGCATTCTTGAGAGGGGAAACAATTTGTTCATACATGTCTTTAAATGCCAAAATATGTGTTTAAATTCTACAGTTTACACCCTAACAAGCTAGAGCATCATTAGGGATAGATATATTACTTAGCAATACATCAGATGTATTACAATACTGTTGTTTGCCCTCATCATCAACTTTGGACTAGTCTAACTTCGCTTTACATGTATCATTTACCTATGATAGCAATGGAATACAATTAATGTCAAACTCAATTAGTAAGGGCATGTGGTCAGAACTAGCATAGGAGTACAAAACTGCCATATTCAGAACTGCCTGATTTGCATCAAGTGTACAAATACAATGATCCAACCATGAGGTGGTGTGCCAACTATCACTAACATAAGTAAAGCTATCATCAGGAAGACTACACATGGATGAAAGGGTCAAGTTATTATCTTCACAGAAGGGTTTCAAGTGGTTACTAAACAAAAAATCATCATCAAGCACATTAACATTAAAGTCACCAATAACAGCTACACACATCATATCCAACTCATCAATAATACTGCTGACCTGCCCCAATTTAATAAGGTAATCTTCAATATTAACTGCCTGAAAAGGCATATAGATACAAAGAATTACAAATTTATCATCATCTACACAAATTTCTATTTCATTTAGCCAGTTCAAACCAAGTTTTAATTCACTAATATATTTCCCATACCCCAACCTCCATAGAATAGCTAACCCACCAGGTGGGTGGCCTGCGAAGAGACCATCTTTTTCATCTCTGGTGGCCTCCCCTATCCCATGAAAGTTATTGGACAGGCTATTCAGGTCCTTTAAGTTCTGTTTCCATAACCATGTTTCCTGCAGACAGAGAATATCAGCATCCTCTAACAGCTTATCAATTATGATCCACCTGTGTTTGCCATTATTGCCTGAGCTTAGGCCTCTACAGTTATAAGAGATTACCTTGAATGTTGCAATTAGGAAGATACAGGAGTTCTGCCAGCCATCTCTACATGTTGAACTCCACTTATACCACACACAGCAGTTATACCATAGCACTAGACCCAGCTGGATTTTCCTCCACAGTACAATGCATGGTGTCTCCATAATTACCCTCTCCAGCATTTGTAAGAGGAGCTACACCTGTTTTTCTTCCCTTCTTCTCATAGAACCACCATACATAGAGCCATTCCAGCCATACTGCTGGATCCATAAATACCCCTGGATCATCACAGACTGCTGTAACTTGAAAGGAACTGTACACAGTCCATCTGGAGTCAATTTTCCTACATGTAACCTGAAGGTTCAGTTTATCTTCCACAAATGCCTGCAGCTCCTCAGCTGTAAGATCAGGTTGACATCTCGAGACAAAAATGTTTGCAGTCTTCATTGGTACAGCCATCATACGATCTGTTTTGGCAGCCCAGATGATACCCCGCCATTATCTGCCAGCCTTTGCCACAGGCTGACTCCCTCTAGCCAGTGTACAAGTGGAATCAGACCCCCTTGAGGGACTACCACCATTAGCTACTGCAGTGGCTGCAGTTCTCAGAGGGGTTGCTCATTCCCAGCCCCTCCTTACCACCACTGTCCAAGATTATTCCTCATCATGAGCCCTGACTGCATTCCCAGCATCCCAATTTACTAAGGCCCCTTCCCTTTGGGGCTACTCTGTGCAAGATGGTATTGAGCTGGCAATGTAGCAGTGTCTGGATTCAGGGATCCAGGATGAGGCTGAGCAGCAGAGGGCTCTGCACTCATGGATCCAAGAGTAGGCTGCACCCTGCCCCTCACATGTCTTTGACTATCTAAAAGAGGGAATTCCTCCTGCAGTGTTCCATCTCTGAGTGGTGTGTGTCTAGGTACTGGCGAAGGAGGATGAGAGAGGCCCTGTATCCTTGCCCCATCATACTCTGATGGGACCCTCATAGAGGTGGGTGGCAATGTTGGTGAGAAAGACAGCACCCTCCATCTTTCTAGTGCCTCCACCCAGGAAGCAGTATCAGTACATCTACCAAACCACTGCAGGTTGTAGCTTGATTATCCATCACCCCTCTCAGGAGGACCAACCCCTCTTGTACCTTCCAGATAGATGCAAGTAGCGAACAAACATCCATATTTTCCATTGATGCTGGGGGCAGATTAGCCAAATCTTGGGCTACAAACACACTGGGGTATCAGTACCCTTCTGCTGAAACATTCTAATAATGTCTTCAATATTTTGAGCACTCTTTTTAGGGCCCTGCCTTTTAATTAACCTACCTGTATCATTATTAACACAACTCAAACATGGTAAATAGTAGCTCCTTAAAAAGTTTTATGGAAAAACTGGACACTTTCATGAACAAATAAGTTTGTAAACTATGTAAATGTATGGTATATTTTATTTTGAGTAATGTAAGCTACTTTGGTAACTTTATGAACAGTTTCAAGATAATTGGCTAACTTAAAATTTATATTTTGCCAATTTGATAATTTAAAATATAGCTTTAGACCATTTATCTAAATGGAATAACCTTGATTGGCTTGAATGACCATGTTTTCCAAATGTAATGTAAAAAATTTGGAGATTTACAAGGTTTCCCCTCAGGGCCTCAAAACTTTGATTATCATTAAAATGCATGCAAAAATCTCACAAGACTTCAGGATATGCTCAAATTTTCTAATGCATCATGCAGGAACTTATTCCATACCACCTGCATACCAAATGCATTTCATGCACCATGGCAGTTTGAAATTACTTGTGCCCCAATGCAACAGGATTTTAAGCCACTTCAAATCCCATGGAAAACAGGAAAAATGACACTCTCCAAATAAAATAAGCCATTATTAATTTAAAAGTGACTCCTCCAGATCTCAAGCTAATATTCTTAAAGCTTAGTTACCTAGGCCTACTATAATTAACCACTGCAATTGGGAAGTCATTCCAAAAATTCCCCACCCTGAAACTGAAAAAATATTTATGTAAACTAGCCTAATCTACAAGTCTTCTTCCCAGTCATTTTACTGCAATCCAACTTGAAAACTTTGGCAGAAATTTGCCAGATCTGGTATCACTTTCAGGTTAAAATAGTTTCAAATTTTGAATAGCCTCAGGCACTTCTTAAATTAATAATACTATTAAATGTTAATGTTAGGTTTAATTTGATGATTTATGCCCTCTGTTAATAAAATTTTCTCTTTCAAAACCCCAAAGAACTTGATTTGTCTTCTAAAAGTCTATCATATAAAGTGGTTCCCTTTCTACTATGATGATCCTTCTTATTAAAATTATCCTACAAATCCATGAGCTCAACCCCTTCACTATAAAGCTTCTTGACTTCATTATTTAAGGGTAAAACCCTACTTGTAAATTCCATGCTAACTCCAACCCTTGGTAGATTACCTACTAACAAACACTTTTTTTGCCTACTTTTTAAAAATTATCAACCCATTCTACATACCATACTTAAATTTAATTTCTTCCGAATTTCTATTTAACTTAAACTTTCCCTCTTTGTCCTTACTTGTCAAAACATTTACAGCTAGCTACCTACTGTATATTCATAAGTTTACCTCAACTTTCATGCAACTTCTTCACTATCTCATTGACAATGGAAATATTAACTCTCAGAAGACACTCTTCTATGGGTTTTTCTTTCCTTATTGCAAAATTCATTGTTCTGATTCCTAATGATAGAGTCCCCAACCATGATACATTCACAATTTACCTTATCTAAATTATCAATTATCTTAAACCTGTTATTAGTTACTATCATATGATTATTATTTTCTCTAAGCTGATTCCTTGACTGACCCTTGACTTTATGTCATTCATCAGATCTAAATTTACTTGGACCTGCATCTTTTAAGAAAAATTTACACACTTTCATGAATGAAAGGGATAGTTTATAGATTGTAAATACTGTATATTCTCAGTTTAATTATGTAGGCTACTTTGGTAGTAGTAAATTGTTCTATGCTAATTAGCTAACTTTAGAGAAGGAAGTAGGTAGTAAAATTTCTAAATTTGCAGATGATACAAAAGTAGTTGCCCGTTACAAATATAGAAATTTTTTATAAACTGCAAAAAGATCTTGATAAATTAGTTGCTTGGGCTAGTAAATGGCAGATGGAATTCAATGTTCAAAAATGCAGTCATCCATTTTGGTAAAAATAATGAAAACTTTAGTTATGAGATGCAAGGGAACTGGTTGGAGGATGTTAGACAGGAAAGGGATCTTGGCAGTATAGTTTGTAGTGATTAAAATTTTCTAAGCAGTGCTTAGTGGTTAGAAATAAAACCAGTAAAATGTTACATATTATTAAGATGAATGTTAGTTACAAGCAGGGTTGTGGAGTCGGAGTTGGAGTCGTGGAGTCGCACATTTCAGGGCGGAGTCGGAGTCAAATTTTTACAATGTGTGGAGTCGGAGTTGGAAAATTTTGGACCGACTCCACAACCCTGGTTATAGCCACTAGGTTAAGAAGGGTTATTCAATTTTAAGTAGGACTACTACTGGTTAGACCTTAATTAATTATATTTAAGAGAATCTTTTTCATTTATATATATATATATATATATATATATATATATATATATATATATATATATATATATTATTGGAAAAAATAAAAAGCCCTTAATATGATAATATCTACAAGTCAATATCCTTCTTAATATTTGAATGTTCCCTTATCCTAGAAAGTAACCTGACGATTCATGTGGTGGTGATGAAATGTCTTATTATTATGATAATTATAGAGTGAAACACTAGAGGAGTCGGAGTCGTATATTTAAAATGTGAGGAGTCGGAGTCGGATTTTTAGATTTTTTACAATGTGTGGAGTCGGAGTCGAATTTTTACAATGTGTGGAGTCGGAGTCAAAAAATTTTGGACTGACTCCACAACCCTGGTTACAAGAGTAAGTCATCTGTAAATTATATAATTCTTATGTTAGGCTTTACTTAGAATACTACATTCAAGCTTGCAGGGTTGGCAAAAAACAGTTTTGTTGGAAAAACCCAACCCACCTGGGTTTTATCAGATACTTTCAGGTTTTATTGTTTTTTTTTCAAATTTTCTATAGCTAATATAAGTGTATAATAAAATTAAGAAACTGGCCTTTAAAATTTTTTGTGCTTATACCTATACAGTATTTATTCGTTGTTCTTGATAATGATTATTGCTATTTTGTTACAGATACATATAGATGATTTTTTAAATAAAACTGATATAATAGCTAAAACTTAGTATTACCAGTATCTATACTGAATTATTTTTTAACACTAAGAATTTAAGAAACCATGCCATTTGTTGCTGAAAGTGGTAGGAAATTTTCACGAGTGGGCCGATGTCATACGAGTTGAAGGAAGCTCAAAAGTGAAATGCAAACATTGTGGAATGGAATTAAGCTCTAAAATTGAGAGAATCAAAACACATTTACAAAAATGTATAGAGAAATGAAAATTCTCCAACTCATGATCAAGTTGCACTAACTATTTCATCTGAATCATCAGTTTCTGAACTATCATTTGATTCATTTCTATCATCACCATCAGTTTCTGATGTCTCCATCAACAGACCTGACAGATGTTCTACTTCTCAACCTCTAAAGAAGAAACCTAAATCTTTGTATTTCCCCCCATCAAGCAGTATTTGTAGTACTCCATTAAAGTCAAGATTGACCCAGCCTCAGATGACAGATTTTGTCATAAAGACAACAGAAAACCAAAAGAAACTGCTTGGTCTACAAGTTGCCAAGTTTTTCTACAGCAATGCAATACCTAGCTTTTAATGCTGCTAGCAGCGAAGAATATAAACAAATGAGGAATCTGTTAAGACCTGGGTATTGCGCAACAACAAGAAAAGACCTAGCAGGAGATCTTACTGAAGTACATGATGAAATAGAACAGAATCTGAGTAATGACTTAACAAATGCTACAATAACTCTGCTACAAGATGGATGGTCATCAGTGCGGAATGATCCCATCATTGCCACCTCAATCCACACTGGTCACTCAACATTCCTGCTATCAATGCTGATTGTGGATCAGAGAAGAAGACAGCAGAATATTCTCGTGAGCTTGCTATAGCTGCAATAAATGAGGTCCAACAGAAATACAACAAAGATGCGAGTAATTTGAGTTCATTAAAATTTTAGAGAGATTATTAATTAAAATAGCTCAAGTAAATAAAGTAACTATAAAATCCTTACAATACTATGCGAGTAAAATACTATAACACTGATTATTATTTCTCTTTCTCATATTTTCAAGGTATTTGCAATCTGTACTGATAAATACATCAGTAACTTTATTTCTTCATTAGGAATGCGATTTAGACAGTCTCTAGTAAGGGAAATACTTCAAAGCCTAACCTAGCATTTTGAAGCACAGCTTGCCTTGCTATAATGCCAACTGTTTTGAGACAACTATTCAGACCCTCAGAAAAGGTTGCATGCCTTTCTCATAGCAGCAGCCCAGCTCTACCCACCACACTAATTGTGGAAATGTACATATGGCTTTTGTTGGGTAAGGTTAGGTTACATTGTCTCAAAACAATTGGCATTATAGCAAGGCGGGCTGTGCTTCAAAATGCTAGGTTGTTAGGTTGTTTTGAAGCATTTCCCTTACTAGAGTGTCTAAATTACATTCCTAAATGAAGAAACAAAGCTACTGACAATTTATGAAAATTGGAGAGACAGGAACTTAAGTAGATTATTACCTTTGTTTGTATATCCATTAATGACATTTATCAGTTATAATATTTTAATACTTTTAATAAAGTTATATTCAAGCTTATGTATTTTTTATTGATATTAAATGTATAAATAATTTCCAACACTAAAATGTATATAGATAATTTCCAATGCTAAAGTATACGTATACCCAAAAATGATAAATTTTTACAAGTGTACATTACAGGCTTTGCAAATCAAAACTATGTTTTTCTGATGATTTTTGATGCAGTTTGAACAAAGGTTAATTTCGCTCAAACATCAAAAACAATCGGAAAAAAACAGTTTTAATATATAACCTAACATAACCTAACCTAAAATTCCAAAATTCCTCAAAAGCCTGTAATGTACTCTTGCAAAAAAATACCCAAAAAATTAACAAGTTTAATATTAAATATGTGTTAAATTTGTCATGATATTTTTATTAGTTTTAACAAAACTATCACAACCACCTAACCAATCATCAAGGGTGTACAAAACAAACAAAACATCCTTACAGTTGACCTAACTAGGTATTCAATAATTTTCATGTAGGTTTCAATTAATTTTAAGCAACTTTTACCAAAAATGTGTTAGTTATAGCTACTGCATGTGTGTGTATGTGTGTGCGTATATATATATAAATATACACAAAACTAACTTTGATATACTGTACCCAACCAATAAATGCTTGATTAGGTCAACTGTATGCCCTTGATGATTGGTTAGGTCATCAAGATATTTTCATTAAAACTAATGAAAATATCACAACTTAACAAATTTAATACATATTTTATAAATGAGGGGTCACGCGTCTTAAGATACCTTAGCGCCACCACATGCAAAAACGTGTTTTTGATGGATATCACTATTTTCACCTTTCCTCTATCCCATGGTTTGGGTTATAATGACCTTATGACACTAGAAGTATGGTTGAAAACCTTATGAAGCGAACTACTTTTTTCACCTCTATCACCAGCCAAAAGTTCACCCAAAGTTTGGCATAAGAAAATCAAAAAATTAAAAAAAATATATATAAAATATAAAAATCTATTCCAAAAACTCATCATCATCTTCATTAGCATACTTAGAACTCTAATTCAGCCAAAAATGAACGTTCTAGCTCAATTAATAACAGAGATACTATTGCGAGAATATTGCTGAACTTTGGAGGCGATTTCTGGCGAATTTTAATTTTGGCACCTAGGTACCTTAAGACGCGGGACCCCTCAAATGTTTTTTTTTTTTTTTTTTTTTTTTTTTTTTTAAATAAATAAATAAATTAAATAAATTTCGAGCCATATTGTAAAGGATTACCTAGTTGTATGTTAATTAGCTCACTTGAGATTAATGTTTTGCAAGATTTTATTATGAAATATAGCCCGTGACTTGGATAACCTCGATAGGCCCCAGAGGCTTCAAGTTTTCCAAATGAAATATAATACCACTGATACTGGGCTTAGCCTCAATCTCACTAGGACCTACAATACCCTCAGTTCCTGGCCTAACTTTTGCATTAACCTCATTAGCTACACTGTCACTTGTTGGGCCAACTAACTTAGGCCTCCTAGGTTTTGCACTTGCAGCTTTATTAGATTTTGCCTGAAACATATCCTTAACCCCATCTGAACAGTTACTGCAAAACCACCAAATATTTGGTAACTTTACACCCACCTACTATTCTGTAATTCACCTAAATACTAAGATAAATAAGCTTAAAACTTAGTAATGAAGCTATTTATACTTCAATAACCACAATAAAATTAAATCTACATAATTAATTTTATAATCCTTTAATAAATTGTAAAAAAAAACTGGAGCAAGGAATACCTTCCACTTCCCCTTCCTACTTTGCAATGACTGAAGCCCAGTTCTTTACTTAAGGCTTACAAATGTGCAAATTTAATTTAATATAGCCTTCTAACATCAATTCAATATATTTTCTTGGTACTTTCCTGCAGGGCCGGTTTTAAGCCGATTAGACCGATTTGTTCAAATTGGGCCCCGCGCCCCGAGGGGACCCCGCGCACGCGCTCGAGTGTGGGACGCTATGATGAATTAATGAGTGTCCAGTGTGCACGAAGTTTCTTGTTACTGTGAAGGCAGTGAAACTATTCGTCCGTCCTCGTATATCTATGTTTCAATGTTTTATTGCTAATCGTTTGTTTATTTGTTTTGTAATTTTCAGTTTATCGTCGCCGTTTAGCTTTTTTAAAAAAAAGGTAATTTGTGGACGATATTCAAACCCTCAAACAGAAAGAGCGCTGTTAATGAGATTATATAACATAAAGCTTGGAATGTAAAGTGTTGTTGTTTGTAAATATGTCCAAATTGTTTATATGTCCAAACTGCAAACTTGAAGTGTCTTAAGCCTGCATGTAACAGAGAAACGTGGTGGTAAGTAGATCCTACATATTAAATTAACTAGTTTTTGCCTCATTATCATAGAGAGCATTTACATTTCTATTTACTAGAGTTTTTTCTTTTGCCCCTGCGCTTTTCTTCTTACTCACAGGCTTTTAAAAATCATGAAATCTTTTGCTTTAATCATTAGATGCATACATGCACATCTTTATTATTTTCAGTGCCAGGGAGTCTTTATTGTGAATGATTTTGTTTTTTGTTTTGTAATTTCAGTTTATCGTCGCCGTTTAGCTTTTTTAAAAGAAAAGTAATTAAAAAGCCCTTACATCATCGTCATCATGGCAAGCACAAGCAGAGATAGAGACAAAGGCGAAAGTATTGAGCGGCAATCAGAAACGAGCACTGGCCAAGGCTAAGGCAGCTGAAATGAAAAACAAAGAGGTGCTCTAGCGAAATTTCTTGTCACTCCAACTTTGAAACGACAACGGGTAGAGGGCCCCGCTAGGCGCTAACAATTTTCTAATTGGGCCCCGCACTTCCTAGCGCCGGCCCTGCTTTCCTGTTATCCCGGACCCCAGACTTTTTGCCAGTTGCCAGACTTCAATTTTGACACAGAATATTTTCGTTAAAATATCACGACTTAACCTAACCTTACCAACTAATTAAGTTAATTAAATGTCCGGTTAGGTAAACTGTACGCCCTTGATAATTGGTTAGGTTAAGTCGTGATATTTTCGTTAGTTTTAACAAAAATATTCTGTATCAAAATTGAAGTCTGACAACTGGCAAAAAGTCTGAGGTCTGGGATAACAAGAAAGTACCATTTTCTTTTATACATGAGCTGAAATAGCGCAATGAATTCTCAAAATACTTTTGATTCTGAATGAATTCTCAAAATACTTTTGATTCTGCAGACGACAAATTGTTCGTTTCTAAACTAGAGTTTTCTCTCTGACTTCGGCAAACCTCAAGTCAAGTTTGTTTTGACGAAAGAAACACAACAACTTAAATTGATCTGACTTGACTTTAAGACGCTTTCATAAATGAAAGAATTTAAAAATTGGGATTGGAGTGTATTTATTGTTTTTTATTGTATTTAATTTGGCCCTGAAGCTTTAGGCTTTACTGGGCTCTTAATTAAAAATAAAACAGTTATTATTAACTAATAATACATAAATTATGAATAAGAATTATTAGGGTATGTATTAATCTTAAATTAACATCATCGCTATAACAAATGCAAAGTAATTATTGAAGGTATTATACCAATACCACACAAAAAAAATCAATATTAGACACGAGATAAGAGATGCACAATCACGAGTAATGTATCTTTAATCTTTGATTACACACGAGAAATGAATAAACAATAGTAATGTATATTAATCCTAGCATTTTATTGGTATTCCATTATTAATTGAGATTTCAACTTTGTTTTGAAAATGAAAATGTTTATTGGCAGACTATAGTCCAGATGACAAATATTATTAATACAATGACAGTTCACATACTAAGGATAAAAATATATACAATTGATTAGAAATAATACAGTAATGTCAAAGTTAAGTGGAGCTACAGACAGACGTTTTCGTACCAAGAAGTCCAAAGCTTAGAGGATAAACGGCAGGACTCATGGATAGCTTGGATAATCGGATTGGTTGATTTTTTAATTCTTTGCATTAGACTGTATTGAACACGTTTTGATACCTTCGGGAAGCTCGGGACATTGCGGGTAGCAAACATTTGCGAAGCTGAGCATCTCGGGGGTAATTTATGTAAGAGTCTAAAAGACCTGTTGTACAGCAAATTTAGAGTTGCTGTCCGTATATATTACTGCAGAAAATACGAAAGAGAGTGTCTTTAGCTTCGCTTGTACAGAACCGAAAGTTCCTTATAGTCATATTCGCTTTAGCACAAAGGCTTCGAGATTGTTTTCTTATATCCGAGTCATCATTCAAGGAGCTGGTAATAGTTTGACCCAAATACTTAAACTCTTGTACTTCCTCAATTACTTCACCTTTCATTTTAAACCTAATATCAGCTGGCTGACTTGAGCTTTTAGGATGAAATTGCATAACCTTAGTTTTTGTAACATTAAAAAGGATATCATGTTTCTGCGAATACACTTCGCAGACTTTTAGTAGCCAATCCAGACCTTTAACAGAGGGACTTATTAACACCATATCATCGGCATAAACTAAGTTATTTCTCTTTGTGTTATCTATACAACATCCCACTTTCACAACATCCCACAACATGTGTTATCTATACAACATCACACAACATCCCACTTTCACCGAAACTCGAGTTTATAAATTATATAAATAATGTATATTTTAGCTGGTTATGTATGCTACTCTGGTAGCTCTATAAATAGTTTTATGTTAGTTGGCTGACTTGAAAGTGACGTTTTGCGGGATTTGATTAAGAACATAAGAAACATAAGGATAACTCAAAGCCACCAGGAACTTTCCAGGCTATCCATGTCCAAAATAATAATCCGACTGTACTGTACAAAGAACTCTAGCTATTTACAAGGTTTCCCCTCAAATTACTCTCAATTCCATGAGATTGTCATCCAAGTTTATGCAAAACCATTAGCTATTTACAAAGTTCTCATTCTTTGCTAGACAGTAATTGATTATAATTATAACACCATCTATTGTGGATTGTAAATAGTGTATATTCTTAGTTTAAGTTATGTAGGCTACTTTGTTAGCTCTGTAAATAGTTGTACGTTAATTAGCTGTCTTGAGATTGACATTTTGCTCAATTTTATTATAAATCGTAGCTTATGACTTGGATAACCTCGATAGGCCCCAGTGGCTTTATGTTTTCCAAATGAAGTGTAATGTAATGTAATTGGTTGACGTCAATTCGAATGCATGCAAGAACCCTAGTTCTACTATCAGTTTATGATGAAAAGAATGTCCTTACAACTACCCTATCTATGCCTGAAAACATTTTGTATAATTCAATTATATCACCCCTAATACACCTTCTTTTAACAGAGAACATTCCTAATTCCTTTAGTCTAGTATAATCTTTACTCCTCAAGCCAGGGGCAAGTTTAGTTGCTCTACGCTGAACATCTTCCAGCATATATCTATCCTGCGTAAAATAGGGAGACCATGCTTGTATACATTGAGAAATATAACTAGCCATAAATGACCTCGATAGGCCCGAGTGGCTTCATGTTTTCCAAATGTAATGTAATGTAGTTGGACGAAAGTAAACGGCTTAAGGTAGGCTTCGATTATGTTAGCCGTAGATAAATGCAAAAAACTTCACTTTTCTACGTGAAGGTCAAAATATGATAATAAAAACCCACTCTAATAGACAGTTTATTTCCACAACAGTTTCGATGCCCAGTGGGCATCGAAACTGTTGTGGAAATAAATTCTGTCTATTAGAGTGGGTTTTTATTAGCCGTATATAATACACCTTACATTAAAAGTTTATTTACTACCACCAACAAATATAACCCAACATTAATAACATTTATCGCATATATATAATAAAGCTAAAACATTTTGAAACCTTCCTTCGGGGGTAAAAAAAAAAAAAATGGTGCCAATAATCCAGCAGGGTTGAAGCACCTTAAACAGAAAAAACAAACAAACAACAACATCATTTATCGCATCGGCCCTAATGCGTATTATCGTTTCAACCTTTTAGGTGTGTTATTAATGCTATGTATATTCACATACTAGTCTGATTTAAAAAATGTTTTACTCTGCCAGATATATAATCAAAAGATTTAAGGGCCCACTGAAATTTAATGAATTCAATAGTTTTTTATATAATGTAAGCTATGATATTATTAGAAGCCAGTCATCGACATCGCAAATTTTTTATCGGAAATATACTATTTATAAATCTGAAGTTATCGGTAAGGAGGGTCAGGCATGTCCTGACTAACTGATTAAACCTCAGCTTCATACTAAGTCTTCCCTACCCGTATTGTAGGCTAGTCCCAAATCAGTTTCGGGTAAATATTCGTGTTAGCACATGACCTGGACTTTGGCATGAAAATTGGTTTTCCTGGTGTATTTCCCTGTTTTGTGCGAATCTGACTTCACTCCTTGTGCAAATGAGCGGTTGTGGCACAACCAAACCTAAAAAAAAACCACTGAACCTAACAAAAGGGGATATTCTAGCTAGGTGAAATGGTAAATTTATAGTTTCAACCACAACTTGGGTAATTATTCGTTTTTTGGTAATTATGTATTTTATCCTACTCAGTCATTTTACACACCAAAATACATTTTTCTAGTAGTATTTGATGTGATTTGTTCAAATATGACCTCCATTTCCGTCGGAAATGAGATCCAACAAAGTTATAGTACTTTGAAGTTTGGCTCATTTATTTTCAAGGGAAATGGAAGTCAAAATCTAAGCAAAACACATCAAATATTACTAGGAAAATGTATTTTGGTATTAATTAACCTAACCTAACCTAACCGTGGCTAAACGAGCCTAACCGTGGCTAAACGAGCCTAACCGTGGCTAAACGAGCCTAACCGTGGCTAAACGAGCCTAACCGTGGCTAAACGAGCCTAACCCTGGCTAAATGAGCTCTCGTCTGTATCCACCACCTAATCCATAATAAGGTAATACTCTAGGCTCGTTTAGCCAGGGTTAGGCTTGTTTAGCCACGGTTAGGTTAGGTTAGGTTAATACCAAAATACATTTTTCTAGTAATATTTGATGTTTTGCTTAGATTTTGACTTCCATTTCCCTTGAAAATGAGCCAAACTTCAAAGTACTATAACTTTGTTGGATCTCATTTCTGATGGAAATGGAGGTCATATTTGAACAAATCACATCAAATACTAGTAGAAAAATGTATTTTGGTGTGTAAAATGACTGAGTGTGATAAAATATATAATAACCCGTTTTTTGACCCACTCTCTCTTTATAATGAGAGCAAACGTTTCTGGTCAATTTTGAGGTGCTCTGCACGAATCTGCCACCTGTTTCCTGTGCAAATGCGTAGTTTTTGAGATATCGTCATCTCAAAAACCGCATTTGCACAGGAAATGGATGGCAGATTCGTGCAAAACACCTCAAAATTGACCAGAAAAGTTTGCATTCGTGCTAAACACAACCTAACTTAACCTAATCACCTAACCTAACCAGTTACCTTATTTTGGAGGATATAGTTCTGCAATTGCAGTAAGGAAGTGATGCAGAACTGTAGAATCGTCAGGATGTTCTGCCAGGAACAAGTATCGTGCGAAATATTTCCGGTAATGAGGATGCCATGTGCCCTTAAAGATAGAAACAGTAAATCCATACACACACGCTTATTTTTTGGATTTTTTTTACGGTACCTAAACACCTTCGAGTCTTGTCTTAAAATATAGGTAGTATTACATTTAGGGCAAATCACGGATGTCGGAATTATGCTGTGATTGGAAAAAACATCTAAACTTTTATCTTCATTGAGGCCAATAAGGCAGATTAGGTCTTCAAAATCAAGTTCACAAGATTGACACATCATAATAGTAGAATGAAAATCACCACACTAACAAAAAATAGAAAGAAGTAGGCAAAAGTAAGAAAAAGTAGCCAAAAAAAGCCAAGAAAAATCTCCAAAAAAGGTAGCCAAAATAAACAAACCCACCAAAATTTATATACATACATATTAGAAAGTAGAAAATATTTTTTTTTAAAAAGTATATTTTTTATACAAATTTGCACAAGATAATATATATATTTTCTTATTCAGTTTTGATTGGTTATTCAATATATATTGCTGTTATAGCTGGGTGTGACTAGGTCAAAAAATGAATATTAACTACAACTTGTTTTGAAAAATAAAAATTAGGTTTTCTGGTAGTTTCTGATATGCTTCATCCAAAAATGACATTCATTTTCATCGCAAATTACTCGTTTTTGTGATTCTCCCCGCCCTCATAATATGGGGGAATGTGTGGGAAATTGGGGTTGGGGGGGGGGATAAAAAACGAGTGATTTGCGATGGAAATGAATGTCACTTTCAGATGAATCACATCAGAAACTAACGAAAAACCTAGGAACCCTATACTGATCAATTTGTGATGCATGATCTTTATGGGGACTCTGCCTATGTACCCCAAGACCTATATTATACAAATGATAATGTAATAACATGTTAAGTTATGCACTTTTTTAGTCTTCATCTAGGGCACATGACAAATCAAGTTCTCAAAGTCAAAACCACACGAACAGCACATCATAATTTTATCATAAACACGACTAAACTGAATCCAATTAGAAAAAAAAAAAATAGCCAGAACAAAAACTAACCAATTAATTAAGTTGCAGAGTAGTGAAAAAATAGCTTAATCAGGAGAAATATTTTATGAAAAAAAGTCGCATTTGATGTCATGTCACGTCAAATGGATATTGTTAATTAAAATTTCAGAAGCAAATATCTTCATAAATATGATTAACCAAAAAAATTTTTACTTAAAGGAAAGGTTTTATTTATTATTCTCTATGCATTGCAATAATTTTTATTAGAAACTGAGGTGAGGGGGTCATTTCCATCGCAAATCACTCATTTTTGATCCCCCCCCTACCCAAAAACCCAGATTTCACAAAAATGAGTGATTTGCGATGGAAATGAATGTCATTTTCAGATGAATCACATCAGAAACCACTGGAAAACCTAATTTTTATTTTTTAAAACACATTGTGGTTGAAACTATAATAATACCGGTGAAATATGCATCTTGCCAAACTAAGTACAGTACCTTTCAAGGCTGAGATAAAGAAAGCACAATGAATTTTCCTCTTGGACTGCTTGTTGGTATACTTGTTATTCATTAGTTAAGAAATGCAACTTTTTAAGACACAGTAGAATGCGTGCTGATCTTGATGGTATTTCAGAGGATTAGAGCACTTTGGGCAATCTAGAAACAAATGTAATGCTCTATGCTACTGAAATATCTTAACAGTGGCTTTATCACTGAAATACTGCTTAATGATGATGTAATAGGAGAGGTCACGGTAATTATTCGTTTTTATACCCAGTCTGTTTTTATGATGATAAACTTTTCTGGTCAATTTTGAGGTGTTTTGCATGAACCTGCCATCCATTTCCTGTGCAAATGCGTAGTTTTTGAGATATCGTCATCTTGAAAGCTACGCATTTGCACAGGAAATGGATGGCCATTTTGTACAAAACACCTCAAAATTAACCAGAAAAGTTTGCTCTCATCATTTTCATTTAAACTAATGAAAATATCATGACTTAACCCTTTAATGACAGATGGTACCTTAAGGTCTACCAGAAATAATAATAATAAATTATACTATAATGCCTCGTTTCTCTAAATATTTCTACGTATTTATATATAGATGTCATTTAGTTGTCGGGAAAGGAACCCAAAATGTGTGTCATTTCAATGACTAGTTACTAAAATATTTAGTTTTCAATAACAATATAACCTATAAGCTTACGTTCTGGTAACAAGAGTGGCCGCATATGCTGTGGACTCATCTGTAAAGGGTTAACCTAACCAATCATCAAGGGTGTATAGTTGATCTAACTGGGCCTTCAGTTGACCTAACCGGGCCTTCAGTTGACCTAATGAAGCTAATATTGGTTATTTCATCTAAATATCTTCTGATCTTTTTGTATTAGGCACTCACTGTCACATCCAATCCTTTGTCTTCATTTAGGGCACATGAATCAAGTTCTCAAAATCATACAAATGGCACGTCATAATTCTTCAGAAACACCACTAAACTGAATCCAATTTAAAAAAAAAATAGCCAGAACAAAACCCAACCAACTATCATAATTAAGTCGCAGAGTAGCGAAAAAATAGCCCAATCAGAAAAAATATTTTATGAAAAAAGTATATTATAGCCAAAACAGGAAATATATTTTATTAAAAAAAGTACATTTCAACAAATTTGCACAACATAAGATATATATTTTCTTAGTTTTGAATGGCAATTCAATATATTGTACTGTTTTAACCATGCGTGAGTGGGTTAAAAGACAAATACAGTGGAACCTCAATATACGAACGCATCTCTATTTGAACAAATCGGTATACGAACAACTTTTTCGAGAAAAAATTGTCCGTGTATACGAACCATTCCCTCATATCCGAACTGAAAGAAACTGGTCAGTTTCTCTCCAGCCAGCGTTCTTTACCAAAGAAAAAAAATCAAGTGCTAGTGAATCCCCAGCATCTTCTAGTGCTACTGCAAAGAGACGGAAAAGAGACAGAACACCAGAAGGGGAGCTACCTGATGTTTTTATGGAAGGTGACTCCCCTTCCAAACAATAATCTCCCTCATCCACCCCACCTTCCTCTCCAGCTTCCACTTAGGCCATCATCACTCCTCAGCAAAGGTAAAGTTCAGGTTAAATTTTCATTTATTTGTATAATATTGCATTATTTATTGTTGTTACAGGTTTCAAGTATGATTTTATGCATGTAAGTCTTATTTTACAGGTTTAATTAACCAATATTTTTACTTAAAAATGTTTCGTAAGGGGTAACTTTTGGGGGTCTGGAACGGATTAATCCAATTTACATTATTTCTTATGGGAAAAATTGATTCAATATACGAACAATTCAATATCAGAACAACCCTCAGGAATGGATTAAGTTCGTATATTGAGGTTCCACTGTATTAACTGATGTCACAACTGGTACATACAATAGCCATGATGAATTTGGAACTGTCATTTTCTTCCTGGAAAATGCATCTCTCCATGTGCATGCAATTTATTTAATTTAAT
Source organism: Bathynomus jamesi (assembly GCA_023014485.1). Taxonomy (NCBI): domain Eukaryota; kingdom Metazoa; phylum Arthropoda; class Malacostraca; order Isopoda; family Cirolanidae; genus Bathynomus; species Bathynomus jamesi. Next base: position 1,251,965 of record JAJOZX010000052.1, on the reverse strand, counting down.
TGATACAAAAATTGCTTATATATCTGTTAATATCAATTTGTACAAGAAATACCATAGAAGAAAATATTTGGATTTAAATTCTACATAAGAAAAACCTATTGTCATCCCAAAATCTAGGTCATGTGCTAAAATTAATATTAACCTAGTTTAGATTTATTGTCTGTCTAGACTACATAATTTGTTTCATGATATTTTTTCCCTAAAACTCTCATCTGAGTTTCAACTGAAATTACTTGCACTCAATGCATAGGGTGAGAATTTGCAATGAACTCCTCACCTTAGATGAATTTTGTAGGCCTACTAACCTTAGAAATGACACAATTTCCATTATTTAGCAGTAGAAATTTTGGCTAATTAATTTTTTGGGATGCTAGATTTTGGTGATCTACCCATTTTATACTCCAGGCCAGTGGCATAGCTAGAGGGAATCCCCCCCCCCCCCCTCCCAAGTGTCAAAGATTTTCAGAAAATTTCTTTCTCCCACTGTTAGAAAATTTACAAGTTGTATTTGTACTTAAAAAAAAGTGCTCCAATTAATTTGTGTGTGTTTTCAATATATGGTTGTTGTAGTCACATTAATTTCTTTCATTATCTTATGCTGGGCAGTATATGATCCATTGTTACACAGAGTGCATTTTTTTTTTTCCCTTGTGAATCATTTTCTTTCATTTAATGGTAGTGTATTCTGCTTTTGTATTGAATTATTGAACAATCTCTACGGCAGGAGGGACTTGTTCCTCGGAGATGGACTTCATCTTAATGACGTTGAAGCTGTGCATTTAGGAAGACTATTTCATAATACTGTCTCTTCTTTTCAGGCTGCCATAACTCGAATGGTCCCAGCATAATTTCCATAAATTTCCCATGCACTCGTGAAGGTGTTGCAATTACAAATAATTTGAAGGTTCTACCCTTAAATGCTCATAGCCTACAAAATAAAATAAACAAATTTTTTTCTTTAATTGCTTGTAAAGACTGATTTAATTGTGATAAATGAATTGTGGCTTAGCACTAAAACATGTGACTTTGTAGGGAGTATCAAATTAGAGGTTATAGACTTTTTGTTAAAAACTGAATAGGTAGGCGAGGAGGCAGTGTTACGTTATATATCAAAGATAATATTGCGAATGTTATAGAAGTAAAGCACACAATTCCAGAACCGATAGATTCAACTATAGCAGAACTTAAATTGAACAATTTCAAACTTGTTGCGGTTATATATAGGCCCCCTAATCAAACAGCTGATACGGACAAAGCATTTTATCGTGAACTAAAGAGAATAATAGGTAGTGAGCAGGTTTTAGTTATGGATGACTTTAATTGCGCAAATGTGAATTACGATACAATGCAGGGAGATGTGGAAGGTAATCGTTTAATAAATTTTCTTGAGGATAGCTTTCTTATTCAAAAGGTTGGGGAACCTATGAGGTTGGACAGTATTTTAGATTTAGTAATAACTACGGATGATAGGCTAATCACTGATCTTCAAGTAATAGAACCATTAAGCAATAGCGATCACAATATGGTAGAGTTTGTCCTTTCAGTAAGTCACTCGAAACCAGCTAACTCGACTAAAATTCCCAACTTCCAGCACGTAGACTTTTGTAAAGTTTGAAATAAATTGTCACACGTCAATTGGGAAAATGTAATGGGGATCTCCAATGCAAAACTAATGTGGGAATCATTTGAAATAGTATTTAGGACTATAAAGAATGTGTACAGTACAAAATTAAGCATGCAAAAGTAAACAACAAGCCCTTGTGGTTTACTTCTAGAGTAGGAGACATTATAAAGAGTAGAGATAGGGCTTATAGGCTACATAAGTGTGATAAAGACAATTTGTGGTTATAAAATAACTACATATCTCTAAGGCATGAAGCGAAAAGTGTAATAAAAAAGTCCAAGCGCGAATTTGAAATCTCCATAGCTCGTGATGGTAAAGAAAACCCCAAGCAATTCTTTCAATACATCAACAATAGAAATCCAGTAAAAAGTGTCTTGGGGCTATTGAAAAATGTTAATGGAGATCTAGTTTCTGAAAATAAGGAAATGGCTACCATGCTAAATAAATTTTTTGTCAGTTTTTACTATAGAAGATGTGAGGGGTCGCTCGTCTTAAGATAGCTAAGCGCCACCACAGGCAAAAATGTGTTTTTGATGGATATCACTATTTTCACCCTTCCTCTATCGCGTGGTTTGGGTTATAATGACCTTATGACACTAGAAGTATGGTTGAAAACCTTATGAAGCGAACTACTTTTTTCACCTCTATCGCCAGCCAAAAGTTCACCCAAAGTTCAGCATAATAAGAAAAAAAAAAAAAAAAAAATATATACTGTATATAAAATATAAAATATGAAAATCTATTCCAAAAACTCATCAACATCTTCATTAGCATACTTAGAACACTAATTTAGCCAAATATGAATGTTCTAGCTCAATTAATAACAGAGATACTATTGCGAGAATATTGCTGAACTTTGGAGGTGATTTCTGGCAAATTTTAATTTTGGCACTTAGGTACTGTAAGATACAGGACCCCTCATGTAACGAATATCCCTACAGTCATAGACATAATACCTTTTGATAATGGTAATATTTTGGATAATATTGTGGTTAGTAAAGGGGAGTTAATGCGTTATATTGATAAAATGAAAATGCGTAAATCACTGGGGTGGATTCCGTATATCCCATACAACTCAAAGAATTAAAAGATAGCATTGTTGTACCACTAACAAAGATTTTTAATGCGTCTATTTCTGAGGGGTGCGTACCAGATAATTTCAAGTTAGCAAACGTAACACCTATCTTTAAGAAAGGCGATAAAGGTGCGGCATGAAATTATAGGCCAATCAGTTTAATGTCTGTTGTAGGTAAGCTACTGGAGTCAATAATTAGGGATTGTATAGTTGATCATTTAGAATTGCATAACTTAGAAATACACAGCATGGTTTTAGGCAAAACAAATCTTGCTTAACTAATCTTTTAGAATTTTTATCAGGTGGTTGATGTAGTGTATTTAGATTTTAAAAAAGCATTTAACACCGTACCGCACAAAAGACTCATTGAAAAAACTAAGGCTCATGGAATCATGGGTGTAGTAATAAATTGGATAGAAGAGTGGTTGCGAGGTAGGAAACAGAGGGTGGTCATTGATGGAGTGGAGTCGTGTTGGGCTAATGTAGCGAGTGGCTTTCCTCAGGGTTCTGTATTGGGTCCCTTGCTTTATCTTATATATATTAACGATTTAGATGTCGGCCTAGTAAGTACAGTTTCAAAGTTTGCGGATGACACGAAGCTGGGTGGTAGGGTGATTAATGACATAGATAAAGGTAAAATCCAGGAAGATCTGAATAAACCCGTTGATTGGTCAGCCACATGACAAATAAGATTTAACATCAATAAGTGCAAAATTTTACATATAGGTTTGCGTAATGGTGATTTTGCGTATAGTATGTCAGGGAAGGAGTTTTGGGATTTTTGTTCAGAGATGTTTGTTTGTTTCAAAAATAATTGAAATTTTTCTGATTGCTACATTGTTCAATTGTAACTACCGTAATTAGAATGATTTGGCATGTTGATTATTTCAAGTAAGCTGACTTATAAAACAATTCTTAAATTATGCAATGTGTAAATAAAGATTATGAAAAATTGAGAAGTTATTAAAAAGGATTTACCCCCATTGTGAACACTATGGGCAATTATTGGATCATTTGACACATTGCTCCAACCATCTTAAATTAAAGTTACAGTAGAATTGACCAAGTCTTTTTTCATTGAATCCAGTACCTACTTCATTATTCACTTTGATTAGTGAGTCATCAGATAATTTGCTTCTGCTTGGAGAACAATAGCCTGGTCTTAAATTTTGGACCCATTTAATAAATTCTTTATTCTCTACAACTACAAATGGAATATTTGCTGAAAAGAAAAATCTAGCCATTTTCAAATCTAGTTGTTCTTTTTGATCTACAGTTGTTCTAACCACATATGGCATTATCTGACCTTGTGTTTTCTTGGCTGGAGTAGAACGAAAAAATGGTATGGAAGATTCAGAAGCAGTTGAAGTGAATGAAGTCTCACTGCTGTGAATTGTAGTGTCATCATGAACCAGGCTTTCATATGATTTGCTTGAAGAGGGTCTACTCTCAAAACTGCTGTGTCTATGTGTAGGAGGAAGAGTTGCTGATGTAGCTGTATTTGTAAGCTCATCCACTTCATCAATACAAGCCTGTACCCATTTTTTATTGCATCAATCTAAATGATGTTTCACTCATTCTATATTTTTCAAAAATATACATCTGCAGTATTTGCACCAAACTCTATTTGGTTGGTCACTCAACATTTCTACTTCATCCTATTCAGTAGCTTCAAGTCTGCCACCAGTATGTGTGGGTCTAACTTTCTCTAGATGATGTTTCACTCAATTTTTTGAGTGATACTTTCTTTGCAATAATTGCATAGTACTCTAGTAGGCTGATCACTTAATGAAGTCACCTTGTCCCATTCGCTAGCTTTAGATCTTCCACCTCTATAACTCTTTGACATCTTAAAAATTTAAATTTGAGTTAGGTCTAAATAAAGCTGAAATCTGCTGTTAAGAAATAAAGGAAAGATCTAAAATTAAAATGGAGAAAATTCTAATGTCATTATCATCTCTCATATCTGAACTTTGTGAAATAAAGATGTCTTTTTAATATATATTGTAGATTAGATAAATAAATTAATAAAATAAGATATATTAGGCACTACATAATTATCAAACCTTTCTAAAAAAAATTTTCAACCCCCTAAAAACCCAGTTGGGTTGGGTGTTTTATGAAAAACCTGGGTTTTTGCCAACCCTGGTAGCACATCTATAAACATGTTAAAAATCAATTAGACGCATATGTTGATAGATTGGGTATAGTTTAAGGTAGTAAAATTAAAGCTTTGTGGTTCAGAACCCACATAAAATTGTAGGTCCCCTCTACGACCACGGAGGACATGCACAATATACAATTACGAACACAGTCAGGTAGACCAGCCATGAGTGGATCCTAGGGGCTTTGTTGGTCTGAAACATTATAACAGGTGTGTTATCATATACCGTATGTGTTCCTCACACTAATAGATTCTTTGTATTGCCTGTAAATTATGTTTGATGAGATAAATGACTGATAAGTGGTATCTCTTCCCCCCCCCCCCCCCCCCCCCCCCCCCCCCCCCCCCCCCCAAATTTCTAGCTACACCATTGCTCCAGACTAATCAGGGTGACTCTTAAGTTGAGTTAAGTTAAACTAGGTTAGGCAGTCACCAAATGTACAATCTGCTTGAATTTTCTGACAGTAATGCTTAAAGATTTTCCATAACACACACACAAGTGTCTAATGTGTCAGCCCAGAATTTTAACTCAAATTACTTGTCTGATGCATCAGGCAAGAGTTTTAACTCAAATTACTGAAGCTTAACATGTAGGATAAAAGTTTAAACTAAAATTTAAGTTTTGATAGAAGTAAATGAGAAATTTCTTTGTAGAGTGCATTAGTATGGAACTTTGGAAATATTGTGCAAGAATTTCACAATTTGGAGAGAGAATTTTACTAAAAATGGGAGCAGATTCTGCAGTCTGGGGGTTGTCATTCTAGGTTAGTTATTTTCCACATGATCAGCTTTTGGCCAATCAGAGGTCCAAAAAACTAGTCCTTGAAACTTAATATTTACCAAATTTTTTTAAAAAGTGCATTTTGTGAATCTTTCAAAATATTACAAGTAAAGATTTTAATATTGTACAAGAATATTTTTCTAAATAGGAGGGTCATGAAAATTTTGCAAATTTGGTAGTGTGGATATAAGTTAACCAAATTGAGAAGTTCAGCAGAAATTTGCTGATCTAATTCATTACTTTTCAAGCTTAAAATGGTGTAAAAGTAAAATAATTAAAATTCTAGAACCAGTTTACTTGTTATGCATTTCTTAATTGACTAATGAATCTTTTTAAGGCAGTGTAAATCTATTTCAGTACCATACCTTATGATTGTTAAATGCTTGTCCCCTGTTCTGTTTATTTTGGGTGTGTAATGGTAGCAGATGCTATATTTTTATGAACTCAATTATGGTCTCCAAAGTCGGTTGGAATCATTCTGAGTAGGGAGAATTAAATGCAGTTAAGACACAGGCATAACAAATATAATGGTGGGAAACTACTGAAAAATGTTGTGGTGTTTTCATTTATAAGATAAGTGCATAAAAAAAAGAGCTTGTTGAGAGAAGCATCTTGCTACTGCAGCCTTGGACAGTGAAGTGAAAGTTTAATATTTAATATTCAAAGGTATAAATTATGCATTGGCAAATGTCTTGAAATAGTGCCTCTAGTGGCAATCTTTTTCATATTAATAGTCTTTTAATAACTGAATATAATACAATACATTAGATACATAGATGTAAATTAATATATAATTCAATGAAATGTTAGAATTTAATGAGTTATGGTGCATAAATATTCTTTAATATATGAAACTAATAATAATTATAATTTTATCAGAAATAACAATAGTTATCATGTTAAATGGTTTTATTCTCATTGTACTTCAAGAAAACTATATGATTAAGGAATAATTAAGGGAAACCTGATGATGAATCAAGACATTGATGGGAAATTAACGAATTTATTGATAGATAAATGAATAATGTCGTGTAATGGGTGGGTTGAATATAAAGCTTTTTGTACTAGTTGGCTTTTTTTAATCTATTATTCACACTTTTATTTTTTAACATTAGATTGTTTTTTGTAGTAGCTACAGAGAAATTTCTGAAAATATATGCCACATAATTTGATATATGAAAGCTTAAGATGATAATACATGACACACTGTTGGCAATCATATTCTTATGACTTTTTTATAAACATGTAAAGTTATTAAAAAGCTGGTCAAAATTTAATTTTACTCTTAAGCTCTTTAAATTATTATTTTTTTTTTAAATGGTGAAATTAATAATGAATGAAGATTATTAAACCAAAGAAATAATAATTTACAATTAACAGGAGAGATTGTAATTTTGAATGAACATTTTAGTACAGGTTGTCCTTCCCTTATCTGGAAACCTCGTGATTAGAGCTGTTATGTAGATGGTCAGTGGGAAAGCTGCAATAGTCTAGCCTACTAGCCTATCAATAGGCTAGACCAGTGGTTCCCAACCTGGGGTCCACGAAGGTAGTACTGGGGGTCCGTGAGCTTTCAATATTTCGAGAGGTTCCAATAGAAATTGTACATTTACCCACGATAAGGGCACTTAGGCTAAAATTTCAAGTTTCCTTGCTCTTGGCTGGAATTATTAATACTTTATTTAATAGGCTGTATTTTAATTGCATACTCTCTTATATGTCCTTTATTTGATAGTGAAAAATGAGAAAACGAGTTAATTATTAGTTAATAAAAACAGTTTGTTTGGTAGATGGAATCTTTCAAAAACATGGGGTCCGTGGGAAAAAAATAAAAATAAAAGGGGTCCTTTGTGGTGAAAAGGTTGGGAACCACTGGGCTAGACCACTGGTGCATTATACACAGTTTTATACTGTACACATTTTACACACACCAAAGTAAATAAAATGGATAAATAAGCAGGATGTATCACTGAATTAATGACTAATAAATAAAATAAAAGCCATTACAGTATTCCCTCGAATATCGCGGGGGTTACGTTCCAGAACCCCCCGCGATAGGTGAAAATCTGCGAAGTAGAAACGATATGTTTATTACGTATTTTACACCTTTATAAACCCTCCCCGCACTCTTATAAACCTTTCCCACGCTCTTATAAACACTTTCTACACTCGGAGTATGAAAGAGACTAACAGTATTTTAAAAAGAAAACATTTGTATATACAGTATTTTTTAATAATTTTACCAACATTAAAATTTCGTATGGGTACTCACCAGCGAAGATACTAAAACTTGAATGATGACGATGATGATGAATTAGCTGTGCAGTACTGAACGATGATGAGATGAATGTACTGCACAGCAAAGAAGAGCATTACATCTCTTCTAAATGAATAACACGTGGAAGCGAACTGAGCAAGGTGAGATGCTGAATGCTTCGGTAGGCTGCAGATCGAGATGCGACGAACGCTAAGCCAATCAGCGCCCAGGATACTGAACAGCGTGCTCTGATTGGTCGCGTCTCATCCATCGGCCAATGGTGTGCCGTGTACGGTATCATATAGGCAAAGTAGCTCAAGCAGCACAAGCTTCGCTGGTTTTCCTATCTCGCGGTTCTTTGTCAACTCAATTAGAGTACGTATTTTATTTCGGCTAGAAAAAACCGCGCGTAGGAAGAGCAGCGTTCACCGACAAGAGTGGAGATGAGACAAGGCGAGTTTCTTCATCGACTTCTAGAATTGCAAATTCCGTCCAATTCCAGCGCGTGGTCCCGCTTTCAGATATCTCCCCCCCCTGATCCTTTTAGAATTGGACGTCTCTTGTTTTTTTTTTGCCATTGGAGAGAGAGCGGAACCATTATAGCGTGCTGCCCTGTTGCATATTGATTGATGCAATCCCTTGCATTCTAGCGAAGTGAGCAGGAGAGCTGCGATTGAAAATTGAAATCCGTTGTCAGCGTGCGGAGTGTCATCTAAACAACGTCCAGCAAACAAATGTACTGATTATTATCTAATGAAATTATAAGTGAAAAGGGTCCGATTATTGCCCATATTTGTTGTGTTTTTTCATGAAATAGTATGTGCGCTCTTGGTCAGTATTTTATGTAAACTTTTTCTTATTTTTTTTTCTATGATGCCCTGATAGTAACTGTATAACTATACAAATAATTGTTTCAAAATGTAAAGCGATCGTTGATGAGAAATCGCGGGAATAGATTGTGAACTTGGGATTTGTGTAGCCACTGTAAGAAATTTTCTGTTATTTTTTTTTGGCATGTATAGATTAGTTACAGGTTGTAATTTACTTATTAGAGTGAAATGTTATTTTAGGCAAATGTGAAAAATTATAAAATTTTCGGTTTTTATAATATGATACAATATATGTATGGGAATTGTCATTCTATTATTTCTTGTCTATTTCTAAACTTTGAATAAGTGTTAAAGTAAAAAAAAAAAAAAATTGCAAAATATATAAGTTTGTTGAATAAATTTATTGACATTGTAAAACGATATTAATAAGTTTTCCTAATGGAAAAACTTATTTTCAAGGGGGTGATGCGAGTGTAGTAATGCTTAGTTAAGAATATTAAATTTTGTTTAATTAAATAAGATAATGTTTAATGTAAATCATTTACTAATAATTATGAAACTAATTGTTTAAAATGGGTAGGGTTGGTAATCCTAAATAGGCCCGGAGAGTGGACTATACCTATAACGGTTTTTCAGTCTTGAGGCAGAACGCGTTACGCGTAGTTGGGCAAAATGTAACGTAGAATAAATAAGTTGTGTGTCTCTCTCCGACCGAAATATATTTAGTAAGATTTCATACTCGCATATCCCCTAATTAACTAAACCACTTTCGAAATTAATAAAACGTAATAAGTGTTAAATAAGAGTATTAATACCCTCCCCCCCCTTCGTTTTGTAACGGTCTTTTAGAGTCAGAACTCGGCGTCGCTACCGGAAACTATACGAGGAAAGTGATAAATTAAAGAAAGAGCAATAGAGATATAGTAAAGTAGGAAGAAGCGTAAGAAAATAATGAAGAAAAAGAAATAATAAAAGCGTTCACTACAACCGAGTCCGCGAAATGTGAACCACGATATGGCGAGGGACTACTGTACATTGTGTATTATGGGTAAAATAAATGTGTAATGAAGAAATACACACAACACTAACAGTTGCTGTTTCCCAATGTAGACAAATAAGTTTGTGGTGGGAATGATTGGCACATCACTGACCAGGACTTGGGTAATTTGTAATTGATTGTAATTACATTTTTTCATGTAATTGGTAAGTGATTGTAATTGACAACCTAAAATTTAATTGTAATTAATTACACTGGGGAATTAAGGTAATTCATATAATTACACTCAATTACATGAATATTAAAGCTAATGGGTCATACTTCGTTTAAACTACTTGCTCATCATACTTCAGGGAGCGTTCTTTTGAAATAAAATGTTCCATTTATTTCAAATGTTCCTAACTAAAGTGTTAGTTTTTTTTTGCCCTTATTATTTTGATAAAATAAATGCCAGTTCTTTTGTTTTGTATTAGTATTTTTTGAGTAGTACCTTATTTTTGGTTTCATTAGACCATATCACATATGTTCAATTGTCCATAGCAAGAACTGCTTGATGAAAAATACAGTTCCATTATTCCATACAATGTTAAAAAAAAAGAGTACATCTTATTGAGCTAATATTATCTAGTTTTCATTCAAGATAATGGCCAAAACTGAAAATGGAACTGAAATACTTACCGTGGGTAGAAAAGTGACAAATGAAATACGTAGTGTGTATTTATGAAAAAAAAAAGTTTTTTTAAATTGTAACTAATTACGTTACTAAGTAATTGTAATTAAGTATTTTGCCATCTACTGTAATTGAGAATGTCAAGCAATTGTAATTAATTACATTGACCAAGTAATTGCTCCATGCCTGCCACTGACACCAGGCAGCCAGCCAGACAACTATGTGCTGCTGCAGACTGTGCCATTAATTCGGAGTTTTACTGGATAACACTTTTTCTATAACAGTGCTCTTATTTGAGAGTTTCTGGATGATGGAATCACAGATAAAGGGGGTTCAACTTGTATATACTAATGGAGATGAAATGGTGTTAAACAGAAGTAGGCTATATACTGCATATAAATGAACAAAAGTGAATGAACATGCAAAGATTATAAGCATATAATTAACTTTATAAAATTCTATTAAAATGATAGATTATCTATGTATTGCAACCATAAAATGCTTTTAGGATTACAATCTAGAGAGGAGTTAGACTGCATTACAATTATGCAGGAATGTGTATCAATACATAATGTTGTAAATCATTATAAGTGAGTAAAAGGCAATATAGAATTTAATAAGGATTTATTGAAAGTGAAAATAACAATAAATTTGAAAATTATATCAATGGGAAGTTACTGTGATAATGGTTGTGAATGTGATTGCATACCAACAGTCTACTGGGACTAGAAGGGCATCTGAAGGAGATGCTTCATTTTTTGGAAAACAAGAATGGATGTACAGTAAACCCTCAATTTAATGGACCCTGATGTAATGGATTTTGGATTTAATGGACCGGACAAATAATAATACAGTACATTAATAATTTAAAAAAATAAAAAATTAAAAAATCTTAAACGCCACACCATGCGGTCAGGTTGTATACAGTGTTTTTCTGTGATTTCTGAATTGTGACTTTATTTATTAAATAATTTTGCAATCCTTACAATTCAAAATGGCATCAAGTGATAGAGGAGTTAAAAGAAAGCGTGTGAACTTAAATGTGGCACAGAAATTAGAGCTAATTGAGAAATTAGAACAAGGCGTCTCAGTAGCATGTGTTTGTGAAATTTATGGCATAAAAAAACAAACTGTTTCTGATATCCATAAATCAAAGGCCAAATTGCAACAGTTTTCTTTAAAATACAGTGTTGATAGCTCTAAATGTGGTTCTACAGTGGGGAGTAGAAAACACATGAAAGTTGCGCAAGATAAAAACTTAGAAGAAGCTGTGTATAAGTGGTATGTTCAACAGAGATCTAGTGGTGTTAATGTACGAAGTCTCATATTGAAATCTGCATGTGAAACTCTTGGAAAACACATGGCCCCCCTAGGTTACATTCGATTTAACAGACTTTCGGCATTAATGGACACACCTTCCCCCCTATTAGTCCATTAAATCAAGGGTTTACTGTATATGGGAACAAGCAACCATTTGTAGCAAAGGGGAGTGTGCCCGAGGGGGAGCAAATTGGTACACTTGCGATGCAACCATATAAAAGTTATTAGTGCTAAAGCTTAATTTTAGTATTGAAATGAAGTGATATAACTATAAAATTAAAGTAGGTAGGTGCATTTAATTTTTAAATAAATTTTTCTCTGCTAGTAGTATGTTAGGATGTAGCTATAACATATAGTATACTTATTCTCTATTTTTCTGAACTTTGATGGTGAGAAATAATAAAAATAAAATTATCTTTTCACCCAGACTAGCTCTAAGTATCTTCACTGCTCGTAGAGACATTATATAGAAGAATTGTTCTTCATATGTTTTCAAACCTTCACTTGCTCTGGTTGCATTAAATGCAGGGCTCAACATAAACTGTTTCCCTCACCCACTAACTGTGTGGGTATGGTACTCAGTAAAATCCCACCCAGAAAAAAATCCACATGCCTGAAATTTATAATGCTTCCACATCTCAATTATTCTGAAATGGAATAATAAAGTGATCAGAAAAATGAAAAAATATTGGAACCAAAGCAAAAATAACTGAAAATTACATACATTATTAATTACAAAAGAGAATTACACACATTCATTTTTTATAGTTTTTAATAATTACTTTCAAAATCTACCCACCAATGGGGCCTATAACTTAGAATTTGTACCTGCCTGACCCAAAATGGTGGGTGTTAATTTCAAGCCCTGTAAATGCCTTTCAGAATTAAACAACCTAATGGATTACCCATCATTCTGTCCTCCCCCCTCTAATATTTGACTGAAAACCCACTTTTTTAAACTGATGATTCCTAAATCTAGGAAATGCAAGTTGGCAGAAAATTCCAATCTCTAATATGTAATTAATTAAGATTTTCTTGATATAAAATATCTCTAACTGTTAATCTCAGTGTAGTGTGGTAGGCTATGCTTGTGTTTGAGTTTGTGCAAACTCTGCCAAATTCTGAAAACTGAACAAAAAAAACTGCAGGTTCTGTCTAGGTACAGTATTGTTTAAATCTACGTTATATTGTATTTCAATTAAGGAAAAAGAACCTAAGCAGATAGAGATAAAAAAATTATTCAAGGTTTTTAAGTGGTGAAACTACGATATTATCCCAATGAGTCACCCTTCACTTTCAGCAGCTAATCCGTAAATATGAAATGAATGTTACTCATACAGCTTTTCTTTGGCAGTCTTAATAGTTTTTAGTTTTTAATGTAGCTACTCTCTTTATTTTTAACCAGGTCAAACGGATCGCGATGGAATCTGCCACTTTTCAACAGAAGCTCATCTTAGTGCACCTGAATTACGACCTCTTTACCTCGATGCTCAATCTACCACTCCCCTTGACCCGAGAGTCTTGGATAAAATGCTTCCTTACTTCACAAATTATTACGGGAACCCGCACTCCCGTACGCACGCTTATGGCTGGGAAAGTGAGGCAGCCATGGAAAAAGCAAGACAGGTGGGTCAGACTAAAAAGTTAAATTAAAATTGTCCTATTTTAAGTGGTTGGGTTGTATTTATTGTATTAATTTATCTACCTATTGAAAAAAATAATGGTAAACCTTTTGAATTCTGTATTAATCTTTCTATAATAATATAATCTACCAATTAACTGTTGGCTATAGTTTGTTTTGCTAGTTTTTGTTGATCACCCAGTAGCTCAGTGGTTACGATATTGGGCTTTGGCTGGTGTGGCTTAAAGTTCACTTCCAGCTGTTGGTATTGGGTTGGGTTGGAAAACCTTTATAATGCTTGGGCTCAGGTGACCCTTGGGGCACACTCAACCCCACATAGTTTGGAAAATGAGCTCCCTGGATTAAAAATAGTTTCACTATATTGATACTAATATAGTCTTAAAAATTTAGGAAAAATTTAGCTATATTACTTCTGAAATATCATAAGTAGGCTTACCTTCAACTAGTGTGTAATATTTAAATGTATGGTAACTTAATAAAATTTGATATATATACAGATCATTTACATTTCATTTAGAAAAACATGGTCACTTGGGCCTTTTATAATAAAATTGTGCAAACTGCCAGTCTTAAGTTGGCTAATTAAAATGCAACTATTTACAGAGCTATCAAAGTAGCCTACATAATTTAAGCTAAGAATGTATGTATACTATTTACAACCTACAAACTGTTTCGTTTGTGAAAGTGTCCAAATTTTTCTTAGAACTAACTAAGGTGCTACTATTTACCACATCATATGGCAACACATTCCAAAATTATCAATCGTTTTAAACATTTCATTACAGATTTATTTTCAAGGTAAGCCAATTTAAGGTAAAACCAGTTATAAATTGACCATTTGTGATTCAGTAGCTTACATTATGGTACCATAATGTAAATAGTTGTAGCCTATGGTTGGAATTTGATCTTTGGTTAAAATTGTAGTAAAACTTCATATTGTATGACATATGATCTACACATTTTGATTTTTATATTTAAGTTGACTGTGACTGGACTTAACATTATTTAGGGACTAAAGCTGATGGGTTCTTCAACAGCTATATCCTTTATCACTGGTTAATCTACCATACAACATAATACTTGTGAAATAACTATTAAAATACTAACTGTAGATTAGTAGCCAAGTAAGATGGCTATCTATATAAATTATAATTTTCTTCAGCAAGTGGCCACTTTAATTGGAGCAGACAAGAGAGAAATTATTTTTACCTCAGGAGCAACTGAGAGCAATAATATTAGTATTAAAGGTGTTGCTCGATTCTACAAATCTAAAAAGAAACACGTGATAACTACTCAAACTGTAAGTTTCATAATTTTTTTTATTTATTATCATGTATTTTTACTCGTTTTAATTTAATACAAGGTCTTGGCCTTTCAGAATTCTCTTTCAAATTGGTACAACTTTAACTGCATTTTGTAGCAATTTTTTACTTTTGTCACTTAGCCACTTCTTTCAAGGAGGTTTTCGTATATCAGTTTTTGTTTGAATTTGTGATTTATTGGTATTGCGAGTAATCAGGTCTTTTTATAAAGACATTTGAAATGTACAAGCACTTGTGTACAAAAGTTTTTTGAAGTTTTTCCTCATTAGATTAGGTAAGCCTTACTTTGCTTTAAAATCCAGGAAATTGAGTGCAGTGGCTGATACATTATCCCAATAAAGTATTCCTGCAATGTGGTTTTTATGTGGACCTTTATTACAAACTTAATAAAGGTCAGGTACCATAGGTTGAAAAGTAACCTTAAACTTAATCTAATGTCCTCCTTTGTGTTAATGGACATAGGAACACAAATGCGTCCTTGACTCGTGTCGTGCTTTGGAGAATGAAGGATGGGATATTACATACCTTCCAGTTGGAACAAATGGTTTGCTCTCTCTCGAGAATTTAGTAGCAGCTATAAGACCAGACACTGTTTTAGTGTCTGTAATGATGGTGAATAATGAGATTGGAGTTACTCAACCTATTAAGTGAGTTTTTCTTATTTTTCTTGCTTTTTATTCGTGGTAATTATCTTAATCAGTGTTCCAAGCATTGTTTCACAGATGGTCATGATAATTAGAAAGTTAAACAGACAGAACAGAAGGTTAGAGAATAGTGAGTGGGTGAAGAATGGTGTAAATTTATTAATAATAATTGGCCTTATTTGTCATACACTACATATTCAGTTTTATTTAATTACTGAAGAGAATCTATTGTGTTAGTTAAAAGTTGTTAATTTATCTTTAAAAATATGCAGCATGATAATACAGATTAAAAGCCTTTTCATTTCTAAAAGTATTTTGGTGTTTATAAAATCTTTGAGTAGAAGTAAGTGATGAATATCAGAGTTCAGATATTTCTCTTATTATTAACAAAGCCTTTTAACAAATCATTAATCAGAGAAATTGGTCAGTTGTGTCGCGAGAGAAAAATCTTCTTTCACACAGATGCTGCTCAGGCCATTGGTAAAATTAAAGTGGATGTCAATGAGCAGAATGTTGATCTGATGTCAGTCAGGTGAGCACTTCAGGGACTTTGATTAGTTTTGAATTAGCAAAGTTTGTAACCATTAAATTTAAATCTTTTAGACATTTATCCTTATTTGGTTTTCAGTTCATTTGTTTATGTATATTTACTGATCTGTTAAGTTATTTTCTGAGTAGGCTATTGATTATATATATTCAATTGGGTTGTATAATAATCTAAATGTATGGTGACTGAACTATAGCTGAAAGTTATAACCACGCAAACCTTTCACCAGATTCGGTAGCTTCAGTATTATGTAGAATTTTTTTTTTTTTTTTTTCTTTGACTTCGTATTTTCTTGCATTTGCTTTGTTCTTGAGTTTTTATTTTCCTTTTTCTACCCCTCGTGTGTGTGTGTATATATATATATATATATATATATATATATATATATAATATATATATATATATATAATATATATATCGCAGTTTAGGAAGAAAGCTGGTTGAGAAACAAACTTTCTACAAAGAAATAAAATTGATCAGTAATGATTGGGTTTCGATTTTGAAATTTTTTCTTGTCACCACATATTTTTCTTTGTATAGTTTATTATCATGTATTATCAATTTGTAATTTTTTATGCTTTTTATAAGTTTTGTACGTAGTTGAACTTTTTTGAAACTATATCTGTACATAGTAAATACACAAAAGGTTAGTATTTTAAAACAAAATACATCTTAATTTTTTCTTTTCAAAATGTTTCAGTGGCCACAAGATCTATGGCCCAAAGGGTGTTGGTTGTCTCTATGTAAGACGAAGGCCTAGAGTCAGGGTTGAACCTCTTATGAGTGGAGGTGGCCAGGAAAGGGGAATAAGGTGAGCGTGTTTATACGCA
The DNA here is from genome assembly GCA_023014485.1 of Bathynomus jamesi. Lineage (NCBI taxonomy): Eukaryota > Metazoa > Arthropoda > Malacostraca > Isopoda > Cirolanidae > Bathynomus > Bathynomus jamesi. Next base: position 1,235,262 of record JAJOZX010000052.1, on the reverse strand, counting down.
CAAGGTCTAGTCAATAAATTCGCGGAATTGTTTGGTTAAAAATAATGATTTCACGAATTTATTGACCGGAGAGAGGAATAGATCATTTGAAAGACATTTCAGCCTCGCTTCTCATGAACCAAATGGCTAATGGTAATTTAAAACCCAAATAATGTTAGTGTTAGTCACTTGTAACTGCATATTATACACCTTTTTTACAATTCTGCCTTTATTCATTCTCTACATAACCCGACTACAACGTAACAGTGTACTCTCCTCCATTCTCAGATCTAACTTTTTTACTCCAAACCTCTCTGAACAGTCTCGTTTCTTATAGTCAATCTGTTACACCAATTATGTTTCTTAAATTATTCACTTCGACAGCAAACTATATTATACCAAACAAGCATATCACATCTATACATCAGTGTTAAGTACAGTAACCACACTTAAATGACTTCTCCCTTTCCATCTCAATTAAGTGGGAAACTAGTTTCCCACTTTATTGCCTTTCCCTCTTCTAACAATACTCTCGTAAACCACTTGCTGCATTAACACTGGAGCACTTCTTTCCTACCGAGGTTTTTGTTGCTCCCATGACTCGTTTGCCTTGCCTCATTCTACTCTCAACTTGCAATGTACTCGTAATTCTTTTGCCAGTCAAACACCAAAAGTAGTTAAATTTTTTTTACCTCTAAATTTTGGTGTATGCACCCACAGTATTACATGCTGACTCTCCTCTCTCAACAACAAAAACCCAACTTTTATTTACATTAGCTTTTTCATTCTTATTTTACACGCATTAATTTCAATATTAACAGTGAAATTATTCTGAAAATATAAGATGACATTTTTTACGGTGTAAGTGATTTGAATTTTTTGTATTTGGTGAAAGTATTGTAGTTGTGGAACTAGTGCTGAATCCTCATTACAGGACTTCAATATAAAAGTTAGATTGGCATAAATTTCTTTGTCTTCAGGTTAATTTACGAACCTATTGTGGAATCTTTGAAAGCGAAATTTTTTTTAAGAAGCATTTGAAGCCCATGGGACCGTCTGCGTGTCGAACTTAATTAGCTGTAAATTACGAATCCATTACAGTGTTGGTTTTATAAAGAATGTTTGTGGTTTATTAGTGTAAAAATTGAGGTCGAAAGTTTTTATTTAATGTTTGTTTTTTCTTAATTAAATTATCAAACGTATAGATTCTAACGTACGTATTAATCGCCATTAAATAATTCCCATTTCAAAGGTCAGGCACCGTGCCTACCCCTTTGGTAGTGGGGTTGGGGGCTGCGTGTGAGCTAGCGCAGCGAGAGATGGAGTACGACCACAAGTATATTTCGGAACTGTCGAACCGCCTTATCAATAGAATCTCCTCCGAACTCTCGCACGTTGTCAGGAACGGTGACTCCGAACACTCGTACCCCGGATGCGTCAACCTCTCATTCGCGTTTGTCGAGGGTGAGTATACGATCGAAGCAGAAAGGATTGACCCACTTGTCAGTAACTCTGCGTTAACAGTTTCTTAGCAAAAACTAAACATGGACTTCCTTCGATTCAGTTTTTTAAAGTGTAAATTGCTTTTATTATGAGGCAGTTATTTACAACTGTACAATTTAAGATTGTTCACCTTTTCTTCCAGGTTTCTCAACATTTTTCACTTTTAAATTATTTTTGCTGAAATTAGTGATGTACCGATTCCAAAATTTAGCCGATGTCGATTCTTTGCCTATATTTTCCCTTCCTAAATTTTACTAATCTAATGTGAAAACTTTCAATTTTCCTATTTCTACATTTCAAATTTGTTTAAATGCTTTTCTTTAGTTTCGGTAAAAGAGAACAAATTCTGGTGCTGTATATTGTGGAGTGAGCTAAAGTGATAAAATAATTTTATTTAGTTTCATAAGTTGAATACCAATATTTAAAGTACTGTACCGTAATTGATTTCCTTATGTTGAAGGTATTTTCTTTCTTCAATAATGTCAACAAAAACGACCTTTTCATTAAAATTTCAAGGTCCTGGTGGCCAATTTAAATAAAAAAAAAAATACTTATATATATAATTTGGGTTTATAAAATTACTAAAAGTCAACATAAGATTATTAAGTTGTACTTTACAGTATGTTTAATATATAAATTGTAGAGTAGATTACAGTAGTTCACAATATTTAGAGATTAGCTAGTTAGAGAAAATGTAAATTTATGGGCAACTTAACTTATTAAACTTTGCCTTTTTGAATTGAATAACTTAAACCTTTATTAATTAGTAATAAAATAAATACATTGGTTTTACAATGACAAAAATAATTGTGAAATTGGACTGTTTATTTTTTTTAAATTTGGCCCTTAAGCTTTAGGCTTTTTCGTGAATGTGAAATATTTTTATATAGTTACTCTATAATGAGTAAATTAGCATAGTTTTTTTTTGAGTGTTCAGTTTTCTATAAATAGATTTTGTAATAAACTTTATAATTTCAAATAATTTATAATAATCGGCTAAATTTGGCTGACGCCGATTCCCCAAGAATGCCCGATTCTGCCGATGCCGATTAATGGGTACACCACTAGTTAAAATTAAAATAATTTCCAGCGGAACTAAGTTATTTTATTATTGTGTAAAAGAATCAAAGAATGAATGAGCTTGGTTTGGCATTCAGCATTTTACAAAAATCAGTCCCTTTGTCCTCGACAGGGAAATCTTCGTATGAATCGGTTTTGGCAAATGAAAAGCGGCAGTTATCTCGTGTATTAGATATTCGATTTTTTTTAACTTTATAGATCATTTTCATCTCGATGTGTAAATGGTCTGTTGAGAAAATACTCAATTTCTAATTCTTTTGGTACAGGTGAATCTCTCCTAATGGCTCTGAAAGACGTGGCCCTCTCTTCCGGCTCCGCTTGCACGAGTGCCAGCCTGGAGCCTTCTTACGTTCTGAGGGCCATTGGTGCTGATGAAGACTTGGCCCACTCGTCCATCCGATTTGGCATAGGAAGGTTCACAACGGCGGAGGAGGTGGATTACACGGCTCAGAGATGCATCCATCACGTGAAGAGGCTGCGAGAGATGAGGTGACTTTTATTGATTTTGACTACCTTTGGAAATTTGAACTGCATTTTAGGTTTAAATTAAATGTTTTTCGTCCTAAGTTCAAGCGTTGTGCCCACTCCATAGAGAACAGGAAATAGGTGTTTAGGGGAATTGGTATGTCTGTGTAAAAGAGCAGTGTATTTGTACTGAAAGGCTTATTCCTCCTTCAGTGAGGATACCAACTTAGGAATTCAAACTTCTCATATCATAAAAATAAAACGCTTATGGGTTACTTCTCGAGTGACCTTCAATTAACATAAATTTTAATGATCTTTGACACTTTAGTATACCGAAACTATTCAGACCTACAGGGATGGGCAGAGAGTTGTTATTGTGCTTTTGAGGGCTCGTTAAGCCATTAGGTGGATACTTTTGGAAAGTATTAATGTAACTTTTCTTTTTTCAGTCCCTTGTGGGAAATGATACAGGAGGGAGTTGATCTCAAGTCCATCAAATGGTCCCAGCATTAAATCTCGTAATTGTGATAATAAATAAGTAAATAAACTTGGCATTCTTTATATATGTATATGTATTACTGTATATAAATTCTTTAAGACCTGTTTCATTAATAAAAAGAGCGATTTTTTATATATACATATATACACACGCACACACAAACAGTATTTAGTTTTTAAGGAATCCGTTACTTTGTAATAGACAACTAAATAAACCTCGTATTCGTAAATTGTAGCCGAATGGGCTACGTTTAGTAATTTTAGTGAGAAACGTTGCATTATATTTAGTGTAAGGGTCACTCTTGTCTACCTAACTATTATTAACTGCTACTTGTGTGAAAGTCTTAAGTTTAGAATGATTTCATGTTATTAGTTATATGCAGTAAGAGACATACAGGGTGTCCTATGAGTCCAGTCTCATAGGAAAATTTATTTTAAGTTAAATTTACAAAATACGTTCAAACTAAAACAAATGTTCGAATTGGTCTTGTTTTGGGACCTTTTTGGGTTGCAGGTAGAACAACTCTTCCATATTATCCATTGCGTGTTCTACCTGCAACAAAAAGGGTCCCAAAACAAGACGCCAATTTGAGCACTTTAGTTTTAATGTATAACTTTTGTAAATTTAACTTAACCCTTTCACTCACTGGGTAGACAATTGTGTAGCTGAAAAATAAACCCCATTGATTCTTATATAACCACACACAAAGGCAAATTTCTTTTTTACCCTATGTCATAATTCGTGAGCGAAAGGGTTAAAATAAATTTTCCTATTAGATCTGAGTTACGGGACACGTGTATTGTATATATATAAGTATTTTTGCACTGAAGATCTTACGATCTGAATTACTTAACTTAACTTTTCACTTGACATCAGGAAACAGATTTTAGTAAATTTTTGAAGTAATCTGGAGTTGTGCGTCTTTCTCCTGTAGTGTGTTTTTAATTAAAGTTATATTATTGAAATAACTTTGGTTTTCATTATGGTTTACGTTTCTCTTCGTACCTGATTCGATGTATTTATAGAGTCCCAAGAGTGCCTCATGTTGTGGCACTACATTTCGCCACATTTTGCTTTTTCTTTAAATATTTTCTCTTCCAGATATGAAAACAAAAATATAGGCGTGTGCGCGTTACATATTAAAAAAATTCGGTTAAATATCGGATTCAAGACTGAATTTTACACCTCAGGCAAGTTATTCAGTCGTTCATTCTCGTGAATCTTTAATTTTACCAAAATTTCGAGTATTACAGAATTTTGTAACTTTTCTTCCCGTCCCAATTCCATCTTAATGAATGAATAAAATAATTATTTATTCATCACCTCGTTTCTCCTAAAATGTTTTGCTAAATTTCAGTTATATATATAAGATCCGAGACTCCTATTTTGTGGGCCGCATTCGAATCTCTCATCTTCCGGCAATCATTTGAATGAGTAACGAGTAACATATCTCGACTTGACAGAAGTAAACGTCTTTGTGACGTTGGCTAGCAGTCAAAGATGGAACACGTGTGTGAATTTTTGTTACGAGCATATTATATCTCAGAACCAGATTAATTTCACAATTTATCTTACCCCCGCCCCACACGCGCGCGTACGTACGTTTAGCTTTCCTATAAATCCGGGACATTTACACAATCTAAAAACCTAGCAAATTTAACCAAACCAAATCTTGCCTAGCCAAGGCTAATCTTAATTATATCCCCTTTTTCATCATAAAATAGCATTTATGAAGGTAAACTACCGCGACACTGCTGATGTCATGATATGTACGTTCGTGCTGTGATAGACTGCGCGCATGCATGCACCCTAAAGATTTTTGAGATTCGCAACACTAACGATCACTGGGTGCATGTTTACAAATAATTTTGCTGATGACTGCTTAACGTTCATGACACCGTGACGGTTAAATTGCAGTTTAGCACTGAACTGGTGACTATTTTTTTTTCTAGTGCAGTTTTGTCTCCTTTCTCCAAATACGGAATCCAAATTTGTCACAAATAAAAATTTTGCGCCCGGCGGTGTTGTTGCGTTAGTGTTTAGGATCGACGGTGCTTCACTTCATCTTGGAAATCGCCCAACTCTACAAAGCTTAAAACGTAAGGTTTTAATATTGATAGGTCATATTAGGTTGTTAGGTTAGGGAAACTTCAAATAGCTAACTTTTTTATTTATTTGCGACAAATTTGGATTCTGTATTTGGAAAGAGGAAAGAGAAGAGAACTACCCTAGGAAAAAAAAAATGGTCACCATTTGGGTGAAACTGCAATTTTGCCTGTGGTTCACAATTTTTCTCTGTTCTACATAGGAATTCCCTACAGTGGTTAAATAAACTACAAAATCAGCCCTGCTACATATTTTCCTGTTTCCCGAATGTTGTGGCACATTAGAGAATGAATACATTGTGTTTACTCCATAAGGCAATGTTTTATAACTTGACGTGGTATCCCAAGTTTACTCATTCCTCGAGACGTACGTGTGTGTGTGATATACAGTATATAGTAACTCTGTTACTATATACTATACAGCAGTAGTGCACAAACGTTTTTGATGTAAGGGCCAAACCAACCATCTGTTTTATATGTAGGGGCCAGATATATAGATATTCTATTTTTTATAAATATGCATTTTTATAACCAGGGGTAATATTTCAGATTTTTCTTTGGGTAGCTACCGTTTTCATGTGAATTGAAAAGACCCGTGGGGGAAAACATTTGGCCCGCGGGCCAGGGTTTGTGCATCACTGCTAGCCAGCCAGCCACACCCACACTGGTCCTCATTGGTCAGAAATTTTTTTTATATGGAAATTCCTCCCTCGTGTCGCAGTGAACTTGTTTTGAATTAATTAATTAATTTTTTTTTTTCGTGTTAATGTCCATATTTTTATCTAGTTATTCTTCAGTTACTGTAACTTTGTTTCTGGCCTAATTCGCTACAAAATGACTTTTACTTCCTGCTATTGAATTAAACTGGACGTCAACTGCCACTGACATTTTCAAAACAAACTCCTAAAAAACTACTCACGTTCTACAGTCTCAGGATAGGCTGTCAAATCTGGCTATTGTTTCAACTGGAGAGAAAATGGTTATACGGATGATATTGATGTTTTTGTGTTTAGAAAAAGTAGGGAAAAATGCTGAAGAAGTCGATGAAGAAATGTCGAAGGATGCTGAAAAAAAGTAGAAAAGTTACGATTGTGTTAAATTTTTTTTTTTTTTTTTTTGTTAATAAATTTTGCTACTCAAATTTGATGTTCGCGTTTCATTAGTCCGTTCAAAGATAGGGGTTCTCACACAAATACCCATATCCATTCTCGAAGCAAATTGTTGGAGTGTTGATTCGTCTATGGAGAACGCTCTTCTCAGAGGAAGAGGACGTGTAGCTAGACAGAAGCCAATGCTTTCTGAAGTTAATCAGGCTCTTCTTTCAGCTCCGTCTTATCAGTTTTGGCACTTTTCTCTTGTACGAATTAACATTCAAGCAGTTCGCTTCCGTAGGACGAATGTCCGCATGGAGAATCTGTGACGTGGTCAGTCCCATTGGTGCAACCCAATGTGAAATTCGTTGATTGTGCCGTTAGGGTGTGGGCAGGCACTTGGCACCATGAAAAATTGACCGTGCGTTTGTAGAGGGACGTCTTGATTCGTAACTACATATTCATCTTCGATGAGAACCTCCCGCCTTTGTTTCAGAATGGAAAGTTCACCCAGAGGACATGTTTCAAGAGGATGGTATCACATACCCATTCCGTTGCTCTAAGAGGGTGTTCATGTTATTCGGGCAGGGCTATGTATAATGGTGCAGTGGTTAGCATTTTTTACTACATATCCATCGGCCGGGGTTCGATTCTTGTTGCTGACAGGCAGAGCGCAGCGCTCCTGTAGTTCATCTTTCCTTTAGTTAACGGATATCAGGTCATCCCATAAGTAATGTTTTTTAGATCGGAATTTGAAGGAAAAAAAAAACCAACAAACTTTTTAATCTAGTATATATTTTCCATCGGAATCAATGACACTCTGCCAACGTCCTACAAGCTTTTCAATGCCATGTTTATAAAATTCAGGCGGTTTTGACTGGTGTAGGTCATCTAAAGAAGTATACTGTTTCTCGTCAAGATAGTTTTGCAGACTCCTGAAGAGATGATAATCTGAAGGCGCAAGGTCTGGAGGATGTGGACGTTTTTCCCACCCCAGCTCCTCAATTTTTGCAGAAGTAATCCGAGCGGTATGAGGACGTGCGTTGTCGTGGTGGAACACGATTCCTTTCCGATTAACCAAAGAAGGTCTCTCTTCTTTTAGTGCAGTGTTCAATCGATCCAGTTGTTGACAGTAGACTTAAGCGGTGATTGTTTGGTTGTGTGGTTGTGTGGTAAGGTTTCAAAGTGTATTACACCACCTTTATCCCACCAAACACTAAGCAACACCTTCCGAGGGTGAAGATTTGGTTTTGCCGTGGTGTCGCTGGTTCTCCGACACAAACCCACTGTCGAAGGCGCTTAACATTCTGGTACAGTATCCACTTTTCATCACGTGTCACTAAACGGTGAAAAAACGGATCTCGGAGTTCACGGGAATGAAGAGCTGTGCTAATGTTTACCCGCACCCTCAGATTGTCGACCGACAATTCATGTGCACCCATTTTAACTTAGGCACTTTCCCGAGTTGTTGCAAATGTCGATGGATGGTGGACGGGGATGAATTGAGTTTCTGGGCCAATTCTTCGACAGTTGTTGAACAGTCTTCTTCAAGTGCGGCTAACAGCAGGTCATCATCAAACTCAGCAGGGCGTCCAGAGCGTGCTGCATCTGTCAAACAGCAGTCACCATTCCTAAACTTTTGAAACCATCTTTGACATTTCCTCACATGCAGAATATCGTTGCCATAAACGTCCTGAATGTTTCGCGTTGCTTCAGTAGCACTATTCCGTTTTTTGAACTCAAAGTATTATATGCCTGATATGCTCTTCTGATACCGCCATGTTTATGAGGGGTTCACAAAGCAAAACGCGTCTTCACTGGTCAAGGTCTGTAAAGTATGTAGCGAAACACGATAGATCTCCTCTTGGATATAACCATCGGAAAATTTATGCTTAAACCGAGTAGGACTAGTTTAAGCTTAATCTATCGTAAAAAACGACATTACTTATGGGATGACCTGATAGATAGATTCCATAAAACCCCGAAATGAAGTGATGCTGCAGAGGGGTCGAACACAAGTCGATCCTGAACCTGTTCAAAACCCAACCAAAAAAAAAAAAAAAGTTATACAGGGTGTCCCAGAATTAACTATCTATTTCAATGAAGTCGGACAAATTTTTTAAAAACACACTTTTATTTATGTTTATCATGTTTAATATGTGTTAAAAATGTATAAATTTCTAAATTTTTTTCATAATTTTATTTTCATAATTTTTTCATTATCTGGTCCAATGAAAGACCGTCTGAAGTCATAGAATGGCAAAGAGACTCCAAAAGTTAACGTGTGGCTTGGAATGACCAAATCCAAAATTTATGGCCTATTCTTCTTTGCGGAAGCAACTGTAACAGGTACGGTCTACCTTGATATTCTTCAGCAGTTTCTCGAACCACAGCTTCTTGATGATGGCATTCTTGATAATGTTGTGTTTCAACAAGAAGCATTGATCTTTTGGCGATAAACCTTTGTTTTTATGAAGCCCCATGCAAAGAAATCCAGGGGTGTCAAATCCGGAGAACGCGGAGGCCAAGGTCGAGGTCCTCCACGTCCAATCCACCGATTCGGAAGGCGTCTGTTGAGGTATTCTCGAACAATTAGAGCATAATGACATGGTGCTCCATCTTGTTGAAACACAACATTATCAAGAATGCCATCATCAAGAAGCTGTGGTTCGAGAAACTGCTGAAGCATATCAAGGTAGACGGTACCTGTTACAGTTGCTTCCGCAAAGAAGAATGGGCCATAAATTTTGGATTTGGTCATTCCAAGCCACACGTTAACTTTTGGAGTCTCTTTGCCATTCTATGACTTCAGACGGTCTTTCATTGGACCAGATAATGAAAAAATTATGAAAATAAAATTATGAAAAAAATTTAGAAATTTATACATTTTTAACACATATTAAACATGATAAACATAAATAAAAGTATGTTTTTAAAAAATTTGTCCGATTTCATTGAAATAGATAGTTAATTCTGGGACACCCTGTATGTATATATATATATATATATATATATATATATATATATATATATATATATATTGTATAATCTCAATCACAACTGAATAGAGAAGCCATAGAAAAATAAATCTTGGCAGTCATTCAGAACTCTGTTTACTCGCGTGTAAAACATGTAAACGTGCGTGTGGATTTTTTTCTACCTTTTTAAGTTCTTTAGCGTGTAAATGTAATAAATAAATTTGAGTTAATAAAGCCTTAGTGTGTTATGAACACTGATTAAAATACAATGACACTGAAGAGGACTTATGATGATCCGAGGTCACGCCACAACGGGAAGATTAATTAAGTCTTCTTGTTTTTTGGTTGATATATTTCAGTGTTTGCTTGTACATAGAATATGGTTGGCTGTGGGAAAAGGAACGCCTAAGGATAGAAATAATACAGTAATGTTAAAGTTAAGTGGAGCTACAGACAGACGTCTTCGTACCAAGAATTCCATAGCTTAGTATAAACGACAGGCTTCATGGATAGCGTGGATAGCGTGGATAATTGGATTGGTTGATTTTTTAATTCTTTGCATCAGACTGTATTGAACACGTCTTGATACCTTCGGGACATTGCGGGTAGCAAACATTTGCGAAGCTGAGCATCTCGGGGGTAATTTATGTAAGAGTCTAAAAGACCTGTTGTACAGCAAATTCAGGGTTCTGCCAAAACCTTTTTTTATAATTTACTCAAAGTTGCTGTCCGTAAATATTACTGCAGAAAGTACAAAAGTGTCTAGCTGCACTTGTACAGAACCGAAAGTTCCTTATAGTCATATTCGCTTTAGCACAAAGGCTTCGAGATTGCTTTCTTATATCCGACTCAAGGAGCTTGTAATAGTTTGACCCAAATACTTACTCTCTTGTACTTCCTCAATTACTTCACCTTTCATTTCAAACCTAATATCAGCTGGTTGCTTACAGCTTTTAGGATGAAATTGCATAACCTTAGTTTTTGTAACATTAAAAAGAATATGTTTCTATGAATACACTTCGCAGACTTTTAGTAGCCAATCCAGACCTTTAACAGTGGGACTTATTAACACCATATCATCGGCATAAACTAAATTATTTATCTTTGTGTTATCTACACATCATCCCACTGTTGCCTCATTAAGTGAAGCAATTAATTCGTCAATATACACATTAAACAACATAGGGAGAGCAAGGAGCCTTGTCTCACCCCGCAAGAGGAGCCAAAACATTCGGATAGTACATTGCCTCACCTAACGGTAAAAGATTAGTGGGAATACCAAAATTTCAATAAATTTAATATATATACACTACCAGTCAAAAGTTTAAGTACACCTACTAATTTCCAATGTTTTGCTACTTAGCTCATGACAAACTTCAAATGTAAACTTAACAGGTACTAGAGATGAATTTGCTTACCTGGCTTTCATATTGTATGCTTCAGTGTATCTGCCCTATGCAGTGTGTTGTAACACAGAAGCTTCTTCAAAATAGCCTTCAAAATGTGTTAATTTACGTCTAGCATGCAACCTAAAATTAATGCCATTAGCTCTGCATAAAGGTCCAAAAACAGTTTAAAAGTCTTTACTGGGTTAGTGTGTTTCTTTAGGAGTATGTTAATACAACTGTTCAGTTATTAACATGCGCTGCAGGTCTTTACATACAAAATCCTTGCAGAGGAGCTAACTGTGTAGTTTAAGGTATATTTCTGTTTCAAAAAGCAAAAATGGGTGCCAAAGCTCAGTTAACAACAGGAAAAAGACTTACAAAATTGCTGGCAGCAGCTTTCACAAGACTATCTTCTTCCTTTTGTTGAGCGCATGCCTCGAATTTGTTCCGCTGTAATTGCTGCTAGAGGCGGCTATTTCGATGAATCTAAAATTTAGACTTTGCTTTTGGTAAATTGTCCCGATTTGTTGTTATTTAAGTTCCCATGTTTGTACTTATGAATTTGTGTCATGATAACTTAGTTAATAAAAAAAAAACTTTAAACAAAATTTGAAATTTATGAATATTTCAGGGTGTACTTAAACTTTTGACTGCTAGTGTACATGGGAACCTTCTTGCAGGGCCGTTTCCTGGCATAAGCAGACTAAGCGGCCGCTTAGGGCCCCGCTGCTAGCCTGCTACTAGGGGGCCCCTAGACAGGCTCCCAGGTCATAGCTCAGTGGGCAAGAATAGGAATATAGCTGGTTATTATTATTATTATTGTTGTTATTATTATTATTATTATTATTATTATTATCGTCGTATTAATTAAAGTTTTTGTATGAGTAGGCTGACCATACGTACCGTTTTGAACGGGACAGTACCGTTTGTTTTATATTTCCTGGCCGTTCCGTCGTTTTAATAAAAATGTCAATTTTGTCCCGGTTTATGTACTTACTTTTTCATGAATACAGAATATTACATAACCCCCGTCCCTTTTTTGCCATCCCAATGTCCCGTTTTTGTCTCAAGGAAATATGGTCAGCCTATGTATGAGACAAATGTGATAAAACGGAGACAAACGAAACGTTTTGGTCGTTGTGTGTAAATAACTATTGTGAGATCTTATTTCTATATTATTTAACTTTATTCTTACCATATGCTTATACTTTCCTAAATGCTTAACTTTTCTAGTATTGTAAAACATTATTTCACTAATTTACTAATTATTAAGAGATTTTGTAACACTTTAAAACCTAGAATTATTTATGTTTTCAAGTTTATTAATTCTTTTCTCATCTTTTTCAGATAATGCGAATTTTGTTGGTTAAGACCTAAATGGTCTGATTATTTGAATGTATTTGATTAACGTTACAATTATAACAATTGTCATCATCATCATCATCATTATTTAGCAAATTAGTTGTGGTTAACTAGATGTGACTTCGTGCATCTTGGAAAATGAAACATTATCATCCATCAGGAGCTGAAAAACGGAAAAAGAAGAAAATAGAGGAGGAGAAGCTTTCCAGTAGCACAGGTGAGATGTGCCACTTGTATATTCTTATGATTACAGTTCAGGCAACTAGGTTAGGTAGACCATCAAGCTAGGCAAGTACTCAGGAATCGTGTAGAGTAAGCTAGTCTCTGTAATATTTATAATATTTCGAAATGTGAAATTTAATGGATCACATCACCTCAAATTCTGTTTACACAGATCAATTAATTATCAAACAAGATAAGAGTATTTTAGCAAAAATTAACAGAATATGTAATGTTATGTTATGTTATATGTTATGTTATGTTCTTCTCAGGAGCACTACTGAAATATTTGGAAAAGCCATCCTCAGCAAAGCCTGATGAGCATCATGAGCCAACAGCAGGACCATCCTCTATGCCAGGGCTTCTCAAACTTCTTTCACTTGCGACCCCTTTGGATCAGACAAATTTTTTCGCGACCCTTCACTCAATGTCATAAAAGCAATAGGTACTAACACTGTATATTTATGAAAAAATAATATTTTCAAATATTTCTGCGACCCCCAATAATATTTACGCGACCCCTAGTTTGAGAAGCCCTGCTCTATGCAACCTCAAACACCACTAGAAGTAGAGCCTGATGAACCAACAAGTAGCCCATCTTCTGTTCAGCTTCAAACACCACACACAGGCATTTCTACTGAGCAACAAGAACCAAGATCTGCTCCACCGCTTGATCCGTATGACTGGCCAGTTGTCCTCTCAGATGACTTGAAGACAGATCTGGTGTCTCGAGGACCATTTCAAATCAGTCCAGATTTCACATTCCCTAAAAGAGGACGGTAGAAGCTTTTATCACCATTACATGTACAGAACATTAATTAATGGGGAACAAATAAAGCGAAGCTGGCTGATGTACTCTAGAAGGAATGATGCTCTTTATTGCTTCTGCTGCAAGTTGTTTTCAAGGAAGTCGTACAAACTAATTACGGATGGACTTTTAGACTGGATAAACGTTGGTTCGCTTCTGAAAGGCCATGAAAATAGTTCAGAACATGCAGATAACATGGCAACATGGAAGGATCTGTGAAAGTGTGAAAAGCTCTCTAAGATACTGAGCTCTGGAGCTGACTCTGACATTGATGGAAGAGAACTGGCCCTCGAAATTAAGAACTTGCCGACTTTACCTTCACACAACATGACTACATTGGAGCTTCTCTCCTTCATTCATCAGAAGCAACTGGAGGAACTATACCCCAATCTCTGGGTTGCACTAAGAATTGCCTGCATTCTACCTGTGACAGTAGTGTCAGCCGAGAGGAACTTCTCTAAGATTAAGCTAATCAAGAACTACCTCAGATCATCAATGGGGCAGGATCGCCTCAGTGGCCTTGGCATCATAAGCATCAACCAGGACGTTGGCAGGGAGATTTCATATGATGATGTTACTGATGATTTCGCCCAGAAAAAATCTAGGAGGCAAAAATTTTGAAGATACAAACTGTTCTGTATAACTGTTAGCTATTACACGATTGTATCGTAGATTTAGTAATTGTTTGGTAGTTGATAATTGCATTATTTTTTTATACATAGTTCTGTGTCATTTATTCTAAATAATGTATAAGCTAATTTTCAGGAATTTCATGAGTATTTTTTCTGTTTGTCTTCTGAAAGTACATATTTGTTGTTTTGGACATAAATGTTTCATAATTGTTTTTTATTAACACAGCCATTTTTTGTATGTGTGTGCTGAGGTGATTTAGTAAGGCGTGAGTTGGTGGATGGAGGGGTGGGGCCTCAAATGGGTATACTGCTTAGGGCCCCCTATGGCTAGAAACGGCCCTGCCTTCGTTTTTTTTAAACAACATTGTGGTTCACTATCATATGCCTTACTTATATCTCGGAAACAGCTATAAATAGTTGAATTACTATCAGTGTATTTAGATATTATTTATTTAAGTACATAGATACACAGGTGAGTTGGGTGGGACCTTTTAAAAACAAACTGATTAGGAGATGTCCAGAGGTAATCATTTAATCGGAGTAATAAGTTTTTCTAATAGTTTAGAGAAGCAGGAAGCGATAGCTATAGGCCTGTGACTATTGCTGGACAGAATGTCTCCATACTTATTTTTGACCAGGGGCAAGATATATACCCTCATGACCTTTGCTGAGATATCGCTATGAGCAAGCATGGCTGAGAGGAGCAATGATATATGCAGACATACTATGTCATTGGCATATTTTAAGTGCTCATTCGCTAGGTCATCTACCCCTGACGCAGAACCAGTCTAACTCTTTAATTAACCTCTTGACTTCAGGTATTGATATCAAAGTATTTTCCCTTGTCCCTCCCACAATCGTTTCGCTGCAATCTATCTTAAGATTATCCCTACTCACACTGTTAAGAATGTTATAGTGGTGTTTTTTTCACAGCTTTGCAATTTCATCCTCCCCCGACACCCCATCGATTGTCGGGGGGAGGACACCTTTGACACCCGTTTGATTCTTAACAAATTTCCAAAATTTGTTATTATAGTCATTTATGCGAGCTTCACGGGCTTTTCATGCTCGAATAGACTCTTGTTCCGGTTTACATCGCCTTATGTCCGTCTTACACTGACCCCTACTTCTACACACATTCATGTATACTGGTCCTAATCTGGGTCTACCATGAGAGCACCACAAATCTTAGGCCTCTTTCAATTCCCCCTTCAGGGGGGCAATAAAATCATTCCATCCAGGAATACTCTTAGTATGATAGTTGTAAGATTTAATCAGGAGGCTTCCTGCTTCTTAACAGGGATACTATCTTACTATAATACCTATCTATGAGTTTAGTGATGAGAGGAGAAAACGAGCAATAAAAAATGAGGCACCTCCCAGGAATCGAACCCGGGATCATCCGATTGCTGGTCAGATATGCTAACCATTACACCAAGAGCCTCCACATATGCTAACCCCCATGGTTAGCATATCTGACTGGCAATCGGATGATCCCGGGTTCGATTCCTGGGAAGTGCTTCATTTTTCATTGCTCGTTTTCTCCTCCTCTTGTGCGGACACTCTTCTAAAAGTGTCATTCTTTACATTATGTATACTGTGTCGTTTGCAGTTGAGATGAAAATTATTTCGCGAAAGTAACACGTGAAAAATATGTATGATGAATAAAACCACGAAGGAAAGGAAACAGAATGGTGCTCAAGCGCTTTCGTCTAATGACATCCTCAGGAACACTGAATTAAACAGAGAGTTCAAGACTATATACAAAAATTATACATATATATATACACACACATACACATATATGTATATATACATACATATATAGAAATAAAAATTGTGGGAGGAGCATACAAATATGTAAGGAAAACGACCAATTTTAGCACTTTGCCCGAATTCAACACAAGATCAAAATTTATAGTTAATGCCTGAATGATATGTAGGTCACAAAAAATATAAAAAAGTATATATATATATAAAAATAAATTGAAAAATAAAAATTGTAAGAGGAGCATACATATTTATAAGGGAAAACTACTCACGTTTCAGCACTCTGCCCTTCTTGTCTAAATCCTTTCTGAACGAATTCAACACAAGATCAAATGGATTATTTACAACCAATTTTATAATTAAGGCCTGAATGATATATAGGTCAAAAGAAAGAAAAAATTATATATATATATATATAACGTAAAGAACGACGCTTGTATAGGAGATATTCCGCGCAAGACGAGAGAGAGAGAACGAAACAAATGAAAAAATGAGGTAACCACCTGGGAATCGAACCCGGGATCTTCCGATTGCCGGTCAGACGCGATACCATTACACCATGGGCCTCACTCTTCCAAATGCCGTAATTCTTCTACATACTCGCAGAAACCAATGCCCCAAGGGGGCACCTCCCGCATGCCGTAACATTTTTTCATTTGTTTCGTTCTCTCTCTCTCGTCTTGCGCGGAATATCTCCTATACAAGCGTCGTTCTTTACGTTATTTATACTGCGTGTTCTTTGCAGTTGAATGTATATAATGTTACGGCATGCGGGAGGTGCCCCCTTGGGGCATTGGTTTCTGCGAGTATGTAGAAGAATTACGGCATTTGGAAGAGTGAGGCCCATGGTGTAATGGTATCGCGTCTGACCGGCAATCGGAAGATCCCGGGTTCGATTCCCAGGTGGTTACCTCATTTTTTCCATTTGTTTCGTTCTCTCTCTCTCGTCTTGCGCGGAATATCTCCTATACAAGCGTCGTTCTTTACGTTATTTATACTGCGTGTTCTTTGCAGTTGAATGTGTGTATATATATATATATATATATATATATATAGTTATAATGTTTCAGACCAACAAAGACCCTAGGATCCACTCATGGCTGGTCTACCTAACTGTGTTCGTAATTGTGTATTGTGTATGTCCTCCGTGGTAGCGGAGGGGACCTACAATTTTACGTGGGTTCCGAACCACAAGAACATAAGGAATTTATGTAAAAACTGCCTGTGCTACTATCCACAAATATGTTACACTCTATATCTATTTATAACCGACATGCAAATATATCAGATCCAAAGGATCCAGTCAATTTCATTACGGTATCCATCCAACCAAAAATAAGACGATCCATATCGATTGCGGACCAAGTCAAAATTTACCACCATGTACATTACAATATATATACTTAGGAGGAAAAGTGTAGGTGTGGCTGTAAAGACTGTACAGTAATGTAGAAATGTGTGTGCACCCATTTTGGGTCTCCCATTTAAAAGTGTTTGTGGGGCAAGTGAAGATCATGAGTTTTTCAATGCCTCACAGTACTATGGGGAGCACCGCTCGGCAGAGGAATCTCTCTAAATGGGGTGTGTAAGGACAGAGAGTATCCCCTAACCCAAGAAGCTGCCTCCCTATATCCCACAACACTTATGTTGAGCTGTGGGATATATATATATATATATATATATATATATATATATATAACTAAATTGAAAAATAAAAATTGTAAGAAAAGCATACAAATTTATAAAGAAACTACCAAAGTTTTAGCACTCTACTCTTCTTGTCTAAATCCGTTCTGAACGAATTCAAAACAACGGGATCGAGTTGAAAAAGACCTTTGCTCATGTTAAAGTTATTTGTAAGTTGGATAATAGCAGACTTAATAGAAATATTCTTGAGTCTGCTATTATCCAACTTACAAATAACTTGAACATGAGCAAAGGTCTTTTTCAACTCGATCCCGTTGTTTTGAATTTGTTCAGAACGGATTTAGACAAGAAGGGTAGAGTGCTAAAACTTTGGTAGTGTTTCCTTATAAATTTGTATGCTTCTCTTACAATTTTTATTTTTCAATTTAGTTTTATATATATTTTTTTGGTCATTATGCAGAAAATGACATTGCCTGAAGTTGAATTCAAAAATACATTTTTCTAGTGTATTTTGGTGTGCTCTGTTCAAATATGACCATTTCTTGTGCAAATGAACAGAAATACGTGTTTGGGCCATACAATGACAACTGTAATCCTGTTCATTTGCGCAAGAAATGAAGGTCATATTCAAACAAAGCACACCAAAATACACTTCAGAAATGTATTTTTTACTACATTTTATACAATAAAGCATAACCTAGCATGTTCATGTTACGAGATTTCTTAAACGACGCATTACCACAGGAAACGTGCAAAACACCTCAGAATTAACCAGAAAAGTTTGCTCTCGTCATTTTCGTTTAAACTAACGAAAATATCACGACAACCTAACCAATCATCAAGGGCGTACAGTTGACCTAACCGGGCATTCAATTAACCTTTTCGTATTATCATCTAGGGCACATGACGAATCAAGTTCTCAAAGTCGAAACCACACGAACGGCACGTCATAATTCTATCACAAACACCACGAAACTGAATCCAATTAAAAAAAAAAAATAGCCAGAACAGAAACCAACAAACTAATTAAGTCGCAGAGTAACATGACGTCATACCACCCCCCGACTACAAATACACTATATATATATATATAGGGTTGCCAACCGTCCTTTTTTGTAGATTTTTGTCCTTGTCCTTTCTTGAGTTCGGAAAGGACGCCATTTGTCCTTTTCTGATAACAATCTTGTTCCAAACAACAGTTTTATAACAAAACTTTTGTTTAAAAGGAAATAATTATAAAGTCTTAAGTCGAGTAACATTTTATAAATTCATTTCATCACTTAAATGTTAACGTTCCGTGTAGCGGAAAAGTATAAATTTAAAAATAAATATTGTTACCATAAATTTTGTCAATGCATGACTCAATGGGTCAATATCTGTATATCAATAAAAATATTTACTTTAAGAAAATATGCAATAAAAAAGCATGCAGTATAAATTGTAATAAATTATAAATAAAATTTTACTTCTTTCCCTAACCTTGTACACAGTATATTGGAATTGATGTTCTTGTCCTTTTTTTCATATATATACAGGGTGTCCCAGAATTAACTATCTATTTCAATGAAATCGGACAAATTTTTTAAAAACACTTTTTATTTATGTTTATCATGTTTAATATGTGTTAAAAATGTATAAATTTCTAAATTTTTTTCATAATTTTATTTTCATAATTTTTTCATAGTTTTTCATAGTTTTATTTTCATTCTCTTTCAGAACCCTATTAATAATGAATACACAAGAACGCATCTTTGTTGTAACATCCCGTATCAAAGGAATGCAATGTAATGAAATCAGAGAAAAATTTACAAGAAGATTCCACAGAACCGGTCCTACAGACAAAGCGATTCGTGAACTTGTGAACAAATTTAAAAGAACTGGATCCGTACACGACGAGGTGGGAAGAGGACGGCCAAGGACAGCACGTAACAGTACCGAACAGGTACGACAATTGTTTGAGGATGAACCAACAACTTCGGTTAGGGAGGCCGGTCGAAGACTCAACATATCCAAGACAATAGTTCATAGAATCTTGCGTTCGACACTGATGAAAAAGGCTTTGATACGGGATGTTACAACAAAGATGCGTTCTTGTGTATTCATTATTAATAGGGTTCTGAAAGAGAATGAAAATAAAACTATGAAAAAATTATGAAAATAAAATTATGAAAAAAATTTAGAAACATACATTTTTAACACATATTAAACATGATAAACATAAATAAAAGTGTTTTTAAAAAATTTGTCCGATTTCATTGAAATATAGTTAATTCTGGGACACCCTGTATATGTATATATATATATATATATATATATTTTAATGTACCGAAAATCATATTTTTCATTTGCACAGGAAATGAAGGTCATATTTGAACAGAGCACACCAAAATACACTAGAAAAATGTATTTTTGAATTTTGTTTTTTTGTGTGACCTATATATCATTCAGGTCTTATCTATAAAATTGGTTGTAAACAATCCATTTGATCTTGTGTTGAATTCATTCAGAAAGGATTTAAGACAAGAAGGGCAGTGTGCTAAAACGTGGGTAGTTTTCCCTTATAAATATGTATGCTCCTCTTACAATTTTTACTTTTCAATTTATTTTTATATATATTTTTTTAATATTTTTTGTGACCTATATGTTATTCAGGCATTAACTATAAAATTTGATCTTGTGTTGAATTCGGGCAAAGTGCTAAAATTGGTTGTTTTCCTTACCTGGTAAAAGTTCCGTACGTCTCTTTTCAAACGAAGGTAGTCCCACCTTTAAGCCTGGCTTAATGGAGGAGTGAATTGCTTTCTTGCGATCTGCAACGCACACAGTCAGGCACACCTGGGTCATTTCATATATAATCTCACTCGTGGAAGTTTTTAGTATTCATAAAACCAAGTCCTGAAAAGAAATCGCAAAAATTTCCAGCTTATATCTAAAAAACTTGGGGAAAACACCGATCATTTAAAGAAGCCCTATTGTGCTGCTGTATATAAGAGCATGACCTCAGGTGATGTTTATTCACTTCTCTCCTTGGAGTTAGAAAGAAGAGGCAACAAATTAGTTAAATCTGTCTTAAATTTACTAAAAAGTTGTTTTTCATATCGAATGTACATCGTTAGTTTGAATCTTGAATATTTAAAACATGAAAATATTTTAGTAAACTATTTGATTTCTTGAATTTTAAAATATCTAAATATGATGATCACTGATTACTCGATTTCTCAGGTTCCGTTATTTACAAACTGTTAATTTCCAAGAAAGTTCGAAAATACCACTGGAATTTCCACCTTCCGAATGAAAAATTAAACACTGAACTAAATAAATATCTCGATAAAGAAAACCAAGTGGCCGTGTGTGGATCGAGTTATCAAGAAAAACTAAACGAACGTAAGGAACTCGTTCACAACCTGAAGTATATGATGGATAATTTTGATAGTCTGCTAGTGTGTGCCTTGTCTAAATCATCTTCAGATGTTCACTCTAGTGAACGTGACAGTAGTTCCAGCAGCCTTGACATAGGTTCCTCGGATTTGGACTCTATGTTTATGGATTATAAAGAATCACGCGGAAAAGATAAACGGAATTTAAATTTCGACGAAAGCAAAGCATTAGGGGGAATTGACAGTGATTTAATTCATTCTGAAAATAGCTCTCTCGTAAAATGTCCTACTCCAGAAATATTACAGCGCATCGTCACCATGATAGAACACTATCCGAGCGATGAAAATCTAGCGAAAGATATGTTCTTACTAAAACACGTCATCAAACACCGAGAAGGATACGTTTCTTTGAAATTGCTTTCAAACTACAAAAAAATTAAACGCTTAAGTAAAGATTGGAGACACGTAAAGCTCGCTGTGAAGGATTCCTCATATCTTGAAATTAATTCTGAAGGAACCAAAGTCAAACGAAAACAGCCTTTACCGTTGGAATTCAACACCCGCCCAATTCGGTCCATTTTAGCTTACGACATCCCCTCAGAAAAAGCTTCCATGGATAAATTAGCCGAAATTTTTGGGTCATTCGGAGAAATAAATTCTCTTCAAATCCACAAACCAGGAGGCAGGATTTTACAGGGTGTCCAAGTAATCGCGAGAAAATCCACATATTTTAAATACTGTACTGTATGCGCAGTTGTTGAATATGAGAAAGCGAACTACGCAAGACAAGCTATTAAATCGTTAACAAACAACAAAACTATGAAGGTTACTGAAGTGCAGCATCCTAAAAAAAGTAAAAATAAATTTGGAATGAGATACGCAGTCGAGAATGAAAGTTCCTATTACAGCGCTTCTGAACTCTATGAACCCTTTTCCCACTTTGGTCACAGAAGGATAAGGCATAAGAATGTCTCCGCATCATTTTCGAGGTCTTCCCCTTCTGTATCTCCTTTTTCATTCAGTCCTCGTTACAAAAACGCCTACTGTCCTGAATTCACTTCTTATTCACCTTCGAATAATTGGAGAGTTGGCAGCGGCAGCAGCAGCGCTTCCCAGTCCTCATCCGACGACTGCAAACCTTCAGGCCTCAGAATTTATCTGAACTTCCTTGCACGCCGCGCAAACTACTACAGTGGATTCCCATGTCATCACCTCTCCCTCGTCGCCAATTTAAAGTGGTACCGTCCGTCTCCTCCCTCCCATCTGCACCAGTCGAAAAAGGGATGTAACGAAGATAAAACCTTTACAACTTCCACTCCTTCCAGTCCGTGGGTGAGACGTCGCCACTTTCAGATCCCCCAGAAAACTTTTCCAAGCTCACCTAGTAGTTGCTCAAATACTCCGATGTCACCACTACTCAGTCGTCGTGGGGACGGACTAAGAAACATTGTTCGGTTGCCAGTTGGTCCAGCCAGTACCCAGATTCCAAATTAGGGTTTCATTGAGGTGTAAGAAGAATATGAAATTTTTTTAGGGAAGAGCGTGTGTATTATATATACACACAGTATATTTTTCGATTCACCTTTTAACTTTTATATTTTGACTACTGACCACACTCCTACATTTTGTTTTTGTTTTTATTTTTAATTTTAATTAAATACAGGGGTGGCCACAAGTAGCGCCCAAAATAAAACGTCAAAATTTATTGCCCAACAAATTACAACGAAAATAAGTGCAACACAATACAACTGCGATTTTGTAAAAAACTATAATAAATGTTCTATTAGTCCACCATTATTCTCAAAAACATACTTAAGTCTTCGGGGTAGATGTTGGACCGAATATAACAAAATAAATTCAAATCAATTGAAATCTAAAGATAAGGTAAACATGCATATTGCAAAATAAATCCGCATTATATATAGTTTGAAAGAAAAAACTTTGATTGGCTTTCTGTTAATTAGTAAATAGTTTTGGGCGCTATATACTGTAAATATACTACTAATTATCACACGTTTATTTAAATATATTGCACGTTTCTGTTCATCATATTTATTCATTCTTTATACTCGATTTAAAATTCTTAGAACTGATGATGGAAATTGAAATTCCCAAAACATCTGTAAATAAACAAACGCGTACCATCATATATATATATATATGATGAATAAAACCACGAAGGAAAAAGAAACACAAAGGGGTGCTCAAGCGCTTGAGCACCCCTGTGTGTTTCTTTTTCCTTCGTGGTTTTATTCATCATAAATATTTTTCACGTGTTACTTTCGTGAAATAATTATATATATATATATATATATATATATATATATATACATACATACAGGGTGTCCCGTAAGTCTGGACCCATAGGGAAAAATAATAAAATTACAAAATAGTCCAAAAATTTATTACATAATCTGTTCAAAGTGTCCGCCGTTGTGTCGCACACATAGTTGAAGACGCAATCTCCACTGCGACAGCACTTTCTGAATCACAGTCGCAGAAATTTCTTGACACGCCTCCACAATGCGTGCTTTAAGGTGGAAAATGTTCTGAAGTTTGACCTCGTACACTTTGGCTTTCAAGTGGCCCCACAAATAAAACTCCAGCGGAGTAAGATCATAATAAAAAAATAATAAAAATAATAATAAAAATAATGAAAAAATATATTATAAATAAATTTTTGGACTATTTTGTAAATTTATTATTTTTCCCTATGGGTCCAGACTTACGGGACACCCTGTACATATATATAATATATATATATATATATATATATACATATACATATATATACATATACATATAAGCAAACAACCACAAGGAAAAGGAAACACAAAGTCCGAGCGCTTTCGTGATATATTCACATTATCAAGGAAGAACAGAAAATTTTCTGTTCTTCCTTGATAATGTGAATATATCACGAAAGCGCTCGGACTTTGTGTTTCCTTTTCCTTGTGGTTGTTTGCTTATTAATAAGGTCACGTGTTATTTTGTGATTCTAGTGCATACATATACATATATATATATATATATATATATATATATATAGTGTCCCAGAATTAACTATCTATTTCAATGAAATCGGACAAATTTTTTAAAAACACTTTTATTTATGTTTATCATGTTTAATATGTGTTAAAAATGTATAAATTTCTAAATTTTTTTCATAATTTTATTTTCATAATTTTTTCATTATCTGGTCCAATGAAAGACCGTCTGAAGTCATAGAATGGCAGAGAGAGACTCCAAAAGTTAACGTGTGGCTTGGAATGACCAAATCCAAAATTTATGGCCCATTCTTCTTTGCGTAAGCAACTGTAGCAGGTACCGTCTACCTTGATATGCTTCAGCAGTTTCTCGAACCACAGCTTCTTGATGATGGCATTCTTGATAATGTTGTGTTTCAACAAGATGGAGCACCATGCTTATAGGCAACATAAGTGCGATAAAGACAATGTGTTGTTACGAAACAACTACATATCTCTGAGGCGTGAAGCGAAAAGTGTAATAAAAAAGTCCAAGCGCGAATTTGAAATCTCCATAGCTCGTGACGGTAAAGAAAACCCCAAACGATTCTTTCAATACGTCAATAATAGAAATCCAGTAAAAAGTGTCTTAGGTCCATTGAAAAATGTAAATGGAGATCTAGTCTCTGAAAACAAGGAAATGGCTACCTTGCTAAACGAATTTTTTACGTCAGTTTTTACTATAGAAGATGTAACGAATATCCCTACGGTCATAGACATAATACCTTTTGATAATGGTAATATTTTGGATAATATTGTCGTTAGTGAAGGGGAAGTAATGCGCTATATTGATAAAATGAAAACGCGTAAATCACCGGGGCCGGATTCCATATATCCCATACAACTAAAAGAATTAAAAGATAGCATTGTTGTGCCGCTAACAAAGATTTTTAATGCGTCTATTTCTGAGGGGTGCGTACCAGATAATTTCAAGTTAGCAAACGTAACACCTATCTTTAAGAAAGGCGATAAAGGTGCGGCGGGAAATTATAGGCCAATCAGTTTAACGTCTGTTGTAGGTAAGCTACTGGAATCAATAATTAGGGATGTATAGTCGAACACTTAGAAGTGCATAATCTGGTTAGAAATACGCAACACGGTTTTAGGCGAAACAAATCTTGCTTAACTAATCTTTTAGAATTTTTCCAAAGCGTGGTTGACGTTTACGATAGACATCGGGCGGTTGATGTAGTGTATTTAGATTTTCAAAAAGCGTTTGACACCGTGCCGCACAAAAGACTCATTGAAAAAACTAAGGCTCATGGAATCAGGGGTGTAGTAATAAATTGGCTGGAAGAGTGGTTGCGAGGCAGGAAACAGAGGGTGGTCGTTGATGGAGCGGAGTCGTGTTGGGCTAATGTAGCGAGTGGCGTTCCTCAGGGTTCTGTATTGGGCCCCTTGCTTTTTCTTATATATATTAACGATTTAGATGTCGGCCTAGTCAGTACAGTTTCAAAGTTTGCGGATGACACGAAGCTGGGTGGTAGGGCGATTAATGACGAAGATAGAGGTAAAATTCAGGAAGATCTGAATAAAATCGTTGATTGGTCAGTCACATGGCAAATGAGATTTAACGTTGATAAGTGCAAAATTTGGCATATAGGTTCGCGTAACGGTAATTTTGCGTATAGTATGTCAGGGAAAGATTTAACAAGCGTAGAGCAGGAAAAAGATTTAGGAGTTATAGTCACTGGTGATTTAAAAGTAGCGAAACAAAGTACAGCAGCGGTCAATAAGGCGAACAAAGTGTTAGGGTTTATAGCTCGAAATTTTGAGTACAAATCGCACGATATTATAGTTCCTCTTTATAAATCATTAGTTAGACCCCATTTGGAGTACGCGGTCCAATTTTGGAATCCGCATATGCGCAAAGATATAGACAAAATCGAAAGAGTTCAAAGACGAGCAACTAAGATGATTCCGTCTCTTAGGTCAAAGTCGTACGAGGATAGGCTTAAGGAGTTAAAATTGACTACTCTCGAGACTAGGAGGTTAAGGGGTGATCTAATCCAGGTTTTCAAAATTATGAATGGGTTTGATAACGTAGATAGAGATAGCTTTTTGGAAATATCTCAATATAATAGGACTAGAAATAACGGGTGTAAGTTGACAAGTAGAAGGTTCGAGACAGCAGTTGCGAAAAACTTTTTTACGCATAGAATAGTAAATAGCTGGAATAGTTTGCCGGTAGAAGTAATTAGTAGCACGTCTATAAACATGTTTAAAAATCGATTAGACGCGCATGTTGATAGAAAGGGTATAGTTTAAGGTAGTAAAATTAAGGCTTTGTGGGGATAGATCCCACAGCTCAACACAAGTGTTGTGGGATAGGGAGGCAGCGTCTTGGGTTAGGGGATACTCTCTGTCCTTACACACCCTATTTAAAGAGATTCCTCTGCCGAGCGGTGCCCCCCATAGTACTGTGAGGTATTGAAAAACTCATGATCTTCACTTGCCCCACAAACACCTTTAAATGGGAGACCCATAATGGGTGCACACACATTTCTACATTACTGTACAGTCTTTACAGCCACACCTACACTTTTCCTCGTAAGTGTATATATTGTAATGTATATGGTTGTAAATTTTGACTTGGTCCGCAATCGATATGGACCGTGACTTGATGGATACCGTAATGAAATTGACTGGATTCTTTGGATCTGATATATTTGCATGTCCGTTATAAATAGATATAGTGTGTAACATTTGTGGATAGTAGTCTATTATGACTTGATCCTCTGGATCCAGTGATTCTATCTTTAGTTTTAAATCGATAATTAATTAGTTTTAAATTGATAATTATTTAGTTTCGTAAAAATTGGTCGTTGCCAAATTACCGGCAGTTTTTACATAAATTTCTTATGTTCTTGTGGTTCGGAACCCACGTAAAATTGTAGGTCCCCTCCGCCACCACGGAGGACATACACAATACACGATTACGAACACAGTTAGGTAGACCAGCCGTGAGTGGATCCTAGGTTCTTTGTTGGTATGAAACATTATAACATTATTATAACAATTGTTCGAGAATACCTCAACAGACTCCTTCCGAATCGGTGGATTGGACGTGGAGGACCTCGACCTTGGCCTCCGCGTTCTCCGGATTTGACACCCATGGATTTCTTTGCATAGGGTTTCATAACAACAAAGGTTTATCGCCAAAAGATCAATAGTTTAGCTGAACTTAAAGAACGCATCCAGTTGGCAGTGCGGGAGATAACACCTGAAATGCTTCAAAATGTGTTTCGCAGCGCTGAGGATGGATTTGAAATTTGCAGATACAGACGGTGCACATGTTGAAACTTTTCAAAGTTTTGACCTTGATTAAGGCAATGACTGACTGATTACTTATTAATAAATGGCTATTTGAGTAGATCCACCATACTATTGGAAGTGACCGAAATGGCAGCGAGGGTCACCAGCTTGATTTACGCTCAAGCAAATTAATGTTAAGGTTATAAAAGACACCTTATGGGTTTTGTAGTTTATTATGAAAATAAATCCGTTATTTTATTCACTGTGATATAACAAAGAATTGACAGTAATTAATTGGTAGTTTTACGTTGTGCTTATGACATGGACTTAGCTAATAGGATGAAATGTTAATAGTTAATTTACACGCAATAAGTACTGTACTCATCGATGGTATGTAAATGGCATGCTACATGGAACATTGAATAGGCCTAGTTAATGATATAAAGAATGCACGTGCGTTTGGTACATTGAATGGAAAAACATGACACTGATTAAGTAGGCTAAATGATTGCATGGATGCACATAGAATAATTGATGTGGCCTAATAATAATGGATTGAAATGCTTACACAAATATCATTTATATATAAGAACATTATGTGATGTTAAACGATTACGTCAAGAGAATATTTAGTTAACATATAAATATATGACTTGAACATAATGACGGATGATACGCGGAATAACGGTATTGAAATGACACTTGAATTGGATGATAGGCCTACTGCGTTATTAACGGGAGTCAATGGACGCGTGATTACACACTTTGGGAGTATAGCCTACCGTTCGGCGGTAGGCTAATGTAGGCTTCACAAGAGTACTTAGGATAGGGGGTACTTATCTTATGGTGACGTAAACTTTGTTGAAGGCGGGTTGAAAACGAACCTATTACGCAGATTGGAGTTGTCGTTGTCCGTTAAGCCTCTTGAGATGATGGATGTAGGCTTCGTGGAGGCCTGAGGTGATGTTACTTCTCGAGGTGCAGGCTGGCCTTGTGATATTGCAGGCGTAGGCCTGTGGTGCGGAAGATATCTCGAGGAACGTGGAGAAACTTGAAGGCCGACCCGGCAAACCGCAGGCCCGAAGTGATTCCGGTTGGGCCTCGAAGGATTACTTCTGCAGGCGGTCTGTAGATCTTACTTGATGATAACTGTAGGCCTTGAAGAAAGTAGCGGCCACGGCCCCTCGGCCAGACAGCGGCTGGTGGACGCGCTGCTCACGTGATGACGTGCGTACGAGTGAGTGAGTGAGTGAGAATGAAAGCAAATGGAAGCTCGCTTTTATACCCTGGTGACGTAGGACTATACCAAATCGTAAGACGCTTGGTCCGCGTGTCCTTTAGTTTACAAAGGCTTCATTCGCGCCTTTCTTGGGAAGACACAGACTTTCCATTGTTTGACTTTTGTCCACGTGTGTTCCAAACTGTTTTATGGTAGCGTGGAAAGAAAGTATGTCTGTCGATTTGTTGGTCTATTTCTTGTCGATCCGCTACAAGTAGTTCCCTCTCAGAGACGAAGGAACGATACTAAGAAGAAATACCATTCTGTTGGGAGACCTGATGAGGCCACTCCTAGATTTGACACTTGGCCTGGTATGTCGTGGAATTCCTGACGCAGGAAGGAGTGAAGGGTCGTTTCGGAGCGGGGAGATGCTCGGAAGAGGAAGCGCTGTTGTATGGGGTGGGGGTGGGGTACGGCAGGAATGGGGGACAGTGAGGAGCGAAACGGAGGAAACGAGAGGGGCAGGGGGGACTGTGTTGGGTTCGAATGCTGTGCCCGTGACTCGTCGCGTGGTTGTTCTCGTTGAGGTCGCTCCTGCCGCAGGAGTTGGGCTTCGGCAGGAATGTGGAGCAATGAAGAGTGGACGAAGGAAACGAGAGGGGCCGGGGAACTGTGTTTGAGTTCGAATGCTGTGCCCGTAACTCGTCGTGTGAATGTTGTCGTCGAGGTCGCTCCTGCCGAAGGGAGAAAAAGAAACGTCGTTCGAGTCCACGAGCAGCAGGAAGTAATCCACGGAATGATGCAGAGAGACAGTTGATGAAGGCAGGGGATCACCACCCCTGTGCCTGAAGTGTCTGTTTTGCGTGGATGCATGTGTGCGCTCTGCTCGTTGACTGGGAGAATGCTTTCTTTTTAGGCCTTCCCGTAGGGATGGGGAAGGGTAAACCCGTCGTGCTTACGAAAAAAAAATTCGCTGATGCAATGAGGCGCGTCACCAGATTTATCGCCAAATGATTTACCGTACAACGGCCGAGACGGGACCGTTGAATATTTTGGACGAGGTGGTGACGAAAGAATGCGCCGTTTGAAACGAATTTGGGAAAGACTACAGCGCTGGGGGGGTGGGGGGTGAGTGTTGTCCTGAGGCGTTAGGTGGTGAGTTTCGTGAGTCCCTCCACGATCCGTATGACGGCGGAGCAGGACCCAATGCCAGTGGTGGCTTCTCCAAGGGGTCGCCGCGCCCCTACCGTCAGGAGGCAGTGAGACTCGACTCAGGGGGACGCACTCGGGAATTTGAAAGTTGCGGTGGTTGTGCGACGGCACATAACCGCGAGACAGTAAAGCATTAAAGTACCGCGCGGAACGAATATCAGTTTGCAAGTAGGCCTAGTTAATTTCACTGAATTTGAAACCGTACGTACATAGAAATTTGATATGGCTGCAGAAAATCACATTGAATTTATGAATACTGTATTTACATAGAAATTATTTAATGTGGCTGCAAAAAATGAAATGGTCAATAATAGCTAAGCACAAGGATCACTGTGAATAAATAACGTAAAATAAGTTCGAGTCACTCCGGGGTTACACCAATTTATAGTGGACCTAGTTTTAGCCGTTTAAGGTGATAATGATTTAATTGTATGCAACGATTGATTAAGGCAATGACTGACTGATTACTTATTAATAAAAGGCTATTTGAGTAGATCCACCATACTATTGGAAGTGACCGAAATGGCAGCGAGGGTCACCAGCTTGATTTACGCTCAAGCAAATTAATGTTAAGGTTATAAAAGACACCTTATGGGTTTTGTAGTTTATGATGAAAATAAATCCGTTATTTTATTCACTGTAATATAACAAAGAATTGACAGTAATTAATTGGTAGTTTTACGTTGTGCTTATGACATGGACTTAGCTAATAGGATGAAATGTTAATAGTTAATTTACACGCAATAAGTACTGTACTCATCGATGGTATGTAAATGGCATGCTACATGGAACATTGAATAGGCCTAGTTAATGATATAAAGAATGCACGTGCGTTTGGTACATTGAATGGAAAAACATGACACTGATTAAGTAGGCTAAATAATTGCATGGATGCACATAGAATAATTGATGTGGCCTAATAATAATGGATTGAAATGCTTACACAAATATCATTTATATATAAGAACATTATGTGATGTTAAACGATTACGTCAAGAGAATATTTAGTTGACATATAAATATATGACTTGAACATAATGACGGATGATACGCGGAATAACGGTATTGAAATGACACTTGAATTGGATGATAGGCCTACTGCGTTATTAACGGGAGTCAATGGACGCGTGATTACACACTTTGGGAGTATAGCCTACCGTTCGGCGGTAGGCTAATGTAGGCTTCACAAGAGTACTTAGGATAGTGGGTACTTATCTTATGGTGACGTAAACTTTGTTGAAGGCGGGTTGAAAACGAACCTATTATTATTGAGATGATGGATGTAGGCTTAGTGGAGGCCTGAGGTGATGTTACTTCTCGAGGTGCAGGCTGGCCTTGTGATATTGCAGGCGTAGGCCTGTGGTGCGGAAGATATCTCGAGGAACGTGGAGAAACTTGAAGGCCGACCCGGCAAACCGCAGGCCCGAAGTGATTCCGGTTGGGCCTCGAAGGATTACTTCTGCAGGCGGTCTGTAGATCTTACTTGATGATAACTGTAGGCCTTGAAGAAAGTAGCGGCCACGGCCCCTCGGCCAGGGGGCCGGACAGCGGCTGGTGGACGCGAGGCTCACGTGATGACGTGCGTACGAGTGAGTGAGTGAGTGAGTGAGTGAGTGAGTGAGTGAGTGAGTAAGTAAGTAAGTAAGTAAGTAAGTAAGTAAGAATGAAAGCAAATGGAAGCTCGCTTTTATACCCTGGTGACGTAGGACTACACCAAATCTTAAGACGCTTGGTCCGCGTGTCCTTTAGTTTACAAAGGCTTCATTCGCGCCTTTCTTGGGAAAAGACAGACTTTCCATTGTTTGACTTTTGTCCACGTGTGTTCCAAACTGTTTTATGGTAGCGTGGAAAGAAAGTATGTCTGTCGATTTGTTGGTCTATTTCTTGTCGATCCGATATATATATTATATATATATACACACACACACACACACACTCAGAATGGTCCCCTGAGAAATTTATATGTTAAACACAGACCGTGCATGGAACAAGGAACTCTTCTGAGAAAATTAAATCCACTATAGTCCGAATAAGTAATGGTAAATGACAAATACCATAGTTTTTCTTTTTCATGATGCTAGCCCGACGTGGACAACGGGTCTCTCGCAAAGACGTATTACGTGCCTTGAAAAGTGGACGCTCAATGTCCCGGTTGAGGTTTTTGTTTTGTTTTGTTTTTTTTGGCTAAAAATACAATAGTTACCACTTTTTCTGTTTATCCAATCCGACGTGAATGCAACGAGTCTTTTACTTATATAGAGGTTCTGAATGTAGGGACTAGGCTTGCTTTAAACCCTAGGTCCATGTCCCAAAGCAGGATCCTGTCTGTTTTGCAGATAGCTGGTGAGGGAAACTATATTTATGGGATCTCTTTGCGAGAGACCCGTTGCCCACGTCGGGCTAGCATCATGAAAAAGAAAAACTATGGTATTTGTCATTTACCATTACTTATTCGGACTATAGTGGATTTAATTTTCCCAGAAGAGTTCCTTGTTCCATGCACGGTCTGTGTTTAACATATATATATATATATATATATATATATATATATATATATATATTTTATATATATATATATATATAATAAACGCCTCGGTAGTGTAATGGTTAGCGTTGCTGACTCCGCATCCATGAGCTCTGTGATCGAGACCCGGTGACGGCAGGCGGCCTGCAGCAAAACCCAGCTGTTCATTCTTCCCCACAATAATAAAAATTGGTTGGTAGATAAATGGGTAACCTAGTGGTTAAGACGCTGGGATGCTGGTGGGGCGTGGTTCGGATTTCACGTTAAACTGTAGCATTGTCTGTAGGTATAAGTTGAAGTGACAAGCTTGACCGTCAGAATGAACAAATCGGGCGGAAGCTAAACTAAGGTTACATCAGACCATTTAAAAAGCCGTTGACTTTTTGCAGAGGAAAAAGCAGGAAACAATTTCACGCAGGAAGACATGTATTTCGTTCCCTTACACAGGTTCTCTCTAAATATTCGTGAATATAAGCACACCGGACAAAAAATTAGTCACCCCTCTCAGAATGTACCTAATAACGTGTGACGGCGCCTCTGGCCTTGATAACCGCACGAATCCGGCGAGGCAGAGACTCTACGAGGTTGTGCATGTACTGAACATCGATTTGCTGCCACTCGTTCATCAGCCGGTCCCGAAGTTCCGCCAGAGTCCGTGGGTGTCTATTCCTGAGCTTCACTTTCTGTTTCCAGCCTGAACACCACCTTCGACGCATTCAGGATTAAAGGCTTCATTGGACCTGCGATGTACTCGTCGCCTCCCATCATTGGAGAACAAACAAAAACGGGACTCATCGGACCAAATTACACGTTTCCAATCTGCCGCAGTCCAGTTTTTGTGCCTCTGAGCCCATTTATAACGTGCCAATTTGTGATTTGCTGTTAACAGCGGCCTCTTCCGTGGTACCCTGCTCCAGATGTCCATTGCATGCAGTTCTCGTCGCAATGTCCGTTCGGAAATTGGTCGCTGGAGAACCTCATTGGTTTCTTGGAGCAATTGTTCTCTGGTTTGAAAACGATTTGCAGTTACTAGACGAGAAACATGGCGGCGGCCCCTAATGTCGAGAATTGTTTTCCGGCCACAGTTACGCCGTCGATTGTCAGTTGATTGCGACCACCACCACCACCACTCTTTGTAAACTCGCTGGACAGTACGCGTTGACACACCAACAAATTGGGCTACTTCAGACATTGTGTCCGTGGGCTCCTTTTTGCCACTGAGTAACGTCTGCCTCACGACCCATTTTGCAGACTATATCCAACACACACTTTGTTCTTCACCACTTCACGAAACAGATCTGATCCTGTGTGCTACGTCACCGCTACTTGTCACTTACCAATGCTACATCAGCGTCCTCTGTGACCTTGAACTTCCTACTATCGGTGCTATTAGGGGTGACTAATTTTTTGTCCGGTGTGCTTACATACAACGTTGTTTAACATTTTGAAATGACTTCTATAAAAACAACAAGTTGGTTCTGCTTCTGCCCGAATTGTTCATTCTGACGCCTACCGTCACCAGGAATCGAACCCGGGGCCGATAGATTCGTCGTCAGCGATGATGATTACTACACCACCTAGGTGCATATTTATATGTATATACATATATTACACATTTAATGAAACTTATACTTCCATGTGTATTTACTAAATGTAAATATTCAATTTTAGTATTTCATTCTTAACAGTGCAACACTGCTTCTGCATGTAATAGAGGCCGTAGTTAACTCTTAGTAATTAATATAAACTTTACTATGATGCATGAATATACCCAGCCTGTTTTGTAATTTCGATGCAATTATAACCACAGTGTGTGTGGAATGTATTGTATTCTAAATAAATTAAATTTTTAATAGTTAAATTTCCAGTAATTTCTTTTGTTTAAATTAAGATTGAGAACCGCCATTAAAATTATTTGACGTAAACATTTGTGCGTGTGACGTCAGCGGAGTCTTCCAAATTGGGTCAATTTTCAAATAAAATTCTTTAAAGGTCTTGAAATTAAACTGTCGTTCAAATCGCACGTTTCGGCATAATCTTCAGACGATGAATTTTGAATGTAGAATTTAATATACTTCTCCACTTTTCTTCAGATTTAATTAGTTATTTATTTATGATGTACTCTACCCGGTAGCTACTAACTGCTGATTATCTTGGGTACGCACTCTCCAAATGCCAATCGCCCAAATTAGGCGCGCGTTATATAGGATTGAGTAAGAAGTCGTGGCAGTTGGAGGATTAAAACGACATTCAGTAACATTACCTTTAAATTAACGTCTGTGCGTTCTGGTTTAATTAATTTCCAAACAGACCGAGCCACAATTAAACCTGTATATGAAGTGAAAAAGCGTATGTTATGCACTGATGTTTAAAAATCTAGGTTAATTTCAAATTTCACTTTTGAAGAATCTTTTATTAATTAAAAAGTATAAATCCCAATGAAATTATAATTTCACTCGATATAATAAACAAAAGGTTATATCCGTTAATTAGTTATAAATGACGGGGGGGGGGGGGGGGGGGGGGGGGGGGGGGGGGAAGCGAGTGGTGGCAGCCACCTGCCTTGCCCAGTAGCTGCAGTGCGTGTTTAGCCGTGGTCGAGAGAGGTAGTGGTTTAAGTGTCGCTCGCTTGATTTTTTTCCTGTAGAGTACATTTTGGGTGATTTTCACCCGACGTTTGTGATACAAGGTGCAATTATTAGCGAGTGGAAATCTCCCAAGGTTTGCAGCGGTGTACATATTCTGGTTTGCTATTTACGTTATTTTTCTTTACAGGCATTGATTATGACTAGAGCCCGGATGTTTAGGCACTAAAAACCCTTAAAAAAGGCAGGCAAATAGGCAAAATGAACGTTCAAAATAGGCAGTAAAACTCCCAAAAAAGGCATTTATAAATTTGCTTAAAAAAACGTTTAATCTAGAATAATACCTTTATATACGCATAATACATCTTACAACGCCTTCAGTGAACAAAACAATAGGTATTGAAAATATTAGTTGCACATAACAATGATTTAATTTCCAAAAATAAAGTTTAATATAGAATAATACCATTATCCACGTATAAATAAAAATAATGCGTATTGCAACGCCATTATAATGAACAAAACAATAGGCATTGAAAATGTTCGTTCAATAATGGCAAGGATTTAAATTTCAAAAAGTTTAATACAACATAATACTATTATGCACGCTCAGTTTCTTTTCTGTATAATATACATATAATATATATATATACATATATACACATTTTAACTGCAAACAACACACAGTATAATTAATGTAAAGAACGACGCTTGTGTAGAAGAACGTTCCGCACAAGGTGAGGAGGGAGAACGAACAAATGAAAAATGTAAGAGAATTACGACTTCTGATTAATCGAGGCCCATGGTGTAGTGGATAGCATATCTGACCGGCAATCGGAAGATCCCGGGTTCGATTCCCGGGTGGTTACCTCATTTTTCATTTGTTCGTTCTCCCTCCTCATCTTGTGCGGAACGTTCTTCTACACAAGTGTCGTTCTTTACATATATATATATAATATATAATATATATATATATATATAACAAACATATAACAGAAACTGATAGCCCTACTTTGGGATTTTGATGAATACTAGAAAATAATGGAAAAAATGCAAATTAGGCACCTTATGACGAAAAAGGCACTTTTTGCTTTAATCGCAAAAATAGGCAAAGAAAGGCATTTATGGCATTTTGCCTGAACATCCGGGCTCTAATTATGACATTCTAGGTGTACTAAAGTGCTATTACTATTGCAAGAATCATGTCTAATAAACAGGTGAAGTATTACGCAAGTGATGAGCTTGAAAGAATTATGAACACAACTGGGGAATTACCTGATTATAGTGAAACTGATGAAGAAGAGAATGAAGACCTAGAATATGAGGTCATGTATGATAGTGACTGACAAAGAATATGTACCTGAACCAAGTGAAAATGATGATGAGAGTAGTCATAGTGATGAGACCAGACCAGACCAGACGCCGTGTATGGAAAAAACCACGGCACACGTCTACACCAGCCAAGCCACGCTCGCCCCACGTGACAGCTAGGCCTATCACCAGCCGCCATGTGTTCGACCCAGACCCTGGTGCCTCTACGTCTGCTGCCTCTCCTGATGCCCCGGCTGGTGCCAACAGCGGAGGCACGGAGTGCTGACACCCCAATCAAGTGCTTCACGTTGCTGTTTGAGGACCAAATCATCGACGAGATTGTTGAATGGAGCAACAAGCGAATCCACTTGCAGGCTGCCAAGTACGGCCGGCAGACTGGAACACACACTCGAACAGAACCAGCCGGTGCGCGTGCACTTCTGGGGGTTATCTTCAGTGGCTGCCAGAGGGACAATCATCTATCAATATCAGAGATGTGGAACCCCTGCACCGGCGCAGCCACATACCGTGCGGCCATGTCTCAGGGTCGATTCGAGTTCCTACTGAATTGTCTGCGTTTTGATGACCCTGACACACGGGAGGAGAGGCGGAAGACAGATAAGTTCGCAGCCATTAGGAAGATCTGGGACAACTTTATAGGAAATTGTGGGAGGATGTACGTGCCTAGCGAGAACCTGACTGTCGACGAACAGCTGCTTGGTTTCAGAGGAAGGTGCCCCTTCCGAATGTACATCCCCAACAAGCCGGCTAAATACGGGATCAAGCTTGTTCTTGCCAATGACAGCAATAGCAAGTACTTAGTGGGTGCGATCCCTTATCTGGGGAAGGATGGGACAAGACCCATGCAGGGCATCAACCTTGGCCATTACTACACCAAGGAGCTGACCAGGCCATACCACCAGACACAAAGGAATGTAACCACAGACAACTGGTTCACGTCTGTGCCCTTAGTGACGGACCTCTTAGACTGTGGCATGACTCTTGTTGGAACGGTCAGGGGAAATAAAAAGGAGATACCGTCGCAGATGAAGGAAACGGCCAGTCGCAGGCTAGGGTCAAGTGCATTCCTTTTCACCAAGGAAATGACTCTGGTGACATATATCCCAACAAAGTCCAAGAAGCTCGTCTTGCTGTTTTCTTCTATGCACACACAGCCAGCCCTGGGACCCACAGGAAAGCAGGAGATCATCGAGTTCTACAATCACACGAAAGGTGGTGTGGACACATTCGACCAGATGTGTGCCCACTACTCCTGTGGACGCAAAACCGAGAGATGGCCGCTGTGTGTGTTTTATGGGATGCTGAACACCTGTGTACTCAACTCCTGGGTCATCCACAATGAAAATGCAATTAGGACAGGTGGCAACAGGATCATGAGGAGGAAATATATGCAAATATTGGCACTGGGACTCATCACGCCCTGGGCAGAGAAGAGGCTCGACTCGCCGTTCCTGTCACGCCCCCTCAAGACACTCATCTGCACAATCTGCAACCTCCCTTCACCTGGCACTGCTGCAGGCCCGGCAGGCACGGTGGTAGCAGAGAGTAGTGGTGCCTGGTGCGCTGCGTTATGTGCCCTAAGGGGTCCGACAGGAAGCGCGCGCAAGTGTCGTGGACCTGTGTGCCCTCGCCACTTCTGCCCTGTCTGTGTTGACTGTGTATAATACCAGGTAAGTTATAATGTTCTTTGAAGTTGTCTGCAATGAAAAAGTGTTCATAAATGGTGAATAAATATCTACAAAAAATATTTAGTGCACATAAGTCAGTTTTCGCCTCTCAAAAATTTCCCTGTTTTTGTCTATCTCCACTACAGTTCGTAGCGATCCAGGAGGCTTGTGGCTGCGCCAGCTGAGGCTCTCATGACTCGGGTGACTGTAGGCCAACGCTCAACTCTGCAGCTGCAGTATTAACTTCACAGTAGATTTTAATGTTAGGTTAGGTAGTATTAAAGCATTGTGAGTAAGGTTTATCTAAGTTACCCATCACAGTACTTACTTTATGTTTTTTAACTTCTTATAGCAGGAAATTAAAGTACAAGAGTTATATTTTCAATTTATTTCTATACATTTAATAAAGCACGATTAGAACTTTTTATATTAATTTCCGAAAATAGGTAAAATTCACCCGGGGTTTGTGATGGTGTAACCCGGTCCCGGTCCTAGGGTTAAGCCATATGCTATGCGACATTCTAATTGCTGCCACTGCCTTGTTCTTCAGTTTCCATATTAAGTGGAAGGATTCCAACCTGAAGGGGGGGGGGGGGGGGGGGGGAAGAATGCTTGGAGATCAGGGTTTTCTTTTTTCTTTTATTTTACATACATTAGAAATATCGTTTCCCAAATGAGTTAGGGTGAGAAGGCAGACATGCTTGGAATTAAAATATAAAAGGGGGGAAGAATGCTTGGAGATCAGGGTTTTCTTTTTTCTTTTATTTTACATACATTAGAAATATCGTTTCCCAAATGAGTTAGGGTGAGAAGGCAGACATGCTTGGAATTAAAATATAAAAGGTAAAAACTTGGTCACATGCATTCCTTCACACCAGTATCCTGGAAGACCAGGCTTTGTCAGTGTGTGTTCGGAACTTACAAACCACTTCCATTCCAACCTACTTGTAGCCACTTCTCGCGCATCATCCAGATCTAGTCGACGCATTCATGCATGTCCAATGTCCATCTACCATCTTCGCGGGCTCCCTCTCTTCCTCCTTCCTTTGCAAAAAATTACTACTCTTCACAAATCTTACCATTTTTCATTCTTTCAACATGTCCAAACCACTTTTGGACCTTCCCCTGACTTCTGATCACCACATCCGTCAGGAGCACACAATTTTTTAACTATCAATCCGGTACACGCCACACAAGTCATCCATCTCTCCTGTTCTTACCCTCGACTTCTCCCTTTCATGCCATGTCTATGTTTCACACCCACACAAAAGTGTCGGTACTAACACCAAGTAAACATCTCGCAGCATCTCTACCCAGTCTCCGCTTCCTTGTAACCGTTTTCAACACACTTGCCACCTTTTTTCCCCCTCGAGTCACTACTATTAATTTCATCAGCACTCTCACCCCTTTTGTTCAAAAACACATCCCAAATACTTAAAGGAATCTTTTATTTCCTGTCACGAAGTTAAGCTATTAAAAATTTACTCCACTTGCTTCATCTAATCGAAGTTCCTCAGAAATTTCCGACCACATTCGCTATCATTTCTATCTCGGTGGTCCCAAATTGGTGCTTTGCGATACACAGCCGATATCAATTCTTCCTTCATTGCTCAGTGTTGCTCAATACGCCCTTCCGGCATATACAGTACGTCTGAAACAAACTGTTTTAATATGGACGTACAGGACAAAGGCGGAAGTGCGTACTTCACGCGCATGTGCTGTGTGTGGCCATGTGGGATTAAATCAACACAATTGTTTAAAACTTATGTAAACGCAAATGTAGAAAACTGATAAGCCACAAAAGACATAAAACACATATTGTTTGGCTGGCCGTATCCTTGCTGTACTTTTCCACTAATTCTTTTGCCTTTTCTGACCCATCTTTCTTCCCCTCCACACAGGATTAACATGTGGTCAAAGAAAGAGAACTTCCCCCTCGACTCATACCACTATTGACAAGCACAATCCATCATACTTCTCTCACTATGTAGTATGTATGTCACTTGTTCTATACCAGGTATACAAATATTAAAGTATTCGTTACATTCGGCTTTCTCGCGTTGTACAACTCTCTTAGCCTAAACCCATCATCATTCACTTATGGTACACAATGCTTTCCAACTCCTCATCCTCTATATTTATACCATCTTTCCCCATTCATATCTTCTATTACACTATCAAGCTCTCTCCATGAACTCTCTCATAGCTTCATACCATACATCATTCATCAACAGGCTCATAGTCGCCCTCACACTCTTCATCTCCTTTCATCTTGGTTTCACAATTCCATGACATCAAACCTTCCACCTTCGAGCACTCGCAACACTTCTCTTTTACTAAATTTATTCACCTTACATTCCACACACCCAATGCAAATACCAGGTTTTAACAAATTCTGCTCGATTAGAAAACGGACGATAGATAATAGAATAACCAACAAAATGTGAAATAGTTTTAGAAATGTTGCAAAATACACGCGGCGACAGGTTCGCACACGTTTTATCACGATAAGGAATGACTTAGAGTCCAGGGGTCCACAACCTTTTTGTGCCGAAGAGCACATTCAAGACTACCGGTAGTGCGGCGGGCACCATTTACTTTTTCAAGGCAAATTTATAGTTGGACTTAATAATGAACATAATACACAAAAAAAACATTTAATTCCTATGTAAAATAATGAACATAATTCACAAAAAAAACAAGGATGGGCTAACTAAGAATCTTAGAAAAATTATCAAAACGATAACTTAATTTATTTATAAAGAAATAATTATTTTCAAATAAATGAGCATGTTTCCGTAATTAACTACTAAAATTTAATAAAATGTTAAGTATGTTACATATTTTAAATATTTAGTAACTAAATATTTAAAATATGTAACATACTTAACATTTTATTAAAAACTTAAATAAAAACTTATCAATCGTAGTCAGTCAGTGGTGGGCACACGCAAAAGGGTCGGCGACCCCTGACTTAAACTAATGAATATTTTCTCTGGTGTTTTTCATACAATTACAACGCCATCCCTGCGATATTACAGTAATTGAAAAAACATGGAGCCCACGAAAGAGCATAGTCGACATGTGATGCTGTATGAGTTCCATAAAGGATCTAACGCTAGTGAATCCGCAAAAAACATTCAGAGAGTTTATGGAAATAATAAAGTGAGCGAATGGATGTGTAGGAGATAGTTTGAGAAGTTCAGAAATGAAGACTTCAGTCTGAAAGATTATCAACGAACAGGACGACCAAATGAGTTAGATGAAGTGTTGCTGAAAGCAACAGTGGAGGAAAACCCAACAGTAACTGTAAGAGAACTTGGCCTGCAACTCGGATGTTAGCCATATGACCATTTACCGTCATTTGAAGCTGTTAGGAATAGTAGTGAAGATTGGAAAATGGGTTCCGCATGATTTGTCACAAGCGAATCTTCAACATCGAATCGATATTTGCACATCACTGGTTTCTCGACAACTGCAGGCACCGTTTTTGAATCGGATCGTCACTGGGGATGAAAAATGGGTCCTCTATAACAATATTAAGCGTCGACATCAGTGGCTTAGCCGTGAAACAAAGCCTGAACCTCGGCCAAGGAATGGACCCCATCCAAAGAGAATTTTGCTATGCGTTTGGTGGGATATGCAAGGAATTATTCATTTTGAGCTTCTGCCAGATAACCAAACAATCACATCTGAAATCTACTGCCAACACAAAAGTTGCAATCCAGGGAAGCTATCGAAAACGAAGCGATCGTTTTTTTTTTTTTTTTTTAACTCGAAACCAAGGGATTTCTTCGAACATGGCATAAAAGACTTTTCTACAGGTGGGAGGTGGTTATAGAAAAGGAAAGGAATTATATTGATTAATTTGTTATTATGTCATTTAATTTTTGTTCTGAATGAACTAAAAAATCGAGCAGAGTATATGTTAGAACCTTATACTTTTAAATTTTTTTTTAATAAATATCATGCCGGAACGACATCAATAGCCCCACTTATATTCCGGCCCCTTAATAAAACATTCTACTTACTGTTAATGGAAGTACACATCCGAATCGGGGAAGATTAAAAGGAAAAGCTTCTTCCAGAGAAAAATCAGACGAATGTTAGTTCTATTAGGGGGAAAAAAAAAAAAACCAAATCTTGATAAGCAATACAACCTTCAAAAGATTTTTATGGGGGCTCAGAATGCTAGTACCTGACAATTTAATCAGAGATTTCATTTGGCAATCTCAAAGTTCATCATTACAAACATTTTAACCGCTTAAGATTGCATCAACTGAAAAACATTTACGAAAACAAACCATTCAGTTTGAATTTTATATATATATGCAAGACAATTAACTCCGAAGCACATACTCTCAAACGATTTGAAAATTCAAATTCATGTTCTGAAGCCAAAACATACGTGATGATTTCAGGAAAAAGTAAGTGATTGAGAAAGTAATTTAGAGAGAAAATTAAATTAGATTCACGAAAATAATTACCATCCATTACTTTTAAGGTATTCTTCGTCAATATACGAGGATGACAGAAGCGATACTTTCGACATTATCCTAATAAATGAAAATAAATTAAGTTTAAATATTGCAGTGCGTTCGGAAGAGTAGCTTGAATGTACTGAATTCCTATAACGGACTGACCTGTCAACTGGAAACTAATATTGCATTTTGGCTCAAAAGTTTTTCTCCTGTTAATAAATCTCTAACTAAATGCGAGTTTGTATTGCTCAAACTTTACATCCTCGATTTAAATGTTTCGTATTAAGTACCCTTATTCTAATCCCGTTTATATATTGGTATTATGTACGTTATGTATTGAGCCCCAACATCCTTATTTGAATAAGCATACTTTTCTTTAAGAATCGGTTCCAGGACAGAATTAAATTGACAAGGGCTATTTATGTACCTGTCAAAGATGAAACATCCATAGACAGAGACCAGTTTAAACAAACGTAAGAACTACAAACTCGCGGTACCATTAAATACTGCGAGACTTTTGTGAAGTTCTATTATTAACGCGCGTACAACAAATCTATGAACCGTCAGTTTCCATTCGTTAATAAATAGCAAAATATCGTTTAAAGCAAAGGATTAAATAAACCAGTAACAGAGATCTCATTATTATTATTATTATTATTATTATTACTATTTATGAAGATGGCCTTTCTTATGAGGCACAAAGTGGTCGTACGCTAATAACGGCTAACCTCTAGGTCAAGCGGGGCCGATACATTGGCAGCTCGACGCAGTAAGCGAATAAAATCCTAGAGCTTGACCAAAATTTAAAAACATCGGAATAGGAAAGGAATATACGAGTAATAAACATTACCTACGGGTCGCAAAATCGTAGATTTTAGCGTGCCAAAAGGTGCCCCCGAGAGGAAAAGGAACTTTATTTTCTCAAAAACATTCTAACTAGTAATTCCCCAAAACTAATATTCAATCGCATCAATTTATTTGACACTTACTTTCTCTCCACATTAATTTCAGTTGGGGAAAGAAACTCAAATTTTATCATTTCGAGCAGAGATAGTTCCGTTTTAGCCCCGAGTGAAAATACATGCTGATAAAGTCAATTCGTCGATTAGTTCACACTGTTTAGTGATGACATCGCCCGTTCCGAAAGATCTAATATATTCGGACTAGAAACAATTAATTGTTATAAAGAACATTCTCGTTCAGGCCATCTGAAATGCCCAACCCCCAAATCAGTGTCTCTGCC
The DNA here is from genome assembly GCA_023014485.1 of Bathynomus jamesi. NCBI lineage: Eukaryota > Metazoa > Arthropoda > Malacostraca > Isopoda > Cirolanidae > Bathynomus > Bathynomus jamesi. The sequence continues at coordinate 1,191,815 of JAJOZX010000052.1, read as the reverse complement.
ATAGCTGAATTTTTTTTTTATTAATGCATCCTTAAATATCATTTAAGAGGCCCAAACGAGTGTCCATATATAAAAACATGAATAATGTATCGTAATATTAGAAGGCTAACTAGCATTAAAGTCTAAAGTAACAACAGCGGTGGAGAGGAGAATACGATCCGATTAGAATATCTTTAAGAAAAGAAAGAACGAGACAAAAGACAAAATTACTTACACATCGCCAAATTCAAAAACTGTCTGCTCGAGTGAAAGATTCCGAAGAAAAAAAAAGAAGACTCGATTCATTCAGAGAAATGACGTTTCTTAACTGATAAAAAAAAAATCATTCATTTCATTTAACATTGCATAACATTTTTGTTCACAAAGTTCGGTTGGGGAAAAAGGTTCGAATTTTGGCATTTAAACCCAAAATATTAAGTTCTACCTCAACCAATTACTAACCTCTTTGGGGAAGCCAGCGTCTTCCTTATGGTCCATAGCAGATCCCCAATAGAGAGCAATAGGCCAAAAGCTCGCGCTCTTCTAATAATCCATTACTCATTGTGGCTTTACTCCTTCAATTCAACTTCACGTAATTGACAATATTCACTAAACATTCTAAAAATGTTTTTAGTCCCAAATCCACTGTTACCTCAAATCAACTGCCAGATTCCAAACATCAACTTCCAAAAGGCAAAACATTCCCCTGAAAGATATCAAAACGTAGTTCGAGATAAACATGCGAACAGAGAACAAAATTTCACATCAGACAAATGCCTCGAGTGATTCTCCACGGACGCAAAACATCAGACTCGTCATCAACTCATCATTTAGTGTTTAACTAAAATTATTCCACGTGGAAATTAAATTTCAAACCTACAAAATTATTCTAATCTGCTCGTACCAAAGTTTTTATCAATTGAAAGCACTCCCTAAACGAGGTAGACTTCAATGGCAAAGTTTCTCCAACATTTAAATTAGGACTTTCACAGTAACTGAACAAGAGCCTCCACACTTTTCAGTACTATGCATGGCCAACAGTTTAAACTGCCATTCATTATTTAATCATAGTATAGTAAAAATTAAATTTATCAAGTGGAATCTTTTCACAATAACTAAATGGTTATTAGGCGAGTAACGTGGTACCCACACTAGAAGTAACGCAAGATTTAAAATTTTATATAACTTACCAATTCCTTCACTGCAAGAGATGAAGACCAAAGCTTGACATAGAAACCTATAAATGATTGCATTCAGTGAGTCGTATCAGCAAGTTCGGTTAACACCGCTAAGATCTCATAATCTGAAGCTCACAGAACAACTCCTGAACCCCAATGTGTGGCGAGGGCAGTGGGAAAGAGTCCGAATTGAGTTATGGACTATGCCACCCAGTCAATTGCTAAGGTGGGCACAGGGGCTTACAACCAAAACCAAGGGGAATGCCTCCTCTTAACATCCCAATCCAGGGGGCTTTCAGAAGTCCTTGGCAGCTTCTTCGTTAGGGTCTTTCTGGTTCCCCGTACCCCCTTCTCAGGGGAGGTCCCGCAAGAACTTCCTCGCCCTCTCTCTCAGACCTTCCCGGGGAAGACACTCGTCTGACCCCCTAAACACATTCTGGAGCAAATGCCGTTCTCTCGCTCAAATTTCTCTCATCAAAGCTTTGTTCACCATAAAAGAAATAAGGAAAGGAGGAAATTACCTTGTAAAAACTTCAAATGAAAATTCCAGTTTGTAACGAAAGATCCAACCACAAACAATCTAAAAAAATTAATTTTAATTTAATGCCAATAGGAAAGTTTGAATTTAAGTAATTTGGGTGAATACTAATACAATTTGGAAATTGAAAAGAAAAACTTCTATTTCGGTTTGGTTGGTTGGTTGGCTCATTCTATCATGATGATGATAATGATAATGATTAATGATTAATAATAATAAATGCCAAATTTTTTTAATGTTACTGATGTACGAAACTCCAAACTATTATGTAGTTGAGAGAGATATATTAAAAAAGGCATTTTTATCTAGCCAAGCAATATTGAAACACTAGAGACCTGCCCAGAAATGCATTGGCTTTAAAATGAATAAATTTATAAGCCAATCGGGAATAACTTTCCAACAATTTACCCTACTTTGACAAACAAGCTATAATATTTACCAGTAAAAATGGTTCAAAGCGCGAATATGGAAGTTCTGCAACAGAAAAACCGTAATTAAACATTCGTTCGCACAGGGTACAAACTCTCGTCTTATATTTACTTCAGATGGTAGTGCATGAAAGTTTAAATCAGGTCTCATACAAGTGGTGTGAAAATATCATCATTGCAATTATTGATTGATACGCGACAATAAATCTAAACCGATTCGATTCAACACTTACCTTAATTGAGGATGTGTACCCACTGCATTTCCGCCACTGAGCAAATAACGAATCTGTGGACTATGCGAAGGTATAAACATCGCTGAAGAGAAATTCAAAAGCTGAGAAATATTCAAAACTATCAGAGAGATTCTCCACACTGTTCTTAAGATCATGAATGATCATATGTTGCTATATTTTTATCATCATTTAACGTGAAGAGCAAGTTCACGACTTCAAATCCTACGTATAAAATTTAATATTCATAATTCTTTACTGCAAATGTTAGGGAATGAGCACCAACTGTTTGAAATCCGAACTAGACCTTTCTGAATACGATCTAACTTAAAAATAGTCACACTAACAAAACCCAATTGAAGAGAGCAGAAGAGTTTTATTGAAGTCTAATCATTAATCATAGTACAAAAATAAAATAATTCGGAAGGAAGAGTATCCCATTTCCTTGCCAGGGTCCACACATTAAGACTGCCCATTCTTTATAATCATTACCCAAGACTATAAAACTAAATATAAAGCAAGCTAAAGACTATAAAGCTTACCTCATTAAATGCATCGTCTTGGATATGAATTAAACAGCAAACGGCCCTGCGGGTTAAAATAAACTTTATAAAAACCGTTCCATCATTAACATACATCAATGAATAAGGAAATCAGAATTTTGATTTAACATTTTGCTGTAAGCAATCTTAAGGTGTCCCAAGATAATTTCATCCTTTGGTATCAATTTAAGAATAATAAACTTTCTGAACCATTTCGGAACTTACCTTTTGCAAAAGTGGCAGTGCTTTCAACATGGAAGCAATTTCAGTCTAAACAAATATGGAAGAAAATGCATTTTTAATATTCTTGGGAAGCTTCGAAAACAAAGTCCAAAATATCCCTGAAACAAGAAATAAAAGTAATTAAAATTCCAATTAAATCAGTCCCTCAGCCATTTAAAGAACTATTTCAGCAAAAATAATTTATCCTCAATGAGAATCGGACATATGCTTGTCAAAATAATCATCATTCAGAGCTACGAACTATCAATACCGTATGAACAATGTTCATCAACTTACCAAATACATCGGGAATTTCAAATTTCATTGGATGGTCAAAATCTATTCTGAAAAAAGGAAAAGGAGAGGGGGGGGTGAATAATCAAGACCGTTCGTCTCACAAAAAGCTTCGATGCAATGAATTTCAGACGCACATAAGCCATCACAATATTCAGGTGGAAACCGCAAATGTTTTTCTTTGTAATAATCATCATTAGAGATCTCAACCAATATAACGAAGTGTAAAACAAAGTTACCTGAAAAGTTGATCTACTGGCATATCTTGAAACACCAAGAATGAATCTGCAGGAAAATTAAAAATTAGATTTGATGCAGTTACAGCAGTGCTTTCGAGAGCGACTAAATGTAACTCAAGTACTATCGTAAGTAGCAAGCAAAGTGCATCATTCAGGTTCAATTTTTAAAAATTATACCAAAATATTAACCAACCTGGCAATTCTCAGCAACACGCAGTCCATAAACCCGTGGGTGGTGGTATCTGCAAGTTATTTTGTTTTTTTTTCAATAAGTCCAAAACTTAAATTTCTATGTAATTCATTTTAAGTCAGTCCTGTTGAGCTTAATAGAAAGTATCATCATGTTCAATCCGCATAAATCTCATCACAATTATCATCAAATGCTCGAGTGAAAAGCTTCGAATTCCTACCTTTCTTTCGACCGAAGTTTCCTCACCAAATTTTATTCACGGTCAAAGTTAAAAAGCGGGGACTATCTTATTTCCATCCAATTCAAGACTCTCGAATCATCCTACCACTATTCCTGAAATTAACCAATGACAATAATAAAAAAATTCACAAATTTACTACATTTGATTAAAATTTAAAGCTCAGAAAAATGGTATTTGTTGGTAATCACGCAATCATAGTAGCAAGCACCAAGATATCATCAGCGCAAATTTAAGGATTAAAAAAGGTTAAAAACTTTTAAATTCGACTAATATCCTTAATGTTACAGTAAACCGAAATTTGAATCTTTCAAAAGATACTAACCTTCAGCTTGCGTACTTTTAGAGGAACTGTTCAGTGTTCATTCATATTCACTGCAGAACCATGGTGCAAGAGCCTAAATCTATGAAAATCAACAATTAGTGATGAAAACCTAACAAAAGAAAATGTGTTTTCCCCCCCACTTTTAAGTTTCAGTATCCTTTTGACATACTCCCACAGAATTTCAAGATTCAAATTATCATCATTACAAATATTTGATATATTTTAAACTATTACAATTAAATACCTCCAATCTGAAATCACGCCATATAGCAGCATCTGAAAATGAGCATGAAAAAACTTAGGAAACGGCACACTACAGCCTACGGAAGAGATTAATAGGAATCTAAACTCAGTCAAATGCCTCGTTTGTCACCAGAAAAAGCACGCGGGTTGTGTGCTCTGACTCGTCATCGATCATCATAGTAAATCCTAAAGTAAATTACTTTCTTACACATTTACTTAATATAAGCACTAATCTCACTGAAAAAGGTTTTCAGCTATTAAATCTGCATTTCAAAATATTTGAAATAAATCTATACTAATAATTGTGACGGTCGAACCGCGAACTTCCGGTCCCTTATCACCGGCCAGATTTGGAATATCACGACTTAACCTAACCGTATATATATATATATATATATATATATATATATATATATATATATATATATATATATATTTTACAGGGTGTCCCAGAATTAACTATCTATTTCAATGAAATCGGACAAACTTTTTAAAAACACTTTTATTTATGTTTATCATGTTTAATGTGTTAAAAATGTATAAATTTCTAAATTTTTTCATAATTTTATTTTCATAATTTTTTCATTATCTGGTCCAATGAAAGACCGTCTGAAGTCATAGAATGGCAGAGAGAGACTCCAAAAGTTAACGTGTGGCTTGGAATGACCAAATCCAAAATTTATGGCCCATTCTTCTTTGCGGAAGCAACTGTAACAGGTACCGTCTACCTTGATATGCTTCAGCAGTTTCTCGAACCAGTTTCTTGATGATGGCATTCTTGATAATGTTGTGTTTCAACAAGATGGAGCACCATAAATTTTGGATTTGGTCATTCCAAGCCACACGTTAACTTTTGGAGAGTCTCTCTGCCATTCTATGACTTCAGACGGTCTTTCATTGGACCAGATGATGAAAAAATTATGAAAATAAAATTATGAAAAAAATTTAGAAATTTATACATTTTTAACACACATTAAACATGATAAACATAAATAAAAGTGTGTTTTTAAAAAATTTGTCCGATTTCATTGAAATAGATAGTTAATTCTGGGACACCCTGTATATAACCTATGATTAGCTTCGGCCCGAATTTTTCATTCTGACGAAGATAAAGCTTTTCACTCCACCTTACACCTACAATTTAACGTGGAATCTGAACCACGCGCCTACAGCAGCTCAGCGTCTTAACCCCTAGGCTACCCATTTATCTACCAACCACTGTTTGGAAGGATGAACAGCTCGGTTTTGCTGCGTGCCGGGTCTCAAAACCGGGGCCGATGAATTCGTAGTCAGCGACGCTAACCACACCACCACCGATGCGCATATTATATTTAATAATGATTGGGGTTGTTTAACCTCCTTCGCAACATCTAAGATCATGACAAGGGACCTACAGCTTTACGTGGGATCCGAACCACGGGTCGCTACATCATCTCAACACGGAGGATGGTCTCCCATCCAACTACTACCCAGACCCAATGTCGCTTAACTTCCTGATCAACGGGAAGCGGTGTTACGAATGGCTACGACTAGCCCATATATATATATATGAATTTCAATTAAACACCTAAAATGAATGAATGATGCAAACCACAAGAAAAAATTATTCCAAGGCCTTTCGTGTATTCTGAAGTACACCTCGTCATGGGTGACAAGGTTCAACTTCCACCTGGGCAACGCCGGGTCGATCCGCTAGTTATAGAATATAACCCCCAAATTCCCTACAAGAATTTCCTTTTCATAAACTGCACACACTTATTTACAGTAATAAGAATAAATACAAGATAAATTGCAGTTCAAATTATTTATTAATTTTAACTTAATTAAGGGCCAATGTAGACTAATTCCAGTATATAAGGATTATTTGACTAAGCATCCAGTATGAATAAAAGTCAGTGGGTAAAATATATTCTATGTCGAATTAATTGTGCGCTCTTGGTACTTCGTACTGTAATGTTAGCAGAACTTAACCCTAGCATTTAAAATTTTACTTCATACTCACTCCGGATCTCATTTTCTTCAGCCAATTTTTTGATCCCATAGAAACTACAATAAAAGTTTACAATTAAAAACTCAAAACGACTAAAGAAAATTTTAATTTAAATATTTACATTCAGAAAGACCAATCAACAATCACCACCAGTTGGTAAGATAGGGACGAAAGACACTTATAGAGGTTTCATCATTATAACAAGTACTTTTTAATACAAAGAATCTATTTCATACCTTAAAAATCAACAATGGCCTCGAAAATCCAAAGTGATCTAGAAAATAAAATGCCAATATAAATTTGCGTTTACCAAACTGCTTCCAAACAAACTTTACTTACATAACACTGGTCAACAAAGATTTTTCATCAGTAAAATTTGTGGTGGCTGGATAGCATTTTTCACGCTGATTCCAAAACTGCATTCAGATTTTTTCTAGCACGTATAGTTTTCAAGATGAAGGCATATATATATCCACAGATTTAACCATTTTAAATAGGCAAAATACTAATATTTCAACATTTGATTGTGTTTATTTAATTTATTCATCTTATTTATTTCAATTATCTTAATTATATATCTTATGTATTTCAGGTGTGAGCTTTTACGTCTAGCAGCATTGTGATTCACTTTTGAAGGTAGACATTTAGAGCCTAAAAAGTTAACCCAAGGACAGTTGAATGATCTTGTTAGACTTATCGCTGTCTAAAGAGAAATCAGAGCTTCTCGCCTCAAGACTAAAGGAGAACAATTTACTTGAGAACAATGTTCGTATTAGTTACTACCGAAAGCGGAATTTTGAATTAACAGCATTCTTTTCAGTAGACGGTCCTCTCTGTTATTGCCATGACATCAATGGACTATTTACAGCCATATCTCAGACGTATGTGGCATCTGAGTGGCGCCTCTTTAATGATTCGTCGCAGAGAAGCCTGAAAGCAGTTCTTTTACATAATGGTAATATAATGCCATCCATCCCCATTGCCCATTCCGTCCATCTAAAAGAGACACGTGACAATATGGATATACTACTTAAGGCAATCAAATACGACAGTCATCAATGGAATGTTTGTGGAGATCTAAAAGTTATAGGAATGCTTATGGGTATGCAGTCAGGATTCACAAAATTTTGTTGTTTCCTTTGCCTGTGGGACAGTCGCGCCACTATAGAACATTACACCAAAAGTGACTGGCCACTTAGGTATACATATGTCCCAGGGATAAGCAATGTCCAGTCTGTCCCTTTAGTGCAGTGGTTCTTAACCTTTTTACTACCATGCCCCCTCTAGGAATTGGTCCTTCCCTCCACGCCCCCCTTGGAGGGGGATACTTTTGCATTTTTTCATAAACTTCTCAATATTAGCCCATGCTCTCGTTAAGAGAATAACAAATACAATTAGTGTTTTTCCCCAAGGGATCGCGCCCCCCCTGTTAAGAACCACTGCTTTAGTGGATCCCCAAAAGATCTATCTGCCACCTTTTCACATTAAACTTGGTTTAATGAAGAATTTTGTTAAAGCAATGGGTAAAGTCAATTCTGAAGGGTTCCAATACCTTTCAAGGAAATTTCCGAAGGTTACTGCAGCAAAATTGAAGGAAGGAATTTTTGTTGGGCCACAAATAAGGGAGGTTTTGAATGACACTGAATTTGAAAGTCCCCTAAGTCCGCTGGAATTGAAGGCTTGGCTGGCGTTCAAATGGATATGTGAAAACTTTCTTGGAAGCAACAAGTCACCTGCGTATAAGGATGGAGTCAAGAACCTCCTTCATGCCTTCAAAGAAATGGAGTGTCGAATGTCGTTAAAAATTCACTTCCTGCATTCCCACTTACATTTCTTTCCTGAAAACCTTGGTGCAGCGAGTGACGAGCAAAGAGCGCGCTTCCATCAAGATATTCAGATGATGGAGAAGCGCTACCAAGGATATTGGAATGAAAGCATGATGGCGGATCATTGTTGGATGCTGTATCGTGACAATCCAGGCCAAATTTACAAAAGGAAATCACACACTCAGCGCTCTTAATAAAATAATGTATATATTCTTTATTTATAAGTACATTGAATAAGGTATATGATGATTTGTTGTTTAGCATTCCTAAGTGTGATCTATACATCCATAAATTTTCTTATAGCAATATCAAAAACTTAAAAATATCAAAACCAGTGTATCTATATAACTATACGTGCTAGAAAATAAATAAAACCAGATTCGGGATCAGCGCGAAAAATGCATTAAGAAAAGTGTGATCATGTTTGTGATGAAAAAAAAGTTTCATTTTGTTGGCCAGTGTAATCAGACTGCCTCTTGGCAATTAAAATCATTGCCCTGCTCCGCCTCAGTGGGTTCTGCTATTGCTAGCTCTGAGACAATGTGAGCAAAAACTATTACGCATTGCTTGACATCACGAGAGGAAGGAAACGCTATACTATCTCTGATCAAGAATACTTTTAAATTTAGTTCCATATGATATTCTTCATTAGGTCACTGTATATGGCCCAGGTTTTCCAGTTTTAAAGCTAAAATTAACATTGAAATATTTATACGAAGCAGTAGTGCAGACTACTCCTAGTCTATGTTCTATTAACTAAATTTAGTCAACAGTAGTTTGGAAGCATGAAAAGCTAGAAATTAATGCATTGCGAAAAATAATTAAAAAAAATATTTCCTAAACGAGTTGGTGCGAGAAGGAAAACATACATACAAACTAATGCACATATTCATGGCTAAATTATTATTATTAAAGGACTTTTAAGGAATCAGATGGCCGTTCTATTTGTCCACAACAGGGGTCCCCAAAGTGGTCGATAAGACATTTTCGGGGGTCGATTAGAAATTGTTGATACAGAAGCATATCAGCATCACATCATTGCACGCCTTATTAAATATTGTTGGTCAAATCGGCATAATGTTTTGTGCCGAAAGCAAAAGACGTATAATCTACAAATTGGAGCACCATGTCATTATGCTCTAATTGTTCGAGAATACCTCAACAGCCGCCTTCCGAATCGGTGGATTGGACGTGGAGGACCTCGACCTTGGCCTCCGCGTTCTCCGGATTTGACACCCCTGGATTTCTTTGCATGGGGTTTCATAAAAACAAAGGTTTATCGCCAAAAGATCAATGCTTCTTGTTGAAACACATTATCAAGAATGCCATCATCAAGAAGCTGTGGTTCGAGAAACTGCTGAAGCATATCAAGGTAGACGGTACCTGTTACAGTTGCTTCCGCAAAGAAGAATGGGCCATAAATTTTGGATTTGGTCATTCCAAGCCACACGTTAACTTTTGGAGAGTCTCTCTGCCATTCTATGACTTCAGACGGTCTTTCATTGGACCAGATAATGAAAAAATTATGAAAATAAAATTATGAAAAAAATTTAGAAATTTATAAATTTTTAACACATATTAAACATGATAAACATAAATAAAAATGTGTTTTTAAAAAATTTGTCCGATTTCATTGAAATAGATAGTTAATTCTGGGACACCCTGTATATACTTTTACTTTTGTCGAGTTTGAACGACGGTTCAGGATCGACCTGCGGTCGACCCCTCTGCAGCATCCAGCCTCATTTGCGGGACTTGGTGAAGGAGGGAATTGCTCTCTGATCGCCTCCTGCCCTCGTAGCCAGCCACGCATGGTTGGTCAGGGACTTTGCACAAGAATCTGTCCAGCTGGTTCTTGAAGTTATTCAGGTTGGTGTGCTGGAGATTCCTCACTTCTTTTGGAAGGACATTGAAAAGCTTTGGGCCCCGTATTCTGAGGGTATTTTCCATCCTCGTTTTCATGGCTCCTTGTCCCACCGCAGCTGGGACCGTACAAAATCTGCCTCTTCTCTCATTCCAGTTTGTTTATTTCATTTCTGAGGTTAGGGACAGAGCCCTCAAGTATGTTCCATATGTATATTATTGTGTACCGCTCTCGCCTTCTTTCAAGAGAGTAGAGTTCCAGGGATTGTAGTCGAGACCAGTAGTCTTCACCTTCCGTTTCCTCTATCTTAGACGTAAAAGTCCTTTGTATAGCTTCAATGCTCGCAATGTCTCTTTTTCTGTGTGGGCTTGAGTACTGAGCATGACTCCAGATTTGAAAAAATTTACTGGAGCACAGCTCTGAATTTACTTTTTTTCCCCTTACACCACTAGATAGGTTAATGATAGTAAACTCTTGAATTGACGACATACCAATTACAAATTGTTTTAGCTAAACATAATACAATAATACACAGTTTATAACTCACCTTAAGTTTATTTATTCATTGCAGCAGCAACAGTGGACGATGTTAGACCTTGCATGTAGGCATTTGTTGTGAATTTACCGCCATGTATGCTTGGCCACTGATCAATGGCTTTCTGTGTGATCATTACAGCAGATCTAGTGCCTGGAGCTGGACCCTCCTTCACAATTCTGCACAGCTTAGTCAAATGAGATGGCTTAATGGATCCTTTGTGTTCAACAATGTAACCAAGAATGGAGAATGTCCCTTCAGCTGGTGCTTCACTCCAGGCAGTTGATCCATCTTTATCAAAATGCTTTAATATCTCTGTGATTCTTTTCCACAGCTGTTCTATATATTCTGTCAGCCAATTTATCACTGAGTCTTTTGTAAAACTACTTTCAGATCTGGTTCTGGATGGTCTAGCAACTTCAGCAACCTGGTAGTAATCAGAACGTTTCTTGATGTATTTGTAAACTTCATTTAGGATGTAATCCTCAGCTGTTAGTTCCTTTTGCTGCCCTGTGGTATCGTGCTTAAATTCAGAAACTACATCATTTGCATTTCCTCCATTAGCTAATTTGGAAATTGTTTCCATCACTCTTAACATAACAGTTTTCCCTCCTTTATAAAATATATTTTCTACAAATTCTGCACTAACTGTGGTTTTTTGAGCTACTTGCAACAATCTTTGTTACATAGGAAATCAATACATAGAACTTGGCACTAATTTCTTTCTCTTGTGGATGATCAAAAAAAAACAATTTTCCACAAATCTGTCAAATTGATCAAATTCGTAATTAACCATGCGAGTATCAGATTTGAGTTTTGGTCTCTTAAAACCAATGATATTGTCAAGAACCATATTGGTATAGTCAAGGCCTGATCTCAGATTTGAAGAGTGATTCTGAATAAAGTCTAAAAGCTCACTTAGTTTACAAATTTTCTTCAATGCATCAATGTGGGCTCTGTTCACAAGATGCATTAAGTCCCATCGAAATTTGAAATTTTCTCCAAACAACTTTTTCATTTCGTTTTTAAATGGCTCGTTGTCCTTACAAAAAGCCCCATCTCCAACCATTCCAGATACCTTGGATTTAATTGGTTCTTCAGATAGTTTCAAGTGATTAGGAGACTTCAACACATCAAAAATTTCATTGGCCAAATAAACTCCTGATTTGCTGCGTACTAAATTTATCCCAGCAAGTTTTACAGTCTTATCTTCTTCACTCATAACTAATACAACTAGCATGCTTAATCCCAAAATTGTTCCAATGTCAGCTGTTATTGTTACTGAAGTTTGTTCTAAGAACCACTTTACAGTTTGTTCTTTAAGTTGATTATCTAATAGCTCACAAATTGTCTCGCACGCATGTGTGCTATGATTCAAATTTCCAACCTCACAACCTGACCTATGTAATACAGCTAGAAGTACTGGATATAGAGCCCATGCAGTGTTTGTTTTCATTATGTAGTATAAGATGTTGCCACATAAGTCTTCTATGCGTTTAGTGTTCCGAGATGATGTTTTCATCACTTCATAAACAGCAGCTCTTTGATGATGCTGAAGTTTAATTAAATGTCTCTTCAGGTGGGTTTTCAGATTTCTAAACCATCTCTCTTGATTTTCTCCTTGTTTGCATACATAGGTTAAATCTTTAACATTGAAGTAACCTTTTATGTTAGAATGTTTGTCTGAAGCACATGCTTTGGGGTCTGTGCAAGCTATGCAATATAATGTAAACATTTTATCATCAGAAGCATCATCAATATCTTCTTGATTATCATCATCTTCATCCTCAACAGCTATATCTACATCAGATATATTAGTGTCACTATTTGCAATGTTTTCCATTATATCACTTGGTACTGAAAATGAATCATCAGCATGCCCTAGATCCTTCTTTTCCACCAATTTGAATGTAGATTTGATCAAATCATTGTTCAGGATTTCTTGTATTGATTTACACTTGCTTAAATGGGCTATGGAAATGTCAAATTTGTTGCTTTTTGCTTTATTAGATTTGGATGCAACACTTGAACTTGAAGGCATATTTTGACTCTTCTCTTTATTAACCACAACAGCTTGGTGAGTTTCTTTTGTTAGGCGCAAAATTGCATTCAATGTCTTCTGGATTTGGGAATTTTCAAATTCCTCTAAAGCAGTTTTGTTAGTCTGATGCGCAGATTCCTCACTTACCTTTTGTTTCTTAGGTGGAGGAGAAGCACTTTCTTCAGTCTGTGAAACATCTAGTGAAAAAGTTTCATTTTCTGGATTAGCAGTTGATGAAGTTCGTTCATTTTTCTGATGTCTAGCACTAGCACATTTTGTGAACAAACTAAATGACTGCTTTGCCGTATCTCTTTGCTGCACTTCATCCTGGTATTTCTTTACTGCAATATCTCAGCTGTGGGCCCAAACTCTGGGACCTCTTGTATTGTAACAAATATTTTTTTTGGAATTAAAATGTTCCTCCCAGTTTTGCTTCTTTGAATATTTGTTCTTGCATTGACCACAAAAGTAACCCCTTTTAACACCCTCACTTTTCTCTCCAACTTCATCAATATTAGGATCCATTATTGATTATTGACTACCTGAAAAAATACAAAATAAGTAAAAGTTAGTAAATATAGTATGGTAAAAGTGAGTAAAAGTAAGTAAATATAGTACAATGAAAGTAAGTAAAAGTAAGTGCTTTAAACTTAGTAAAAGTAAGGAAGAGTAAGTAGAGGTAGTTAAGTTAAAGTAAGTAAAAGTAAGTTTAAACTTAACTAAACTTTTCAATTCTAGAGTCATGGTGGATTACTTAAAACCGCACAAGTAATTATCTGGCCAATTTATCAAACCTGGCCGAGATCAATGGAACATAGTCCAATCCTGATAATTTTATATTAAAAAAATATACATTTTAATAAAATTTTAATTATCAAAACATTGAAGCTTAACAAAAAATAAAAATAATTGTTAAATATGGAATTACCAACTAAACTTAAAATAACTAAATTTGTAATTTTAAAAAATTGGTTTGTACAAGAACGTATACACAAAAAAATTGCATAACGTCTAGCGGATGAACAAAACCCAAACCCAAATTTACTTTTTCTCATGGTCAAATTTACTGGAGCAATGCTCCCAAGATCCCAGGAATCTGGAGTCATGGCTACTGAGCAATACTCAATTATTGGTAGGACAAAATAAATATAAATATATATATATGTTAAACACAGACCGTGCATGGAACAAGGAACTCTTCTGGGAAAATTAATTTTCCCAGAAGAGTTCCTTGTTCCATGCACGGTCTGTGTTTAACATAAATTTCTCAGGGGACCATTCTGAGTTTGTATATATATATCTATATATATATATATATATATATATATATATATATATATATATGCGATGAACTTCAATTAAACACCTAAAATGAATGAATGATGCAAACCCACAAGAAAAAAATTATTCCAAGGCCTTTCGTGTATTCTGAAGTACACCTCGTCAGGGGTAACAAGGTTCAACTTCCACCTGGGCAACGCCGGGTCGATCCGCTAGTTATAGAATATAACCCCCAAACTCCCTACAAGAACTTCCTTTTCATAAACTGCACACACTTATTTACAGTAATAAGAATAAATACAAGATAAATTGCAGTTCAAATATTTATTAATTTTAACTTAATTACGGGCCAATGTAGACTAATTCCAGTATATAAGGATTATTTGACTAAGCATCCAGTATGAATAAAAGTCAGTGGGTAAAATATATTCTATGTCGAATTAATTGTGCGCTCTTGGTACTGGGTACTGTAGTTACCAGAACTTATTAACCCTAGCATTTAAAAATTTACTTCATACTCACTCCGGATCTCATTTTCTTCAGCCAATTTTTTGATCCCATAGAAACTACAATAAAAGTTTACAATTAAAAACTCAAAACGACTAAAGAAAATTTTAATTTAAATATTTACATTCAGAAAGACCAATCAACAATCACCACCAGTTGGTAAGATAGGGACGAAAGACTCTTATAGAGGTTTCATCATTATAACAAGTACTTTTTAATACAAAGAATCTATTTCATACCTTAAAAATCAACAATGGCCTCGAAAATCCAAAGTGATCTAGAAAATAAAATGCCAATATAAATTTGCGTTTACCAAACTGCTTACAAACAAACTTTAGTTACATAATCAGACTGCCTCTTGGCAATTATAATCATTGCCCTGCTCCGCCTCAGTGGGTTCTGCTATTGCTAGCTCTGAGACAATGTGAGCAAAAACTATTACGCATTGCTTGACATCACGAGAGGAAGGAAACGCTATACTATCTCTGATCAAGAATACTTTTAAATTTAGTTCCATATGATATTCTTCATTAGGTCACTAGATTTCGACCCGGCCGAATATACAATCTGATTTTTTTTAGATGGGACCTATGTGGGGTTTATGAAATGATATCCTGACCAACATACTCCAAAAGAAAGTTTATGCTCCCCTCCGTACCACTAGCATACTCACTATTTTTAATTTGGGGGCGGAGCCAAAAATATGAGGATCATAAATCAAAATGGAGATCATTTAGAGCGTTCTTTTTATAGAGATGACCCCCCTTAAAATTGCGTAAGATACCTCATGTGCAATTTTCAGGCAATTATCCAAGAAATTTCAAATCCTTGAAAAATTGCCACCCCCAAAAAGTGTTATCAGTATATAGAAAAGGGTGGCATAAACTTGTTTCGAGTACTGATTCCCTAGGAGACCAATTCATAAACCTCATGTAGGTCTAGTATATTTGTCTGAAAAGAAGACAATTAGTCTATTGTATCATTTATTACACAAAACAGCTTTGAAGTAAAAACAAAATTTAATTTAAAAATTAACTTCACAATTCACTAATTACTTGTGGATGTGCCTTGGCCCCATTGGCTTTTCCATTCAAACTGTGGCAGTCTTTCTTGATTCCAGTTGATTGAGGATAAATTTGTGCCAATTGCCGTAGCCAATCCTTTGTTCTGATGCTTTTGTCACTAAGTTCACTTCACTTTCCACGCTTTGACTGTGGCATGAAAAGGCAGCAATTTTCAAGGGTTCTGTTCTTGTATGCAGTAGCTCTTCATTGCTGAATTTCCTTATCAAAGGTGGAGGATTGATAGCTTCCTTTCTCCAGTCAATCATCTCATAGTAGTCTTTGGAACCGAAATTTAGAGATTTAGGAAGCTCAAAATTTCATGTGCCACTGAAACGTGTCCCACTGAGAAGTATCTTCTGAAGAGCATCTTCTCTGACATGTTGTCTGCTATCAGTAAGCATTGACAGTAGGATAGCTTCGGGATTGGCAAAATAAGCATTATTACGGAACACCGGTTCCATAATAATGCGATGTTTTTCTTCCAATCCTCGCATCAAGACAATCAAATGAAAAAATTCCGTGCTCCGTCAGTAGCTTTAGGATGGGATTTGATATGAAACCATCCAAGAGCATATGATTTCATGACGATGGTTACCAGTTCTTTCAGATTTTGTTCGGGATGCAAAGTCGATACATATAAACGAAGAATCCAGTTTGCTCGGGTAATCCAGCGAGCATGATGAATGGCACCTGGAGACCTGCGGGCTAGACTTTCAGATACCCATCCAGATTGCACTGCTAGGCACATATCATAGAGATACTTTTAACTTTTGATCACTGCTCAACTCTTTCACGACATTCGGTGGTATATCTTGGACGTTTCCCTGAACTGGTGAAAATGCCACTAAGTCTAAAATGGTTAAATCACATTTCAATTTGGCTCCAATTGAACCTTTAAATGTATTTGGCCCTGATGTTTTTCCGTCTATGGTTTCAAATATGTGTCTGAAGGGGAGTTCATTCATGTGTAAAAGAGAGACGAGCCATTGAACTGATCTACGCAAAAAAATTTCGATCAATTTTATGGTACCAGCAATTCTACCAGTATTGACAGCAGGACCGTCGTATAGCAGAGCATTGAGTGTGTCGATGCTCGCTGAATCAATTAAGAACGTTATAATTTCATCAGCTAGACACCGAGCATTTCCTGCGTCAGGGCAGAGATGGTCTACATAGATACCTCCAGGGTCTTTTGTTTCAATTGGTGAATCACCCATAAAAAAAGAGAAAGCTTGTAGAGCAAAAGTCATATGGAGCTAAAAAACTAAGCAAGGTGACAGAGACAGTTAAGAAGAGAATGGAAACAGTTGCAGGAAGAGAGATTTCTGACTCACAATTTAAGGAGCCATCTGGAGATGTAGACTGTTTAGAAATAATAAATCAACTCAAGGAAAAACTCAAAAATGAAAATACTAAAAGAAGTGATAAAATAAAAATCCTCACTGTTTTGCCCAAAAGTTGGAGCATTAGGAAAATTGCTTCAGAATTTAACACAACAAGGCATACAGCATCTATTGCTAAAAAAATAGTTGAAGAAAAAGGTGTCCTTTCAGACCCAAATCCAAAGGGTGGGAAAAGAATTAAACAGGATACTGTTGACGCTATTAAAGCATTTTATCTTTCAGAAGACATCAGTAGAACAATGCCAGGAAAGAAAGACTATTGTAGTATCATTGACAATGAAAGAGGAAGGATACATTTGCAAAAGCATCTTTTACTTTGCAATTTAAAAGAAGCCTATCATATTTTCAAAGAAAGAAATCCTTTGGTTAAGGTGGGATTCAGTAAATTTGCAGAATTGCGTCCAAAGCAGTGTGTTATTGCTGGAGCAACAGGAACTCACTCAGTATGTGTGTGTACAATTCATCAGAATGCCAAACTTATGTTTGTAGGAGCTGAATTAGAAAAACTAACTGCAAATGATGACACACCTATTAAGAATGTACGTCATTGTGTTGCCTTTATGGAATGCAATCCTGCCTCACAGAAATGCTGCCTCAGACAATGTGGAGATCCATCAGATTTAAAAAACAGACTACTGGACATATTTACAAAACTTCATTGATATCATAAATTTTAAAAAGTGGACCAATACAGATCGGTCAAATCTTGAATCAGTAGAACTGAATACAGATGAATATATTGACCAATTCTGTAACCAACTGAAAGAATACCAGATACATGACTTCAAGACAAAGATGCAAGCAACTTATTACCGTGAAACAAAAATGTCTTTGAAAGATGGTGAGGTCCTTGCTGTGTGTGATTTGGCTGAAAATTATTCCTTTATTCTTCAAGATGAGGTTCAGAGCTTTCACTGGAACAATGAGATGGCTACTCTACATCCATTTGTTATTTACTATAAAAAGGAAGATGAGATTGCTCACCTTAGCTTTGTTATTATTTCAGAGTGTAACATCCATAACACAGTTGCTGTACATTTGTTTCAAAAGCATCTGATAAAATTCCTAAAAGATAATATCTCATCCATCGGTTCCATCCACAAAATAATTTACTTTTCAGATGGGTGTGCAGGACAGTAGATATAAGAACTGCAAAAACTTTTTGAATCTTTGCCATCACAGAGATGATTTTGGATTTGAGGCAGAATGGATTTTTTTTGCAACAAGTCATGGAAAGGGACCCTGTGATGGTGTTGGAGGCACAGTTAAGAGATTAGCTGCAAAAGCTAGTCTACAACGACCTTATGATGAACAGATCCTTACTGCAGAACAGTTATATACATTTGCAAGTGAAAATATTGTAAATATAAAATGTCATTTTTCAACCAATAAAGAGCATGAAGAGGAAAGCCAACTTCTCCAAGAAAGACACTCAACTGCAAGGACTATTGCTGGTACACAGAAATTACACCATTTACAGCCAGTTTCATTGACTTCTCTTAAGGTTAAACATTATTCATTATCAGATTATTCAAATATTGAGAAAGTTACTGAAAAGGAAGAAGTTGTGACTGAGGAGAAAATACATGGTTTTGTTACTGCTGCATATGATGGCCATTGGTGGGTGGCATATGTGCTGGAAAAGATACCAGAGAATAGAGAAGTAAAAGTCACATTCCTTCATCCTCATGGCCCAAACCCATCATTTGTGTATCCTGGTCGACCAGATGAATTAATCTTACCATATTCAGATATTCTAACACAAGTTGAGGCATCTACTACTAATGGACGAACATACAGGATTTGCAAAGAAGTTACTTTGAAGTAGGGTTGCACCGATAAGCAAATTAGCCGATTACCGATTAATCGGCCTAAAATAATCGGCCGATAATTCTTTTTATATACTGTATAAGTTTATAGCACTATATGGTTACTGAATTACGCCACTTATACCTATTATATTGGTAAATAGGAGCACACAATATAAAAGGTAGGCCTAATATCTAATATTTTTTATCTATTAATCTAATATTTTTAGAACTATTTACATATTCTAATTCTTTAATTTCTTTTACAGATTAAATTAAGCATTTTAATGAAAGTTGCCAAGAAATTTTATATTTTTGTTACAAATTTAAATAACAAAGCCCTTATGGCTCCAAGCATTGCATTGAAATACTTTAAAGTAGATAAAAATAACAAAATTATTTGCAAATGCACCCTGTGCAATGTTTCCATCTCAAATTTTGTTTATCGTTAGAGAGTAGGTTAAGACCACTTTTGTTTTGCAACAGGAAAGCCTAAATGGATTCTTTTGTTCAGTAAGGTACAATAATTTTTTTGTTTTAATAAATGGAGTGATAATGGAGTAAATTAATTCAATAATACTCTGCCTATTATTCTCCAAACAATGCAAATTGGTAGAAAATATTTAATAAAAAACAAGCAAAATATTATTTAAGTTCATTCCATGTCTAGGATAACTTAAATTCTTAAACCAGGGATGCAATTTCTGTAATGTAATAAACAAAGATGACCGAGTATGAACACCGATTAATCGGCAAATGGCCGATATGGCCGATTACAGATTGTCAACCGATTAATCGGTGCAACCCTACTTTGAAGGCATCCAAAGCTTTGGCAGATCTACAGCACAGAAAAGTAAGAATTCAAAATTAAAATGGTCATGTAACTATATAATTATACACTGTATACATTTTAAGTTGTGATAAATGGAAATCAATGAGCACTATTAGGTAGCTATCTAGGTATACATTAAAAATTGTTTTCTCTTCTAGAAATCACAATAAATTGGGTGGCCCACAAGAATCTTGTCAACTACTGAAAACCATCACATACATGCACAACATATGTGTGAGGTGGGTAAAGAACAAATATTTAAAAATAAGCATTTGCTTGTTTGTAGAAGGCTGCAGATAGTATGTAGATATGGGTTGTATTTGTGAGAGATTGAGCTGACCTTAGACAAAAATGGCTACTGACATACAAGGTCACAAAGTCATGACTTTTTGACAATTTTTGTATAAAATGACTTTTCAAAATGTTGCTTGAATTCATTATTTTTTATACATTGAACTAGTTATCAGCCACTTACAGCTTCTTGGGATTTTGTTGTACATGACAAGGTATTAATGTAAAAAAATTGAATTTTTTAGAAGGTATTTTTTTTTTTTATTGAAGGTCAAAGGTCAACTTTTGAAGGGATTTTTTTATTTTTCACAGTAGAGATATTTAACAAGAGACAATAAACACGGGGCTACTAAAGAGCTTTAAAATGAGACCAAAATCAATGCTCTAGCTTTAATAGTTTTTTAGTTACACCGTTTTGAAAATAGTCATTTAACGCAAAAAAAGGTCAAAATGTCACAACTTTGTGACCTTGTATCTCAGTAACCAAAGGTCAGTCAGCTCTAATAATTTGGGAATTTAAGTTTGGCATGTATATCTGCTATTGTGCCAAGTATGAGCAAAATTGAAAGGGGTGTGTGTTTTAGGTGGCTGACTTGACATGGAATGACCCATCAGGTATACAAATGTTAAAGTATTCGTTACATTCGGCTTTCTCGCGTTGCACAACTCTTTTAGCCTAAACCCCTCATCATTCACTTATGGTACACAATGCTTCCCAACACCTCATCCTCTATACTTATACCATCTTTCCCCATTCATATCTTCCATTACACTATCAAGCTCTCTCCAGAAGCTTGCTTTCTCATATCCTCACGCATATAATTCAGAAACTGACGTGCATGAAGTCTCTCATAGCTTCGTACCATATATCATTCATCAACAGGCTCATAGTCGCCCTCACACTCTTCATCTCCTTTCGTCTTCGTTTCACAATTCCATGACATCAAACCTTCCACCTTCGGGCACTCGCAACACTTCTTTTACTAAATTTATTCACCTTACATTCCACACACCCAATGCAAATATCAATTTTTAACAAATTCTGCTCGATTAGACAACAGACGATAGATATTAGAATAACCTCAACATAATGTGAAATAGTTTTACAAATGTTGCAAAATGTACGCAGCGACAGGTTCGCACATGTATTATCACGATACAGAATGACTTAGGCTAGTGAAGGATTAGGATAATGAATATTTTCTCTGGTGTTTTTCAGTTACAACGCCACCCCTACGATATTAGTAATTGAATAAACATGGAGCCTATGAAAGAGCATATTCAACATGTGATGCTGTACAAGTTCCATAAAGGATCTAACGACTAGTGAATCTGCAAAAAACATTCAGAGTTTATGGAAATGATGTGAGCAAATGGATATGTAGGAGATAGTTTGAGAAGTTCAGAAATGAAAACTTCAGTCTGAAAGATTAATTATCAACGAACAGGATGGCCAAATGAGTTAGATGAGTTGCTGAAAGCAACAGTGCAATCTTCAACATCGAATTGATATTTGCACATCACTGTATTCTTGGCAACTGCAGGCACCATTTTTGAATCGGATCGTCACTGGGGATAAAAAATGGGTCAACATCAGTGGCATAGCCGTGAAACAAAGCCTGAACCTCAGGCAAGGAATGGACCCCATCCAAAGAAAATTTTGCTATGCGTTTGGTGGGATATACAAGGAATTATTCATTTTGAGCTTCTGCCAGATAACAAAACAATCACAGCTGAAGTCTACTGCCAACAACTCCAACGAATGAAGATGGAGATGGCATTACAAGAAAAACGTCATGCATTAATTAATCGCAGAGCTGTTCTATTCCACCAGGATAACGCGCGCCCTCACACTGCTCGAATCACCACTGCCCAATTGGAGGCATCTGGTTGCGAAAAAAATGCCTCATCCACCTTATTCTCCAGACATCGCACCTTCAGATTACCATTTATTCAGAAGTCTGCACCACCACCTAGATGGACAAAACTTGCAAACCAGGGAAGCTATCGAAAAAGAAAAGTTTTTTTTTTTTTTTTTTTTTTTTTTTTAAACTCTAAACCAAGGGATTTCTTCGAACGTGGCATAAAAGACTTTTCTACAGGTTGGAGGAGGTTATAGAAAAAGAAAAGAATTATATTGATGATTAATTTGTCATTGTCATTTAATTTTTGTTCTGAATGAACTAAAAAATTCAGCAGAATATATGTTACAGTCTTAATACTTTTAAAAATTTTTTTTTAACAAAAACCATGCCGGAACGACATCAATAGCCGGCACTACTTTGGTAATAAAGGGGCAAAGATAATGTTACGTTACAACCATTAATAAAACATTCTACTTACTGTTAATTAAGTACACATCCGAATCAGGGAAGATTAAAAGGAAAAGCTTCTTCCAGAGAAAACTCAGACGAATGTTAGTTCTATTAGGGAAAAAACAAACAAAACGTCAAATAAATGCAAAAAACTTCACTTTTTTACGTGAAGGTCAAAATATGAGAATAAAAACCCACTCTAATAGACAGAGTTTATTTCCACGACAGTTTCGACGCCCACTGGCATCCTCCTCGGGTGGATACAGAAACACAAATGAAACAAAACAAGAGGGAAAAACAGTTCAGGGATCGACCGTTAAGAAATTCGCACCTAGGTTGGATTCCATTCAAAAGATTTTTATGGGGGCTCAGAATGCTAGTACATGACAATTTAATCAGAGATTTCATTTGGCACTCACAGAGTTCATCATTACAAACATTTTAACCGCTTAAGATCGCATCGACTGAAAAGTAGTTACGAAAATAAACCTTTCATTTTGAATTTTATATATATACGCAAGGCAATTAACGATTTGGAAATTCAAATTCATGTTCTGAAGCCAAAACATACATACATGATTTCAGGAAAAAGTGATTGAGAGTAATTTACACACACAAAATTAAATTAGATTCATGAAAATAATTACCATCCATTACCTTTAAGGTATTCTTCGTCAATATACGAGGATGACAGAAGTGATACTTTCGACATTATCCTAATAAATGAAAATAAATTAAGTTTAAAAATTGCAGTGGGTTAGGAAGAGTACCTTGAATGTACTGAATTCCTCTAACGGACTGACTTGTCAACTGGAAACTAATTTTGCATTTTGGCTCAAAAGTTTTTGCTCCTGTTAATAAATCTAACTAAATGCGAGTTTTTATTGCTCAAACTTTACATCCTCGATTTAAATGTTTCGTATTAAGTACCCTTATTCTAATCACGTTTATATATTGGTATTATGTACGTTATGTATTGAGCCCCAACATCCTTATTTGAATAAACATACTTTTCTTTAAGAATCGGTTCCAGGACAGAATGAAATTGACAAGGGCTATTTATGTACCTGTCAAAGATGAAACATCCATAGACACAGACCAGTTTAAACAAACCTAAGAACTACTGTACAAACTCGCGGTACCATTAAATACTGCGAGACTTTTGTGAAGTTCTATTATTAATGCGCGTACAACAAATCTATGGACCATCAGTTTCCATTCGTTAATAAATAGCAAAATATCGTTTAAAGCAAGGGATTAAATAAACCAGTAACAGAGATTCATTATTATTACTACTACTATTTATGAGGATGGCCTTTCCTATGAGGCACAAAGTGGTCGTACGCTAATAACGGCTAACCTCAGTCAAGCTGGGCCGATACATTAGCAGCTCGACGCAGTAAGCGAATAAAATCCTACAGCTTGACCAAATTAAAAAACATCGGAAAAAGAAACGGGCTTACAACCAAAACCAAGGGGAATGCCGACTCCTCACATCCCAATTCCCGGGGCTTTCAGAAGTCCTTAGCAGCCTCTTCGTTAGGGTCTTTCTGGTCCTCCGTACCCCTTTCTCGGGGGTGGTCCCGCAAGAACTTCCTCGCCCTCTCTTAGACTTTCCCAGGGAAGACACTCGTCTGACCCCCTAAACCAGCAACGACTTCCCCAAACACATTCCGAAACAAATGCCGTTCTCGCTCAAATTTCTCTCATCAAAGCTTTGTTCACTAAAAAAAAAATAAGGAAAGGAAAAAATTACCTTATAAAAACTTCAAACAAAAATTCCAGTTTGTAACGAAAGATCCAACCACAAACAATCTAAAAAAATTAATTTTAATTTAATGCCAATAGGAAAGTCTGAATTTAAGTAATTTGGTTGAATACTAATCAATTTGGAAATTGAAAAGAAAACTTCTATTTTGGTTTGGTTGGTTGGTTTGCTCATTGTATCATCATCATGATCTACAGATGCTAAGGCTAACAAAGACCCTAAGATCCACTCTCCGGTTAGCCCGAGAGAAAGGAAGGAGTAGGGGGTTAAGAGAAGAGAAGAGAATAAGGGGTTAAGTAAGGAGCAATACCTATCACTCGCGGGTTAACATTCATTCAGAAAGAGAGAAAGACTCCATCATCATCTGCCGGCCACTGCCGACAAGTGAGAAAAATAGTCGGAGAAAATAGGAGAGGGGTGAAAGATGAAAAGAAGTAAAATAAGAACGCTTACAAACCATGCACACAGTCTTAACTCAGTGTCATACCATGCAAACCACAAACATGCAAAGTAAGGAGAGGTTGAGAGGAGGAAAAAAAAAAGAAAAAAGTGTGGGTTAGTTTACGCTACGAGCTACAACAGACTCATCCTCGAGCACCACCACCAGAGCTCCTGTTGCTAACTTTGTTTTTTATTTTAAACAACGTTAATATTTTTAAAATGTCTGTGTCAAGATGGTTCTTAAACATATTAACGCTGGTAGAATGAACGACTGACGCGGGAAGATTATTCCATTTATCAATTACTTTAAACGTAAAGAAGTTTTTAGCGATATTAGTAATGAAAAGCCGCCACGCAACTTAAATCCATTATTACGAGTATTACTATTATCGAAAGTGAACAATGTCAAAATTTACGTTATCGATGTTATTAACGATTTTGAAAACTTCAATAAGCTCCCCCCTTAATCTTCTAGTTTCGAGTGAACACAGGTCTAGCTCTTTAATCCTATCTTCATAAGGCTTATTGCGCAATGACGGAATCAGTTTCGTGGCACAACGTTGAACCCTTTCTAACCTATCAATATCCTCACGCAAGTACGGGCACCAAAACTGAACTGCATATTCTAAATGAGGCCTGACTAGGGACTTGTAAAGGGGCAATATAATATCCTTCGATTTAAATTCGAAATTACGCGCTATGAAGCCTAACATCCTATTAGCTTTTGCGCAAGACTCCAGGCACTGGTTCCTAACCTTTAAATCCTTAGATACGCGTACGCCTAAATCTACTTCCTCGTCAACGCTCGCTAACTCCCTATCATCCATCGTGTACGTGTAATTATTGTTGCGAGAACCTATATGCAAAACTTTACATTTCTCTACGTTAAATTGCATCTGCCACTTATCTGTCCACTCCATAATCCTATTTACATCGTCTTGGAGCCTATTACTATCGAATTTTGACACGTTACTAGTCAATCCTACATCTATGTCATTAATGTAAATTACGAATAGCAATGGGCCTAACACTGAACCCTGTGGGGACACCGCTACCTACATCTAACCACCCCGATTCACTACCATTAACTACGACCCCCCGTCTCCTAGCTCGAAGCCATTCTCTAACCAGTTAGCTACCTGACCGCGTATACCGTGCGCTTTGACCTTCGCAATTAGTCTCCTATGCGGAACTGTATCGAACGCCTTTTTAAAATCTAAATAAATAACGTCAGCTGCTCTATGCCTATCGTATTCGCGCACTATTTCGTTATAAAATTCTAACAAATTAGTTAAACAAGACCTATGGCGTCGAAACCCATGCTGACTACTATTAATCAAATCTCTACTTTCTAAGTGATGGATGATACGATCCCTAACTACGGATTCCAAAAGTTTACCGACAATTGACGTTAAGCTAATGGGCCTATAATTGCTAGCTACTGCGCGGTCGCCTTTTTCAAAAATAGGCATGACGTTAGCTAATTTGAAGTCTTCAGGAATAATCCCCGTTTCGAGTGACTGATTAAAAATCTTCGTTAAGGGGCCTACGATAACTTCTTTCAAATGTCTGGGATAAAAAGCGTCAGGGCCTGGAGCCTTGCTAACTTTTAGCCTATCGATATAATGCGCAATCTCAGCCTCGTTAACAGTTATTTCATCCAAAATAGTCTCGCTACTAAATGGAACGATATCGTCCACGTCGGGGACATTATTTACGTCTTCTACGGTAAAAACTGCGCAAAAAAGTTATTGAAAATACCCGCCATCGCCTGAGCGTCAGAAGCCAAAGCGCTATTAACATCCACTAGAGGACCTATGTTATCTTTTACCGGCTTACGATTATTTACGTTTTCAAAAAACTTTATTGGATTATGTTTACTATCCGCAGCTATAAGTATCTCTAAATTACGCTTGGCATTCCTAACTGATCTTTTAACCTGACGCCTAAGCTCGATATATCTATTAAAGTTGGCTGCCGTGCCATTGCGGTTACTAAGTCTATCCGCTCTATTACGCTCGTTTATGAACTCTCCTATTTCCCTAGTCCACCACTTCGGCCAACCACGATTTCTAGCGCGCTTAGGCCTACGAGGATAAACTCCCTTTCAATATTCCTAAAACTTTCTTTAAACGCCACCCAATGCAAATTTGTGTCATTACCCATAAATAAGTTATCCCAGTCCACTACTCTCATCCTATCGGCAAAACTATCAAAATTAGCCCTACGAAAATCAGGGACTTCTATTACATTACTATCCTGAGTGTTTTTTATCGCTAACTTAAACATAAGAATTTGATGATCACTACATCCTAAACTCTCGCCTACTTCTAAACCTTTGACTATATTCTCCCCGTTCGTCATCACTAAATCTAAGATATTATCACCGCGCGTTGGTTCGGTAACTATCTGTCGTAAAAAGTTATCGTCCATAAACTCAACCAGTCTCAAACCCTCCTCATTACCAGTAAAATTCTCGTAATTAACATTAGGGCAGTTAAAGTCAACGACAATTATACTACTCCGATTGTCAATAAAATTACGAAGTGAGTAAAATCTAGTATCTGTATAGAGGGGTTGAACAGGAGGTCTATAAACAACAAAATTAAAACTAATACTCCGCGCCCTAACCAACACATATCGCATTAATTGCTGCCGGAAAATCTAACAACCTCGATAGCCCTAAGGGAATTACGAATGTACAGCAAAACGCCTCCACCAAACCTATGTAACCTATCATTAGTAGAGAGTTTAAAACCCGGTATATCAAGTTCCGCCAACAAGTCCCGAGTCACGGTATTTAACCAAGTTTCAGTGATAGCAACTATATCATAGTTAACGGAATAAATTATCGCCTTAAATTCATTTAATTTATTTATTTATAATACTACGCGCGTTACAATAAAAGACATTTAAGTTATTTTTTACCACGGGCCCGCGTCTTAAACTATTTATGTCGGGCCGCGTTCCCCAGACCCACAATGTTTAAAGGCGGCTTCGACCTATACAGCTTTCGCACGTTTTCGTCTATTAACCTACCTAACCTAGCATTACCTATTTCATTAAAATGCACCCCCATCTTTTATAAAAAGGCTAGGATCACTGAATTCGGACCACAGCTTTACGAAGGGTACATTTTCCTCAGCACAAATCTCTTCTAATTTATTCTTCAAAAATATTTTTTTTAACGTAATTCTAAGACCCAGCTCTTGCCTAGGGGTAATACCTAGAACTAAAGACCTATCTGACTTCGCCTTCAGGGACCTAATTAACCCCCTATATCTCTCCAAAAGGTCAGGCACTCTCGTATCGGGCCTATACGAGTCATTGCCTCCTACCATCGTCACCAACATTGAGTGACGGGAGGCAACGTCAATCCTATCCACTTCGTCTCTAACTCTGTCAACCCTGGCCCCTGGGAGATAGACCCCCCTCCGCTTAGTTGGATGCCGTTCAACGAACTCTTTGTCCATGTGGCGCACTAAAGAGCCCGATTAAAATAGTTTCCCCTCATTCACGTCACTTTCCAAATGGGCGAAAAGGTTCAAAACCTCAATAGGGGGGGGATTCCTATCACCTAACGTACGCGGCCTAGCTCCACCCTTAACCTCTCTAAATCCCTCGCGATCTACTACTATCGGACTAACCTTAACCTCTTCCTCAACTCTATCTAACCTTCCCGACAAGCTACCTAAACTAGAAACTAGGTTATGCACCTCACCTGATGATGATGATTAATAATAATAATAATAATAAAGGCTAAATGCCAAATTTTTTTAATGTTCCTGATGTACGAAACTCCAAACTAAATTATGTAGTTGAGATATTAAAAAAAAGCATTTTTATCTAGTCCAGCAAGATTGAAGCACTAGAGAAATCTAGTTTCCTGCCCAGAAATGCATTGGCTTTAAAATAAATAAATTTAAAAGTACCAATCAGGAATAACTTTCCAACAATTTACCCTACTTTAACTGACAAGCTATAATATTTACCTGTAAAAATGGTTCAAAGCGCGAATATGGAAGTTCCGCAACAGAAAAACTGTAATTAAGCTTCGTTCGCATAGGGGACAAATCTCATCTTATTTACTTCAGTGGTAATGCCTTAGTTCAAATCAGGTCTCATACAAGCGTGATCCTCATTGCAATTATTGATTGATAAGCGACAATAAATCTAAACGGATTGATTCAACACTTACCTTAATTGAGAATATGCACCCATTGCATTTCCGCCGCTGAGCAAATAACGAATCTGTGGACTATGCAAAGGTATAAACATCGCTGAAGAGAAATTCAAAAGCTGAGAAATATTCAAAACTATCAGAGATATTCCGCACTGTTCTTAAGATCATGAATGATCATATGTCCCTATATTTTTATCATCATTTAACGTGAAGAGCAAGTTCACGACTTCAAATCCTACGTATAAAATTTAATATTCATAATTCTTTACTGCAAATGTTAGGGAATGAGCACCAACTGTTTGAAATCCGAACTAGACCTTTCTGAATACGATCTAACTTAAAAAAAGTCACACTAACAAAACCCAATTGAAGAGAGCAGAAGAGTTTTATTGAAGTCTAATCATTAATCATAGTACAAAAATAAAATAATTCGGAAGGAAGAGTATCCCATTTCCTTGCCAGGGTCCACACATTAAGACTGCCCATTCTTTATCATTATTACCCAAGACTATAAAACTAAATATAAAGCAAGCTAAAGACTATAAAGCTTACCTCATTAAATGCATCGTCTTGGATATGAATAAAACAGCAAACGGCCCTGCCGGTTAAAATAAACTTTATAAAAACCGTTCCATCATTAACATACATCAATGAATAAGGAAATCAGAATTTTGATTTAACATTTTGCTGTAAGCAATCTTAAGGTGTCCCAAGATAATTTCATCCTTTGGTATCAATTTAATAATAATAAACTTTATGAACCATTTCGGAACTTACCTTTTGCAAAAGTGGCAGTGCTTTCAACATGGAAGCAATTTCAGTCTAAACAAATATGGATATTTTTTTTTTTTTTTTTTTTTAACCAAACCATCTTTGTTAATAAGACTTAAAATTAAAAGCCTTCACAATCTAATCGGGTCGAGACAGGAAGTGCTTTAAGGTGAATCATCACTTGCGCAACAAACCAACTTTGCGCTCGATTAAAATAACCTTCAACCACAAGTTTTTTTAAATCTTTAAAAGAGCACAGAAAATATTCTTGGGAAGCTTCGAAAACAAAGTCCAAAATATTCCTGAAACAAGAAATAAAAGTAATTAAAATTCCAATTAAATCAGTCCCTCAGCCATTTAAAAAACTATTTCAGCCAAAAATAATTTATCCTCAATGAGAATCGGACATATGCTTGTCAAAATAATCATCATTCAGAGCTACGAACTATCAATACCGTATGAACAATGTTCATCAACTTACCAAATACAGCGGGAATTTCAAATTTCATTGGATGGTCAAAATCTATTCTGAAAGAAGGAAAAGGAGAGGGGGGTGAATAATCAAGACGGTTCGTCTCACAAAAAGCTTCGATGCAATGAATTTCAGACGCACATAAGCCATCACAATATTCAGGTGGAAACCGCAAATGTTTTTCTTTGTAATAATCATCATTAGAGATCTCAACCAATATAACTAAGTGTATAACGAAGTGTAAAACAAAGTTACCTGAAAAGTTGAACTACTGGCATATCTTGAAACACCAAGAATGAATCTGCAGGAAAATTAAAAATTAGATTTGATGCAGTTACAGCAGTGCTTTCGAGAGCGACTAAATGTAACTCAAGCACTATCGTAAGTAGCAAGCAAAGTGCATCATTCAGGTTCAATTTTTAAAAATTATACCAAAATATTAACCAACCTGGCAATTCTCAGCAACACGCAGTCCATAAACCCGTGGGTGGTGGTATCTGCAAGTTATTTTGTTTTTTTTTCAATAAGTCCAAAACTTAAATTTCTATGTAATTCATTTTAAGTCAGTCCTGTTGAGCTTAATAGAAAGTATCATCATGTTCAATCCGCATAAATCTCATCACAATTATCATCAAATGCTCGAGTGAAAAGCTTCGAATTCCTACCTTTCTTTCGACCGAAGTTTCCTCACCAAATTTTATTCAGGGTCAAAGTTAAAAAGCGGGGACTATCTTATTTCCATCCAATTCAAGACTCTCGAATCATCCTACCACTATTCCTGAAATTAACCAATGACAATAGTAAAAAAATTCACAAATTTACTACATTTGATTAAAATTTAAAGCTCAGAAAAATGGTATTTGTTGGTAATCACGCAATCATAGTAGCAAGCACCAAGATATCATCAGCGCAAATTTAAGGATTAAAAAAGGTTAAAAACTTTTAAATTCGACTAATATCCTTAATGTTACAGTAAACCGAAATTTGAATCTTTCAAAAGATACTAACCTTCAGCTTGTACTTTTAGAGGAACTGTTCATTCATATTCACTGCAGAACCATGGTGCAAGAGCCTAAATCTATGAAAATCAACAATTAGTGATGAAAACCTAACAAAAGAAAATGTGTTTCCCCCCCTTTAAGTTTCAGTATCCTTTTGACATACTCCACAGAATTTCAAGATGCAAATTATCATCTTACAAATATGATATATTTTAAACTATTACAATTAAATACCTCCAATCTGAATCACGCCATATAGCATCTGAAAATGAGAATGAAAAAACTTAGGAAATGCACACTACAGCCTACGGAAGAGATTAATAGCAATCGAAACTCGAGTCAAATGCCTCGTTTGTCACCAGAAAAAGCACGCGGGTTGTGTGCTCTGACTCGTCATCGATCATCATAGTAAATCCTAAAGTAAATTACTTTCTTACACATTTACTTAATATAAGCACTAATCACACTGAAAAAGGTTTTCAGCTATTAAATCTGCATTTCAAAATATTTGAAATAAATCTATACTAATAATTGTGACGGTCGAACCGCGAACTTCCGGTCCCTTATCACCGGCCAGATTTGGAATATCACGAAAA
The DNA here is from genome assembly GCA_023014485.1 of Bathynomus jamesi. NCBI lineage: Eukaryota > Metazoa > Arthropoda > Malacostraca > Isopoda > Cirolanidae > Bathynomus > Bathynomus jamesi. The sequence goes on along the minus strand of JAJOZX010000052.1, from coordinate 1,160,180 downwards.
CTAACCTGTCTGTGTGTCTGTGTATATATATATATATATATATATATATATATATATATATATATATATATTTTACAGGGTGTCCCAGAATTAACTATCTATTTCAATGAAATCGGACAAACTTTTTAAAAACACTTTTATTTATGTTTATCATGTTTAATGTGTGTTAAAAATGTATAAATTTCTAAATTTTTTCATAATTTTATCATTATCTGGTCCAATGAAAGACCGTCTGAAGTCATAGAATGGCAGAGAGAGACTCCAAAAGTTAACGTGTGGCTTGGAATGACCAAATCCAAAATTTATGGCCCATTCTTCTTTGCGGAAGCAACTGTAACAGGTACCGTCTACCTTGATATGCTTCAGCAGTTTCTCGAACCAGTTTCTTGATGATGGCATTCTTGATAATGTTGTGTTTCAACAAGATGGAGCACCATAAATTTTGGATTTGGTCATTCCAAGCCACACGTTAACTTTTGGAGAGTCTCTCTGCCATTCTATGACTTCAGACGGTCTTTCATTGGACCAGATGATGAAAAAATTATGAAAATAAAATTATGAAAAAAATTTAGAAATTTATACATTTTTAACACACATTAAACATGATAAACAAATAAAAGTGTGTTTTTAAAAAATTTGTCCGATTTCATTGAAATAGATAGTTAATTCTGGGACACCCTGTATATAACCTATGATTAGCTTCGGCCCGAATTTTTCATTCTGACGAAGATAAAGCTTTTCACTCCACCTTACACCTACAATTTAACGTGGAATCTGAACCACGCGCCTACAGCAGCTCAGCGTCTTAACCCCTAGGCTACCCATTTATCTACCAACCACTGTTTGGAAGGATGAACAGCTCGGTTTTGCTGCGTGCCGGGTCTCAAAACCGGGGCCGATGAATTCGTAGTCAGCGACGCTAACCACACCACCACCGATGCGCATATTATATTTAATAATGATTGGGGTTGTTTAACCTCCTTCGCAACATCTAAGATCATGACAAGGGACCTACAGCTTTACGTGGGATCCGAACCACGGGTCGCTACATCATCTCAACACGGAGGATGGTCTCCCATCCAACTACTACCCAGACCCAATGTCGCTTAACTTCCTGATCAACGGGAAGCGGTGTTACGAATGGCTACGACTAGCCCATATATATATATATGATGAATTTCAATTAAACACCTAAAATGAATGAATGATGCAAACCCACAAGAAAAAAATTATTCCAAGGCCTTTCGTGTATTCTGAAGTACACCTCGTCATGGGTGACAAGGTTCAACTTCCACCTGGGCAACGCCGGGTCGATCCGCTAGTTATAGAATATAACCCCCAAATTCCCTACAAGAATTTCCTTTTCATAAACTGCACACACTTATTTACAGTAATAAGAATAAATACAAGATAAATTGCAGTTCAAATTATTTATTAATTTTAACTTAATTAAGGGCCAATGTAGACTAATTCCAGTATATAAGGATTATTTGACTAAGCATCCAGTATGAATAAAAGTCAGTGGGTAAAATATATTCTATGTCGAATTAATTGTGCGCTCTTGGTACTTCGTACTGTAATGTTAGCAGAACTTAACCCTAGCATTTAAAATTTTACTTCATACTCACTCCGGATCTCATTTTCTTCAGCCAATTTTTTGATCCCATAGAAACTACAATAAAAGTTTACAATTAAAAACTCAAAACGACTAAAGAAAATTTTAATTTAAATATTTACATTCAGAAAGACCAATCAACAATCACCACCAGTTGGTAAGATAGGGACGAAAGACACTTATAGAGGTTTCATCATTATAACAAGTACTTTTTAATACAAAGAATCTATTTCATACCTTAAAAATCAACAATGGCCTCGAAAATCCAAAGTGATCTAGAAAATAAAATGCGAATATAAATTTGCGTTTACCAAACTGCTTCCAAACAAACTTTACTTACATAACACTGGTCAACAAAGATTTTTCATCAGTAAAATTTGTGGTGGCTGGATAGCATTTTTCACGCTGATTCCAAAACTGCATTCAGATTTTTTCTAGCACGTATAGTTTTCAAGATGAAGGCATATATATAACCACAGATTTAACCATTTTAAATAGGCAAAATACTAATATTTCAACATTTGATTGTGTTTATTTAATTTATTCATCTTATTTATTTCAATTATCTTAATTATATATCTTATGTATTTCAGGTGTGAGCTTTTACGTCTAGCAGCATTGTGATTCACTTTTGAAGGTAGACATTTAGAGCCTAAAAAGTTAACCCAAGGACAGTTGAATGATCTTGTTAGACTTATCGCTGTCTAAAGAGAAATCAGAGCTTCTCGCCTCAAGACTAAAGGAGAACAATTTACTTGAGAACAATGTTCGTATTAGTTACTACCGAAAGCGGAATTTTGAATTAACAGCATTCTTTTCAGTAGACGGTCCTCTCTGTTATTGCCATGACATCAATGGACTATTTACAGCCATATCTCAGACGTATGTGGCATCTGAGTGGCGCCTCTTTAATGATTCGTCGCAGAGAAGCCTGAAAGCAGTTCTTTTACATAATGGTAATATAATGCCATCCATCCCCATTGCCCATTCCGTCCATCTAAAAGAGACACGTGACAATATGGATATACTACTTAAGGCAATCAAATACGACAGTCATCAATGGAATGTTTGTGGAGATCTAAAAGTTATAGGAATGCTTATGGGTATGCAGTCAGGATTCACAAAATTTTGTCGTTTCCTTTGCCTGTGGGACAGTCGCGCCACTATAGAACATTACACCAAAAGTGACTGGCCACTTAGGTATACATATGTCTCAGGAAACAATGTCCAGTCTGTCCCTTCAGTGGATCCCCAAAAGATCTATCTGCCACCTTTTCACATTAAACTTGGTTTAATGAAGAATTTTGTTAAAGCAATGGGTAAAGTCAATTGTGAAGGGTTCCAATACCTTTCAAGGAAATTTCCGAAGGTTACTGCAGCAAAATTGAAGGAAGGAATTTTTGTTGGGCCACAAATAAGGGAGGTTTTGTATGACACTGAATTTGAAAGACCCCTAAGTCCGCTGGAATTGAAGGCTTGGCTGGCGTTCAAATGGATATGTGAAAACTTTCTTGGAAGCAACAAGTCACCTGCGTATAAGGATGGAGTCAAGAACCTCCTTGATGCCTTCAAAGAAATGGAGTGTCGAATGTCGTTAAAAATTCACTTCCTGCATTCCCACTTAGATTTCTTTCCTGAAAACCTTGGTGCAGTGAGTGACGAGCAAGGAGCGCGCTTCCATCAAGATATTCAGATGATGGAGAAGCGCTACCAAGGATATTGGAATGAAAGCATGATGGCGGACCATTGTTGGATGCTGTATCGTGACAATCCAGGCCAAATTTACAAAAGGAAATCACACACTCAGCGCTCTTAATAAAATAATGTATATATTCTTTATTTATAAGTACATTGAATAAGGTATATGATGTATTTGTTGTTTAGCATTCCTAAGTGTGATCTATACATCCATATATTTTCTTATAGCAATATCAAAAACTTAAAAATATCAAAACCAGTGTATCTATATAACTATACGTGCTAGAAAATAAATAAAACCAGATTCGGGATCAGCGCGAAAAATGCATTAAGAAAAGTGTGATCATGTTTGTGATGAGAAAAAAAAGTTTCATTTTGTTGGCCAGTGTAATCAGACTGCCTCTTGGCAATTAAAATCATTGCCCTGCTCCGCCTCAGTGGGTTCTGCTATTGCTAGCTCTGACAATATGTGAGCAAAAACTATTACGCATTGCTTGACATCACGAGAGGAAGGAAACGCTATACTATCTCTGATCAAGAATACTTTTAAATTTAGTTCCATATGATATTCTTCATTAGGTCACTGTATATGGCCCAGGTTTTCCAGTTTTAAAGCTAAAATTAACATTGAAATATTTATACGAAGCAGTAGTGCAACTACTCCTAGTCTATGTTCTATTAACTAAATTTAGTCAATAACAGTTTGGAAGCATGAAAAGCTAGAAATTAATGCATTGCGAAAAATAATTAAAAAAAATATTTCCTAAACGAGTTGGTGCGAGAAGGAAAACATACATACAAACTAATGCACATATTCATGGCTAAATTATTATTATTAAAGGACTTTTAAGGAATCAGATGGCCGTTCTATTTGTCTACAACAGGGGTCCCCAAAGTGGTCGATAAGACATTTTCGGGGGTCGATTAGAAATTGTTGATACAGAAGCATATCAGCATCACATCATTGCACGCCTTATTAAATATTGTTGGTCAAATCGGCATAATGTTTTGTGCCGAAAGCAAAAGACGTATAATCTACAAATTGGCAAACCTGTGTCCACCCCGCTGACAGTTGTGATTGCGCCAATCAGAAAGCATTGTGAGCGTGACGTATTTTTCCGTAGATCTCGAAGCTAAATCACTGTTCAAAAATACGACCCTCAGTAACTTCTGGAGTAATGTAAATATTGTCAATAAGTATCCCAAACTTTGTGCAGCGGTAAACCCCTTTTTACTTGCATTCCAAAGTTCCTATATGGTTGAGGCTGGTTTTAGCCATGTAAATTCAGTCCTAACAAAGCAGAGGAACAAACTGAACATAGAAGAGAGTGGTGAGTTAAGACAAACTCACTAATTTACAACCAAATATTAGTGCTCTTCTCAAAGATCATCAACCACATCCCTCCCATTAAAGATGTCAGACAATCAATAAAAAAGGTAAAGTTGGTTTATTAAACTTTATTATAATATTTTACTATTATTGTATATATTTTTATTTAGTTATTCTACCTTTAACTACGACTTATAGATTTTTATTAATTAAAAAAATTAAGGGGTCGATAAAAGGTCAAGGATTCCATGAAGGGGTCGACAGTCAAAAAAGTTTGGGGACCCCTGGTCTACAACAAAGTATTTCAGAGTTCAGATCTGTGAACAATCATTTTCTTTTTGAAGGACCAAAAAAAAAAAATTTTTTTTTTTTAGTTGATTTTTCGAAAACAACAAGATTTCACCGAGAGGAAATATTTCACCCACGACTGTTATAACAATGCTTACATTTAGAAGACTGACAGAATTTGAGAGCCATTACTCAACCTACGCTATAAAGATATCCTTCGCTAATTTTTTTTTTTCTTTAAAAAGGTTCCTTTCACCATGACCCAACCAATTGCTTCAAAGTCCTGAACAAAGTTAATTCATTTCAAATAGAGTTCTTTTTCAGACACTTAAAATTAAAGTTGACAGTGATGCGAGAAAATTTCAACTTACCAAAGGCAATAACTCAACATTACTTCTATTGCTGCATCGACAGTTTCAGACAGACCCTGTTTTAAAGTTAAACCATTAACATTGGGTATAATTAAGTCTTCTCCTATATGCCTATATGCTTCAAAACATATGATCAGATACAGTCTAGCAAAAGAATAATCAGGCAATCATTCTGACGATCCTAATATATTTATCATCATGAACATTGGAAACCAGCAAAAATCCTCCTATTACATTACCTTTCAAAGAGGGGGCTGCCACCTCTGCTCTTGCCTATAAACATCTTGAACTAAAAATTACTGAAAATGAAATAATTATTCAGTTAAAATTTAGAACCACAAAAAGCCGTGCAGCCAAAGACGCTTAAAAGATGAGGAAATTATTTTTTAAAAGTTTTAAAATCAGTTAATCGGAATATCTGCAACATTGTTTCAATTTCCATCGCAAATTAGACAAATGACGCAATAAATACTAATTTTAATACAACTGGGGACAACCAAGCACGAGAAGCGAAAGCTGGTTATAATTGTCAATAAAATTTAAGCGAAGGAAATACAGAATACTCTACATAAAGTAACGTGTATGGCTATTCAACTAAGGCTATATATAATTAGTTTCAGGTTATATCAGAAAGCGCAGTTTCCCTTCAATCTTTTTGCGTGTGGCAATAAGGTCTAAGGGCCAGTCTACATTTTGACTAGTTCAAAACCCCTGCGCGACTCATCACCTATTAAGTTATACCACTTACTAGCCATACACTCAAACATTGAATTATATAATTCAATATAGGGTAGCAGGATCAAACCATTTTCCAGTAAATATGCCACATTAATACAGAAATTGCTTAAAATATTAAAAACTTTAGTTACAAATTACGAATGACCAAATGATAAATTAGTAATAGTATCCAGGATACCAAAACAAGCTCATTATAGGTCAAACTGCAGAAACCCACTAGATGCAATTAACCAGAATGAATGCATATATTTAGTGCTTCAGCCTGAGCGGCCTTATCGTGGGTAAATGTACGATATCCGTTGGAGCCTTTTGAAATATTGAACATAGCTCATGGACCCCAGGTTGGGAACCACTGATATAGTCTCTAGTTTCTCGGTTTATTAGCTTGGCTTCAATAATTAGACTACTTACAGTACGATGTCAATCTGACTATTGCAAGAACATTGCAAACATTTTTAATCTCTTGACAGAAGCCTTTATGTTTGAAGGACACTTTTTCATAGTTGCTCCGTTGTCACTTCCTTGTTTGCTCGTGCTCTAGGAATGAATCGCGGCAAAATACTGGGATGATCTGATGACATTCTATAATGGGAGAAAAATTAGTTGTCAAAATATTTAAGACTTTAATCTCAAAACTGTAAATCATTTGGCAAAAACCGAAATTATAATGGAATGCAGGAATGCACATATTGCACAGTACATACAAATTATAAATAGTAAGTACCTTAATGGTTTTTAAGTTATGTTGTACAGTTGGAAGAGTGTGGAAGAGTGTGGAAGAGTGTGGAAGAGTGTGGAAGAGTGTGGAAGTGGGAGAAAAGTATTAGCTAGTGTCAAGAACTTCGTAACTCAATTGGATTGTTGTTTAAGAACTATTCAGAGATCCGGATTAATATACAGTATTTCAACACTAGCAAAATTCTCATCCCCTTGAACTCCTAAAAAAGCCCCATCAACTCGCTTAAGGATTGAATTACCCAAGGGCAATTGTAAATATTGGTAAATTTACAACCGCTATTACTATAAACGAACTATACCACCTACCACATGATAGGACCGAAATGAAGCTCGGGTGACTAAACGCCTAATATAAGACAACAAAGGCCTATGATATCCACATTCAATTTCTCATTAAACCCTTACACATTGTATTTCTGAATTTTCAAAGAAAAAAATTATTAGATTCATGATCACAAAAATTCATTGAAATACTTTATTCATAATTTGAAATAGCATAGCAGTAAAGATATGCAAATTCATAAATTACAACATGGCCGACTCAGAGCCAAGGAACAGTTTGTCAGAAACTCGTGTCTAGCATCAATTTTACATTTGGAATGCATTTAAAGGTCAAATTCCGAAATGCTATACACAGTTGACATTTTGATAAAATTTATGAAAACAGAATTTAGAGGCATGGAAACAAGAATTGCAAATTGAATGATAAATTTACAAGTTCTATGGTATCTAAATAGTATAACCGATACATAGTATACTCGACCAATAACTAGCCAACTCAAATATATCATCACACAATGTTGTGACAATGTAAGCACATTCATGACATTCCTTCGTTCAGCACTAACCTGATTCCTCATCTGTACAAGTCTTTCAGGTTTGTTTCTCAATTTCACAGATGAAGGATTCTTAGTCGATTCATAGCTTTTGTCTGATCGACATACGAAGCATAAGCTCCAGTCGCGAGTGTCCATGATGGCAGGCGTGCTTTTAGAGTCACTCATTTCGGATTAATCATTGTGAAGCTGAAACATGAAATTGAATTTCTAAAAGGTCACAGAACTCAGAAACCATGTGTGATGACTCTTTTTCACCTAAATTCATCATGAGAAAGCCATTTCTGAGGTTATTTTGGGGTGTCTCACTCCGTCAGTTTGGAAACTGCATCCCCAATTTCAACATGGCGGCCAGCCGCCATATTTCATTTTGGGGTCAAAATGACCTCCAAACTCCATAATAACCTCAGAAATGGATTTCTCATGCTGAATTTAGCTGAAAACGAGTCATCACACGTTTCTAAGTTAATTGGTTCAAAAGTATGAAATATAGTCATTAGCATAATTTATGCTGATATAAATTAGGCATAAAATTAAGTACGTCTATGCTTAGATACAACTTGTGTCTTTGGATAAGTTCTTTCCTGGCCCTAAGGAACTTCCATACCAAAGGGGACCTTTGCATCATGATTTGAAGTGGACACCCTATTTTGTGCACTTAATATGTCTACTAACTAGGTGGTATACCACATTTCTAGTAAATACCTTATATTTCCCAATATTTACAATTAACCTGGAAATTTTAATATTTCCATGGCAAACTATCAACCCTGCTTTCAGGGCTGGGAACCAGTATCAGTACCAAATAAAAACTACCAGAAATTTTGGTACCAGTACCACTTTTAAAGTTTCAAATACCAGTAACTTAAAAGCAGGTGGTACCAGGCATGGGACAATTACTTTGTCAATTTAATTAATTACAATTACTGTAGATGGTAAAATAATTAATTACAATTACTTAGTAAAGTAATTAATTACAATACACTTAAATTGCATTTTTTTCATAAATACACAATTTGATTTACAATGTTGTGCAAAGAGATCAGGGCACCTCATTTACTTTTGTACTTTTTGGATTTACTGTAAAGTTAATTTAGGAAAATTTCTTTAGATTAATCATTTTGAACTATATATCATTGGAAAGCAAATTTTGTGGGCTTTTTAATATAGCTATATGGTTCAAAATTATGAATCTACAGTAAATCGAACTGTACAAAGTAAATGAGATGTCCTAATCTTTTTGCACAGCACTGTATGTCATGCTTTTCTACCGAGGTATTTCAATTCCAATTCTCAGTTTTGGCCATATTGAATGAAAACTAGATATTAAGTCAATAATATTTGAACAAGCAGTTCTTGCTATGTACAATTTGACATTTTTGTTTGTGATCCACTTCCACTACAATGGAAGTGGATCAGTGCATTCTTTGCTTGAAGTATCTTAAAGCTGTTGTGAACTTACATTAAATAATAAAAGTATAGGGACATATAATCATTCATATACCGGGTTTTAAACTCTTTACTAATGATAGGTTACATAGATTTGGAGGCGGCGTTTTGCTGTACATTCGTAATTCCCTTAGGGCTATCGAGGTTAAGTTAGATTTTCCGGCATCAATTAATGCGATCTGTGTTGAAGTTAGGGCGCGTAGTATTAGTTTTAGTTTTGTTGTGGTTTATAGACCTCCCGTTCAACCCCTCGATATAGATACTAGATTTTACTCACTTCTTGGTAATTTTATTGACAAACGGAATAGTATAATTGTCGGAGACTTTAACTGCCCTAATGTTAATTACGAGAATTTTACGGGTAATGAAGAGGGTTTGAGACTGGTTGAGTTTATGGACGATAACTTTTTACGACAGATAGTTACCGAACCAACGCGCGGTGATAATATCTTAGATTTAGTGATGACGAACGGCGAGAATATAGTCGAAGGTTTAGAAGTAGCGAGAGTTTAGGATGTAGCGATCATCAATTCTTAGGTTTAAGTTATTGATAGAAAACACTCAGGATAGTAATGTAGTGGAAGTCCCTGATTTTCGTAGGGCTAATTTTGATAGTTTTGCGGATAGGATGAGAGTAGTGGACTGGGATAACTTATTTATGGGTAATGACACAAATTTGCGTTGGGTGGCGTTTAAAGAAAGTTTTAGGAATATTGAAAGTGAGTTTATTCCTCGTAGGCCCAAGCGCGTTAGAAATCGTGGTAGGCCGAAGTGGTGGAGTAGGGAAATAGGAGTTTATAATAGAGCGTATAGACTTAGTAAGAGCAATGGCACGGCAGCTAACTTTAATAGATATATCGAGCTTAGGCGTCAGGTTAAAAGATCAGTTAGGAATGCCAAGCGTAATTTAGAGATAGTTATAGCTGCGGATAGTAAACATAATCCCAAAAAGTTTTTTGAATACGTAAATAATCGTAAGCCGGTAAAAGATAACATAGGCCCTCTAGTGGATGTTAATGGCGCTTTGGCTTCTGACGCTCAGGCGATGGCGGGTATTTTTAATAACTTTTTTGCGACAGTTTTTACCGTAGAAGTAAATAATGTCCACGACGTGGACGATATCGTTGCATTTAATAGCGAGACTATTTTAGATGAAATAACTGTTTACGAGGCTGAGATTGCGCATTATATCGATCGGCTAAAAGTTAGCAAGGCTCCAGGCCCTGACGCTTTTTATCCTAGACATTTGAAAGTTATCGTAGGCCCCTTAACGAAGATTTTTAATCAGTCACTCGAAACGGCGATTATTCCTGAAGACTTCAAATTAGCTAACGTCACGCCTATTTTTAAAAAAGGCGACCGCGCGGTAGCTAGTAATTATACGCCCATTAGCTTAACGTCAATTGTCGGTAAACTTTTGGAATCCGTAGTTAGGGATCGTATTATCGATCACTTAGAAAGTAGAGATTTGATTAATAGTAGTCAGCATGGGTTTCGACGCCATAGGTCTTGTTTAACTAATTTGTTAGAATTTTATAACGAAATAGTGCGCGAATACGATAGGCATAGAGCAGCTGACGTTATTTATTTAGATTTTAAAAAGGCGGACGATACTAAAATAGGCGGTAACGTTGTTAACGAGGACGATAGAAATAGGATCCAAGACGATGTAGATAGGATTATGGAGTGGACAGATAAGTGGCAGATGCAATTTAACGTAGATAAATGTAAAGTTTTGCATATAGGTTCTCGCAACAATAATTACGCGTACACGATGGATGATAGGGAGTTAGCGAGCGTTGACGAGGAAGTAGATTTAGGCGTACGCGTAACTAAAGATTTAAAGGTTAGGAACCAGTGCCTGGAGTCTTGCGCAAAAGCTAATAGGATGTTAGGCTTCATAGCGCGTAATTTCGAATTTAAATCGAAGGATATTATATTGCCCCTTTACAAGTCCCTAGTCAGGCCTCATTTAGAGAATGCCGTTCAGTTCTGGTGCCCGTACTTGCGTGAGGATATTGATAGGTTAGAAAGGGTTCAGCGTCGTGCCACGAAACTTATTCCGTCATTGCGCAATAAGCCTTATGAAGATAGGATTAGAGTGTTAGACCTGTATTCACTCGAAACTAGAAGATTAAGGGGGGAGCTTATTGAAGTTTTCAAAATCGTTAATAACATCGATAACGTAAATTGACAAATTCTTCACTTTCGATAATAGTAATACTCGCAATAACGGATTTAAGTTGCGTGGCAGACGTCTCATTACTAATATCGCTAAAAACTTCTTTACGTTTAAAGTAATTGATAAATGGAATAATCTTCCCGCGTCAGTCGTTCATTCTACCAGCGTTAATGTGTTTAAGAACCGTCTTGACAGACATTTTAAAAATATTAACGTTGTTTAAAATTAAAAAAGAAAGTTAACAACAGGAGCTCTGGTGGTGGTGCTCGAGGATGAGTCTGTTGACGATGAATGACAGCTTGTGATGACAGGAAAAAAAAAAAAAAAAAAAAAAATAGACTAACATGAACGTAGATGTAGCTCGTAGAGTAAACTAACCCACTTTTTGTTTAACTGTACCTACTTTTTTTTTTTTTTTCCTTATCTCCTTACTTTGCATGTCTGTAGTTTGCATGGTATGGCAGTGAGTTAAGACTGTGTTGCATGGTTTCTAAGCGTTCTTATTTTACTACTTTTCATCTTTCACCCCTCTCCTATTCTCTCCGACTATTTTCTGACTTGTCGGCAGTGGCCGGCGGATGATGGTGAATCTTTTTTCTCTTTTTCTGAATGAATGTTAACCCACGAGTGATAGCTGTTGCTTCTTACTTCACCCCCTACTCTTTCCTTTCTCTCAGGCTAACCTTAGAGTGGATCTTAGGGTCTTTGTTAGCCTTAGCTTCTGTAGAAGACGAGAGTTTGTCCACTATGCGAACGAATGCTTAATTACCGTTTTTCTGTTGCAGAAGTTCCATATTCGCGCTTTGAACCATTTTTACAGGTAAATATTATAGCTTGTTTGTCAGTTAAAGTAGGGTAAGTTGTTGGAAAGTTATTCCCGATTGGTACTTTTAAAATTTATTTATTTTAAAGCCAATATTCGATGGGCAACACAATATTAACAGCATATAAAATTTTTCGAATGCAATCTTAGAATGTCTGCATGACTACACAAGACATCTACTCTCTCTCAAATTTGATGACAATGACTAATGGTGTCGAAACCTACGTATAAAATTTAATATTCATATTGATTCTTTATTGCAAACGTTAGGCAATGGGCTCCAACTGCTTGAAATCTAAACCAGACTTTCCCGAATACAATATTCCATTATTTTTACCTACTTTTCAATTTTATTATTAATAATAGCACACCAATCTCAAACTAAAGAATGCATTGGTAAATTTTGTCATTTTCAGTTACGATTCTATTGTGCGAGAAACGAGTGATTCGCTAGAATGATGGCTTTCACAAAAACCTTGTCACAATAACAAAACCCAATTGAAGAAGGTAGAAGAACCTTCTCGAAGTCTAATCATAGTATGAGAAGAATACAATAATTCAGAAGGAAGAGTATCCCAGTTCTTTGCCAGATTCCATACATTTTGAATGACAACTACCCCCTTTTTTAGCATTACCTAAAAAAGACTAAAAACGTTTTAAAACTTACTTCAATAAGTGCCTCCTCTTGGATATTAATAAAACATCACGCATCCCTGGGGGTTAAAATAACTTTAATAAAGATGGTTCAATCACTAACATATATCAGTGAATAAGGAAATAATCAGAATCTTGATTTTTAACATTTTGCTGTAAGCAATCTTAAGGTGTCCCAAGATACTCTCATCGTCTGGTATCAATTTAAGAATGATTTCCCTCAAATTATAACATTAAACTCCTGGACCATTTCAAAACTTGCTTTTAGTAAAAAGCAGCACTGCTTTTTCAACGTCAAACGAATTCTGGCCAAAACCAATATGAAAGAAATTGGTCAATTTTATTTTTTTAATTTTTTTATTTTAAAAAAAGAAACCATCTTTGTTAATAAGACATAAAAGCCATCACAATCTAATCAGGTTGAGACCAGAAATGTTATAAGGTGAATCATTACTTATGCAACAAACCAACTTTGCGTTCAATTAAAATGTAAAATAGCCTTAAAACACTTACATTTTTAATCTTTAAAATAAAAGAGCAAGAAAATATTCTTGGGAAGCTTCAAAAAATGGTCCAAAATATTCATACCACTATTGACAACCACAATCCATCATACTTCTCTCACTATGTATGTCACTCGTTCTATACCAGGTATACAAATGTTAAAGTATTCGCTACATCCGGCTTTCCCGCGTTGCACAACTCTTTTAGCCTAAACCCCTCGTCATTCACTTATGGTACACAAATGCTTCCCAACACCTCATCCTCAATACTTATACCATCTTTCCCCATTCATATCTTCCATTACACTCTCAAGCTCTCTCCAGAAGCTTCCTTTCTCATATCCTCACGCATATAATTCAGAAACTGACGTGCATGAAGTCTCTCATAGCTTCGTACCATATATCATTCATCAACAGGCTCATAGTTGCCCTCACACTCCATCTCCTTTCGTCTTAGTTTCACAATTCCATGACATCAAACCTTCCACCTTCGAGCACTCGCAACACTTTCCTCTTTTACTAAATTTATTCACCTTACATTCCACACACCCAATGCAAATATCAGGTTTTAACAAATTCTGCTCGATTAGAAAACGAACGATAGATATTAGAATAACCTCAACATAATGCGAAATAGTTTTAGAAATGTTGCAAAATACACGCGGCGACAGGTTCGCACATGTTTTATCACGATACAGAATGACTTAAGCTAGTGTAGGATTAGGCTAATGAATATTTTCTCTGGTATTTTTCATAGTTACAACGCCACCCCTACGAATTACGATATTACAGTAATTGAGTAAACATGGGAGCCCATGAAAGCATATTCGACATGTGATGCTGTACGAGTTTCATAAAGGATCTAACTCTAGTGAATCTACAAAAAACATTCAGAGAGTATATGGAAATAATGTGAGCAAATGGATGTGTAGGGGATAGTTTGAGAAGTTCAGAAATGAAGACTTCAGTCTGAAAGATTATCAACGAACAGGATGGCCAAAGAATCCTATGAAGAGTTGCTGAAACCAACAGTTGAGGAAAACCCATTGGTAACTAAGAAAACTTGGCCTGCAAATCGGCGTTAGCCACATGACAATTCATCGTCATTTGAAGCTGTTAGGAATAGTAGTGAAGGTTGGAAAATGGGTTCCGCACGATTTGTCACAAGCGAATCTTCAACATCGAATTGATATTTGCACATCACTGCATTCTAGGCAACTGCAGGCACCGTTTTTGAATCGGATCGTCACTGGGGATGAAAAATGGATCCTCTATAACAATATTAAGGTCAACATCAGTGGTTTTGCGGTGAAACAAAGCCTGAATCTCAGGCAAGGAATGGACCCCATCCAAAGAAAATTTTGCTATGCGTTTGGTGGGATATGCAAGGATATGCATTTTGAGCTTCTACCAGATAACCAAACAATCACAGCTGAAGTCTACTGCCAACAACTCAAACGAATGAAGATAACGCGCGCCCTCACACTGCTCGAATCACCACTGCCTAATTGGAGGCATCTGGTTGGGAAAAAAAAATGCCTCATCCACCTTATCCTCCGGACATCGCACTTTCAGATTACCATTTATTCAGAAGTCTGCACCACCACCTAGATGGACAAAAGTTGCAATCCAGGAAAGCTATCGAAAACGAAGTGATCACTTTTTTTTAACTCTAAACCGAGGGATTATTTCGAACGTGGCATAAAAAACTTTTCTACAGGTGGAAGGAGGTTATAGAAAAAGAAAGGAAATATATTGATTAATTTGTCATTATGTCATTTAATTTTTGTTCTGAATGAACTAAAAAATCGAGCAGAATATACAGGGTGTACATAAAGTCAGGATCTATTTTTGTGAAGCACTTCGAAATTAAATGGAATTCAATCATAAAATGATAAAATAACATTTATTAAATAATTAAGAGTAGGATTCGACGTGACGCCCATCAGTATCCCTGCACACTTCAAATCGTTCCGCAGCATTTCTAAACATACTCTGGAGCATTTGCGGGGTTATGTTATCTGCAGCAGTTTGTATACGTGTACGCAAGTTTTCAAGACTCTTAATCTTCGTCCGATAGACGTGCGATTTGATAAAGCCCCATGCAAAGAAATCTAAAGGGGTTAAATCTGGTGATCTCGCTGGCCAAGGTCTGTTGCTTCCGCGTCCGATCCAGCGATTTGGAAAACGTCCATTTAGATAATCCTGAACAATTTTGGCATAGTGACAAGGAGCACCATGTTGATAGACGACGGTACTAACAATCCTATCCCCAATCAGCTGAGGTTCAAGGAATTGCTGCAACATGTCCAGGTAAATAAGCCCCGTAACTGTAGCTTCAGCTAAGAAAAAAGGACCATAAACCTTAGATTTTGTTAAACCCATCCAGACATTAACTTTAGGCGAGTCTCTTTCCCAATTTTAGACGAAATCATTCGGTCTTTCATCTGCCCAAATTCGACAGTTATGGCGATTTACTTTTCCACACGTATGGAAAGTGGCTTCATCACAAAAGAGAATGTTGTCCATTAAATTATCACTCCAGATTTGTTCTACGAGATCAGAGCACACACCACTTCGTCGAGGGAAATTTTATGTAAATCATGTAAAACCTGCAAATAATAGCTTTTCTTCTGCAAATTAACTTTCAGAATTTTGTGCACAGATGACGTCGGGAGGCCGAGTCTGTGTGATGCAGCACGAACGGAAGTACGTGGCTCCTCAGTGATAATTCCGCGTACTGCATTCACGGTAAGATCTGACATACACGGTCGTCCTGATCTTGCTTCATCATTTACAGATCCCGTTCGTTTAAATTTGTTCACCAATTTTCGTATTGTCTTGTCTATTGGCCCCGGCTTATGAAATCTCCTCCTAAACTTCTCTCTGTCATTGTATTTCTTTCCCTCGATTCGCCAAATTACTATTGCCACACGCTCTTCTGTATTCATTCTAAGGGCTTCTGAAAAGAAAAATAGAAAAAAATAATTATTTCACAAAAATAGATCCTGACTTTATGTACACCCTGTATGTTACAACCTTATACTTTTAAATTTTTTTTTAACAAAAACCATGCCGGAACGACATCAATAGCCCCACTTATATTCCGGCCCTACTTTGGTAGTAAAGGGGCAAAGATAATGTTACGTTACACCCATTAATAAAACATTCTACTTACTGTTAATGAAGTACACATCCGAATCAGGGAAGATTAAAAGGAAAAGCTTCTTCCAGAGAAAACTCCGACGAATGTTAGTTCTATTAGGGGAAAAACAAAAAACCTCAAAGCTTGATAAACAATACAACCTTCAAAAGATTTTTATGGGGGCTCAGAATGCTAGTACCTGACAATTTAATCAGAGATTTCATTTGGCACACTCAGAGTTCATCATTACAAACATTTTACCCGTTTAAGATGGCATCGACTAAAAAGCAGTGTTACGAAAACAAACCTTTCATTTTTAATTTTATATACAGGGTGTACATAATCAGGATCTATTTTTGTGAAATAATTATTTTTTTTTCTATTTTTCTTTTCAGAAGCCCTTACAATGAATACAGAAGAGCGTGTGACAATAGTAATTTGGCGAATCGAGGAAAAGAAATACAATGACATCAGAGAGAAGTTTAGAAGGAGATTTCATAAGCCGGGGCCAATAGACAAGACAATACGAAAATTGGTGAACAAATTTAAACGAACGGGATCTGTAAATGATGAAGCAAGATCAGGACGACCGTGTATGTCAGATCTTACCGTGAATGCAGTACGCGGAATTATCACGGAGGAGCCACGTACGTCCGTTCGTGCTGCATCAAACAGACTCGGCCTCCCGACGTCATCTGTGCACAAAATTCTGAAAGTTAATTTGCAGAAAAGCTATCATTTGCAGGTTTTACATGATTTACATGAGGAAGATTTCCCTCGACGAAGTGCTGTGTGTGCTGATCTCGTAGAACAAATCTGGAGTGATAATTATTTAATGGACAACATTCTCTTTAGTGATGAAGCCACTTTCCATACGTGTGGAAAAGTAAACCGCCATAACTGTCGAATTTGGGCAGATGAAAGACCGAATGATTTCGTCAAAATTGGGAGACACCTAAAGTTAATGTCTGGATGGGTTTAACAAAATCTAAGGTTTATGGTCCTTTTTTCTTTGCTGAAGCTACAGTTATGGGGCTTATTTATCTGGACATGTTGCAGCAATTCCTTGAACCTCAGCTGATTGGGGATAGGATTGTTAGTACCGTCGTCTAACAACATGATGGTGCTCCTTGTCACTATGCCAAAATTGTTCAGGATTATCTAAATGGACGTTTTCCAAATCGCTGGATCGGACGCGGAAGCAACAGACCTTGGCCAGCGAGATCACCAGATTTAACCCCTTTAGATTTCTTTGCATGGGGCTTTATCAAATCGCACGTCTTGAAAACTTACGTATACGAACTGCTGCAGATAACATAACCCCGCAAATGCTCCAGAATGTGTTTAGAAATGCTGCGGAACGATTTGAGCTGTGCAGGGATACTGATGGGCGTCACGTCGAATCCTACTCTTAATTATTTAATAAATGTTACCACTATCATTTTATGATTGAATTCCATATAATTTCCAAGTGCTTCACAAAAATAGATCCTGACTTTATATACACCCTGTATATACGCAAGGCAATTAACTCCTAATTACATACTCAAACGATTTAGAAATTGAAATTCATGTTCTAAAGCCAAAACATACGTGATGATTTCAGGAAAAACTAAGTGATTGAGAAAGTAATTTAAAAACACAAAATTAAATTAGATACACGAAAATAATTACCATCCATTACCTTTAAGGTATTCTTCGTCAATATACGAGGATACCAGAAACGATACTTTCGACATTAACCTAATAAATGAAAATAAGTTAAGTTTAAATATTGCATTGCGTTAGGAAGAGTACCTTGAATGTAGTGAATTCCTCTAATGGACTGACCTGTCAACTGGAAACTAATTTTGCATTTTGGCTCAAAAGGTTTTGCTCCTGTTAATAAATCTAACTAAATGCGAGTTTGTATTGCTCAAACTTCACATCCTCGATTTAAATCTTTCGTATTAAGTATTCTTATTCTAATCCCGTTTATATATTTGTATTATGTACGTTATGTATTGAGCCCCAACATCCTTATTTGAATAAGCATACTTCTCTTTAAGAATCGGTTCCAGGACAGAATGAAATTGACAAGGGCTATTTATGTACCTGTGAAAGATGAAACATCGGTAGACACAGACCAGTTTAAATAATAAACCTAAGAACTACAAACTCGTGGTACCATTAAATACTGAGACTTTTGTGAAGTTCTATTATTATTATTAATGCGAGTACAACAAATCTCTGAACCGTCAGTTTCCATTCGTAAATAAATAGCAAAATATCGTTTAAAGCAAGCGATTAAATAAACCAGTAACAGAGATCTCATTATTATTATTACTATTTATGAAGATGGCCTTTCTTATGAGGCACAAAGTGGTCGTACGCTAATAACGGCTAACCTCTAGGTCAAGCGGGGCCGATACATTGGCAGCTCGACGCAGTAAGCGAATAAAATCCTAGAGCTTGACCAAAATTTAAAAACATCGGAATAGGAAAGGAATATACGAGTAAT
Organism: Bathynomus jamesi; assembly: GCA_023014485.1. Taxonomy (NCBI): domain Eukaryota; kingdom Metazoa; phylum Arthropoda; class Malacostraca; order Isopoda; family Cirolanidae; genus Bathynomus; species Bathynomus jamesi. Next base: position 1,141,310 of record JAJOZX010000052.1, on the reverse strand, counting down.
AAACATTACCTACGGGTCGCAAAATCGTAGATTTTAAGCGTGCCAAAAGGTGCCCCCGAGAGGAAAAGGAACTTTATTTTCTCAAAAACATTCTAACTAGTAATTCCCCAAAACTAATATTCAATCGCATCAATTTATTTGACACTTACTTTCTCTCCACATTAATTTCAGTTGGGGAAAGAAACTCAAATTTTATCATTTCGAGCAGAGATAGTTCCGTTTTAGCCCCGAGTGAAAATACATGCTGATAAAGTCAATTCGTCGATTAGTTCACACTGTTTAGTGATGACATCGCCCGTTCCGAAAGATCTAATATATTCGGACTAGAAACAATTAATTGTTATAAAGAACATTCTCGTTCAGGCCATCTGAAATGCCCAACCCCCAAATCAGTGTCTCTGCCATAGCTGAATTTTTTTTTTATTAATGCATCCTTAAATATCATTTAAGAGGCCCAAACGAGTGTCCATATATAAAAACATGAATAATGTATCGTAATATTAGAAGGCTAACTAGCATTAAAGTCTAAAGTAACAACAGCGGTGGAGAGGAGAATACGATCCGATTAGAATATCTTTAAGAAAAGAAAGAACGAGACAAAAGACAAAATTACTTACACATCGCCAAATTCAAAAACTGTCTGCTCGAGTGAAAGATTCTGAAGAAAAAAAAAGAAGACTCGATTCATTCAGAGAAATGACGTTTCTTAACTGATAAAAAAAAAATCATTCATTTCATTTAACATTGCATAACATTTTTGTTCACAAAGTTCGGTTGGGGAAAAAGGTTCGAATTTTGGCATTTAAACCCAAAATATTAAGTTCTACCTCAACCAATTACTAACCTCTTTGGGGAAGCCAGCGTCTTCCTTATGGTCCATAGCAGATCCCCAATAGAGAGCAATAGGCCAAAAGCTCGCGCTCTTCTAATAATCCATTACTCATTGTGGCTTTACTCCTTCAATTCAACTTCACGTAATTGACAATATTCACTAAACATTCTAAAAATGTTTTTAGTCCCAAATCCACTGTTACCTCAAATCAACTGCCAGATTCCAAACATCAACTTCCAAAAGGCAAAACATTCCCCTGAAAGATATCAAAACGTAGTTCGAGATAAACATGCGAACAGAGAACAAAATTTCACATCAGACAAATGCCTCGAGTGATTCTCCACGGACGCAAAACATCAGACTCGTCATCAACTCATCATTTAGTGTTTAACTAAAATTATTCCACGTGGAAATTAAATTTCAAACCTACAAAATTATTCTAATCTGCTCGTACCAAAGTTTTTATCAATTGAAAGCACTCCCTAAACGAGGTAGACTTCAATGGCAAAGTTTCTCCAACATTTAAATTAGGACTTTCACAGTAACTGAACAAGAGCCTCCACACTTTTAGTACTATGCATGGCCAACAGTTTAAACTGCCATTCATTATTTAATCATAGTATAGTAAAAATTAAATTTATCAAGTGGAATCTTTTCACAATAACTAAATGGTTATTAGGCGAGTAACGTGGTACCCACACTAGAAGTAACGCAAGATTTAAAATTTTATATAACTTACCAATTCCTTCACTGCAAGAGATGAAGACCAAAGCTTGACATAGAAACCTATAAATGATTGCATTCAGTGAGTCGTATCAGCAAGTTCGGTTAACACCGCTAAGATCTCATAATCTGAAGCTCAAAGAACCACTCCTGAACCCCAATGTGTGGCGAAGGCAGTGGGAAATAGTCCGAATTGAGTTATGGACTATGCCACCCAGTCAATTGCTAAGCTGGGCACAGGGGCTTACAACCAAAACCAAGGGGAATGCCTCCTCTTAACATCCCAATCCCGGGGCTTTCAGAAGTCCTTGGCAGCTTCTTCGTTAGGGTCTTTCTGGTTCCCGTACCCCCTTCTCAGGGGAGGTCCCGCAAGAACTTCTTCGCCCTCTCTCTCAGACCTTCTTGGGGAAGACACTCGTCTGACCCCCTAAACACATTCTGGAGCAAATGCCGTTCTCTCGCTCAAATTTCTCTCATCAAAGCTTTGTTCACCATAAAAGAAATAAGGAAAGGAGGAAATTACCTTGTAAAAACTACAAATGAAAATTCCAGTTTGTAACGAAAGATCCAACCACAAACAATCTAAAAAAATTAATTTTAATTTAATGCCAATAGGAAAGTTTGAATTTAAGTAATTTGGGTGAATACTAATACAATTTGGAAATTGAAAAGAAAAACTTCTATTTCGGTTTGGTTGGTTGGTTGGTTGGTTGGCTCATTGTATCATCATGATGATGATAATGATTAATGATTAATGATTAATAATAATAAATGCCAAATTTTTTTAATGTTACTGATGTACGAAACTCCAAACTATTATGTAGTTGATATATATACAGGGTGGGCGGAAAGTAGCTCCCTATTTTGGATCGGTAAAAAAATATGTATATTATCCATTTATTTCAGAAGAAATAATATGAAAAGGTAGGCATACATGGTAGGTTTTCTCTAAAATTCAATGTGGGCTCCAACTCTTTCCACTAGCTTCTGGAGCCGCCCAGGAATGGCGTCCACTGACTTTAGCAGGAACTCCGGCGGGATGGAGGACATGACTTCCCGAATTCGGTCCTCCAGTTCTTCCAATGTCCTCGGTTTGGTGCGGTAGACTTCTTCCTTTACCCACCCCCAAAGAAAGAAGTCGCACGGTGTCAAGTCGGGGCTCCTGGCTGGCCATTGTTGTCCGTGAGTGGCTGGATGCCCACTTCCCTGGGCGTTGGATGGGTCGTCGTGGTCCACATCAATGGCCAGCCAGGAGCCCCGACTTGACACCGTGCGACTTCTTTCTTTGGGGGTGGGTAAAGGAAGAAGTCTACCGCACCAAACCGAGGACATTCGAAGAACTGGAGGACCGAATTCGGGAAGTCATGTCCTCCATCCCGCCGGAGTTCCTGCTAAAGTCAGTGGACGCCATTCCTGGGCGGCTCCAGAAGCTGGTGGAAAGAGTTGGAGCCCACATTGAATTTTAGAGAAAACCTACCATGTATGCCTACCTTTTCATATTATTTCTTCTGAAATAAATGGATAATATACGTGTTTCTTTACCAATCCAAAATAGGGAGCTACTTTCCGCCCACCCTGTATATTAAAAAAAGCATTTTTATCTAGCCAAGCAATATTGAAACACTAGAGACCTGCCCAGAAATGCATTGGCTTTAAAATGAATAAATTTATAAGTACCAATCGGGAATAACTTTCCAACAATTTACCCTACTTTGACAAACAAGCTATAATATTTACCAGTAAAAATGGTTCAAAGCGCGAATATGGAAGTTCTGCAACAGAAAAACCGTAATTAAACATTCGTTCGCACAGGGTACAAACTCTAGTCTTATATTTACTTCAGATGGTAGTGCATGAAAGTTTAAATCAGGTCTCATACAAGTGGTGTGAAAATATCATCATTGCAATTATTGATTGATACGCGACAATAAATCTAAACCGATTCGATTCAACACTTACCTTAATTGAGGATGTGTACCCACTGCATTTCCGCCACTGAGCAAATAACGAATCTGTGGACTATGCAAAGGTATAAACATCGCTGAAGAGAAATTCAAAAGCTGAGAAATATTCAAAACTATCAGAGATTCTCCACACTGTTCTTAAGATCATGAATGATCATATGTTGCTATATTTTTATCATCATTTAACGTGAAGAGCAAGTTCACGACTTCAAATCCTACGTATAAAATTTAATATTCATAATTCTTTACTGCAAATGTTAGGGAATGAGCACCAACTGTTTGAAATCCGAACTAGACCTTTCTGAATACGATCTAACTTAAAAATAGTCACACTAACAAAACCCAATTGAAGAGAGCAGAAGAGTTTTATTGAAGTCTAATCATTAATCATAGTACAAAAATAAAATAATTCGGAAGGAAGAGTATCCCATTTCCTTGCCAGGGTCCACACATTAAGACTGCCCATTCTTTATCATCATTACCCAAGACTATAAAACTAAATATAAAGCAAGCTAAAGACTATAAAGCTTACCTCATTAAATGCATCGTCTTGGATATGAATTAAACATCAAACGGCCCTGCGGGTTAAAATAAACTTTATAAAAACAGTTCCATCATTAATATACATCAATGAATAAGGAAATCAGAATTTTGATTTAACATTTTGCTGTAAGCAATCTTAAGGTGTCCCAAGATAATTTCATCCTTTGGTATCAATTTAATAATAATAAACTTTCTGAACCATTTCGGAACTTACCTTTTGCAAAAGTGGCAGTACTTTCAACATGGAAGCAATTTCAGTCTAAACAAATATTGAAGAAAATGCTTTTTTTTTTCTTTTTTTTTTTTTAACCAAACCATCTTTGTTAATAAGACTTAAAATTAAAATCCTTCACAATTTAATCGGGTCGAGACACGAAATGTTTTAAGGTGAATCAACACTTGCGCAACAAATCAACTTTGCGCTCGATTAAAATAACCTTCAACCACAAGTTTTTTTAAATCTTTAAAAGAGCACAGAAAATATTCTTGGGAAGCTTCGAAAACAAAGTCCAAAATATCCCTGAAACAAGAAATAAAAGTAATTAAAATTCCAATTAAATCAGTCCCTCAGCCATTTAAAGAACTATTTCAGCAAATATAATTTATCCTCAATGAGAATCGGACATATGCTTGTCAAAATAATCATCATTCAGAGCTACGAACTATCAATACCGTATGAACAATGTTCATCAACTTACCAAATACAGCGGGAATTTCAAATTTCATTGAATGGTCAAAATCTATTCTGAAAGAAGGAAAAGGAGAGGGGGGTGAATAATCAAGACCGTTCGTCTCACAAAAAGCTTCGATGCAATGAATTTCAGACGCACATAAGCCATCACAATATTCAGGTGGAAACCGCAAATGTTTTTCTTTGTAATAATCATCATTAGAGATCTCAACCAATATAACGAAGTGTAAAACAAAGTTACCTGAAAAGTTGAACTACTGGCATATCTTGAAACACCAAAAATGAATCTGCAGGAAAATTAAAAATTAGATTTGATGCAGTTACAGCAGTGCTTTCGAGAGCGACTAAATGTAACTCAAGTACTATCGTAAGTAGCAAGCAAAGTGCATCATTCAGGTTCAATTTTTAAAAATTATACCAAAATATTAACCAACCTGGCAATTCTCAGCAACACGCAGTCCATAAACCCGTCGGTGGTGGTATCTGCAAGTTTTTTTTTTTTTTGTTTTTTTTCAATAAGTCCAAAACTTAAATTTCTATGTAATTCATTTTAAGTCAGTCCTGTTGAGCTTAATAGAAAGTATCATCATGTTCAATCCGCATAAATCTCATCACAATTATCATCAAATGCTCGAGTGAAAAGCTTCGAATTCCTACCTTTCTTTCGACCGAAGTTTCCTCACCAAATCTTATTCAGGGTCAAAGTTACAAAGTGGGGACTATCTTATTTCCACCCTATTCAAGACTCTCGAATCATCCTACCACTATTCCTGAAATTAACCAATGACAATAGTAAAAAAATTCACAAATTTACTACATTTGATTAAAATTTAAAGCTCAGAAAAATGGTATTTGTTGGTAATCACGCAATCATAGTAGCAAGCACCAAGATATCATCAGCGCAAATTTAAGGATTAAAAAAGGTTAAAAACTTTTAAATTCGACTAATATCCTTAATGTTACAGTAAACCGAAATTTGAATCTTTCAAAAGATACTAACCTTCAGCTTGTGTACTTTTAGAGGAACTGTTCATTCATATTCACTGCAGAACCATGGTGCAAGAGCCTAAATATGAAAATCAACAATTAGTGACGAAAACCTAACAAAAGAAAATGTGTCCCCCCTTTTAAGTTTCAGTATCTTTTTGACATACTCTCTCAGAATTTCAAGATTCAAATTATCATCATTACAAATATTTGATATATTTTAAACTATTACAATTAAATACCTCCAATCTGAAATCACGCCATATAGCAGCATCTGAAAATGAGAATGAAAAAATTTAGGAAACGGCACACTACAGCCTACGGAAGAGATTAATAGCAATTGAAACTCAGTCAAATGCCTCGTTGGTCACCAGAAAAAGCACGCGGGTTGTGTGCTCTGACTCGTCATCGATCATCATAGTAAATCCTAAAGTAAATTACTTTTACACATTTACTTAATAAAAGCACTAATCACACTGAAAAAAGTTTCCAGCTATTAAATCTGCATTTCAAAATATTTGAAATAAATCTATACTAATAATTGTGAAGGTCGAACCGCGAACTTCCGGTCCCTTATCACCGGCCAAACCACGAGCCAGATTTGGAATATCACGACTTAACGTAACGCGTGTGTGTGTGTGTGTGTGTGTGTATAGTATATATACACTCCACCTTATACCTACAATTTAACGTGGAATCCGAACCACGCGCCAACAGCAGCTCAGCGTCTTAACCCCTAGGCTACCCATTTATCTACCAACCACTGTATGGAAAGATGAACATCTGGTTTTGCTACGTGCCGGGTCTCGAAACCGGGGCCGATGGATTCGTAGTCAGCGACGCTAACCACACCACCACCGATGCGCATATTATATATAATAATGATTGGGGTTGCTTAACCTCCTTCGCAACATCTATCATGACAAGGGACCTACAGCTTTACGTGGGATCCGAACGACAGGTCGCTACATCTCAACACGGAGGATGGTCTCCCATCCAACTACTACCCAGACCCAATGTCGCTTAACTTCCTGATCAACGGGAAGCGGTGTTACGAATGGCTACGACTAGCCCATATATATATATATGATGAATTTCAATTAAACACCTAAAATGAATGAATGATGCAAACCCACAAGAAAAAAATTATTCCAAGTTTCGTGTATTCTGAAGTACACCTCGTCAGGGGTGACAAGGTTCAACTTCCACCTGGGCAACGCCGGGTCGATCCGCTAGTTATAGAATATAACCCCCAAATTCCCTACAAGAACTTCCTTTTCATAAACTGCACACACTTATTTACAGTAATAAGAATGAATACAAGATAAATTGCAGTTCAAATTATTTATTAATTTTAACTTAATTAGGGCCAATGTAGACTAATTCCATAAAAGGATTATTTGACTAAGCATCCAGTATGAATAAAAGTCAGTGGGTAAAATATATTCTATGTCGAATTAATTGTGCGCTCTTGGTACTTCGTACTGTAATGTTAGCAGAACTTAACCCTAGCATTTAAAATTTACTTCATACTCACTCCGGATCTCATTTTCTTCAGCCAATTTTTTGATCCCATAGAAACTACAATAAAAGTTTACAATTAAAAACTCAAAACGACTAAAGAAAATTTTAATTTAAATATTTACATTCAGAAAGACCAATCAACAATCACCACCAGTTGGTAAGATAGGGACGAAAGACACTTATAGAGGTTTCATCATTATAACAAGTACTTTTTAATACAAAGAATCTATTTCATACCTTAAAAATCAACAATGGCCTCGAAAATCCAAAATGATCTAGAAAATAAAATGCGAATATAAATTTGCGTTTACCAAACTGCCAAGAGGCAGTCTGATTATAATCAGACTGCCTCTTGGCAATTATAATCATTGCCCTGCTCCGCCTCAGTGGGTTCTGCTATTGCTAGCTCTGAGACAATGTGAGCAAAAACTATTACGCATTGCTTGACATCACGAGGAAGGAAACGCTATACTATCTCTGATCAAGAATACTTTTAAATTTAGTTCCATATGATATTCTTCATTAGGTCACTAGATTTCGACCCGGCCGAATATACAATCTGATTTTTTTTAGATGGGCACTATGTGGGGTTTATGAAATGATATCCTGACCACCAACATACTCCAAAAGAAAGTTTATGCTCCCCTCCGTACCACTAGCATACTCACTATTTTTAATTTGGGGGCGGAGCCAAAAATATGAGGATCATAAATCAAAATGGAGATCATTTAGAGCGTTCTTTTTATAGAGATGACCCCCCTTAAAATTGCGTAAGATACCTCATGTGCAATTTTCAGGCAATTATCCAAGAAATTTCAAATCCTTGAAAAATTGCCACCCCAAAAAGTGTTATCAGTATATAGAAAAGGGTGGCATAAACTTTAGTTTCGAGTACTGATTGCCTAGGAGACAAATTCATAAACTCATATAGGTCTAGTATATTTGTCTGAAAAGACAATTAGTCTATTTGTATCATTTATTACACAAAACAGCTTTGAAGTAAAAACAAAATTTAATTTAAAAATTACCTTCACAATTCACTAATTACTTGTGGATGTGCCTTGGCCCCATTGGCTTTTCCATTCAAACTGTGGCAGTCTTTCTTGATTCCAGTTGATTGAGGATAAATTTGTGCCGATTGCCGTAGCCAATCCTTTGTTCTGATGCTTTTGTCACTAAGTTCACTGCACTTTCCACGCTTTGACTGTGGCATGAAAAGGCAGCAATTTTCAAGGGTTCTGTTCTTGTATGCAGTAGCTCTTCATTGCTGAAATTCCTTATCAAAGGTGGAGGATTGATAGCTTCCTTTCTCCAGTCAATCATCTCATAGTAGTCTTTGGAATCGAAATTTAGAGATTTAGGAAGCTCAAAATTTCATGTGCCACTGAAACGTGTCCCACTGAGAAGTATCTTCTGAAGAGCATCTTCTCTGACATGTCTGCTATCAGTAAGCATTGACAGTAGGATAGCTTCGGGATTGGCAAAATAAGCATTATTACGGAACACCGGTTCCATAATAATGCGATGTTTTTTCTTCCAATCCTCGCATCAAGACAATCAAATGAAAAAATTCCGTGCTCCGTCAGTAGCTTTAGGATGGGATTTGATATGAAACCATCCAGAGCATATGATTTCATGACGATGGTTACCAGTTCTTTCAGATTTTGTTCGGGATGCAAAGTCGATACATATAAACGAAGAATCCGTTTGCTCGGGTAATCCAGCGAGCATGATGAATGGCACCTGGAGACCTGCGGGCTAGACTTTCAGATACCCATCCAGATTGCACTGCTAGGCACATATCATAGATACTTTTGATCACTCAACTCTTTCACGACATTCGGTGGTATATCTTGGACGTTTCCCTGAACTGGTGAAAATGCCACTAAGTCTAAAATGGTTAAATCACATTTCAATTTGGCTCCAATTGAACCTTTAAAGGTATTTGGCCCTGATGTTTTTCCGTCTATGGTTTCAAATATGTGTCTGAAGGGAGTTCATTCATGTGTAAAGAGAGACGAGCCATTGAACTGATCTACGCAAAAAAATTTCGATCAATTTTATGGTACCAGCAATTCTACCAGTATTGACAGCAGGACCGTCGTATAGCAGAGCATTGAGTGTGTCGATGCTCGCTGAATCAATTAAGAACGTTATAATTTCATCAGCTATACACCGAGCATTTCCTGCGTCAGGGCAGAGATGGTCTACATAGATACCTCCAGGGTCTTTGATCAGCAAATAATGTTCTCTCTCTTTTCCATGCTTGGTTAACGTATCCTTTCTTCCATCAAACCCTATACATTCAATATTCACATTTTCACATCTAGATCTAACTATTTTTCTTGCCTACACGAATTCTCTCTCTCTTTATTTTCTTCCTATCAAGCATGTTAGATTGATCGATTATTCCCATATCTTTCAATGCAGCATTAACAATAGCTGCTGTAGCTCTCGAACTCACACGGTAACGGTCTGCCACCAATGGTAATTCATTGTATGAATACCTATTTTGATCATTTTCAATCAATTCCACATCGGGCACGAATTCTAGCTCATTGTCAGTCTTCTATATCTTCGCTAAAGTCATCTACTGAAGAAGATGGTACAACTTCCATAGCCTCTGCCATTTCCACTTGTGACCTTTGTTGCCTCTCTTGCTCTTGAGAGGGATCATCTCTGGACAGCGGCAGCTTCACGATCAAATGGCCCTAATTGATTTATCCTTTGCCTTTGGCCTACAAATGACTCCCACTCTACCATTGGGATTTTTACCTCGCATCGACAAAACGGCCTTTCTATTCCTTTATCATAACATTTGTAAGTACAAATGTCAAACATTTCATCATATGAAGCAAGTTTTTTAGCAAAATTTTCATTCCTTTGACGTAGAGGAACCTTGTTCAAGGAAAGAGCTGATCTGATTAATCTTTCAACTGCAGAAGAAATAGATCTTTCTTGAATGACAGGGAAAGAGAACATGGCCCAAATATCTTGATCTTTGGTAACTATATTGTAGCAATCGTTCGCAGTTGCTCATCCCCTTGACTTGATTTTTTATCTTTTGAATGAAGAAATAGTGTCTGAACGTCTGGCTTTGTAGGAATCATTGATCGGCGGAATTCAGTGGCAAAACCAAAAGCTGCATTTCAAGATTTGTTTCTGGTTGACATTTTTTTCAACCTTTTTAAAAAATTAAAAATCCAGCTTTTATAGAATCATGCATGGATCATAAGTAAATCTGAAGAACATAAATTCTTATAATTCCTGTAAAAATATATTTTAATTAGAACATGAAACTTATTGGTATTGAATTTGAAATTCAACACACAGCTCAGTAAATTGATTACACATAAACGATGTTTGTGTGTAACCAATTTTCTGATATAGCAAATATTTTGAGAAAATACGTGGTGAAATTTTGAGAAATCCAAATTTTTGAGGTAATTGCCTGAAAATTGCACGATATATATATATGCAATTTTGGGGGGTCATCTCTATGAGAAGATGCTGTAAATGGTCTCCATTTTCATTTATGAGTATTTTCATTTTTGGAGAAGCCAAAAATAGGAGGGAGTATGCTAGTGGTACGGGGGGAGCACAAACTTTCTTTGGGATGTGGTCAGGACCCCAATTCATAAGCCTCACATAGTGCCCGATCTGCTCTCAGAAATTCGACCCGGCCTAAATTGCACAATATATACAAATCATAAATAATAAGTACCTTAATGGTTTTTAAGTTATGTATACAGTAGGAAGAGAGTCTGGAAGTGGGAGAAAAGTATTAGCTAGTTTCAAGAACTTCGTAACTGAACTGGATTGTTGTTTAAGAACTATTCAGAGATCCGGATTAATATACAGTATTTCAACACTAGTGTCAGCACTCGCAAAATTCTTATCCCCTTGAACTCCAAAAAATGCTCCATGAACACTCTTAAGGATTAAATTACCCAAGGGCAATTGTAAATATTGGTAAATTTACAACCGCTATTACTATAAACGAACTATACCACCTACCACATAAAACCGAAATGAAGCTCGGGTGACTAAACGCCTAATAAGACAACAAAGGTCTTTGATATCCACATTAAATTTCTCATTAAACTCTTACACATTGTATTTCTGAATTTTCAAAAAAAAATTTTAGATTCATGATCACAAAATTCATTTAAATACTTTATTCATAATTTGAAATAGCATAGCAGTAAAGATATGCAAATTCATAAATTACAACATGGCCGACTCAGAGCCAAGGAACAGTTTGTCAGAAACTATGATACATGTTTTCCAGCGAATTTGAAGTCTCTGAACTCGTGTCTGGCATCAATTTTACATTTCGAATGCATTTAAAGGTCAAATCCCGAAATGCTACACAAAGTTGACATTTTGATAAAATTTATAAAAACAGAATTTAGAGGCATGGAAGCAAGAATTGCAAATTGAATGATAAATTTACAAGTTCTATGGTATCTAAATAGTATAACTAATACATAGTATACTCGACCAATAACTAGCTGACTCAAATATATCACAAAATGTTGTGACAATGTAAGCACATTCATGACATTCCTTCGTTCAGCACTAACCTGATTCATCTGTACAAGTCTTTCAGGTTTGTTTCTCAATTTCACAGATGAAGGATTCTTAGTCGGTTCATAGCTTTCGTCTGATCGACATATGAAGCATAAGCTCCAGTCGCGAGTGTTCATGATGGCAGGCGTGCTTTTAGAGTCACTCATTTCGGATTAATCATTGTGAATCATAAACATTAAATTGAATTTCTAAAAGGTCACAGAACTTACAAACCATGTGTGATGACTCTTTTCAGCTAAATTCATCATGAGAAAGCCATTTCTGAGGTTATTTTGGGGTGTCTCACTCCGTCAGTTTGGAAACTGCGGAAAATCCCCAATTTCAACATGGCAGCCAGCCGCCATATTTCATTTTGGGGTCAAACTGACCTCCAAACCACATAATAATCTCAGAAATGGATTTCTCATGCTGAATTTGGCTGAAAACGAGTCATCACACGTTTGTAAGTTAATTGGTTCAAAAATTAGAAATGTAGTCATTAGCATAATTTATGCCGATATCAATTAGGCATAAAATTAATTATGTCTATGCTTAGATACAACTTGTGTCTTTGGATAAATTCTTTCCTATGGCCCTAAGGAACTTCCATACCAAATGGGACCTTTGCATCATGATTTGAAGTGGACACCCTATTTTGTGCACTTAACATGTCTACCAACTAGGTGGTATACCACATTTCTAGTAAATATCTTAATATTTCCCAATATTTACAACTAACCTGGAAATTTTAGTATTTCCATGGCAAACTATCAACTCTGATTTCAGGGCTGGGAACCAGTATCAGTACCAAATAAAAACTACCAGAGATTTTGGTACCAGTACCACTTTTAAAGTTTCAAATACCAGTAACTTAAAAGCAGGTAGTACCAGGCATGGGGCAATTACTTTGTCAATTTAATTAATTACAATTACTGTAGATGGTAAAATAATTACTAATTAATACAATACACTTAAAGAATTGCATTTTTTTCATAAATACACAATTTGATTTACAAGGTTGTGCAGATATATTTTACTTTTGTACTTTTTGGATTTACTGTAAAGTTAATTTAGGAAAATTTCTTTAGATTAATCATTTTGAACTATATATCATTGGAAAGCAAATTTTGTGGGCTTTTTAATATAGCTATATGGTTCAAAATGATGAATCTACAGTAAATCGAAGAGTTCAAAAGTAAATGAGATGTCCTAATCTTTTTGCACAGCACTATGTCATGCTTTTCTACAGTTATTTCAATTCCATTTTCAGTTTTGGCCATAATATTGAATGAAAACTAGATATTAGGTCAATAATACTTGAACAAGCAGTTCTTGCTATGTACAATTTGACATTTTTGTTTGTGATATACTCTAATGAAACCAAAGATAGCTAAAGCACCTAAAAAATACGAGTATATACTAATTGTAAGAAAAGAACTGGCATTTATTTTATCAAAATAAGGGCAAAAAACTGGCACTTTAGTTAGGAACATTAGAAATAAATGGAACATTATTTCAAAAGAAAGCTCCCTGAGACATGATTAACTAGTAGTTTAAGTACGACCCATTAACTTTAATATTCGTGTAATTTAAAGTATCTAATTGTATCAGTTACCTTTGATTCCTAATGTAATTAATTACATTTACAATTGCTTGACAATTACGTGAAAAAATTTAATTACAATTACCCCATGCCTGGCTAGTACCACATGATCTGGTGGTATTTTGTTGGTATTTTCATTTAAAACAACCCTACCCAGATTCTTTTCAAGTAACGTTCCTAAGTTCCTTGATGCTTTAGGTCCTATAAGAATTAGGTATCATTTATTACCCAATTTATAAAAGCCAAAACAAAATGACCAAATCCTTAGTTTAATAGAAGCTTCTCACAAATAGTTTCTGCCCTTCCTCCAACTGAAGTCAGTGTGGAGAGGCTCTTCTCACCTATGCATTTCATACTCAGTGATTTGAGATCTTTGTCAGAAACCTCAAACAATTTTTTTTTAAATCTAATGGACTTAACTGAAGCAGTTTTTTCTATTTGCCCATGCAATTTTGTATTCGAAAAAGTCTGGTTTAGATTTCAAGCAATTGGAGCCCATTGCCTAACATTTGCAATAAAGAATCAATATGAATATTAAATTTTATACATAGTATTTGACACCATTAGTCATTCTCATCAAATTTGAGAGTGTAGGTGTCTTGTGTAGTCATGCATACATTCTAAGATTGCATTTGAAGAATTTTATCCGTGTTAATATGGTGTTGCCCATGTACAGTGGCAGATGTTCATTTATGTTGGGTACTCGGCTTGCTCAAATTGGTAAATCAACATTTCTCAAACATTTGAATCTTGCGCATATTTATTGTCAGTTTCAAAGATTGAAGAGTAACAAAATACTTTAAAGAAAAATTACTGATCCACTTCCACTACAATGGAAGTGGATCAGTGCATTCTTTGCTTGAAGCATCTTAAAGCTGTTGTGAACTTGCTCTTCACATTAAATAATGAAAGTATAGGGACATATAATCATCCATGATCTTAAGAACCATATGGAATATTTCGGATAGCTTTGAAAAATTCTCGGCTTTTGAATTTCTCTTCAGCGATGTTTATACTTTTGCCTTGTCCACACATCTGTTATTTGCTCAGTGGTGGAAGTGTGATGGGTGCACATTCACAATTAAGGTGTGTTGAATCGAATCAGTTTCGATTTTTAATGTTGTGTATCAATTAATAATTGCAATGATATTTTCACACCACTTGTATGAGACCTGATTTAAACTTTCATGCATCACCATCTGAAGTGAATACAAGACGAGAGTTTGTTTGTCCCCTATGCGAACGAATGCTTAATTAACATTTTTCTGTTGCAGAACTTCCATATTCGCGCTTTGAACCATTTTTACATGTAAATATTATAGCTTGTTTGTCAGTTAAAGTAGGGTAAATTGTTAAAAAGTTATTCCCGATTGGTACTTTTAAATTCATTCATTTTAAAGCCAATATTCGATGGGCAACACAATATTAACAGCATATAAAATTTTTCGAATGCAATCTTAGAATGTCTGCATGACTACACAAGACACCTACACACTCAAATTTGATGACAATGACTAATGGTGTCAAATCCTACGTATAAAATTTAATATTCATATTGATTCTTTATTGCAAACGTTAGGCAATGCGGCAATTGCTTGAAATCTAAACCAGACTTTCCCGAATACAATATTCCATTATTTTTATCTTAAAAAAAAAAAAAAGTGCATGGCTTTCACAAAAACCTTGTCACAATAACAAAACCCAATTGAAGAAGGTAGAAGAACCTCTCGAAGTCTAATCATAGTACGAGAAGAATACAATAATTCAGAAGGAAGAGTATCCCAGTTCTTTGCCAGATTCCATACATTTTGAATGACAACTACCCCCTTTTTTTTTTAGCATTACCTAAAAAAGAAACTTACTTCAATAAGTGCATCTTCTTGGATATAAATAAGACATCACGCATCACTGCGGGTTAAAATAACTTTAATGAAGATGGTTCAATCACTAACATATATCAGTGAACAAGGAAATAATCAATCTTGATTTAACATTTTGCTGTAAGCAATCTTAAGGTGTCCTAAGATACTGTCATCCTTTGGTATCAATTTAAGAATGATTTTCCTCAAATTATAAACTTCTGAACCATTTCAAAACTTGCTTTTAGCAAAAGCAGCACTGATCTTTCAACATGAAACGAATTCCAGTCAAAACAAATATGGAAGAAAATGGTCAATTTTATCTTATTTTTTTAACCCTTTCATGCCGTATGGGGGCAAATGAGCATCAAATTTTATGAGATTTTAGTCATTCTGGAAATATAACAAGTGGTTTTTTGTGGCATTAAAGGTAAACGAAAATCATGTATGAAAGGGTTAAGAACCAAACCATATTTGTTAATAAGACAAAAGCCATCACAATCTAATCATGTTGAGGCCAGAAATGTTTTAAGGTGAATCATTATTTATGCAACAAACCAACTTTGCGTTCGATTAAAATGTAAAATAGCCTTAAAACACTTAAATTTTTAATCTAAAAAATAAAAGAGCAAGAAAATATTCTTGGGAAGCTTCAAAAAATGAAGTTCATAATATTCATACCACTTGAAAAGCACAATCCATCATACTTCTCTCACTATGTATGTCACTCGTTCTATATCAGGTATACAAATGTTAAAGTATTCGTTACATTCGGCTTTCTCGCGTTGCACAACTCTTTTAGCCTAAACCCCTCATCATTCACTTATGGTACACAATGCTTCCTAACACCTCATGCTCTATACTTATACCATCTTTCCCCATTCATATCTTCCATTACACTATCAAGCTCTCTCCAGAAGCTTGCTTTCTCATATCCTCACGCATATAATTCAGAAACTGACGTGCATGAAGTCTCTCATAGCTTCGTACCATATATCATTCATCAACAGGCTCATAGTCGCCCTCACACTCCATCTCCTTTCGTCTTAGTTTCACAATTCCATGACATCAAACCTTCCACCTTCGGGCACTCTCAACACTTTTCTTTTACTAAATTTATTCACCTACCATTCCACACACCCAATGTAAATATCAATTTTTAACAAATTCTGCTCGATTAGACAACGGACGATAGATATTAGAATAACCAACATAATGTGAAATAGTTTTACAAATGTTGCAAAATGTACGCAGCGACAGGTTCGCACATGTATTATCACGATACAGAATGACAGGCTAGTGAAGGATTAGGCTAATGAATATTTTCTCTGGTGTTTTTCATAGTTACAACGCCACCCCTACGATTTTACAGTAATTGAATAAACATGGAGCCCATGAAAGAGCATATTCAACATGTGATGCTGTACAAGTTCCATAAAGGATCTAACAAGTTCCATAAAGGATCTAACGACTAGTGAATCTGCAAAAAACATTCAGAGAGTTTATGGAAATAATGATGTGAGCAAATGGATATGTAGGAGATAGTTTGAGAAGTTCAGAAATGAAAACTTCAGTCTGAAAGATTATCAACGAACAGGATGGCCAAATGAGTTAGATGAGTTGCTGAAAGCAACAGTGCAATCTTCATCGAATTGATATTTGCACATCACTGTATTCTTGGCAACTGCAGGCACCATTTTTGAATCGGATCGTCACTGGGGATAAAAAATGGGTCCTCTATAACAATATTAAGTGTCAACATCAGTGGCATAGCCGTGAAACAAAGCCTGAACCTCAGGCAAGGAATGGACTCCATCCAAAGAAAATTTTGCTATGCATTTGGTGGGATATGCAAGGAATTATTCATTTTGAGCTTCTGCCAGATAAAAAACAATCACAGCTGAAGTCTACTGCCAACAACTCCAACGAATGAAGATGGAGATGGCATTACAAGAAAAACGTCATGCATTAATTAATCGCAGAGCTGTTCTATTCCACCAAGATAACGCGCGCCCTCACACTGCTCGAATCACCACTGCCCAATTGGAGGCATCTGGTTGGAAAAAAATGTCTCATCCATCTTATTCTCCAGACATCGCACCTTCAGATTACCATTTATTCAGAAGTCTGCAACACCACCTAGATGGACAAAAGTTGCAATCCAGGGAAGCTATCGAAAACGAAATGATCGCCTTTTTTTTTTTTTTTTAACTCGAAACGAAAGGATTTCTTCGAACGTGGCATAAAAGATTTTTCTACAGGTGGGAGGAGGTTATAGAAAAAGAAAGGAATTATATTGATGATTAATTTGTCATTGTCATTTAATTTTTTTTCTGAATGAACTAAAAAATTGAGCAGAATATATGTTACAGTCTTAATACTTTTAAAAAAATTTTTTTTAACAAAAACCATGCCAGAACGACATCAATAGCCCCACTTATATTCCGGCCCTACTTTGGTAGTAAAGGGGCAAAGATAATGTTACGTTACAACCATTAATAAAACATTCTACTTACTGTTAATGAAGCGCACATCCGAATCAGGGAAGATTAAAAGGAAAAGCTTCTTCCAGAGAAAACTCAGACGAATGTTAGTTCTATTAGGGAAAAAACAAACAAAACGTCAAATCTTGAGAAACAATACAACCTTCAAAAGATTTTTATGAGGGCTCAGAATGCTAGTACCTGACAATTTAATCAGAGATTTCATTTGGCACTCACAGAGTTCATCATTACAAACATTTTAACCGCTTAAGATTGCATCGACTGAAAAGTAGTTACGAAAATAAACCTTTCGTTTTGAATTTTATATATATACGCAAGGCAATTAACGATTTGGAAATTCAAATTCATGTTCTGAAGCCAAAACATACATGATGATTTCAGGAAAAAGTGATTGAGAGTAATTTAAACAAAATTAAATTAGATTCATGAAAATAATTACCATCCATTACCTTTAAGGTATTCTTCGTCAATATACGAGGATGACAGAAGTGATACTTTCGACATTATCCTAATAAATGAAAATAAATTAAGTTTAAATATTGCAGTGGGTTAGGGTAGAGTACCTTGAATGTACTGAATTCCTCTAACGGACTGACTTGTCAGCTGGAAACTAATTTTGCATTTTGGCTCAAAAGTTTTTGCTCCTGTTAATAAATCTCTAAATGCGAGTTTGTATTGCTCAAACTTTACATCCTCGATTTAAATGTTTCGTATTAAGTACCCTTATTCTAATCCCGTTTATATAATGGTATTATGTACGTGATATATTGAGCCCCAACATCATTATTTGAATAAACATACTTTTCTTTAAGAATCGGTTCCAGGACAGAATGAAATTGACAAGGGCTATTTGTGTACCTGTCAAAGATGAAACATCCATAGACACAGACCAGTTTAAACAAACCTAAGAACTACTGTACAAACTCGCGGTACCATTAAATACTGCGAGACTTTTGTGAAGTTCTATTATTAATGCGCGTACAACAAATCTATGAACCATCAGTTTCCATTCGTTAATAAATAGCAAAATATCGTTTAAAGCAAGGGATTAAATAAACAAGTAACAGAGATTCATTATTATTACTACTATTTATGAGGATGGCCTTTCCTATGAGGCACAAAGTGGTCGTACGCTAATAACGGCTAACCTCAGTCAAGATGGGCCGATACATTGGCAGCTCGACGCAGTAAGCGAATAAAATCCTACAGCTTGACCAAAATTTAAAAACATCGGAAAAAGAAACGGGCTTACAACCAAAACCAAGGGGAATGCAGACTCCTCACATCCCAATTCCCGGGGCTTTCAGAAGTCCTTAGCAGCCTCTTCGTTAGGGTCTTTCTGGTCCTCCGTACCCCTTTCTCAGGGGTGGTCCCGCAAGAACTTCCTCGCCGTCTCTCTTAGACTTTCCCGGGGAAGACACTCGTCTGACCCCCTAAACCAGCAACGACTTCCCCAAACACACTCCGAAACAAATGCCGTTCTCGCTCAAATTTCTCTCATCAAAGCTTTGTTCACTATAAAAAAAAATAAGGAAAGGAGAAAATTACCTTATAAAAACTTCAAACAAAAATTCCAGTTTGTAACGAAAGATCCAACCACAAACAATCTAAAAAAATTAATTTTAATTTAATGCCAATTGGAAAGTCTGAATTTAAGTAATTTGGGTGAATACTAATCAATTTGGAAATTGAAAAGAAAACTTCTATTTTGGTTTGGTTGGTTGGTTGGCTCATTGTATCATCATCATGATCTACAGATGCTAAGGCTAACAAAGACCCTAAGATCCACTCTCCGGTTAGCCCGAGAGAAAGGAAGGCGTAGGGGGTTAAGAGAAGAGAAGAGAATAAGGGGTTAAGTAAGGAGCAATACCTATCACTCGCGGGTTAACATTCATTCAGAAAAAGAGAGAGACTCCATCATCATCATCATCATCATCATCATCATCATCATCATCATCATCACAAATTTGTTAGAATTTTATAACGAAATAGTGCGCGAATACGATAGGCATAGGGCAGCTGACGTTATTTATTTAGATTTTAAAAAGGCGTTCGATACAGTTCCGCATAGGAGACTAATTGCGAAGGTTAAAGCGCACGGTATCCGCGGTCAGGTAGCTAACTGGTTAGAAGAATGGCTTCGTGCTAGGAGGCAGAGGGTCGTAGTTAATGGTAGTGAATCGGGGTGGTTAGAGGTAGGTAGTGGTGTCCCACAGGGTTCAGTGTTAGGCCCATTGTTATTCGTAATTTACATTAACGACATAGATGTAGGATTGATTAGTAACGTGTCAAAATTCGCGGACGATACTAAAATAGGCGGTAAGGTTGTTAACGAGGACGATAGAAATAGGATCCAAGACGATGTAGATAGGATTATGGAGTGGACGGATAAGTGGCAGATGCAATTTAACGTAGATAAATGTAAAGTTTTGCATATAGGTTCTCGCAACAATAATTACGTGTACACGATGGATGATAGGGACTTAGCGAGCGTTGACGAGGAAGTAGATTTAGGCGTACGCGTAACTAAAGATTTAAAGGTTAGGAACCAGTGCCTGGAGTCTTGCGCAAAAGCTAATAGGATGTTAGGCTTCATAGCGCGTAATTTCGAATTTAAATCGAAGGATATTATATTGCCCCTTTACAAGTCCCTAGTCAGGCCTCATTTGGAATATGCCGTTCAATTTTGGTGCCCTTACTTGCGTGAGGATATTGATAGGTTAGAAAGGGTTCAGCGTCGTGCCACGAAACTTATTCCGGCATTGCGCAATAAGCCTTATGAAGATAGGATTAAAGTGTTAGACTTGTATTCACTCGAAACTAGGAGATTAAGGGGGGAGCTTATTGAAGTTTTCAAATCGTTAATAACATCGATAACGTAAATTTTGACAAATTGTTCACTTTCGATAATAGTAATACTCGCAATAACGGATTCAAGTTGCGTGGCAGACGTTTCATTACTAATATCGCTAAAAACTTCTTTACGTTTAAAGTAATTGATAAATGGAATAATCTTCCCGCGTCAGTCGTTCATTCTACCAGCGTTAATGTGTTTAAGAACCGTCTTGACAGACATTTAAAAATATTAACGTTGTTTAAAATTAAAAAAGAAAGTTAACAGGAGCTCTGGTGGTGGTGCTCGAGGATGAGTCTGTTGACGATGAATGCCAGCTTGTGACATGCCAGCGTGTGTGCCAGCAATAAAAAAAAAAAAAAAAAAAAAAATTAGACTAACACGAATGTAGATGTAGCTCACAGCGTAAACTTACCCACTTTTTGTTTAACTTTACCTACTTTTTTTTTTTTTCCTTATCCTCCTTACTTTGCATGTCTCTAACTCTTTTCTTGCATGTTTGTAGTTTGCATGGTATGACAGTGAGTTAAGACTGTGTTTGCATGGTTTGTAAGCGTTCTTATTTTACTTCTTTTCATCTTTCACCCCTCTCCTATATTCTCCGACTATTTTTCTGACTTGTCGGCAGTGGCCGGCGGATGATGATGGTGAGACTTTTTCCCTCTTTTTCTGAATGAATGTTAACCCACGAATGATAGGTGTTGCTCCTTACTTAACCCCTTATTCTCCTCTCTTCTCTTAACCCCCTACTCTCTCCTTTCTCTCGGGCTAGCCTTAGAGTGGATCTTAGGGTCTTTGTTAGCCTTAGCTTCTGTAGATCTGTAGATCATCATCGCTCAGGCGATGGCGGGTATTTTCAATAACTTTTTTGCGACAGTTTTTACCGTAGATGACGTAAATAATGTCCCAGATGTTGACGCCATAGGTCTTGTTTAACTAATTTGTTAGAATTTTATAACGAAATAGTGCGCGAATACGATAGGCATAGGGCAGCTGACGTTATTTATTTAGATTTCAAAAAGGCGTTCGATACAGTTCCGCATAGGAGACTAATTGCGAAGGTTAAAGCGCATGGTATACGCGGTCAGGTAGCTAACTGGTTAGAAGAATGGCTTCGTGCTAGGAGGCAGAGGGTCGTAGTTAATGGTAGTGAATCGGGGTGGTTAGATGTAGGTAGCGGTGTCCCACAGGGTTCAGTGTTAGGCCCATTGTTATTCGTAATTTACATTAACGACATAGATGTAGGATTGATTAGTAACGTGTCAAAATTCGCGGACGATACTAAAATAGGCGGTAAGGTTGTTAACGAGGACGATAGAAATAGGATCCAAGACGATGTAGATAGGATTATGGAGTGGACGGATAAGTGGCAGATGCAATTTAACGTAGATAAATGTAAAGTTTTGCATATAGGTTCTCGCAACAATAATTACGTACACGATGGATGATAGGGAGTTAGCGAGCGTTGACGAGGAAGTAGATTTAGGCGTACGCGTAACTAAAGATTTAAAGGTTAGGAACCAGTGCCTGGAGTCTTGCGCAAAAGCGAATAGGATGTTAGGCTTCATAGCGCGTAATTTCGAATTAATCGAAGGATATTATATTGCCCCTTTACAAGTCCCTAGTCAGGCCTCATTTGGAATATGCAGTTCAGTTTTGGTGCCCGTACTTGCGTGAGGATATTGATAGGTTAGAAAGGGTTCAGCGTCGTGCCACGAAACTTATTCCGTCTTTGCGCAATAAGCCTTATGAAGATAGGATTAAAGAGTTAGACTTGTATTCACTCGAAACTAGGAGATTAAGGGGGGAGCTTATTGAAGTTTTCAAAATCGTTAATAACATCGATAACGTAAATTTTGACAAATTGTTCACTTTCGATAATAGTAATACTCGCAATAACGGATTTAAGTTGCGTGCAGGCGTTTATTACTAATATCGCTAAAAACTTCTTTACGTTTAAAGTAATTGATAAATGGAATAATCTTCCCGCGTCAGTCGTTCATTCTACCAGCGTTAATATGTTTAAGAACCGTCTTGACAGACATTTTAAAGGTATTAGCGTTGTTTAATTTAAAAAACAACAAAGTTAGCAACAGAAGCTCTGGTGGTGGTGCTCGAGGATGAGTCTGTTGACGATGAATGCCAGCTTGTGACATGCCAGCGTGTGATGCAGCAGAAAAAAAAAAAAAAAAAAAAAAAAAATTAGACTAACACGAATGTAGATGTAGCTCATGCGTAAACTAACCCACTTTTTGTTTAACTTTACCTATTTCCTCTCCTTACTTTGCATGTCTAACTCTTTTCTTGCATGTTTGTAGTTTGCATGGTATGACAGTGAGTTAAGACTGTGTTTGCATGGTTTGTAAGCGTTCTTATTTTACTCTTTTCATCTTTCACCCCTCTCCTATTCTCTCCGACTATTTTTCTGACTTGTCGGCAGTGGCCGGCGGATGATGATGGTGAGACTTTTTCCTCTTTTTCTGAATGAATGTTAACCCACGATGATAGGTGTTGCTCCTTACTTAACCCCTTATTCTCTCTTCTCTTAACCCCCTACTCTTTCCTTTCTCTCGGGCTAGTCTTAGAGTGGATCTTAGGGTCTTTGTTAGCCTTAGCTTCTGTAGATCTCATCATCATCATCATCATCATCTGCCGGCCACTGCCGACAAGTGAGAAAAATAGTCGGAGAAAATAGGAGGGGTGAAAGATGAAAAGGAGTAAAATAAGAACGCTTACAAACCATGCACACAGTCTTAACTCAGTGTCATACCATGCAAACCACAAACATGCAAGAAAAGAGTTACGGACATGCAAAGTAAGGAGATTGAGGAGATTGAGGAGGAAAAAAAAAAAAAAAGTGGGTTAGTTTACGCTACGAGCTACATCTACGATCGATTTTTTTTTTTTTTTTTTTTTTTTTACTGGCATCACACGCTGGTATGTCACAATCTCGCATTTATCGTCAACAGACTCATCCTCGAGCACCACCACCAGAACTCCTGTTGGTAACTGTTTTTTTATTTTAAACAACGTTAATATTTTTAAAATGTCTGTCAAGATGGTTCTTAAACATATTAACGCTGGTAGAATGAACGACTGACGCGGGAAGATTATTCCATTTATCAATTACTTTAAACGTAAAGAAGTTTTTAGCGATATTAGTAATGAAACGTCTGCCACGCAACTTAAACCCGTTATTACGAGTATTACTATTATCGAAAGTGAACAATGTAAAAATTTACGTTATCGATATTATTAACGATTTTGAAAACTTCAATAAGCTCCCCCTTAATCTTCTAGTTTCGAGTGAACACAGGTCTAGCTCTTTAATCCTATCTTCATAAGGCTTATTGCGCAATGACGGAATCAGTTTCGTGGCACAACGTTGAACCCTTTCTAACCTATCAATATCCTCACGCAAGTACGGGCACCAAAACTGAACTGCATATTCTACATGAGGCCTGACTAGGGACTTGTAAAGGGGCAATATAATATCCTTCGATTTAAATTCGAAATTACGCGCTATGAAGCCTAACATCCTATTAGATTTTGCGCAAGACTCCAGGCACTGGTTCCTAACCTTTAAATCCTTAGATACGCGTACGCCTAAATCTACTTCCTCGTCAACGCTCGCTAACTCCCTATCATCCATCGTGTACGTGTAATTATTGTTGCGAGAACCTATATGCAAAACTTTACATTTCTCTACGTTAAATTGCATCTGCCACTTATCTGTCCACTCCATAATCCTATTTACATCGTCTTGGAGCCTATTACTATCGAATTTTGACACGTTACTAGTCAATCCTACATCTATGTCATTAATGTAAATTACGAATAGCAATGGGCCTAACACTGAACCCTGTGGGGACACAGCTACCTACATCTAACCACCCCGATTCACTACCATTAACTACGACCCCCTGTCTCCTAGCTCGAAGCTATTCTTCTAACCAGTTAGCTACCTGACCGCGTATACCATGCTTTGACCTTCGCAATTAGTCTCCTATGCGGAACTGTATCGAACGCCTTTTTAAAATCTAAATAAATAACGTCAGCTGCTCTATGCCTACCGTATTCGCGCACTATTTCGTTATAAAATTCTAACAAATTAGTTAAACAAGACCTATTGCGTCAAAACCCATGCTGACTACTATTAATCAAATCTCTACTTTCTAAGTGATGGATGATACGATCCCTAACTACGGATTCCAAAAGTTTACCGACAATTGACGTTAAGCTAATGGGCCTATAATTGCTAGCTACTGCGAGGTCGCCTTTTTCAAAAATAGGCATGACGTTAGCTAATTTGAAGTCTTCATGAATAATCCCCGTTTCGAGTGACTGATTAAAAATCTCCGTTAA
This sequence comes from Bathynomus jamesi, assembly GCA_023014485.1. Classification (NCBI taxonomy): domain Eukaryota; kingdom Metazoa; phylum Arthropoda; class Malacostraca; order Isopoda; family Cirolanidae; genus Bathynomus; species Bathynomus jamesi. The sequence goes on along the minus strand of JAJOZX010000052.1, from coordinate 1,116,289 downwards.
GGGGCCTACGATAACTTCTTTCAAATGTCTGGGATAAAAAGCGTCAGGGCCTGGAGCCTTGCTAACTTTTAGCCTATCTATATAATGCGCAATCTCAGCCTCGTAAACAGTTATTTCATCCAAAATAGTCTCGCTACTAAATGGAACGATATCGTCCACGTCGGGGACATTATTTACGTCTTCTACGGTAAAAACTGTCGCAAAAAAGTTATTGAAAATACCCGCCATCGCCTGAGCGTCAGAAGCCAAAGCGCCATTAACATCCACTAGAGGACCTATGTTATCTTTTACCGGCTTACGATTATTTACGTTTCAAAAAACTTTATTGGATTATGTTTACTATCCGCAGCTATAAGTATCTCTAAATTACGCTTGGCATTCCTAACTGATCTTTTAACCTGACGCCTAAGCTCGATATATCTATTAAAGTTGGCTGCCGTGCCATTGCGCTTACTAAGTCTATCCGCTCTATTACGCTCGTTTATGAACTCTCCTATTTCCCTAGTCCACCACTTCAGCCAACCACGATTTCTAGCGCGCTTAGGCCTACGAGGATAAACTCCCTTTCAATATTCCTAAAACTTTCTTTAAACGCCACCCAATGCAAATTTGTGTCATTACCCATAAATAAGTTATCCCAGTCCACTACTCTCATCCTATCGGCAAAACTATCAAAATTAGCCCTACGAAAATCAGGGACTTCTATTACATTACTATCCTGAGTGTTTTTTATCGCTAACTTAAACCTAAGAATTTGATGATCACTACATCCTAAACTCTCGCCTACTTCTAAACCTTTGACTATATTCTCGCCGTTCGTCATCACCAAATCTAAAATATTGTCACCACGCGTTGGTTCGGTAACTATCTGTCGTAAAAAGTTATCATCCATAAACTCAACCAATCTCAAACCCTCCTCATTACCAGTAAAATTCTCGTAATTAACATTAGGGCAGTTAAAGTCTCCGACAATTATACTACTACGATTGTCAATAAAATTACCAAGTGAGTAAAATCTAGTATCTGTATCGAGGGGTTGAACAGGAGGTCTATAAACAAAATTAAAACTAATACTACGCGCCCTAACTTCAACACATATCGCATTAATTGCTGCCGGAAAATCTAAACCTCGATAGCCCTAAGGGAATTACGAATGTACAGCAAAACGCCTCCACCAAACCTATGTAACCTATCATTAGTAGAGATTTTAAAACCCGGTATATCAAGTTCCGCCAACAAGTCCCGAGTCACGGTATTTAACCAAGTTTCAGTGATAGCAACTATATCATAGTTAACGGAATAAATTATCGCCTTAAATTCATTTAATTTATTTCTAATACTACGCGGGTTACAATAAAAGACGTTTAAGTTATTTTTTACCACGGGCCCGCGTCTTAAACTATTTATGTCGGGCCGCGTTCACCAGACCCACAATGTTTAAAGGCGGCTTCGACCTATACAGCTTTCGCACGTTTTCGTCTATTACCCTACCTAGCCTAGCATTACCTATTTCATTAAAATGCACCCCATCTTTTATAAAAAGGCTAGGATCACTGAATTCGGACCACAGCTTTACGAAGGGTACATTTTCCTCAGCACAAATCTCTTCTAATTTATTCTTCAAAAATATTTTTTTTAACGTAATTCTAAGACCCAACCCTTGCCTAGGGGTAATACCTAGAACTAAAGACCTATCTGACCTCGCCTTCAGGGACCTAATTAACCCCCTATATATCTCCAAAATGTCAGGCACTCTCGTATCGGGCCTATACGAGTCATTGTCTCCTACCATCGTCACCAACATTGAGTGACGGGAGGCAACGTCAATCGTATCCACTTCGTCTCTAACTCTGTCAACCCTGGCCCCTGGGAGATAGACCCCCCTCCTCTTGGTTGGATGCCGTTCAACGAACTCTGTCCATGTGGCGCACTAAAGAGCCCGATTAAAATAGTTTCCCCTCATTCACGTCCCTTTCCAAATGGGCGAAAAGGTTCAAAACCTCAATAGGGGGGGGATTCCTATCACCTAACGTACGCAGACTAGCTCCACCCTTAACTCTCTAAATCCCTCGCGATCTACTACTCTCGGGCTAACCTTAACCTCTTCCTCAACTCTATCTAACCTTCCCGACAAGCTACCTAAACTAGAAACTAGGTTATGCACCTCACCTGATGATGATGATGATGATGATGATTAATAATAATAATAATAATAATAATAATAATAATAATAATAATAATAATAATAATAATAATAAAGGCTAAATGCCAAATTTTTTTAATGTTCCTGATGTACGAAACTCCAAACTAAATTATGTAGTTGAGATATTAAAAAAAAGCATTTTTATCTAGTCCAGCAAGATTGAAGCACTAGAGAAATCGTTTCCTGCCCAGAAATGCATTGGCTTTAAAATAAATAAATAAATTTAAAAGTACCAATCAGGAATAACTTTCCAACAATTTACCCTACTTTAACTGACAAGCTATAATATTTAACTGTAAAAATGGTTCAAAGCGCGAATATGGAAGTTCCGCAACAGAAAAACTGTAATTAAGCTTCGTTCGCATAGGGGACAAATTCTCATCTTATATTTACTTCAGTGGTAATGCCTTAGTTCAAATCAGGTCTCATACAAGCGTGATCCTCATTGCAATTATTGATTGATAAGCGACAATAAATCGAAACGGATTCGATTCAACACTTACCTTAATTGAGAATATGCACCCATTGCATTTCCGCCGCTGAGCAAATAACGAATCTGTGGACTATGCAAAGGTATAAACATCGCTGAAGAGAAATTCAAAAGCGGAGAAATATTCAAAACTATCAGAGAGATTCCGCACTGTCCTTAAGATCATGAATGATCATATGTCCCTCTATTTTTATCATCATTTAACGTGAAGAGCAAGTTCACGACTTCAAATCCTACGTATAAAATTTAATATTCATAATTCTTTACTGCAAATGTTAGGGAATGAGCACCAACTGTTTGAAATCCGAACTAGACCCTTACCTCATTAAATGCATCGTCTTGGATATGAATAAAACAGCAAACGGCCCTGCGGGTTAAAATAAACTTTATAAAAACCGTTCCATCATTAACATACATCAATGAATAAGGAAATCAGAATTTTGATTTAACATTTTGCTGTAAGCAATCTTAAGGTGTCCAAAGATAATTTCATCCTTTGGTATCAATTTAATAATAATAAACTTTATGAACCATTTCGGAACTTACCTTTTGCAAAAGTGGCAGTGCTTTCAACATGGAAGCAATTTCAGTCTAAACAAATATGGATTTTTTTTTTTTTTAACCAAACCAAACCATCTTTGTTAATAAGACTTAAAATTAAAAGCCTTCACAATCTAATCGGGTCGAGACAGGAAGTGCTTTAAGGTGAATCATCACTTGCGCAACAAACCAACTTTGCGCTCGATTAAAATAACCTTCAACCACAAGTTTTTTTAAATCTTTAAAAGAGCACAGAAAATATTCTTGGGAAGCTTCGAAAACAAAGTCCAAAATATTCCTGAAACAAGAAATAAAAGTAATTAAAATTCCAATTAAATCAGTCCCTCAGCAATTTAAAAAACTATTTCAGCCAAAAATAATTTATCCTCAATGAGAATAGGACATATGCTTGTCAAAATAATCATCATTCAGAGCTACGAACTATCAATACCGTATGAACAATGTTCATCAACTTACCAAATACATCGGGAATTTCAAATTTCATTGGATGGTCAAAATCTATTCTGAAAGAAGGAAAAGGAGAGGGGGGTGAATAATCAAGACCGTTCGTCTCACAAAAAGCTTCGATGCAATGAATTTCAGACGCACATAAGCCATCACAATATTCAGGTGGAAACCGCAAATGTTTTTCTTTGTAATAATCATCATTAGAGATCTCAACCAATATAACGAAGTGTAAAACAAAGTTACCTGAAAAGTTGAACTACTGGCATATCTTGAAACACCAAGAATGAATCTGCAGGAAAATAAAAAATTAGATTTGATGCAGTTACAGCAGTGCTTTCGAGAGCGACTAAATGTAACTCAAGTACTATCGTAAGTAGCAAGCAAAGTGCATCATTCAGGTTCAATTTTTAAAAATTATACCAAAATATTAACCAACCTGGCAATTCTCAGCAACACGCAGTCCATAAACACGTCGGTGGTGGTATCTGCAAGTTTGTTTTTTTTGTTTTTTTTAATAAGTCCAAAACTTAAATTTCTATGTAATTAATTTTAAGTCAGTCCTGTTGAGCTTAATAGAAAGTATCATCATGTTCAATCCGCATAAATCTCATCACAATTATCATCAAATGCTCGAGTGAAAAGCTTCGAATTCCTACCTTTCTTTTGACGGAAGTTTCCTCACCAAATTTTATTCAGGGTCAAGGTTAAAAAGCGGGGCCTATCTTATCTCCATCCAATTCAAGACTCGAATCATCCTACCACTATTCCTGAAATTAACCAATGACAATAGTAAAAAAATTCACAAATTTACTACATTTGATTAAAATTTAAAGCTCAGAAAAATGGTATTTGTTGGTAATCACGCAATCATAGTAGCAAGCACCAAGATATCATCAGCGCAAATTTAAGGATTAAAAAAGGTTAAAAACTTTTAAATTAGACTAATATCCTTAATGTTACAGTAAACCGAAATTTGAATCTTTCAAAAGATACTAACCTTCAGCTTGCGTACTTTTAGAGGAACTGTTCATTCATATTCACTGCAGAACCATGGTGCAAGAGCCTAAATCTATGAAAATCAACAATTAGTGATGAAAACCTAACAAAAGAAAATGTGTTTTCCCCCCCACTTTTAAGTTTCAGTATCCTTTTGACACACTCACAGAATTTCAAGATTCAAATTATCATCATTACAAATATTTGATATATTTTAAACTATTACAATTAAATACCTCCAATCTGAAATCACGCCATATAGCAGCATCTGAAAATGAGTGAAAAAATTTAGGAAACGGCACACTACAGCCTACGGAAGAGATTAATAGGAATCTAAACTCAGTCAAATGCCTCGTTTGTCACCAGAAAAAGCACGCGGGTTGTGTGCTCTGACTCGTCATCGATCATCATAGTAAATCCTAAAGTAAATTACTTTCTTACACATTTACTTAATATAAGCACTAATCACTCTGAAAAAGGTTTTCAGCTATTAAATCTGCATTTCAAAATATTTGAAATAAATCTATACTAATAATTGTGACGGTCGAACCGCGAACTTCCGGTCCCTTATCAGCGGCCAAACCACTGGCCAGATTTGGAATATCACGAATTAACCTAACCGGGTGTGTGTGTGTGTATATATATATATATATATATATATATATATATATATATATATATATATATATATATATATATATATATATACATATACATATACATAATATATATATATATATATATATACACGGTGGGCCGTAAGTTTCCATACATAGGAAAATTTAAACGTTTGTTTTTATGTTTCAGATACCCTAAGAATATGCGTTTGACGAAAGAGCAACGAATTGAAATCATACTGATGGCTGGGTCGGGAAGCAGTCGCATGGTTGCAATGAACTTTAACAGACAACATGGAACGAACATCACACACGACACTGTGGCAAAACTTATTAACAAGTTTCAGAAAACTGGAAATGTTGCAGATCAACCGCGAAGTGGTCCAAGACGTACAGCCACCGATGAAGACACAACAGCTACGATACTTACACGGAGTCCCAGAAAAAGTACACGACGGTTGTCTGCAGAAACTGGTGTCAGCAGATCGAGTATCAGGCGCATTTTGAAAGCAAATAAATGGCATCCATACAAATTGCATATGGCACAGCATTTGAGTGAAGACGACACGGATAGACGGATGGAATTCTGTGAATGGGCATTAACCAAAGTGAACGAGAATGCAAACTTTTCAACTAAGATCTTGTTTACTGATGAAGCAAATTTTTACGTCAATGGAGAGGTTAATCGGCAAAACATACGTTATTGGAGTAATGCTAACCCTAACTGGCTGAGTCCGACGAAGATGCAAGGTGCCGGTAAAGTGATGGTGTGGGACGGGGTGACAGAATTATTGGACCAATTTTTGTCAGTGGAAATCTTAATGCCGAAAGGTATCTTAACATGTTGCAAGAAGAGATTTTCCCATCCCTGCTAAACGAGGAAGGTAACTACCCAGTTTACTTCCAGCAAGATGGAGCTCCACCTCATTATGGTCTTCACGTGCGTCGGTATTTGGATCAGCAGTTTCCGGATGCTTGGATTGGTCGGCGTGGTCCTGTGGAGTGGCCTCCCAGATCCCCAGATATCACCCCCCTTGATTTCTATCTTTGGGGCACTTGAAGGCCATGGTGTATCAGGAAAAGATACGAGACATAAATCATCTAAAGGAACGTATCACCAACGCCATTACAAGCATAACGTCAACTGTGCTAATGCGTGTTCATCAACCGTGGGGAACACGTATTTAAATGTGTTTTCAAAACAATGGCAACCATGTAGAGCATATTATATAAATAAAAAATGGTTGTCCATAAACAAATGTTTATTTTTCCTATGTATGGAAACTTACGGCCCACCCTGTATATATGAATAGAAACGAGATATATATATATATATATATATATATATATATATATATATATATATATATATATATATAGAAACGACATTATATATATATATATATATATATATATATATATATATATATATCCTATGATTAGCTTCTGCCCGAATTTTTCATTCTGACGAAGATAAAGCTTTTCACTCCACCTATACCTACAATTTAACGTGGAATCCGAACCACGCGCCAACAGCAGCTCAGCGTCTAGGCTACCCATTTATCTACCAACCACTGTATGGAAGGATGAACATCTGGGTTTTGCTGTGTGCCGGTTCTCGAAATCGGTGCCGATGGATTCGTATTCAGCGACGCTAGCCACACTACCACCTATGCGCATATTATATATAATGATTGGGGTTGTTTAACCTCCTTCGCAACATCTAAGATCATGACGGGACCTACAGCTTTACGTGGGATCCGAACCACGGGTCGCTACATTATCTTAACACGGAGGATGGTCTCCCATCCAACTACTACCCAGACCCAATGTCGCTTAACTTCCTGATCAACGGGAAGCGGTGTTACGAATGGCTACCACTAGCCCACACACACACTATATATATATATATATATATATATATATATATATATATATATATATATGCGCGATGAATTTCAACTAAACACGTGAAACGAATAAATGATGCAAACCCACAAGAAAAAAAATGATTCCAAGGACTTTCGTGTATTCTGAAGCACACATCGTCAGGGGTGACGAGGTTCAACTTCCACCTGGGCAACGCCGGGTCGATCCGCTAGTTATAGAATATAACCCCCAAATTCCCTACAAGAACTTCCTTTTCATAAACTGCATACACTTAGTTACAGTAATAAGAATGAATACAAGATAAATTGCAGTTCAAATTATTTATTAATTTTAACTTAATTACGGGCCAATGTAGACTAATTCCAGTATATAAGGATTATTTGACTAAGCATCCAGTATGAATAAAAGTCAGTGGGTAAAATATATTCTATGTCGAATTAATTGTGCGCTCTTGGTACTTCGTACTGTAATGTTAGCAGAACTTAACCCTAGCATTTAAAAATTTACTTCATACTCACTCCGGATCTCATTTTCTTCAGCCAATTTTTTGATCCCATAGAAACTACAATAAAAGTTTACAATTAAAAACTCAAAACGACTAAAGAAAATTTTAATTTAAATATTTACATTCAGAAAGACCAATCAACAATCACCACCAGTTGGTAAGATAGGGACGAAAGACTTATAGAGGTTTCATCATTATAACAAGTACTTTTTAATACAAAGAATCTATTTCATACCTTAAAAATCAACAATGGCCTCGAAATTCCAAAGTGATCTAGAAAATAAAATGCGAATATAAATTTGCGTTTACCAAACTGCTTCCGAACAAACTTTACTTACATAATCAGACTGCCTCTTGGCAATTATAATCATTGCCCTGCTCCGCCTCAGTGGGTTCTGCTATTGCTAGCTCTGAGACAATGTGAGCAAAAACTATTACACATTGCTTGACATCACGAGAGGAAGAAAACGCTACACTATCTCTGATCAAGAATACTTTTAAATTTAGTTCCATATGATATTCTTCATTAGGTCACTGTATATTAGGCCGGGTCGAAATCTAATAAAAGTTTTTTTTTTAGATGGGCACTATGTGGGGTTTATGAAATGATATCCTGACCAACATACTCCAAAAGAAAGTTTATGCTCCCCTCCGTACCACTAGCATACTCCCTCATATTTTTGGCTCCTCCCCCAAATTAAAAATAGTATCATAAATCAAAATGGAGATCATTTAGAGCGTTTTTTTTTAGAGAGATGACTCCCGTTAAAATTGCGTAAGATACCTCATGTGCAATTTTCAGGCAATTATCCAAGAAATTTCAAATCCTTGAAAAATTGCCACATCCCCAAAAAGTGTTATCAGTATATAGAAAAGGGTGGCATAAACTTTAGTTTCGAGTACTGATTGCCTAGGAGACCAAATCATAAACCTCATATAGGTCTAGTATATTTGTCTGAAAAGAAGACAATTAGTCTATTTGTATCATTTATTACACAAAACAGCTTTGAAGTAAAAACAAAATTTAATTTAAAAATTACCTTCACAATTCACTAATTACTTGTGGATGTGCCTTGGCCCCATTGGCTTTTCCATTCAAACTGTGGCAGTCTTTCTTGATTCCAGTTGATTGAGGATAAATTTGTGCCGATTTCCGTAGCCAATCCTTTGCTCTGATGCTTTTGTCACTAAGTTCACTGCACTTTCCACGCTTTGACTGTGGCATGAAAAGGCAGCAATTTTCAAGGGTTCTGTTCTTGTATGCAGTAGCTCTTCATTGCTGAAATTCCTTATCAAAGGTGAGGATTGATAGCTTCCTTTCTCCAGTCAATCATCTCATAGTAGTCTTTGGAATCGAAATTTAGAGATTTAGGAAGCTCAAAATTTCGTGTGCCACTGAAACGTGTCCGACTGAGAAGTATCTCCTGAAGAGCATCTTCTCTGACATGTCTGCATTGACAGTAGGATAGCTTCGGGATTGGCAAAATAGGCATTATTACGGAACACCGGTTCCATAATAATGCGATGTTTTTCTTCCAATCCTCGCATCAAGACAATCAAATGAAAAAATTCCGTGCTCCGTCAGTAGCTTTAGGATGGGATTTGATATGAAACCATCCAGGAGCATATGATTTCATGACGATGATTACCAGTTTTCAGATTTTGTTCGGGATGCAAAGTCGATACATATAAACGAAGAATCCGGTTTGCTCTGGTAATCCAGCGAGCATGATGAATGGCACCTGGAGACCTGCGGGCTAGACTTTCAGATACCCATCCAGATTGCACTGCTAGGCACATATCATAGATACTTTTGATCACTGCTCAACTCTTTCACGACATTCGGTGGTATATCTTGGACGTTGCCCTGAACTGGTGAAAATGCAACTAAGTCTAAAATGGTTAAATCACATTTCAATTTGGCTCCAATTGAACCTTTAAAGGTATTTGGCCCTGATGTTTTTCCGTCTATGGTTTCAAATATGTGTCTGAAGGGGAGTTCATTCATGTGTGAAAGACACACGAGCCATTGAACTGATCTACGCAAAAAAATTTCGATCAATTTTATGGTACCAGCAATTCTACAAGTATCGACAGCAGTACCGTCGTATAGCAGAAAATTGAGTGTGTCGATGCTCGCTGAATCAATTAAGAACGTTATAATTTCATCAGCTATACACCGAGCATTTCCTGCGTCAGGGCAGAGATGGTCTACATAGATACCTCCAGGGTCTTTGATCAGCAAATAATGTTCTCTCTCTTTTCCATGCTTGGTTAACGTATCATCCTTTCTTCCATCAAACCCTATACATTGAATATTCACATTTTCACATCTAGATCTAACTATTTTTCTTGCCTACACGAATTCTCTCTCTTTATTTTCTTCCTATCAAGCATGTTAGATTGATCGATTATTCCCATATCTTTCAATGCAGCATTAACAATAGCTGCTGTAGCTCTCGAACTCACACGGTAACGGTCTGCCACCAATGGTAATTTATTGTATGAATACCTATTTTGATCATTTTCAATCAATTCCACATCGGGCACGAATTCTAGCTCATTGTCAGTCTTCTATATCTTCGCTAAAGTCATCTACTGAAGAAGATGGTACAACTTCCATAGCCTCTGCCATTTCCACTTGTGACCTTTGTTGCCTCTCTTGCTCTTGAGAGGGATCATCTCTGGACAGCGGCAGCTTCACGATCAAATGGCCCTAATTGATTTATCCTTTGCTTTGGCCTACAAATGACTCCCACTCTACCATTGGGATTTTTACCTCGCATCGACAAAACGGCCTTTCTATTCCTTTATCATAACATTTGCAAGTACAAATGTCAAACATTTCATCATATGAAGCAAGTTTTTTAGCAAAATTTTCATTCCTTTGACGTAGAGGAACCTTGTTCAAGGAAAGAGCTGATCTGATTAATCTTTCAACTGCAGAAGAAATAGATCTTTCTTGAATGACAGGGAAAGAGAACATGGCCTAAATATTTATCTTTGGTAACTATATTGTAGCAATCGTTCGCAGTTGCTGATCCCCTTGACTTGATTTTTTTATCTTTTGAATGAAGAAATAGTGTCTGAACGTCTGCTTTGTAGGAATCATTGATCGGCGGAATTCAGTGGCACCAAAAGCTGCATTCGAAGATTTGTTTCTGGTTGACATTTTTTCAACTTTTTAAAAAATTAAAAATCCAGCTTTTATAGAATCATGCATGGATCATAAGTAAATCTAAAGAGCATAAATTCTTATAATTCTGTAAAAATATATTAATTAGAACATGAAACTTATTGGTATTGAATTTGAAATTCAACACACAGCTCAGTAAATTGATTACACATAAACGATGTTTGTGTGTAACCAATTTTCTGATATAGCAAATATTTTGAGAAAATAGCGTGGTGAAATTTTGAGAATCCAATTTTTGAGGAATTGCCTGAAAATTGCAAGATATATTATGCAATTTTGGGGGGTATCTCTGTGAGAAGATGCTGTAAACGGTCTCCATTTTCATTTAGGAGTATTTTCATTTTTGGGGAAAGCCAAAAATAGGAGGGAGTATGCTAGTGGTACGGGGGGAGCACAAACTTTCTTTTGGAGTGTTGGTCAGGACCCCAATTCATAAGCCTCACATAGTGCCCGATCTGCTCTCAGAAATTCGACCCGGCCTAAATTGCACAATACATACAAATCATAAATAATAAGTACCTTAATGGTTTTTAAGTTATGTTATACAGTAGGAGAGAGTCTGGAAGTGGGAGAAAAGTATTAGCTAGTTTAAAGAACTTCGCAACTGAATGGATTGTTGTTTAAGAACTATTCAGAGATCCGGATTAATATACAGTATTTCAACACTAGTGTCAGCACTCGCAAAATTCTCATCCCCTTGAACTCCAAAAAATGCTCCATGAACTCGCTTAAGGATTAAATTACCCAAGGGCAATTGTAAATATTGGTAAATTTACAAACCGCTATTACTATAAACGAACTATACACTACCACATAAAACCGAAATGAAGCTCGGGTGACTAAACGCCTAATAAGACAACAAAGGCCTATGATATCCACATTAAATTTCTCATTAAACCCTTACACGTATTTCTGAATTTTCAAAGAAAAAAATTAGATTCATGATCACAAAATTCATATAAATACTTTATTCATAATTTGAAATAGCATAGCAGTAAAGATATGCAAATTCATAAATTACAACATGGCCGACTCAGAGCCAAGGAACAGTGTCAGAAACTATGATACATGTTTTCCAGCGAATTTGAAGTCTCTGAACTCGTGTCTGGCATCAATTTTACATTTGGAATGCATTTAAAGGTCAAATCCCGAAATGCTACACAAAGTTGACATTTTGATAAAATTTATAAAAACAGAATTTAGAGGCATGGAAGCAAGAATTGCAAATTGAATGATAAATTTACAAGTTCTATGGTATCTAAATAGTATAACTAATACATAGTATACTCGACCAATAACTGGCTGACTCAAATATATCATCACACAATGTTGTGACAATGTAAGCACATTCATGACATTCCTTGGTTCAGCACTAACCTGATTCATCTGTACAAGTCTTTCAGGTTTGTTTCTCAATTTCACAGATGAAGGATTCTTACTCGGTTCATAGCTTTCGTCTGATCGACATATGAAGCATAAGCTCCAGTCGCGAGTGTTCATGATGGCAGGCGTGCTTTTAGAGTCACTCATTTCGGATTAATCATTGTGAATCTGAAACATGAAATTGAATTTCTAAAAGGTCACAGAACTCAGAAACCATGTGTGATGACTCTCTTCAGCTAAATTCATCATGAGAAAGCCATTTCTGAGGTTATTTTTGGGGTGTCTCACTCCGTCAGTTTGGAAACTGCGGAAAATCCCCAATTTCAACATGGCGGCCAGCCGCCATATTTCATTTTGGGGTCAAAATGACCTCCAAACCACATAATAATCTCAGAAATGGATTTCTCATGCTGAATTTGGCTGAAAACGAGTCATCACACGTTTCTAAGTTAATTGGTTCAAAAATTAGAAATATAGTCATTAGCATAATTTATGCCGATATCAATTAGGCATAAAATTAATTATGTCTATGCTTAGATACAACTTGTGTCTTTGGATAAATTCTTTCCTATGGCCCTAAGGAACTTCCATACCAAATGGGACCTTTGCATCATGATTTGAAGTGGACACCCTATTTTGTGCACTTAACATGTCTACCAACTAGGTGGTATACCACATTTCTAGTAAATATCTTAATATTTCCCAATATTTACAACTAACCTGGAAATTTTAGTATTTCCATGGCAAACTATCAACTCTTGATTTCAGGGCTGGGACCAGTATCAGTACCAAATAAAAACTACCAGAGATTTTGGTACCAGTACCACTTTTAAAGTTTCAAATACCAGTAACTTAAAAGCAGTAGTACCAGGCATGGGCAATTACTTTGTCAATTTAATTAATTACAATTACTGTAGATGGTAAAATAATTACAATACATTTAAAGAATTGCATTTTTTTCATAAATACACAATTTGATTTACAAGGTTGTGCAGATATATTTTACTTTTGTACTTTTTGGATTTACTGTAAAGTTAATTTAGGAAAATTTCTTTAGATTAATCATTTTGAACTATATATCATTGGAAAGCAAATTTTGTGGGCTTTTTAATATAGCTATATGGTTCAAAATGATGAATCTACAATAAATCGAAGAGTACAAAAGTAAATGAGATGTCCTAATCTTTTTGCACAGCACTATGTCATGCTTTTCTACAGTTATTTCAATTCCATTTTCAGTTTTGGCCATAATATTGAATGAAAACTAGATATTAGGTCAATAATACTTGAACAAGCAGTTCTTGCTATGTACAATTTGACATTTTTGTTTGTGATATACTCTAATGAAACCAAAGATAGCTAAAGCACCTAAAAAATACGAGTATATACTAATTGTAAGAAAAGAACTGGCATTTATTTTATCAAAATAAGGGCAAAAAACTGGCACTTTAGTTAGGAACATTAGAAATAAATGGAACATTATTTCAAAAGAAAGCTCCCTGAGACATGATTAACTAGTAGTTTAAGTACGACCCATTAACTTTAATATTCGTGTAATTTAAAGTATCTAATTGTATCAGTTACCTTTGATTCCTAATGTAATTAATTACATTTACAATTGCTTGACAATTACGTGAAAAAATTTAATTACAATTACCCATGCCTGGCTAGTACCACATGATCTGGTGGTATTTTGTTGGTATTTTCATTTAAAACAACCCTACCCAGATTCTTTTCAAGTAACGTTCCTAAGTTCCTTGATGCTTTAGGTCCTATAAGAATTAGGTATCATTTATTACCCAATTTATAAAAGCCAAAACAAAATGACCAAATCCTTAGTTTAATAGAAGCTTCTCACAAATAGTTTCTGCCCTTCCTCCAACTGAAGTCAGTGTGGAGAGGCTCTTCTCACCTATGCATTTCATACTCAGTGATTTGAGATCTTTGTCAGAAACCTCAAACAATTTTTTTTAAATCTAATGGACTTAACTGAAGCAGTTTTTTCTATTTGCCCATGCAATTTTGTATTCGAAAAAGTCTGGTTTAGATTTCAAGCAATTGGAGCCCATTGCCTAACATTTGCAATAAAGAATCAATATGAATATTAAATTTTATACATAGTATTTGACACCATTAGTCATTCTCATCAAATTTGAGTGTGTAGGTGTCTTGTGTAGACATGCATACATTCTAAGATTGCATTTGAAGAATTTTATCCGTGTTAATATGGTGTTGCCCATGTACAGTGGCCAGAGCTGGGCAGTATTTAAATACATTTGTATTTAAATACGTATTTAAATACATTGTGTATTTAGAACTGTATTTATAAATACATTGTTTTTCATGTATTTAAATATAGTATTTAAATACTTTAATGAGTATTTAAATACAATGTATTTAAATACTCAAAATATAAAAATGTAAATACTTTTACTGGTTTAATACACGTTCTGTACTAGCACAGTACGACGCGTCGACAGTGTAGTACAGCATGGTTCATGTTTCAACGTGTCAGTTCAATCAGTTGTGTGCCACTCTTAGTCAAAAGTGGTTGATTTCTTATCGTGTGCGTGTCATGGCTTAGTGAATTAGTGAATGCATATGTTAAAATTTGTATGTATTTAAAATGTATTACAAATGTATTTAAATACAATTGATGTATTTGTATTTAGTATCTAAATACATTCGTAAAATGTATTTAGTATTTAGTATTTAAATACATTTCTCCCATGTATTTAGTATTTAGTATTTAAATACATTCAATGTATTTATTGCCCAGCTCTGACAGTGGCAGATGTTCATTTATGTTGGGTACTCGGCTTGCTCAAATTGGTAAATCAACATTTCTCAAACATTTGAATCTTGCGCATATTTATTGTCAGTTTCAAAGATTGAAGAGTAACAAAATACTTTAAAGAAAAATTACTGATCCACTTCCACTACAATGGAAGTGGATCAGTGCATTCTTTGCTTGAAGCATCTTAAAGCTGTTGTGAACTTGCTCTTCACATTAAATAATGAAAGTATAGGGACATATAATCATCCATGATCTTAAGAACCATATGGAATATTTCGGATAGCTTTGAAAAATTCTCGGCTTTTGAATTTCTCTTCAGCGATGTTTATACTTTTGCCTTGTCCACACATCTGTTATTTGCTCAGTGGTGGAAGTGTGATGGGTGCACATTCACAATTAAGGTAAGTGTTGAATCGAATCAGTTTCGATTTTTAATGTTGTGTATCAATTAATAATTGCAATGATATTTTCACACCACTTGTATGAGACCTGACAAACTTTCATGCATCACCATCTGAAGTGAATACAAGACGAGTTTGTTTGTCCCCTATGCGAACGAATGCTTAATTAACATTTTTCTGTTGCAGAACTTCCATATTCGCGCTTTGAACCATTTTTACATGTAAATATTATAGCTTGTTTGTCAGTTAAAGTAGGGTAAATTGTTAAAAAGTTATTCCCGATTGGTACTTTTAAATTTATTCATTTCAAAGCCAATATTCGATGGGCAACACAATATTAACAGCATATAAAATTTTTCGAATGCAATCTTAGAATGTCTGCATGACTACACAAGACACCTACACACTCAAATTTGATGACAATGACTAATGGTGTCAAATCCTACGTATAAAATTTAATATTCATATTGATTCTTTATTGCAAACGTTAGGCAATGGGCGCCAATTGCTTGAAATCTAAACCAGACTTTCCCGAATACAATATTCCATTATTTTTATCTTAAAAAAAAAAAAAAGTGCATGGCTTTCACAAAAACCTTGTCACAATAACAAAACCCAATTGAAGAAGGTAGAAGAACCTTCTCGAAGTCTAATCATAGGACGAGAAGAATACAATAATTCAGAAGAAAGAGTATCCCAGTTCTTTGCCAGATTCCATACATTTTGAATGACAACTACCCCCTTTTTTTTTAGCATTACCTAAAAAGAAAACTTACTTCAATAAGTGCCTCTTCTTGGATATAAATAAGACATCACGCATCCCTGCGGGTTAAAATAACTTTAATGAAGATGGTTCAATCACTAACATATATCAGTGAATAAGGAAATAATCAATCTTGATTTAACATTTGCTGTAAGCAATCTTAAGGTGTCCTAAGATACTGTCATCCTTTGGTATCAATTTAAGAATGATTTTCCTCAAATTATAAACTTCTGAACCATTTCAAAACTTGCTTTTAGCAAAAGCAGCACTGCTCTTTCAACATGAAACGAATTCCAGTCAAAACAAATATGGAAGAAAATGGTCAATTTTATCTTATTTTTTAACCCTTTCATGCCGTATGGGGGCAAATGAGCATCAAATTTTATGAGATTTTAGTCATTCTGGAAATATAACAAGTGGTTTTTTGTGGCATGAAAAGTAAACGAAAATCATGTATGAAAGGGTTAAGAACCAAACCATATTTGTTAATAAGACATAAAAGCCATCACAATCTAATCATGTTGAGGCCAGAAATGTTTAAGGTGAATCATTATTTATGCAACAAACAAACTTTGCGTTCGATTAAAATGTAAAATAGCCTTAAAACACTTACATTTTTAATCTAAAAAATAAAAGAGCAAGAAAATATTCTTGGGAAGCTTCAAAAAATGAAGTTCATAATATTCATACCACTTGAAAAGCACAATCCATCATACTTCTCTCACTATGTATGTCACTCGTTCTATATCAGGTATACAAATGTTAAAGTATTCGTTACATTCGGCTTTCTCGCGTTGCACAACTCTTTTAGCCTAAACCCCTCATCATTCACTTATGGTACACAATGCTTCCTAACACCTCATGCTCTATACTTATACCATCTTTCCCCATTCATATCTTCCATTACACTATCAAGCTCTCTCCAGAAGCTTGCTTTCTCATATCCTCACGCATATAATTCAGAAACTGACGTGCATGAAGTCTCTCATAGCTTCGTACCATATATCATTCATCAACAGGCTCATAGTCGCCCTCACACTCCATCTCCTTTCGTCTTAGTTTCACAATTCCATGACATCAAACCTTCCACCTTCGGGCACTCTCAACACTTTTCTTTTACTAAATTTATTCACCTACCATTCCACACACCCAATGTAAATATCAATTTTTAACAAATTCTGCTCGATTAGACAACGGACGATAGATATTAGAATAACCAACATAATGTGAAATAGTTTTACAAATGTTGCAAAATGTACGCAGCGACAGGTTCGCACATGTATTATCACGATACAGAATGACTTAGGCTAGTGAAGGATTAGGCTAATGAATATTTTCTCTGGTGTTTTTCATAGTTACAACGCCACCCCTACGATATTACAGAAATTGAATAAACATGGAGCCCATGAAAGAGCATATTCAACATGTGATGCTGTACAAGTTCCATAAAGGATCTAACGACTAGTGAATCTGCAAAAAACATTCAGAGAGTTTATGGAAATAATGATGTGAGCAAATGGATATGTAGGAGATAGTTTGAGAAGTTCAGAAATGAAAACTTCAGTCTGAAAGATTACACAAGGCAACAAATTTCAACTTTTTTTTTGTTACAGACACGTGAACTACTGATTCCTACTAAAGCGCTGATGCTGATTTCAGATCTGATATCAAAATTTCTCTATCACGTCCAGATTTTGTGTAACCGAAAACCCCTATTTTTCATTTTTTTTCTCACCCGCTTCTATTACGAAAGCCGTCTAAGCTACTTTTCCGTGCCACGTTTTATGTTAAGCATACTTAAATAATTAGTGAACAGGGATGTGTTTCCTCCTTTATTCTGGCTTAAGACAGACAGCGGAATTCCGCTGGCGGAGTTACCACCCCTGCGCCCAACCATCCACCCAAAGCGCGTTAGTATTTTGTTGTTACTACTGAAAGGCAAATTCCTGTTCTTAAGTGAAACTTTGGTGTGTCCTCTTCCTTTGTCACTTGTAGGATGACGAGCTCTCCTTCTGCAGGAACCAACAATAATCTCCCATCATATTTGGGTTGAAATTACCTTGGTATCTGTTTTCCATAACTGAGATCTGTTGGTGGAAGCGCTCACCATGCTCGTCACTTACAGCCCCAAGGTTGGCCGGGAAGAAGTCAAGATGAGAATGTAAAAAATGAATTTTCAAAGACATTCTGCATCCCATTATTTCATAAGATTTAAGCATGTTTTCTACGAGTTTACGGTGGTTTTCAGCTTTGTGGTTTCCAAGAAAATTTTTGACAACTTCAACGAAAGATGTCCATGCTCCTAGTTCATTCTCATTTAGGTTAGATGGAAACGATGAGTCGTGGATGACACTGCGGATCTGTGGTCCAGTGAAAACTCCAGCTTCTAGCTTAGCATCTGTCAATATTCCTTTGAATTTATCCTTTAAATATTGGAAACCACTACCTTGATGATCCATACCCTTCACGAAATTTTTCATAAGGCCAAGTTTAATGTGAAGTGGTGGAAGATGTACTTTCTGAGGGTCAATAAGTGCTGGGTGTTTCACATTGTATTTACCAACAACATGTTCAGTTCTAGATGGCCAATCATGTTTTTTGTAGTGGTTCTTGTCATCTCTGCTGTTCCATAGACACAAAAAGCACATATGCTTTGTGTAGCCCAACTGTAACCCAATAAGTAATGATACAACTTTAAGGTCGCCACAAATATTCCATGTGTGGTCCTTATATTTGATGAGTCTTAGCAGCAGTTTCATCGATTCATAAGTCTCATTAAGGCCAGTGGCATGTGCTACAGGTATTGAAGGTTTTTCATTACCGTTGTGCAGTAATACAGTTTTAAGGCTAGCTTTACTAGAGTCAATGAACAGTCTCCATTCTTTTGGATCATAGCGACAGCCAATCCCTTGCATCAGACCACTGATATCGTGGCAGAAACAAACGTTTTCTTCCTGTAAGTAAAATGATGAAAACTGCAAATGGCGATGGCGGAAATGGGAAACTTTGGTGTTTGGTTGGAGAAGATTAAGTTCTTGAAGTCTTGAACCAAGCAACTCTGCCTTTTCTTTTGGTAATTCCAAATCGCGCACTAAGTCATTTAACTCCGCTTGACTTAACAAATGTGGGGAAATATTTGCATCTGGAACATATATGCCATCTTTCCCTGTTTCTATATCACTAGCAGAATCTTCAGATGAACTGCTGTCTGTTATCGTTGCTGGTGGAACTGGTGGTGGATTTGTTTCACCATGTGGTACTGGTTTCATTGCTGATTCGCAGTTTGGGTACGTGATCTTTGATTTGTTTTTCTTTGTGAAACCAGCAATCTTTGTCAAACAAAAATAACAATCATTGAAGTGATTTTTCGGCTCACGCCAAACCATGGTGACCGAGAACGGCATAGCTTTTCTTTTACCATTCATCCAAGCTATTAACATTGCATTGCACTGTGCACAGCAAATATGTGGTGCCCAGTCCCTCTGTTGGTCTCCTAACTTACAGTCAAAATAACACTTGTAGGCAAGTTTAATCTTTGTTGTTATGTTTCTACATTGTGGCTTAGGTGTATATTGTCCACAGACAAAGCAGAAGTTGTCTGGGTGATTTACACAAACACGTCTATTTGATGCCATTTTGAATTACCATACAATATCTGAAAAACGTAGAAAGTAATTATTACGATGTGCAAAATAAAAAGAAATACACACCGTAGTACAAAACAAATGCTATAAAAACACACAAGTCACCACAACCTGTCACTTGCTCATCAGCAGAGAGCTTCAACAACCGTTCTGCTTGACTGTCACGTAGCGACTGACCGTTGGGCCGTTGCCCGTTACTATGCTCTTGACTCAGTGTTGCCAACTCGGGATAAATTTTATTTATCAAAATTGTTCGAATTTGTATATAGTTGGCAAAAAAAATTGCTTTAACCTTGAAAAGCAAGTTTCATATTATTGGCATTAAGCCGATTAAAACCAAAATCTGGACGTGGTAGAAAATTTTACTAAAAGTGATTTGCATTTTACACAAAATCTAGACGTGATAGAAAAAATCTAATTATAGATTTGAAATCAGCATACCGAAATTAGCTAGGAGCACCTATTTGGTCTTCTGTAACAAAATCTTTGTTGCCTAGTGAATTATCAACGAACAGGATGGCCAAATGAGTTAGACGAGTTGCTGAAAGCAACAGTGCAATCTTCATCGAATTGATATTTGCACATCACTGTATTCTTGGTAACTGCAGGCACCATTTTTTAATCGGATCGTCACTGGGGATAAAAAATGGGTCCTCTATAACAATATTAAGCGTCAACATCAGTGGCATAGCCGTGAAACAAAGCCTGAACCTCAGGCAAGGAATCGACCCCATCCAAAGAAAATTTTGCTATGCGTTTGGTGGGATATGCAAGGAATTATTCATTTTGAGCTTCTGCCAGATAAAACAAACAATCACAGCTGAAGTCTACTGCCAACAACTCCAACGAATGAAGATGGAGATGGCATTACAAGAAAAACGTCATGCATTAATTAATCGCAGAGCTGTTCTATTCCACCAGGATAACGCGCGCCCTCACACTGCTCGAATCACCACTGCCCAATTGGAGGCATCTGGTTGGGAAAAAATGCCTCATCCACCTTATTCTCCAGACATCGCACCTTCAGATTATCATTTATTCAGAAGTCTGCAACACCACCTAGATGGACAAAAGTTGCAATCCAGGGAAGCTAAATCCAGGGAAGCTATCGAAAACGAAATGATCGCTCTTTTTTTTAATTTTTTTATATAACTCGAAACGAAGGGATTTCTTCGAACGTGGCATAAAAGACTTTTCTAAAGGTGGGAAGAGGTTATAGAAAAAGAAAGGAATTATATTGATGATTAATTTGTCATTGTCATTTAATTTTTGTTCTGAATGAACAAAAAATTGAGCAGAATATATGTTACAGTCTTAATACTTTAAAAAAAAATTTTTTTAACAAAAACCATACCAGAACGACATCAATAGCCCCACTTATATTCCGGCCCTACTTTGGTAGTAAAGGGGCAAAGATAATGTTACGTTACAACCATTAATAAAACATTCTACTTACTGTTAATGAAGTACACATCCGAATCAGGGAAGATTAAAAGGAAAAGCTTCTTCCAGAGAAAACTCAGACGAATGTTAGTTCTATTAGGGAAAAAACAAACAAAACGTCAAATCTTGATAAACAATACAACCTTCAAAAGATTTTTATGAGGGCTCAGAATGCTAGTACCTGACAATTTAATCAGATTTCATTTGGCACTCACAGAGTTCATCATTACAAACATTTTAACCGCTTAAGATCGCATCGACTGAAAAGTAGTTACGAAAATAAACCTTTCATTTTGAATTTTATATATATACGCAAGGCAATTAACGATTTGGAAATTCAAATTCATGTTCTGAAGCCAAAACATACATGATGATTTCAGGAAAGAGTGATTGAGAGAGTAATTTAAAAACACAAAATTAAATTAGATTCATGAAAATAATTACCATCCATTACCTTTAAGGTATTCTTCGTCAATATACGATGATGACAAGTGATACTTTCGACATTATCCTAATAAATGAAAATAAATTAAGTTTAAATATTGCAGTGGGTTAGGAAGAGTACCTTGAATGTACTGATTTCCTCTAACAGACTGACTTGTCAGCTGGAAACTAATTTTGCACTTTGGCTCAAAAGTTTTTGCTCCTGTTAATAAATCTCTAAATGCGAGTTTGTATTGCTCAAACTTTACATCCTCGATTTAAATGTTTCGTATTAAGTACCCTTATTCTAATCCCGTTTATATATTGGTATTATGTACGTTATGTATTGAGCCCCAACATCCTTATTTGAATAAGCATACTTTTCTTTAAGAATCGGTTCCAGGACAGAATTAAATTGACAAGGGCTATTTATGTACCTGTCAAAGATGAAACATCCATAGACACAGACCAGTTTAAACAAACCTAAGAACTACTGTACAAACTCGCGGTACCATTAAATACTGCGAGACTTTTGTGAAGTTCTATTATTAATGCGCGTACAACAAATCTATGAACCATCAAAGTTTCCATTCGTTAATAAATAGCAAAATATCGTTTAAAGCAAGGGATTAAATAAACCAGTAACAGAGATTCATTATTATTACTACTATTTATGAGGATGGCCTTTCCTATGAGGCACAAAGTGGTCGTACGCTAATAACGGCTAACCTCATAGTCAAGCTGGGCCGATACATTGGCAGCTCGACGCAGTAAGCGAATAAAATCCTACAGCTTGACCAAAATTTAAAAACATCGGAAAAAGAAGCGGGCTTACAACCAAAACCAAGGGGAATGCCGACTCCTCACATCCCAATTCCCGGGGCTTTCAGAAGTCCTTAGCAGCCTCTTCGTTAGGGTCTTTCTGGTCCTCCGTACCCCTTTCTCAGGGGTGGTCCCGCAAGAACTTCCTCGCCCTCTCTCTTAGACTTTCCCGGGGAAGACACTCGTCTGACCCCCTAAACCAGCAACGACTTCCCCAAACACATTCCGAAACAAATGCCGTTCTCACTCAAATTTCTCTCATCAAAGCTTTGTTCACTATAAAAAAAAATAAGGAAAAGAGAAAATTACCTTATAAAAACTTCAAACAAAAATTCCAGTTTGTAACGAAAGATCCAACCACAAACAATCTAAAAAAATTAATTTTAATTTAATGCCAATAGGAAAGTCTGAATTTAAGTAATTTGGGTGAATACTAATCAATTTGGAAATTGAAAAGAAAACTTCTATTTTGGTTTGGTTGGTTGGTTTGCTCATTGTATCATCATGATGATCTACAGATGCTAAGGCTAACAAAGACCCTAAGATCCACTCTCCGGTTAGCCCGAGAGAAAGGAAGGAGTAGGGGGTTAAGAGAAGAGAATAAGGGGTTAAGTAAGGAGCAATACCTATCACTCGCGGGTTAACATTCATTCAGAAAAAGAGAGACTCCATCATCATCATCATCATCATCATCATCATCAGACATTTTAAAGGTATTAACGTTGTTTAATTTAAATAACAACAAAGTTAGTAACAGAAGCTCTGGTCGTGGTGCTCGGGGATGAGTCTGTTGACGATGAATGCCAGCTTGTGATGCCAGCAATAAAATTATTAAAAAAAAAAAAAAAAAAAAAAAAATTAGACTAACACGAATGTAGATGTAGCTCATAGCGTAAACTAACCCACTTTTTGTTTAACTTTACCTACTTTTTTTTTTTTTTCCTTATCCTCCTTACTTTGCATGTCTCTAACTCTTTTCTTGCATGTTTGTAGTTTGCATGGTATGACAGTGAGTTAAGACTGTGTTTGCATGGTTTGTAAGCGTTCTTATTTTACTTCTTTTCATCTTTCACCCCCTCTCCTATTCTCTCCGACTATTTTTCTGACTTGTCGGCAGTGGCCGGCGGATGATGATGGTGAGACACTTTTCCTCTTTTTATGAATGAATGTTAACCCACGAGTGATAGGTGTTGCTCCTTACTTAACCCCTTATTCTCTTCTCTTCACCCCCTACTCTTTCCTTTCTCTCGGGCTAGCCTTAGAGTGGATCTTAGGGTCTTTGTTAGCCTTAGCTTCTGTAGATCATCATCATCATCATCATCAGCCGGCCACTGCCGACAAGTGAGAAAAATAGGAGAGGGGTGAAAGATGAAAAGGAGTAAAATAAGAACGCTTACAAACCATGCAACCAGTCTTAACTCAGTGTCATACCATGCAAACCACAAACATGCAAGAAAAGAGTTACGGACATGCAAAGTAAGGAGAGATTGAGGAGGAAAAAAAAAAAAAAGTGGGTTAGTTTACGCTACGAGCTACATCTACGATCTTTTTTTTTTTTTTTTACTGGCATCACACGCTGGTATGTCACAATCTCGCATTTATCGTCAACAGACTCATCCTCGAGCACCACCACCAGAGCTCCTGTTGCTAACTTTGTTTTTTTATTTTAAACAACGTTAATATTTTTAAAATGTCTGTCAAGATGGTTCTTAAACATATTAACGCTGGTAGAATGAACGACTGACGCGGGAAGATTATTCCATTTATCAATTACTTTAAACGTAAAGAAGTTTTTAGCGATATTAGTAATGAAACGTCTGCCACGCAACTTAAATCCGTTATTACGAGTATTACTATTATCGAAAGTGAACAATGTCAAAATTTACGTTATCGATGTTATTAACGATTTTGAAAATTTCAATAACCTCCCCCTTAATCTTCTAGTTTCGAGTGAACACAGGTCTAGCTCTTTAATCCTATCTTCATAAGGCTTATTGCGCAATGACGGAATCAGTTTCGTGGCACAACGTTGAACCCTTTCTAACCTATCAATATCCTCACGCAAGTACGGGCACCAAAACTGAACTGCATATTCTACATGAGGCCTGACTAGGGACTTGTAAAGGGGCAATATAATATCCTTCGATTTAAATTCGAAATTACGCGCTATGAAGCCTAACATCCTATTAGATTTTGCGCAAGACTCCAGGCACTGGTTCCTAACCTTTAAATCCTTAGATACGCGTACGCCTAAATCTACTTCCTCGTCAACGCTCGCTAACTCCCTATCATCCATCGTGTACGTGTAATTATTGTTGCGAGAACCTATACGCAAAACTTTACATTTCTCTACGTTAAATTGCATCTGCCACTTATCTGTCCACTCCATAATCCTGTTTACATCGTCTTGGAGCCTATTACTATCGAATTTTGACACGTTACTAGTCAATCCTACATCTATGTCATTAATGTAAATTACGAATAGCAATGGGCCTAACACTGAACCCTGTGGGGACACCGCTACCTACATCTAACCACCCCGATTCACTACCATTAACTACGACCCCCCCGTCTCCTAGCTCGAAGCTATTCTTCTAACCAGTTAGCTACCTGACCGCGTATACCATGCTTTGACCTTCGCAATTAGTCTCCTATGCGGAACTGTATCGAACACCTTTTTAAAATCTAAATAAATAACGTCAGCTGCTCTATGCCTACCGTATTCGCGCACTATTTCGTTATAAAATTCTCACAATTTAGTTAAACAAGACCTATTGCGTCAAAACGCATGCTGACTACTATTAATCAAATCTCTACTTTCTAAGTGATGGATGATACGATCCCTAACTACGGATTCCAAAAGTTTACCGACAATTGACGTTAAGCTAATGGGCCTATAATTGCTAGCTACTGCGCGGTCGCCTTTTTCAAAAATAGGCATGACGTTAGCTAATTTGAAGTCTTCATGAATAATCCCCGTTTCGAGTGACTGATTAAAAATCTCCGTTAAGGGGGCTACGATAACTTCTTTCAAATGTCTGGGATAAAAAGCGTCAGGGCCTGGAGCCTTGCTAACTTTTAGCATATCTATATAATGCGCAATCTCAGCCTCGTAAACAGTTATTTCATCCAAAATAGTCTCGCTACTAAATGGAACGATATCGTCCACGTCGGGGACATTATTTACGTCTTCTACGGTAAAAACTGTCGCAAAAAAGTTATTGAAAATACCCGCCATCGCCTGAGCGTCAGAAGCCAAAGCTCCATTAACATCCACTAGAGGACCTATGTTATCTTTTACCGGCTTACGATTATTTACGTTTTCAAAAAACTTTATTGGATTATGTTTACTATCCGCAGCTATAAGTATCTCTAAATTACGCTTGGCATTCCTAACTGATCTTTTAACCTGACGCCTAAGCTCGATATATCTATTAAAGTTGGCTGCCGTGCCATTGCGCTTACTAAGTCTATCCGCTCTATTACGCTCGTTTATGAACTCTCCTATTTCCCTAGTCCACCACTTCAGCCAACCACGATTTCTAGCGCGCTTAGGCCTACGAGGATAAACTCCCTTTCAATATTCCTAAAACTTTCTTTAAACGCCACCCAATGCAAATTTGTGTCATTACCCATAAATAAGTTATCCCAGTCCACTACTCTCATCCTATCGGCAAAACTATCAAAATTAGCCCTACGAAAATCAGGGACTTCTATTACATTACTATCCTGCGTGTTTTTTATCGCTAACTTAAACCTAAGAATTTGATGATCACTACATCCTAAACTCTCGCCTACTTCTAAACCTTTGACTATATTCTCGCCGTTCGTCATCACCAAATCTAAAATAGTCACCACGCGTTGGTTCGGTAACTATCTGTCGTAAAAAGTTATCATCCATAAACTAAACCAATCTCAAACCCTCCTCATTACCAGTAAAATTCTCGTAATTAACATTAGGGTAGTTAAAGTCTCCGACAATTATACTACTCCGATTGTCAATAAAATTACCAAGTGAGTAAAATCTAGTATTTGTATCGAGGGGTTGAACAGGAGGTCTATAAACAAAATTAAAACTAATACTACGCGCCCTAACTTCAACACATATCGCATTAATTGCTGCCGGAAAATCTAACAACCTCGATAGCCCTAAGGGAATTACGAATGTACAGCAAAACGCCTCCACCAAACCTATGTAACCTATCATTAGTAGAGAGTTTAAAACCCGGTATATCAAGTTCCGCCAACAAGTCCCGAGTCACGGTATTTAACCAAGTTTCAGTGATAGCAACTATATCATAGTTAACGGAATAAATTATCGCCTTAAATTCATTTAATTTATTTCTAATACTACGCGCGTTACAATAAAAGACGTTTAAGTTATTTTTTACCACGGGCCCGAGTCTTAAACTATTTATGTCGGGCCGCGTTCACCAGACCCACAATGTTTAAAGGCGGCTTCGACCTATATAGCTTTCGCACGTTTTCGTCTATTAACCTACCTAGCCTAGCATTACCTATTTCATTAAAATGCACCCCATCTTTTATAAAAAGGCTAGGATCACTGAATTCGGACCACAGCTTTAGGAAGGGTACATTTTCCTCAGCACAAATCTCTTCTAATTTATTCTTCAAAAATATTTTTTTTAACGTAATTCTAAGACCCAACCCTTGCCTAGAGATAATACCTAGAACTAAAGACCTATCTGACCTCGCCTTCAGGGACCTAATTAACCCCCTATATCTCTCCAAAAGGTCAGGCACTCTCGTATCGGGCCTATACGAGTCATTGCCTCCTACCATCGTCACCAACATTGAGTGACGGGAGGCAACGTCAATCCTATCCACTTCGTCTCTAACTCTGTCAACCCTGGACCCTGGGAGATAGACCCCCCTCCTCTTGGTTGGATGCCGTTCAACGAACTCTTTGTCCATGTGGCGCACTAAAGAGTCCCCGATTAAAATAGTTTCCCCTCATTCACGTCCCTTTCCAAATGGGCGAAAAGGTTCGAAACCTCAATAGGGGGGGGATTCCTATCACCTAACGTACGCGGCCTAGCTCCACCCTTAACCTCTCTAAATCCCTCGCTATCTACTACTCTCGGACTAATCTTAACCTCTTCCTCAACTCTATCTAACCTTCCCGACAAGCTACCTAAACTAGAAACTAGGTTATGCACCTCACCTGATGATGATGATTAATAATATTAAAAGGCTAAATGCCAAATTTTTTTAATGTTCCTGATGTACGAAACTCCATTTTTATCTAGTCCAGCAAGATTGAAGCACTAGAGAAATCGTTTCCTGCCCAGAAATGCATTGGCTTTAAAAATAAATAAATAAATTTAAAAGTACCAATCAGGAATAACTTTCCAACAATTTACCCTACTTTAACTGACAAGCTATAATATTTACCTGTAAAAATGGTTCAAAGCGCGAATATGGAAGTTCAGCAACAGAAAAACTAATTAAGCTTCGTTCGCATAGGGGACAAATTCTCATCTTATACTTACTTCAGTTGTAAAGCCTTAGTTCAAATCAGGTCTCATACAAGCGTGATCCTCATTGCAATTATTGAGTGATAAGCGACAATAAATCCAAACGGATTCGATTCAGCACTTACCTAAATTGAGAATATGCACCCATTGCATTTCCGCCGCTGAGCAAATAACGAATCTGTGGACTATGCAAAGGTATAAACATCGCTGAAGAGAAATTCAAAAGCTGAGAAATATTCAAAACTATCAGAGAGATTCACCACTGTTCTTAAGATCATGAATGATCATATGTTCCTATATTTTTATCATCATTTAACGTGAAGAGCAAGTTCACGACTTCAAATCCTACGTATAAAATTTAATATTCATAATTGTTTACTGCAAATGTTAGGCAATAAGCTCCAACTGTTTGAAATCCGAACTAGACCTTTCTGAATACGATCTAACTTAAAAATAGTCACACTAACAAAACCCAATTGAAGAGCAGAAGAATTTTATTGAAGTCTAATCATTAATCATAGTACAAAAATAGAATAATTCGGAAGGAAGAGTATCCCATTTCCTTGCCAGGGTCCACACATTAAGACTGCCCCTTCTTTATCATCATTACCCAAGACTATAAAACTAAATATAAAGCAAGCTAAAGACTATAAAGCTTACCTCATTAAATGCATCGTCTTGGATATGAATTAAACAGCAAACGGCCCTGCGGGTTAAAATAAACTTTATAAAAACAGTTCCATCATTAACATACATCAATGAATCAGGAAATCAGAATTTTGATTTAACATTTTGCTGTAAGCAATCTTAAGGTGTCCCAAGATAATTTCATCCTTTGGTATCAATTTAATAATAATAAACTTTCTGAACCATTTCGGAACTTACCTTTTGCAAAAGTGGCAGTGCTTTCAACATGGAAGCAATTTCAGTCTAAACAAATATGGAAGAAAATGCATTTTTTTCTGCTTTTTTTTTTAAACCAAACCATCTTTGTTAATAAGACTTAAAATTAAAAGCCTTCACAATTTAATCGGGTCGAGACAGGAAATGTTTTAAGGTGAATCAACACTTGCGCAACAAACCAACTTTGCGCTCGATTAAAATAACCTTCAACCACAAGTTTTTTTAAATCTTTAAAAGAGCACAGAAAATATTCTTGGGAAGCTTCGAAAACAAAGTCCAAAATATTCCTGAAACAAGAAATAAAAGTAATTAAAATTCCAATTAAATCAGTCCCTCAGCCATTTAAAGAACTATTTCAGCAAAAATAATTTATCCTCAATGAGAATCGGACATATGCTTGTCAAAATAATATCATTCAGAGCTACGAACTATCAATACCGTATGAACAATGTTCATCAACTTACCAAATACAGCGGGAATTTCAAATTTCATTGGATGGTCAAAATCTATTCTGAAAGAAGGAAAAGGAGAGGGGGGTGAATAATCAAGACCGTTCGTCTCACAAAAAGCTTCGATGCAATGAATTTCAGACGCACATAAGCCATCACAATATATATTCAGGTGGAAACCGCAAATGTTTTTCTTTGTAATAATCATCATTAGAGATCTCAACCAATATAACGAAGTGTAAACCAAAGTTACCTGAAAAGTTGAACTACTGGCATATCTTGAAACACCAAGAATGAATCTGCAGGAAAATTAAAAATTAGATTTGATGCAGTTACAGCAGTGCTTTCGATTGACTAAATGTAACTAAAGTACTATCATAAGTAGCAAGCAAAGTGCATCATTCAGGTTCAATTTTAAAAAATTATACCAAAATATTAACCAACCTGGCAATTCTCAGCAACACGCAGTCCATAAACCCGTCAGTGGTGGTATCTGCAAGTTTTTTTTTTTTTTTTTTTTTTTTTTAAATAAGTCCAAAACTTAAATTTCTATGTAATTCATTTTAAGTCAGTCCTGTTGAGCTTAATAGAAAGTATCATCATGTTCAATCCGCATAAATCTCATCACAATTATCATCAAATGCTCGAGTGAAAAGCTTCGAATTCCTACCTTTCTTTCGACCGAAGTTTCCTCACCAAATCTTATTCAGGGTCAAAGTTACAAAGTGGGGACTATCTTATTTCCATCCAATTCAAGACTCTCGAATCATCCTACCACTATTCCTGAAATTGACCAATGACAATAGTAAAAAAATTCACAAATTTACTACATTTGATTAAAATTTAAAGCTCAGAAAAATGGTATTTGTTGGTAATCACGCAATCATAGTAGCAAACACCAAGATGATATCAGCGCAAATTTAAGGATTAAAAAAGGTTAAAAACTTTTAAATTCGACTAATATCCTTAATGTTACAGTAAACCGAAATTTGAATCTTTCAAAAGATACTAACCTTTAGCTTGTGTACTTTTAGAGGAACTGTTCCTTCATATTCACTGCAGAACCATGGTGCAAGAGCCTAAATCTATGAAAATAAACATTTAGTGATGAAAACCTAACAAAAGAAAGTGTGTTTCCCCCCCCACTTTTAAGTTTCAGTATCCTTTTGACATACTCTCACAGAATTTCAAGATTCAAATTATCATCATTACAAATATTTGATATATTTTAAACTATTACAATTAAATACCTCCAATCTGAAATCACGCCATATAGCAGCATCTGAAAATGAGAATGAAAAGACTTAGGAAACGGCACACTACAGCCTACGGAAGAGATTAATAGGAACCTAAACTCAGTCAAATGCCTCGTTTGTCACCAGAAAAAGCACGCGGCTTTGTGCTCTGACTCGTCATCGATCATAGTAAATCCTAAAGTAAATTACTTTCTTACACATTTACTAAATATAAACACTAATCACTCTGAAAAAGGTTTTCAGCTATTAAATCTGCATTTCAAAATATTTGAAATAAATCTACTAATAATTGTGACGGTCGAACCGCGAACTTCCGGTCCCTTATCACCAGCCAGATTTGGAATATCACGACTTAACCTAACCGTGTATATATATATATGTATATATATATATATATATATATATATATATATATATATATATATATATATACACGGTGAACCAAAAGTAGGTGGACAGTAGGTTGAATACGGTTTGTGTTATATTATATTATAACTATGGTGTTCATTATAACTATGGTGTTTGTGTTATATTATATTAAATATTATAACTAAATTTATTTAAATTTTATTTTGTATTATAGTATACAAAAAAATTAAATATGTATTCTCAAAATAAACGTTATCATTTACTGTCCACCTACATTTGGTTCACCCTATATATATATATATATATATTACAGGGTGTCCCAGAATTAACTATATTTCAATGAAATCGGACAAATTTTTTAAAAACACACTTTTATTTATGTTTATCATGTTTAATGTGTGTTAAAAATGTATAAATTTGTAAATTTTTTCATAATTTTATTTTCATAATTTTTTCATTATCTGGTCCAATGAAAGACCGTCTGAAGTCATAGAATGGCAGAGAGAGTCCAAAAGTTAACGTGTGGCTTGGAATGACCAAATCCAAAATTTATGGCCCATTCTTCTTTGCGGAAGCAACTGTAACAGGTACCGTCTACCTTGATATGCTTCAGCAGTTTCTCGAACCAGTTTCTTGATGATGGCATTCTTGATAATGTTGTGTTTCAACAAGATGGAGCACCATAAATTTTGGATTTGGTCATTCCAAGCCACACGTTAACTTTTGGAGAGTCTCTCTGCCATTCTATGACTTCAGACGGTCTTTCATTGGACCAGATAATGAAAAAATTATGAAAATAAAATTATGAAAAAAAATTAGAAATTTATACATTTTTAACAAACATTAAACATGATAAACATAAATAAAAGTGTGTTTTTAAAAAATGTCCGATTTCATTGAAATAGATAGTTAATTCTGGGACACCCTGTATTATAACCTATGACTAGCTTCCGCCCGAATTTTTCATTCTGACGAAGATAAAGCTTTTCACTCCACCTTACACCTACAATTTAACGTGGAATCCGAACCACGCGCCTACAGCAGCTCAGCGTCTTAACCCCTAGGCTACCCATTTATCTACCAACCACTGTTTGGAAGAATGAACAGCTCGGTTTTGCTGCGTGCCGGGTCTCAAAACCGGGGCCGATGAATTCGTAGTCAGCGACACTAACCACACCACCACCGATGCGCATATTATATTTAATAATGATTGGGGTTGTTTAACCTCCTTCGCAACATCTAAGATCATGACGGGACCTACAGCTTTACGTGGGATCCGAACCACGGGTCGCTACATCATCTCAACACGGAGGATGGTCTCCCATCCAACTACTACCCAGACCCAATGTCGCTTAACTTCCTGATCAACGGGAAGCGGTGTTACGAATGGCTACGACTAGCCCATATTATATATATATATATATATATATATATATATATATATACACACACATTTAACTGCAATGACCGCGCAGTATATTAACATATAGAAACGACGTAAGTATAGAGGAGTGCTCTGCACACGAGTAAGAAATAAATAAATGAAAAATAAGGCACCCGCCCGGGAATCGAACCCAGGATCTTCCAATTGCCAGTCAGACGTGCTAACCACTACACCACGGAGCCACGATAGTCATAAGTTGTAATTCTCCTACATAGTGGCTCCGTGGTGTAGTGGTTAGCACGTCTGACCGGCAATTGGAAGATCCTGGGTTCGATTCCCGGGGGGGTGCCTTATTTTTCATTTGTTTGTTATTTCTCTTACTCGTGTGCAGAGCACTCCTCTATACTTACGTCGTTTCTATACGTTAATATACTGCGCGGTCATTGCAGTTAAATGTACATATTCACGATTTGCGAGGGTGCCCTCTGAAGACATTGGTTTCTGCCCTATGTAGGAGAATTACAACTTATGACTATCGTGGCTCCGTGGTCGATCCGCTAGTTACAGAATATAACCCCCAAATTCCCTACAAGAATTTCCTTTTCATAAACTGCACACACTTATTTACAGTAATAAGAATAAATACAAGATAAATTGCAGTTCAAATTATTTATTAATTTTAACTTAATTACGGGCCAATGTAGACTAATTCCAGTATATAAGTATTATTTGACTAAGCATCCAGTATGAATAAAAGTCAGTGGGTAAAATATATTCTATGTCGAATTAATTGTGCGCTCTTGGTACTTCGTACTGTAATGTTAGCAGAACTTAACCCTAGCATTTAAAAATTTACTTCATACTCACTCCTGATCTCATTTTCTTCAGCCAATTTTTTGATCCCATAGAAACTACAATAAAAGTTTACAATTAAAGACTCAAAACGACTAAAGAAAATTTTAATTTAAATATTTACATTCAGAAAGACCAATCAACAATCACCACCAGTTGGTAAGATAGGGACGAAAGACACTTATAGAGGTTTCATCATTATAACAAGTACTTTTTAATACAAAGAATCTATTTCATCTTAAAAATCAACAATGGCCTCGAAAATCCAAAGTGATCTAGAAAATAAAATGCCAATATAAATTTGCGTTTACCAAACTGCTTCCAAACAAACTTTACTTACATAACACTGGTCAACAAAGATTTTTCATCAGAGTAAAATTTGTGGTGGCTGGATAGCATTTTTCACGCTGATTCCAAAACTGCATTCAGATGTTTTCTAGCACGTATAGTTTTCAAGATGAAGGCATATATATAACCACAGATTTAACCATTTTAAATAGGCAAAATACTAATATTTCAACATTTGATTGTGTTTATTTAATTTATTCATCTTATTTATTTCAATTATCTTAATTATATATCTTATGTATTTCAGGTGTGAGCTTTTACGTCTAGCAGCATTGTGATTCACTTTTGAAGGTAGACATTTAGAGCCTAAAAAGTTAACCCAAGGACAGTTGAATGATCTTGTTAGACTTATCGCTGTCTAAAGAGAAATCAGAGCTTCTCGCCTCAAGACTAAAGGAGAACAATTTACTCGAGAACAATGTTCGTATTAGTTACTACCGAAAGCGGAATTTTGAATTAACAGCATTCTTTTCAGTTGACGGTCCTCTCTGTTATTACCACGACATCAATGGACTATTTACAGCAATATCTCAGACGTATGTGGCATCTGAGTGGCGCCTCTTTAATGATTCGTCGCAGAGAAGCCTGAAAGCAGTTATTTTACATAATGGTAATATAATGCCATCCATCCCCATTGCCCATTCCGTCCATCTAAAAGAGACGTGTGACAATATGGATATACTACTTAAGGCAATCAAATACGACAGTCATCAATGGAATGTTTGTGGAGATCTAAAAGTTATAAGAATGCTTATGGGTATGCAGTCAGGATTCACAAAATTGTTGTTTCCTTTGCCTGTGGGACAGTCGCGCCACTATAGAACATTACACCAAAAGTGACTGGCCACTTAGGTATACATATGTCCCAGGGATAAGCAATGTCCAGTCTGTCCCTTTAGTGGATCCCCAAAAGATCTATCTGCCACCTTTTCACATTAAACTTGGTTTAATGAAGAATTTTGTTAAAGCAATGGGTAAAGTCAATTCTGAAGGGTTCCAATACCTTTCAAGGAAATTTCCGAAGGTTACTGCAGCAAAATTGAAGGAAGGAATTTTTGTTGGGCCACAAATAAGGGAGGTTTTGAATGACACAATTTGAGTCCCTTAAGTCCGCTGGAATTGAAGGCTTGGCTGGCGTTCAAATGGATATGTGAAAACTTTCTTGGAAGCAACAAGTCACCTGCGTATAAGGATGGAGTCAAGAACCTCCTTGATGCCTTCAAAGAAATGGAGTGTCGAATGTCGTTAAAAATTCACTTCCTGCATTCCCACTTAGATTTCTTTCCTGAAAACCTTGGTGCAGTAAGTGACGAGCAAGGAGCGCGCTTCCATCAAGATATTCAGATGATGGAGAAGCGCTACCAAGGATATTGGAATGAAAGCATGATGGCGGACAATTGTTGGATGCTGTATCGTGACAATCCAGGCCAAATTTACAAAAGGAAATCACACACTCAGCGCTCTTAATAAAATAATGTATATATTCTTTATTTATAAGTACATTGAATAAGGTATATGATGTATTTGTTGTTTAGCATTCCTAAGTGTGATCTATACATCCATAAATTTTCTTATAGCAATATCAAAAACTTAAAAATATCAAAACCAGTGTATCTATATAACTATACGTGTTAGAAACAAAAAAAAAAAACAGATTCGGGATCAGCGCGAAAAATGCAAGAAAAGTGTGATCATGTTTGTGATGGGAAAAAAGTGTCATTTTGTTGGCCAGTGTAATCAGACTGCCTCTTGGCAATTAAAATCATTGCCCTGCTCCGCCTCAGTGGGTTCTGCTATTGCTAGCTCTGAGACAATGTGAGCAAAAACTATTACGCATTGCTTGACATCACGAGGGGAAGGAAACGCTATACTATCTCTGATCAAGAACACTTAAATTTAGTTCCATATGATATTCTTCATTAGGTCACTGTATATGGCCCAGGTTTTCCAGTTTTAAAGCTAAAATTAACATTGAAATATTTATACGAAGCAGTAGTGCAGACTACTACTAGTCTATGTTCTATTAACTAAATTTAGTCAATAACAGTTTGGAAGCATGAAAAGCTAGAAATTAATGCATTGCCAAAAATAATTAAAAAAAATATTTCCTAAAAGAGTTGGTGCGAGAAGGAAAACATACATACAAACTAATGCACATATTCATGGCTAAATTATTATTATTATTAAAGGACTTTTAAGGAATCAGATGGCCGTTCTATTTGTCTACAACAGGGGTCCCCAAAGTGGTCGATAAGACATTTTCGGGGGTCGATTAGAAATTGTTGATACAGAAGCATATCAGCATCACATCATTGCACGCCTTATTAAATATTGTTGGTCAAATCGGCATAATGTTTTGTGCCGAAAGCAAGAGACGTATAATCTACAAATTGGAGCACCATGTCATTATGCTCTAATTGTTCGAGAATACCTCAACAGACGCCTTCCGAATCGGTGGATTGGACGTGGAGGACCTCCACCTTGGCCTCCGCGTTCTCCGGATTTGACACCCCTGGATTTCTTTGCATGGGGTTTCATAAAAACAAAGGTTTATCGCCAAAAGATCAATGCTTCTTGTTGAAACACATTATCAAGAATGCCATCATCAAGAAGCTGTGGTTCGAGAAACTGCTGAAGCATATCAAGGTAGACGGTACCTGTTACAGTTGCTTCCGCAAAGAAGAATGGGCCATAAATTTTGGATTTGGTCATTCCAAGCCACACGTTAACTTTTGGAGAGTCTCTCTGCCATTCTATGACTTCAGACGGTCTTTCATTGGACCAGATAATGAAAAAATTATGAAAATAAAATTATGAAAAAAATTTAGAAATTTATAAATTTTTAACACATATTAAACATGATAAACATAAATAAAAAGGTGTTTTTAAAAAATGTCCGATTTCATTGAAATAGATAGTTAATTCTGGGACACCCTGTATATACTTTTACTTTTGTTTGAACGACGGTTCAGGATCGACCTGCGGTCGACCCCTCTGCAGCATCCAGCCTCATTTGCGGGACTTGGTGAAGGAGGGAATTGCTCTCTGATCGCCTCCTGCTCTCGTAGCCAGCCACGCATAGTTGGTCAGGGACTTTGCACAAGAATCTGTCCAGCTGGTTCTTGAAGTTATTCAGGTTGGTGTGCTGGAGATTCCTCACTTCTTTTGGAAGGACATTGAAAAGCTTTGGGCCCCGTATTCTGAGGGTATTTTCCATCCTCGTTTTCATGGCTCCTTGTCCCACCGCAGCTGGGACCGTACAAAATCTGCCTCTTCTCTCATTCCAGTTTGTTTATTTCATTTCTGAGGTTAGGGACAGAGCCCTCAAGTATGTTCCATATGTATATTATTGTGTACCGCTCTCGCCTTCTTTCAAGAGAGTAGAGTTCCAGGGATTGTAGTCGAGACCAGTAGTCTTCACCTTCCGTTTCCTCTATCTTAGACGTAAAAGTCCTTTGTATAGCTTCAATGCTCGCAATGTCTCTTTCTGTGTGGGCTTGAGTACTGAGCATGACTCCAGATTTGAAAAAATTTACTGGAGCACAGCTCTGAATTTACTTTTTTTTCCCTTACACCACTAGATAGGTTAATGATAGTAAACTCTTGAATTGACGACATACCAATTACAAATTGTTTTAGCTAAACATAATACAATAATATACAGTTTATAACTCACCTTAAGTTTATTTATTCATTGCAGCGGCAACAGTGGACGATGTTAGACCTTGCATGTAGGCATTTGTTGTGAATTTACCGCCATGTATGCTTGGCCACTGATCAATGGGCTTTCTGTGTGATCATTACAGCAGATCTAGTCCCTGGAGCTGGACCCTCCTTCACAATTCTGCACAGCTTAGTCAAATGAGATGGCTTAATGGATCCTTTGTGTTCAACAATGTAACCAAGAATGGAGAATGTCCCTTCAGCTGGTGCTTCACTCCAGGCAGTTGATTCATCTTTATCAAAATGCTTTAATCTCTCTGTGGTTCCTTTCCACAGCTGTTCTATATATTCTGTCAGCCAATTTATCACTGAGTCTTTTGTAAAACTACTTTCAGATCTGGTTCTGGATGGTCTAGCAACTTCAGCAACCTGGTAGTAATCAGAACGTTTCTTGATGTATTTGTATACTTCATTTAGGATGTAATCCTCAGCTGTTAGTTCCTTTTGCTGCCCTGTGGTATCGTGCTTAAATTCAGAAACATCATTTGCATTTCCTCCATTAGCTAATTTGGAAATTGTTTCCATCACTCTTAACATAACAGTTTTCCCTCCTTCTTTATAAAATAAATTTTCTACAAATTCTGCACTAACTGTGGTTTTTTGAGCTACTTGCAACATAATCTTTGTTACATAGGAAATCAATACATAGAACTTGGCACTAATTTCTCTCTCTTGTGGATGATCAAAAAAAAAAAATTTCCACAAATCTGTCAAATTGATCAAATTCGTAATTAACCATGCGAGTATCAGATTTGAGTTTTGGTCTCTTAAAACCAATGATATTGTCAAGAACCATATTGGTATAGTCAAGGCCTGATCTCAGATTTGAAGTGTGATTCTGAATAAAGTCTAAAAGCTCACTTAGTTTACAAATTTTCTTCAATACATCAATGTGGGCTCTGTTCACAAGATGCATTAAGTCCCATCGAAATTTGAAATTTTCTCCAAACAACTTTTTCATTTCGTTTTTAAATGGCTCGTTGTCCTTACAAAAAGCCCCATCTCCAACCATTCCAGATACCTTGGATTTAATTACTTCTTCAGATAGTTTCAAGTGATTAGGAGACCAACACATCAAAAATTTCATTGGCCAAATAAACTCCCGATTTGCTGCGTACTAAATTTATCCCAGCAAGTTTTACAGTCTTATCTTCTTCACTCATAACTAATACAACTAGCATGCTTAATCCCAAAATTGTTCCAATGTCAGCTGTTATTGTTACTGAAGTTTGTTCTAAGAACCACTTTACAGTTTGTTCTTTAAGTTGATTATCTAATAGCTCACAAATTGTCTCGCACGCATGTGTGCTATGATTCAAATTTCCAACCTCACAACCTGACCTATGTAATACAGCTAGAAGTACTGGATATAGAGCCCATGCAGTGTTTGTTTTCATTATGTAGTATAAGATGTTGCCACAAGTCTTCTATGCGTTTAGTAGTATTCCGAGAAGATGTTTTCATCACTTCATAAACAGCAGCTCTTTGATGATGCTGAAGTTTAATTAAATGTCTCTTCAGGTGGGTTTTCAGATTTCTAAACCATCTCTCTTGATTTTCTCTTTGTTTGCATACATAGGTTAAATCTTTAACATTGAAGTAACCTTTTATGTTAGAATGTTTGTCTGAAGCACATGCTTTGGGGTCTGTGCAAGCTATGCAATATAATGTAAACATTTTATCATCAGAAGCATCATCAAAATCTTCTTGATTATCATCATCTTCATCCTCAACAGATATATCTACATCAGGCATATAAGTGTCACTATTTGCAATGTTTTCCATTATATCACTTGGTACTGAAAATGAATCATCAGCATGCCCTAGATCCTTCTTTTCCACCAATTTGAATGTAGATTTGATCAAATCATTGTTCAGGATTTCTTGTATTGATTTACACTTGCTTAAATGGGCTATGGAAATGTCAAATTTGTTGCTTTTTGCTTTATTAGATTTGGATGCAACACTTGAACTTGAAGGCATATTTTGACTCTTCTCTTTATTAACCACAACAGCTTGGTGAGTTTCTTTTGTTAGGCGCAAAATTGCATTCAATGTCTTCTGGATTTGGGAATTTTCAAATTCCTCTAAAGCAGTTTTGTTAGTCTGATGCGCAGATTCCTCACTTACCTTTTGTTTCTTAGGTGGAGGAGAAGCACTTTCTTCAGTCTGTGAAACATCTAGTGAAAAAGTTTCATTTTCTAGATTAGCAGTTGATGAAGTTGTTCATTTTTCTGAGGTCTAGCACTAGCACATTTTGTGAACAAACTAAATGACTGCTTTGCCGTATCTCTTTGCTGCACTTCATCCTGGTATTTCTTTACTGCAATATCTAAGCTGTGGGCCCAAACTCTGGGACCTCTTGTATTGTAACATATTTTTTTGGAATTAAAATGTTCCTCCCAGTTTTGCTTCTTTGAATATTTGTTCTTGCATTGACCACAAAAGTAACCCCTTTTAACACCCTCACTTTTCTCTCCAACTTCATCAATATTAGGATCCATTATTGATTATTGACTACCTGAAAAAATACAATATAAGTAAAAGTTAGTAAATATATTATGGTAAAAGTGGGTAAAAGTGGGTAAAAGTGGGTAAAAGTGGTAAATATAGTACAATGAAAGTAAGTAAAAGTAAGTGCTTTAAACTTAGTAAAAGTAAGGAAGAGTAAGTAAAAGTAGGTAAGTTAAAGTAAGTAAAAGTAAGTTTAAACTTAACTAAACTTTTCAATTCTAGAGTCAGGGTGGATTACTTAAAACCGCACAAGTAATTATCTGGCCAATTTATCAAACCTGGCCGAGATCAATGGAACATAGTCCAATCCTGATAATTTTATATTAAAAAAATATACATTTTAATAAAATTTTAATTATCAAAACAGTGAAGCTTAACAAAAAAATAAAAATTATTGTTAAATATGGAATTACCAACTAAACTTAAAATAACTAAATTTGTAATTTAAAAAAAGTGGTTTGTACAAGAACGTATACGCAAAAAAATTGCATAACGTCTAGCGGATGAACAAAACCCAAACCCAAATTTACTGGAGCAATGCTCCCAAGATCCCAGGAATCTGGAGTCATGGACTACTGAGCAATACTCAATTATTGGTAGGACTATATATATAAGCAAACAACCACAAGGAAAAGGAAACACAAAGTCCGAGCGCTTTCGTGATATATTCACATTATCAAGGAGGAACAGAAAATATTTTCTGTTCCTCCTTGATAATGTGAATATATCACGAAAGCGCTCGGACTTTGTGTTTCCTTTTCCTTGTGGTTGTTTGCTTATTAATAAGGTCACGTGTTATTTTGTGATTCTAGTGCATATATATATATATATATATATATGTTAAACACAG
The DNA here is from genome assembly GCA_023014485.1 of Bathynomus jamesi. NCBI lineage: Eukaryota > Metazoa > Arthropoda > Malacostraca > Isopoda > Cirolanidae > Bathynomus > Bathynomus jamesi. The sequence continues at coordinate 1,075,562 of JAJOZX010000052.1, read as the reverse complement.
ACCGTGCATGGAACAAGGAACTCTTCTGGGAAAATTAATTTTCCCAGAGTTCCTCGCACGGTCTGTGTTTAACATATAAATTTCTCAGGGGACCATTCTGAGTGTGTGTGTGTGTGTGTGTGTGTGTGTGTGTGTGTGTGTGTGTGTGATACATATGCGATGAATTTCAATTAAACCTAAAATGAATGAATGATGCAAACCCACAAGAAAAAAATTATTCCAAGGACTTTCGTGTATTCTGAAGTACACCTCGTCAGGGGTGACAAGGTTCAACTTCCACCTGGGCAACGCCGGGTCGATCCGCTAGTTATAGAATATAACCCCCAAATTCCCTACAAGAACTTCCTTTTCATAAACTGCATACACTTAGTTACAGTAATAAGAATGAATACAAGATAAATTGCAGTTCAAATTACTTATTAATTTTAACTTAATTACGGGCCAATGTAGACTAATTCCAGTATATAAGGATTATTTGACTAAGCATCCAGTATGAATAAAAGTCAGTGGGTAAAATATATTCTATGTCGAATTAATTGTGCGCTCTTGGTACTGGGTACTGTAGTTACCAGAACTTATTAACCCTAGCATTTAAAAATTTACTTCATACTCACTCCGGATCTCATTTTCTTCAGCCAATTTTTTGATCCCATAGAAACTACAATAAAAGTTTACAATTAAAAACTCAAAACGACTAAAGAAAATTTTAATTTAAATATTTACATTCAGAAAGACCAATCAACAATCACCACCAGTTGGTAAGATAGGGACGAAAGACTCTTATAGAGGTTTCATCATTATAACAAGTACTTTTTAATACAAAGAATCTATTTCATACCTTAAAAATCAACAATGGCCTCGAAAAAACAAAAGTGATCTAGAAAATAAAATACAAATATAAATTTGCGTTTACCAAACTGCTTGCAAACAAACTTTAGTTACATAATCAGACTGCCTCTTGGCAATTATAATCATTGCCCTGCTCCGCCTCAGTGGGTTCTGCTATTGCTAGCTCTGAGACAATGTGAGCAAAAACTATTACGCATTGCTTGACATCACGAGGAAGGAAGGAAACGTATACTATCTCTGATCAAGAATACTTTTAAATTTAGTTCCATATGATATTCTTCATTAGGTCACTAGATTTCGACCCGGCCGAATATACAATCTGATTTTTTTTTTAGATGGGCACTATGTGGGGTTTATGAAATGATATCCTGACCAACATACTCCAAAAGAAAGTTTATGCTCCCCTCCGTACCACTAGCATACTCACTATTTTTAATTTGGGGACGGAGCCAAAAATATGAGGATCATAAATCAAAATGGAGATCATTTAGAGCGTTCTTTTTATAGAGATGACCCCCCTTAAAATTGCGTAAGATACCTCATGTGCAATTTTCATGCAATTATCCAAGAAATTTCAAATCGTTGAAAAATTGCCACCCCCAAAGTGTTATCAGTATATAGAAAAGGGTGGCATAAACTTTAGTTTCGAGTACTGATTGCCTAGGAGACCAATTCATAAACCTCATGTAGGTCTAGTATATTTGTCTGAAAAGAAGACAATTAGTCTATTGTATCATTTATTACACAAAACTGCTTTGAAGTAAAAACAAAATTTAATTTAAAAATTACCTTCACAATTCACTAATTACTTGTGGATGTGCCTTGGCCCCATTGGCTTTTCCATTCAAACTGTGGCAGTCTTTCTTGATTCCAGTTGATTGAGGATAAATTTGTGCCGATTGCCGTAGCCAATCCTTTGTTCTGATGCTTTTATCACTAAGTTCACTTCACTTTCCACGCTTTGACTGTGGCATGAAAAGGCAGCAATTTTCAAGGGTTCTGTTCTTGTATGCAGTAGCTCTTCATTGCTGAAATTCCTTATCAAAGGTGGAGGATTGATAGCTTCCTTTCTCCAGTCAATCATCTCATAGTACAGGGTGAGCCGTAAGTTTCCATACATAGGAAAAATAAACATTTTTTTATGGACAACCATTTTTATTTATATATGCTCTACATGGTTGCCATTGTTTTGAAAACACATTTCAATACGTGTTCCCCACTGTTGATGAACACGCATTAGCACAGTTGACGTTATGCTTGTAATGGCGTTGGTGATACGTTCCTTTAGATGATTTATGTCTCGTATCTTTTCCTGATACACCATGGCCTTCAAGTGCCCCCAAAGATAGAAATCAAGGGGGGTGAGATCTGGGGATCTGGGAGGCCACTCCACAGGACCACGCCGACCAATCCAAACATCCGGAAACTACTGCTGATCCAAATACCGACGCACGTGAAGACCATAATGAGGTGGAGCTCCATCTTGCTGGAAGTAAACTGGGAAGTTACCTTCCTCGTTTAGCAGGGATGGGAAAATCTCTTCTTGCAACATGTTAAGATACCTTTCGGCATTAAGATTTCCACTGACAAAAATTGGTCCAATAATTCTGTCACCCCATATCCCGGCCCACACCATCACTTTACCGGCACCTTGCATCTTCGTCGGACTCAGCCAGTTAGGGTTAGCATTACTCCAATAACGTATGTTTTGCCGATTAACCTCTCCATTGACGTAAAAATTTGCTTCATCAGTAAACAAGATCTTACGTCAAACGTATATTCTTAGGGTATCTGAAACATAAAAACAAACTTTTAATTTTTCCTATGTATGGAAACTTACGGCCCACCCTCTAGTCTTTGGAATCGAAATTTAGAGATTTAGTTAGCTCAAAATTTCATGTGCCACTGAAACGTGTCCCACTGAGAAGTATCTTCTGAAGAGCATCTTCTCTGACATGTCTGCTATCAGTAAGCATTGACAGTAGGATAGCTTCGGGATTGGCAAAATAAGCATTATTACGGAACACCGGTTCCATAATAATGCGATGTTTTTCTTCCAATCCTCGCATCAAGACAATCAAATGAAAAAATTCCGTGCTCCGTCAGTAGCTTTAGGATGGGATTTGATATGAAACCATCCAAGAGCATATGATTTCATGACGATGGTTACCAGTTCTTTCAGATTTTGTTCGGGATGCAAAGTCGATACATATAAACGAAGAATCCAGTTTGCTCGGGTAATCCAGCGAGCATGATGAATGGCACCTGGAGACCTGCGGGCTAGACTTTCAGATACCCATCCAGATTGCACTGCTAGGCACATATCATAGATACTTTTGATCATTGCTCAACTCTTTCACGACATTCTTCGGTGGTATATCTTGGACGTTTCCCTGAACTGGTGAAAATGCCACTAAGTCTAAAATGGTTAAATCACATTTCAATTTGGCTCCAATTGAACCTTTAAAGGTATTTGGCCCTGATGTTTTTCCGTCTATGGTTTCAAATATGTGTCTGAAGGAGAGTTCATTCATGTGTAAAAGAGAGACGAGCCATTGAACTGATCTACGCAAAAAAATTTCGATCAATTTCATGGTACCAGCAATTCTACCAGTATTGACAGCAGGACCGTCGTATAGCAGAGCATTGAGTGTGTCGATGCTCGCTGAATCAATTAAGAACGTTATAATTTAATCAGCTATACACCGAGCATTTCCTGCGTCAGGGCAGAGATGGTCTACATAGATACCTCCAGGGTCTTTGATCAGCAAATAATGTTCCCTCTCTTTTCCATGCTTGGTTAACGTATCCTTTCTTCCATCAAACCCTATACATTCAATATTCACATCTAGATCTAACTATTTTTCTTGCCTACACGAATTCTCTCTCTCTTTATTTTCCTATCAAGCATGTTAGATTGATCGATTATTCCCATATCTTTCAATGCAGCATTAACAATAGCTGCTGTAGCTCTCTAACTCACACGGTAACGGTCTGCCACCAATGGTAATTCATTGTATGAATACCTATTTTGATCATTTTCAATCAATTCCACATCGGGCACGAATTCTAGCTCATTGTCAGTCTTCTATATCTTCGCTAAAGTCATCTACTGAAGAAGATGGTACAACTTCCATAGCCTCTGCCATTTCCACTTGTGACCTTTGTTGCCTCTCTTGCTCTTGAGAGGGATCATCTCTGGACAGCGGCAGCTTCACGATCAAATGGCCCTAATTGATTTATCCTTTGCCTTTGGCCTACAAATGACTCCCACTCTACCATTGGGATTTTTACCTCGCATCGACAAAACGGCCTTTCTATTCCTTTATCATAACATTTGCAAGTACAAATGTCAAACATTTCATCATATGAAGCAAGTTTTTTAGCAAAATTTTCATTCCTTTGACGTAAAGGAACCTTGTTCAAGGAAAGAGCTGATCTGATTAATCTTTCAACTGCAGAAGAAATAGATCTTTCTTGAATGACAGGGAGAGAGAACATGCCCCAAATATCTTTATCTTTGGTAACTATATTGTAGCAATCGTTCGCAGTTGCTGATCCCCTTGACTTGATTTTTTATCTTTTGAATGAAGAAATAGTGTCTGAACGTCTGCCTTTGTAGGAATCATTGATCGGCGGAATTCAGTGGCAAAACCAAAATCTGCATTTGAAGATTTGTTTCTGGTTGACATTTTTTCAACCTTTTTAAAAAATTAAAAATCCAGCTTTTATAGAATCATGCATGGATCATAAGTAAATCTGAAGAGCATAAATTCTTATAATTCCTGTAAAAATATATGATAATTAGAACATGAAACTTATTGGTATTGAATTTGAAATTCAACACACAGCTCAGTAAATTGATTACACATAAACGATGTTTGTGTGTAACCAATTTTCTGATATAGCAAATATTTTGAGAAAATACGCGTGGTGAAAATTTTGAGAAATCCAAATTTTTGAGGTAATTGCCTGAAAATTGCACGATATATATTATGCAATTTTGGGGGGTCATCTCTATGAGAAGATGCTGTAAATGGTCTCCATTTTCATTTAGGAGTATTTTCATTTTTGGGGAGAAGCCAAAAATAGGAGGGAGTATGCTAGTGGTACGGGGGGAGCATAAACTTTCTTTTGGAGTATGTTGGTCAGGACCCCAATTCATAAGCCTCACATAGTGCCCGATCTGCTCTCAGAAATTCGACCCGGCCTAAATTGCACAATACATACAAATCATAAATAATAAGTACCTTAATGGTTTTTTAAGTTATGTTGTACAGTAGGAAGAGTCTGGAAGTGGGAGAAAAGTATTAGCTAGTTTAAAGAACTTCGCAACTCAATGGATTGTTGTTTAAGAACTATTCAGAGATCCGGATTAATACACAGTATTTCAACACAGTGTCAGCACTCGCAAAATTCTCATCCCCTTGAACTCCAAAAAATGCTCCATGAACTCGCTTAAGGATTAAATTACCCAAGGGCAATTTTAAATATTGGTAAATTTAAAACCGCTATTACTATAAACGAACTATACACATACCACATGATAAAACCGAAATGAAGCTCGGTGACTAAACGCCTAATAAGACAACAAAGGCCTATGATATCCACATTAAATCTCATTAAACCCTTACACGTATTTCTGAATTTTCAAAGAAAAAAAATTAGATTCATGATCACAAAATTCATATAAATACTTCATTCATAATTTGAAATAGCATAGCAGTAAAGATATGCAAATTCATAAATCACAACATGGCCGACTCAGAGCCAAGGAACAGTTTGTCAGAAACTATGATAAATGTTTTCCAGCTAATTTGAAGTCTCTGAACTCGTGTCTGGCATCAATTTTACATTTGGAATGCATTTAAAGGTCAAATCCCGAAATGCTACACAAAGTTGACATTTTGATAAAATTTATAAAAACAGAATTTAGAGGCATGGAAGCAAGAATTGCAAATTGAATGATAAATTTACAAGTTCTATGGTATCTAAATAGTATAACTAATACATAGTATACTCGACCAATAACTGGCTGACTCAAATATATCATCAAACAATGTTGTGACAATGTAAGCACATTCATGACATTCCTTCGTTCAGCACTAACCTGATTCATCTGTACAAGTCTTTCAGGTTTGTTTCTCAATTTCACAGATGAAGGATTCTTACTCGGTTCATAGCTTTCGTCTGATCGACATATGAAGCATAAGCTCCAGTCGCGAGTGTTCATGATGGCAGGCGTGCTTTTAGAGTCACTCATTTCGGATTAATCATTGTGAATCTGAAACATGAAATTGAATTTCTAAAAGGTCACAGAACTTACAAACCATGTGTGATGACTCTCTTCAACTAAATTCATCATGAGAAAGCCATTTCTGAGGTTATTTTGGGGAGTCTCACTCGGTCAGTTTGGAAACTGCGGAAAATCCCCAATTTCAACATGGCGGCCAGCCGCCATATTTCATTTTGGGGTCAAAATGACCTCCAAACCACATAATCTCAGAAATGGATTTCTCATGCTGAATTTGGCTGAAAACGAGTCATCACACGTTTCTAAGTTAATTGGTTAAAAAATTAGAAATGTAGTCATTAGCATAATTTATGCCGATATCAATTAGGCATAAAATTAATTATGTCTATGCTTAGATACAACTTGTGTCTTTGGATAAATTCTTTCCTATGGCCCTAAGGAACTTCCATACCAAATGGGACCTTTGCATCATGATTTGAAGTGGACACCCTATTTTGTGCACTTAACATGTCTACCAACTAGGTGGTATACCACATTTCTAGTAAATATCTTAATATTTCCCAATATTTACAACTAACCTGGAAATTTTAGTATTTCCATGGCAAACTATCAACTCTGATTTCAGGGCTGGGAACCAGTATCAGTACCAAATAAAAACTACCAGAGATTTTGGTACCAGTACCACTTTTAAAGTTTCAAATACCAGTAACTTAAAAGCAGGTAGTACCAGGCATGGGGCAATTACTTTGTCAATTTAATTAATTACAATTACTGTAGATGGTAAAATAATTACAATTACTTAATAAAGTAATTAATTACAATTACTTAGTAAAGTAATTAATTACAATTACTGTAGATGGTAAAATAATTACAATTACTTAGTAAAGTAATTAATTACAATACATTTAAAGAATTGCATTTTTTTTTATAAATACACAATTTGATTTACAAGGTTGTGCAGATATATTTTACTTTTGTACTTTTTGGATTTACTGTGAAGTTAATTTAGGAAAATTTCTTTAGATTAATCATTTTGAACTATATATCATTGGAAAGCAAATTTTGTGGGCTTTTTAATATAGCTATATGGTTCAAAATGATGAATCTACAGTAAATCGAAGAGTACAAAAGTAAATGAGATGTCCTAATCTTTTTGCACAGCACTGTATGTCATGCTTTTCTACCGAGGTATTTCGATTCCATTTTCAGTTTTGGCCATAATATTAGGCTGGGCTGAAACTATAATTTTTGTTTGATTTTAATTTATCAGAGTGACTAGCAGTTGGCTTTTGATATAAAAATAAGATTCCTGAAAAAAATAATTCGTGGCCACCAAAGTGTGTCCAGCCACCCCCGTTTTTGTAAAAACATCTAATGCCGCATTAGCAAAATCAGGAAAATGGCAATCTCTCTTCTTCTGAACATGCTAGAAAGATGGTTTGCATACCAAAAGATGCAGAATTTGATTTAGAACAAAGTATTAAGAGTGGTATTTTTTCATAAAAGTTTGTTATTTTAGAAAAACTAATTTTTTGGGCCCATAGACCCCCTTTCAACTGAATGTCAACACAATAAAACATTCTCAAGCTGCAAATTGACATGTATTAATGGTTTTCAATTAGCAATCAAAATCAATCAAAATCAGCCATTTTAAATTCATTGAAAATGCTTTTTGACATTCCAAAACGCCAAACATTAAATTATACAATTAACAAATTGTCATTTTGTCATATTTTAGCATGATAAATAATAATCTAGAACTTAAAATACTTTTTAGACAAAATCTCTCATTAATTTATGTGATCTAATTTTGTTTCAAATAAGACCATGTCTACGCTCATGACCTACAACAGCCAAGGATGCTTCAGTGACAAGCTTGATGTGCCTTTCAACATTCTGACTGGCACTCGTGATCCAGTTTCAATGCGGTATTAATGATATCACGCAGTTCATCATTATTGAATTCTTTTAATACAGGTGGAACAGTTTCCCATTGGGACATAGCAGACAGCTTGTGGTATGCAGCTTTGAAATTGATGATTGGCTTTCTGAAGACCCTAACATTCTCATCTATAGCAGGATATTCATCAGTACCACCTTCATGATCCTCTTCATTCTCATCATCACTTTCAATTATTCCACCTGCAAAATCATTGCTACTACCAGATTCATCATCAAAATCCTCTAACTCCCCTCAACACAGAACTTTATTGACAGCACACCACCTCACCTCTTCATCAGCCAGCATTCCAACTAAAATATTTTCACCATGCGCAAAATAGCTGTTATTGTTTAATACGTCATAACAAATTTCTCTAATTTTCCTGTCAGGGAATTTATTTACTCTTTGGATCATATTGAATAGGTTTCTTGACCCATCACTTAGCCTCTTATTAGCCTTGATATTGAACCAACTGTGAAATATACTTTGATGATGAATTCTACTATGATTTTGAGGTTCTTTTTGTCATACTTCAGAAGGCGGTTGAATTCCTTTATTTGGGTTTTCAGTCGGCTCTGTATGGCATTTACTGATATTGGATAAATATTATATGTGAGCCACAATTTATGCAATTCCTCAGAAGTAGCTCTCAGTACAGCATCTGTTTTATAGTCTCTGAAACACACACACCTTTCAATAACTTGCTTGAACGTAGGCAATTTCCCTAAAGGAAACTGTTCTGCTGGCATAAAACGTACATCAAGTAATTTAGCAACTGTTTTCCTTGTAGAAGTCATACTTTATATTGCAAATGTTGAATTCAATGACAAATTGCAGTTGGAAACTTATAACAAAGGCACCTGAAAAAAACAACCAAGTTTTCAATTTATTACGTTTAAAAAAGTTCATGAAGCAGCCCCACCCTCTATTCTTTAATCAAGCATAATGGATGCAAGATAACAAGGAAAAGTCATATCATGTGATCACTATGTCCATGTCAACATCCTTTTAGGGCAATGTTAGTAATGAAAAAGCCAAATCATGCTTATTTTAGAATTTCTTTTGTCACTAAGGTCCGTCGAAAGAGGGTCCATGGGCCCCAAAAATTAGTTTTTCTACAATAACTCAAAAACTAAAGGTTTTATGAAAAAATACCTCTTAATAATTTGTTCTAAATCAAATTCTGCATCTTTTGGTATGCAAACCATCTCTCTAGCATGTTCAGAAGAGATATTGCCATTTTCCTGATTTTCCTAGTGCGGCATTAGATGTTTCTACAAAAACGGGGGGTGGTCGGACACGTTGGTGGCCACCAATTATTTTTTCAGGAATCTTATTTTTATATCAAAAGCCAACTGTTAATAACGCTGATTAATTCTATCGAGTTTCAGCCCGGCCTACCATAATACTGAATGAAAACTAGATATTAGGTCAATAATACTTGAACAAGCAGTTCTTGCTATGTACAATTTGACATTTTTGTTTGATATACTATAATGAAACCAAAGATAGCTAAAGCACCTAAAAAATACGAGTATATACTAATTGTAAGAAAAGAACTGGTATTTATTTTATCAAAATAAGGGCAAAAAACGCACTTTAGTTAGGAACATTCAAAATAAATGGAACATTATTTCAAAAGAAAGCTCCCTGAGACATGATTAACTAGTAGTTTAAGTACGACCCATTAACTTTAATATTCGTGTAATTTAAAGTATCTAATTGTATCAGTTACCTTTGATTCCTAATGTAATTAATTACATTTACAATTGCTTGACAATTACATGAAAAAATTTAATTAAAATTACCCCATGCCTGGCTAGTACCACATGATCTGGTGGTATTTTGTTGGTATTTTCATTTAAAACAACCCTACCCAGATTCTTTTCAAGTAACGTTCCTAAGTTCCTTGATGCTTTAGGTCCTATAAGAATTAGGTATCATTTATTACCCAATTTATAAAACCCAAAACCAAATGACCAAATCCTTAGTTTAATAGAAGCTGCTCACAAATAGTTTGTCCTTCCTCCAACTGAAGTCAGTGTGGAGAGGCTCTTCCCACCTATGCATTTCATACTCAGTGATTTGAAATCTTTGTCAGAAACCTCAAACGATTTTTTTTTAAATCTAATGGACTTAACTGAAGCAGTTTTTCCAACTGCCCATGGAATATTGTTTTCGGAAGTCTGGTTTAGATTTCAAGCAATTGGAGCCCATTGCCTAACGTTTGCAATAAAGAATCAATATGAACATTAAATTTTATACATAGGATTTGACACCATTAGTCATTCACATCACATTTCAGGGTGTAGGTGTCTTGTGTAGTCATGCAGACATTCTAAGATTGCATTTGAAGAATTTTATCCGTGTTAATATGGTGTTGCCCATGTACAATGGCAGATTTTCATTTATGTTGGGTACTCGGCTTGCTCAAATTGGTAAATCAACATTTGAATCTTGCGCATATTTATTGTCAGTTTCAAAGATTGAAGAGTAACAAATTACTTGAAAGAAAAATTACTGATCCACTTCCACTACAATGGAAGTGGATCAGTGCATTCTTTGCTTGAAGCATCTTAAAGCTGTTGTGAACTTGCTCTTCACATTAAATAATGAAAGTATAGGGACATATAATCATCCATGATCTTAAGAACCATATGGAATATCTCGGATAGCTTTGAAAAATTCTTGGCTTTTGAATTTCTCTTCAGCAATGTTTATACTTTTGCCTTGTCCACACATCTGTTATTTGCTCAGTGGCAGAAATGTGATTGGTGCACATTCACAATTAAGATAAGTTTTGAATCGAATCAGTTTCAATTTTTAATGTTGTGTATCAATTAATAATTGCAATGATGATATTTTCACACCACTTGTATGAGACCTGATTTAAACTTTCATGCATCACCATCTGAAGTGAATACAAGACGAGTGTGTTTGTCCCCTATGCGAACGAATGCTTAATTAACATTTTTCTGTTGCAGAACTTCCATATTCGCGCTTTGAACCATTTTTACAGGTAAATATTATAGCTTGTTTGTCAGTTAAAGTAGGGTAAATTGTTGGAAAGTTATTCCCGATTGGTACTTTTAAATTTATTCATTTTAAAGCCAATATCCGATGGGCAACACAATATTAACAGCATATAAAATTTTTCAAATGCAATCTTAGAATGTCTGCATGACTACACAAGACACCTACACACTTAAATTTGATGACAAAAAAAAAAAAAAAAGTGCATGGCTTTCACAAAAACCTTGTCACAATAACAAAACTCTATTGAAGAAGGAAGAAGAATTTTCTCGAAGTCTAATCATAGTACGAAAAGAATACAATAATTCAGAATGAAGAGTATCGCATTTCTTTGCCAGATTCCATACATTTTGAATGACAACTACCCCCTTCTTTTTTTTAGTATTACCTAAAAAAGACTAAAAACACTTTAAAAACTTACTTCAATAAGTGCCTCTTCTTGGATATAAATAAGACATCACGCATCCCTGCGGGTTAAAATAACTTTAATGAAGATGGTTCAATCACTAACATGTATCAGTGAATAAGGAAATAATCAATCTTGATTTAACATTTTGCTGTAAGCAGTCTTAAGGTGTCCTAAGATACTGACATCCTTTGCTATCAATTTAAGAATGATTTCCCTCAAATTATAAACTTCTGAACCATTTCCAAACTTGCTTTTAGCAAAAGCAGCACTGCTCTTTCAACATGAAACGAATTCCAGTCAAAACAAATATGGAAGAAAATCGTCAATTTTATCTTATTTTTTTAACCCTTTCATGCCGTATGGGGGCAAATTAGAGCATCAAATTTTATGAGATTTTAGTCATTCTGGAAATATAACAAGTGGTTTTTTGTGGCATTAAAAGTAAACGAAAATCATGTATGAAAGGGTTAAGAACCAAACCATATTTGTTAAGACATAAAAGCCATCACAATCTAATCAGGTTGAGGCCAGAAATGTTTTAAGGTGAATCATTACTTATGCAACAAACCAACTTTGCTTTCGATTAAAATGTAAAATAGCCTTAAAACACTTAAATTTTTAATCTAAAAAATAAAAGAACAAGAAAATATTCTTGGGAAGCTTCAAAAAATGAAGTTCATAATATTCATACCACTTTTGAAAAGCACAATCCATCATACTTCTCTCACTATGTATGTCACTCGTTCTATATCAGGTATACAAATGTTAAAGTATTCGTTACATTCGGCTTTCTCGCGTTGCACAACTCTTTTAGCCTAAACCCCTCATCATTCACTTATGGTACACAATGCTTCCCAACACCTCATCCTCTATACTTATACCATCTTTCCCCATTCATATCTTCCATTACACTATCAAGCTCTCTCCAGAAGCTTGCTTTCTCATATCCTCACGCATATAATTCAGAAACTGACGTGCATGAAGTCTCTCATAGCTTCGTACCATATATCATTCATCAACAGGCTCATAGTCGCCCTCACACTCCATCTCCTTTCGTCTTAGTTTCACAATTCCATGACATCAAACCTTCCACCTTCGGGCACTCTCAACACTTTTCTTTTACTAAATTTATTCACCTACCATTCCACACACCCAATGTAAATATCAATTTTTAACAAATTCTGCTCGATTAGACAACGGACGATAGATATTAGAATAACCAACATAATGTGAAATAGTTTTACAAATGTTGCAAAATGTACGCAGCGACATCTTCGCACATGTATTATCACAATACAGAATGACTTAGGCTAGTGAAGGATTAGGCTAATGAGTATTTTCTCTGGTGTTTTTCATAGTTACAACGCCACCCCTACGATATTACAGTAATTGAATAAACATGGAGCCCATGAAAGGGCATATTCAACATGTGATGCTGTACAAGTTCCATAAAGGATCTAACGACTAGTGAATCTGCAAAAAACATTCAGAGTTTATGGAAATAATGATGTGAGCAAATGGATATGTAAGAGATAGTTTGAGAAGTTCAGAAATGAAAACTTCAGTCTGAAAGATTATCAACGAACAGGATGGCCAAATGAGTTAGATGAGTTAGATGAGTTGCTGAAAGCAACAGTGCAATCTTCAACATCGAATTGATATTTGCACATCACTGTATTCTTGGCAACTGCAGGCACCATTTTTGAATCGGATCGTCACTGGGGATAAAAAAATGGGTCCTCTATAACAATATTAAGCGTCAACATCAGTGGCATAGCCGTGAAACAAAGCCTGAACCTCAGACAAGGAACGGACCCCATCCAAAGAAAATTTTGATATGCGTTTGGTGGGATATGCAAGGAATTATTCATTTTGAGCTTCTGCCAGATAACCAAACAATCACAGCTGAAGTCTACTGCCAACAACTCCAACGAATGAAGATGGAGATGGCATTACAAAAAAAACGTCATGCATTAATTAATCGCAGAGCTGTTCTATTCCAACAGAATAACGCGCGCCCTCACACTGCTCGAATCACCACTGCCCAATTGGAGGCATCTGGTTGGGAAAAAATGCCTCATCCACCTTATTCTCCAGACATCGCACCTTCAGATTACCATTTACTCAGAAGTCTGCACCCACCACCTAGATGGACAAAAGTTGCAATCCAGGGAAGCTATCGAAAACGAAATGATCGCTTTTTTTTTTTTTTTTTAACTCGAAACCAAGGGATTTCTTCGAACGTGGCATAAAAGACTTCTACAGGTGGGAGGAGGTTATAGAAAAAGAAAGGAATTATATTGATGATTAATTTGTCATCATGTCATTTAATTTTTGTTCTGAATGAACTAAAAAATCAAGCAGAATATATGTTAAAGTCTTAATACTTTCAAAATTTTTTTTTTTTTAACAAAAACCATGCCGGAACGACATCAATAGCCCCATTTACATTCCGGCCCTACTTTGGTAGTAAAGGGCCAAAGATAATGTTACGTTACACCCCTTAATAAAACATTCTACTTACTGTTAATAAAGTACACATCCGAATCAGCGAAGATTAAAAGGAAAAGCTTCTTCCAGAGAAAACTCAGACGAATGTTAGTTCTATTAGGGAAAAAACAAATAAAACGTCAAATCTTGATAAACAATACAACCTTCAAAAGATTTTTATGGGGGCTCAGAATGCTAGTACCTGACAATTTAATCAGAGATTTCATTTGGCACTCACAGAGTTCATCATTACAAACATTTTAACCGCTTAAGATCGCATCGACTGAAAAGTAGTTACGAAAATAAACCTTTCATTTTGAATTTTATATATATACGCAAGGCAATTAACGATTTGGAAATTCAAATTCATGTTCTGAAGCCAAAACATACGTGATGATTTCAGGAAAAAGTGATTGAGAGTAATTTAAACACAAAATTAAATTAGATTCATGAAAATAATTACCATCCATTACCTTTAAGGTATTCTTCGTCAATATACGAGGATGACAGAAGTGATACTTTCGACATTATCCTAATAAATGAAAATAAATTAAGTTTAAATATTGCAGTGGGTTAGGAAGAGTACCTTGAATGTACTGAATTCCTCTAACGGACTGACTTGTCAACTGGAAACTAATTTTGCATTTTGGCTCAAAAGTTTTTGCTCCTGTTAATGATGTTTATTTTGACAAGCATATGTCCGATTCTCATTGAGGATAAATTATTTTTGCTGAAATAGTTCTTTAAATGGCTGAGGGACTGATTTAATTGGAATTTTAATTACTTTTATTTCTTGTTTCAGGGATATTTTGGACTTTGTTTTCGAAGCTTCCCAAGAATATTTTCTGTGCTCTTTTAAAGATTTAAAAAAACTTGTGGTTGAAGGTTATTTTAATCGTACGTTATGTATTGAGCCCCAACATCCTTTTTTGAATAAGCATACTTTTCTTTAAGAATCGGTTCCAGGACAGAATGAAATTGATAAGGGCTATTTATGTACCTGTCAAAGATGAAACATCCATAGACACAGACCAGTTTAAACAAACCTAAGAACTACTGTACAAACTCGCGGTACCATTAAATACTGCGAGACTTTTGTGAAGTTCTATTATTAATGCGCGTACAACAAATCTATGAACCATCAAAGTTTCCATTCGTTAATAAATAGCAAAATATCGTTTAAAGCAAGGGATTAAATAAACCAGTAACAGAGACTCATTATTATTACTACTATTTATGAAGATGGCCTTTCCTATGAGGCACAAAGTGGTCGTACGCTAATAACGGCTAACCTCATAGTCAAGCTGGGCCAATACATTGGCAGCTCGACGCAGTAAGCGAATAAAATCCTACAGCTTGATCAAAATTTAAAAACATCGGAAAAAGAAACGGGCTTACAACCAAAACTAAGGGGAATGCCGACTCCTCACATCCCAATTCCCGGGGCTTTCAGAAGTCCTTAGCAGCCTCTTCGTTAGGGTCTTTCTGGTCCTCCGTACCACTTTCTCGGGGGTGGTCCCGCAAGAACTTCCTCGCCCTCTCTCTTAGACTTTCCCGGGGAAGACACTCGTCTGACCTCCTAAACCAGCAACGACTTCCCCAAACACATTCCGAAACAAATGCCGTTCTCGCTCAAATTTCTCTCATCAAAGCTTTGTTCACTATAAAAAAAAATAAGAAAATGAGAAAATTACTTTATAAAAACTTCAAACAAAAATTCCAGTTTGTAACGAAAGATCCAACCACAAACAATCTAAAAAAATTAATTTTAATTTAATGCCAATAGGAAAGTCTGAATTTAAGTAATTTGGGTGAATACTAATCAATTTGGAAATTGAAAAGAAAACTTCTATTTTGGTTTGGTTGGTTGGTTGGTTTGCTCATTGTATCATCATGATGATCTACAGATGCTAAGGCTAACAAAGACCCTAAGATACACTCTCCGGTTAGCCCGAGAGAAAGGAAGGAGTAGGGGGTTAAGAGAAGAGAATAAGGAGTTAAGTAAGGAGCAATACCTATCACTCGCGGGTTAACATTCATTCAGAAAAAGAGACACTTCATCATCATTTGGAAAGGGACGTGAATGAGGGGGAAACTATTTTAATTGGGGATTCTTTAGTGCGCCACATGGACAAAGAATTTGTTAAACGGAATCCAACCAAGAGGAGGAGGGTCTGTCTCCCAGGGGCCAGGGTTGACAGAGTTAGAGACGAAGTGGATAGGGTTGACGTTGCTTCCCGTCACTCAATGTTGGTGACGATGGTAGGAGGCAACGACTCGTATAGGCCAGATACGAGAGTGCCTGACCTTTTGGAGAGATATAGGGGGTTAATTAGGTCCCTGAAGGCGAGGTCAGATAGGTCTTTAGTTCTAGGTGTTACCCCTAGGTACGGGTTGGGTCTTAGAATTACATCCAAAACAATATTTTTGAATAATAAATTAGAAGAGATTTGTGCTGAGGAAAGTGTACCCTTCGTACAGCTGTGGTCCGAATTCAATGATCCTAGCCTTTTTATAAAAGATGGGGTGCATTTTAATGAAATAGGTAATGCTAGGTCGAAGCCTTCTTTAAACGTTGTGGGTCCGGGAAACGCGGGCCCGACGTGATAAATAGTTTAAAACGCGGGCCCGTGGTAAAAAATAACTAACGTTTTTTATTGCAACGCGCGTAGTATTAGAAATAAATTAAATGAATTTAAGGCGATAATTTATTCCGTTAACTATGATATAGTTGTTATCACTGAAACTTGGTTAAATACCGTGACTCGGGACTTGTTGGGGGAACTTGAGATACCGGGTTTTAAACTCTTTACTAATGATAGGTTACATAGATTTGGAGGCGGCATTTTGCTGTACATTCGTAATTCCCTTAGGGCTATCGAGGTTAAGTTAGATTTTCCGGCAGCAATTAATGCGATCTGTGTTGAAGTTAGGGCGCGTAGTATTAGTTTTATTTTTGTTGTTGTTTATAGACATCCCGTTCAACCCCTCGATATAGATACTAGATTTTACTCACTTCTTGGTAATTTTATTGACAATCGGAATAGTATAATTGTCGGAGACTTTAACTGCCCTAATGTTAATTACGAGAATTTTACGGGTAATGAAGAGGGTTTGAGATTGGTTGAGTTTATGGACGATAACTTTTTACGACAGATAGTTACCGAACCAACGCGCGGTGATAATATTTTAGATTTCGTGATGACGAACGGCGAGAATATAGTCGAAGGTTTAGAAGTAGGCGAGAGTTTAGGATGTAGCGATCATCAAATTCTTAGGTTTAAGTTATTGATAGAAAACACTCAGGATAGTAACGAAATAGAAGTCCCTGATTTTCGTAGGGCTAATTTTGATAGTTTCGCGGATAGGATGAGAGTAGTGGACTGGGATAACTTATTTATGGGTAATGACACAAATTTGCATTGGGTGGCGTTTAAAGAAAGTTTTAGGAATATTGAAAGGGAGTTTATTCCTCGTAGGCCCAAGCGCGCTAGTAATCGTGGTAGACCGAAGTGGTGGAGTAGGGAAATAGGAGTTTATAAACGAGCGTAATAGAGCGTATAGACTTAGTAAGCGTAATGACCAGGTAGCTAACTTTAATAGATATATCGAGCTTAGACGTCAGGTTAAAAGATCAGTTAGGAATGCCAAGCGTAATTTAGAGATACTTATAGCTGCGGATAGTAAACATAATCCCAAAAAGTTTTTTGAATACGTTAATAATCGTAAGCCGGTAAAAAATAACACAGGCCCTCTAGTGGATGTTAATGGCGCTTTGGCTTCTGACGCTCAGGCGATTGCGGGTATTTTCAATAACTTTTTTGCGAGTTTTTACCGTAGAAGACGTAAATAATGTCCCCGACGTGGATATCGTTCCATTTAGTAGCGAGACTATTTTGGAAGAAATAACTGTTTACGAGGCTGAGATTGCTCATTATATCGATAGGCTAAAAGTTAGCAAGGCTCCAGGCCCTGACGCTTTTTATCCCAGACATTTGAAAGATTTTAAAGAAGTTATCGTAGGCCCCTTAACGAAGATCTTTAATCAGTCACTCGAAACGGGGATTATTCCTGAAGACTAAATTAGCTAACGTCACGCCTATTTTTAAAAAAGGCGACCGCGCGGTAGCTAGCAATTATAGGCCCATTAGCTTAACGTCAATTGTAGGTAAACTTTTGGAATCCGTAGTTAGGGATCGTATTATCGATCACTTAGAAAGTAGAGATTTGATTAATAGTAGTCAGCATGGGTTTCGACGCCAGAGGTCTTGTTTAACTAATTTGTTAGAATTTTATAACGAAATAGCGCGCGAATACGATAGGCATAGAGCAGCTGACGTTATTTATTTAGATTTTAAAAAGGCGTTCGATACAGTTCCGCACAGGAGACTAATTAGGAAGGTTAAAGCGAACGGTATACGCGGTCAGGTAGCTAACTGGTTAGAAGAATGGCTTCGTGCTAGGAGACAGAGGGTCGTAGTTAATGGTAGTGAATCAGGGTGGTTAGATGTAGGTAGCGGTGTCCCACAGGGTTCAGTGTTAGGCCCATTGCTATTCGTAATTTACATTAACGACATATATAAGTAGGATTGACTAGTAACGTGTCAAAATTCGCGGACGATACTAAAATAGGCGGTAAGGTTGTTAACGAGGACGATAGAAATAGGACTCAAGACGATGTAAATAGGATTATGGAGTGGACAGATAAGTGGCAGATGCAATTTAACAGACAAATGTAAAGTTTTGCATATAGGTTCTCGCAATAATAATTACGCGTATACGATGGATGATAGGGAGTTAGCGAGCGTTGACGAGGAAGTAGATTTAGGCGTACGCGTATCTAAGGATTTAAAGGTTAGGAACCAGTGCCTGGAGTCTTGCTCAAAAGCTAATAGGATGTTAGGTTTCATAGCGCGTAATTTCGAATTTAAATCGAAGGATATTATATTGCCCCTTTACAAGTCCCTGGTCAGGCCTCATTTAGAATATGCAGTTCAGTTTTGGTGCCCGTACTTGCGTGAGGATATTGATAGGTTAGAAAGGGTTCAGCTTCGTGCCATGAAATTTATTCCGTCATTGCGCAATAAGCCTTATGAAGATAGGATTAATGAGTGAGACCTGTATTCACTCGAAACTAGGACATCAAGGGGGGAGCTTATTGAAGTTTTCAAAATCGTTAATAACATCGATAACGTAAAATTTGACAAATTGTTCACTTTTGATAATAGTAATACTCGCAATAACGGATTTAAGTTGCGTGGCAGGCGTTTTATTACTAATATCGCTAAAAACTTCTTTACGTTTAAAGTAATTGATAAATGGAATAATCTTCCCGCGTCAGTCGTTCATTCTACCAGCGTTAATATGTTTAAGAACCGTCTTGACAGACATTTTAAAGGTATTAACGTTGTTTAATTTAAAAAACAAAGTTACCAACAACAATAAATCCAAACGGATTCGATTCAACACTTACCTTGATTGAGAATATGCACCCATTGCATTTCCGCCGCTGAGCAAATAACGAATCTGTGGACTATGCAAAGGTATAAACATCGCTGAAGAGAAATTCAAAAGCCGAGAAATATTCAAAACTATCAGAGATATTCCGCACTGTTCTTAAGATCATGAATGATCATATGTTCCTATATTTTTATCATCATTTAACGTGAAGAGCAAGTTCACGACTTCAAATCCTACGTATAAAATTTAA
This sequence comes from Bathynomus jamesi, assembly GCA_023014485.1. Taxonomy (NCBI): domain Eukaryota; kingdom Metazoa; phylum Arthropoda; class Malacostraca; order Isopoda; family Cirolanidae; genus Bathynomus; species Bathynomus jamesi. The sequence goes on along the minus strand of JAJOZX010000052.1, from coordinate 1,055,875 downwards.
TATTCATAATTGTTTACTGCAAATGTTAGGCAATAAGCTCCAACTGTTTGAAATCCGAACTAGACCTTTCTGAATACGATCTAACTTAAAAATAGTCACACTAACAAAACCCAATTGAAGAGAGCAGAAGGATTTTATTGAAGTCTAATCATTAATCATAGTACAAAAATAGAATAATTCGGAAGGAAGAGTATCCCATTTCCTTGCCAGGGTCCACACGTTAAGACTGCCGCTTCTTTATCATCATTACCCAAGACCATAAAACTAAATATAAAGCAAGCTAAAGACTATAAAGCTTACCTCATTAAATGCATCGTCTTGGATATGAATTAAACAGCAAACGGCCCTGAGGGTTAAAATAAACTTTATAAAAACCGTTCCATTATTAACATTGATCAATGAATAAGAAAATCAGAATTTTGATTTAACATTTTGCTGTAAGCAATCTTAAGGTGTCCCAAGATAATTTCATCCTTTGGTATCAATTTAAGAATAATAAACTTTCTGAACCATTTCGGAACTTACCTTTTGCAAAAGTGGCAGTGCTTTCAACATGGAAGCAATTTCAGTCTAAACAAATACGGAAGAAAATGCATTTTCTTTTTTTTTTTTAAACCAAACCATCTTTGTTAAGACTTAAAATTAAAAGCCTTCACAATTTAATCGGGTCGAGACAGGAAATGTTTTAAGGTGAATCAACACTTGCGCAACAAACCAACTTTGCGCTCGATTAAAATAACCTTCAACCACAAGTTTTTTTAAATCTTTAAAAGAGCACAGAAAATATTCTTGGGAAGCTTCGAAAACAAAGTCCAAAATATCCCTGAAACAAGAAATAAAAGTAATTAAAATTCCAATTAAATCAGTCCCTCAGCCATTTAAAGAACTATTTCAGCAAAAATAATTTATCCTCAATGAGAATCGGACATATGCTTGTCAAAATAATCATCATTCAGAGCTACGAACTATCAATACCGTATGAACAATGTTCATCAACTTACCAAATACAGGGGGAATTTCAAATTTCATTGGATGGTCAAAATCTATTCTGAAAGAAGGAAAAGGAGAGGGGGGTGAATAATCAAGACCGTTCGTCTCACAAAAAGCTTCGATGCAATGAATTTCAGACGCACATAAGCCATCACAATATTCAGGTGGAAACCGCAAATGTTTTTCTTTGTAATAATCATCATTAGAGATCTCAAACAATATAACGAAGTGTAAAACAAAGTTACCTGAAAAGTTGAACTACTGGCATATCTGGAAACACCAAGAATGAATCTGCAGGAAAATTAAAAATTAGATTTGATGCAGTTACAGCAGTGCTTTCGAGAGCGACTAAATGTAACTCAAGTACTATCGTAAGTAGCAAGCAAAGTGCATCATTCAGTTTCAATTTTTAAAAATTATACCAAAATATTAACCAACCTGGCAATTCTCAGCAACACGCAGTCCATAAACCAGTCAGTGGTGGTATCTGCAAGTTTTTTTTTTTTTTTTTTTTTTTTTTTCAATAAGTCCAAAACTTAAATTTCTATGTAATTCATTTTAAGTCAGTCCTGTTGAGCTTAATAGAAAGTATCATCATGTTCAATCCGCATAAATCTCATCACAATTATCATCAAATGCTCGAGTGAAAAGCTTCGAATTCCTACCTTTCTTTCGACCGGTTTCCTCACCAAATCTTATTCAGGGTCAAAGTTACAAAGTGGGGACTATCTTATTTCCATCCAATTCAAGACTCTCGAATCATCCTACCACTATTCCTGAAATTAACCAATGACAATAGTAAAAAAATTCACAAATTTACTACATTTGATTAAAATTTAAAGCTCAGAAAAATGGTATTTGTTGGTAATCACGCAATCATAGTAGCAAGCACCAAGATGATATCAGCGCAAATTTAAGGATTAAAAAAAGGTTAAAAACTTTTAAATTCGACTAATATCCTTAATGTTACAGTAAACCGAAATTTGAATCTTTCAAAAGATACTAACCTTCAGCTTGTGTACTTTTAGGGGAACTGTTCATTCATATTCACTGCAGAACCATGGTGCAAGAGCCTAAATCTATGAAAATCAACAATTAGTGATGAAAACCTAACAAAAGAAAATGTGTTTTCCCCCCCACTTTTAAGTTTCAGAATCCTTTTGACACACTCACAGAATTTCAAGATTCAAATTATCATCATTACAAATATTTGATATATTTTAAACTATTACAATTAAATACCTCCAATCTGAAATCACGCCATATAGCAGCATCTGAAAATGAGTGAAAAAATTTAGGAAACGGCACACTACAGCCTACGGAAGAGATTAATAGGAATCTAAACTCAGTCAAATGCCTCGTTTGTCACCAGAAAAAGCACGCGGGTTGTGTGCTCTGACTCGTCATCGATCATCATAGTAAATCCTAAAGTAAATTACTTTCTTACACATTTACTTAATATAAGCACTAATCACTCTGAAAAGGGTTTTCAGCTATTAAATCTGCATTTCAAAATATTTGAAATAAATCTATACTAATAATTGTGACGGTCGAACCGCGAACTTCCGGTCCCTTATCACCGGCCAGATTTGGAATATCACGACTTAACCTAACCGTGTATATATATATATATATATATATATATATATATTTTACAGGGTGTCCCAGAATTAACTATTTCAATGAAATCGGACAAATTTTTAAACACACTTTTATTTATGTTTAATGTGTTAAAAATGTATAAATTTCTACATTTTTTCAATTTTATTTTCATAATTTTTTCATTATCTGGTCCAATGAAAGACCGTCTGAAGTCATAGAATGGCAGACACACACTCCAAAAGTTAACGTGTGGCTTGGAATGACCAAATCCAAAATTTATGGCCCATTCTTCTTTGCGGCAGCAACTGTAACAGGTACCGTCTACCTTGATATGCTTCAGCAGTTTCTCGAACCAGTTTCTTGATGATGGCATTCTTGATAATGTTGTTTCAACAAGATGGAGCACCATAAATTTTGGATTTGGTCATTCCAAGCCACACGTTAACTTTTGGAGTGTGTGTCTGCCATTCTATGACTTCAGACGGTCTTTCATTGGACTAGATAATGAAAAAATTATGAAAATAAAATTATGAAAAAAATTTAGAAATTTATACATTTTTAACACATATTAAACATGATAAACATAAATAAAAGTGTTTTTAAAAAATGTCCGATTTCATTGAAATAGATAGTTAATTCTGGGACACCCTGTATATAACCTATGATTAGCTTCGCCCGAATTTTTCATTCTGACGAAGATAAAGCTTTTCACTCCACCTTACACCTACAATTTAACGTGGAATCCGAACCACGCGCCTACAGCAGCTCAGCGTCTTAACCCCTAGGCTACCCATTTATCTACCAACCACTGTTTGGAAGGATGAACATCTCGGTTTTGCTGCGTGCCGGGTCTCAAAACCGGGGCCGATGAATTCGTAGTCAGCGACGCTAACTACACCACCACCGATGCGCATTTTATATTTAATAATGATTGGGGTTCTTTAACCTCCTTCGCAACATCTAAGATCATGACAAGGGACCTACAGCTTTACGTGGGATCCGAACCACGGGTCGGTACATCATCTCAACACGGAGGATGGTCTCCCATCCAACTACTACCCAGACCCAATGTCCCGGGTTCGATTCCCAGGTGGTACTTCATTTTTTCATTTGTTGTTTTCTCTTTCTCGTCTTGCGCGGAATATCTCCTATACAAGCGTCGTTCTTTACGTTATTTATACTGCGTGTTCTTTGCAGTTGAATGTATAAATATATATATATAAATTATATATATATATATATATATATATATATATATATGCGATCAATTTCAATTAAACATGTAAAATGAATGAATGATGCAAACCCAAAAGAAAAAAAATGATTCCAAGGCCTTTCGTGTATTCTGAAGTACACCTCGTCATGGGTGACGAGGTTCAACTTCCACCTGGGCAACGCCGGGTCGATCCGCTAGTTATAGAATATAACCCCCAAATTCCCTACAAGAATTTCCTTTTCATAAACTGCACACACTTATTTACAGTAATAAGAATAAATACAAGATAAATTGCAGTTCAAATTATTTATTAATTTTAACTTAATTACGGGCCAATGTAGACTAATTCCAGTATATAGATTATTTGACTAAGCATCCAGTATGAATAAAAGTCAGTGGGTAAAATATATTCTATGTCGAATTAATTGTGCGCTCTTGGTACTTCGTACTGTAATGTTAGCAGAACTTAACCCTAGCATTTAAAAATTTACTTCATACTCACTCCTGATCTCATTTTCTTCAGCCAATTTTTTGATCCCATAGAAACTACAATAAAAGTTTACAATTAAAAACTCAAAACGACTAAAGAAAATTTTAATTTAAATATTTACATTCAGAAAGACCAATCAACAATCACCACCAGTTGGTAAGATAGGGACGAAAGACACTTATAGAGGTTTCATCATTATAACAAGTACTTTTTAATACAAAGAATCTATTTCATACCTTAAAAATCAACAATGGCCTCGAAAATCCAAAGTGATCTAGAAAATAAAATGCGAATATAAATTTGCGTTTACCAAACTGCTTCCAAAAACTTTACTTACATAACACTGGTCAACAAAGATTTTTCATCAGAGTAAAATTTGTGGTGGCTGGATAGCATTTTTCACGCTGATTCCAAAACTGCATTCAGCTTTTTTCTAGCACGTATAGTTTTCAAGATGAAGGCATATATATAACCACAGATTTAACCATTTTAAATAGGCAAAATACTAATATTTCAACATTTGATTGTGTTTATTTAATTTATTCATCTTATTTATTTCAATTATCTTAATTATATATCTTATGTACTTCAGGTGTGAGCTTTTACGTCTAGCAGCATTGTGATTCACTTTTGAAGGTAGACATTTAGAGCCTAAAAAGTTAACCCAAGGACAGTTGAATGATCTTGTTAGACTTATCGCTGTCTAAAGAGAAATCAGAGCTTCTCGCCTCAAGACTAAAGGAGAACAATTTACTTGAGAACAATGTTCGTATTAGTTACTACCGAAAGCGGAATTTGAATTAACAGCATTCTTTTCAGTAGCCGGTCCTCTCTGTTATTGCCATGACATCAATGGACTATTTACAGCCATATCTCAGACGTATGTGGCATCTGAGTGGCGCCTCTTTAATGATTCGTCGCAGAGAAGCCTGAAAGCAGTTCTTTTACATAATGGTAATATAATGCCATCCATCCCCATTGCCCATTCCGTCCATCTAAGAGACATATGACGATATGGATATACTACTTAAGGCAATCAAATACGACAGTCAATGGAATGTTTGTGGAGATCTAAAAGTTATAGGAATGCTTATGGGTATGCAGTCAGGATTCACAAAATTTTGTTGTTTCCTTTGCCTGTGGGACAGTCGCGCCACTATAGAACATTACACCAAAAGTGACTGGCCACTTAGGTATACATATGTCCCAGGGATAAGCAATGTCCAGTCTGTCCCTTTAGTGGATCCCCAAAAGATCTATCTGCCACCTTTTCACATTAAACTTGGTTTAATGAAGAATTTTGTTAAAGCAATGGGTAAAGTCAATTCTGAAGGGTTCCAATACCTTTCAAGGAAATTTCCGAAGGTTACTGCAGCAAAATTGAAGGAAGGAATTTTTGTTGGGCCACAAATAAGGGGAGGTTTTGAATGACACTGAATTTGAAAGTCCCCTAAGTCCGCTGGAATTGAAGGCTTGGCTGGCGTTCAAATGGATATGTGAAAACTTTCTTGGAAGCAACAAGTCACCTGCGTATAAGGATGGAGTCAAGAACCTCCTTCATGCCTTCAAAGAAATGGTGTCGAATGTCGTTAAAAATTCACTTCCTGCATTCCCACTTAGATTTCTTTCCTGAAAACCTTGGTGCAGTGAGTGACGAGCAAGGAGCGCGCTTCCATCAAGATATTCAGATGATGGAGAAGCGCTACCAAGGATATTGGAATGAAAGCATGATGGCGGACCATTGTTGGATGCTGTATCGTGACAATCCAGGCCAAATTTACAAAAGGAAATCACACACTCAGCGCTCTTAATAAAATAATGTATATATTCTTTATTTATAAGTACATTGAATAAGGTATATGATGTATTTGTTGTTTAGCATGCCTAAGTGTGATCTATACATCCATAAATTTTCTTATAGCAATATCAAAAACTTAAAAATATCAAAACCAGTGTATCTATATAACTATACGTGCTAGAAAAACAATAAAACCAGATTCGGGATCAGCGCGAAAAATGCATTAAGAAAAGTGTGATCATGTTTGTGATGAGAAAAAGGTGTTTCATTTTGTTGGCCAGTGTAATCAGACTGCCTCTTGGCAATTAAAATCATTGCCCTGCTCCGCCTCAGTGGGTTCTGCTATTGCTAGCTCTGAGACAATGTGAGCAAAAACTATTACGCATTGCTTGACATCACGAGAGGAAGGAAACGCTATACTCTCTCTGATCAAGAATACTTTTAAATTTAGTTCCATATGATATTCTTCATTAGGTCACTGTATATGGCCCAGGTTTTCCAGTTTTAAAGCTAAAATTAACATTGAAATATTTATACGAAGCAGTAGTGCAGACTACTCCTAGTCTATGTTCTATTAACTAAATTTAGTCAACAGTAGTTTGGAAGCATGAAAAGCTAGAAATTAATGCATTGCCAAAAATAATTAAAAAAAATATTTCCTAAACGAGTTGGTGCGAGAAGGAAAACATACATACAAACTAATGCACATATTCATGGCTAAATTATTATTATTAAAGGACTTTTAAGGAATCAGATGGCCGTTCTATTTGTCTACAACAGGGGTCCCCAAAGTGGTCGATAAGACATTTTCGGGGGTCGATTAGAAATTGTTGATACAGAAGCATATCAGCATCACATCATTGCACGCCTTATTAAATATTGTTGGTCAAATCGGCATAATGTTTAAACCGAAAGCAAAAGACGTATAATCTACAAATTGGCAACCCTGTGTCCACCCCGCTGACAGTTGTGATTGCGCCAATCAGAAAGCATTGTGAGCGTGACGTATTTTTCCGTGGATCTCGAAGCTAAATCACTGTTCAAAAATACGACCCTCAGTAACTTCTGGAGTAATGTAAATATTGTCAATAAGTATCCCAAACTTTGTGCAGCGGTTAACCCCTTTTTACTTGCATTCCAAAGTTCCTATATGGTTGAGGCTGGTTTTAGCCATGTAAATTCAGTCCTAACAAAGCAGAGGAACAAACTGAACATAGAAGAGAGTGGTGAGTTAAGACAAACTCACTAATTTACAACCAAATATTAGTGCTCTTCTCAAAGATCATCAACCACATCCCTCCCATTAAAGATGTCAGACAATCAATAAAAAAGGTAAAGTAGGTTTATTAAACTTTATTATAATATTTTACTATTATTGTATATATTTTTATTTAGTTATTCTACCTACACTCGTCTGACCCCCTAAACACATTCTGGAGCAAATGCCGTTCTCTCGCTCAAATTTCTCTCATCAAAGCTTTGTTCACCATAAAAGAAATAAGGAAAGGAGGAAATTACCTTGTAAAAACTACAAATGAAAATTCCAGTTTGTAACGAAAGATCCAACCACAAACAATCTAAAAAAATTAATTTTAATTTAATGCCAATAGGAAAGTTTGAATTTAAGTAATTTGGGTGAATACTAATACAATTTGGAAATTGAAAAGAAAAACTTCTATTTCGGTTTGGTTGGTTGGTTTGCTCATTGTATCATGATGATGATGATGATAATTAATGATTAATGATTAATAATTAATAATAATAAGTGCCAAATTTTTTAATGTTACTGATGTACGAAACTCCAAACTATTATGTAGTTGAGATATATTAAAAAAAAGCATTTTTATCTAGCCAAGCAATATTGAAACACTAGAGACCTGCCCAGAAATGCATTGGCTTTAAAATGAATAAATTTATAAGTACCAATCGGGAATAACTTTCCAACAATTTACCCTACTTTGACAAACAAGCTATAATATTTACCAGTAAAAATGGTTCAAAGCGCGAATATGGAAGTTCTGCAACAGAAAAACCGTAATTAAACATTCGTTCGCACAGGGTACAAACTCTCGTCTTATATTTACTTCAGATGGTAGTGCATGAAAGTTTAAATCAGGTCTCATACAAGTGGCGTGAAAATATCATCATTGCAATTATTGATTGATACGCGACAATAAATCTAAACCGATTCGATTCAACACTTACCTTAATTGAGGATGTGTACCCACTGCATTTCCGCCACTGAGCAAATAACGAATCTGTGGACTATGCAAAGGTATAAACATCGCTGAAGAGAAATTCAAAAGCTGAGAAATATTCAAAACTATCAGAGAGATTCTCCACTGTTCTTAAGATCATGAATGATCATATGTTCCTATATTTTCATCATCATTTAACGTGAAGAGCAAGTTCACGACTTCAAATCCTACGTATAAAATTTAATATTCATAATTCTTTACTGCAAATGTTAGGGAATGAGCACCAACTGTTTGAAATCCGAACTAGACCTTACCTCATTAAATGCATCGTCTTGGATATGAATTAAACAGCAAATGGCCCTGCGGGTTAAAATAAACTTTATAAAAACAGTTCCCATCATTAACATACATCAATGAATAAGGAAATCAGAATTTTGATTTAACATTTTGCTGTAAGCAATCTTAAGGTGTCCCAAGATAATTTCATCCTTTGGTATCAATTTAATAATAATAAACTTTCTGAACCATTTCGGAACTTACCTTTTGCAAAAGTGGCAGTGCTTTCAACATGGAAGCAATTTCAGTCTAAACAAATATGTAAGATTTTTTTTTTTTTAAACCAAACCATCTCTGTTAAGACTTAAAATTAAAAGCCTTCACAATCTAAACGGGTCGAGAAAGGAAGTGCTTTAAGGTGAATCATCACTTGCGCAACAAACCAACTTTGCGCTCGATTAAAATAACCTTCAACCACAAGTTTTTTTAAATCTTTAAAAGAGCACAGAAAATATTCTTGGGAAGCTTCGAAAACAAAGTCCAAAATATTCCTGAAACAAGAAATAAAAGTAATTAAAATTCCAATTAAATCAGTCCCTCAGCCATTTAAAAAACTATTTTAGCCAAAAATAATTTATCCTCAATGAGAATCGGACATATGCTTGTCAAAATAATCATCATTCAGAGCTACGAACTATCAATACCGTATGAACAATGTTCATCAACTTACCAAATACAGGGGGAATTTCAAATTTCATTGGATGGTCAAAATCTATTCTGAAAGAAGGAAAAGGAGAGGGGGGTGAATAATCAAGACCGTTCGTCTCACAAAAAGCTTCGATGGAATGAATTTCAGACGCACATAAGCCATCACAATATTCAGGTGGAAACCGCAAATGTTTTTCTTTGTAATAATCATCATTAGAGATCTCAAACAATATAACGAAGTGTAAAACAAAGTTACCTGAAAAGTTGAACTACTGGCATATCTGGAAACACCAAGAATGAATCTGCAGGAAAATTAAAAATTAGATTTGATGCAGTTACAGCAGTGCTTTCGAGAGCGACTAAATGTAACTCAAGTACTATCGTAAGTAGCAAGCAAAGTGCATCATTCAGGTTCAATTTTTAAAAATTACACCAAAATATTAACCAACCTGGCAATTCTCAGCAACACGCAGTCCATAAACCGGTCGGTGGTGGTATCTGCAAGTTTTTTTGTTTTTTTTTTGTTTTTTTTAATAAGTCCAAAACTTAAATTTCTATGTAATTAATTTTAAGTCAGTCCTGTTGAGCTTAATAGAAAGTATCATCATGTTCAATCCGCATAAATCTCATCACAATTATCATCAAATGCTCGAGTGAAAAGCTTCGAATTCCTACCTTTCTTTTGACGGAAGTTTCCTCACCAAATTTTATTCAGGGTCAAGGTTAAAAAGCGGGGCCTATCTTATTTCCATCCAATTCAAGACTCGAATCATCCTACCACTATTCCTGAAATTAACCAATGACAATAGTAAAAAAATTCACAAATTTACTACATTTGATTAAAATTTAAAGCTCAGAAAAATGGTATTTGTTGGTAATCACGCAATCATAGTAGCAAGCACCAAGATATCATCAGCGCAAATTTAAGGATTAAAAAAGGTTAAAAACTTTTAATTCGACTAATATCCTTAATGTTACAGTAAACCGAAATTTGAATCTTTCAAAACATACTAACCTTCAGCTTGCGTACTTTTAGAGGAACTGTTCATTCATATTCACTGCAGAACCATGGTGCAAGAGCCTAAATCTATGAAAAACAATTAGTGATGAAAACCTAACAAAAGAAAATGTGTTTTTCCCCCCCTTTAAGTTTCAGTATCCTTTTGACATACTCTCACAGAATTTCAAGATGCAAATTATCATCACAAATGTCCGATATATTTTAAACTATTACAATTAAATACCTCCAATATGAAGTCACGCCATATAGCAGCATCTGAAAATGAGAAGGAAAAAACTTAGGAAATGCCACACTACAGCCTACGGAAGAGATTAATAGCAATCGAAACTCAGTCAAATGCCTCGTTTGTCACCAGAAAAAGCACGCGGGTTGTGTGCTCTGACTCGTCATCGATCATCATAGTAAATCCTAAAGTAAATTACTTTCTTACACATTTACTTAATATAAGCACTAATCACTCTGAAAAAGGTTTTCAGCTATTAAATCTGATTTCAAAATATTTGAAATAAATCTATACTAATAATTGTGACGGTCGAACCTCGAACTTCCGGTCTCTTATGACCGGGCCAAACCACTGCCAGATTTTGAATATCACGACTTAACGTAACGGCGCGCGCGCGCTATATATATTATATATAATATATATATATATTATTAATATATATATATATAACCTATGATTAGCTTCCGCTCGAATTTTTCATTCTGACGAAGATAAAGCTTTTTTCGCTCCACCTTATACCTACAATTAACGTGGAATCCGACCAGCCAACAGCAGCTCAGCGTCTTAACCCTAGGCTACTCATTTATCTACCAACCACTGTATGGAAGGATGAACAGCTGGTTTTTGCTACGTGTCGGGTCTCGAAACCGGGCCGATGGATTCGTAGTCAGTGACGCTAACCACACCACCACCGATGCGCATATTTATATAATAATGATTGGGGTTGCTTACCTCCTTCGCAACATCTATCATGACAAGGGACCTACAGCTTTACGTGGGATCCGAACGACAGGTCGCTACATCATTCAACACGGAGGATGGTCTCCCATCCAACTACTACCCAGACCCAATGTCGCTTAACTTCCTGATCAACGGGAAGCGGTGTTACGAATGGCTACGACTAGCCCATATATTATATATATATATATACAGGGGGGCGGAAAGTAGCTCCCTATTTTGGATTGGTAAAAAAATACGTATATTATCCATTTATTTCAGAAGAAATAATATGAAAAGGTAGGCATACATGGTAGGTTTTCTATAAAAAATTCAATGTGGGCTCCAACTCTTTCCACCAGCTTCTGGAGCAGCCCAGGAATGGCGTCCACTGACTTTAGCAGGAACTCCGGCGGGATGGAGGACATGACTTCCCGAATTCGGTCCTCCAGTTCTTCCAATGTCCTCGGTTTGGTGCGGTAGACTTCTTCCTTTACCCCACCCTAAAGAAAGAAGTCGCACGGTACCGCTGAAAAACGGCAGAATCGGTTCTGTGTAACGGTGTGGTGTGGTATGACCTCAGATCAGGTTGTGGGCCCGTTCCTTCTGCGCAACACCATGAATGCTGAGCGGTACCTTGCTATGTTGCGAAACGAGGTCTGGCCGGTTGTCAGCACATGGGAGAACTCGACGATCTGATATTATGCAAGATGGCGCCCCTCCGCACTTGTTGTCCGTGAGTGGCTGGATGCCCACTTCCCTGGGCGTTGGATGGGTCGTCGTGGTCCACATCAATGGCCAGCCAGGAGCCCCGACTTGACACCGTGCGACTTCTTTCTTTGGGGGTGGGTAAAGGAAGAAGTCTACCGCACCAAACCGAGGACATTGGAAGAACTGGAGGACCGAATTCGGGAAGTCATGTCCTCCATCCCGCCGGAGTTCCTGCTAAAGTCAGTGGACGCCATTCCTGGGCGGCTCCAGAAGCTGGTGGAAAGAGTTGGAGCCCACATTGAATTTTAGAGAAAACCTACCATGTATGCCTACCTTTTCATATTATTTCTTCTGAAATAAATGGATAATATACGTATTTTTTTACCAATCCAAAATAGGGAGCTACTTTCCGCCCACCCTGTATATATATATATATATACGATGAATTTCAATTAAACACCTAAAATGAATGAATGATGCAAACCCACAAGAAAAAAATTATTCCAAGTTCTTTCCTGTATTCTGAAGTACACCTCGTCAGGGGTGACAAGGTTCAACTTCCACCTGGGCAACGCCGGGTCGATCCGCTAGTTATAGAATATAACCCCCAAATTCCCTACAAGAACTTCCTTTTCATAAACTGCACACACTTATTTACAGTAATAAGAATAAATACAAGATAAATTGCAGTTCAAATTATTTATTAATTTTAACTTAATTACGGGCCAATGGAGACTAATTCCAGTATATAAGGATTATTTGACTAAGCATCCAGTATGAATAAAAGTCAGTGGGTAAAATATATTCTATGTCGAATTAATTGTGCGCTCTTGGTACTGGGTACTGTAATGTTAGCAGAACTTAACCCTAGCATTTAAAAATTTACTTCATACTCACTCCGGATCTCATTTTCTTCAGCCAATTTTTTGATCCCATAGAAACTACAATAAAAGTTTACAATTAAAAACTCAAAACGACTGAAGAAAATTTTAATTTAAATATTTACATTCAGAAAGACCAATCAACAATCACCACCAGTTGGTAAGATAGGGACGAAAGACACTTATAGAGGTTTCATCATTATAACAAGTACTTTTTAATACAAAGAATCTATTTCATACCTTAAAAATCAACAATGGCCTCGAAAATCCAAAGTGATCTAGAAAATAAAATGCGAATATAAATTTGCGTTTACCAAACTGCTTCCGAACAAACTTTACTTACATAATCAGACTGCCTCTTGGCAATTATAATCATTGCCCTGCTCCGCCTCAGTGGGTTCTGCTATTGCTAGCTCTGAGACAATGTGAGCAAAAACTATTACGCATTGCTTGACATCACGAGAGGAAGGAAACGCTATACTATCTCTGATCAAGAATACTTTTAAATTTAGTTCCATATGATATTCTTCATTAGGTCACTGTATATGGCCCAGGTTTTCCAGTTTTAAAGCTAAAATTAACATCAAAATGTTTATACCAAGCATTAGTGCAGACTACTACTAGCCTATGTTCTATTAACTAAATTTAGTCAACTGTTTGGAAACATGAAAAGCTAGAAATTAATGCATTGCCCAAAATAATTTTAAAAAATATTTCCTAAACTAATGCACATATTCATGGCTAAATTCTACACCTGCGGTGCTTTCACTACATTAAGAGAAAAAATATTTACCTCTCACGAGATCGTTCATAGAAAATTGGGAAGACCTGAAAAATTTGAATGATTAAAAACTAGTAAAAAAAAATAATTATTAAAGGACTTTTAAGGAATCAGATGGCCGTTCTATTTGTCTACAACAAAGTATTTCAGAACAGATCTATGAACAATCATCACTTTTTTTGTTTTTTTTAGTTGATTTTTCGAAAATAACGAAATTTCACAAAGAGGGAATATTTTACCCGCAACTGTTATAGCAATGCTTACATTAAGAAGACTGACAGAATTTGAGAGCCATTACTCAACCTACGCTATAAAGATACCCTCCGCTATTTTTTATTTTTCCTTTAAAAAGGTTCCTTTCACCACGACCCAACCAATTGCTTCAAAGTCCTGAACAAAGTTAATTCATTTCAAATAGAGTTCTTTTTCAGATACTTAAAATTAAAGTTGACAGTGATGCGAGAAAATTTCAACTTACCAAAGGCAATAACTCAACACTACTTCTATTGCTGCATCGACAGTTTCAGACAGACCCTGTTTTAAAGTTAAACCATTAACATTGGGTATAATTAAGTCTTCTCCTGTATGCTTCCAAACATATGATCAGATACAGTCTAGCAAAAGAATAATCAGGAATCATCTCGATGACCCTAAAATATATATTTAGCATCATGGACATGAACATTGGAAACCAGCAAAATCCTCCTATTACATTACCTTTCAAAGAGGGGCTGCCACCTCTGCTCTTGCCTATAAACATCTTCAACTAAAAATTACTGAAAATGAAAAGAATTATTCAGTTCAAATTTGGTCAACCACAAAAAGCCGTGTAGCCAAAGACGCTTAAAAGATCAGGAAATTTTTTTTTTAAAGTTTTAAAATCAGTTAAGCGGAATATCTGCAACATTGTTTCAATTTCCATCGCAAATTAGACAAATGACGCAATAAATACTAATTTTAATACAACTGGGGACAACCAAGCATGAGAAGCGACAGCTGGTTATAATTGTCAATAAAATTTAAGCAAAGGAAATACAGGATATTCTACATAAAGTAACGTGTATGGCTATTCAACTGAGGCTATATATAATTAGTTCCAGGTTATATCAGAAAACGCAGTTTCCCCTCAATCCTTTTGCGTATGGCAATAAGGTCTAAGGGCCAGTCTACATTTTGACTAGTTCAATACCCCTGCGCGACTCATCACCTATTAAGTTATACCACTTACTAGCCATACAGTCAAACATTGAATTATATAATTCAATATAGGGTAGCAGGATCAAACCATTTCCCAGTAAATATGCCACATTAATACAAAAATTGCTTAAAATATTAAAAACTTCAGTTACAAATTACGAATGACCAAATGATAAATTAGTAATAGCATCCAGGATACCAAAACTTAAGCTTATTATAGGTCAAGTGCAAAAACCCACTAGATGCAATTAACCAGAATGAATGCATATATTGAACATAGCTCATGGACCCCAGGTTGGGAACCACTGATATAGTTTCTAGTTCCTCGGTTTATTAGCCTAGCTTCAATAATTAGAGTACTTACAGTACGATGTCAATCTGACTATTGCAAGAACATTGCAAACATTTTTAATCTCTTGACAAAAGCCTTTATGTTTGAAGGACACTGTCACAGTTGCTCCATTGTCACTTCCTTGTTTGCTCGTGCTCTAGGAATGAATCGCGGCAAAATACTGGGATGATCTGATGACATTCTATAATGGGAGAAAAATTAGTTGTCAAAATATTTAAGACTTTAATCTCAAAACTGTAAATCATTTGGCAAAAACCGAAATTATAATGCAATGCAAGAATACACATATTGCACAATACATACAAATTATAAACAGTAAGTACCTTAAAGGTTTTTTAAGTTATGTTGTACAGTAAGAAGAGTCTGGAAGTGGGAGAAAAGTACTAGCTAGTTTCAAGAACTTTGTAACTCAATTGGATTGTTGTTTAAGAACTATTCAGAGATCCAGATTAATATACAAAATTTCAACACGTATCAACACACGCAAAATTCTCATCCCCTTGAACTCCTGAAAAAGCTCCATGAGCTCGCTTAAGGATTAAATTACCCAAGGGCAATTGTAAATATTGGTAAATTTACAACTGCTATTACTATAAACGAACTATACCACCTACCACACGATAGAACAGAAATGAAGCTCTGGTGACTAAACGCCTAATATAAGACAACAAAGGCCTATGATATCCACATTCAATTTCTCATTAAACCCTTACACATTGTATTTCTGAATTTTCAAAGAAAAAAAATTATTAGATTCATGATCACAAAATTCATTTAAATACTTTATTCATAATTTGAAATAGCATACCAGTAGCAGTAAAGATATGCAAATTCATAAATTACAACATGGCCGACTCATAGCCAAGGAACAGTTTGTCAGAAACTCGTGTCTGGCATCAATTTTACATTTGGAATGCATTTAAAGGTCAAATCCCGAAATGCTATACACAGTTGACATTTTGATAAAATTTATTAAAACAGAATTTAGAGGCATGGAAGCAAGAATTGCAAATTGAATGATAAATTTACAAGTTCTATGGTATCTAAATAGTATAACCGATACATAGTATACTCGACCAATAACTAGCCAACTCAAATATATCATCACACAATGTTGTGACAATGTAAGCACATTCATGACATTACTTCGTTCAGCACTAAGCTGATTCCTCATCTGTACAAGTCTTTCAGGTTTGTTTCTCAATTTCACAGATGAAGGATTCTTAGTCGGTTCATAGCTTTTGTCTGATCGACATACGAAGCATAAGCTCCAGTTGCGAGTGTCCATGATGGCAGGCGTGCTTTTAGAGTCACTCATTTCAAATTAATCATTGTGAATATGAAACATGAAATTGAATTTCTAAAAGGTCACACAACTTAGAAACCATGTGTAATGACTCTTTCAGCTAAATTCAGCATGAGAAAGCCATTTCTGAGGTTATTTTGGGGTGTCTCACTCCGTCAGCTTGGAAACTGCAGAAAATCCCCAATTTCAACATGGCAGCCAGAGGCCATATTTCATTTCGGTGTCAAAATGACCTCCAAACCCCATAACCTCAGAAATGGATTTCTCATGCTGAATTTAGCTGAAAACGAGTCATCACACGTTTCTAAGTTAATTGGTTCAAAAGTTAGAAATATAGTCATTAGAATAATTTATGCTGATATCAATTAGGCATAAAATTAACTATGTCTATGCTTAGATACAACTTGTGTCTTTGGATAAATTCTTTCCTATTGCCCTAAGGAACTTCCATATCAAAGGGGACCTTTGCATCATGATTTGAAGTGGACACCCTATTTTGTGCACTTAACACGTACACTAAGTAGGTGGTATACCACATTTATAGTAAATATCTTAATATTTCCCCAATATTTACAACTAACCTGGAAATTTTAATATTTCCATGGCAAACTATCAACCCTGATTTCAGGGCTGGGAACCAGTATCAGTACCAAATAAAAACTACCAGAGGTTTTGGTACCAGTACCACTTTTAGTTTCAAATAGCAGTAACTTAAAAGCAGGTGGTACCAGGCATGGGACAATTACTTTACACTATTACAATTACTGTAGATGGTAAAATAACTACAATTACTTAGTAAAGTAATTAATTACAATACACTTAAAGAATTGCATTTTTTTTTCATAACTACACAATTTGATTTACAATTGTGTATTGTGCCGAGAGATTAAGGCACCACATTTACTTAAATGTACTTTTTGGATTTACAGTAATGTTAATTTAGGAAAATTTCTTTAGATTAATCATTTTGAACTATATATCATTGGAAAGCAAATTTTGTGGGCTTTTTAATATAGCTATATGGTTCAAAATGATGAATCTACACTAAGTCTTAAAGTACAAAGTAAATGAGATGTCCTAATCTTTTTGCACAGCACTGTATGTCATGCTTTTCTACCGAGGTATTTCAATTCCAATTCTCAGTTTTGGCCATATTGAATGAAAACTAGATATTAAGTCAATAATGAAAAATTATTTCACGAAAGTGACACGTGAAAAGTATTTATGATGAATAAAACCACGAAGGAAAAAGAAACACAAAGGGGTGCTCAAGCGCTTTCGTCTAATGACATCCTCAGGAACACAGTGTTCCTGAGGATGTCATTAGACGAAAGCGCTTGAGCACCCCTTTGTGTTTCTTTTTCCTTCGTGGTTTTATTCATCATTAAGTCAATAATATTTGAACAAGCAGTTCTTGCTATGTACAATTTGACATTTTTGTTTGTGATATACTCTAATGAAACCAAAGATAGCTAAAGCACCTAAAAAATACGAGTATATACTAATTGTAAGAAAAGAACTGGCATTTATTTTATCAAAATAAGGGCAAAAAACTGGCACTTTAGTTAGGAACATTAGAAATAAATGGAACATTATTTCAAAAGAAAGCTCCCTGAGACATGATTAACTAGTAGTTTAAGTACGACCCATTAACTTTAATATTCGTGTAATTTAAAGTATCTAATTGTATCAGTTACCTTTGATTCCTAATGTAATTAATTACATTTACAATTGCTTGACAATTACGTGAAAAAATTTAATTACAATTACCCCATGCCTGGCTAGTACCACATGATCTGGTGGTATTTTGTTGGTATTTTCATTTAAAACAACCCTACCCAGATTCTTTTCAAGTAACGTTCCTAAGTTCCTTGATGCTTTAGGTCCTATAAGAATTAGGTATCATTTATTACCCAATTTATAAAACCCAAAACAAAATGACCAAATCCTTAGTTTAATAGAAGCTTCTCACAAATAGTTTCTGCCCTTCCTCCAACTGAAGTCAGTGTGGAGAGGCTCTTCTCACCTATGCATTTCATACTCAGTGATTTGAGATCTTTGTCAGAAACCTTTTTTTTTTAAATCTAATGGACTTAACTGAAGCAGTTTTTTCTATTTGCCCATGCAATTTTGTATTCGAAAAAGTCTGGTTTAGATTTCAAGCAATTGGAGCCCATTGCCTAACATTTGCAATAAAGAATCAATATGAATATTAAATTTTATACATAGTATTTGACACCATTAGTCATTCTCATCAAATTTGAGTGTGTAGGTGTCTTGTGTAGTCATGCATACATTCTAAGATTGCATTTGAAGAATTTTATCCGTGTTAATATGGTGTTGCCCATGTACAGTGGCAGATGTTCATTTATGTTGGGTACTCGGCTTGCTCAAATTGGTAAATCAACATTTCTCAAACATTTGAATCTTGCGCATATTTATTGTCAGTTTCAAAGATTGAAGAGTAACAAAATACTTTAAAGAAAAATTACTGATCCACTTCCACTACAATGGAAGTGGATCAGTGCATTCTTTGCTTGAAGCATCTTAAAGCTGTTGTGAACTTGCTCTTCACATTAAATAATGAAAGTATAGGGACATATAATCATCCATGATCTTAAGAACCATATGGAATATTTCGGATAGCTTTGAAAAATTCTCGGCTTTTGAATTTCTCTTCAGCGATGTTTATACTTTTGCCTTGTCCACACATCTGTTATTTGCTCAGTGGTGGAAGTGTGATGGGTGCACATTCACAATTAAGGTGTGTTGAATCGAATCAGTTTCGATTTTTAATGTTGTGTATCAATTAATAATTGCAATGATATTTTCACACCACTTGTATGAGACCTGATTTAAACTTTCATGCATCACCATCTGAAGTGAATACAAGACGAGAGTTTGTTTGTCCCCTATGCGAACGAATGCTTAATTAACATTTTTCTGTTGCAGAACTTCCATATTCGCGCTTTGAACCATTTTTACATGTAAATATTATAGCTTGTTTGTCAGTTAAAGTAGGGTAAATTGTTAAAAAGTTATTCCCGATTGGTACTTTTAAATTCATTCATTTTAAAGCCAATATTCGATGGGCAACACAATATTAACAGCATATAAAATTTTTCGAATGCAATCTTAGAATGTCTGCATGACTACACAAGACACCTACACACTCAAATTTGATGACAATGACTAATGGTGTCAAATCCTACGTATAAAATTTAATATTCATATTGATTCTTTATTGCAAACGTTAGGCAATGGGCGCCAATTGCTTGAAATCTAAACCAGACTTTCCCGAATACAATATTCCATTATTTTTATCTTAAAAAAAAAAAAAAGTGCATGGCTTTCACAAAAACCTTGTCACAATAACAAAACCCAATTGAAGAAGGTAGAAGAACCTTCTCGAAGTCTAATCATAGTACGAGAAGAATACAATAATTCAGAAGGAAGAGTATCCCAGTTCTTTGCCAGATTCCATACATTTTGAATGACAACTACCCCCTTTTTTTTTAGCATTACCTAAAAAAGAAACTTACTTCAATAAGTGCCTCTTCTTGGATATAAATAAGACATCACGCATCACTGCGGGTTAAAATAACTTTAATGAAGATGGTTCAATCACTAACATATATCAGTGAATAAGGAAATAATCAATCTTGATTTAACATTTTGCTGTAAGCAATCTTAAGGTGTCCTAAGATACTGTCATCCTTTGGTATCAATTTAAGAATGATTTTCCTCAAATTATAAACTTCTGAACCATTTCAAAACTTGCTTTTAGCAAAAGCAGCACTGCTCTTTCAACATGAAACGAATTCCAGTCAAAACAAATATGGAAGAAAATGGTCAATTTTATCTTATTTTTTTAACCCTTTCATGCCGTATGGGGGCAAATGAGCATCAAATTTTATGAGATTTTAGTCATTCTGGAAATATAACAAGTGGTTTTTTGTGGCATGAAAAGTAAACGAAAATCATGTATGAAAGGGTTAAGAACCAAACCATATTTGTTAATAAGACATAAAAGCCATCACAATCTAATCATGTTGAGGCCAGAAATGTTTTAAGGTGAATCATTATTTATGCAACAAACAAACTTTGCGTTCGATTAAAATGTAAAATAGCCTTAAAACACTTAAATTTTTAATCTAAAAAATAAAAGAGCAAGAAAATATTCTTGGGAAGCTTCAAAAAATGAAGTTCATAATATTCATACCACTTGAAAAGCACAATCCATCATACTTCTCTCACTATGTATGTCACTCGTTCTATATCAGGTATACAAATGTTAAAGTATTCGTTACATTCGGCTTTCTCGCGTTGCACAACTCTTTTAGCCTAAACCCCTCATCATTCACTTATGGTACACAATGCTTCCTAACACCTCATGCTCTATACTTATACCATCTTTACCCATTCATATCTTCCATTACACTATCAAGCTCTCTCCATAAGCTTGCTTTCTCATATCCTCACGCATATAATTCTGACGTGCATGAAGTCTCTCATAGCTTCGTACCATATATCATTCATCAACAGGCTCATAGTCGCCCTCACACTCCATCTCCTTTCGTCTTAGTTTCACAATTCCATGACATCAAACCTTCCACCTTCGGGCACTCGCAACACTTTTCTTTTACTAAATTTATTCACCTACCATTCCACACACCCAATGCAAATATCAATTTTTAACAAATTCTGCTCGATTAGACAACGGACGATAGATATTAGAATAACCAACATAATGTGAAATAGTTTTACAAATGTTGCAAAATGTACGCAGCGACAGGTTCGCACATGTATTATCACGATACAGAATGACTTAGGCTAGTGAAGGATTAGGCTAATGAATATTTTCTCTGGTGTTTTTCAGAGTTACAACGCCAGCCGTACGATATTACAGTAATTGAATAAACATGGAGCCCATGAAAGAGCATATTCAACATGTGATGCTGTACAATTTCCATAAAGGATCTAACACAAGTTCCATAAAGGATCTAACGACTAGTGAATCTGCAAAAAACATTCAGTGTGTTTATGGAAATAATGATGTGAGCAAATGGATATGTAGGAGATAGTTTGAGAAGTTCAGAAATGAAAACTTCAGTCTGAAAGATTATCAACGAACAGGATGGCCAAATGAGTTGCTGAAAGCAACAGTGCAATCTTCATCGAATTGATATTTGCACATCACTGTATTCTTGGCAACTGCAGGCACCATTTTTTAATCGGATCGTCACTGGGGATAAAAAATGGGTCCTCTACAACAATATTAAGCGTCAACATCAGTGGCATAGCCGTGAAACAGCCTGAACCTCAGGTAAGGAATGGACCCCATCCAAAGAAAATTTTGCTGCGCGTTTGGTGGGATATGCAAGGAATTATTCATTTTGAGCTTCTGCCAGATAAAACAAACAATCACAGCTGAAGTCTACTGCCAACAACTCAAACGAATGAAGATGGAGATG
The DNA here is from genome assembly GCA_023014485.1 of Bathynomus jamesi. Lineage (NCBI taxonomy): Eukaryota > Metazoa > Arthropoda > Malacostraca > Isopoda > Cirolanidae > Bathynomus > Bathynomus jamesi. The sequence continues at coordinate 1,033,934 of JAJOZX010000052.1, read as the reverse complement.
GCATTACAAGAAAAACGTCATGCATTAATTAATCGCAGAGCTGTTCTATTCCACCAGGATAACGCGCGCCCTCACACTGCTCGAATCACCACTGCCCAATTGGAGGCATCTGGTTGGAAAAAAATGCCTCATCCACCTTATTCTCCAGACATCGCACCTTCAGATTACCATTTATTCAGAAGTCTGCACCACCACCTAGATGGACAAAAGTTGCAATCCAGGGAAGCTATCGAAAACAAAATGATCGCTTTTTTTTTTCTTTTTTTTTTAACTCGAAACGAAGGGATTTCTTCGAACGTGGCATAAAAGATTTTTCTACAGGTGGGAGGAGGTTATAGAAAAAGAAAGGAATTATATTGATGATTAATTTGTTAGTCATTTAATTTTTGTTCTGAATGAACTAAAAAATTGAGCAGAATATATGTTACAGTCTTAATACTTTTAAAAAAAAAATTTTTTTTAACAAAAACCATGCCAGAACGACATCAATAGCCCCACTTATATTCCGGCCCTACTTTGGTAGTAAAGGGGCAAAGATAATGTTACGTTACAACCATTAATAAAACATTCTACTTACTGTTAATGAAGTACACATCCGAATCAGGGAAGATTAAAAGGAAAAGCTTCTTCCAGAGAAAACTCAGACGAATGTTAGTTCTATTAGGGAAAAAACAAACAAAACGTCAAATCTTGATAAACAATACAACCTTCAAAAGATTTTTATGAGGGCTCAGAATGCTAGTACCTGACAATTTAATCAGAGATTTCATTTGGCACTCACAGAGTTCATCATTACAAACATTTTAACCGCTTAAGATTGCATCGACTGAAAAGTAGTTACGAAAATAAACCTTTCGTTTTGAATTTTATATATATACGCAAGGCAATTAACGATTTGGAAATTCAAATTCATGTTCTGAAGCCAAAACATACATGATGATTTCAGGAAAAAGTGATTGAGAGTAATTTAAACACAAAATTAAATTAGATTCATGAAAATAATTACCATCCATTACCTTTAAGGTATTCTTCGTCAATATACGAGGATGACAGAAGTGATACTTTCGACATTATCCTAATAAATGAAAATAAATTAAGTTTAAATATTGCAGTGGGTTAGGAAGAGTACCTTGAATGTACTGAATTCCTCTAACGGACTGACTTGTCAACTGGAAACTAATTTTGCATTTTGGCTCAAAAGTTTTTGCTCCTGTTAATAAATCTAACTAAATGCGAGTTTGTATTGCTCAAACTTTACATCCTCGATTTAAATGTTTCGTATTAAGTACCCTTATTCTAATCCCGTTTATATATTGGTATTATGTACGTTATGTATTGAGCCCCAACATCCTTATTTGAATAAGCATACTTTTCTTTAAAAATCGGTTCCAGGCCAGAATGAAATTGACAAGGGCTATTTATGTACCTGTCAATGATGAAACATCCATAGACACAGACCAGTTTAAACAAACCTAAGAACTACTGTACAAACTCGCGGTACCATTAAATACTGCGAGACTTTTGTGAAGTTCTATTATTAATGCGCGTACAACAAATCTATGAACCATCAGTTTCCATTCGTTAATAAATAGCAAAATATCGTTTAAAGCAAGGGATTAAATAAACCAGTAACAGAGATTCATTATTATTACTACTATTTATGAGGATGGCCTTTCCTATGAGGCACAAAGTGGTCGTACGCTAATAACGGCTAACCTCAGTCAAGCTGGGCCGATACATTGGCAGCTCGACGCACTAAGCGAATAAAATCCTACAGCTTGACCAAAATTTAAAAACATCTGAAAAAGAAACCGACTCCTCACATCCAAATTGCCGGGGCTTTCAGAAGTCCTTAGCAGCCTCTTCGTTAGGGTCTTTCTGGTCCTCCGTACCCCTTTCTCATGGGTGGTCCCGCAAGAACTTCCTCGCCCTCTCTCTTAGACTTTCCCGGGGAAGACACTCGTCTGACCCCCTAAACCAGCAACGACTTCCCCAAACACATTCCGAAACAAATGCCGTTCTCGCTCAAATTTCTCTCATCAAAGCTTTGTTCACTATAAAAAAAAATAAGGAAAGGAGAAAATTACCTTATAAAAACTTCAAACAAAAATTCCAGTTTGTAACGAAAGATCCAACCACAAACAATCTAAAAAAAATTAATTTTAATTTAATGCCAATAGGAAAGTCTGAATTTAAGTAATTTGGGTGAATACTAATCAATTTGGAAATTGAAAAGAAAACTTCTATTTTGGTTTGGTTGGTTGGTTGGCTCATTGTATCATCATGATGATCTACAGATGCTAAGGCTAACAAAGACCCTAAGATCCACTCTCCGGTTAGCCCGAGAGAAAGGAAGGAGTAGGGGGTTAAGAGAAGAGAATAAGGGGTTAAGTAAGGAGCAATACCTATCACTCGCGGGTTAACATTCATTCAGAAAAAGACTCCTCCATCATCATCATCATCGTCAGCCAGACTCTGTACTGAGCGGACGCATTTCCTGAGCTCTCTGATTTTGCATTTTCTTTTGTATATTGCTGAGAATTTTACTTTGGATAGTTTGTAAATTTAAACGCAAGTATATAAAATTCAAATTGTTATAGTTAAGTAATTGAATATTAGTGGTTTTTAGCGATTTAGAAGTTTTCATAGCGTGCCGGCTTAATTTAACTTATACCTGTGACGGTTTAAATTTTTAACTCCGCGATGCCGTCGCAGAAAGCGTCGTGTGTTAGGTGTAGGGTTAACCGGTGGTATTCGGAATTTAAGGATTATAACGGCGGTCCAATGGCGATTACCGATAGATCAGTTTGTTTCTTTTGCGAGTTCATGGAGGAATTAGTTGACATAAAACGCAGTGTACGTGAGGTAGCGGATAGACTTGCAACGCTTGATGAGGGCAGGGTTAGGGCTACGGTTGACGGAAGCCGAACCAATACTAACGTTGAAGACGTTAGTAATTTGAAGGGTGAGGTGCGTAACTTAGTTTCTAGTTTAGGTAGCTTGTCGGGAAGGTTAGATAGAGTCGAGGAAGAGGTTAAGGTTAGTCCGAGAGTAGTAGATAGCGAGGGATTTAGAGAGGTTAAGGGTGGAGCTAGGCCGCGTACATTAGGTGATAGGAATCCCCCCCTATCGAGGTTTCGAACCCTTTCGCCCATTTGGAAAGGGATGTGAATGAGGGGGAAACTATTTTAATTGGGGACACTCTAGTGCGCCACATGGACAAAGAGTTCGTTAAACGGAATCCAACCAATAGGAGGAGGGTCTGTCTCCCGGGGGCCAGGGTTGACAGAGTTAGTGACGAAGTGGATAGGGTTGACGTTGCTTCCCGTCACTCAATGTTGGTGACGATGGTAGGAGGCAACGACTCGTATAGGCCAGATACGAGAGTGCCTGACCTTTTGGAGAGATATAGGGGGTTAATTAGGTCCCTGAAGGCGAGGTCAGATAGGTCTTTAGTTCTAGGTATTACCCCTAGGCACGGTTTGGGTCTTAGAATTACGTCTAAAACAATATTTTTGAATAACAAATTAGAAGAGATTTGTGCTGAGGAAAGTGTACCCTTCGTAAAGCTGTGGTCCGAATTCAATGATCCTAGCCTTTTTATAAAAGATGGGGTGCATTTTAATGAAATAGGTAATGCTAGGCTAGGTAGGTTAATAGACGAAAACGTGCGAAAGCTGTATAGGTCGAAGCCTTCTTTAAACGTTGTGGGTCCGGGAAACGCGGGCCCGACGTGATAAATAGTTTAAAACGCGGGCCCGTGGTAAAAAATAACTTAAACGTCTTTTATTGCAACGCGCGTAGTATTAGAAATAAATTAAAAGAATTTAAGGCGGTAATTTATTCCGGCAACTATGATATAGTTGCTATCACTGAAACTTGGTTAAATACCGTGACTCGGGACTTGTTGTGGGAACTTGATATACCGGGTTTTAAAATCTTTACTAATGATAGGTTACATAGATTTGGAGGCGGCGTTTTGCTGTACATTCGTAATTCCCTTAGGGTTATCGAGGTTAAGTTAGATTTTCCGGCAGCAATTAATGCGATCTGTGTTGAAGTTAGGGCGCGTAGTATTAGTTTTAATTTTGTCGTTGTTTATAGACCTCCCGTTCAACCCCTCGATATAGATACTAGATTTTACTCACTTCTTGGTAATTTTATTGACAATCGGAATAGTATAATTGTCGGAGACTTTAACTGCCCTAATGTTAATTACGAGAATTTTACGGGTAACGAAGAGGGTTTGAGACTGGTTGAGTTTATGGACGATAACTTTTTACGACAGATAGTTACCGAACCAACGCGCGGTGATAATATCTTAGATTTGGTGATGACGAACGGCGAGAATATAGTCGAAAGTTTAGAAGTAGGCGAGAGTTTAGGATGTAGCGATCATCAAATTCTTAGGTTTAAGTTATTGATAGAAAACACACAGGATAGTAACGTAATAGAAGTCCCTGATTTTCGTAGGGCTAATTTAGATAGTTTTGCTGATAGGATGAGAGTAGTGGACTGGGATAACTTATTTATGGGTAATGATACAAATTTGCGTTGGGTGGCATTTTAAGAAAGTTTTAGGAATATTGAAAGGGAGTTTATTCCTCGTAGGCCCAAGCGCGTTAGAAATTGTGGTAGGCCGAAGTGGTGGACTAGGGAAGTAGGCGAGTTCATAAACGAGCGTAATAGAGCGTATAGACTTAATGAGCGCAATGGCCAGGTAGCTAACTTTAATAGATATATCGAGCTTAGACGTCAGGTTAAAAGATCAGTTAGGAATGCCAAGCGTAATTTAGAGAGAGTTATAGCTGCGGATAGTAAACATAATCCAAAAAAGTTTTTTGAATACGTAAATAATCGTAAGCCGGTAAAGGATAACATAGGCCCTCTAGTGGATGTAAATGGCGCTTTGGCTTCTGACGCTCAGGCGATGGCGGGTATTTTCAATAACTTTTTTGCGACAGTTTTTACCGTAGAGGACGTAAATAATGTCCCCGACGTTGACGATATCGTTCCATTTAGTAGAGAGACTATTTTAGATGAAATAACTGTTTACGAGGCTGAGATTGCGCATTATATCGATAGGCTAAAAGTTAGCAAGGCTCCAGGCCCTGACGCTTTTTATCCTAGACATTTGAAAGATTTGAAAGACGTTATCGTAGGCCCCTTAGCGAAGATTTTTAATCAGTCACTCGAAACGGGGATTATTCCTGAAGACTTTAAATTAGCTAACGTCACGCCTATTTTTAAAAAAGGCGACCGCGCGGTAGCTAGCAATTATAGGCCCATTAGCTTAACGTCAATTGTCGGTAAACTTTTGGAATCCGTAGTTAGGGATCGTATTATCGATCACTTAGAAAGTAGAGATTTGATCAATAGTAGTCAGCACGGGTTTCGACGCCATAGGTCTTGTTTAACTAATTTGTTAGAATTTTATAACGAAGTAGTGCGCGAATACGATAGGCATAGGGCAGCTGACGTTATTTATTTAGATTTTAAAAAGGCGTTCGATACAGTTCCGCATAGGAGACTAATTGCGAAGGTTAAAGCGCACGGTATACGCGGTCAGGTAGCTAACTGGTTAGAAGAATGGCTTCGTGCTAGGAGACAGAGGGTCGTAGTTAATGGTAGTGAATCGGGGTGGTTAGATGTAGGTAGCGGAGTCCCACAGGGTTCAGTGTTAGGCCCATTGTTATTCGTAATTTACATTAACGACATAGATGTAGGAATGACTAGTACGTTTCAAAATTCGCGGACGATACTAAAATAGGCGGTAAGGTTGTTAACGAGGACGATAGAAATAGGATCCAAGACGATGTAAATAGGATTATGGAGTGGACGGATAAGTGGCAGATGCAATTTAACGTAGAGAAATGTAAAGTTTTGCATATAGGTTCTCGCAACAATAATTACGTACACGATGGATGATAGGGAGTTAGCGAGCGTTGACGAGGAAGTAGATTTAGGCGTACGCGTAACTAAAGATTTAAAGGTTAGGAACCAGTGCCTGGAGTCTTGCGCAAAAGCGAATAGGATGTTAGGCTTCATAGCGCGTAATTTCGAATTTAAATCGAAGGATATTATATTGCCCCTTTACAAGTCCCTAGTCAGGCCTCATTTGGAATATGCAGTTCAGTTTTGGTGCCCGTACTTGCGTGAGGATATTGATAGGTTAGAAAGGGTTCAGCGTCGTGCCACGAAACTTATTCCGTCTTTGCGCAATAAGCCTTATGAAGATAGGATTAAAGTGTTAGACTTGTATTCACTCGAAACTAGGAGATTAAGGGGGGAGCTTATTGAAGTTTTTAAAATCGTTAATAACATCGATAACGTAAATTTTGACAAATTGTTCACTTTCGATAATAGTAATACTCGCAATAACGGATTTAAGTTGCGTGGCAGGCGTTTTATTACTAATATCGCTAAAAACTTCTTTACGTTTAAAGTAATTGATAAATGGAATAATCTTCCCGCGTCAGTCGTTCATTCTACCAGCGTTAATATGTTTAAGAACCGTCTTGACAGACATTTTAAAGGTATTAACGTTGTTTAATTTAAAAACAACAAAGTTAGTAACAGAAGCTCTGGTGGTGGTGCTCGGGATGAGTCTGTTGACGATGAATGCCAGCTTGTGACATGCCAGCGTGTGATGCCAGCAATAAAATTATTAAAAAAAAAAAAAAAAAAATTAGACTAACACGAATGTAGATGTAGCTCATTGCGTAAACTAACCCACTTTTTGTTTAACTTTACCTACTTTTTTTTTTTTCTTATCCTCCTTACTTTGCATGTCTCTAACTCTTTTCTTGCATGTTTGTAGTTTGCATGGTATGACAGTGAGTTAAGACTGTGTTTGCATGGTTTGTAAGCGTTCTTATTTTACTTCTTTTCATCTTTCACCCCTCTCCTATTCTCTCCGACTATTTTTCTGACTTGTCGGCAGTGGCCGGCGGATGATGATGGTGAGACTTTTTCCCTCTTTTTCTGAATGAATGTTAACCCACGAGTGATAGGTGTTGCTCCTTACTTAACCCCTTATTCTCTTCTCTTCTCTTAACCCCCTACTCTTTCCTTTCTCTCGGGCTAGCCTTAGAGTGGATCTTAGGGTCTTTGTTAGCCTTAGCTTCTGTAGATCTGTAGATCATCATCATCATCTGCCGGCCACTGCCGACAAGTGAGAAAAATAGTCGGAGAAAATAGGAGGGGTGAAAGATGAAAAGGAGTAAAATAAGAACGCTTACAAACCATGCACACAGTCTTAACTCAGTGTCATACCATGCAAACCACAAACATGCAAGAAAAGAGTTACGGACATGCAAAGTAAGGAGAGATTGAGGAGGAGGAAAAAAAAAAAAAAGTGGGTTAGTTTACGCTACGAGCTACATCTACGATCTTTTTTTTTTTTTTTTTTACTGGCATCACACGCTGGTATGTCACAATCTCGCATTTATCGTCAACAGACTCATCCTCGAGCACCACCACCAGAGCTCCTGTTGCTAACTTTGTTTTTTTATTTTAAACAACGTTAATATTTTTAAAATGTCTGTCAAGATGGTTCTTAAACATATTAACGCTGGTAGAATGAACGACTGACGCGGGAAGATTATTCCATTTATCAATTACTTTAAACGTAAAGAAGTTTTTAGCGATATTAGTAATGAAACGTCTGCCACGCAACTTAAATCCGTTATTACGAGTATTACTATTATCGAAAGTGAACAATGTCAAAATTTACGTTATCGATGTTATTAACGATTTTGAAAATTTCAACAACATCCCCCCTTAATCTTCTAGTTTCGAGTGAACACAGGTCTAGCTCTTTAATCCTATCTTCATAAGGCTTATTGCGCAATGACGGAATCAGTTTCGTGGCACAACGTTGAACCCTTTCTAACCTATCAATATCCTCACGCAAGTACGGGCACCAAAACTGAACTGCATATTCTACATGAGGCCTGACTAGGGACTTGTAAAGGGGCAATATAATATCCTTCGATTTAAATTCGAAATTACGCGCTATAAAGCCTAACATCCTATTAGATTTTGCCCAAGACTCCAGGCACTGGTTCCTAACCTTTAAATCCTTAGATACGCGTACGCCTAAATCTACTTCCTCGTCAACGCTCGCTAACTCCCTATCATCCATCGTGTACGTGTAATTATTGTTGCGAGAACCTATATGCAAAACTTTACATTTCTCTACGTTAAATTGCATCTGCCACTTATCTGTCCACTCCATAATCCTATTTACATCGTCTTGGAGCCTATTACTATCGAATTTTGACACGTTACTAGTCAATCCTACATCTATGTCATTAATGTAAATTACGAATAGCAATGGGCCTAACACTGAACCCTGTGGGGACACCGCTACCTACATCTAACCACCCCGATTCACTACCATTAACTACGACCCCCCGTCTCCTAGCTCGAAGCATTCTCTAACCAGTTAGCTACCTGACCGCGTATACCATGCTTTGACCTTCGCAATTAGTCTCCTATGCGGAACTGTATCGAACGCCTTTTTAAAATCTAAATAAATAACGTCAGCTGCTCTATGCCTATCGTATTCGCGCACTATTTCGTTATAAAATTCTAACAAATTAGTTAAACAAGACCTATGGCGTCGAAACCCATGCTGACTACTATTAATCAAATCTCTACTTTCTAAGTGATGGATGATACGATCCCTAACTACGGATTCCAAAAGTTTACCGACAATTGACGTTAAGCTAATGGGCCTATTATTGCTAGCTACTGCGAGGTCGCCTTTTTCAAAAATAGGCATGACGTTAGCTAATTTGAAGTCTTCAGGAATAATCCCCGTTTCGAGTGACTGATTAAAAAACTTCGTTAAGGGGCCTACGATAACTTCTTTCAAATGTCTGGGATAAAAAGGGTCAGGGCCTGGAGCCTTGCTAACTTTTAGCCTATCGATATAATGCGCAATCTCAGCCTCGTTAACAGTTATTTCATCCAAAATAGTCTCGCTACTAAATGGAACGATATCGTCCACGTCGGGGACATTATTTACGTCTTCTACGGTAAAAACTGCGCAAAAAAGTTATTGAAAATACCCGCCATCGCCTGAGCGTCAGAAGCCAAAGCGCATTAACATCCACTAGAGGACCTATGTTATCTTTTACCGGCTTACGATTATTTACGTTTCAAAAAACTTTATTGGATTATGTTTACTATCCGCAGCTATAAGTATCTCTAAATTACGCTTGGCATTCCTAACTGATCTTTTAACCTGACGCCTAAGCTCGATATATCTATTAAAGTTGGCTGCCGTGCCATTGCGTTACTAAGTCTATCCGCTCTATTACGCTCGTTTATGAACTCTCCTATTTCCCTAGTCCACCACTTCGGCCAACCACGATTTCTAGCGCGCTTAGGCCTACGAGGATAAACTCCCTTTCAATATTCCTAAAACTTTCTTTAAACGCCACCCAATGCAAATTTGTGTCATTACCCATAAATAAGTTATCCCAGTCCACTACTCTCATCCTATCGGCAAAACTATCAAAATTAGCCCTACGAAAATCAGGGACTTCTATTACATTACTATCCTGAGTGTTTTTTATCGCTAACTTAAACTAAGAATTTGATCATCACTACATCCTAAACTCTCGCCTACTTCTAAACCTTTGACTATATTCTCCCGTTCGTCATCACAAATCTAAATATTGTCACCACGCGTTGGTTCGGTAACTAACTGTCGTAAAAATTTATCATCCATAAACTCAACCATCTCAAACCCTCCTCATTACCAGTAAAATTCTCGTAATTAACATTAGGGCAGTTAAAGTCCGACAATTATACTACTACGATTGTCAATAAAATTACAAGTGAGTAAAATCTAGTATCTGTATCGAGGGGTTGAACAGGAGGTCTATAAACAAAATTAAAACTAATACTACGCGCCCTAACTTCAACACATCGCATTAATTGCTGCCGGAAAATCTAACAACCTCGATAGCCCTAAGGGAATTACGAATGTACAGCAAAACGCCTCCACCAAACCTATGTAACCTATCATTAGTAGTTTTTAAAACCGGGTATATCAAGTTCCGCCAACAAGTCCCGAGTCACGGTATTTAACCAAGTTTCAGTGATAGCAACTATGTCATAGTTAACGGAATAAATTATCGCCTTAAATTCATTTAATTTATTTCTAATACTACGCGCGTTACAATAAAAGACGTTTAAGTTATTTTTTACCACGGGACCGCGTCTTAAACTATTTATGTCGGGCCGCGTTCCCCAGACCCACAATGTTTAAAGGCGGCTTCGACCTATACAGCTTTCGCACGTTTTCGTCTATTAACCTACCTAGCCTAGCATTACCTATTTCATTAAAATGCACCCCATCTTTTATAAAAAGGCTAGGATCACTGAATTCGGACCACAGCTTTACGAAGGGTACATTTTCCTCAGCACAAATCTCTTCTAATTTATTCTTCAAAAATATTTTTTTTAACGTAATTCTAAGACCCAACCCTTGCCTAGAGGTAATACCTAGAACTAAAGACCTATCTGACCTCGCCTTCAGGGACCTAATTAACCCCCTATCTCTCTCCAAAAGGTCAGGCACTCTCGTATCGGGCCTATACGAGTCATTGCCTCCTACCATCGTCACCAACATTGAGTGACGGGAGGCAACGTCAATCCTATCCACTTCGTCTCTAACTCTGTCAACCCTGGCCCCTGGGAGATAGACCCCCCTCCTCTTGGTTGGATGCCGTTCAACGAACTCTTTGTCCATGTGGAGCACTAAAGAGTCCCCGATTAAAATAGTTTCCCTCATTCACGTCCCTTTCCAAATGGGCGAAAAGGTTCGAAACCTCAATAGGGGGGGGATTCCTATCACCTAACGTACGCGGCCTAGCTCCACCCTTAACCTCTCTAAATCCCTCGCTATCTACTACTCTCGGACTAACCTTAACCTCTTCCTCAACTCTATCTAACCTTCCCGACAAGCTACCTAAACTAGAAACTAGGTTATGCACCTCACCTGATGATGATGATGATGATGATTAATAATAATAATAAAGGCTAAATGCCAAATTTTTTTAATGTTCCTGATGTACGAAACTCCAAACTATTATGTAGTTGAGAGATTAAAAAAAAGCATTTTTATCTAGTCCAGCAAGATTGAAGCACTAGAGAAATCTAGTTTCCTGCCCAGAAATGCATTGGCTTTAAAATAAATAAATTTAAAAGTACCAATCAGGAATAACTTTCCAACAATTTACCCTACTTTAACTGACAAGCTATAATATTTACCTGTAAAAATGGTTCAAAGCGCGAATATGGAAGTTCCGCAACAGAAAAACTGTAATTAAGCTTCGTTCGCATAGGGGACAAATTCTCATCTTATACTTACTTCAGTGGTAATGCCTTAGTTCAAATCAGGTCTCATACAAGCGTGATCCTCATTGCAATTATTGATTGATAAGCGACAATAAATCCAAACTGATTCGATTCAACACTTACCTTAATTGAGAATATGCACCCATTGCATTTCCGCCGCTGAGCAAATAACGAATCTGTGGACTATGCAAAGGTATAAACATCGCTGAAAAGAAATTCAAAAGCTGAGAAATATTCAAAACTATCAGAGATATTCCGCACTGTTCTTAAGATCATGAATGATCATATGTCCCTATATTTTTATCATCATTTAACGTGAAGAGCAAGTTCACGACTTCAAATCCTACGTATAAAATTTAATATTCATAATTCTTTACTGCAAATGTTAGGGAATGAGCACCAACTGTTTGAAATCCGAACTAGACCTTTCTGAATACGATCTAACTTAAAAATAGTCACACTAACAAAACCCAATTGAAGAGAGCAGAAGAATTTTATTGAAGTCTAATCATTAATCACAGTACAAAAGTAGAATAATTCGGAAGGAAGAGTATCCCATTTCCTTGCCAGGGTCCACACATTAAGACTGCCCCTTCTTTATCATCATTACCCAAGACTATAAAACTAAATATAAAGCAAGCTAAAGACTATAAAGCTTACCTCATTAAATGCATCGTTTTGGATATGAATTAAACAGCAAACGGCCCTGCGGGTTAAAATAAACTTTATAAAAACAGTTCCCATCATTAACATACATCAATGAATAAGGAAATCAGAATTTTGATTTAACATTTTGCTGTAAGCAATCTTAAGGTGTCCCAAGATAATTTCATCCTTTGGTATCAATTTAATAATAATAAACTTTCTGAACCATTTCGGAACTTACCTTTTGCAAAAGTGGCAGTGCTTTCAACATGGAAGCAATTTCAGTCTTAACAAATATGGATTTTTTTTTTTTTTTTTTTTTAACCAAACCATCTTTGTTAATAAGACAAAATTAAAAGCCTTCACAATCTAATCGGGTCGAGACAGGAAGTGCTTTAAGGTGAATCATCACTTGCGCAACAAACCAGCTTTGCGCTCGATTAAAATAACCTTCAACCACAAGTTTTTTTAAATCTTTAAAAGAGCACAGAAAATATTCTTGGGAAGCTTCGAAAACAAAGTCCAAAATATTCCTGAAACAAGAAATAAAAGTAATTAAAATTCCAATTAAATCAGTCCCTCAGCCATTTAAAAAACTATTTCAGCCAAAAATAATTTATCCTCAATGAGAATCGGACATATGCTCGTCAAAATAATCATCATTCAGAGCTACGAACTATCAATACTGTATGGACAATGTTCATCAACTTACCAAATACAGCGGGAATTTCAAATTTCATTGGATGGTCAAAATCTATTCTGAAAGAAGGAAAAGGAGAGGGGGGGTTGAATAATCAAGACCGTTAGTCTCTCAAAAAGCTTCGATGCAATGAATTTCAGACGCACATAAGCCATCACAATATTCAGGTGGAAACCGCAAATGTTTTTCTTTGTAATAATCATCATTAGAGATCTCAACCAATATAACTAAGTGTAAAACAAAGTTACCTGAAAAGTTGAACTACTGGCATATCTTGAAACACCAAGAATGAATCTGCAGGAAAATTAAAAATTAGATTTGATGGTTACAGCAGTGCTTTCGAGAGCGACTAAATGTAACTCAAGTACTATCGTAAGTAGCAAGCAAAGTGCATCATTCAGGTTCAATTTTTAAAAATTACACCAAAATATTAACCAACCTGGCAATTCTCAGCAACACGCAGTCCATAAACCGGTCGGTGGTGGTATCTGCAAGTTTTTTTTTTTTTTGTTTTTTTTAATAAGTCCAAAACTTAAATTTCTATGTAATTAATTTTAAGTCAGTCCTGTTGAGCTTAATAGAAAGTATCATCATGTTCAATCCGCATAAATCTCATCACAATTATCATCAAATGCTCGAGTGAAAAGCTTCGAATTCCTACCTTTCTTTTGACGGAAGTTTCCTCACCAAATTTTATTCAGGGTCAAGGTTAAAAAGCGGGGCCTATCTTATTTCCATCCAATTCAAGACTCGAATCATCCTACCACTATTCCTGAAATTAACCAATGACAATAGTAAAAAAATTCACAAATTTACTACATTTGATTAAAATTTAAAGCTCAGAAAAATGGTATTTGTTGGTAATCACGCAATCATAGTAGCAAGCACCAAGATATCATCAGCGCAAATTTAAGGATTAAAAAAGGTTAAAAACTTTTAAATTCGACTAATATCCTTAATGTTACAGTAAACCGAAATTTGAATCTTTCAAAACATACTAACCTTCAGCTTGCGTACTTTTAGAGGAACTGTTCATTCATATTCACTGCAGAACCATGGTGCAAGAGCCTAAATCTATGAAAAACAATTAGTGATGAAAACCTAACAAAAGAAAATGTGTTTTCCCCCCCTTTAAGTTTCAGTATCCTTTTGACATACTCTCACAGAATTTCAAGATGCAAATTATCATCACAAATGTCCGATATATTTTAAACTATTACAATTAAATACCTCCAATCTGAAGTCACGCCATATAGCATCTGAAAATGAGAAGGAAAAAACTTAGGAAATGCCACACTACAGCCTACGGAAGAGATTAATAGCAATCGAAACTCGAGTCAAATGCCTCGTTTGTCACCAGAAAAAGCACGCGGGTTGTGTGCTCTGACTCGTCATCGATCATCATAGTAAATCCTAAAGTAAATTACTTTCTTACACATTTACTTAATATAAGCACTAATCACTCTGAAAAAGGTTTTCAGCTATTAAATCTGCATTTCAAAATATTTGAAATAAATCTATACTAATAATTGTGACGGTCGAACCGCGAACTTCCGGTCTCTTATGACCGGCCAAACCACTGGCCAGATTTGGAATATCACGACTTAACGTAACGGCGCGCTCGCGCGCATATATATATATATATACAGGGTGGGCGGAAAGTAGCTCCCTATTTTGGATTGGTAAAAAAATACGTATATTATCCATTTATTTCAGAAGAAATAATATGAAAAGGTAGGCATACATGGTAGGTTTTCTCTAAAATTCAATGTGGGCTCCAACTCTTTCCACCAGCTTCTGGAGCCGCCCAGGAATGGCGTCCACTGACTTTAGCAGGAACTCCGGCGGGATGGAGGACATGACTTCCCAAATTCGGTCCTCCAGTTCTTCCAATGTCCTCGGTTTGGTGCGGTAGACTTCTTCCTTTACCCACCCCCAAAGAAAGAAGTCGCACGGTGTCAAGTCGGGGCTCTTGGCTGGCCATTGATGTGGACCACGACGACCCATCCAACGCCCAGGGAAGTGGGCATCCAGCCACTCACGGACAACAAGAGCGAAGTGCGGAGGGGCGCCATCTTGCATAAATATCAGATCGTCGATGTTCTCCCATGTGCTGACAACCGGCCAGACCTCGTTTCGCAACATAGCAAGGTACCGCTCAGCATTCATGGTGTTGCGCAGAAGGAACGGGCACACAACCTGATCTGAGGTCATACCACACCACACCGTTACACTGAACCGATTCTGCCGTTTTTCAGCGGTAACCGTGCGACTTCTTTCTTTGGGGGTGGGTAAAGGAAGAAGTCTACCGCACCAAACCGAGGACATTGGAAGAACTGGAGGACCGAATTCGGGAAGTCATGTCCTCCATCCCGCCGGAGTTCCTGCTAAAGTCAGTGGACGCCATTCCTGGGCGGCTCCAGAAGCTGGTGGAAAGAGTTGGAGCCCATATTGAATTTTAGAGAAAACCTACCATGTATGCCTACCTTTTCATATTATTTCTTCTGAAATAAATGGATAATATACGTATTTTTTTACCAATCCAAAATAGGGAGCTACTTTCCGCCCACCCTGTATATATATATATAATTAGCTTCCGCTCGAATTTTTCATTCTGACGAAGATAAAGCTTTTTTCGCTCCACCTTATACCTACAATTTAACGTGGAATCCGAACCACGCGCCAACAGCAGCTCAGCGTCTTAACCCCTAGGATACTCATTTATCTACCAACCACAGTATGGAAGGATGAACAGCTGGTTTTGCTACGTGTCGGGTCTCGAAACCAGGGCCGATGGATTCGTAGTCAGTGATGCTAACCACACCACCACCGATGCGCATATTATATATAATAATGATTGGGGTTGCTTAACCTCCTTCGCAACATCTATCATCATGACAAGGGACCTACAGCTTTACGTGGGATCCGAACGACAGGTCGCTACATCATCTCAACACGGAGGATGGTCTCCCATCCAACTACTACCCAGACCCAATGTCGCTTAACTTCCTGATCAACGGGAAGCGGTGTTACGAATGGCTACGACTAGCCCATATATATATATAGATGAATTTCAATTAAACACCTAAAATGAATGAATGATGCAAACCCACAAGAAAAAAATTATTCCAAGGCCTTTCCTGTATTCTGAAGTACACCTCGTCAGGGGTGACAAGGTTCAACTTCCACCTGGGCAACGCCGGGTCGATCCGCTAGTTATAGAATATAACCCCCAAATTCCCTACAAGAACTTCCTTTTCATAAACTGCACACACTTATTTACAGTAATAAGAATAAATACAAGATAAATTGCAGTTCAAATTATTTATTAATTTTAACTTAATTACGGGCCAATGTAGACTAATTCCAGTATATTAATATATAAGGATTATTTGACTAAGCATCGAGTATGAATAAAAGTCAGTGGGTAAAATATATTCTATGTCGAATTAATTGTGCGCTCTTGGTACTGGGTACTGTAATGTTAGCAGAACTTAACCCTAGCATTTAAAAATTTACTTCATACTCACTCCGGATCTCATTTTCTTCAGCCAATTTTTTGATCCCATAGAAACTACAATAAAAGTTTACAATTAAAAACTCAAAACGACTGAAGAAAATTTTAATTTAAATATTTACATTCAGAAAGACCAATCAACAATCACCACCAGTTGGTAAGATAGGGACGAAAGACACTTATAGAGGTTTCATCATTATAACAAGTACTTTTTAATACAAAGAATCTATTTCATACCTTAAAAATCAACAATGGCCTCGAAAATCCAAAGTGATCTAGAAAATAAAATGCCAATATAAATTTGCGTTTATCAAACTGCTTCCGAACAAACTTTACTTACATAATCAGACTGCCTCTTGGCAATTAAAATCATTGCCCTGCTCTGCCTCAGTGGGTTCTGCTATTGCTAGCTCTGAGACAATGTGAGCAAAAACTATTACGCATTGCTTGACATCACGAGAGGAAGGAAACGCTATACTATCTCTGATCAAGAATACTTTTAAATTTAGTTCCATATGATATTCTTCATTAGGTCACTGTATATGGCCCAGGTTTTCCAGTTTTAAAGCTAAAATTAACATCAAAATGTTTATACGAAGCATTAGTGCAGACTACTACTAGCCTATGTTCTATTAACTAAATTTAGTCAACTGTTTGGAAACATGAAAAGCTAGAAATTAATGCATTGCCCAAAATAATTTTAAAAAATATTTCCTAAACTAATGCACATATTCATGGCTAAATTCTACACCTGCGGTGCTTTCACTACATTAAGAGAAAAAATATTTACCTCTCATGAGATCGTTCATAGAAAATTGGGAAGACCTGAAAAATTTGAATGATTAAAAACTAGTAAAAAAAAAATTATTAAAGGACTTCTAAGGAATCAGATGGCCGTTCTATTTGTCTACAACAAAGTATTTCAGAACGGATCTGTGAACAATCATCACTTTTTTTGGTTGATTTTTCGAAAATAACGAGATTTCACAAAGAGGGAATACTTTACCCGCAACTGTTATAGCAATGCTTACATTAAGAAGACTGACAGAATTTGAGAGCCATTACTCAACCTACGCTATAAAGATACCCTCCACTATTTTTTATTTTTCCTTTAAAAAGGTTCCTTTCACCACGACCCAACCAATTGCTTCAAAGTCCTGAACAAAGTTAATTCATTTCAAATAGAGTTCTTTTTCAGATACTTAAAATTAAAGTTGACAGTGATGCGAGAAAATTTCAACTTACCAAAGGCAATAACTCAACACTACTTCTATTGCTGCATCGACAGTTTCAGACAGACCCTGTTTTAAAGTTAAACCATTAACATTGGGTATAATTAAGTCTTCTCCTGTATGCTTCCAAACATATGATCAGATACAGTCTAGCAAAAGAATAATCAGAGAATCATCTCGATGACCCTAAAATATATATTTAGCATCATGGACATGAACATTGGAAACCAGCAAAAATCCTCCTATTACATTACCTTTCAAAGAGGGGCTGCCACCTCTGCTCTTGCCTATAAACATCTTCAACTAAAAATTACTGAAAATGGAAAAGAATTATTCAGTTCAAATTTGGTCAACCACAAAAAGCCGTGTAGCCAAAGACGCTTAAAAGATCAGGAAATTTTATTTTTTAAAAGTTTTAAAATCAGTTAAGCGGAATATCTGCAACATTGTTTCAATTTCCATCGCAAATTAGACAAATGACGCAATAAATACTAATTTTAATACAACTGGGGACAACCAAGCATGAGAAGCGACAGCTGGTTATAATTGTCAATAAAATTTAAGCAAAGGAAATACAGGATATTCTACATAAAGTAACGTGTATGGCTATTCAACTGAGGCTATATATAATTAGTTCCAGGTTATATCAGAAAACGCAGTTTCCCCTCAATCCTTTTGCGTATGGCAATAAGGTCTAAGGGCCAGTCTACATTTTGACTAGTTCAATACCCCTGCGCGACTCATCACCTATTAAGTTATACCACTTACTAGCCATACAGTCAAACATTGAATTATATAATTCAATATAGGGTAGCAGGATCAAACCATTTCCCAGTAAATATGCCACATTAATACAAAAATTGCTTAAAATATTAAAAACTTCAGTTACAAATTACGAATGACCAAATGATAAATTAGTAATAGCATCCAGGATACCAAAACTTAAGCTTATTATAGGTCAAGTGCAAAAACCCACTAGATGCAATTAACCAGAATGAATGCATATATTGAACATAGCTCATGGACCCCAGGTTGGGAACCACTGATATAGTTTCTAGTTCCTCGGTTTATTAGCCTAGCTTCAATAATTAGAGTACTTACAGTACGATGTCAATCTGACTATTGCAAGAACATTGCAAACATTTTTAATCTCTTGACAAAAGCCTTTATGTTTGAAGGACACTGTCACAGTTGCTCCATTGTCACTTCCTTGTTTGCTCGTGCTCTAGGAATGAATCGCAGCAATACTGGGATGCTCTGATGACATTCTATAATGGGAGAAAAATTAGTTGTCAAAATATTTAAGACTTTAATCTCAAAACTGTAAATCATTTGGCAAAAACCGAAATTATAATGCAATGCAGGAATACACACATTGCACAATACATACAAATTATAAACAGTAAGTACCTTAAAGGTTTTTTAAGTTATGTTGTACAGTAAGAAGAGTCTGGAAGTGGGAGAAAAGTACTAGCTAGTTTCAAGAACTTTGTAACTCAATTGGATTGTTGTTTAAGAACTATTCAGAGATCCAGATTAATATACAAAATTTCAACACGTATCAACACTCGCAAAATTCTCATCCCCTTGAACTCCTGAAAAAGCTCCATGAGCTCGCTTAAGGATTAAATTACCCAAGGGCAATTGTAAATATTGGTAAATTTACAACTGCTATTACTATAAACGAACTATACCACCTACCACATGATAGAACCGAAATGAAGCTCTGGTGACTAAACGCCTAATATAAGACAACAAAGGCCTATGATATCCACATTCAATTTCTCATTAAACCTTACACATTGTATTTCTGAATTTTCAAAGAAAAAAAATTATTAGATTCATGATCACAAAATTCATTTAAATACTTTATTCATAATTTGAAATAGCATACCAGTAGCAGTAAAGATATGCAAATTCATAAATTACAACATGGCCGACTCATAGCCAAGGAACAGTTTGTCAGAAACTCGTGTCTGGCATCAATTTTACATTTGGAATGCATTTAAAGGTCAAATCCCGAAATGCTATACACAGTTGACATTTTGATAAAATTTATTAAAACAGAATTTAGAGGCATGGAAGCAAGAATTGCAAATTGAATGATAAATTTACAAGTTCTATGGTATCTAAATAGTATAACCGATACATAGTATACTCGACCAATAACTAGCCAACTCAAATATATCATCACACAATGTTGTGACAATGTAAGCACATTCATGACATTACTTCGTTCAGCACTAAGCTGATTCCTCATCTGTACAAGTCTTTCAGGTTTGTTTCTCAATTTCACAGATGAAGGATTCTTAGTCGGTTCATAGCTTTTGTCTGATCGACATACGAAGCATAAGCTCCAGTTGCGAGTGTCCATGATGGCAGGCGTGCTTTTAGAGTCACTCATTTCAAATTAATCATTGTGAATATGAAACATGAAATTGAATTTCTAAAAGGTCACACAACTTAGAAACCATGTGTAATGACTCTTTCAGCTAAATTCAGCATGAGAAAGCCATTTCTGAGGTTATTTTGGGGTGTCTCACTCCGTCAGCTTGGAAACTGCAGAAAATCCCCAATTTCAACATGGCGGCGAGAGGCCATATTTCATTTCGGTGTCAAAATGACCTCCAAACCCGATAACCTCAGAAATGGATTTCTCATGCTGAATTTAGCTGAAAACGAGTCATCACACGTTTCTAAGTTAATTGGTTCAAAAGTTAGAAATATAGTCATTAGAATAATTTATGCTGATATCAATTAGGCATAAAATTAACTATGTCTATGCTTAGATACAACTTGTGTCTTTGGATAAATTCTTTCCTATTGCCCTAAGGAACTTCCATACCAAAGGGGACCTTTGCATCATGATTTGAAGTGGACACCCTATTTTGTGCACTTAACACGTACACTAAGTAGGTGGTATACCACATTTATAGTAAATATCTTAATATTTCCCCAATATTTACAACTAACCTGGAAATTTTAATATTTCCATGGCAAACTATCAACCCTGATTTCAGGGCTGGGAACCAGTATCAGTACCAAATAAAAACTACCAGAGGTTTTGGTACCAGTACCACTTTTAGTTTCAAATAGCAGTAACTTAAAAGCAGGTGGTACCAGGCATGGGACAATTACTTTACACTATTACAATTACTGTAGATGGTAAAATAACTACAATTACTTAGTAAAGTAATTAATTACAATACACTTAAAGAATTGCATTTTTTTCATAAATACACAATTTGATTTACAATTGTGTATTGTGCCGAGATATTAGGGCACCACATTTACTTAAATGTACTTTTTGGATTTACAGTAATGTTAATTTAGGAAAATTTCTTTAGATTAATCATTTTGAACTATATATCATTGGAAAGCAAATTTTGAGAGCTTTTTAATGATATAGCTATATGGTTCAAAATTATGAATCTACAGTAAATCAAGAGGACAAAAGTAAATGAGATGTCCTAATCTTTTTGCACAGCACTGTATGTCATGCTTTTCTACTGAGGTATTTCAATTCCATTTTTAATTTTGGCCATAATATTGAATGAAAACTAGATATTAGGTCAATAATATTTGATCAAGCAGTTCTTGCTATGTACAATTTGACATTTTTGTTTGTGATATGCTCTAATGAAACCAAAGATAGCTAAAGCACCTAAAAAATACGAGTATATACTAATTGTAAGAAAAGAACTGGCATTTATTTTATCAAAATAAGGGCAAAAAACTGGCACTTTAATTAGGAACATTCGAAATAAATGGAACATTATTTCAAAAGAAAGCTCCCTGAGACATGATTAACTAGCAGTTTAAGTACGACCCATTAACTTTAATATTCGTGTAATTTAAAGTAACTAATTGTATCAATTACTTTTGTTTCCTAATGTAATTAATTACATTTACTTGACAATTACGTGAAAAAAATTAATTACAATTACCACATGATCTGGTGGTATTTTGTTGGTATTTTCATTTAAAACAACCCTACCCAGATTCTTTTCAAGTAACATTACTAAGTTCCTTGATGCTTTAGGTCCTATAAGAATTGGGTATCATTTATTACCCAATTTATAAAACCCAAAACCAAATGACCAAATCCTTAGTTTAATAGAAGCTGCTCACAAATAGTTTCTCCCCATCCTCCAACTGAAGTCAGTGTGGAGAGGCTCTTCTCACATATGCATTTCATACTCAGTGATTTGAGATCTTTGTCAGAACTTTTTTTTTTTTTTTTTTTAAACCTAATGGACTTAACTGAAGTAGTTTTTTCTGATTGCCCATACAATATTGTATTCGAAAAAGTCTGGTTTAGATTTCAAGCAATTGGAGCCCATTGCCTTATGTTTGCAATAAAGAATCAATATGAATATTAAATTTTATACATAGGATTTGACACCATTAGCCATTCTCATCAAATGTGTGTGTAGGCGTCTTGCTTGTGTAGTCATGCAGACATTCTAAATTACATTTGAAGAATTTTATCTGCTGTTAATATTGTGTTGCCCATGTACAGTGGCAGATGTTCATTTATGTTGGTACTCGGCTTGCTCAAATTGGTAATTCAACATTTCTCAAAAATTTGAATCTTGCACATATTTATTGTCAGTTTCAAAGATTGAAGAGTAACAAATTATTTAAAAGAAAAAATACTGATCCACTTCCACTACAATGGAAGTTGATCAGTGCAGTGCATTCTTTGCTTGAAGCATCATAAAGCTGTTGTGAACTTGCTCTTCACATTAAATAAAAGTATAGGGACATATAATCATCAATGATATTAAGAACCATGTGGAATATCTCGGACAGCCTTGAAAATTTCTCAGCTTTTGAATTTCTCTTCAGCGATGTTTATACTTTTGCCTTGTCCACACATCTGTTATTTGCTCAGTGGCGGAAATGTGATGGGTGCACATTCACAATTAAGGTAAGTGTTGAATTGAATCAGTTTCAATTTTTAATGTTGTGTATCAATTAATAATTGCAATGATGATATTTTCACACCACTTGTATGAGACCTGATTTAAACTTTCATGCATCACCATCTGAAGTGAATACAAGACGAGAGTTTGTTTGTCCCCTATGCGAACGAATGCTTAATTAACATTTTTTTTGTTGCAGAACTTCCATATTCACACTTTGAACCATTTTTACAGGTAAATATTATACTGGTTTGTCAGTTAAAGTAGGGTAAATTGTTGGAAAGTTATTCCCGATCGGTACTTTTAAATGTATTTATTTTAAACCCAATATTTGATGGGCAACACAATATTAACAGCATATAAAATTTTTCAAATGCAATCTTAGAATGTCTGCATGACTACACAAGACACCTACACTCAAATTTGATGACAATGACTAATGGTGTCAAATCCTATATATAAAATTTAATATCCATATTGATTCTTTATTACAAATGTTAGGCAATGTGCAATAATGTAGAAAAAAAAATTAACATTTTACCATATCCAACTGACAAAGAACTGAAAATTTCTACTTTTCAATTTTATTATTAATAATAGCACACCAATCTCAAACTAAAGAGTGCATTAGTAAATTTTGTCATTTTCAGTCAATTCTATTGTGCGAGAAATGGGTGATTCACTAGAATGATGGCTTTCACAAAAACCTTGTCACAATAACAAAACCCAATTGAAGAAGGTAGAAGAATTTCTCGAAGTCTAATCATAGTACGAGAAGAATACAATAATTCAGAAGGAAGAATATCCCAGTTCTTTGCCAGATTCCATATATTTTAAATGATGACTACCCCCCCCTTTTTTTTAGCATTACCTAAAAAAGACTAAAAACACTTTAAAAACTTACTTCAATAAGTGCCTCCTCTTGGATATAAATAAGAAGACATGCATCCCTGTGGGTTAAAATAACTTTAATGAAGATGGTTCAATCACTAACATGTATCAGTGAATAAGGAAATAATCAGAATCTTGATTTAACATTTTGCTGTAAGCAGTCTTAAGGTGTCCTAAGATACTGTCATCCTTTGCTATCAATTTAAGAATGATTTCCCTCAAATTATAAACTTCTGAACCATTTCAAAACTTGCTTTTAGCAAACGCAGCACTGCTCTTTCAACATTAAACAAATTCCAGTCAAAACAAATATGGAAGAAAATGGTCAATTTTGGCTTTTATTTTTTTTAAGAACCAAATCATCTTTGTTAAGACATAAAAGCCATCACAATCTAATCAGGTTGAGACCAGAAATGTTTTAAGGTGAATCATTACTTATGCAACAAACCAACTTTGTGTTCAAATAAAATGTAAAATAGCCTTCACACACTTACATCTTTAATCCTTAAATAAAAGAGCAAGAAAATATTCTTGGTTTAAGAAATTATTTCAGCAAAAATAATTTACCCTCAAGAATCAAACATGCTTGTCAAAAAATAAATAAATTCAGAGCTACGAACTTTATGAATACTGTACTGTATAGCCAATGTTTGTCAACTTACCACATATATTGGGAATTTAAAATTTCATTTGATGATTATAGCCCAGGATGAAAGTTCCAAATTTTGATGAAATTCACTTTTTTATAAAAGCACCAAATTTGGCATATATATATTTTATTCATCATATACTTTAATGTATACTTTTTCATATAAGGATGGGTGCAAAGAAAATATCTCGAGGTTTAAGGGTGGTACTCTTAACAGTAAGAGAACAAGAAATTTATGCAAAATGAAAAATCAGGTGCGAGTTTGGAATTTAATATTCAAAGTAAGTTTATTTATAACTGGTACCAAATTACCCTATAGTCTACACTCTACAGTATTTGACATTAAAAGAGACATAGCAGGGATGATCCATTGTAACTGATTTTTTTTTAGATGTGACAAAATAAAATTAATTAAAAATTGTGACTGAGGCAAAAACAGAATGTGACAAAAATGGGTAAAGAACGATTCATGACAAATTATAATTGTGGCAAAATCAGATGGAGAAAAAAATTATATAAACCTATTTATGCTGATATTTCAGTAAAGTGAAGCCTTCAAAGGCAGTGGTGCTTGGCTTATGATATTGTCTTGCTGATACTGCCTTTATGCTCGGTTCTTTATCAGTATCTAAAAGATACAACAAACTTTTTTTTCCAGAATGATTAACAAGTGAACATGTCTAATCAACCAAGAAGGAAAGTTTTTAAAGGGTCCATGCTGAATGACCAAGAGACAGATCATGCTAAACGTGTTGATGAAAATGGCAATGATGCTCTGGATGTGACATTTTATAACAACGAGGCGTGGTTCCATTATCAGGATACATAAATTTGCAAAATTCATGCCTATGGTTGTCGGAAAACCCCCACGAGATTCATAAAATGCCTTCATGATCATAGAATTGGAGTATGGATTGCAGTTTCTCAAGCACATATCATCCCAATTTTCTTCAATGAAAACTCCAATTGCTACTGCTCACATTCCGTTTCCTTTCATTGGGCAGCTGAATGAGCATAAAATTTACAACACATACTTTCAGCAGGATGGCACAATCGCGCACACTGCTAACCAGTCAATGAAGTGTTGTACATCATCTTTGGAGAGTAATTTCTAAAGGACTTCGAGGCCTCCCAGGTCACCTGACCTTACACCACCAGATTTTTTCTTGGTAGCAGCAAAGGCAAAGGTTTAAGAGAACAATCCACATACAATCAAGGAATTAAAGGCTGCCATTACCAATTTCAGGCAAGATGACCACATGGAGGTTTTTAACAACTAACAACAAGATCAAACATGTTAATGCATGTATAGCATCTAAAGGAGCTCATTTCCAACAAACTTTATAGACATACAATAAATCTTATGAATCTGAATTACTTTTAATAAATGTTTTCTACCACACAGTGACTTTTCTAACACCCTGTATAATATTATATACGATATTAAACTTTTCAGAATTGTTCAATGTAAAATAGAGACGTCAAAAATGAAGTATTTTTTTAGCCTTACCTTGAAGTCATGCCTAGTCTCTCTTCAGATGAAGAATGTCACTATGATTAATGTCAAATGTTTCCTTAAACATTCTATAGTACTAAAAAAAAATTGTCATGTTTGCATAGCTTCCGAAAGAGTGAATGAGTCTGCATTGTTATGTCTATCCAAATTAATATTGTGAATCAAAATTCTTTTTATCTAATATTTCTAACACTGGAAAAGCGATTCTGATAAGAGAAGTCTATGCGCTTCTTTAAACAATATCATCATGGGGGCAAACTGCATAAAATGGTTGAAGCAGATTCTGTGGGGGCCACACATGCAAATGACTAATAAAATGCATGATGTACAAAATGCACTAAAATGTAAAGAATGCAAAAGATGGATTCTGTCTGGCCATGCCCTTAGTTGTATGAAGTAGTGTGTAATTTGAGTAATCCATCCGATTCTCATACAGGGTGTTCATTTTGTCTTAACCCCCATGTAAATGTTCAATAAAAGAGAATAGGGCTATGAAAGTACCTCGATTGTTTATTCATCACTACATGTGAAGATTTATTCACCACCAAGTTAAGTGAAAATCCACATTTATTATCTAGAGAAAATCATATTCTTTAAATGACATCCTTGTTGATCTCAACCCTCAACATCAAACTAACACTGTTCATTAGGGTGGCCCAAAAATTAACTGAAAAAATAAAAGTTTGAATTGCTATTGTCCACAAGGCTATTCCTGTTCCATATCACAAAAGAAGCCTTCATGCAAAAAATCAGTAAGATCGGCCAATATTTAGAGGTCGCGACCTCAAGGTAAAAATATCAATTCCATAATTTCAGTAATTTTGGGTGGTCATCATGTTCTACAATAAATATTTGCTGAGCAACGCCACTGTAGACTGTAAACCTATATCCAAAGAATCACTAAATGATAACAATGCGCTCTTCCCACTAGCTCAGTTGGTCACCAAGTCTCGGCAGGTGTAGACGTGTTTTTGTTGTGTTCCTGCCATCTGGGTTACACCGCACAGTGAATCACACCAATAAGGCAAGTTAAACTTTTCACCAGTGAATGGCGGACACTATGCTTAGTTTTTCTGTCATTCATTTACTGCACTGACCTTGATAAGCAATTTGGAACAGTGAATGGTTTATTAAAATTGTTAAAAATTAAAAAAATTTAAAATTTATAAAAGTATTAAAATTGTTTTATATTCTACATAGGTTCTTTAACTCTAATTTCCATTTTATCTTCCATTCCACAGGCCAAGACCATGACAAGCAGTAGTCTGAAAGTTTGGCTCCTTAGTAAGCCAGACCCAGACATCTTGGGATCTGGCCTGCCAACAAATGGGGCTATTCTCAGGAACTTGATGTTTCACCACCAGAAGGGATCCATAATCGGTGACGGTGCTAAGGCCACCATAGACAGAGCACTGACAATCTGGAACAAGGCACGAATTCCAACCCAGCGGGTGGACTCCAGCGTGCGCAAGCTTCGAAAGTCTAAGAAGAATATTGAGTTGAAGAAAAACTGACAAACCGAAAGATGGGTGCTGAATCAAGGAAAGAAAATTCAAGGAGAATCTCGCCAAACTATTTGACATCTCACGAAAAGACACCCTCAGTATTATGGAGTTTGGGAGCAACTGAAGCTTTGTTTCTAAACATCTTGACATCTTAACATAACAGTGAATTGAGCTCTTGCTTGGAGCATCTCTTCATTGTAATTCTCTTCTGAATGTTCACTGTGCCTGAACTATGGATCCTGTTTTCAAAACCAGCTCCACCATTTTAACCTGAAATAAAAAGAAAGAGTAAATACAAATGTTGAAATAACATGCCATTACATTTGTCCTTTGTTTTACAACATACCGACCACAAATATAACAAAATATGTCTGGACTATGGGTACATCCTCTAGAAGCCATTATTAAAATTTTAAAGAATGTTAGAATTATCTATCTGAAAAATATGAAAAAAAAACGAAATTAATTAAAGAAAAAAGGTAAAAAATTACAAAATGCCCCAAAATTGTTTTGCTAATAACTTTAAAACTGTGGGTGATAAAAAAAAACTAGTAGCATTTTTTAATTCAGCGCAGCAAACTGCTTCAGAATCACAACTCAATAAAGAAATCGATTTTCATGCAGACCAGTTATTTAAAGACTCGCTCATTTAGTAATGTGATAAGATGTGACAAAACACTGAAGGGGGAACACCATCCCTGACAGTAAATCATCTAACCATTTTTGTCAAAGCATGAATTGATAAACTTGTAGAGACCAACCAGAAATTACTATCTTCACCATTTCTTATACACATTGTTGGAACCAAAACAGTGCAATAAAATCCATGTGGGCAAGAACAGCCCACAAAGAGAAGAAAATTTTATTTTGTTTTTCAAAAAGGCTTACAAAAACCACGTCTTTCAAGCCTATATAAGGGCAAGTCCATCTCAACTCGCTCATTTTGCTTGCTGCTTTTTCCATGAATCTTCACATTCATTTCAATTCATAAATTATAGTAAGCCTACTTTCTAGGCCACTAAAAACTTGCTCAAATGCAGCATTGCCTTCAAGTTGGTACTTAAAGTTTAGAATACAATATACACATTTCAGTCATAAAAGAGTATGTTTAACAAATTTCAGTTTCAATGTACTGTATGATTAATACCATGCTCCAAGTGCTCTTATCCACTGCAGTCCAGAGCAAGCACAAAGGGCTGTGCAGGGAAGGTTGGCTCTGAAGCATTTGCACAGTCCCCCACATGCTTTCTTGCACCCACAGTGAATGCATCCAGTACAAGCCTCAGGAAGGTGCAACCAATTTGGGGTCCACCATGCTAATTCTTTTCCCATCCCCAGTTAGTTGGGGATGGTAGCTGTGGTTGAGGAAGCAGTGTTTGACCCCATATGAAACCAGCTTGGTTGGCAGCCCTTTTGATGTGCTGTTTCAAAGCTCCTTGTATCATAATCAGGATATTTTCAATGGCTCTGGTGCCTTTGGCAAACATTGTTTGCCTTGCTTTGTAAACTGTAGTTTCTTCAGATGTCCTAGAGTAGTGCTGGCATGTGGAAAAGTGAGCAAATACAGGTGTCACATTACCAAATACTCTCCAGAGGTTGCATGCTGACCTTTTACCTTCCCCTGCAAATGCCAATGTTGTATCACACCAGTTAGTGCATGGAAAAAGGGAAATGCAAGTGCCGTCTCAGGTCTAATGCTTGAAGCAATGGTATGAGCAGGGATGAGGCAGTAATGCTTGCCAACTTGTGGATCCCCTCTTGTTCCAATTGATCCTTTAAGGATCATTCTAACAAGAGTCAGAAGTGTATCAGATGCAGCTTCTTTCTGACAATCTACAGAGAAGGATCCTTGTAAAGCATCTTGATTTTGGAGCAAGTCCTTTCTGATTATTTGTGCTGCTTTTGCTAGCACCACTGCCTCAGAGTCACACTTGCTTTCACTGGCAAATTTGAGTGCAGCACCTATGTCTGTCAT
This sequence comes from Bathynomus jamesi, assembly GCA_023014485.1. Classification (NCBI taxonomy): domain Eukaryota; kingdom Metazoa; phylum Arthropoda; class Malacostraca; order Isopoda; family Cirolanidae; genus Bathynomus; species Bathynomus jamesi. The sequence goes on along the minus strand of JAJOZX010000052.1, from coordinate 1,005,000 downwards.
ATGCAAGTAGCATATCTGCCATGAGCCTGGGCCCTCAAATCAGGTATAATATCTAACAGATGTTCTTTTAGTCCTGTCGAGTTAACCTTGTGTTGCAAATCTGTTCCTAGTTGTTGTAATCAGTTAGAATACAACTTTGAGAGATCAAGTGAAAGCACACTTCCAGTATTCAAACCCTCTGATGTTGATTCCTCAATGTAGGCTGCTAATTCAGCTAGTGCAATAGCATCAGCAGGTAGGAAGTATCCACTTTTAATACCCCCTTCTTTGTTTGAGTCATGGCATGCACTATTATAAAGAGCCATTAGACTTTTTCTATGATAATGTGCCTCTAAAGCATGCATGTCTGACATTGCAAGTTTAGCCAGTAGTTTAGTGTCAGAGCTTTGTGGCACAGTCCCTGACACAAGTGTCAATGTCCTTAGTGCATGCCTGATGCATTGGACCCTCAGACTTGTCACAGAAGCACTACTTTGGTGTACCATATGCATGACAAAGTTCCAGGGCCTTGCAGGCTAGAACAAGTTTTCTTGGGACATGGCTGAGAAGTTGTTCCAGAGGACCTTTTCTTGGCTCTCTCCAACCTCTCAAAAAATTCAGGTAGTATGACTTGCGATACAAAGCTTTGTGTGCCACTAATGTTTCTGTAATGCCACTACCATCATCTAGACATGCCAAATTTATGCTCATTGAAATGCTCCGTTTCTTTGAACTCCTGAAAGTTGTTAGTAATTGAGTAATAGCCACACAACTTGCCTTTGGCATTTGCAGGACACAATAGTCTTGCATCTTTAAGGTCATTCTGACAAAGAAAAAGTGTCCAGTGTTTGCTGTAAGGTAGTTTGTGGTTCACGAGATTCATTCTGTTGAAATGCCATGTTTGCTATAAAAAAAATATCCAACACCAACTATTTAGCAGATCAGGCTGATTACAGGGCTGATTCTTCTTGTGTGTGAATTAGTTCATCTAAGTCCTATTGTACATTTTTACCATCAAAAAAGTATCACAATGCATTGTAATTATCTTGTACATGTATGTGGTGAATATGAGGCCATCAAATTATATCAATAGAAAAACCTGTTGCTGTGATTTTTGGCTATAGAAGAAATAAGGACCTAAAAATTCTAAATATAAACAAGGAAGTGGTCCTCCTCTTAAACCTGAAAAATATACTGCAGTGTATTCCCCAAAATATTTGCTCATTTGTATGCAAAATGTGTATTATATCATACATTGTAGCCATTATGCATACTTAATTTCTACAGAAGGGGTAATTGATTATATGACAATACTTTTTTGCTTTAAAAATAAGGAAAATTAAGGTAAATTAAGGTAAATAGTAGAGAAAATGATAGCAAGCAATGCAATAGCTACCACATACCTTGAAAGTATCTGTTGATGGATATCAATTAAAGCATCATAATAAAATCACTTTTTAATGCCATTTGTTATGGTAGTTTACTGTTTCTAAAATGTTGCAGGCAATGCTCCAGCCTCTAGGTCAGATCAGAATAATAATTTGAAAAATTATACAAGTTTATATACACAAATTTTGGTGACCATAATTACTTAATGTTAACCCTTTTTTTTTTTTTTTTTCACCCCTCAATAGGCTGAATGTTTTTGCAAAATATTTGAAGATAAGGTAAATTTTTTGGTTGTAACAGCACCTAGACAGATAAGAAAGATATTTGAAGATGAAGTCATATTCCTCTTTCAAACAGCATACTGACAGATCTGATGCTATCATAGTTTGGCAAGTTAACTAAAAATGAAATTGAAATATGCATTTTATTATGGATTAAAATTAAATATGCATATGAGCCAAAATTAAATGCTTAAAATTTAAAATTAAGTGTTAAGCAAAACATGACCATCTTTTACAACTAAGAGAATGTATAAAGAAAATGAATATTGCAAAGTTTAACAATTACATGATTAAGCTAAATCTAAAAAATAATTATGTAATTTAAAAAAATAATTCATCAATTACACAGGCCTGCAAAATTGAGGGTCCTAAAAACTTTTTTGAATAAACTCCTTTTCTCTTCTTCTATACAAATATATCTATGTTCCAGCTGATAATAAATTTCTTTCTTTTAATCTGGAGCCTAAGAGTTCAGCAGATTCCTTGGATAATCCCAAATCTCTCACTAAATCGTTTAGTTCAGATTTAGTGAACAACTGGGGGTCTTGACTTCCTATATCACACTGAAATTCTTCATGATCAGTATTTGAACCAGAATTACTAGGCAAATCTTCCAATGTTTCTGGTGGAAGTGGAACTGGAACTGGAACTTCTGGGCCCATGAGGAACAGGTCGAAAAGCTGATGGAAGATTTGAATAGAATATGGCTCTCTTATTTTCTGAGTTATAGCCTTTAACATCACAAAAGCAAAAATAGCAATCATCACAATGATTTTTTGGCTCCCTCCATAACATTGGCACACCAAATCTGAATGCTTTCTTTTTGCCTTTACACCATTTCCTTAGATCCTCTACGCAAATAAAACAAACTTTGTGTGGTGCCCATGGTTTGTCTTGGTCTCCTAGTTTCATTCCAAAGTACGCATGGTACACTTGCCTAATAAAATTTGTTACGTTTCTTTGATGTTTCTTGATCACAAATTCCCCACATATGTAGCAGAAGCTGTCGGGACTGTTGACACATCCACAGCTAGCCATGATTCACAACTTACTACAGTACCCAGAACACAATAAGAGTCTTGAATCAAAACACGCTAGTTCGCTGATATAAAACAAAAACAACTCAAACTTACTGAAAAAAGTCGCTTCGGATTAATCATTGTGCCCATGTCATGAAATCTGAGTAACAACTGACTCATACAGCTTGGCAACCCAGTATTTATAGTCTCTTAGAAGTTTAGTAATTTCCAGAAATCTGGCATTTTCTCAAAGTTGCTTCACAAAAAGCAACAAATTTGTGAAATAACTGTCGTATGACATTTTTATTGTGTTTTTCGAATTCAGCACACAAAAATACATTGTAAGCAGCTAAAGTTATGAAAAAAGTTTTTCCATCGCAGGCCTGTTATTCAGCAAAAATAAAATAGAAAATAAAAATTTGCCAAAACTTTTATTTTATATATAGTTAGTGTGTCACACAAGTTTTGACTTTATATGCAAAAATGAATAAGAATTATTCATTATTCATTTTTACAAAAATGAATAAAAATTAATTTTTAATTTTTATAGTATTTTATAGCTCTTTTGGTGACAATGTATAGGGAACCCACTTCCCAAGTTTTGACACTTTTCCCAGTCATTGCAGATGGTGGTGAACTGTGGAACTGGTTGAATTTAGTCACTGGGCAAGTTCAACAGATACAGTAGGATTTTCTTTAAGTGTAGCTATCAGAATGTCATCATCGAACTTAACAGTTCACCCCCGAGTGCTCTTCATCAGTTAAGCTATAATCACCAGACTTAAACTTCTGGAACCATCGTCGACATTTCCTTACATTTAAAGCTTCCTTCCCATAAACATCCTGAATAATTTTTGTGACTGCAGTTGCTGTATTTCCTTTTCTAAACTCGTAAAGCATTGCATGCCTAATGTGTTCCTCTGACACCTCCATCTCATCCATAAGGGTGAAATAAGAAGATTGTTACATGATGAAACTTCACTTAGACTGAGAAGTAACACGTTTAAACAAAAATTTGAGGGTTCCACAAAATATACAAACATTTGCAAACACAACGCAAGTTTAGCAATGCAAACATCATTACTTATGGGATGACCTGATACATTGTAGCCATCATGCATACTTCATTTCTACAGAAGGGGTAATTAATTATATGACAATTTCTTCTTTGCTTTAAAAATAAGGAAAATTAAATAGAGAAAATGATAGCAAGCAATGAAATAGCTGCCACACAACTTGAAAGTATCTCTGTTGATGAACAGCAATTAAAGCATTGTAATAAAATCACTATTTTTAATGTTATTTGTTATGGAGGAAAAATCTTCCATATTAATTCCTAATGTACTTGAAGTGACCCAGACATGACGCATGAATAATTTAAATGGGTTTTGAGGATTATGTAAAATGTACCCAAATTCTGGGGGAAAAAAATTCTAGGATGAACTTTAATTTTTCTTGGCACCCATCCTTATATGAAATAAGGTGTCAAACATGCACCAAATTTGGCACTTATCAAAAAGTAAATGATTTTGCAGCTTATCGACTGTATGTAGTTACAATCTATTCTGAAAGCAGGAAAAACAGTGATAATAATTATGACTTCATTAGTCTAAAAAAAAAAAGGCTTCAATGCAATGAATTTCAGATGCACATAAGCCATCACAGTATTCAAGTAGAAACCAAAAATGTTTTTCTTTGTAATAATCATCACAAGATCTCAAACACACTAACAAGTGTGAAACAAAGTTACCTGAAGATTTGGACTACTAGCAGGTCTTGACACCCCAAGAATGAACCTGCAAGAAAATTAATTAGATTTGTAGTAGTTACAGCAGTGCTTTTTACCGTAGAAGACATAAATAATGTCTCCAACATTGATGATGATATGCCATTTACTAGAGAGACTATTTTGAATGATATAACTGTTTACAGGGGTGAGATTGCACATTATATTGATAAGCTAAAAGTTAGCAAGGCTCCAGGCCCTGATGCACTTTATCCTAGACATTTGAGATATTATAGTAAGGCCCCTTAACAAAAATTTTTAACAAGTCACTGGAAGTGGGGATTATTCATGAAGACTTCAAATTAGCTAACAGTATGCCCATTTTCAAAAAAGGCAACTGCACAGTAGCTAGCAATTATAGGCCTATCAACTTAACGTCAATTGTCAGTAAACTTTTGGAATCCGTAGTTAGGGACCATATTGTCAATCACTTAGAAAGTCACGATTTGATTACTAGTAGTCAGCATGGGTTTTGACGCCATAGATCTTGTTTAACTAATTTATTAGACTTTCATAACGAAATACTGAGCAAATACGATAGGTATAGAGTGGCTGATATTATTTATTTAGACTAACCCTTTACAGGAACAAAATGAAATAGCTATTTTTTTATATTTTCAAAAACTCAAAATTTTTTTTACATTTGTCTTTCTGAATGTTGGTTTAATTTATTCTAATGGTTATTTTAAAGTTTAAGATTTTTTAAAGTTGTTTTTGAACTGTTTGAAATTATCACTTTTTGCCATTTTGTACTACTATCCTTTACCTAATTTTTTTTTAAACAAAAATTTGTCAGGATGCTAACACTGATTCATATGCATCGACAGTGTTGGTTTAGTGTACTATATACTTTTCTGAGAATTTATCTACTTAACTTTTTATAGAATTTTTATTTTGATATTCCCAGAATGGGAATGTTGGCATGTCAAGCTATGCTTTTCTCAGGCTTTTATGTGCATATCATAAATTTTAAGCAATGGAATGTCTTACATGAAAGATAAAGTGCATAAAATAGATGCATAAAAATGAGAAATACATTTATCAGATGTTTATGATGCATTTATATCTGTCATTGGATGATACAATTTTTTTTACTTTCAGTATAATAAGTTTGTATAAAAACAATCCACACATTTCTCATACAAGTAACAAGCAGTGAACATTTTTTTGTGATTATGGAAGCTTCATTATATATATATATAAATATATATATATATATATATATATACACTAGAATCACAAAATAACACGTGACCTTATTAATAAGCAAACAACCATAAGGAAACAAAGTCCAAGCGCTCAGACTTTGTGTTTCCTTTTCCTTGTGGTTGTTTGCTTATATATATATATATATAAGCAAACAACCACAAGGAAGCACAAAGTCCGAGCACTCAGACTTTGTGTTTCCTTTTCCTTGTGGTTGTTTGCTTATATATATATATATAATATATATATATACACATATATATATATACAGGGTGTACATAAATTCAGGATCTATTTTTGTGAAATAATTTTTTTTTTTCTATTTTTCTTTTCAGAAGCCCTTAGAATGAATACAGAAGAGCGTGTGGCAATAGTAATTTGGTGAATTGAGGGGAAAGAAATACAATGACATCAGAAAGAAGTTGAAGATTTCATAAGCCTGGGCCAATAGACAAGACAATACAAAAACTGGTGAACAAATTTAAACGAACAGGATCTGTAAATGATGAAGCAAGATCAGGATGACTGTGTATGTCAGATCTTACACAGAATTATCACTGAGGAGCCACGTATGTCTGTTCGTGCAGCATATCACAGACTCAGCCTCCTGACGTCATCTGTGCACAAAATTCTGAAAGTTAATTTGCAGAAGAAAAGCTATCATTTGCAGGTTTTACATGAAGATTTCCCTCGATGAAGTGCTGTGTGTGCTGACCTCTTAGAACAAATCTGGAGTGATAATTTAATGAACAACACTCTTTTTAGTGATGAAGCCACTTTCCATATGTGTGGAAAAGTAAATTGCCATAACTGTCAAATTTGGGCAGATGAAAGACCGAATGATTTCATCCAAAATTGGGAGAGACTAAAGTTAATGTCTGGATAGGTTTAACAAAATCCAAGGTTTATGGTCCTTTTTTCTTTGCTGAAGCTACAGTTATGGGGCTTATTTATCTGGACATGTTGCAGCAATTCCTTGAACCTCAGCTGATTGGGGATACAATTGTTAGTACCATCGTCTATCAACATGATGGTGCTCCTTGTCACTATGCCAAAGTTGTTCAGGATTATCTAAATGGACGTTTTCCAAATCACTGGATTGGACGCGGAAGCAACAGACCTTGGCCAGCGAGATCACCAGATTTAACCCCTTTAGATTTCTTTGCATCAGGCTTTATCAAATCTCACGTCTATCAGACGAAGATTACGAGTCTTGAAAATTTACGTACACACTACACATATACGAACTGCTGCAGATAACAACCCCACAAATGCTCCAGAATGTTTAGAAATGCTGCGGAATGATTTGAGCTGTGCAGGGATACTGATGGGCATCACGTCGAATCCTACTCTTAATTATTTAATAAATGTTACCACTATCATTTTATGATAAAATTCCATATAATTTTCAAGTGCTTCACAAAAATAGATCCTGACTTTATGTACACCCTGTATATAATGCTGCAAACCCACAAGGAAAAAGAAAAATGATTCCAAGGCCTTTCGTGTATTCAGAGCTACACCATCAGGGAATAGAGAGAGAAGGCAAGATGCCCATAAATATATACAACATATCAGAAACCAAAACAATTAGCACATAATTAACAAGTTAATGAGAGGCAAAAGGAATTTTAACAAGATATTGTCAATTTTATACGTTCCAGCACTGTTATTGAAATGGTTTTAAAATGAATAAATGCACATTCTAGAATATTTCTTTCTATTACATATATCTGTTTTCAACAAGCACTTTAGAACTATCCCACTTGATGCTATGATTACATCTATACATATGGTTAAACAAAGCATTGGAATTATTAGCTGTTCTGCACACATATTTATGCTGTTTTACCCATTTGGCCTATATATACACTGAGTTACATTGTGTACATTGATCAAATACACAACCAACAACATTATCCAGGCTATTCTTTATTAGGCATGATTTAACAGTATTATTATACTTAAAGACTACATTGATGCCAATTGCTTTAAGTAGTCAGAAGATATTTAAAATTAACATGGTAAGGTAGGTTAAGGATATTTTTACGCTCAAATTCCTTTGCAATTACATTATAATACCTATTCTCAGCTTTCCTAAGACAGTTATCTAAAAATGAAATAGGATAATGTAATTTAGTACCAATATTCATATTGCATAACTTGGCATCTAAAAATTCAGGACTGACAACTCTCAATGCTCTAAGAAACATAGCAAATAGAGGATTTAATCGATGGATGATGGTCAGAATAAAAATGCACACGAGTTATTAATAGGCTTGTGATAGGCTTCAAATTTGAACTGATTAGAGAATCTCCAAATTTTTAGATACAGAAAAGATAGGCTTCCATCATTTTCTTTTTCAACTGAACTTAATAGGACAATTGTTGAGCCTACCAAGAAATAAGTCAATATCTAAATTTCTTAGCTTCGTGCTAGGAAACAGAGGGTCATTGTTAATGGTAGTGAATCGGGGTGGTTGGATTTAGGTAGCAGTGTCCAACAGGGTTCGGTGTTAGGCCCATTGCTATTCGTAATCTACATTAATGACAGATGTAGGCTTCACCAATAACGTGTCAAAATTTGCGGATGATACTAAACTATGCAGTAGTTGTTAATGTGGACGATAAAAATAGGCTCCAAGAAAATGTAAATAGGATTATGGGGTGGATGGATAAGTGGCAGATGCAATTTAACATAGACAAATTGCTTCCGACTCAGACTCCACAGCCCTGCTTGAATCATTGGAGTTGTTGGCAGTAGACTTCAGCTGTGATTATTTGGTTATCTGGCAGAAGCTCAAAATGAATAATTTCTTGCATATCCCACCAAACACACAGCAAAATTTTCTTTGGATGGGGTCCATTCCTTGGCTGAGGTTCAGGTTTTGTTTCATGGCTAAGCCACTGATGTCAATGCTTAATATGGTTATAGAGGACCCATTTCTCATCCCCAGTGATGATCTGATTAAAAAAACAGTGCCTACAGTTGCCAAGAATGCAGTGATGTGCAAATATAGATTCAATTCTGAAAATTTGCTTGTAACAAATCATGCAGAACCCATCTTCCAACCTTCACTACTTTTCCTAACAACTTCAAATGACAATGAATGGTCATATGGCTAATGCCAAGTTCTCTTTCAGTTACCATTGGGTTTTCCTCCACTGTTGCTTTCAGAAACTCTTCATCTAACTCATTTGGTCATCCTGTTGACTGATAATCTTTCAGAATGAAATCTTCATTTCTGAACTTTTCAAACTATCTCCTACACATCCATTTGCTCACATCATCATTTCCATAAACTCTGAATGTTTTTTGCAGTTTCAGTAGCATTAGATCCTTTATGGAACTCACACAGTATCACATGTCAAATATGCTCTTTCGTGGGCTCCATGTTTTATCAATTACTGTAATATTGTAGGGGTGGCATTGTAACTATGAAAAACACCAGAGAAAATATTCATTAGCCTAAGTCATTCTGTATCATAAAACATGTGCAAACCTGTCACCACATGTATTTCGCAACATTTCTAAAACCATTTCACATTATCTTGAGGTTATTCTATTATCTATCATCCATTTTCTAATTGAGCAGAATTTATGTTACTTGATATTTTAAAATGTATTACATTAGATACCTTTAATTTGAAGCAGGGTTGGCAAGAAACCCACTTTTTTTTAAAAAGCCCACCCCAGGTGGGGTTTTTCGGGTTTTTTCACCTAAAACCCGAAAAAACCTGGGTAAAATTAGGTTTTTTCATATGTCCATATGGTAGTTCATATTAGACCTACCTATTCTTATTTTTATAATAATACTGTACTGTACTGTACCGTACCGTACACTATTAATATAACATTTGTCTTGTTTTTAGCAAAAAGGTTGCCTTCCAGGCAATTAAGCATAAAAAGTTATTATTTTCTCAGATTGAGCTTCACAACAAAATTTGGAAAACATGGACCAATTTGAACTAAATTTGGTGTGGTAAATTATCCTATTTGTTAGGCTATACTTCCTATGGAAGACAGGCCCCTGTCTCTTCTGCTGGAAGTAGATGAATTACAGCTCCCAAAGGAAACTTAATTCAGCTAGTTATATCTATTTAATTCATATTACTGAATATTTTTTCTTTTATTTCAGTTAAATAAAACAAACTGGCAACAGCATATTTATCTTTACTGCTAGCCTACAGAATTAGTCTGTTTGAAGTTATAACTGCATTAAATAATGCCAAAGACCTTTGGATCAGGAAGAAAATCAGGGCATGAATGGAGTGAAGTCAATATTATTGATGGGACTAGTAAAGTTAGATGCAAACATTGCAGTAATGAAATAAGTAATAAAATAGAGCGAATAAAAATGCATTTAATGAAATGTTTGAAACACATGCAATCAAGAAACAAGACTGACAATACTGCCAGTACATCATCTTCATACTGCCATGACATAGACCTCTCAGATGATCCAGACTCATCCTCACCACCACTGACACAATTACAGATGAAAAAAAGAAAAATTCAAAAGAAAGTAAGCGATTTTGGCATAACAACAACAACTTTGCAGAAAAATGTCATTGATAACAAAATAGCCAAATTCTTTTATGCAAATAATATTCCATTTCTATGTGCAGAGTCTAAGTATTTTATTGAAATGATAGAGACTAAGACCAGGCTACACTCCACCTTCCCGTCAAAATTTGTCTGGTCCACTTTTAAATACAATCCATGAAGTAGAAAATTCCTTGAAGATGCAGTTGACTGAAGAATCAGGATGTATAACACCCTGATTGGCTGATGTCTACACTCTATAACCTGCTACCTCACCCAAAGAGTTATACCTGTAGGTCTATTTGTTGACTCATGTTTGCTTGCTTTGCATGTAAAATCATTATAGGTGCCTATATGAAAATTTTTAAAAATAATTGCATATGCACTTCTTAAGTTTCATGAAAAAACCCACAAGTGGGTAAAATAGTGAGTTTTTTCAAATGGTTTTTTTTTAAAAAAAAACCAGGTGGGTTTTTTTGGGCTGGGCCCACTAGTGCCAACCCTGATTTGAAGTCATGCTATACAGCAACATCTGAAGATGGGAAGAAAAAACTTAGCAAATGGAACCCTTCAGCCTACAATAGATTAATAGGAATCTGGACTGAAATGCCTAATTGTCATCAGGGAAAGCACGTGGGTAGTGTGCTCTGACTCATCAATGATCATGGTAAAGCCTAAAAGAAACTACTTTCTTAAGCATTTACTTAATATAAACATTAACCACTCTGAAAAAGATTCTAAGCTACTAAATCTGCATTTCCAAATGAACACATCCTATGATACAGAATAATCTCTGCCTTCCCAAATTCCCTAAGAGACTTTAGCATTTCCTTTTCACAAACTGCCTACCTAGATTTATTTTCATTAATTAATACAAGCTAAACTCCAGTTCAAATAATTTAGTAATTTTAACTCAATTACAGGCCAATGTAGGCTAATGCCAGTATATATTGGCAATATTCGAATAAACACCCCAATGTGAATAAAGATCAGTGGCTAAAATATATTCTGTCAAATTAACTGTACATCCTTTGTACAATAATGTTAGCAGAACTTAACCCTAGCACTTGAAAATTTACTTCATACTCACTTTAGATCTCATTTTCTTCAGCCAATTTGGATCCCATAGAAACTACAATAAAAGCTTACAATTAAAACTTAAAATGATGAAAGCAAATTTTAATTTAAATATTTAGATTCAGAAAGACCAATCAACAATCACCACCAGTTTGTAAGATAAGGATGAGACTTCTAAGGTTTCATCATTATGAGTATTTTCAGTGCAAAAAGAATCTACTTCATACCTTAAAAATTAACAATGACATTGAAAACCCATCCGAGTGATCTAGAAAATAAAATGTGAATGTAAATTGCCATTTACTAAATTGCTCACAAACAAATTTTAGTTACATAATCAGACTGCCTCTTGGCAATTAAAATCACTGCCCTGCTCTGCCTTGGTGGGTTTTGCTATTGCTAGCTCTAAGACAATGAGCAAAAACTATTACACACTGCTTGACATCATGAGAGGAAGGAAACTTAAGACAATTTCAGCTCAAGAATACTTTTTTCATAAAAATAACCTATGGAAGTTTCCAGTTTTAAAGCTGAAGTTAACATTAAAATGTTTACACAGCAATAGTACAAAATAGTCCTACAGATTCTACATTCTATTAACTAATGTAATTTAATGGTCAACAGTTTGGAAGCATGAAACCAGTTACAAATTAATGCACACCCAAAAATTATTACACGATTTACATAATTTCAACTTACCAAAGGCAATAACTCCACACTACAACTACTACTACTACTGCTGCTATTGTTGTACCAACAGTCTCAGACAGACCCTGTTTTGAAGTTAAACCATTAACATTATGTATAATTAAAAGTCTTCTATATGCTTCCAAATATATGATCAGATACAGTCTAGCAAAGGAATAATCACACAATCATTTTGATGAACCTATGATTTTTTACATCATGGACATGAACATTGGAAACCAGCAAAAATCCTCCAATTACATTACCTTTTCAAAGAGGGGCTGCCACATCTGCTCTTGACTACAAATATTTTCAACTAAAAATTACTGAAAATGAAAGAATTTTAGTTAAAATTTGGTCAACTACCAAAATCTGCGTCACCAAAAACACTTAAGAGATCAAGAAATTTTACTCTTGAAAGTTTTAAAATCAGTTGTACACTGAATATCTGCTAACACTGCTTCAATTTTTATTACAAATTACACAACCAAGCAAAAAATATTTTAATTTCAATATAACTGGGACAACCTAGTACAAGTGAAGTGTTATGCAGACCTGCCAACCCTATTTTAGAAAAAATCTGGAATAAGACTTCAAAAAAGCTGGAATTTAAAAAACTAATTTCTTTGTGATAAGTCATTTTTAAGTCTAAAATTCCCAAATTTTTCCATTACAATAAGCCAATAGGAATGTAGAATCCCTCCTGTAACTACAGTACTAAAAGTATTTATAGAAATTAATTCCCAACCCTGTATAAAAATGGGTGAAATGGGCAAAAAGAAAAAGTGGGATTTTTCAACTCCCACCACAAATTTTGAATCTGGTAAAAAAAAAATGGGAAATTCCCAGCTAAAACAGGAGGGTTGGCAGGTCTGAACTTATCTGTAGTTATACAGTAATTATCAATAAAATGAAAGCAAAGGAAATACAAGATACTCTACATTAAGTAGCTACTGCATAAAGAAACAAGTATGGCTATTAAACTAGGGCTATATATACACAATAAGTACTGCATGAAGTAATATGCATGAAATTAGAGTAAAATCTCTTCATTCCTCCACAAATCAAAATGATTTCTAAATGAGCAAAAGTTCTTTTCAAAATGCACAAATTAAGCAATGAAATGGTAAATTAAAATTACAACTCAAAACAGCTCCAAATTTCATGACTAATAAATTCAAAACATCCCAATGACAATCACTACCATACAAAATAAACCACTTCTACTTCTGTATTTTGGAAGCAATCATAGAAGACCTTGCAATTGCATACAATGTCTGTATTGTATCAATTCAATGAAAACGTGTGTACACATGCACATATACAGACAAATTCCAAGATTCCAAGGCCTTTTGCATATTCAGCAATACACCATCAAGGAATGAAGGGAAAAGACAAAAAGACAAATATACATCTCTGTATTATACCTACTATAGTCAGAAGGGATTAGCAAAAATATTAACGAGTACCAATTAAAGGAAAAAGGTATTTTGATGAGTTTGGGAATGTATAAATTGGACCAAACTTAAAATTATTTATAAAGTACAGTATATGAATGAACATTCCAGAATGCTCCTTTCAGTTATTTCTGTTTTCAAGAGTTCTCAAACTCTCCCAATTAATACTATAATTATATCTATACACAGGATTAAACAATGCATTAATTATATTATCTGCCATCCTACACACATTTCTGCCATTTTCAGGGATGTTATAAGATGTAAAAAATTGACATTCAGAGATACAGATATTTAAACCAAGTATGAATGTTAGCTGATCATGTGACAATGTCCTGAATAATTACAAAAATTTTAATTTTATATGAACTGGGTTTGACTATCCCTCACAAACGTATGTTGGGGGAAGGCAAGTGGGGACTGTTTGCACAGCAGACTATGTAGACATGTCCTTCTTGGCCTGGTATACCTTAGTCCTAGACTAAGGTATACCACACATGGATAAAGATGTGGATGGTAAACCAATGACTGCCATGTAGGCAGTGGGGGGGTCAAAATTTTGTATTCTTATTCTACACACTGCTTTGAGTTTCCTTTGGGCCGCTAAACAACATACTGTAATTACACCACCATGCCCTACCCATTGCATATGCCCCCACCTTTTTTTAAATTGAAATGAAATTGAAACCAATTCTTTGAATAAAAAACCTGATAAATGACAAAGATTAAAATAAACATAAGTAAAGTTTATTATATACCTTACCTTACAACCTTACAAAGGTTCCACGTGATGATTTCTCATTTTGCGAAGGTCAAGCGTGTTGCCCCTCCTCTCGAGTTGGCCTGGTGAAGTAGTGAGTTGGATTCTTGCGCTCTCCACCTCACATAGCCAGGTACACCCGGCTCATCGGGGATTGTTCTGAGCCAGGCATCAAGTCTTCTTTTGAAGATTTCCACTGCAACTCCCTTCGTGTTTCTTAGGTCTTTGGGCAGCTGATTAAATAGTTTTGGTCCTCTCACTACAAAACTATTTTCTTTCAGGGTTAAGGATGTTCCCTGTCTCACCTTCAATTTGGGAATACGACACAGTCTACCGTTTCTACCTTCCACCATTGTTTGGGGAGTTATGGGATTCAGAGTAAGATTAGGGACTAGTTTCTCCATTATTTTCCAAGTGTAAATAATGGTGTATCTCTCTTTCTCCTTTCCAGTGAATATAGGTTTAGTTCTCGTAACCTTTCCCAGTAATTTAGTTCTTTGCACCCATTGATCTTGGCTGTGAAACTTCTTTGAATCCCCTCCAGCTGTCTAATGTCTTTTTTTATATGGGGATGTTAGGACCGAGCAGTATTCCAGTTTGGGTATTATCAGGGTTTTCAGTAGGGGGATCATTACATTCCTATCCCTTCGTTTAAAAGTTCTCAATATCAGACCCGTTATTCTCTTTGCTCTGTTTACTGCTATCTTATTTTGTGTTTCAAATTTCGCATCATCTGTCATTACAACCCCTAAATATTTTGCTCTGGAATTTCTCTGGACTTCCTGTCCATTTGGGGTATAATATTCCATAGACTTTAGGTCTTCTCTTTTTCCGTACCGTAATAGCTGAAATTTCTCTGTCATTACCTATAATAATATATAAATCTTAGAAATCATTGTCTTATATTTTCGATACAAATCTTGATTCATATTAATTTATACTTATTTGTATGGTTTATTTATATTTCTTATACAATTTCCATGCGTGATTATTTTGGTTTGGTTTAATTTTTAAGTGCTGGCATAGTTCTGTCTATGCGGGATTCTAATATTGCTGGTATAGTACCGATAATTAAGTTGGTATTTTCATATATATAGGCCTAGGGCCTTTCCATTGGAACACAGGTAGCTTTTTTCCTCGACTCCAGTACATTCAAAATAAATTCATGACTGTTTTCATAACCAATTCTATCTTGTGATGCTTCTGTTACCACACTTACAGCATGTTCTACTCCCTGGCTGTGACATGGAAAAGGAATAAGCTGAAGTGGTTCATTTTGAACTTTAAGATCATCATTCGTCAAATTCTGTAAAATAGGTGGAGGGGGTGATGGTTTCGTTGTCCCAGTCGATCATGTTAGGATAATCATCTGCTTCAAAGTTCAGTATTTTTGGCAGCTCAAAATTTTTCACATTGGTACTCCTAGTTCTTGCTCGAATGTTGTGCTGAAAAGCCAGCTTTCTGACCTCTTCTTGTGTCTGTTATCATTGAGAGTAAGATATTCTCTGAGTGGGCAAAATAGGTGTTATTTTTGAGGACACGCTCCATAATCATCCGATGCTTTTCATCTAAGCCTTTAAGCAAGTGCATGATATACCAAAAATTAGATTCTCCCTCATTTGCCTTTGGATGAGACTATCCAAAACCAACCTGGAGCATAAACCAGCATTATAATTTTTACTAGGTCTTGGATGTTTTTGTGTGGATTCCATGTAGAGACAAGTGCAAGATCCTGTTTGCTCGTGTTAGCACCCGGGGATCTGGTGGCTAACGCTTGTGAGATGCATCCACATTGTATGCTAATGCACATTTCATATATATATTTTTGGTCACTGCTGAAACTTTTAATAATATTGGCCAAAACTTCTTTAATGTTGCCCTCTACAGGGGTATAATCAACTATATCCAGTTTGGTCAAATCCTCTCAGAGTTTATTTCCAAGAGAACCTTTGAAGGTGTTTGGTCCCGAAGTTTTTCCATCAATTGCTTCAAATACGTGCCTCAAGGGCAGTTCATTTGCATGCAAAAGGCAAATCAGCCATTGTACCAGCCTATCCAGATATAATTCAATCAATTTTAGCACTCCACCAATCCTGCCAGGGTTCACTGGGATGCCATCGCATAGCAAAGCTTTGAGGGATTCTTTGCTATTAGAATCAACTATAAAAGTTATTATTTCATCTGCAATACAACAAGCAGTTCCATTATATTGGAGCTATACGATCCATGTAAACATCACCAGGTTCTTTGACTATTACATAATGTTCTTCGTACTCCATTCCCTTCTTTGTCTTAGTTTGATCTTTTCTACCATCAAATCCAATGCCTTCAATCTGTGTGTTCTCCAATTTCACTTTGATTGTGTTCTTTTTACCCACACGTATTCTCTCTCCACTTTTTTCCTAGCCAACATATTGGTTTTGTCTAATATTCCCATATCCTTCAAAGGTACAGTAGCTCTAACTTACATGGTATCTATCTACTGTTATTGTTAACCCCTTCACTCCAGTTGGGATACATGCATATCCCACAGCTACATCATCACGCTCTCCGATGGGATACCATAGTATCCCATTTATGAAATGGCTTAACCGAGGCTTTCATATTTCCAGAGAATGCTGAGTTTCTTGTACATTGTTTAGGAGAACTGCTGGAAGATGTTCCCGTGGCTATTCGTAGACAAATGTGGTTTCAACACAACGGGGGCCCAGCACACTCCAACAACGATGTGCGGGATTATCTGACCACCACCTTTGGCACACGTCTGTTTGGGAAGCACTGTCAGTACAACCTCACAGCAGCTCTTCCATTTCCATTGGCAGCCCCATACACCATATGCATGTCAGCCATCTCAGCAGTCGTGAAGCACTCCATGTTACGCGTACTACGTCCAATTTAAGAATGCCCGTGGCAAGCGCGAGTCTAGCCCACTTCACCTTTTAACCAATTGCAGCAGCACCCTCTCGCGCCAAATGGTGACATCAGTGGACATACACTTATAGACGAAAAGGGTTTGTCTTGGTGTTGCCTATCCCCCATTACAATTTGTACAGAAAGTTTTCAAACACCCTGTATATATATAAAATTAGAGAATCTAGCGAAAAAATGTGTGCATGCTCAATAGTGTAGTTCTGGGATATACAAATTATTATAAAGTAAAAGTAAAGTAGCTACCTTAAAGTATCTTAAAATATAAAATTAAAAAGTGTTTAATGAAAGAACAATTATTTTGTAAAAAATGAGTGATTGAATGGCTTAAAATGAATTAAAACTTCTTACTTTTGTTGTGCTAATGAAGCTAGATATATGGCTTATTATTAAAATAAAATTATCTTTGGTAATGTATAATAGTTTTTTAAAACCAAGCAGAGTGCAGATGAGGATCTATAATTTACTAAAGCCAGTTCATTTTCAGCAAACTGATACGTTCAATTAAGTTTTTATCCATTAAAGCATTATATTAAAATATTCTAATGCATAATATATGAATACATGAATTATTTTAATTTATTGGTAATTATTTATAAATAAATGTTTTATGTATGGTTGAGCTCAAATTAACCTGAATATTTGTGATTAAAAGCAATATTTTGGGGGGGGGGGGGGGGGGGGGGACCCCAGGGGGGAAAACCAGGTCACCCACTTTGGTGCCAACCCTGCCACTTCAAGGGGATTGCTGTATAGCTGTGGAGTGGAGACAGTAGTGAAGGTAGATGCGAGAAGATTCACCACTAACCATAGGGTCATAGAGAAGCCTGTCATTAGTTCAGAGGACTGGGGGTTAGGAGGGGGGCATGTTGTCTCTCAACACTGCACCTTCTTCCAGATGGTAATGGTGTGGAGGTGATAAATGAAACAAAGATATGCCAGAAAGCTCAGCTTGCTTTCTTCATCGCCCACTGCATCTCCATGCGATGGGCAGGGGGTCACATATGATAAAATCATCATGTAACCCTCTTCTTGGCTCGAGTAGTCTCCACGCACTCTGGGTTCTACCAGGGTACATGTCACGCTCAGGGGTAGGCAGATCATGTAATACTAGTGCTTGCTGCTGCGACAACAGTCACCTCAAAGTACACACTTGTAATTTTTAAACATAATTAACACTGCACACTTTAAACAAAAGCACCTTTACATTTTTAAAAACATTTTGCTCAATAAATACAAAGATTATTTCAAATTCAATCTCTATCATATCCTTCAGAAATTTTGCCTCCTACACTTTTTTGAAGCAGGGCCCTAGGCAGTCACCTACTTTGCCTATTGGAGGAAATGGCCTTGCTTATAGGGTAATTCTACGAGAAATAGACAAATAAAGTACATGGTAACCTCTTCAAAATTCATGAAACTTGGTGTGAGGGTTGGTTTAGGTCCAAATTACAAATCTGAATTTTTGAAAATTGGTCAAGTTGGTCAAATTTTATGGCTTGACCAAATTTTGGTCAAATGAAAAAAAACAATTTTCAAACGTAAATATCTCAGCTCCTAATTGTGGTAGTGTAGTAAGTCTTAAATGATAAAATATATAAAATTAACTAGTTTCTAAATATATATATTTTTTAGGATAACAAAATTATGATTTTTTGGGAAAAAAAAATTTTTTTGCGATTTGGCACTGAAGATATCATTTTTCGAAAAAATACCAAGAATAAAAAATGTTTATTTGATGTATGTACACCATAATAAGTAATAAAAAGTCAGCTTATTGATGATTAAATTATGAAAAAAAAAAAAAAAAAATCCTCCAAATTTTAATAATTTTTTGCTTTCTTTCCAGATTTTCAGTATATACCTAATTTTCTAGTATACATAAATTTACCTAACCCTTAAAATACCTCAAAACAAAATTTTGTTACGATCCTATGAAAAAACACTCAAGAAGAATTTCCTGTAATATCAAAAAAGTACTCTGTCATGGCAGCTGCAAGCTATGGAATTTTGGGAGAAAATCAATTACTATGTCACAATTAAAAAGAAGCAATTGTATTAGAACATGTTCAACATTCATTGAGAGAGCCAGAACCTGCACCAATACCTGAGCCAGACATACTTAACGAATGTATGGAGCACAACTGACAAAACACCATTTCACGAATAAATGTCAGTCGAGTTACTTCAAAAATCTAAAAGAAACTGCCTGAAAATGAAGGTGTTTTGGTGGGTGATTTCGCAGAAAACTTCTCATTCATCATACAAGATTGTGCCCAGGGGTTTCATTGGGAGAACTCGCAATGTACAGTGCACCCATTCATTTATTATTCCAAAAACAATGCAGGAAAACTAATTTGCAAAAGTTACTGCTTCGTTTCAAACCGTCACAGGCATGATACAATTCTGGTTCATAGTTTTCTCAAAAAATTAATCCTGTGCATCCAACAACAAAATTCAAACCTAACTAAAATTCATTATTTCACAGATGGATGTGCGGCTCAGTATAAGAATAAAACAAATTTTCTAAATTTATGCCATCATTTTGAAGACTTCAAAATTCATGCCGAGTGGAATTTTTTTTGCGACATCCCACGGGAAGAATGCCTGCAACAGTATTGGTGGAACGGTAAAAAGAGCAGTTGCCAGAGAAAGCTTACGACGGCCTCTCAACCATCAAATCTTAACAGCTGAGGACTTCTACAATTTCTGCTCAAGAATTCCTAACCACTATTGACTTTTTTTTTACGTCTCTGAGGTAGAAGTTGTAGAGCTTTCTTTGCAAAAACGTCTGAGTGAACCTATTACTTCTATCAAAGGTACTCAACAATTACATCGCTTCATCACAATTTCCAAGAATTCATTGAAGGTTTATCCACTCTCAGAGTGGATAAACTCTGGCATATGTCCCTCATACATTTTTCCTGCGCAAGATGTTTGTCACATTCCAACAGAAAATATATTTGGGAGTATTGAAGCAAGTTTACGAGGAGGAACAAGAATACAATACATTTTTCCGCTTCAAGAATTAAATAACTTTTCAAAGATAAAATAAATTCTATCGAATGTATACTATTTAAGATTGTCTATGTAATATTTCTAAAATTTTTATCTAAGATTTGTGTATCTACTTAATAGTTATAAAAATCTTTTCAAATTCTTTTTTCTTATTATTATATTATTAGTGTCTAAAATTTGGATTCACTGGATGAGAATATGGTCTCTTAATTCATTCTCAAAGACTTGTGTACGTGTAGTATTAGGAAGAGTATTTTATACTCTGATAAGCGCTTTATAAATTAAACATTATTATTATTGTCAATATATTCTGTCCCTAAATATAAGAGGGGTTATGTATGTACATTGTACATATATTTTAAAAGATTTTTTCTCCTTTGGTTTATCTACATGTATTTTTTATATGATTTGAAAATAGTCTTTTTTTGGACAAACAAGTCTAATAAATCTTCATCTGAAAAAAAAAAATTTATTACTTAATTTCAAACTCAGTTTTGAGCCTTATAAAAACTATAAGCTGACTTTTTATTACTTATTATGGTGTACATACATCAAATAAACATTTTTTATTCTTGGTCTTTTTTTTTTAAATGATATCTTCGCTGCCAAATCACCATCACCAAAAAAAAAAAAAAAAAATCAATTTTATTTTTGTTACCCTAAAAAATTGATACATATTTAGAAACTACAGTTAATTTTACATATTTTATCATTTAAGACTTATTATGCTACCACAATTAGCAGCTGAGATAGTTACGTTTCAAAATTGTTGGTTTTTTTCATTTGACCAAAATTTGGTCAAGCCATAAAATTTGACCAACTTGACCAATTTTCAAAAAATTCAGATTTTTGTAATTTGGACCAAAACCAACCCCCTCACAAAGTTTCATGAATTTTGGAGATGGAGTGTACATTTGGCACTTTCATTTGTCTATTTGTCCTGGAATTACCCTATAGTAATCAGCATTATCAGTCATTGTCTAAGTCAGGTGCTACCATACAATCAAGCCCTAGCACAAATGGGATATGATCAGATTCAAATTAGTGATGCGAGTCATTTTTTATTGTGTCGTTTCTTTTGTCATTTTTTTTGTTTAAAACGAAGATACTGTTTTTTTTGTTTTTTATTGTTTTAAACTTATTCCATATTTTTCTTCCTTTAATCTAATATATTAGTATTACCTATAATTTACTATACTACCATGCTTATACAGTTATACCTAGTATATGTATATAGTCATCTTTTAGAAAAACTGAATCACACAAAAAGTATATAATAGAAAGGAAAAACAAACCCTCATTTTTTATATGTATATACCTATATTTTTTAACTAGAACATAAAACATTCTTCCTCATTTCAAACAATATACATAGTTGTGATTGGCAAGAGTACCAGTATATATATTCCAGATCAAAAAAAAAATATTCACCTTTTTTTGAACCTTTTTGTTAACCATTTCCATGGAAGAATCATCACTAGATTGGGTAGAGCATATATGCTAGTTTCAATATCACAGGTACTGGTATAATATCCATAATACTGGTATAAAACAATAGATATAATTGTGATTGGCAAGAATACCAGTGTATATGTGTGTGTGTATATATATATATATATATATATATATATATATATATATTCCAAATAGAAAAATAAAAAAATATAAATATTCATCTCTTTCTTTAACCTTTGTGTTAACCTAATGCTGTTTAACTTTCATTATCTGATTCTATTTCCATTGAAGAATCATTATCACTAGATTGATTAAAGCAAATAGTTTCAATATCACAGGTACTGGTATTTATTGCAGATTTGGATGTTGACAAAGCCAATGTAGCACCATGTTTTACTTCACTTTCTTGGAATTTTGCATTTTGGGATATAAATACTAGCTTTGCTGCTCTGTCTGTGCTTAATTGGTTTCTTTTGGCTGTATGGATATTACTGTATGTGCTAAATGATCTCGGAGGTAATGAAAGGGCGAAATAGAGGTGTATGAGTTTGTGTAGGTATATATGTGAGTATGCATGCGTATGTATCTGGAATTCTGGATGTATGCATGTGTATGGGGTATACAATAGATATAAATGTGTATATAAGTATTTATGTATATATTGGTATATATGTATATGGGTGTATGTGTATGTGTGTGTATATATATATATATATATATATATTAGGGTGGTCCAAATCCATAGGGGGAAATTTCAAAATTGTCTTAGATAGTCTCCACAAGTGTGGTTTTTGTCCATTTAGTGTCCACATGGTCTGTGCAAAATTGCAGCGTGATTGGTGAATATTTAGAGGTCGCCCCACTCTGAATATATATTATATAATGTACTTTTTCTTCCGTAGGTCCGATGGCTCAAACTCGATCAATTCCAAAAGTTTGGCTTCTAGGGATGGCAACTGGAACTTTATCCACGTCAAGGCTCCCTACATGCCTTGACGCCCTCCTCTTGGGGCAATACCACCACATCAATCAAAAGCAAACCACCTCCGACAGTCTGAACCAGGCATGCCAGAGGGTGATTGAAGTCTGGACCCGAGCGCGGATCCCAACTCAACGGATCGACTCCTGTGTCCGTAAGCTTTCAAAGCTTTTAGACCGCTACAAAACACTCAAGAAGCACAGGACCAGGCAACGTGCCAGCGATAGAATGAATGAAGACATCTTCAAAGCGGACATCCAGGAACTGTTTGACATCGCAACCAGTGATGCCATGAGCACAATCGTCAACGTTGAGGACCGAAATTTCCTGTCCATGCAGCGCAAGGATGTCAATTCTTGCAGCATGGCTGGCATTGATATGGAAACGACTACACGAGGACAGAAAGCGATCCAGAATGGAGAAGGAAGCCAAGAGGAAGGCAAGGCATGAAGCAACACAGAAAGATTTGGAAGAAGCAGGTGTCATCAATTGATCTTTCCTCTTCTTCTCCTTCCCTTTTTTCGCAAGACGACGACGACTATAGACCATCGGTTCCGATTCCTTCTTCGTCTGAAGCTCCGGCACCAAAGCGTCCCAAGAACAAGGTTACGAACATTTTCCAATCTCCAGAAGTCATTGGAGCAATGGATCGCACCAATCTTTCTGACCGGAATGCTGTTTTCGTAACTGGAGCTGTATTACAGGCCGCGGGGCATGATCTGTCTGGGATGACGTGCTCTCGGAGCTCTATTCATCGCTACAGAGAAAGTGGGCGAGAACAGGCAGCTCGAGAAGACCTAGAATCATTCTCTCTAGAAGACCCTGTCCTTCTCCATTGGGACGGAAAGCTTCTCCCCGGCAATGAAGGGAAGAAGACGAATGTGCATCGGATAGCAATCCTTATAACATTCAATGGACAGGAGAAGCTGCTTGGTGTCCCAAAGATGAAACAAGGAACTGGAGAAGCACAGGCCCAGGCATGCCTTCAAACTATGAAATTATGGAACGTGGAACAGCATGTGAGATGTCTCGTCTTCGATACCACTGCGTCAAACACGGGTTTACATCGCGGAGCCTGTGTCAGGATTGAAGAAGCATTGGGTCACGAGCTAGTTTGGATCGGTTGTCGACATCATATACTTGAAGTCGTACTTGCTGATGTCTTTGCCTCAATATTTGGCTCAACAGGAAGTCCTGAAACAGGCCTTTTTAAGCGATTTCAAAAGGAATGGCCATCTCTCTCCCACGAAGCATTTGTCTCAGCATCAGACAGCTTGTTCGAGAACCCTCAACTCCAAGAGATGAGAAAAGAGATGCTCACTTACTTACCTAACGCTCTTCAGGCAAGCCAACCTCATGACGACTACAAGGAGTTCCTTGAACTATCTTTGCTCTTCCTGGGGGGAAAGACTGGTGGTCAACTCTTTATCCGAGCTCCGGGTCCCATGCACCACGCGAGATGGATGGCGAAGGCGATTTATGCGCTCAAAATCTACCTCTTTCACTATCAATTCAAGCTCACAGCACGCGAAGAACGAAACGTGACTCAGCTGGCTTTATTTGTCAGTCTGATTTACGTCAAGTACTGGCATGAAGCGCCAATGGGGACACAAGCTCCTCTCAATGATCTCAAAATGCTGCATCTTCTGGAAAAATATCCACACGGAGGAGCTGCACAAGCGGCGAAGACAGCTCTAAGACGCCACCTGTGGTACTTGTCGGAGCATCTGATTGGACTGGCCTTCTTCGATAATAGGATCGATCCTGATACCAAAAGGAGAATGGTTCAACACCTCCAACATCCCCAAAAGAATGGCTGCCCCCGACGAATCGACATGGCGGAAGCTGGTGTTGAAAATGATGTGGCATCCTTCGTCACGAAAAGGACATTGACCCTCTTTGATGCCTTGAAAGTTGGAGGTAAGGAGGAAGCGCGCCAGTTACTTCAAAAAGATCCACGGGAATGGC
Source organism: Bathynomus jamesi (assembly GCA_023014485.1). NCBI lineage: Eukaryota > Metazoa > Arthropoda > Malacostraca > Isopoda > Cirolanidae > Bathynomus > Bathynomus jamesi. Next base: position 980,465 of record JAJOZX010000052.1, on the reverse strand, counting down.
CAAATGACAAGAACTACAGGGAACTTAGAGATCGCGCCTTAAAGATGAAAGTCGTCAATGATGCTGCCGAGCGAGGTATTGCTCTCGCACAACGCTACAATGACACTTTGACACGAAACGAGGACCAGAAGCAGTACCTCCTACAACTCGTAGCCACCCACCGAAAACAGATACCAATACCATCCAAGGCGACTCTGATGCAGAAGAAATAATGAAGATACACCCATTATCATGTCCTATTGTCTTACTGTTTTCTTTCATATTCTTTGAGAACCAAAAAAAATTTAGTTATTCAGTTGTCTATATATTTTCCCAAATTTTCAAAAAGGGGGCAAGTGGGGCGACCCCTAAATATTAACCGAATAACGTGAAACTTTGCACAAATACTGTCCACACCAAGAGGCATAAAACCAACCTTGTGGAGAGAACTTAGTCGATGCTTTAACTTTTTGGACCACCCTAATATATATATATAATATATATATATATATATATATATATGGATGGTCTCGTGGGGGGGGGGGGGGAATATGTCATCGCGGGTCTAAAGGATAGTTAAGTGGAGATTCAAAATCAGAGGCATGGATGGAGAGTCCTGGGAAGGTTGGACAATGGGCAGTCAGCTCCCAGCCAGTGTTCTCGCAAGTTTAATGGATCTCAAGATACAAGACTTTCAGTGCAAGAAAGAGGCCAGTTTTTTCTGTAAATAGGCTGAAAAGGACATTCTATACTGGTACCATATGGCCTATTTATTATTATTTATTTATTTTTTATAATATATATCATTGCAAAAGTATACCTATAATTAAATTGGCAATATCTATATTAATTATTAAAAAAAACAAAACAAAAAAAAAACTACAAAAAAAATTAAAAAAACGTTTTTTTTACATCACTAATTCAAATATATCATAAAGTATGGACATGCTATTTATTATATTATAAACATTGTGGGAGGCCATACAGTGGTCTAGCCATGAGTGAGTCCCCCAGGCATCACTAACATATGTAAATGAGTCATTAGGGAGTAACAATTTACTAGCAAGTTTGTAGTTGCATGACTCAGTAATTGATAAGCTCAGCAAAATCAACCAGGTTCAGTGATATTGCTGTTAAAATCACCAACCACTACAACACACGAGTCTTATCTCAAGACCTCTAGCAGTATATTTAGTTTACAGTCTTTTATCTCAAGACCTCATTTTTATCACTCTCATAAGGCATATAAACATTGAATATATACAGTATTTTGTTGTCAATAGTTAGTTTTACGGCTACAACCCACTCATATTCGTAACTAATGGGCTCTATAAACCTATGCAGCTGTGAGTGCAGAAGGATTAATTAGTAATAGCCAACATGGCTTTTGGAATGGCAGGTCATTTTGACAAACTTAGAGTTTTATGATAGCATGTTAAAGCATCTGGATAAAAAGAATCTAGATATTGTGTACTTGGATTTTGCCAAAGCTTTTGATACAGTTCCTCATAAGCAGTTGCTTGTTAAACTTAGAGCTCATAGAATAAAAGGGACAGTAGCAAATTGGATTGAAGAATAGCTTAAAGACAGAACAGAGAGTCCAGTTAAATGGGACTAGGTCTACATGGAGCCCTGTTCTGAGTGGAGTACCACAGGGGTCAGTACTTGGACCTCTACTTTTTATTATTTATATTAATGACTTGGAAAGGGGACTAAATAGTAAAACATCAATATTTGCAGATACAAAATTGGGACAAAATGCAAGATTTTTAACAGGTACCATGAAAATGCAAAAGGACATTGATAAAGTAGTTGCTTGGGCAGATAGATGGGAGATGAAATTTAATGTGGAAAAGTGTAAAGTTATGCATGTTGGTCATGACAATCCAGAATTTAAGTTTAACATGGATGGAAGTTGGATAAATAAAGAAAAAAAAGAGGATATTTGGGCATCATTGTGAATCATGATCTTAAACCTACAATGCATTGTATTGAAATTAGAAATAAAGCTAATGCTAGATTGAACCTAATGCAGAAACAGAATAGTATATAAATTGCCAGAAATTATAAGCAGGCTCTATACTTCATACGTGACACCTCTTCTTGAGTATTGCATTCAGTTCAGTAGTCCTTATTTAGAGCAAGACAAAGTACAAGAGCCACAAGGATGATACCAGTGTCACTAAAATATGAAATATAGCAAAATGTAACAATGTAGTTTGCTAAGTTACAACAGAATACATGGTCTAAGTTTATTTTGAAAACTGGATACAACACAAATATTCACAATAATCAAACAATGAAAATGTATAATAAATTTCTAAAATCTAGTTGATGGACATCGTTTGGGCAGCTGTTTCCCTTGACCTGTCCTGGTTTCTTCCCCTTACATTTGTTATATTGTGAATATTTATTGTTTTGTATCCAGTTTTCAAAATAAACTCATGTATTCTTGTATGAAAGCTAGGTTAGGTCAATTGACTACCCAGTTAGGTCAACTGTACACCCTTGATGATTGGTTAGGTTAAGTCATGATATTTTCATTAGTTAATGAAAATATCACGACAATCTAACCAATCATCAAGGGCGCACAGTTGACCTAACTGACCAAAGCTGGATCCTATCTGCTTTACAGATAGCTGGTGAAGGAAGCTATATTTTGGGGCCTCTTTGCGAGTAACCCAGTGCCCACATTGGGCTTTCCATCATGAAAAAAAAAAAAAAAAACTATATAGTATTTGTCATTTATCATTACTTAAACTATAATGGATGTAATTTCCCTGAAGAGTTCCCTGTTCCATGAACAGTGTGTTTAACAAGTTTACAGGGGACCATTCTGAGTTTGTGTATATTAAACGGATGTGTTATGTGCCTTGAAAAGTGGACACTCAATGTCCCAGTTGAGGTTTAAGTTTTGTTTTTTGGATAAAAATACAATAGTTACCCATTTTTCTTTGATGTATTCAATCCAACATGAATGCAATGAGTTTCTTCCGTATAATGAGGTTCTGAATGTAGTAGGCTACTGTACCATAATGTATATTACTAGAATTTGTACAAGCATTTATTTAGTATTTTTTCTCTTTCCATAGGCAAGTAGTCTTTTATATATTTTTGAAGACATATTTCAGGTATGGGATACTAATATAATGTACATTTCATTAAATTAAGCCTACATTTCATTCCAGTTTGCTATATTTTGCATTTTAGTAGGACCCAGATAATACCATGCCTTAGACACCTTGGTTACAAAGTGAGATTGGAGCACCTAAAGATGTTTTCCCTAAAGCAAAGAAGGTTACGAGGTGATATGATAGAAGTATATAAAATAATAAATGAGTTAAATATAGACTTCCACTCTCTTTTTACAAAGGATCACAATGATAGGACAAGAGGCCATAGCCTTAAGCTTTTTCAGCAAAGATGTAAATCACAGTTAGTACAACAGTTTTTCAAATGGAATAGTAAAATTCTGGAATAGCTTAGATGAAGTCGTGAGTCCCCATACTTTGGAGATTTAAGAATAAACTAGATAAATTAATGACAAAGGTATTTGGTAACGTTTTGCTGGAACTAGTAATGGTGTGGAGAAGAGGTTTATGAACCCTTCTCACATATATATATATATATATATATTATATATTTAGTAGAAATCCAATGACAAGGAGAAATGTAAATGCCATGAAAAGTCTTCTTTATTGCGCAACGTTTCGAGCAATACGCTCATCTTCAGGCTGTTTAATAACAATGTGAAATTAAAATCAATATTGAATGAAAAACAAACAGAAATTTCTATAACCTATTCGTAAAGACAAATTTTAAAAGACTGAGAAAAGAGGGTTAAGTTCTAAGTTATACAGATTTACATATCAAAATTAAGAAGTTATTTTTAAATACATGTAGTAAATGTGAAATTAATACACTGGAAAAATTACCAATAGTACACTGGAACAATGGAGCTATCTACCTTACACAGCAATATCCGAGGCCGACTAATTTGAGCAGAGGAGACGGGAATGAAAGATGGCGAGGGAGATAGGGGAAGGAGGGATTATAAGGAATTGGGGAAGGAGGAGGGATCATAGCAGATTGAGAGGGACGGACGATGAGTCAACATTCAGACTAGGGGACAATGCTTTAATGAAAAGGGATTCTAAAATTCTTAGTGAGTTGGGACAAGTATTACAACCAAGAATTTTAAAATTGTCTAAAGTGACATCAATTTTGCATTTGATGCTATGTTCACGTATGCTGGAGGCTTTTTACAGGTAAAATTTTAAAAACTAAGGAAGCCTCCAGCATACGTGAACATAGCATCAAATGCAAAATTGATGTCACTTTAGACAATTTTAAAATTCTTGGTTGTAATACTTGTCCCAACTCACTAAGAATTTTAGAATCCCTTTTCATTAAAGCATTGTCCCCTAGTCTGAATGTTGACTCATCGTCCGTCCCTCTCAATCTGCTATGATCCCTCCTCCTTCCCAATTCCTTATAATCCCTCCTTCCCCTATCTCCCTCGCCATCTTTCATTCCCGTCTCCTCTGCTCAAATTAGTCGGCCTCGGATATTGCTGTGTAAGGTAGATAGCTCCATTGTTCCAGTGTACTATTGGTAATTTTTCCAGTGTATTAATTTCACATTTACTACATGTATTTAAAAATAACTTCTTAATTTTGATATGTAAATCTGTATAACTTAGAACTTAACCCTCTTTTCTCAGTCTTTTAAAATTTGTCTTTACGAATAGGTTATAGAAATTTCTGTTTGTTTTTCATTCAATATTGATTTTAATTTCACATTGTTATTAAACAGCCTGAAGATGAGCGTATTGCTCGAAACGTTGCGCAATAAAGAAGACTTTTCATGGCATTTACATTTCTCCTTGTCATTGGATTTCTACTAAATATTAAATTGAAGCTCTGTAGAAGCAACCCGCATAATTATATATATATATATATATACAGTGGTGACCCCATTACTCGAATGACCTATTACTCGAACAAATCGTTACTCAAACCAAAACATTTGGAAAATATAAAAAATAAGGACTCGTTACTCGAGCACATTTCCGTTACTCGAATGCCCAAGGCATAATGCGCGTACAGTATATTTGTTTGAGCGTTTGCCCACCAACACAGCTTCCCACGCTCTTCAGTTCCCACTCAACTGTGAAAGCGTTCAGATGTACGAGTGATTTAAGCGCTTTTAGTTCAAAATTTTGTGTTTTTGCGTCTTTGTGAAATTTTTTTTATGAAATTATTTGCAATGGGTCCAAAAAAGTGTGCTAGTGCTAGTGATAAGCCCAAGAGGAAAATTAATAGGTCTTCTATCGAAATTAAGGAGGAGTTAATAGCGAAGCATGAGAGTGGTACGCGTGTAGCTGGTCTTGCATCATTTTATAAGATGCCTAAGTCCACTGTTTGTACAATTCTTAAAAATAAAGTTCAGTATAAATTGGCAGAAGTGGCTAAAGGTGTTAGTCGTTTATCATGCAAGCGTTCCCAGGCTATGGAGGAGATGGAAAAACTCCTCCTAGTCTGGATAAACAAAAAACAATTGGCTGGTGATGTGATATCTGAGAATACCATTTGTGAGAAGGCAAGGTGTCTCCACACCGATTTAGTGAAGACCACACCGTCTACTAGCGACTTCACGGAGGAGTTTCGAGCTAGTAGAGGCTGGTTCAAAAATTTCAAAAGGCGAACTGGTATCCATAGCGTCGTAACGCATGGGGAGGCGGCCAGTTCTAACGCACCAGCAGCAGAGGAATTCGTACGCGAGTTCAGTGAGTACATCACAGAGGAGGGCTTCGTTTCGCAGCAAATTTTTAATTGCGATGAGACGGGCCTCTTCTGGAAGAAGATGCCCAGAAGGACATACATTACGAAGGAGGAGAAAGCCGCCCCAGGGCATAAACCCATGAAGGATCGCCTGACTTTGCTTCTGTGCGCCAATGCGAGTGGCGACTAAAGTTAAGCCTTTACTGGTCTACCACTCGCAAAATCCTTGGGTGTTCAAGAAAAACAACATCAGGATAACAGACTTGAATGTGATGTGGCGCTCAAATTCAAAGGCATGGGTTACGAGGCTATTCTTTTTTGAGTGGGTCACCAAGGTGTTCGCCCCTCAAGTGAAGTCGTACCTTGAAAAGCAGGGTCTTCCCCTCAAGGCTCTTCTTGTGATGGATAATGCCCCTGCCCATCCTCCTGGTTTAGAAGATTTGTTGGTAGAACATGACTATCAAGATAAAGTTTCTGCCCCCCAATACCACCCGCCTTATCCAGCCCATGGACCAGCAAGTCATCTCTAACTTTAAGAAGCTCTACACTAAGAGCATGTTCGAGAGATGCTTTGATGTGACGAATGGGACCGATTTGACCCTCAGAGACTTTTGGAAGGATCATTTCAACATCCTTCATGCCATCCGGATCATCATCAAATCCTGGGCTGCTGTGACTACCAGGACATTGAACTCTGCCTGGAGGAAGCTTTGGCGGGAATGTGTAGCTGATCGCGACTGAGGTCTTCCAGGAAGCACCTGTTGTTCCTGCCATAGTGTCTCTAGGGATGTCCATGGGCCTGGAGATGGATGCCAACGACGTGGAGGAGCTCCTGGATGAGCACAAGACGGAGCTGACCACAGATGAGCTCCAGCACCTCCTTGAGCAGAACAAGCAAGAGGCTGAAGATGAGGTCTCCGCTACAGAGGAGGAGGAAGAAAAGAAGAACCTGCCTTCTGAGAAGATCAAGAAACTCCTCAGCCATTGGGAGGCAGTGCAGGCCATTGTAGAGGAGACATTCCCTAACAAGGCAATTTCAGACAGATGTGTTGATATTTTCAATAATGTTATACGCCACTACTCGAACATTTTGAAGGGTCATCAACGTCAGGTTACACTCGAATGCTGGATCAAGCCCTCTACGTTGGAACCCGAAGTGGACGTTCCTGACATTCTTCTGGAAGGTGATTCACCTTCCAAAAGGTTCTAAGAACCTACCTCCCTCTCCTCCTCCTCCAACCAAGCCCATCATCAAGCCTCCTTCTGGTAAGTACACTTAAAACCTTTTTTACTTTAAATTTTATTAATTTTATTAATTATTATTACTAATTATTAATAAAATTAGAATAATTATATAATAATTTGTATAATTAAAGCATATTTTAAAGTTTATATTCGAGTTTGGGGGTCCAGGAATGCATTATTTCTATTTATTAATTTAAAGGCAATTAATTAGTTTGTTACTCGAACTTTTCATTAGTCGAACCACCTCCAGGAACGAATTAAATTCGAGTAACGAGGTACCACTGTAGTTTATTTTTTATTTGGGTAAATCTCATCACCCACACAGTGATGAGATGTTGGGAGGCAGCATCTTGTGTTAGGGGATACTCTGTCTTTATACCCCCCATTTAGAGAGATTTCTCTACTGAGCAGTGCCCCTACCCCCAATAGCACTGATGTATGAAAGACTCGTTATGTTCACTTGCCTCAGACATCTTTAAATGGGAGACCCTGAATGGGTGCACATTCAAATCAGGGTTGTGGAGTCGGAGTCGGAGTTGTGGAGTCGCACGTTTCAGGGCGGAGTCGGAGTCGAATTTTTACAATGTGTGGAGTCAGTCGGAAAATTTTTGACCGACTCCACAACCCTGGTTATAGCCACTAGGTTAAGAAGGGTTATTCAATTTTAAGTAGCACTACTACTGGTTAGACCTTAATTATGTTTAAGAGAATCTTTTTCATTTATATATATATATATATATATATATATATATATATATATATATATATATTATTGGAAAAAATAAAAATCCCTTAATATGATATCTACAAGTCAATATCCTTCTTAATATTTGAATGTTCCCTTATCCTAGAAAGTAACCTGACGATTCATGTGGTGGTGATGAAATGTCTTATTATTATGATAATTATAGAGTGAAACACAAGAGGAGTCGGAGTCGTATATTTAAAATGTGAGGAGTCGGAGTCAGATTTTTAGATTTTTTACAATGTGTGGAGTCGGAGTCAAATTTTTACAATGTGTGGAGTCGGAGTCGGAGAATTTTGGACCGACTCCACAACCCTGATTCAAATACTCCACAGTTTTTACAGTCCCACCTACTCCTTTTTATCTTAATTGAAGAGCTTGTATTATATTATTCAGGTTATAGCTATATAGATTCATGTAAAACTTCTTGATGAGATAACCATATGATATCTACAATTAGTAGAGTAGTGGTATTGATGAATGATCCAAAGTTTTGAAATTAATGTATAGCTAGTAGATGTGTGACAATCTGCAGAGATCAATTGGATATTAATTTTGCATGTAACTGTATTTATGGTTTGTTTATATTAACAGTGGAGCCACCCAGATGGGCTGAAGGGCCCCTAGTGTGCCCACTATAAAATTTTTACCAGATTACCAGTGCCACATTATAGCTACACCTTCCTTCCAGGGCCGGATTAAGCCCTAGTAGGCCTGGTAAGCTAATCACAAAAGTGGCCTGTCATGTCTAGGCTCACGCTAATATCTGCCTAGACCAGTGGTCGGCAAACTTTTTTGGGTATTACCCCAAAATATATTTGAGGACAATCAGGATGTAAATTCGTAATATTCTAAAATTTAGAATAACGCCACATTTATATAACAAAATAAAATAAAAATATACGAAAAAAATATCAGTACAAAGTCTCTCTCATACCACACGCATTACCTCCAAAAGTTTTAAATTTACCCCCGTTCCCCGACCACTGGCCTAGACACTCAGGTTTGTTAATTCTACAGCACTTATTCACAATATAGTATTGTTCAAGAAAAGAATGAAAAACAAATTTACTACTGTAGTCTGTACATGAGACAAAACCTTTGGATATACTTTGGCTCAAAAGATTATATAAAACATGAAAGGGATTTCTCATTGTAAATAAAAAAATATCCAAAAAAATGCTTCAAACACTTTCATTTTTAACTGGCATGCGCAGGATGTTCCAAAAAAGTGGCCTGGTAGGCTATAGCCTACTTCAGCCTACTAGTTCTTACCTGGTTGGGTTACCATGGATTGCACCCATGAACCCCATAGTAGCCAACATACCAGTCCAAGACCATACTGTACAATCATAGTTAATTTTAAAAGAAGGACTGGAAAGTGTGTTGTAAGCTGATATTATAGCTTGAGAGAATCACAATTGGTAGAAAAAGAGTATCACACAAATAATTAGCCAAGGCACTCTTAAGAGATGTTAATGATAGGGACAACACAACATTTGCAAGAAAGGCATTCCATACCCTTATAACAAAAAAATCTCCTGTAGATATGACAATTGGTGTGAGGAAAGTAGATTTTAAATGGATGACCTCTGGTAACATATGGATTCAATACTTGAAAAACATCATCAGGCACTATTGGAAACTGGTTGTGGAATATTTTCCAACACTGAATTATATCTGCATGGAGATATCTACCTTGTATTGAGTATAACTGAAGATATTTAAGTCTATATAAGAATTAGGTAATTATTCATTTTAGTACTCCCTCTCCTTTCTGGGTAAATTTATAGTATTATACCCATCTCCCTTTAGAGGAGAAATTTATGTTTTTCCTATGGTTTTTGGTGTGTTTTGAACAAATCTGACCTTCAAAACTATTGGAAATGACTCGTTTTTTAGATACCCCCCTCCCCCCCCAGCTGGCAATCTGGGGGACCCTGGTGGGAACAGAGTTCTCGGGTGAGAAAAATCATAGAAAATAAGTCATTTCAGACAGTTTTGAAGGTCAGATTCGTTCAAAATACATCAAAAACCATAGGAAAAACAAATTTCACCTTCAAAATTGACCTGACCTGACCTAACCTAACCTATCAACAATACCACAGTTTCTAGTCTTGACGATATGTACACTCCATTTTATAATGTGGACACTTCACTACTGTCAGTAGAACACCGTGAGCACACAGAAACTACACTTTTTTCTAAATTTTTGTAGAAAGCAACAATACAGTTGTAATAATTGAATGAGCACGCATCACACAAAGCCATTCCGGTAACAAAGTAATTCAAATTTGAAATGGATAGAGCGCAGTGATTGGGTAGACATGTAACAGTCACATAAACGAACATACAAACACACTAGATACACACCAAAAAATATTTATATCTCAAAAATGATACATTTACAATGGAAGTACTATAAAAAGAAAGTCTTAGAATTAAAAAATCTACTTAATGAACATATAATTGCTGGACATTAGACGGGTGTAATACTATAATAATACCCCTTTCTGGACCAAAACATTTTTCTGGTGTTTTTTGTTCTAGATACACACCAAAAAAGTATTTATATCTCGAAAATGATGCATTTGCGATGGAAATGCTATTGAAGGAAAGTGTCTTAGAATTTAAAAAATCTACTTAATGAACATATAATTGCTGGACATTAGACGGGTGTAATACTATAATAATACTCCTTTCTGGACCAAAACACATTTTTCTGGTGTTTTGTTCAAATCTGAACTTCGTTTCTTTGGGAAATGAGCCATTTGAGAAATTTTCAATTTTAAAATTTCTCAAAAACACTCATTCCAAAGAAATGAAGGCTAAATTTAAACAAAAAACCACCAGAAAAATGTTTTACCTAACCTAACAAATGTCTCCTATCGAAAACGAAGGGAGCATTAAAACGAATATTAACTGAATAATCTCTTAGTCCCTCAACCTGCTTGGTCCATCTTCGCTGGACACCAAGCTTTTTTAATCCGGCCTGCTTCCTTCCTATTCTATCTGCCCACAGTAATAACTTTAGTAGCATCATTGGGCAAGTTAGCTATTCCCCTGTAGTTAAGCTTAATATTGTTTAAATCTTTGCAATCTTGTTTAGAGAGCCAAGTTTCCCGAAAACAAATGTCATGTGCAGATAAAAGTTTATTGATCTCACTGTCAGCAGTGACTTTGAGGTCTCTACAGTTATAGCTACTAACTCTAACACCGAGTTCGTGAAACGGTGCCATTATAAATAATGTAATAGATGGGATGGGATGGGGATGGGATGGGAATGGGGAAGGATATAGGGCAGGCTTAGCCTAGAACACATTTTAAATATTAAAAAACAAACGGTGACTTGTCCCTACATATATTACTTTTCATACCCTAAAAATAAACGCTAACTTACCAGTACAATATATTGTAAACCTCTTGGTATTAAAATACTCCCAAAAGAATTCCACGTTCTTCGTTTCAGAATGGAAATAAATGATCAGCAGTCAGCACACGCGATCAGAATTTCAAACTCTTTTGGAATCAAATTGAAAATCATCAGCTTTAAAGTGGCAACACTCGGGCATTTGACCAAAGTAACTCCAAAGTTTAGTCTGTCCACGCTCGCTTTATAACATGTAAATAAGAAGAACATAAGAAATTTTTATAGTGGGCACACTAGGGGCCACTTCGGCCCATCGAGGTGGCTCCACTATGTAAAAACTGCCTGTACATTGGCAATAACCAATTTTTACAAAACTAACTAAGTATCAATTTAAAACTAATTAATTATCAATTTAAAACTAAAGATAGAATCCCTGGATCCAGAGGATCAAAGTCATAATATCCACAAATATGTTACATACTATATCTATTTATAACTAGCATGCAAATATATCAGATCCAAAGAATCCAGTCAATTTCATTATGGTACCCATCAATACCAGTACCATGCCAACCAAAAATAAGTCACGATCCATATCATTGCGGACCAAGTCAATTTACATCCATATACATTACAATATATACTTAGGAGGAAAAGTGTAGGTGTGGCTGTAAAGACTGAACAGTACATGGTAGAAATGTGTGTGCACCCATTTTGGGTCTCCCATTTAAAGGTGTTTGTGGGCAAGTGAAGATCATGAGTTTTTCAATACCTCACAGTACTATGGGGGGCACCGCTCGGCAGAGGAATCTCTTTAAATGGGTGTGTAAGGACAGAGAGTATCCCCTAACCCAAGACGCTGCCTCCCTATATCCCACAACACTTGTGTTGAGCTGTGGGATCTATCCCCAGAAAGCCTTAATTTTACTACCTTAAACTATACCCTTTCTATCAACATATGCGTCTAATCGATTTTTAAACATGTTTATAGACGTGCTACTAATTACTTCTACCGGCAAACTATTCCAGCTATTTACTATTCTATGCGTAAAAAAGTTTTTCGCAACTGCTGTCTCGAACCTTCTACTTGTCAACTTACACCCGTTATTTCTAGTCCTATTATATTGAGATATTTCGAAAAAGCTATCTCTATCTACGTTATCGAACCCATTCATAATTTTGAAAACCTGGATTAGATCACCCCTTAACCTCCTAGTCTCGAGTGTTGTCAATTTTAACTCCTTAAGCCTATCCTCGTACGACTTTGACCTAAGCGACGGAATCATCTTAGTTGCTCGTCTTTGAACTCTTTCGATTTTGTCTATATCTTTGCGCATATGCGGATTCCAAAATTGGACCGCGTACTCCAAATGGGGTCTAACTAATGATTTATAAAGTGGAACTATAATATCGCGCGATTTGTACTCAAAATTTCGAGCTATAAAACCTAACACTTTGTTCGCCTTATTGACCGCTGCTGTACTTTGTTTCGCTACTTTTAAATCACCAGTGACTATAACTCCTAAATCTTTTTCCTGCTCTACGCTTGTTAAATCTTTCCCTGACATACTATACGCAAAATTACCGTTACGCGAACCTATATGCAAAATTTTGCACTTATCAACGTTAAATCTCATTTGCCATGTGACTGACCAATCAACGATTTTATTCAGATCTTCCTGAATTTTACCTCTATCTTCGTCATTAATCGCCCTACCACCCAGCTTCGTGTCATCCGCAAACTTTGAAACTGTACTGACTAGGCCGACATCTAAATCGTTAATATATATAAGAAAAAGCAAGGGGCCCAATACAGAACCCTGAGGAACGCCACTCGCTACATTAGCCCAACACGACTCCGCTCCATCAACGACCACCCTCTGTTTCCTGCCTCGCAACCACTCTTCTAGCCAATTTATTACTACACCCCTGATTCCATGAGCCTTAGTTTTTTCAATGAGTCTTTTGTGCGGCACGGTGTCAAACGCTTTTTGAAAATCTAAATACACTACATCAACCGCCCGATGTCTATCGTAAACGTCAACCACGCTTTGGAAAAATTCTAAAAGATTAGTTAAGCAAGATTTGTTTCGCCTAAATCCGTGCTGCGTATTTCTAACTAGCTTATGCACTTCTAAGTGTTCGACTATACGATCCCTAATTATTGATTCCAGTAGCTTACCTACAACAGACGTTAAACTGATTGGTCTATAATTTCCCGCCGCACCTTTATCGCCTTTCTTAAAGATAGGTGTTACGTTTGCTAACTTGAAATTATCTGGTACGCACCCCTCAGAAATAGACGCATTAAAAATCTTTGTTAGCGGCACAACAATGCTATCTTTTAATTCTTTTAGTTGTATGGGATATATGGAATCCGGCCCCGGTGATTTACGCGTTTTCATTTTATCAATATAGCGCGTTACCTCCCCTTCACTAACCACTATATTATCCAAAATATTACCATTATCAAACGGTATTATGTCCGTGACCGTAGGGATATTTGTTACATCTTCTATAGTAAAAACTGACGTAAAAAATTCGTTTAGCAAGGTAGCCATTTCCTTGTTTTCAGAAACTAGATCTCCGTTTACATTTTTCAAAGGCCCCAAGACGCTTTTTACTGGATTTCTATTATTGACGTATTGAAAGAATCGCTTGGGGTTTTCTTTACCGTCACGAGCTATGGAGATTTCAAATTCGCGCTTGGACTTTTTTATTACACTTTTCGCTTCACGCCTTAGAGATATGTAGTTGTTTCGTAACCACAAATTGTCTTTATCGCACTTATGTAGCCTATAAGCCCTATCTCTACTCTTTATAATGTCTCCTACTCTAGAAGTAAACCACAAGGGCTTGTTGTTTACTTTCGCACGCTTAATTTTGTACGGTACACATTCCTCATTTATAGTCCTAAATACTGTTTCGAACGATTCCCACATTAGTTTTGCGTTGGAGTTCCCCATCACGTTTTCCCAATTGACGTGTGACAATTTATTTCGAAATTTACTAAAGTCTGCGTGCTGGAAGTTAGGAATTTTCGTCGAGTTAGCTGGTTTCGAGTGACTTACTGAGAGGACAAACTCTACCATATTGTGATCGCTATTGCCCAACGGTTCTATTATTTGAAGATCAGTAATTAGCCTATCATCCGTAGTTATTACTAAATCTAAAATACTGTCCAACCTCGTAGGTTCCCCAACCTTTTGAATAAGAAAGCTATCCTCGAGAAAATTAACTAAACGATTACCTTCCGCGTCTCCCTGCATTGTATCGTAATTTACGTTAGCGCAATTAAAGTCACCCATAACTAAAGCCTGCTCACTACCGATTATTCGCTTTAGTTCACGATATAACGCTTCGTCCGTATCAGCTGTTTGATTAGGGGGCCTATATATAACCGCAACAACAAGTTTGAAATCGTTCAATTTAAGTTCTGCTATAGTCGAATCTATCGGTTCTGGAATTGTGTGCTTTACTTCTATAACGTTCGCTATATTATCTTTGATATACAACATAACACCGCCTCCTCGCCTACCTATTCTGTTTTTAACAAAAAGTCTATAACCTTTAATTTGATACTCCCCTACAAAGTCACGAGTTTCAGTGCTAAGCCACGATTCATTTATCGCAATTATATCATAGTCTTTACAAGCAATTAAAGAAAAAAATTCGTTTATTTTATTTCGTAGGCTACGAGCATTTAAGGATAGAACCTTCAAATTGTTTGTAATTGCGACAACTTCGCGAGCGCAGTGGAAATTTATGGAATTTACGCTGGGACCGTTCGAGTTACGGCAGCCTGAAAAGAAGAGACAGTATTATGAAATAGTCTTCCTAAACGCGCAGCTCCTACGTCATTAAGATGAAGTCCATCTCCGAGGAACAAGTCCCTCCTGCCGAGAAACTGTTCCAAAAATTCTCAAAATGCACTCCTTCCTGTTGGCAAAGAGACTTTAGGTTATTGTTAATATAGGTCGCCTTGCTGTAGAAATCGTTACGATGGATAATTCGAGGAAGTATACCTGTTAAAACAATCTTATTAGTTTTTTCCTTTAATCGCTCTAGTAAGTCCCTGTACCTAGCCAGCAGTTCTTCCGATCTAGAATTTAAAACGTTATTAGTACCGACATGAATAACATACGTTGTGTCCTCGGAGGTACCATCTGTAAATTGGTCAACACTATTAGTTATATCCTCCACCCTTGCACCAGGGTAGCAGTAACGGCGCCTACGACGAGGGTTTCTCCCACAGAATTCCTCGAGCTGTCCTCGAACAATGGAATCGCCAACGAGTCGTATTTCCGGTTCATCATCATCTTCAAAACCTAAAACAGAAAACT